>BSEG01000005.1:5325000-6642500 GCA_036245055.1 Diospyros kaki | reverse complement strand
GTCAGTGTCTAAGCTCAGCCCAAGCTATTTTGGGTCATATCCTATAACAGCTAGAGTGGGAAAGGTTGTCTATTGTCTGCAATTACCTGAAGGAACACACATTCATCCAGTGTTCCATGTATCATTGTTAAAAAATTCAGCAAGGGCAGAACAGGTGAGTCCTGCATTACCCTTTCTCCCTAAGGAAGTAAACCAAGGTAATGAACCAGAGGCCATATTGGATAGAAGGGTGGTTTACAACCAAGGGGCCCCTCTTATACAAGTTTTGGTGAAATGGAAAAATAGAGCTATGGGAAGCAACATTTGGGAATACCTACCTAGTCTCCTTCAGCAATTTCCGAGAGTTGCCAATCTCCTTAGCATCTCTTGAGGACAAGAGGCTGCTAAGGGAGGGGGAATTGTCACGGATCGGGTCTTATTACAGCAGTTTTGTTTTCTTAGTGGCTGTGACTCCTTTTTATTTCCTTTGTATTTCCTTTGCTATTGTAGTTTCTATAATTTCTTTTCTTTTCTTTTACTACTGTATTTGGGAATATTTTTGTTAGAGAATCAGTAAGAGAGAGAAAGCACATGTTGGGGTTAGAATAGGACAAAGGATATGGTTGTAAGTGATCTATTGTGGCAGCATCACCCTAAGGTCCTATAATTACTCCCCAAGGCCTCGAAGAAGCATTATCGAAAATCAAGAAGAATATCTTACTTCTCTCTCAATTTCTCTCTTCTCTCTGTTCTACTTCTTTCTCCCTATTCTTCTTCCTAATTTCCTACCGTGGACTACTGATTCACAATGAACCAGGAAGTCCGCCATTGTCTCTGCTTGGCAGTGACAGAATGTCACCTCTAGATTATTAAAATCAAACACTAGGGGGCTGACTGTCCTCATCCAATCCACCCTGAGAACTATGTCACACCCTCCTAATTTTAGAAGTCTAAGATCTGCAGTGAACTCTTGCCCTTGCATCTCCCATGTAAAACCTTGGCACTTCAATTTACTAAACATTTTAGTGTTGTTGGCCACAATAACAGCTAAAGGGAACATGGTCGATGTTGGGCTCTTCAACTCCCTAGCAGTAGCTTCGTCTAAGAAACTGTGAGTACTCCTACTATCAATTAAGACCATCAACTTCCTCTTCCCATGCTGCCCCCTAACCTTGATTATCTTGCCCAACAAATAGCCTTGAAGGGCATGCAGCGAGATTTCACCATCTTCCTCCCCTGCTTCCTTCACTTCAGCTTCTTCCCCTTCAAATTCTTCTTCTTCCTCTATCCCTTCCATTTGCAATAGTTGTCGTCGGCATTGGTGTCCGAGGACATATTTTTCACCACACCTAAACCAAGCTATCTCTTCTGCTCCATCGAAAAGGCCTTTGTTGGAGTCACATTCAGTGGTCCCTTGGTCATCAAACCCCCCTTCTATGCTACCTAATTGACGGATTTATAACTCCCACTGCCACTGATCTAAGAACCACTCCCCCCAAAATTCTTAGAGAGCATTCGATGCTTCCTAAAAATTGCCTCCAGTGCTAACTCTTAGAGTCTGGCCTTCTTCGCAGCCTGCTTAACGGTGGTTGGTTGCATCATCTTCACCGTCGGTTGCAGTTCATCATTTAAGATATGCCACGGCCAGATTTACCTTTTGACTTTTAACCACACGATAATAGTGAAAGAACCTTTCACAACGTCGAATCCACCAACGCGGCTGGCCCCCATCGAATGCTGGTATTTCCAGCCTCGACATCAAGGTATTGGTATGGCATGTATATCCCCCTCGGTTGGAAGCCCTTGCTACGAATCTTAGTCGATCCTTTGTTTCCAGAGGATCCAGAATACAGTTGTAAATCCTTGCTCCTGCCAAGATCGGAGCTGTAACCGTTCTTGGGGGGGAATCTACCGACAAACTTGCATTGGGCAACCTCGAAAATAAACTCAAAACAGTACTCAACTACTGCCTGAACCTGGAAAACTCCTCCCAAAGACTAGAAACATCCTCACAAACACCGGTAATCTTAGCCTTCACATTTTTCTCCACCGACATCATCATATCTTTGGTCTCCGCGTTCTCGGCCCTGCCATATCTCCACCACTTGCCACCTCCGGTTGACATGAACTTCCTTCTTGTTTGACTTAATTAATTATCTGGGCAAACCTACTTGCCACCTTCAGATCCCACCATCGACGGAACTCCCGCACCAATCGCAAATGCTTGTCTGTCCGCATCGCCTCCAATGTGTTCCTTTATCAACAAGCTTTTGTCTAGCTGCCAAGACCACCAGCTATGATACCAATTGTCAAATCCTTAGATCTAACGATGGTAATTTCAGTAAAATTCAAGAGAAATTGGAAGTAGAGAGAGTTGGGAAGAGAATCGAGAGAGAGAATGAGAGAGAAATTAGAAAAAGAGGGAAAGATTCAATCTTTAATTGCCTGAATCCCATCCTCTTACAACTACCCTTTTATAGGGATCCTCAACTGCTCTTCAATTGCAGTAACTGAAAGCCCCAACAGCCAATGCAACAACCATTGCTTCTAACCACTTAACAACAATCGAGATAACAACTAACCACTTCTAACCAATCTACAACAACAACAACCCTCAATTTACACAATTATCCCTCCCACAGCCTAGGGTCGTGACAGGAAAATCAAGAAACAATCTCACCTAATTCTGCCCTGCAAAAATCAGCATGAAACTCTGCAGTTGTTCTCGGATCTGGCTCCCAATGCCCTTACACATCTACGTGATTACGTTGTCTAACTTCCATTCCACCATCTCATCCACCGATCCTACTCGGTTCTACAATTCTGACATCATCACGAACATCTGTTACAGCTGCACCTCCATTTGCTTCATTCTAGTTTCGTCTACCACTACTATCTCTGTTCGAGTGTAGATCGAAGGCCAAGGCTCAATGCTCTAATACCAAATTGTTAGGTTCCTAGGGCTAGCCTAGGGTTTGTAATGGAAATTGGAAGGGATCGAGGGATTTTGTCGGAAATGGAGGGAGATTAGAACAAAAAGGAAGGGATGACGAATAGAACTAAGGGAGAACAGGAGAGATCAAGAGAGAACAGATAATTGAGAGGGAAATTCTAAGATTCAGTTATCATCAAAAACATAACATTCTCGAAGTAATACAACCTATTTATAGGCTGGTCCAACCTATTCAACTGAAAGGTACAAACTGCTACAGCAAGTACAACTAGAAAGAAATACATCTAATATCTATTACTACTATACCCTTGGGTCATGACACAAAAAGAAATTAATTTTTTTTATCATAATATTAGTTGTTATTACAACGTTGGTTGGTTGTCATTTATGATTTTATGAGTTTGCATCTATCTCCTTATACATATTGAAAAGAATAGTATATAAGTATTTTATAAGCATTTTGATAAATGTGAGCCTCAGGTGCCTTAGGCTCGCGCTTCGCTTGCGCCTCGTGCCTAGGCCCCAAGAATTTGTGCCTTAGTGCGCCTTGCACCTTTGACAACTATGCTATGAGTAAGCTGCCTCAACAACTAGCAGACTAAAGACCCCACATTGACCTACCAAGTCAAATTCACTCAAATCCACTTAGATAAAAACATAATGGGAAATATGACAGGGGTTGTTCTAACTTCCAAAGCAAATTGAAAATTTCTGAAAGGAAAGTTAAGTTCTCAAATCAAGGAATAAGATTTCTATTCATCTCAAAATTGGACCAGTTCAGAGTTCAGGCAAGAAATGAATTAAACAGAAGAACCCAAAAGTTTTTAGTGTCAAGGGTTTTCCTTGTAATCTTGGCCTTATGCAAACTTTGAGTCTATCTAACTCGAGTTCATAAAACAGAATCGTCATACAGAAGCACCTAAACAATTCTAGGAGATGAGAAAACAAGGCTAAAAACCAATATAATGGCAGAAATTTCAATCAAGCCCATTCTCAAACAATCAAATTCTATACCAAGTAGAATCAGATAATCAAGATTCATAAGCATGAACACTTTAAGCCTTTATAATCTGAAGAACTAATTCGCAATTGTGAGTGTTTGACTTGTGAAGAAACTGTTACTAACCAAGAGTAAACAATCCAGGAAAAACAATGCCTTCTGAATGATGCATGCATTTGCCAACAAAATAAAAATTAAAAAAGAAATACTCCATATTCAGAACATAATAACACAATGAAACCATTCCAACCCATCCACTCACATCCGAATCAATATGATTGAAGCTGAGAATTGAAACCCTTGAATAACACCAACTCAATCACTCAAAAAAGAGAAAAAAATAATAACTTTCATGAAAAATGAAAACAAGAGAGAGGTCTAACCTGGAAATTTCATTCACGAAAAGCTGAGCGTGAAAACCCTTGGCTTGATACCTCGATCCAATAAGGACTAGAAAAGGAAAAAATCCTCGACGTAATCTAACGAGATTAAGGAAAATGAAGAGCATCAGGGTTCCAGTAAAGATCGGTTACGGGATTTTTTTCTTTTCCTAAGTGGTTTGGGGATTCTTGAAGTGAGAAGAATTAACAGGGGTTTTACAGTGAAAGAATTAGGGCTCCTTTTGAGAGAATTAACAATTGGAGCAGGATTAAAGATTGTTTTATTGAAATTGGGTTAGGTTTAGAACATTCCTTATTATTTTTTTTTTTTATGAAGGTTGAGTGGGAAGGTACTTGTTATTCCCGCCTCGCCTCACCCCAATACTATATATATGTATATATTAATATATAAATCTGTTATTTATTCTATTGAACATAAAAAAAAATATTATCTATTCTATATTATATTCTTTTTGAAAACATAAAAATATTTATATGAATATACATAAATATTATATATTCTATTAATTAAGGAAATAAGCCATTTTGAGATCATAAAATATTTTTAATAAGGTGAATTTCAATTTCTTTATTTTACTTAAAAAAATAAAAAATTATACAAATACGAATTAAAATGCACTTTTCTTTGAGATGTATTTCTAAGTTTTAAATAATTTCAAAAATTATTTATATATTCATAATATAGTATTTTAAATCTTGTAACATAAGGGATTAGTTTTGAGGCATCTTAATTTTGTTGGAGTGGGGTATCAAGTAAAAACTCTTATTGGCCATAATACAAGACAAAATATTGGAGTGTGAGATTAAAAACGAGACAATTTTGTCCTGTTGTCAACGCTTAACTTAGATCTTAAAATTAATGGTGTCTTACTATGCAATGACTTTTTTTTTTAAAAGAAGCTAAGGGCTTCTTTAGTTTCTAAAAATTATTTTTATTTTTAATTTTAGATATTTTAATATTTTATATTTTAAAAAGTAATAACACTCATTCTTAAAAAATTTAGAAGACAACACGTTCTTTAATCCATAATATAAAGTTGAAAAATAAGAAAATTGAGCATTTTATTTTATAATTAGAGACTCCCATCATTTAATAAAAGATTGAAGTTAAAAAAATTAAAAATATTTTCTATAACTAAACAAGAACATTAGGATTATTTTTACAAAATAATATTGATGATGTAGATATTTAAACACCAAATATTTGTTTAACATAGGACTCAAATCATGGACTAGATTTAAGTAATTAAATATATAAAATAGGAGTCAGGACTGTTTTAGAACTTGTCTGAGAAACTACTCTGATGCCTAAATTAAATGTGGAGTATTAGTAAAATAACAAAAATAGTTGTGAATGGTGATTGAGAATGCTTACCCCAAATAATGTCATAATTTATTTATATTGTTTGGAAAATAATTCTTTGTTCAAAATTAGGTATATGATTGTGACCAATTAAAAATAGAAGTCCTTGATAGACTTAAAAAGAGGTTTCCCTTATCTCAAGTGATTGCCTCTCTAAGTTTTAGGGGAAAAGGTTAACTCTAAAATTGTAAAAATCAATCCTAAATCGGATTGAGTTATTCCTAAATTATAAGGGTGAATCCTAGCTGAGAGGGGTTTTGTCCCTTGCTAAAATATATGTTTGACTGTCCTAAACAAAATTAGTGTTACTTCATGAATCCCGAGTGAGATCACTTAATTCCTAAGCCTTCAATAAGTTCTCTATTGTCTCAGACCTTCAAGGCCATGCTTGGCCCAGAGGTTCTAAGGTGGAGCGTGGCCATATGACCACTGAGGGTGAACCTCTATTAATGCTGATAAGGTGGAGCCTAGCCTTGAGAAAATGTGTTGTAAGTTCCAAATATCAAATATATATATATATATATATATATTGATTTGATTTGCCTAAAAGCAAAATATATTGTTATTAAAAGTGAATTGCAAGCCAATTAGTTTTTATACCCACCTCCTATCAAGTGGGTACAAAAATTATTTTTACATTGAGATTGTATATTCTTCAAGTTGTAGAAGACCTAGTTCGTTCACATCAAGTTAGTCTTTCAGAATCAATTCGTTGTCCTTGTCCCGTGCTAACCAGAGGACATTGAGTCACCAACACTCATCATGTTCCCCCAATCTTTCAAAACCCTAACTAAACGCTTGTGCCCATTGCAACAAGTAGTAGACAATGAGTCAGAGCTGACCCAACGAGTTTGGAGGCCTTTAGGCAACAAAAATTGTCGAAGTCTTCTCAAGAGTATTAATTTATTTTTATAAAAAAAATAATACACATTTTTCTAAAAAAAATTCATCATTTTACTAAATTTAAAAAGAAAAAAATGTTAAAGTTTAATCAATTACAAAATACAATAATCTCTTAATGATAGTGAATTTTTAACTAAAATATAATGTCTCAAAAATAAAAAATAAAAACCAAACAACCTACTACAATAAACAAAAAAAAAAAGTTAAACTAATTTTTGTTAAAACTCTAAGAAAATTGGTGCAAATTGAGCAAAAAACTATACATTCCTAACTTTTAATTTTTATTGGGAAATGAGACCCAAGCTTTAGGTTTAGATTATATATTGTATTTTAATTTTTTAATAAAATATTTATTATTAAAAAATAAAATGCACATATATAAATTATGACTTTTTGACTTTGGGGGCCTTCTTACTGTTGGGGGCCTTAGGCGGTTGCCTGCCTAACTTAACAGATTGGCCGACTGTAACATCCTGCATTAAGTGATAAGAAGGACTGGAACAACTTATCCTGATGGGTCTACGCGAACTTCACAGGAAATTACCCATCCTTAAGTTTCCCAAGTCAAGCACACTTAACCTCAGAATGCTTTGCCTACATTCAGTTCAAAAGATATTCAATTAGTGTTATTTTCTTTCTTACACTATCCTCGATATATACTAACTTCTATGGGCTCTCGGGGTGTTACACCGGCTCTACAATGAGCAAGAGACAATAAATAGTGCAAAAAGGAATGACAAGAGCAAAACCCATAAGCCTCACATAAATACTCTAATTTCCTCTTAATCTCCTATCCATCTACTTAATCCAGGAGGCCCAATAGCAGGAAACTAGAGAGAAATGCTAAAGAAAACTTATTTTTATAAATATATATAAAGATACATCAAATGTATTTACACGTCCGCTAAACGTCATCTAAATCTAATATTTTGACACATCACTAACAACTCTAGTTTTGGATCACTAGTCTTGATAAATTGGAAAATAAAAAGGTAAGACTACTCCAAGACTAGCTAGGAAAGTTACATTGTTGCTTAAGTAAAACATAAAAGCAACAAAGGAGAAATAATGGAGCTAGAAATAGTCCCTGGGCATACTTGAGAATGCTTACCTCGAATGAGAAATCTTTCTCTACATATAATAGTTTAGGGATAATCCTTTACTTAGAATTAGGTATCCTTGATTAGACAACATTTAGGAGTACTTATCCTAAACAATTATGAGGAGATAAGCATACCTTCTAAGACTACCTTCTTAGGATTTAAGAAAAGTGTTTTATTCCAAATTTATCAAGATTAGAATAAATCACTGGATTAATGCAAGTCAACCAAAATCACATGTTTATTCTTTAATTGTAAAACATATTCCTTAGCCAAATTAAGTAACTCAGTTCCGAGTAGAATTGGTCACCATTAGACCTATAAAAGACTCTCTATTTGGGTTAAGCAAGGCCTTCATATATAATCTCAAAGCCAAAGGTGGCCTAGCTAGTAGGTCGGGGCCAAGCGTGGTCTAGTTATTAGGTTAAGGCTAAATGTACTCCAAATAAAGTGTATACGTGTGAACTAAGTTGAATCACGAGCATCATTATAACTTTATCAATAACATTTAAATTAATGATCTATAATAAACTTATTTTACTACTACACTAAATTTTATATTTATTTAAATTTTACTTACAAATCTAAAACCTAAATTGTGACTGATAATAGTCATTAAATAAATCTTTATTTGAAATATTTTATTTTTTTACTTGCACATGAAGCACGAGCTACACTTTTAGCAGCAAAGGATAGTACTCAGTAATTATGCGTGGGAAACTAAATTAAGTTAGAGATTTATCATTTTAAATTAGAATTCCCACCTAGAGATTGATTTATAATTAAATTCAGAACATGAAGCAACAAAAACTTGGGGGAAGAAAAGAATAGAAAGAGCAGTTTTGTGAAAATAACATAACCCGAAGGATATATATTTACAGCATTTAATAAAATTCTATTGGAATTCTATTTTTTCTCATGGGGATTGCAATATATCTCTCAAGATATATAAAAGATGAAATTCACACTTAGATTTTAAGAAATTTTGAAAATCCTAATTCATTGTATCACGATGTCTTCAAAGATAAAGGGTGACACCAAAATCTTCCCTAAGATTGCCTTTCATGGCCTTAAGAAGAAGAAAATCTTGCCGTTGATTACATAATAATGAGTGGAAAAACTAAAAGGATAACAATAAAGATGAAGAAAAAGAGTGGTCGAGTGCATCGGCCGACGGAGCAAAATTACAATTTAGCCCATGCATGAAAATCAATCTTGTAATTTTGCTCTGTTGACTAACGCATTCGGCCACTCTTTTCGACAATCGTATCTTCATCGCAAACATATTGTTACCAAATCTCCTGCATTTAATTACAACACATCTCCATGCATGAACTTTTCCCTATAAATTAGAAAGGATGCAACAATCTCTTGCACTACATTGGCCTTGCACATTTCTCTCTACCTTATAGAGTGTAAGAGTTCAATTATTCCACTGCAAATACTTTTTAAATGCGTGCAAAGAGCCATCGACCATTCGATTGTCGATGTGTGTGCATGCATTTCTACTTGAAACACAATGCTATTTAAGCTCTTTTTTGTTAATTATCTGTATGGTTAATTAGCCAGCATTGTACGCTATCTAATTAGTATTTCTATTTCTATCGGATCTTTGCTAAGAGACGAGAGATAGCTTCAGCTTCAATTTATAGTTTACGCATTTGAACTGAGTTTTAACTACGTCTATTATTTATGATCACGCAGATAATCACATAGCAAGACATGGCTTCCGGAGCGGGAGGTTCAAAGTCTTCAGACTCAGTGATCGCGAACAAAAATGGAGATGAAAAGAGCACTGATGTTGCAACAGAAAGGAAGTTCTCTGTGCTTGTGGTGGATGATGATCGTGCGACTCAAATGATCCATAGCATGATGTTTGAGAGGTATGGGGTGGAGACTCAAGTGGCAGGAAATGGGAAAGAAGCTGTGGAACTGTATCGCTCTGGGGCATCATTCCATTTGGTTCTTATGGACCTGGAAATGCCAGTCATGGATGGTTGCAAGGTTAGCCCCTTTTTTTTGCATCCATTTCTTGTTTATTTCTTCTAAATTATATTATATATTTTTTATATATATTGAACATGAATAAATAAGCATAACATGTAAAAGGGGGCAATTATTAACGATGATTAATTTTGTTGGCATAAAATGCAAAGAATTTATACATATACAGTGATATTTTCATAATTATTTCCTGCCTTACATATATAGTGGGTATTTTTCTCTCTCCTTTTGGATTTAAAAGTATTGTTGGTATAACATTATTATGATAAATATTGGTCTTAATTAAAGCTTGCACGGCACAACTAATTTCTACTTCAGTTATTTGTCTTGGAGGCTAATTTCCACTAATTTGCAGGCAACGAGGGAGCTTCGAGCCATGGGAGTGAACAGTATGATTGTTGGGGTGACTTCTGCTGACTTAGACTCGGTGAAGGAAGCATTTGTGAGCGCTGGTTTGGATGGTTGCTATGGGAAGCTACTAACTGTTGATAATGTCAAGTCTTTTCTGCAAGAACTGGACAACAAGAACTTCTGATCAATTTACTCAAGTCATAGAATAAAGTGATGTTTATGACATTTTGTCATAAGTTGCCTGGTTTTAGATTGCTATGAACTCTATCGCAACTTTTCTTAAGGTAAAATGATGATAATAATGGACTTGAGTTTCAAATATCTCCTTTATGAATGCGTGATCATCTACCATACATGGCTTTCACTGAGGGTAGAGACCTTAGAGAGTTTTAATCTGTAGGGTTTCTTGACGTGTTGGCATTTGGTTGTCGTCGGCCTAGGTTGGCCTTTGCTGTCATTGGACAATGATCAGCTTTCTGTGATGAGTTTGGGTCCCCATTTTCTCCTTTATTTCTCAAGTATCTTTCTTCTCTATCTGTGCGTTAGTTGTGGCCGCCTTGTTCGTGTTTAGTGCATCTGTTCCATTGGAGATCTATGTCATCACTATAACTATATATTGGGGGTAGATCTGATCGCCAGTCAAGTATTGAAGATGTTCATCGCAAATTTAGCCCTCAACCAACTAGATGTTGCAACTGAAGTTGCTATTGTTTGATTAGTTTAGTTGGATGGAGATCTCTCCCCTCCCTTTGGACCTTCGTAGGAGATTTATTTATGGGTCTTTTTTCTTCTTTTTTTTATCCATTTGGAATGTCTAAATTTTGCCTAATTAATCTCTAGAGATGGGTGACCTTCTCCTCTAATGCAATCTCGAGTAAATCTGAATGTAGACATAGTATATATATATATACATTTAGAACTTAACATTCAATGTAGTCCATACAAACTTGACTTCTAGCTTAAATACTGTATTTTAGCAATAATTCTAGCTTCTAAATTGTCGCACTAATTCGAATTCCAATACTCCATATGAAATTTCAAGTGCTTTACCACTGCATCATGCCTGTGGAGGCATGAGTCTTTCTTTTTTAATCTTTATGAATGATGATCTATGGCCCGACTTTAGTAATCATTCTTTTGTGGTGAGTTAAGAGGGTGTTTGGCTTAATGATTTAACAACTTATAAGTTTCTTTTTTAACTTATAAACTACACAATTTATTTAGTTACTTGTTTGTTAAAATTTAAGAGTTTAAATGCTATCAAACTTATAGACCGTTTTAATAGCATTTTCAATAAGCTACACCTCTCACATTTTCCAAATAAGTTGTTAGTAGCTCAGAGATTGTTTGGCTTACACTTTTTTTTTTTAAGGGATTCGTAAGCTTTTTTACTTATAAGTTATGTAACTTTTAAAAACTAGTTAGCGTTTAAATTAATAATATATTTGGATGTATCTATTTTTAGGTGTCATTTATATAGTTATGCATTTGATTTGAAAAAGTTAATAAAAATCAAAATTTAATAAAAAGACTAAAAATAAATGTGTTGCTGAATAATACAAATAAAATTTATAAAAATAAGAATTTTTAATAAAAATAAATTATAAATTAATATCTAACTCATAAAATTTTTATCATTACATGTTGATAAATTATATATAATTATTTTAAAATATATTAAGGAGACATTTTTTGTTTTTGTGTGTGTGTGTGGAAGCTTTTATGTTTTATTTGACAGAAAATATATATAAATTTTATTTGACAGAAAATAGATTCCATAAATATATTGAAAATCTATTTCTAAATTTAAAATATATTAAACTATGTTATGATGATATAGAATATACTTTAAATGCAAAAATATATATTTTCTAACATTTATACTTGTATCTACCCATCTCACCAATCTTTGAAAAAAGTATAAGAGAGGAGCTCGCCTCGCCTCTAGCCAATCTCACTCAATCGGACCCTTAGTCGGTCTGATCAAAGCGGTAAGCTTCCCGAGTATTCATACCACACGCATATATATATATATATGTAATGGCTGTTTCACAGTAGAAACAGAAACGGAAAAATAAAAAGAAAAGAAAGTAAAGAGAGGGGAGACGGACAGAAGAAAATTTCGCTTGAAGAAACCGATGATTCTTCAAATTCTCCTGCATTTAAAAGTCACTATCACCCATCTCTGTCTCTCTGCCATATAGAGAGAGTAGACAGAGATGATTAAGACATCTGCTTGAAGCGAAAGGGTCTTTCGAGGAGTTCTCTGAGGGTGAAAGGCTAAACATTCAACATGAGGAACAAGAAGAGAGCATGGATTCTTCAGGCTCTGATAATGCTGCAATGCTCTCTGGGTATGTTTTCCTCTCTTCTGATTTACCGTTTTCTCCATCTTCTATAATTTCTTCTTTCCTTTTCAAAGTTCGTTTTTGTTTCATTTCTTTCCCGTCATGGTGTCGAGTTGTTTTCCTCTCATGGTATGTTTTTTTCTTTGAACAAATTTTTATGGCATTCTTCGTTCAAATATTTATGCTCTGTCTTGCTGTTGCAGGCAAAGCATGCTACTGCCTGTTCAAGCTGGTTAAAATTTAAATACTTATTCTACCCCCTAATTTCAATTTTAATTTCATTTTACATCACCCAACAAGACTTTTTTTCAGCTTGAAAACCACTAACAAATTAAAATAAAATAACTTAATGAGTATTCATGCATTTTCCCGTGAGCACCCAAAATCCCAGGTTCAGACATTGCAACCAAATAGGCGGTTTAGGGGGGCATATAGAAAGGTTTAATAAAGCGATCTTGTGCCATAAGATTGCTCACAAGGAAAACATATTGAATACAAAATACGAGAAAAAGAGTGAAAAGAGGAAATGCACTTTGCTTCTTATCGCACTTCTGTGTTCCTGAATCCTCCTGAGACATGATTCCTGCAGACTGTTTAGAGTTTAGTTCACTGTTGCATCTTAGGACCTTAAATGGACGAAACTATTAGCATACGTTAACATTAAGATGAACAAAAACTCAGCCATTTGTACAATGTATGATGTTTGAAGGCTGCTGTTTTCTGTGATTTCTCTTTTTTTTTTTTTTTTTTCTTTTTGGTTGGGTAAGATATAACATTCGGACTTAATTGACAGCAATTAAGCCTCACGAGACTCGTACTCGATAAGTCCAGTTTAAACTGCACTATCTTTATCATCCTTGGGATTTTCTTCAACACAAGCCTTTTCAATCTTTTCTTTCCTTTTTCTTTTCCATATCTAAATGGGAAGTCTTTGCGAGAGAGATGGCGGCGGAAGAGAAGGCGGAGACGGCGATTCCGCTGACGACCCTATCGCCGCCGGAGGGAAACACGACGTTCCTGGACGGCACGACGTGGTGTGTGGCGCGTCCCGGCGTGTCGCAGTTGGATTTGCAGAGCGCGCTGGACTGGGCGTGCGGGATGGGAATGGCGGATTGCGGCCCGATTCAGACCGGCCACGAATGCTACGAGCCGGATACGCTCTTGTCCCACGCTTCCTTTGCTTTCAACAGCTACTACCAACAGAATGGAAACTCTGACATTGCCTGCAACTTTGGGGGCACTGGCTCCTTGACACAACGTAACCCCAGTAAGTCATATATCTTCCACCATTCCATGGTCTCTCCAATGAAATTTTTCTTGAATTTTCTTGACTGGATCATACCTTTTGAGTTTCATTTTTTTTTTTCTGAAAAATATACATAGATCGGGTATATAGATGAACCTATGTAATAGAAGATCAAGATTGGATCATGTTACCAATAACCCAAATAGAAATTGGTAAGTTGTTGAGAGGGGATTTGGATGAGTGGGCAATAGTGCCAAATTTTAATCTTTCGTTGTATGAGACCACCTAACTCTTCGTTTATCTAAATTTGTCTGAGGGAATATAGATGGGTATAGAAAACCAATCTCATTAAGATATTGACTATAAATAATTAAGCTTTTTTTATTTCAATTTTTAATTTAAAAAACTAATAATTTATGGGATATATAATATAATTAAATTATTGCAATTGTCTGTCATGGGCGAGTTTTATAGTTTGCTAAATAAGCAAAGTTTTGAAGTGTGTATGCCAGTTATTTGTAGTAGGACCGGAATGGTTTCTCTATTGGAACAAAAACTATATCGTGAAATGATTTAAGGCAATTATGTATATATATAAGTTACATATTAATTTAGTAAATTATTTCATTGTTTTGAGATTATCAATATAAATATTAAAGTTAATTAAACTACATTAATTTTTTTATGTTATTTTTTATTTTACGGGTGATGTTAAAATTAGATCCTAAGAAGTGGTATCTTAGTTAGACAAGATTATAAACATTAAGTTGATGCTTAGTATGAACACACACACACACTGTGTAGTAGTATGCTACTTGAGGAATTATGCTGCTTTGAGGGTGTTGATCTCTTATCATGTTATGTTACTGTTTTGATTAAAATCTTGTGATTTCGGGTGCAGGTTATGAGAGGTGTGTTTACTCTACATCTGGGTAATAGTTGCTAACTTAGATTTTGTGTTAATTTTTTGTCATTATTCTTGGTAATCATGGTATTTAATTGTAATATATGATTTCTACAGGACTGTGGGATCAGCGGCGCCTCCAGCGTCCGAGCACAAACCAAGCTTCATCTGGTGGAGAAGCATCGGTTTTGTGCTGCTTTTGTACTGGAGATGCTGAGCAGCCATTTAATAATAATTAATATGCCAAAGTGGAGAAAATGAAGATTCCAGCATTAGGGTTGTGTTGGAGAGAGATGAGACATCATCTTCTTTGTTTATGTACTTGTATTCTGAGCATCTTATATTCGTGCTTTGAGAGGAAATTCCAAGGTAACTTTCTTGTTGGGTTTGGAATATAATCTATCTGGAGCTGCTGATGGATGCAATACAAGTTTCTGTCTTCTGTTGGTTTTGTTCCTTGGAATTAATTGTATCTCATTTTAGTTCCAACTTTACAGACTGATCTGATTCTGCAGAGTGCGTGTTTAAGAATCAAAGGATTCAGAATTCGCCGCCGTCTGGACTAATTAACTCGATCGCTTTCTGTCTGCCAAACATATAATAGTCTAATATAATCTTTTACCACACTTGTAGTAGTCGCTTTTAATTTTCCTTTTGTATTTCTGGGTACTACTCTTCTGCACAGAGAAAAAGAGACATTTAGGAGGTTGAAGAAGAAGAAAGCTCGTGAAATGGTGAACTAAAGGGTCCAGCCAGTCTCATTTCTCACTTTTTTCTTGGGGTTGCCATCGAACAATGATCTCTTTTGTCCTTTCACTGGGCCACGAGACGAAAGGGAGGTTGGTGGGATCATTTAACATGGGAGTTGTCTTGTTCATTAAATTAAATTGTTGTTTAACCATGCAGTGACATGCAAAGCACAACATGAGGCCATTATATAAGCACGCTCTTTTTTACCGCAGCAGTAAGATGAAATCAATTTACAGATACAGATTGATCTTCTTACTCAGATTGGGCCAAAGTTAATTAGATGGGATTCTTTCTCTCTTTCTCTCTTTTGGGTTTGGTTTTGGGGCCTCGGGCAGTGTTTTCCTGCAAAGGGCATGCCAGTGACTGAGTTGACGGCATATAGTAACAGAGCCTTTCAGGACCAGACAGCCACAGCCAGCCTTTTTCTTTTTTGTTTTCTTTTTCATTATTGCTTTCCTTTTTTATGATGCTATTTTATCATTTCATTTATTAAACTAAATAATTAGCTAGAATTTTTTCCTAAAGGGTAAATACTATTTAAAAACCAATTTTTTTTTAAGAAATAATTAAATTAATGTCCCAATTAAGGCTACCCAATCTTTTAGGCCCATTTGCCTTCCAAATTTTAATAGAGAAGTAGCCCAACAGCTAATCCGGCCCAAATGGATTGGGCCTTCGATAAATTTATTAGCATTTTTTTGAACTAGAGTTCACCATCCATTATTTTAATCAAATGCTTTTCATTTATTTAATAACATTTCCATGTGTATGTCTCGGGGCTTCTGTCCGATCAAGGAGTGCAACTGAATGTTTCATGCAATCACCCTTTTTGATTGGACAAAATTAGACACAAGGGAGATCTTGAGGAAAATTTAGATGGAGACCCTAAGGGAAAAGGAGCTCCACTCAATAAATATGCATCGGCCCAATTACACAGCTTACAATGAATAAATTCAAAAGACGAAGATAAAACAATGGATTAAAATAGAGGAGGGAGCTTCAAAGGGCAAGTAAACTTGTAACAAAAGGAAGATTCGAGTGACTTAGTAGTCTATCGAAGGCATCTCTTGTGAGATGTTCCGAGAATAACAAAAATATAAATAGATAACTCTAAAATTCTATTAAAAAATAATCTCTCGAAGTAGCACAAATGATTCATCGCACGCATTTAGGAGTTTGGATACTGCAAGTTTTTGGATTCGAGTCGGCCTCTATGCGGTTGTTGATAATTTGCATGTATCCATTGGGTTAGAGTCCAGGTGGATTGGGCTGTGACTTGTAGGGTAGAGTGGGATGCTCTAGTCAAAGACTTCTCGATTTTTGCATTACAAAAAAAAAAATTCAAAAATTATGTAATAGATGACGATAAGTCAAATCAAAGTCAATCCTAAAGTATCAAGGATAGTTATAACAAATTCCTCAAGTTCTTCTCTAAATAGTTGAGCCATCATTTTTCAAATTAAGCCACTAAAACTGGTGAAAGAGATCTACTAACTCTTCCAATTATAAAGATTTGATTTAAATATAAAAGTATTTGTATAAAGAATGCTCGACACCCCTTGACCATTTTTTTTCTTGTAGAATCCTAATGGCTTGAGGACTAATTTCTCGACAAATAAAGTTATTGTTGTATTCAGACAATAACAATTAGTATAAATATACATGCACTTATGGCATGGGTGTAAAATAAAAATTATTTTTTATATAAACCTTTAAGTATTTATTTCAATTAAAAATAAAAGATACAGTTTAAACATATCTCCAAGCAAAAAAAAACACAATTTTCATCATAATTATATTCAATTTTTGAACCTAGTTTTGTAAAAGACTAATTCTTTTTCCCCTCTTTAGTCCAGAGATGGGGCAAACAATTTTATATGAAATTAGCAACTACTCAAAGAGACCTTTGTTATTTTAATGTTCAACCATGAGAATAATTTAATACAAAACTACAAATAGAAACTTAATTTAATTCAACAAAAAATTATTTATCTGCTTTATCTCAAAGTTAATATTTTTAAAATTAAAAATAAAATTTATCTTTTCCAATGATCATATAGTCTGTCTTCAACAACTCCGCAGTACTCAATGTCTTTTTGTCTAAGAGTTTTCTCCCAGTCTCTTCTTACATTAACATAGATTTCCATTACATCTTCAGTTCCAGTGCTTCCTGTCTTACAGGTTAAAGAGCTAAATAAGTAACAAATTATTTTTTTTTTATTATTATATTATTGTTATGATACCACGTCAATACAATACAAGACTTAAAAAGGCCCAAGTCGCCTTAGGCCCGCCATGTATTCATGTGTTCTTTGTTATCGTGCTTCTGACCCGAACATGGTTGTCGCAATTTGTTACTCAAAATGGGAACAGAGGCAACGTTGTTTTCAGCTCGAATGATTTGATTCTTGTATTTTCTCCTCTTCACCTTATGGTTTAAGAATCAAAGGCGTCCTTGCTGCTGCTCGATCGTTTGCAAAAATAATAATAGTGGCAGTGGCCAGTGTTGTTATACTTGTCCTTTTCTTCTTGTTATGCTCATATATTAAAAGTATTATATATGAAACCATCAGAGTCGTGTTGGATTGGAGGAGGAGGAGGAGGAGGAGGAGAGACGGCAACAGCTTTTGGGTGATTCCTGTTTTCACACGCATCCGGTTGTAAGGCTACGGGCGGGGCTACCCCACTTGGGTTGGGTGGATATCTCTAACACAATTTTTTCAGGAAATTTATGATCACGAAACCCTAAAACCATCCAGCATAGAGTTCTTGTCAATGATAGTATGATAAATTATTGAATGAAGAAAATAAAAGTCAAATAAACAGGTATTTATTCTATATGGACTATCGAATGTATGATTCCCCCGCTTTGATTTGATTTGATTTGATTTGTTATTTATAAGTTATAACCCATCATTGCGTCAGTGTTGCTTCAAGAAATAGCGAGGATTAGAATTTATGGAAAGAAAAAAGAACAAAAATATATTATACTTTTATGCACAGTCGATCCGATCCTATCCTAATTAAGATGAAGGCATGCAATAAAAAGAAGTAGGACTGCATAGAATTTAATAATCAGACGATGAAGTAAGTGTATTAATTATTAATTAATTAAGTGGTTGTTGGGGCGGGGGGTGGGGACAAGATCTAAGAATCAGATGAACGACTTACAGAATATAAAACCAGAACGTGATGTGAAGCTAGCTGCATGCAGACATGGAAGCAATAAGAGCAGTCATTGGGAAGAAGAAGACGAGTGGGATTCCAGCAGCAGCTTGGAATTGGATTGTTAAAACCTTTTCTTTACTATTTCTAGGCAGTTCTTGACATGGGTACTTAGCCACTAATGTAAACAGTTGAATTCCATGGTTTTCAACTTACATATATATATTCTTGCAATTTTCTTAGTTAATGGCCATCTCAAGAAGCCTTGTCTGTGGGAATAAAATAGTTTGTCTCTCTGTCTCCCTATCAAAACACCGCGAATATTGGAGGGTGTTTTCTCTCCATTATATTTCTTTCTGATAATTTATATATATGCTTATATGTGCATGTTTTGTCTTTGTATCTTCATGGCTTAATTAAACTATTTATCTATGTTTGAGTTTCTCCAAACCAACACAACTCGGCAAATATTACAGTCTGAAAATTCTGTAGCTTTCTTAGATGGTGTGATTGATTTGAAGTTGATTTTTTTCTTTTTTTGTATAAACATTTGCAGGAAATGGACTGGGAAGATGAAGTGATATGGGAAATGGAGAAAGCTTAATTTGGAGAGGCTAAATTAATCTTAAAGATCACTTAGAAGATGGTGTTGAGATTCCTTCCGTATGTTGTTAATCAGTTAATGATTTGTAGCTTAATTAGTCAGCACTCAATCTTAGGTGAGATCGGAAAGATTGAAAGAAACTGCAGCAAGAATCTGAAAAGAGAGTTTAAGGATCCCACAAGATCTACTGAGTGGGATTAGGAGCTTGGATTTTCTGCTTTACTTGTTCTATTATTGCATCATTTACCACCCTAGCTACCTATATATCTATATTTTAACCTCAGTTTAGGGTATTGGATTTTGTGCCTTAATTATTTTAATCATATTTTAGTAAAATAAACAGCTGCAAAATTACCATTCAACTACGTACTTTGATGGGATCATAGTTTTGGGCCTTCTTCTTGCACGTCATCTAGACAACAAGGCCGATGAAGATCTGCTAAAAGATGGTTAAAATCTTGATATTTCAGAAATATTATATAATTATGTTTTAAAAGTAAAGTTATACATCATTAAATGTTATTTTTTAAAAAAAAATCAACAAAAATAATTACACTTCATAAACGCAACACAACAATACGAGAAAAATAAATAGAGATGGAATTGGTGGCATCACTTTCCCAAATATAGGCCTTGTTGTCTGGCCATGGCCCTTAAGTTCTCTAACAAAATCAGCACATGCATTTCTCCTTTTCTCTTTGTGCATTTCAAATCAAATTTGAAACATTCATGTCCCCTGTCATGCCAGGGGTGGTTGCCTTATCCCCCTCAATTAAATATCAAATTGACACCCCTTGCACCATTGTCTGCCCATAACATAGCTTTCACAATATACAAAGGGTCATGCTGATATCGAAATAGAAACAAAAACTATATATATATTAGTGATACGCAGCTAAATTACACACCATTAACACATAAATATATAGACAATAGGTCAGATATATTACACGTAAGTTATTTGTCTCTTGGAGCAACTGAGAGACCCACAAATCAAGTTTTTCAGATAAATACTAAAGGCAATCATTAGAGTTGCGAGTAATAGCCAACTACTTCATCTTTCAACCAATTGAGGATTACAATAATGATTCCAATACATTATTAACCCATAGTAGGGTGATTGTTATCTAGGCCCCTAAACTGATCTATCATAAACAAAGACAAGACGAATCTATAAATATTGTAATTTAACATAGTACTTGAGAACGTCTTCTTTGTTCTCCTCGTATACTGATCACCCGTTGCTATTAGATTTTTAATTATTACCTCCCTCTAACTTAACCACTGGAGAGCCCTTCTAATGCATCCTCCAAACAACGATTGGTACGAGAGTTTGACTGCAAGCCATCTGATCATTGATTCTTATATTTATCTTAATAATTTCTTGCATCATCAATTAGAGAGTAAAGCCATCAAAGTTCGGCAGTTTGTTACTGTAAAAATGTCACTGTAAGTCATCTAATGATACCTGTTTTTTTCTTGCACAATTAACTAAGAGATTCATTTTGGGAACGACAAGATGTTTGACTATGTGGGTACGTAAATAGTAAGTTTGGTGTATGATACCCGAAAATTAAATTTGTCATTTTCCATGGAGACAATGGAGCATCTTGAATAAGGGTGTTCATGTTATGGCCACACTTTAGATTGAAATAAGTAGCTCTCAAAGCTGAAAAATTGGTTCCACTTGGTGTACCTTTTGGCTACCTTTTGGCAAGACAACAATACCCATCTAAACCCATCATGGGCCCCTCTTCCCTTGCCATCTAAAGTGTTGAACAATTGGGGCTAAGATAGTCTCGTCACATACTTTGGCATTTGTTTTGAGACTTGTTAATAGTGTTCTATCAATTTGGAGTGGGCCAACTGCCATCTCCAACTGTTGGAAGCCCTTTTTGCTTCCCAAGCTTGGTGACATTTCATGCATGGCCATGGCCTGTTTGGCCAAGTGGATTTTTAAATCATTTATTATCTGTCTATTTCCATTGGCTGGTTTGCTTTCATTTCAATTCCTAAAGATATTTCAGCCCATGCTGTGATGATATATATATATATACACATATATATAAATAGTGTGTAACTGTTGCCAAACAAGGAATATATGTACACTTTGCTCCTGCCCAGACATGGCACATCTTCCACTGCTGTAGAGTGTATATATGATCTTAGAAAGTAATTAATTTCTTGGATGAAAAAGAAAGATGGAATTAATGAATGTCTAGGGTTTTACAAGATCTGCTACCCCTATTGTTTGGTCAATTGAATGACTTATGAAGCTAAGACCCCCACAAACTTTTGCTGTTAACCCATCATGCATTTTGAAAGATAAAATTAAGGAAAGGAAAATCATGACAACTTTAAACTTCTGTAGATTTAACTTTTTCAAGACAACTTCAAATTGTCATTGCCTTGTTTGTTCCTTTCACCAACTAGATGTATATATCTTACTGGCTGATCATAATCATAAAGAAAATTTGCTAATTATATATAGACACTTACCTGTACTTATCAAACTCTTCTAAGAATATGTGTTAATTATATATATTCTTTGACATTTACCTGTGCTTTGAAATTGAATTAAGTTAATTAACAAATGTGCCAAAGCAAAAGGGTACATACTTCCTAAACCACTCACCATGTCCAGGAAAAGCATGTGTTATTCTGAAATCCTAAATGCCAAAAAATATATGCCTCTATACAGTGTCTGGTTCCCATCCTTTTTCCTTAACCTCCTTTTAATCTTTTTCTTTCTTTTTTTTTTTTTGAAATTTTGAAAACTAATTTTATTGTTATATAATAATAATAATATAATAATCTTTAAAACCAAAAAACATTTTTCCATATTCATTTATTTGGGGAGGTGTGTGTTGGCATTGTCGGGTGAGCAAAAGTTAAAAAGGATAGAACAATCATAGACTGAATTGGAGGAAGACAAATCATTGATCCAATTACAGAATCCCATGCAAATGAGAGCAAAGCTCAGGCAGAGAGAGCTGCAACCAAACAAAATATGGTCAGTTGAAGGGCCCCAACAGCAGTAGCTGCAAACAATTAAATCCACCACATACTTTGACTGCCAAACCATTTACCCCTTTGTTAAAAACGATTTGGAAACCAGCAAAACATCACACCCACCCTTTTCTTGGTAGGTTAAAATGTTTAGGGAAATGAGTTATGTTCGAAAGAATTTTTTTTTTTTTTTTAAGGATTTATTGAAGTTTAAGCAGAGATACCTTCAATCCCCCATGTTAGTATTTGATTTGGTATCAAAGTGAGTTCACATGAAACAAAGATATTATGTTATTTTGTATCTAAAGTAAATTGTAAACTAAATTCAAATTAAGTTCAAAATTTATCAAGTAAATGTTTATTTGTCAACTAAATTCAAATTAAGATAAATGTTTATTTATCTTTATTTTTAGTAAATCTCCATTCGGATCAACTCGGTTCAACTTTCAGCCAAAACAAGACTCATTCTTTTACACAAAAGTAGGTGGGTATAAAACACAAACTTCTCCAAAAAGGCAACACTGTGTTCTCCCAATTGGACATGTGAAAAGCAACAATATATATATAATATACTTTTCTTAGAAAGAAAATGTTATTGAGGACTAATTACTTGTTAAAACTATCTAATTTGAGGAGACTAAACTAATTAATTTAGTGTTGTGTAAAAAATAAGTAATGTTTTAATGCATCACCGACGTATTAAAGACACGAAAAACGAACAGAACAAGTAAAAGAAGAAAAAAAAAGAAAACACAAGCAAAATTAATTCAATTAAAGAAGTTTTGTTGGTAGAGAGGGCCGTTGGATGCATAATTGGTGCGACAATGTGGATAAATTGATAGAAAATTGTGTGAAACCAACCTTACTCTGCTGCTTATAGTGATGATTATAGGGGGAAATGTTGACCAAATTACCCGGGAACGAGGCTGCAGAATTGACCAACTGTATTCACACCCCAATTATTATTTTTAGGCTTGTACTTGCTGTTCGGCCATAACTCATATGCACCCGACCAATCAATATAAAAGGTACATGACTAAAACAGTCTTTTTAACATACTAAAAAAACAAAAGACCACTTGGAGTTAGTAAAGCTTCAATTAACTCAACTCGATCCCCTGTCACTTCTACTTAATGAGTGTAAATTAAATTAAATTTATTATCCATAAGAAACCATATACATATATATATATATTATGCAACTCATAAATTATACGTATCATCAACAATTCACTCCCAATAATTTTAACCTCACACGTCACGATGCCTCGACGAAGGCACAAGGACTTGTAGTTCAGCCACAAGTCAATGTGCTTGGGGAATTAAGAACAAGATAGGAGGGTAGAACTGTCATTTTGAGCAAGAACGTTTTTTTTTTCTTTTTTCTTTTTTTTTTTACGCCATAGCCCGCTTTGCAATTTGCAAAGTCCACCCCACGCTGCAGCATCTGAAGAAAGAAGATATTGGCTAACGCACTTGCCATTTGCCACGTGTCAGAAACCTACGTCACCAAAAGCTGCAAAGGCTCGCACGTGCCAACCCCGTCACCTCACGTGTCATTCTCACCCCCCAGTAAAACTAATAATAATAATAATAACAATTTTAATTTTTAATTTATTTAATTTAAAAACCATAATTACAAGTTCAAAAAATAATAAATAAATAAAAATATGGGTGAGGCCAGAAAGAAATTATTATGTTTTTATACGTAGTAGTAAAAAAGTTTTGATGTATCAAATCACTAATTTATTATCATCATAATAATATAATAATCGTAAATGCACCGCCCATTATTTATAAGAAGAATATTTATAAACAGTGGCGAAAAATAATTTCTCCAGTGCCAGCAGCATAAATACCCACAACGACCTTCTCTTCTTAACCCCCTCCCTCTCTCTCTCTCTCTCTCCCTCTCCCTCTCTCTCCCATACCCAAAACAAACCGCAACCGGAGAAGGCCAAGCTTCTCTCCTTCTCTTCCTGTAGATTTCTGTACGGAAGAAACCCAATGCACCCAAGAAAGGCCTCGATGCCTGCCAGAAAGCTTTTCTGGAGATCAATAATGGCGGTCTGATCGGTGCTCTCTCTCTCACTCACTCACTTGGAAAACATATCGACCTTCAAGTCTTGAACTGCGTTGATTCTCCTGCCCCTTTTCCCCTCATTTTGTTTTTCTTTCGGCTTCCTTGCGTTACTGTTGATTCATTCTCTGCTGTCGCAATCCCCAGCATTTTCTTCGTATCTGATTCGAAAAAGCGCCAATCCATTGCTTCTAACCACCACTGTTTGACAGTTTTCAGAACGTGTTTGAGAGTAGTGTGATTATATTCGAGTTCTTTCAACTTTTTGACTGTCTAATCGAGATTTGATACTTACAACCGACCAGCTTCCTATCTACCTCGAATATTTGAGCGTTAGACGCTGGACTGGTGGATTAATTTTGTGGTGGATTTCGGACAATGTTAGGGTGTCGACGGGACTCCGACAGTGAAGTCAGTTCCGGAACCCTAAACTCAAGCCAGAGCTCGATGAGCAGCGCCGATGGTTGCGTCAGTTTCAGCCGATTGTCGTTTGAGAATCTGGAGCTGAAGTCGGAGTCGCCGGAGAACTTATCGCTGAAGCCACACCGGTCGTCGGACTCCTCGTGGCAGGCCATACGATCCGCCGCGTTCCGCCGGAAGGCGGGGCTAGGGTTCCGCGACTTCCGGCTGGTCCGGCAGATCGGCAGCGGCGACATCGGGAGGGTCCACCTCTGCCGCCTCCGCAGCGGCGGCGATGACGACGACGACGGCGGCGGCGGCGGGTTCTACGCCATGAAGGTGGTGGACAGAGAAATGTTGGCGATGAAGAAGAAGATTCAGAGGGCGGAAATGGAGAAGAAGATTCTGAAGATGGTGGATCACCCCTTCTTGCCGACGCTGTACGCCGAGTTCGAAGCCTCGCATTACTCCTGCGTGGTGATGGAGTACTGTTCCGGCGGCGATTTGCATTCTCTCCGCCACAAACAGCCTCTCAAGCGCTTCTCTTTGAGCTCCGCAAGGTACATTAATCAATCATCTAATTTTTAGAAACCCTAATTACGAGGTGTTCCCATACAAATTTTGGGAAAATAGTTTGGTGAAACAGTTTACTAAATGCGTAGCCTGAAATCTTTTAATTGTATCACTTTTTTGGGCTTTTGCATATCTGGTTTGATCCTTTTTGATTTGTTTGGTTTCTGAGAAAGGGACCTCATATGTTCTATCAGGAAAGGTCACGTCTGTTTCACTTCTGCAATAAGTCCATTACCCTTCCAATGCACATTCCATCTATTTTCCTGAGAAAATGATATCATTTGATCAGCCACAAATTTTCCATTATAATGAAAATTACCGTTATTGGATTTTTCTTGTTTTGGTTACTTGTTACGTTGAAGGTCCCTGATCGGGCCTGAAAGCATTATCCTTTCATGCAAGTTATCAGACGATTTTCTCAGATTTCTCTGCTGGTTTCCCGAGTTGAAATATTATTTGTTTTTCTCTCCTGGGTGACGTCTGGCTGCTGCTTGGCTTGTGTAGAAAATCTGAAGTTGCGAAATTTGTTTGGTTCCCGAGAAAATGAACTCACGTCAGTTCGTGTCTCAATCTGCAGGTTCTATGCGGCTGAGGTTCTCGTAGCCCTAGAGTACCTTCACATGTTAGGAATCCTTTACAGAGACCTGAAGCCCGAGAACGTCTTGGTCAGATCGGACGGTCACATCATGCTCTCCGACTTCGATCTCTCCCTCTGCTCCGACGCTACCCCGGCCGTTGAATCGCCGGACTTATCCCCGGACCCCTCATCACCCCGGGCCACACAGTCCCCCCGTACTCTCACTCCATTTTCATGCCTCTCCAACCGGCTCTTCCGCTCAAAGAAGATTCAAACGCTGTCAACGAACCGGCTGTTCGTCGCCGAGCCGGTCTCCGCCCGTTCATGCTCGTTTGTCGGGACCCACGAGTACGTGGCGCCGGAGGTTGCCTCCGGGAGATCCCACGGCAACGCCGTGGACTGGTGGGCCTTCGGAATCTTCCTCTACGAGATGATCTACGGGCAGACGCCGTTCGCCGCCGACACCAACGAAGCCACGCTGCGGAACATCGTGAAGAAGCCCCTCGCCTTCCCGACTGACTCGCCGTCCAGCGCCAGTGAAATGCACGCGCGCAACTTGATATCAGGCTTGTTGACCAAGGACCCGGCTAGTAGAATCGGGGCACGGCGCGGGTCGGCGGAGGTGAAGACCCACCCGTTTTTCAAGGGCTTAAACTTCGCGCTGGTACGGTCGCTGACGCCGCCGGAGATTCCGGGTTTACGGAGGCAGAAAACGACGACGTCGCGGCAGGGTACGAATGCGAGACAATCAGGGGCGTTCGATTACTTCTGAACCGCGGGATAAGCGCCACGTTTGAGGAGTTTACTCCCGATTTTGTCAGCCGGCAAGGGTGTATATATATATATATATATATCTGTGCGGATCTTTTCTAAAAATGAAAAAAATCTTTTTCCGCTTTGATTTTAATGTAATATTAGGTAGGGGGAAAGTTATTGGCCGAGAGTTTTAATATTTAGGAACCATGAAAATATATATATATATATATAGGGAGAGAGTGGGTGAATTAGTGAATTAATAGATAATGGATTTGCACGACAACAATGCAGCCTTTCATTCGCAACCTTTTATAATAATATAAATAAATAAATAATCATCAATCATGTAAATAAAAAAATGCTCATTTTTTTTTTCTTTTAAAAGTTCCCGAAAATGCGAAATGTTAAACTGAGATTCTGTGCTTCTAGTAACTCGAAGGGGACCCACGGAGACGCGCCGCGTGGACGGCGGGAAAGGACACGACATGTGGGGGAGTAGTCGCATTGTGGACCATCATATATATAGGTAGTAAGTATATAGAACATTAATTTATAAATAAATACTAACCTTAATAAATCGTGAACATGCTTCAGACAGGAGAGTCATTTACTTAATTAAAACGACTCGATTAATCCAACAACTATTAACTGGCTTACCATCATTTCTCAATTATTAATCCCCCTCCAGGGAACATAGTAAAAGCCTAAAAGCCCAGGCCCAGGCCCCCAGCCCCAGCTTCGCACCTGCCGAGGTTTCCTCTTATGAGAACACGCTTTTTCCCTTCTTTTTTTTTTTTGTTTGTTTGAATTATAGCTTTTAAAAGAATTACATTTTTAATGAGAATTTAAAGAAGCGGGGATTTGGAGACTGGATCACGCGCGGAGGGTGGGAGTGGGGGTGGGGAGAGGCCATTTTGACAACACATGGGCGTGTCTGAAGGAACCACCCCGCCAACCAGGCAGCCCCTCCCACCTCGCTTTAAAGCTCTGTCCCCTGCCTGTCCCCAAACCCTACGCCACCCCCCAATCGTGTTCTACCACGTGGCGTGCCGCCCAGTTGGCCACCTCTCCACCCTCCTCATCCGTCCTCCGCTTCCCAAAAACTAAGCCCTCCTTTTCCATCCCTGTATTTGCACGGCCCCCTACTCCCCCCCTCTTTCCTTGTAGCTGCCATCAAGCCTTCAATGATTTCAGAGCAAACCCCGTGAGAGAAAAAAAAAAAAGGAAAAAGCTTTGTAATTGATGATAAGGTTGATGATGGCGATGAGAAAGAGGGATGACAAGATAGAAGCGAGCAATCCCTGCAAGAATAGGGTTTCCTTCTTTAAATAACCAAACCCTGTAAGTAATTAAACAGACGACTTGAACATGGGTTTTGTTGGGTGGGTTGGGTGGACTTTCCTTGATTGGAAATGGGGTGGATGTGGATGTGATAGAAAATTACTTTAAAAAATTGAGAAAAATTTTGGTTCAAGAGATTTGGGGATGACTTTCTATGGGTTGGGGCAGTCGTTCCGATGAGGCCAACTATATACGATTATTATTAATTAATAGTTTGACTGCGCGTGTATGTTAATGGATCATCCCCAAATTCTCACCAAATTCTTGGTCTAACTAGTTTTTTTTTTAATTAATTAACGTTGGAAATTGTTGGGTTCGCAGGAAAACAATGCTTTGGTTGGCTTATAATAAGGAGTTTATTTATTTATTATTATTATTTTTTTGCAAGTGTCAACGACAAAGACAATGACAAAACACTTTACTGACAAAGCAAAATTCAGTAAGTGATGATCTATCTATACTTTTAAGGGGGGGCGCCAGCAAATTAATTCTCTTATACAACACTTGGAACTTGGAAGCATGAACTGCTTAAGTGCTTGTCTTCTAATATATCTGGTTGAAGTATTATTTATTTATAAGGACATATAAGAAATTAAAATTTATTTTACTTAAATATAAATTAAAAGAAAAAAAAAAAGCAAAGAAGATAAAAGTGAGCAAACGTGATTGATCGAGTTTGAAGGACAGTTTGGGCACTAAGTTTGGGAGCAAACTTAGTCCCAAACAGGGCCATAATGGAGTTTGGTGAATTAATGGTGTAAGGGTAGGGGCTAGGTGCTAGATGCTACATACATATATAATGGTGGTCCATCACTTTGGCTATATGGCTCCATCCATCATCATGGGTTGGTTGCTGCCGTGAGGTGTTATTACTAATAAAAACAGTTGAAGACTCAGAGACCGAGCAGCTATGAGCCCTGACCGGCCTTCATTATATATTATACATAATTCATATATATTAAAATCGAATCAGTTGTTGAATCATCATACGTTACGGGGGTTGGTTTATCGGTCTGATTAATTGTTAACAATTATTATTGGTATTCAATCACTAATTAAATCGTTTTTAAGACTTTGAATTAGAAATTAATTGAAAATATAAAATAATTAGTTAGGATGCTGCTCAAATTTACATCACCTTTTAATAAAGTATTCTGTTTTATTCATTTATCATTATTGTAAATAATAATTATATTTTAAATCAAATATTAATATTATTTGTTGAGAGAATGGTTGTAGTTAACTTTGGTCACTCCACTTATAGTTTTTATCAATAAAAATAAATATATACACTTAAAAGACTTGGCAAAAGTGATGTGATGTGAGCCATCCAGCGTTATTCCTTTGCACCATCACACGTGGGTTCATTTACATTGAGGCGGCAATCATATGTTTGCTACCACTAACCCTAGATAGTGATAGTATTTCACAAATTCATTACATTTAGGCCAAATATATATTTTAAATTTTCTACTTATATATTTAAATTTTTTATTATTTTTATTATATTTCTAAACTTATAATTTTGAGTCAATCGAAATTATAATTTTAATGAGCTGAATGAAGTGGACAGAATACTCGATGAGGTGGTCAGTTGTGGTACATATATATATATATATTTATTGATGTTTAAAAAGATTAGAAAAGACTGAAGTTCATTCCTACTCTCTCCAAAATCTGCTTCTACCACCACCAACATGTTTTTTGAATCTAAAGCTTTTTTTTTATGCATGACCTAATTAATTAAATATCAACCTATCATTTATCATTTATTATTATTATGATTAAGGATTGTTTTTCTTATTAAAATATATATAGTATTTTTTTTTCTAGTAATGCTCCACGAGTGCTCTCACTCACTAGATTCAGAGTACGGTGAAGAAGTAAATCAAAAAATTTGATAATTCTTGATTTTGATTCTAAAGTAACACTCTAATCGTAATAAAATATGTTCTAAATAAAATTATCAGAACCATCAAATTATACTCTCAGGGATAAAAAAAAAAAATAAGGCGAACCTTTGAATGAACATAGATGGATGGACGGAGTTTATTGGAGTCAAGAAGCCAAATTAAGGGGAGTTTGAAGGTGGTCACTTCTTTTTGTCATGAAATGAAAATGTCAAGTCATTCAAAGGCTGCTTTTTTAAGGTATACAACCAAAAAAAAAAGAAAGTCCTATATATATATTATATAGTCAGATATATCATTATATATATATATGTATTAGCACCACGACTTCTTGTTCATCTTATAATTGTGGAGTCATTTTCATATCATACTTCAACATAACTGTGGAGTACTCAAAAAGAATAATGAAACTATACCTAAACTCAGCAGCGTGCAGTGGTTGATTACCTGATTACACCTTCAATTTGAGTAATCTCATAAATCTAAAATAAGATTATCATTTATATATATATATATATATCATGTTTAATCTTAATTATGAATTAAATTACAAATTAAAGTCAAAATTATCGTCCTACCCTTTTTGGCTAGCAACACATAAAAAAGAAAAACGAGTTTCCTCCCGCTTGGCCTAAGACTACCACCACTGGCCGGGCACGGCGGTGGTGCGCCGGTGGTCGCCGTGGAAGCAGAGGTTTTGGTTTCCACCGGAGCAGGCACCGTAACTTGAGCCTACGGATAGATAGCCAGCTTTACCAACAGTCTACAGAGAGAGAGAGAGAGGGCCTCAACCTATATATCCATGCCAACAAATAATAATAATAATAATAATAATACCACGTAATAATAATATAATAATATGATAACAATAATTAATTAATATTGTAAGTACAAGTAATAAGTAATTGCCGGTCTTACTTCTGCCAAACTCTCTCTCTCTCTCTCTGCTGGGTCTCGACTCTCGACCGGTCTCCCTAAGCTCTGATTTGCCAGCGGCTAGGCTTAGCTACCTACGACCTATTACTTCGCTCCTTATAATACGGCCCCTATCAACTGAGCCGCTAGCCTTCCTACTTCCTACTTCCATTAATTTATTTATTTTTTATTTATATCTTACAACCCCCAAGTACTGATGGGAAGAGCGGGACGACGTTCCCTCCCCCGAATCATCGTCAATTGTTTTTCCTCCGCCAATATACAAGCAAGACTACATTATTGCCTCCCAGATTATTATTACAATAATGTTAGAGATTATAATTAATAATAATATCATTAATTATTTAACATTTTTATTGAATGAGATTAAAAAAATATATATATTATTATTATTTTCTTTACTTAATGAAGACGCGACAGGACTCTTAATATTACTCTTACTATTATGTTTTAAGTTTGAAATGAATAAATACCTAAAAATAATTTATAATTTGTGTATTATTATATAAATTATATAAATGTATACAAATTTGTATGTAAACTTATATGGAAAAAAAATTTAATCTTAATAGCAGAAGAGGCAAGCAAGCTTATGTAAACCCAAATACTAATTTGTATTGGAATAGGACCATTAATTTATCAGAACCTAATTATGGAGTGAAATTTTCTAATGTCTTCCAGAGGAGAGGAGAGGAGAGGAGAACCCAAAACCCTACACCATAAATTTTCTATGGATAACTGTCCGGGTAAATTTTGAGCACGCAGCAAGTATATTCCAACATATATATATATATATATAGCAAAGGAGAACACAAGAGTGGGGTTTAAGAAGGGTATGGCGAAGGATAATGTCCCCTAAATGACTTTATGAGAAAAGAATTAAAAACTTCATGCTGCAAGAGAACACCAAAATTCCTAGAACCAATGGGATATTATTATGGGTTTTGGACTTAGACCCACTTGGTCTTTTTATGTCCACTTACTAAAAAAATTAAGGACCATATATAATTATATTATAGAAATGACAATGACACGTGATTCTAATTAATAGCTGTTTATATATCAAGATTTAAGTTCAACATCATACATAAAGCAGCAGCCCATGTGTCATTCGACAAGGCTGCTGTTCATCCTCCCCCCAATGGCAACGAATCCCAAACTAGAAACAATGAGGGCCATCAATCCTTTAGTATTATTAACTATAAGAACATGCCCCCACTACCTACCTTTTAAATGCGTATGGGATTTGCATAAAAACTCATCGTGCCTATATATGTAAGTCCAAAAACCAAGCGCAAATAGGAAAAGAGAAACGCACTCATCCACAGGTTGAATCTTCGCCCTCCTAAGCCCAACTCTAGTAGTAAATAAACTACAGCTGACAATTCTACAACACTACTCGGATCCCCCTCTTGAGCTCTGCCCCTCTAATCGACCTACTCAACCAGATGATGATCATTTATTTTCTAACATCAAATTCAAAGCTTAGGTACGTTTCCCTAGAAAACCGGGCAGATCCGAAACATGAAAAGCTGACCAATGCATATCTAACACACCCAGCGTTGTGAGCAAAAGCAAAGAAAATAAACATAATAAACAACAGGTTCAAGGGTAACTTAGATATACAGTCAGGCCTAGATGTGAAGATCCACCAACCGGCTTCATAATAATATAGCCCCTCGATTGCAACTTTTACAATATAAGCACCAACACCTGCACCAGTTCAGTTGCCTCACCCCAAAAAGCAGCCATTGCTGCAACTTGCCCTTGCAAAGAGTAATACATCCCCACCTACAAAATGTAAACAATGTTATTATAATTCCATTTGTGCAATGAAACTCTGGGAGGGGAAAACCCAGTACACTTGCAGCGAAATACAGATTCATGATGATCAAAGTTGTTCCCCTCATGTGGACCTGAGAGCACTTTGCATAAATACAAAAGGGGCTATGGAAACTGAAATCGTAAAAAGTATGGAGGCAAGCGCATGAATGCATCCACACTTAGCTACGCATACCTGGACTTTCTCACCTGTAAAAACTTATGGGCAAACAGAGCACTAGTCATCAAAAAACAACTCTCCATAGTCAGATAAGTCACTGCCACCAGAGAACGCATAATATTCATCATCGTCAGACAGGAAGTCGATGTTTGACAGCCCAGATGGGTAATCATCATCATATGAATCATCATCACGCATATCCAAAACAGTTGTATCAAAAGCATAATCATCAGTAGAATCAAATGGTTGCCGCAATTTTCTGATATGTTCATAACATCTTTTCCCCAGTGTCCCTCCTAGATTAATGTTGAAGCATTGTCGGATGTCAAGAGATTCAAGATGAGGACAACCGTCCAGAATGGCCTGCAAACCATCATTTGTCATCTTATTTCCAAAGAGCTGAAGCTCACGTAACCCAGGCATGCTTTCTGCAATAGCCTGTGCCTCTTCATCGCAGTTCATGTGCGGGCCCCTGTATACTTGATTGTTAAATTTAAGTAACTTAAGCCGAGGGCAACAGCGCCCAACAGTTTCAAGGGCTTCTTTTGAAAGTGAACAATAGTAAATGCAAAGTTCCTCCAACAACGGCATCTTTTTAGCAGCTTCAGACAAACCTTCATCTGAAATGTCAGAGCAACACACAAGTCGAAGGCATCTCAGCTCACTTGCTCTGTAAACGGGAAGCAAAACAAAGTGAGAGCAAACATCAGTAATTACAACACACTGTGAAATTAGTTTACCTATTTGCATTCACATGACAACATACAGATGCCACAAAGTAGAAGAACTAACATATCAATCATTTGTTCACTGATCACATAATTACATTGATAAGCATCTTAGTATGTATTTATAGCATTAAGCAATATTATTAGGGAAGAAATTAATCAAGTTTTTGAATGGAGCTTTGAATCAAGGCCCAGTAAGCTTTAATAATTATAACTCAATTTGGTTATGACATTTGTCGAAGTTCAGCTAAAGCCAAGAAAAAGCATCATAAAAACCAGTCATCATGACTTCACCAAATAAAATTTGACTGGGTCATGCACCAATTCCATCTTCAAATAATTGACAGAGGCATGTTTTGCTAGCTAGAACAGAATGAGCAGGTCTTCTCCACATAAAATGCAAGAATAAGCCTAATACCACTACATCTCATCTTTAAAGCAAGAAATGTTAGTTAATATTGCTAGGGCTGCAAATGAACAGGGTCATTTGCGTACGGCTCAAAGCTCTTCTTGATTTGGACCCATCCAACTCATTTATGTAGTTAAATAAACAAGCTTGAGCTTGAATTGATTAGTAAACAACCCAAGCTTAAGCTTTAGGGTACTCGGAATGTTTGAGCTGATAAACAAGCTTGTTTGTGGCTCGTTATAGGCTTGCTTATAAGCTCGTTTGTGGCTCATTTATAGACTCAATATAAAATAATTTGTCTTTTCCAACAGATGATGTTTTTGTAATACTATTTATGTTATACTAAATATATAATAAAATATACTAATTTTATATGTTAAACTTATTTGTCTGCATACGTTGAGATGATGCCCAAATTCCAGATGAACGTACAAGATAAAAAAAGCTTAAAATAAAAGTTATAATTTATAAACACTAAAAAAGTAAGATTAAAAATTATAATTTATATCATAAAGGAAAAGAAATATTAATATAATATTTGGATCTTGTTAGTTTTTGTTGTCATTAGGACTTGTAAATTAGGAACACACGAGAACAATACTACACACAAATCCTTACACACTCATGGAAACAGAAGAATAATAAGAACAATTAGTTATAACAGAAGAATATGCAAGAACAGTAAATGAAAAAAGATCAAACCACACAAAGAGATCAAGATTATTCTGGTTCGGAATATCCTTAGACAAACCTACATCCAACAGTCCAACACCTACAGAGCAATCTGTTATTCAGTCGAAAATTGATCATTACATCAAGCCCTCTCCTTCATCTATATCCCCGAGTACATAACCCTCGTTCTCTCAGAATACACAAGACTAAATTCTTATCACTTAGCCTCTCTTTTCTCACGAACAACACAGCACTTGATCATAAGTGAAAACTGAGAACTCACCATTGATTGCTATCGACTGCCCCCTGCCCTCTTATTTATAGAAAGGGCAACACTCCAATAAAACTAACCAGCATTGGAGATATTACAATTAGACCCCAAAAAACAAAGTAAATTACACTTTGAAATTGAAACCTAACTATTCTAAATCTTCCAACCGATAGATCACCAAAACTTAACTGATCTCCTATCGCTCAAACTCGAGGCAACCTCAACAGTTTTTATGAGAGAACATGGGAAATAAACTTAGCAAGACAATCTAGTAAAGGATTGTTGAGACTATGAAGGGCTAATTGATTCTTCAGCTAGAATAAACCCCGGTAACATAAACATCAAATACATAAAAGGCACAGCAAAATCATATCCAAATATTTTTGTATAGGAACCAACTAAATGCAAGATCTTAATCATGTGAATTTAAGATCTGATTATCACATCACATTTATCTACACAAGGTATTGTTTCATTTTGAAAAGATGCAGAAAGTTAATGGAAACAATCTTCTTAATAAAGGAAAATAAAGAAATTTTCCTCAAAAATCAAAAGTGTTCATAACAGTCGCAAATGAAGACAAAGTAATGTTATAAATGATCCAGATCCTTAAAAATCATTTTTATAGAAACATCATGGTCGCTCTAGGAGTTCACAATGTTGAAGAAAATATGGTTCACTTCAGGATGGTGAAAACAATTCAATCAGATTATTGTTATCTTGTTCCTAGTGGTGTGTCGCGACCTCACCCTTGTAATAGGAATTACTCTTTATTCGATGGGAATTGAGGAGCGATTCAGAGGATAGTATAAGAAATAGAGAGAGAGAAATCAGAGAGAGAGAATAGAAATGGAAGGAAAAACAGAATTTGATATTCTCATTCATGCCCGTCCTTGTAGAAGGAAGCGAATATATATAGGCCATTTGGAAGAGATATTCTCCTGTCAAAGGTGGGCCCACACCTGGTACAATTCTAACAAACTATATTCCCTTTGTCTCCCTTGCACACAGCCGATTCTCACTATAATTCCACTAATACAAAATAATGAAGTAGCAGTGCTTAGCCTCACAACTATTACAGAAATAAGGTAAATGCAGAATTTAAAATAAAATGGAAATAGGTGCTGCTAACGGATCATTTCGTGACAACTCCCCCTCCGTTAGCCATTTCTTGTCCTCAAGAAATGCTAAGGACGCTGACAGCTCGTAGGAACTGTTTCAGGAATTCCGGGAGGTATTCCCATGTATTGTCTTCAGATGTGCTATCTCGCCATTTGACCAATACTTGGATGAGTGGAGCCCCGTGTTTATACACTACCCGCCTGTTGATAACAGCTTCTGGTTCGGTTCTTACACTGATTTCTTTGGGAAGAGCTAGTAATACCGAACTCGTTGGTTGAGCCCCCACCAACTTCTTCAGGAGTGAAACATGGAAAACAGGGTGAATTTGTGACGCCGGGGGAAGCTTCAACCGATAAGCCACCTTCCTTATCTTGGCCTCGATAGGGAACAGTCCATAATACTTGGGACTAAGCTTAGTGACCTTTCCTCGAGAGATTAACTTTAAGTGGTTATACCTCAACCTTAGATACAATTCATCCCTTTCCTCAAACTCCCTCTCGCTCCTCTTTCAGTCAGCATTCTATTTCATCCGATTCTGGGCCGAGGCTAACTCTTGTTTCAACTGCTATGTTATCTCCCTTTTTTGTCATAAATACTCCTCAACTGAAGCCACATTAGAGCCTCCTCCTACTGCCGGTAGAATAAGTGGTTTATACCCGAATAGAGCCAAAAGGGGACATCTTAATCGATGAATGGTGGCTAGTGTTATACCACCATTGAGATAGGGACAACCACCTATGTCACTCCTTAAGTTGCAGCAAGCAAACACATCTCAGGTATGTTTCAAGGCTCTGGTTTACCCTCTCGGTTTGCCCGTTCGACTGAGGGTGATATGCAATAAACAAGTTCAATTTTGTTCCCAAAGACTTCATCAACTCCTGCCACATCAAGCTAGTAAAAATCTTATCCCTATCAGAGATTATACTCTTAAGGGCCCCGTGCAATTTAATTACTCGATCTAAGAAAATCCTAACTACATCTTGAGCCGTGTAAGGATAAGTCAGCCCTATGAAGTGGGCAAATTTGGTCAACCGGTCTACCACAACCAGGATGTTGTCCTTACCTTCTGACCGGGGAAATCCCTCCACAAAGTCCATCGAGACACTAGACCAAACCTGATCTGGGATGGGCAAAGGTTGTAGTAATCTAGGGTAGGCCATTGTCTCTGACTTACATCTCCTACATGTGTCACACCTTCGGACTAGCTCTTTAATCTCCACCTTCATTTTGGCCATTGGAATACTTGCTTAACTCGAAGGTAAGTATTCTGCTCTCCCGAATGCCCTCCTATTGGGGACTCATGCAAGGCTTGAAAAATCCTTTCCTTGATCCTTGTATTCTCCCCAATTACAATCTTTCCACGAAATCTCAGCAATCCTTAAGCCTTCCGTCTCCTGAGCTCCCATCGTCAATTTTTCCAACACCGCCTTAATGTTGTTGTCTCCTTCATAACTGTCGACAACTTCTTGATACCATGATGGTCATAGCTGATAAATCTCCCTCCTCATGACATCTAGACAGTGCATCGACTGCCTTATTTTCTTTTCCCTTTTGGTATTGAATCATGTAATCTGGACCCATCAACTTGGTCATCCCTTTCCTTTGCAGTTGTGTCTGGAGTTTCTATTGTAAAAGAAACTTTAAGCTCTCGTGGTCCGTCTTTATGATGAACCTGTTTCCCTCCAAGTAGTGTCTCCAACAGTCTATAGCCATAAGTACAGCCAGGAGTTCCTTTTCGTACATGCTGAGTCCTAAGTGTTTTGGACTCAGTACTTGGCTCATGAAGGCTAGCAGTCTCCCCTCTTGAACTAGCATTGCCCCTACCCCAGTTCTGCTAGCATCCGTTTCCAAAATAAAGGGCATATCAAAATCTAGGAGCCCCAGCACTCGTACTCTGCTCATAGCTCTTTTAAGGTTCTCAAAGGCTTCCTTTGCTTCCGACCCTCAATTGAAACCTCCCTTCTTCAGCAATTCAGTCAATGGTTTGCTGATAACTCCATAATTTTGCACAAACCTGCAGTAATACCCTATTAACCCTAGGAATCCCCTCAAGGCCTTCACTATAGTGGGCCTCGGCCAAGACACCATCGCCTCCACCCTCTTTGGATCGGTACTCACCTTTCCATCTAATACAATGTGCCCTAGGTACTCCACCTGCCTCTGGGCGAAAGCACATTTGGACTCCTTAATAAAAAGCTAGTGGTTCCTTAGGATTTCAAGGGTAAGCTTAAGGTGGGATAGGTGTTGTTCAAATGTAGGGTTGTAAACGAGTATATCATCAAAGAATACCAATATGAATTTGTGAAGGTAAGGCTCAAAAATTTTGTTCATGAGGGATTGAAAGGTGGCCGGGCGTTGGTGAGCCTGAAAGGCATCACTAAGAATTTGAAATGTCCATGGTGGGTTTTGAAGGCGATTTTAGGAATATCTTCAGTTTTCATTCTAATTTGATGATATCTTACCCTTAGGTCTAGCTTAGAAAAGAATTTGGCATGGTTAAGTTCATCTAATAGGTCCTCCACCAAGGGTATAGGAAATTTGTCCTTGATGGTCATGACATTTAATTGTCAATAATCGACATAAAACCGTCATGTTCCATCCTTATTTTTGACTAGGAGGACGGGAGAAGCGAATGGACTTTGGCTAGGCCTAATAAGTGATTGTTCAAGCATGGTTCTGACCATTTTTTCAATTTCATTCTTTTGGTTGGGAGGATAATAGTATGCTCTAATGTTGACTAGTTCAGTATCTGGTTTGAGGTTGGTATTATGGTCAAACACTCGGGTAGGGGGTAAGGTTTGGGGTTCCATGAAAAGATCCTTGTAATCCACCAACAATTTATTAAGGGAATCCAACTGGCATACCTGGTCTTGCATTCCCTGGGGTGTGCTTACTGTCAACCCAATCTGCCCCTGCATTGTTTACCTTCCTTGATCTCCTTCTGCTGTTACAACTGAGAAGAGGTGTGCTAGCTGGCTCCACTTGCCCTTCAACACTCTCTACAACTTCTTTCTTGATATCATTTTACAAGCTCCCATCTTCTTTCCCCTAGATAAAGTCATCCTCTTACCTTCTTTTTCAAAGGATACCTCCATCCTATTGAAATCGAAGCTAATGGGGCTTACCCCTTTCATCCAGTCCACTCCTAAGACCACATGGAACCCCCCCTAACTGTAATAATCTCAAGTCGGTTTCGAACTTCTCCCCTTGCATCTCCCAACAAAAACCATTGCAGGTGAAGTTACTTAACACCCTCTGGCCGGTGGCTACTATCACGCTCAAGGGAGGGGTTCCCGTGAGCGGACACTTCAATTTCTTGGCCATGTTTTCATCAAGAAAGCTATGGGTGCTCCCACTATCTATTAGAATCATAAGATTGCAGTCCTTAACTTGACCTTCTACCTTGATGATCTTGTTGTTGGCCACTCCTTTCAAGGCATGTATGGATATCTCTCCATTGTCTTCTTCTTCACCCTCTTCAACCATTTCTTCCTTTGCTTCATCCGGTTCCTCCTCTTCCTCTCCTTCTAGCAATAGAATCTGCCTCTTGCATTGATGTCCAGGGTGGTACTTATCCCCACATCTAAAGCATAGGCCAGCCATTCTTCTTTGCTCCCGTAACTATTCCCCATAGGGAATAGAGCTTGTTCCCGTGAGGTGTTTCCCTCTAGTGCTTCCTTTGGTAGCTTCACGAATGTGACCCCTCGCCCCCATGCTGGACGTTCCTATATTCATTCCCTTAGGCAGGTGTCTTTGCTTTTTGATTAAGGCCTCTACCATCATTTCTTGCAAGCGAGCACTCTTTGAAGCTTGCTCGACTGTTTGAGACTTCATCATTTTTACCATTGGTCTGAGCTCGTCACTCAGCCCACTCATGAAGCTTGATACGAAATAAGCTTCTGAGAGGTGATGGTTATGGCTGACCATATACGACCTAAGCTCCTCAAACCTCCTGAGATAGGATCCCACACTCTCAATCTGCCTTAGTTTATTGAATTCTTCGATGGTATCTATCACACTTCTCTCCCCAAAACGTTCACATAACTTTTCAGAAAATTCCTCCCAAGTGTATTCTCTCCTTACCCTCAAACACCCTTGAAACCATGCATCTACCACCTCGTTGAAGTATGCAGTGGCTAAACTTACCCTTTGCATTCTTGGTACATTGTACCATTCAAACAACCTCTCACACTTCCTCAACCACCAACGAGGATGAATCCCTTCAAATGTTGGAATTTCCATCCAGGGCATAGCGAACCCCAGAGGATGGTTGTTCTACTCTTCTCTTCTTCTCCCTACCATCCCTTCTAATTCTTCCGGATTCATTCCAATCTCCTTATCCCCATTTTCTCGGTTAATTATAACTCTCCATAAGAGGGGTTCATTTTCCTCTCTGTGTGGAAAATCTAGAGCTAACTTGACCGTTTTTTTTTGGGTAAACATCACCATGAACTGTTAGATTTGAACTCCCAGCTTTCTTGTACCCGGGTGATCATCCCTTCTAATCTCCTCTCAAGTCCTTCCATGGAGTCTTCCATCTTTCAGTCCATGGTGACCATTGCTTCGTGGTTTCGGTTAGCTTCAAACTCCATCCTATCCATCCTATTCTGGAATTCGATCACCGCCAATCCCAATTGTTGGAGTCGCATCTCCATGTCCTTCATACGAGTCCCTTCCGCCATCTTCCTTAATCACTGAGTCCTTGGTGGAGAATCTCTGGCTCTGATATCAAGTTGTCACGACCTCACCCTTGTAATAGGAATTACTCTTGATCCGATAGGAATTGAGGAGCGATTCAGAGGATAGTATAAGAAATAAAAAGAGAAATCAAAGAGAGAGAACATAAATGGAAGGACAAACAAAATTTGATATTCTCATTCATGCCCGTCCTTGTGGAAGGAAGCGAATATATATACGCCATTTGGAGGAGATATTCTCTTGTCAGAGGTGGGCCCACACCTAATACAATTCTAACAAACTATATTCCCTTTGCCTCCCTTGCACACGGTCGATTCTCACTATAATTCCGCTAATACAAAATAACGAAATAGCAGTGCTTAGCCTCACGACTATTACAGAAATAAGGTAAATGCATAATTTAAAATATAATGGAAATAGGTGCTGCTAACGGATCATTTTGTGACAGGGTGTAAATATTCCTGAGGCTCATGCACCAACCCAAGCCCACCTAGACAAGGACAGGCTTAGGTTATGGTGGCCTTCCAACACTCAATTCCCTGCCCCATTTTTTTTCACAAAATACTCAATTATTTATAATAAGTCCCAAGCCCACCTAGACAAGGACAGGCTTAGGTTATGGTGGCCTTCCAACACTCAATTCCCTGCCCCATTTTTTTTCACAAAATACTCAATTATTTATAATAAGTCCCTCCACCCCGAACCAATTAAGTAGACACTTCCATATTAGATACCTGCATGGTATTGTATCTGTTAGCTTTATAGTGTTGTACATGCTTAGCCTTGTATACAGTTCTTAGCTTATTAGCTTTCCTAAGTTGTACGTTGTAGAGTAGTATATAACTATATATACCTAACACATGAAAAAATAATCTACTTGTCTTTTTTTTTAAAAAAAAAAAAAGGGTATCAAAGATTAAACTAGTCAAGCACTTGCCAAAATGGATGTGAATTACTTATCCAAAAATCTCCCTTATTTTATTTTTATTGTTGGACATTTTTAAGGTTGAGCAGAAATGACTTGTCCAAGCGCCTCCCTTTTTTTAAAATTTGTCATCACTGGATACTTTTAAGCTACACCAAACATGATGGTGATCAAAGCTTGTTAACACAGATGCTTTTAAGTGAAGTAAAAAGGTATAAGGTTAACTAGACAAGCAAACAATTAAAATTTGATAAGCATGTGTACATACAGTAATGAATAAAGGTTTAAGATTGGGTACAGGACAACAGCCAGAGGTAGTTAAGATGCATACCTTAAGTAATTTCAATGCGTTTAAGTTCAATTGGGGAGAGTGATAACCAGAGTTGGCATGAAAAAAGAACAATGACTGTGCACCATTATAGTTGTTGAAGTTTGCACCAGTTAAGTCTTGAATTCAGAGCAAAAGGCATGAAAGAAACTAGAAGTTTATGTTTTATTTTAAAATCATTGTAACGGTAACTAACCATGTAACAGTTAGCACCAACTTATTTTTCCGTTTCATTGAAGTATCTTGTAATTGCAGCCTCTATCCTCTATAAATAGAGGGTCGTCTGTGTTTCTAGTGGGTCTTCTTCATTTTCACATACACAAGAGAGAGAAAAGCCTAGGTTCTTAGACTTTGTAATCTCTTTGAGGGAAGCCTGTGTAAGAAGGCTATGTTCTATAGTGGATTTCTTGGTACCGCCTACAGGCTGGACATAGGGCCTTGAGTTATTCAAAGCCTGAACCGGGATAAATCTTTTGCCCCTAGTATGTTCTGTTTTTCAGCAAGAGAGTGTGAGAATTGTGTGTAAAGTGTCCGGTCCAATACTCAACAATAGTGATAAGTTTACCCCACTTACATTTATTTTCATTTACGATTGATTTTGTGATTTAAATGTTAAATCATAAATTCATAATTTGCATTTATCATAACTTAGAGAAGGATTTTTCACATCATCAATCTCCAACAACGTTGCCCTAGAATCATCTTATATCAGTTTGGGGGCATACTACCGGGGGTTGGAACCCTTAGGAAGTCTAATTCCATATGAAACCGGCTTCATTGGAAATGACCAAAGTATCAAAGCTAAGATTCATAGTGGCGGCAACTTTCTAAATGTTTTGTTCAAGAAAATTTTAGAAGAGTTTCAATCTTTCTATTTCCAATTTAAATAAACAAATACAGATGAACAATGTAATCTCAACTGCATCCTTCACTATAAAATAACTTCTAAAAATTATCTTTCGCGCAAGTAAAAAAATATCACCAAATAATAAACATTAAAAAGAAAATCAGAAACTAATCAAATCAATTAAGCCACAATCATTATCCATTAAACCCTAAGACATTAACGAAGAAAAAATTTAACAGAACAGTACGTGGATATGTATAAACGTTTAAATCTTACCGGTCGGCGATATACATAAGGAGCTCATCAGTGCCGAAATGTTCTATATTGATATCGACCAACTGGCCGCAGCTGCGATCGACGGCGTGGCGAGTCATCTTCTCGAGATCGTACTCCATGTCGAACGTATCATTGTGCATGTCGATCTTCCTCCACATTGCCGGGTCCTTGCTGATGGAACGCCAAGTTGTGCATACTTTCTGCGCGTTCTGGAGGAGGTCAATTGAACCGACTCTCTGCAGTATCGCCGCCGTCACGTCCAGCGGGAGCTCCGCCCAGTTGCTGACATCCGCCTCCGCCTCCCCCATTGGCGGCGAACTAGACGTAGACGACGACGACGCCATTCACGGAAAGTTTCGGTTTTCCAGGAAAGATAGGGGAAATCCCTTCGATTTGAGATTTGACGAGCAGCAGTACCCCTTGGGGCATCTGTATATTAAGCGCCTTTCGGTTCCAGAAGAATTGCGGATAAATCACAATGAAAATTCACGGATGCGACCCCCGCCTTTAAATTTAGTTTATGCTGTACATTTTTATTTTTTTATTCACAGTAAATTCCGCAGGATAAATACATTTCTTTTTTTTTTTTTTACCTCAGGAAAGTAATTAATTACAAAATACAAAAAATACAAAACTTTAAAATTATTACTAAAACGGTTATGATTATGTAATTATATTTAAAACAAGTTAAATATAATCTTAATTTAAGATTTATGTACTAAACATCTATTATTACATCAATAATAATAATAGTGGATTACCACTACTGAAAGTCCAGCAATTGTCCTTTTTTTAGAAAAAATAGACATGCCGATCATTTGTTCGATAAAAGTCCTGAGTTAAAAGCATGCAGGTTGAGGCTGAGGTGTCACGAAAGCTGGACGACGGGACAAGCAACAATGAGCCAAACCAACCCCCATTGCCATTAATCATAAGCTTAGTATCGTCAATCGCATTCTTCTCCTTTTAAATATGTTCTGAAATTCTAAAATCAAAAACTGACAAAAGAAATAATTGCACAGCAATGTGCACAAATATCACAATTGAAGTTCAGTTTTCGACCTTTGACTGATTCAGAAGATGTAAGGACACGGTTCACGGATAATGATCATTTTTCATTATATTTTAGCATCATAGGACAACATGAATAAATCTTGGCATCAAGCCAAGTGGTCCTGTAGCCAATGGACAAAAATCACATTTTACTAGAATGAAAATTACACATCCTCACTATCAGGTGATATAATCATAAAAAATTTCTGGAACAGATGGGTTCTTCAACATGATCCAAAAAGAAAGTTAGCCAATCTTTGCCACTTTTTTTTTTTCTCAACAATTTACATGAGCTTCCTCCAACAGTGCTGAAGACATAACCTCATAACTACACCAAACCAGAACTTACTGATACAAGACTATAGAACTGATGAAAGATGATAATCTCCTGCAATCGGTTAGTATTCTGCAAGGTTTTGCAACTTACAAGCAGCAATGGAGTCCAAAATCCATGAGTTGCTTGCCACTGTGGCTCTAGTGGAGCTTGCTAAAGCTTCAGCCTCTAACCGCCTCTGTTTGAGAATTGAATTTTTCTGGTCGGGGTCACACTTATCCGGCAGCTCGAGGCTGAAAATGATGAAGGTTGATGATGTTTTCTTTCCAGATGAAGCAAATTCTTGGACACTTGAAATGGGTTTCCGTTGCAGAACAGCCCCCCCAGCTGCAATTATGAGATCATGTAGGTAACCCTTGTATGAAGGTGCAAATTCTCCTGTAAAATAGAATTCACACTTCTCGAACAGATTTGGTTGCTGCAAGAAGAAAACACGGTTATTTTAAGTTTCACATGGGCAAATATTTTACCAAGCTTTGTGCATTTCGTCTTGTATTCTGTATTTCATGACATAGAGCACAATCTGAAATGACAAACCAAATGTGTACTTCACATTCCATACCACTGCCATTTAAATATTTTGAGCCACTTTGCATGCGGGAAGAAAGGTCACCAAATGCAAACTAACTAAATCTAGAGATTGCTGCCCAAACTGATTGGAAGAACAATACTAAATGTATTGAGAAATAATATTTGGGAAATCTGAGTGTTAAGAGACTTCTTATGATTTCCACTAATTGCACAAAGCATTATGTTCAGCTATTCAAGTAATACTCACAATTAGTTCATTGACTAATGGAAACTTAACATTTCTTATGAGTGATGGGATTCCTATCTTTTCACCTAAGGGTCAAAGCAGCAATTATGGTATAAATAACTGTTTGGTGAGTTACCCTAGACCAAGTGGATAAGACATTTTTTTCATTAGAAGGGTCAAAGTTCCATTCAGCAGTCCTGAATTGTTAACATGGACTTCTAGAAGAGAAAATCACCTTGTTCAGAACTCTCAATCTTCCAAGTCGAGGACCATCCCTGATTCCATGGATGTCGAGAGCAATTTCATAAGGCTGCTCATCAACAGGTTCCATGGCCTTCATGCAGACCTTAATCCCTGAAACATCAGAAAGAAAGAAAGAAAAGAGTTAAAAATAGGTGCTATTCATAGCAAACCACGACTTTATGGTAATCTCCACATTGCATTGGCTAAGACAAAAATATTCACTGATTGAAGAAACAGTTACTGACACTCAATACTTAGGATCCACTTCCCCTCTAAGATTCCCATCAAAATTTTGAGGGTTCTTCTGCAAGCTCCGTTCTCATCCGTAGACGCAACAACATGGGTGACTCTGGAATTCCAATTTTTTAGTACCATAACTCCAGATAATCTCTCGAACTTGGAAACGATTTCCTGCATTCCAGCTATAAAGTCAACAAAACAATGAAGCATTCTTAATCCTGTAAGTTCAGGAGTAACAATCAGATGCTTATTTCACCTTTTCTTCACTTGTGAGAGCTGAACAACAGAGGATAAGTTTTCGAGATGACAATCCATGAGAATTCCACTGCTGACCAGTGCTACCATCTTTTGAAGCAACTTCTGGTTGGCGGGATTGAGATGGTCTGAGAAATAAAAGTGTAACTTAGAAAGGGATGTAAAAAAATCCGTACCACATATCTGCTTTCAAATCAGTTCAACAAAAATTCAAGGTCCATTCAAAAGAAATGTCAAGATACCTTTCTGAGGTGCATTTCTGTTTCCTTTTGATCTGAGATGCTGATATCTCATTAGGAAGCTTAGAAGAAGAATGAATGGGGCATAACATAACAAAGTTATCCTGTAGCAAGAAAAAAAAATTAACCTTTTTACCGTAGTGTTCTATAGTTTATTCGCATATATGAAAGACATACATTATCCCAACGACATTGTTGGATTAACTTCGCACAAGGAACATGGAAGCTCTTGCGACAGCTTTTCTCATAACAACCAAGAGCTGCCCCTCTGATATCACAGCAACAGCATTTAATCCTTCGACTTCGTGATAATTCGGCATCCAGGTTGATGGCAATATCATCTTCAAAATACACATTAGGAGCCCTGTGCATGTCTCCAAATAAGTAGACAAGAAATGATGTCAAATGTGAAAGGGAGGATCCACCACAACAAAACAATACAAGCAATTTAAGATAGTCAAGGACTTTTTTCCCAGAGAGCTTACTAATGCCAAAGGGATAAGTAACTTTTCAGTGGGCAAAATCGTGGAGTTGCAATGAAAATACAGATAAAAATGCAAGTTCATTGCTATCAGAATGTACCAGTTTTATCAGCTTCAGTAAGCCTTATCTGGATTATTCAAACACATTTGAACAACAATATCCAATCACAAAAATTTGTCTCAACAACTTAGACAGGGTTGAATGCACGTCCTGAATCATGGTACCAAGTTACCAACATTGATTTGGTTCAAGCCGGCAACAAAAATTGAGTCGCATGCAGAGTTATACAATGGAATGTAAATAGAGAAATTCAAAATTAGTTCTTTTCATATCATTTAATAGAATGTATACCATTCCACACAATTCCTATGTGCATGTATGATCTTTTGGCCACCACTATAATCTGCTGCAACTGGCTTGCCATTGAGATAGTGAACCACGACTCCTGACGCCTGTAATTAAATATGCAGGTTAACAGAAGCAAATGCACATTGAATGAACCAAAAGACTGTCACAAACAACATACACTTGTAGAGAAGACCACTTGAAAGAGACTTGTGATACCTCAGATTCTTCTGTAGAATGACAGAAAGCACATTCAATTTTGCTACGAACATTCTCACATTTATGCAATAACAGTCTGAAAGAATCAGGCAGAGCCTTCTGTGCTGCAGAATTCTGTAAAACTCGAACTTGGGAATTGTATGAGGGTTGAGTGCTCTTTTCAGAAACCATGTTAGAACCATACTGAATGCTATTAACCAAGCTATTATCCTTCAGAATATCATCATTGAAAACTTTTTGCCTTTTAGAGTTGCTCAGCTTCTGATCACATTGTGTATTGTTTGTGGTGTTAATTTTGGATCCTTTAGGGCAATCCCTCTGTTTCTGATCATTTGTCTCCATGCTGCTACAATCTAATGCAGCTGGCAAGTCTGAAATGGTCTTGTTATTACCATTCAGATTATTTTCTCCAATGGATAAAGAAGAAACATTTTCCTGTAGACATCGTACTGCAACATTCTCACACATAACTTTCTTAACCCTCCTATGTGTTTTTTCCTTTAAATTTAACAAATTAATGTTATTGCGACATTTCTTCTCAGATGCAGCACCTCCAACCACTTTGTTTGGGTCAGCTTGAACTCCACGAACTTCATCTATGGGTCTCTTAGCTTGTTTCCTTTTTGTTCTTACACTCACCTTCCTGCAACACTTGTTGGACTTTTTAATTCTATTGTCACTGTTAGTAGTGTTAATTCCTGAAGAGGACAAACCAGCTAAGCTTGCTTCTGCATCATTGGTTTTCTGTCTGGGAAACACATTTTCTGTGTTTTCAGTTCCATATTTTCCAGTTGTAGGTGCAGTCTGCAATGATAAGTTGCATTCTTTTACCTGAATGGTATTGTATTCATCAGTATCAGCCTGCATTTTGCAACAGAATTTAGTAACAGTTAGATGAACAAGGCAAAGGAAACTAATAGTTTGCATTTTGTTTACTTGAATTTATCAATATCTCCAACATGCATTTCACAATGAAATTGTCAACTGGATGATGAATTAACTATAAAAGGGAATTAAAAATACACTATAAAGACAATGCAATTGATATATGTTATGATATTGTCAATGCATATGTGGACATACCTGTATTTTCATGGGACTGGAACAAAGTTCAGGTGAGCAAGGTCTCTGTGTCCATTCAAACATCTCACTCTCAAAGTAATCAGCATTATCAGATGTCGTATTTCTTCCCCCCTGCATTTAATGAATTATGTATGGATGTCCAAGTATTTCTCATATGTTTGAAGCTATGATTCATCGAGAGAAAAGGAAAGGCATTTTCTGCGTGTACATCTTTTATGAATAATCAAGCAAAAAAAAGTTATTTTCTGGACAATAATTGATTCATTCACTTCTAATATCTAGCTCAGACAGAGAGATGCAAAAGATAAATTTGGATCCTGTTCCTTTAATTTCTTTTCCTATTTTTCCATTCTTTTCCTCGACAAATCTTAGTTCCAAACATAAAGTTAATTAAATAAATGATCATCCAAGTCCGTCTTAGAACACACACGCTAATTGCATCAGAACCAGAAAATTTGGCCCTTGCTACAAGCCAGTAGATCTGCCGGCAGTCCATTTAAGAAATTATGCACATTTAGGAATTGGCAACAATGGCCTAAGAACTTTGTCCACTAATCCAGCCTCTCACTGTATTCTGGTCTGAGCCATGCATCAGTGGAAAATAAGAACTTATTTCCTAGGCAAGACAATGACCCAAAATATTTCACTGCATATTCCACATCTAAGGCCAAGTACAAACTCATAAATAATTGGATACTTACATTTTGGCCCCTTTGAGATGGGGTTTCATCATCTGAGTCCTTTATGTCACTGAAGCAAGGAGCATCAATTAGCGGTGTATCCATGTTCTGATCACCATCTGTCTGCTGACTTAACTTTTCTACATCCTCATCATCTCTCAACCAAAAAAATGGGGTAAAAGCCAATTCTCCTTTTTCCTTTTCAGCTATTTTTTCTGTTAACACATCTGAATTTTTTGGTGGTTGAACTTCTGCAATTCCACTAGATCTACTTTTAGATGTTGTCTGCTGTTCAGGTGTCCTCGAAGGAGGATATTGTGGGAGCTGAACCCTTTTCTTTGTTGGAAATGATGGTTTTGCAGGATCCAAATCAGAATTCTCTTGGCTAGTCTTTAGTGCAGGCTTTGAGCACATTCTTTTAGCACTTCCCTGTTTCCTTTCTGTCTGTTGGCTTCTTCTATCAATTTTTTCTCTTCCACGATTTCTAGCATTCCCAACATGATCCAAGCCATCTACTACAACCAGGAAAAAAAAAAGGATAATTACTTAAAAGGGGACTTAACATTGACACTTAATTCTAAAACACAACTATTAGACACGTCTTATTTGATTGCACATAGCATTTCCTATTTCAAAAGATAAAGTTTATACTGAAAAGGATGCTAACAGAGAATGTCACACCTGTGACCTGAACTATTTTCAAACTCTTGCACAGAAAAGATAAATGACACCAAAAACAGTAATGAACGCAAGAAGTCAGTTGTTCAACAAGTTGTTCCTACATCCACAAAATCATTCCTTCACTTTATTAGAAAATAAAAAATATAGGATTACACTATCTTTAATTACTACCTGCAGCCTTAAATGGATTATAAGTTCCAAATATACAATATAATACCTCAACAATTGGACTGATAAATTAGTGTAAGTGAGCCATTACTGTAATGACAACTAACAAAAAATAAATCTTCTAATGTGCTATAGTTATAGAAGGTTTTGTAAATTAAGAAGAATAAACAAACATTGGAGACATTGAACTCATGAAATGTCATACTTTCTAACTGGAAAACATGCAATATTAAGGAAAGAGGGAAGAACAGGCACTATTCACAGTACCAAGAAGCCAGGTAAAATAACTGAATTGTATTTGTCGGTTCACAAACTTGGTAAAAAGAAACAATAATACAATTCAAAAATATATGGCAGATAACACAGTGGACAGGTTATCTGTCAAAGTAACTGCTCAAACAGGAACCTGCTTAAGGTCTAAGTTGAATTTTGATTTTACATCTGTCAAACTGGTAGTATAACACATACCTGAAATTTTATTTGAAGGTGCATTTTGAGTTACAAATATATTGTCACCTGAAGCCACTTCCATGCTTTTGTAAATGCTTACTAGGTTATCCATATGAGGGGCAGGACGAACCTCTGAAGACAAAAATACTAGTTAGTTGGTGTAAAAATAAATACATAAAACTGTGCAACAAAAAAAAACTATGCGAACAATATGGACATTAGTGATTGGAAATCAGCTACAAGTTCTCCTACATTTTGAACATGTTAGTCAATAAAACTTGTTTTAGCACCTCAAGAGCAAGTGTTTAACGACACAAATGACCCTTTCCCAACAATATTGTAATTTGTCACCATCCATGATTCCCACTAGGGTAAACAAGAATCATTCAACATCATATGAGAAATTAAATTCAATGGAGCATTATTTCTCCACTTTTTGAATAAGTTGCCCAAATCCTTTTCCACAATAAAGATGTTCCAGGCATTTCCCAAAAATTATAGAACCTTGTGTCTTCTCCATCTCAAACACGTTTTTGCCTATACCCGTTAATTTTACTGAAAAAATGTCATTTCTTCTGGCGCAATCATTCATCTGCACGGCACATCGCCAGATCCACTGACGGTGCCACCCCAACTTCTCCTTCTACAATGCTATTTCCAACTTGTCATGAATCTTTCTGTTGAAGTTTATCCTTAGTGAGTGTCAATGCACTTCGGCTACACTTTTTGCGCATTAAAATTTCCATGATTCTAGGCACACTAACACTTTAAAGCTGCTTTAAGATTTACACACTAAAGTAATCAACACCATCAGTAGACCTGAAATGCACTTCCAGATTCTTCCTACCCAATGTCATTTGTTAATGGCTATAGATTTTTTTTTTTTCTTTCTCTTCCAAGAAAATTTAAATTTTAACAGTACATTTTGAATTACCCGATTACAAATTGACAGAGTTGGCGTCAAATAATTCCTTTGAAACAAATTTAATCAAAGAGCCAAAAGAACTCCAATTCTATTGCACTTGCAGTAACAAAAGAAATAACGAGGCATGAAAAATACCTCTGCGTCCATATGGAACCTTACAAACAGGACAACTGGAAGCTGATTTCATGGATTTTTCAATACACCGGCTGAAAAACCAAAGACCAAGCATCAGGCGCAAGCTTGTAAAAGTTCGAACATTATATTTGTGTTTCCCTGTTTGAGTTCGAAGCAGAAGAACTTACCTGCAGAACACGTGGTTGCAAGAGAGAGAGACAGCAGAGTTGAGCAGGCTCGAGCTGCATCAACATCCAAATATCATCAATTCCCAACAATCCCCAACGCCAAGTAAAATCAGTCCCACTTACAGAAAAACTTGAACAACCATGAATTAAAAACAAAATCGATGGGTACGACGGAGATTTACCAGATGGGGCATTTGAGTTCTCGGCCCATTCTCTCCAAGTGAGAGTAACCCGCCATTTTTCCCGATTACTGTCGATCTGTGCGTAATTCTGAAATTGAATGTAGAGAAGACCAGAAAATGATGCGTACAAAGAAAGAAAGCGGGGAGAAGAGGGAACGTTTAGCGCGACGAATTTGCTTGAAGTTTGAATTTTTGACCGCGCCAGATTTTTCGCGGTCTACCCGCCGCAAATTCGGAGTTTCGGAGGTTCCTTTTTGTAATTTTTTAATCCGAAAAATGAAAATTCTTGTAAAAAATGATAGTAATACTATTTATCGATATGCATCTTCAGACTCAGAGTATTTTTTTATTGAACAATAAAAAAGTATACAAAAATATGACCACTTGCACCTTCTCATTATTTAATTAAAATGTGCCATTTATACTTAAGATTTATCTCTAATCTAAATAAATAATATTTTTCAAAAAATATATTATTTCTCATCCTAGCCTATGATGCACAAAATCTTTTTAGAAATGTCATTTCGATGTTTTTGAAAAGCTTTGTTTTCGGAACATCAAAAAACGTTTCAGTGCTGATTTTGTAATTTTAAAAAGTTTTTGTGATTATTTTATAATATAAAAAAAATATCAAAAATACATTTTCGTTTTGAAAACTCCTTTCCACAAATAGAAATGTTTTTTTTTTTTGTTTCTAACTCAAATTTTAAATTTTTTTTTATAATTTATTTTCTAAATTTGTTTAAATGCATTATTGAATTTATGTTTATTTTTAAATTAAATAACTATTTTTTATAATTTTGTATATTAAAATTTATACTTACAGAAAAAACCCTTATATTTCTTTATTTATGCATTTCCCCTACATTTCTATTTATTATCTTTTAAAAAAACGATATTTATCTATTTTCGATTCTTATCGTATATATTTTTCATTTCATCTTACGTGCATCGTAGATCATAGGTTTGTATTACTAATTTAGGTTTATTCTTCAAATATTAAAACATTAAGTGTAATTACACTCAATTTTGACCATATTTTCAGTTTTATATTATTAATTAGTTTTAATTATTTATCTATCTATCTATAATTATCACTTTTGTTCTATGCCCCGATGTGGGCAAAATTAAAGGGGGGCGTGACCACACAGGAAGTGTGGGACCCACACACCCACCACATTTGCAAGCTGCATTAGCAACATAAGAGTTGCTCGACGTCGGCAACATAACAAGCCCTATAATTATTATTAAATGATGACATAGTATCTAACTTAAATAAAGTGTAAAGTATTTGTCATTTATGAAGCACGGAAATAGTGAATATGCCCTGAAACGGTTTTTGGGTCGTTTCTATAAATTGTGACACGTTCTGAGACGATTTCACAATTTACAGAAAAATGTGGGAAGCACATGTCTCACTGGAAACGCGTTTTCGTGCGACCAAGGTTGCTTGCAACAAGAAAGAGGAAGACAATGGTCATTTGCAGCGGGGAAGACAATGGTCGCCAGATTTGCAACTTGGGCCACTAAGAGGTGATACGACAACGGTTAGCGATGAGGCGAAAGATAGGGTGTGCTGCGGCAATCAACGACGAGGGTGAGAGACAAGCAACGGTGGTAAAGACGTGTCGACAATGAGAGAGGCGAGATCGACAGTGAGTGACGCGTCAATAGTGAGAAAGGTGACAACAATGGCAGAGATAGAGAAAACTGCGACAATCGACCATTGATGGCAAGCAGCAAGACAAGTCGACGACAAGCAAAGGCATGAGTCCTCTCAAGGTAGAAACAGTGACCATTGATATACAATTCTAATATAGGGTTTACAACTTAGTACTATTTATAGTATATAAATTATAAATTAATTTCACATACACCCTTATATTTTTTAAAAATTACAATTTATCCCATATTTCCATTTCCTAACTTTTTAAAAAAATATTGTTTCAATGTTTCCGTTTTGTATCAAAAACGTTTTCTATTTTTATTTTCGTGCAACATAGCCTGCCATACTATTTTTTAAATATTTCATTTGAAAGTTGTCACATTATTATTTAATAATAATTAATCAAAAATAATTTTGGCACTACAAAAAAATTATTTCAAAAAAAAAAAACAACTACAAAAAAATTATTTTAAAAATTATTACGTGCAACATATAATACGAGCACAATAAGAAACTCCATTGGAGTCCGCCTAAAATGGCAAAATAGAGAACCACTACCAAAAAAAAAAAAAAGAAGTTTGTTTGTTGAATTATTTCAACAATAGAATCATTTGAAGATGATTTTACCAGTAATCCCTACAGGAACAAAGTCCATCTTTAAAATGGTGGAACCGACTGCGATCCCTCACAACAATCTCGCGATCGTAAATCTTTGAGATGAGTTTGATGGCAAGGTGACAATCTGCACACACTCTCAGGTTCTTCACAACGGTAATAGGAATCCCAACTGGCGTGTTAATGAGCATGAAAGAAATAGCAATCTTCTCACTGTGATATGATAATGCCGTTTCCTTGTCTTCTTCCTCTATGTCCGCGAGCACATGGGCTGTACGAGGCGCGTAACCTTCCGATTTCAATAGCTTCACAATCTGTTCCAGCATCGCGTATATCTCTGCACTTTGCGAATGAGACTTATCTCCTATGACAAATTCATAGACGCAATTTCCTAGCTCCACAAGGCTATAGCCCGGTGTTTTCTTCACCCCTTCTTTCAGCATCGACCTTCTTACATTCTGCACATCTGTCCAGCGCTGCTCGGATGCATAAAGATTGGAGAGGAGGACATAATCCCCACTATGCTTAGGCTCTAATTGCAGAAGTCGGGCTCTTGCAGTCTCCCGAGAGCCAAATCGCCATGCATTGTGCAGGCACCTAGTAAGGTCCTCCAAATTACAGCATTAGGCTGCATTGGCATGCTCTGAACGTATTCATATGCCCTCTTCAACAACCCTGCCCTTCCCAACAAATCAACCATGCAACCATGGTGTTCGACCCTGGGCATGATTCCAAATTCTTCGGTCATCCTCCGGAAATAAGCAAAGCCCTCGTTGACCATCCCACAATGACTGCAGGCGTATAACACCCCTATAAAAGTGACCTCTGTGGGCACCAATCCATGTCTCTCCAAGTCCTTGAAAAGCTCAACTGCTGCTTTTCCAAATCCATTCACAGCCAAACCAACAATCAATGAATTCCAAGAAACCACACTCCTGTCTTCCATCTCATCAAAGACCTTCCTTGCCTCCCTAATGCTTCCACATTTTGCATAAAGGTCCAAAAGAGCATTAGCAGCATGAGAATTCTCATTCAATCCAACCTTCAACATGAAAACATGAGTCCTCCTACCCAATGCCAAGGCCCCAAGCTCCGCACAAGCAGTGAGCAAGCTAACCATAGTGAACCCGTCAGGTTCAACACCATCTAAACCCATTTCCCGGTAAAGGGTCAGAGCCTCATTGGGCCTCCCATTGAGTGCAAAACCATTAATCACAGAATTCCAAGTCACAAGGTTTCTGTCGGGCATTAACTCAAACACCTTATGTGCACTCTCCGCATGGCCGCAAGCAGCATACATATGAACCAAGGTGTTCTGAACAAAGACCGACGAATCAAACCCATTTCTCACAGCAACAGAGTGAACCTTCTCGCCCTCTCTAACATTCAAAATCTTAGCAACGGCTTTGAGAAGAAAAGGGTAAGTATGCGTGTCAGGTTCAATGGAATTCACACGCATCTCCCGGTACACATCAAGCGCTGGACTCGGGTTTTCGCTCTCGGCATAGCCTCTAATCATGGTGTTCCAAGTGAAAATATTTGGGCTTTGGATTTGGGTAAAGATTTGGTGGGCATAAGCCATGGATCCTGAGAGAGACACGAGTCTGAAGATGAGGTGCTTGCCCATGTCTGGGCTGCTGAGAGGGACACAATGTCTGATAGAGAAGGCATGGATTTGCCTGAGTTTGTACTTGGAAGAGGCGCATGTTAACAAAAGAGCAATGCATTGTTTGAGAATGAAAGGTTTTGGGTATTCCTGAACAACACCACCACCACTTCCACTTGAATACAGCCTGAAGTCAGAGATTTGGTTTGTAGATGAATAGAGAGATCTTGCAAATAATGCATCCAGAATTGGGGGCATATCATATCGTGCTGAGTGGGCTTTGCGGGTTCTTGTTTTATGCACCTTATTTGGGGTGGGTCACCAGTTTTGATGCTTTCTCTCTCTCACAATATTTTATATTCCCAATTTGACCTTCAAATCTCCTTTACATTGGAGAACAAAAATGTTGTTTATTCGTGCGATTTATACATTTAATTTTAATATATTGTATGTTTATTAAAACAAGACTACAATAGTGTTTATAATACTGACTAAAATAAATATATATATAATACATTAACTTTTTTTTTTATTAACGTATCACCACAAACGTCCCTATTGTTCAGCTCCATTATATCAGTAAAAGAAATAAATTAGAGGACTCAGCGGTTAATTCAATCCCTATCTCTATCACAAACGTGAGGAGACAAGTAATTTTTAACTTTCAAAATCGATCTGATTGTTGAGTTTTCCCTCTTAGACAAGGTTCTAACATTTAATTTAAGGGTCCAAGGAACATCACCTCAAAATGTACTTACTTATCAACGGAGGTATGACGTGGGCTATAATACATTAACTTTGATTGTATAAATGAAGTGTGCAAACATCGTCAACAAGTGGCATTTTTATTTTCAAAAAGCTAAGAACTTGCTGAAACGTATGTGTAAGGTTGGGAAGTTTAGGTAGAACAACACACTTAAGTATGTGTAAATATTTTCTTTAAACATAAAACAAAGTATAAGTAAATTGATTTAAGAATCTCATTCAAATCGACAACGTTTAGAATCTATGCCATGTAAAAGAGTCACTATTTTTGCCATTACAATTGGAAAGTAAATAAAATCGTTCGTTTTTTTTTTTTTTTTGCTTAGTATCTAATTTATTATCCTTTATACCTTTCAATCTTGTTAATCAATTTATATTTTCATAAACATATTATAATTATTGATGTTATTGAAATCTGTAACAAACTGAACTGAACTCAAAATAAAATGCAGTTGATAAGATACTTGCAATCAAAACAAAAAAAAATCAGTTTGAGTAATATTCAAGGAAAAACTTCTAATACTTAAAGTTAGTTTTTATCTAAATCGATGGATGAAAAGATACATATCTTTTAATGTGCTATAGTTATAGAAGGTTTTGTAAATTAAGAAGAATAAACAAACATTGGAGACATCGAACCCAAGAAATGTCATACTTTCTGCACTGGAAAACATACAATATTAAGGCAAGAGGGAAGAACAGGCACTATTCACAGTACTATTCGAGTGTAGCAGAGATGAGGATGTTAAGATGGATGTGCGGACATACAAGAAAGGATAAAATTATAAATGAAGTTATTCGTAATAAGGTAGGAATAGTGCCAATCGAGGAGAAGATGAGAGAGACTAGATTAAGATGGTTTGGTCATGTGAGAAGGAGACTAAGAGACGCTCCTGTGAGGAGAGTTGATGAAATGGAACAATTAGTCACAAAAAGAGGTAGAGGTAGACCCAAGAAGACTTTGGAAGAGACATTAAAGTTCGATATGAAGTATATGGATCTAAATGAAGATATGACAAACGATAGAAATACATGGAAGTCGAGAATTCATGTAGCCGACCCCATATAGTGGGATAAAGGCTGGATATGTGTTGTTAAATTAAAATTTCAACAACGATCATTCCAAAGACACACACAAAATAAATAATCAAATACACAAATTAATCAAAATATAAATAAACACAATACTTCAATATATACGAAATTTATATAAAATATATAATAAAAATCACAAACCTAGATCAAATCGAGGCAATCGTTGGATGCTGCAGGAGGGAGTCACAGCAGTCGTTGTCGCTGCTAGAGCTGCCGCTGCCATTGTTGGTAGCTTGATCTCGTCGTCAGTGTTCGCCTTCTTCTCTGCTATTCCTCACTACAGCTGCCACCGCTTATCCTCACCTGTGCTATTTCTTCTCCACTGCTCCTCGTCGCAGCCTTACTGGTGCTCATTCTCCTCACCACAGCTACCGCCGCTTATCCTCGTCTGTGCTCTTTCTTCTCTACTGTTTCTCGTTACGGTTACCTTAAGCTGCCTTGCCAATGCTTATTTTTCTCTACAGTCGCTGTCGCCTCTACTTCTCGCCACGACAGCTCGTTGTCGACGCTACTGCTCATCACCAACATCTTCTTCAACTTTCAGATGTAGTAGAGAGCCGTTGGAGTCTTTTTCAAATCTGAGGGGCAACAGATGCTAGCCGTTGGAGAAATGCAGGGAGTACAAAATCACTCCTCATTAATATGGAGCCTTTTAAAGCTCCATATAAATTTGAGAAAAAAATCGCTAGATAAGGAAGCCTGTTGGAGAGGTATCGAGTAATTTTCTCCTCAAAATTTGATTTGACAAAGGGTAGAAGCCAACATTGGAGTTGGCCATATAAGTCTAAAAAAATAAAATAAGAGTCTAGAAAAATAAAATAAGAATTGTTTGATACTGGCAATATAATAGAGCACTTATAATTAATATTAAATGATGTCATGATATGTGCTTTAAATATAGTGTAAATTACTTGCCATATTATTTTTTAAATATTTTATTAAAATTTGTCACATTATTATTTATTAATGATTAATTAAAAATACTTTTTCCAAATCAAGCCCATAAAAATGGATCACTAGCAATTCACTAGTATGTAAATTAAAACTCCTTAAAATCTAAATGACTAAAAAAGATTGGTGTGAGTTATAACTATAAGTGTGTTTGTGTAAAAAAAAAAACAAATACATACAAGACTAACTCCGACGAGGAAGCAAAATCGCTTGCCAAGTCAAAGTATAGCGAGCCAAATGCAAAAACCAACCTTCACTGCTGCTCATCATTGCCAAAATAATGCAACGAGGAGCAGATCCGGAGAAGACAAGTTGTGAACACCGAAAGCAAGAGACAGCAACAAGCAGATTCAGGCAACGACCTCCAAATTCAACGATGGAGACAATCAACGAAAGCTGCGGCGACGTCTTTAACAATGGAATGTCAAAATAGAAAACCACTACAAAAAAAAAAAACAAGTTTGTTTGTTAAATTATTTCAACAATAGAATCATTTGAAGATGATTTTACCAGTAATCCCTACAGGAACAAAGTCCATTTTTAAAATGGTGGAACCGACCGCGATCCCTCACAACAATCACGCGATCGTAAATCTTTGAGATGAGTTTGATGGCAAGGTGACAATCTGCACACACACTCAGGTTCTTCACAACAGTAATAGGAGTCCCAACTGGCATGTTAAGGAGCACGAAAGCAATTGCAATCTTCTCACTGATATGATAATGCTGTTTCCTTGTCTTCTTCCTCTATGTCTGCGAGCACGTTGGCTGTACGAGGCGCGTAACCTTCCAATTTCAATAGCTTCACAATCTGTTCCAGCATCGCGTATATCTCTGCACTTTGCAAATGAGACTTATCTCCTATGACAAATTCATAGACGCAATTTCCTAGCTCCACAGGGCTATAGCCCGGTGTTTTCTTCTCCCCTTCTTTCAGAATCGACCTTCTTACATTATAAACATCTGCCCAGCGCTGCTCGGATGCATAAAGATTGGAGCGGAGGACATAGTCACCCACAGTCCTTAGGCTCTAATTGCAGAAGTCGGGCTCTTGCGTTCAACAAGTCGTGCCTACATCCACAAAATCATTCTTTCACTTTATTACTAAATGAAAAATATACTATTACACTATAAATAATTACTACCTGCAGCCTTAAATGCATTATAAGTTCCAAATATACGATATAATACCTCAACAATTGGACTGATAAATTAGCGTAAGTGAGCCACTACTGTAATAACAACTTACAAAAAATAAATCTTGTATTGTGCTATAGTTATAGAAGGTTTAGTAAATTAAGAAGAATAAACAAACATTGGAGACATTGAACTCATGAAATGTCATACTTTCTGCACTGGAAAACATGCAATATTAAGGAAAGAGGGAAGAAGCCAGGTAAAATAACTGAATTGTATTTGTCGGTTCACAAACTTGGTAAAAAGAAACAATAATACAATTAAAAGATAAATGGCAGATAACACAGCCTGCAGGTTATCTGTCAAAGTAACTGCTCAAACAGGAACCTGCTTAAGGTCTAAGTTGAATTTTGATTTTGCATCCGTCAAACTGGTAGTATAACATATACCTGAAATTTTATTTGAAGGTGCATTTTGAGTTACAAATATATTGTCACCTGAAGCCACTTCCATGCTTTTATAAATGCTTACTAGCTTATCCATACGAGGGGCAGGACGAATCTCTGCAGACAAAAATACTATTTAGTTGGTGTAAAAAAAAATACATAAAACTGTGCAACAAAAAAAACTATGTGAACAATATGGACATTAGTGATTGGAAATCAGCTACAAGTTCTCTTACATTTTGAACATGTTAGTCAATAAAACTTGTTTTAGCACCTTAAGAGCAAGTGTTTAATGACACAAATGACCCTTTCCCAACAATATTGTAATTTGTCACCATCCATGATTCCCACTAGGGTAAACAAGAATCAGTCAACATCATATGAGAAATTCAATTCAATGGAGCATTATTTCACCACTTTTTGAATAAGCTGCCCAAATCCTTTTCCACAATAAAGATGTTCCAGGCATTTCCCAAAAATTATAGAACCTTGTGTCTTCTCCATCTCAAGCATGTTTTTGCCTATACCCGTTATTTTTACTAAAAAAATGTCATTTCTTCTGGCGCAATGATTCATTTGCACGACACCCCAACTTGTCCTTCTACAATGCTATTTCCAATTCTCATGAATCTTTTTATTGAAGTTTATCCTCGGTGAATATCAATCCACTTCGGCTACACTTTTTTGCGCATTAAAATTTCCATGATTCTAGGCACACTAACACTTTAAAGCTGCTTTAAGATTTACACACTAAAGTGATCAACACTATCAGTAGACCAGAAATGCACTTCCAGATTTCATCATAGCCAATGTCATTTGTTAACGGCTATAGAATATTTTTTTTCTTTTTCTTCGCAGAAATTTAAATTTTAACAATACATTTTGAATTAACGGATTACAAGTTGACAAAGTTGGCATCAAATCATTCCTTTGAAACAAATTTAATCCAAGAGCCAAAAGAACTCCAATTATATTGCACTTGTAGTAACAGAAGAAATAACAAGGCATGAAAGATACCTCTGCGTCCACATGGAACCTTACAAACAGGACAACAGGAAGCTGATTTCATGGATTTTTCAATACACCAGCTGAAAAACCAAAGACCATGCATCAAGCGCACGCTTGTAAAAATTTGAACATTATATTTGTGTTTCCCTGTTGAAATCGAAGCAGAAGAACTTACTTGCAGAACACGTGGTCGCAAGAGAGAGACACCGCAGAGTTGAGCAGGCTCAAGCTGCATCAACATCCAAATATCATCAATTCCCAACAATCCCCAATGCCAAGTAAAATCAGTCCCACGTACAGAAAAACTTGAACAACCATGAATTAAAAACAAAATCAATGGGTATGACAGATTTACCAGATGGGGCATTTGAGTACTCGGCCCATTCTCTCCAAGTGAGAGTAATCTGCCATTTTTCCCGATTACTCAATCTGTGCGTAACTCTGAAATTGAATGTAGAGAAGACGAGAAAATGATGCGTACAAAGAAAGAAAGTGGGGAGAAGAGGGAACGTTTAGCGCGACGAATTTGCTTAGAGTTTGAATTTTTGGCCACGCTGGATTTTTCACGGTCTACCAAATTTGGAGTTTCACAGGTTGTATTTTGTAATTTTCTAATCCGAAAAATGAAAAATCTTGTTAAAAATATGATATTTCCCATCCAAGGCTATGATGCAGAGAACCTCTTCGGGAGTGTCGCTTCGGCCTTTTTGAAAATTTTTTGTTTTCGAAATGATAAAAAACGTTTTTGAACTATTTTTATAATTTTAATAAATTTTCATAGCTATTTTGTAATATAAGAAAAGTCATTTCCATTTCGTGCATCATACATCACAAATTCGTCTTTCTAGTTTGGATTTAGTCTTTAAATATTAAAACTTTTAAGTGTAATTACACTCAATTTTGACAATATTTTCAATTTTATATCATTAATTAGTTTTAATTATTTATCTCTCCATCTATAATTATCGTTTTTGTTTGATTGCCCAATGCAATCAAAATTGAGAGGGGGGGGGGGGGAACCCTATAAGGGGTGTGTGAGACCCGCACACCCACCCCCTTGGATTGTCGTTCCGTTATTTTTCACCCTCAAAAGTAGTGAGGGTGATGGTCACCCCCGTTAAAGGGGGTGAACAAAATCGCACTCACCCCCTTGCAAGCCACATCAAGCAACATAAAAGTTGCCTAAATAACATAATAGAGCTCTTATAATTATTATTAAACAATGACATAGTATGTACCTTAAATAAAGTGTGAAGTACTTGCCATACTATTTTTTAAATATTTCATTAAAATTTGTCACATTATTATTTAATAATAATTAATCAAAACTAAATTTTGTAAATCAAACCCATAAAAATGGATCATTAGCAATTCACTAGTATGAGAATTAAAGCTCCTTAAAATTCAAATGACTAAAAAATATTAATGTGAGTCATGACTATAAGTGTATTTGTGTAAAAAAAAATATATATATAAGGCTAACTCTGAAAAAGCCAAATCGTTCACCAAATGCAAAAATTGACCTCTAACGCTACTTGCCATTGCCAAAATTTTGGCAAAATCTAATCTCTTTGACAGATCTTGTGAGCGATTTTCAGCCAAGCCAACCTCACCATCTCTCTTTCATGGCCATCTCAACGTCGGAAGAGACCCAACCAAACGCGACAGACGATGAACTCGATCGGATTTGAAGTTGCAAACACAGTAACGAGCAAATCCAGAGAAGACAAGTTGCAAATACCGAAAACAAGCAATGACGACGACGACCAAATCCAAGCAACGACCACCATATCCAGCGGTGGTGGCAACCAGCAAAAGTGGCGACGACGTCTTCTTCAGCGAGTAGCAAATCAAGCTTAATAGGTGGTTTTTTATTTATTTATTTTTGTATTGGATGAATGATATTGCGCATTTGGTAATTGATTTGTGTATTTGATTATTAATTTTGTGTATGTGTTTATTTTATTATTGATTTTGTTCATGCATGTATATAATTATTGATTTATGTATTTCATTATTGATTTTATATATATGTGAAGATTATAGGTAAAGTGAAATAAATAGAGTTAAATTTTATTAAAATAAGAAGTGAAATGGAGAGAAGAATAGAGAGTGGTTGGAACAATCATAATTTTCGAGGTAAAATCAAAATAAAGAGTGAATTGTTTATAATATAATAAGGAGTACAATAGAAAACTACATTGTAGTAGGTCGAAAATAGCAAAATAGAGAATTACTATGAAAAAACAAGTTTGTTTGTTGAATTATTTCAACAATCGAATCATTTGAAATGATTTTACTAGTAATCTCTACATGAACAAAGTCCATCTTTAAAATGGTGAAACCGACTGTGATCCCTCACAACAATCTTGCGATTGTAAATCTTTGAGATGAGTTTGATGGCAAGGTGACAATCTACACACACTCTCAGGTTGTTCTTCACAACGGTAATAGGAGTCCCAATTGGCATGTTAATGAGCATAAAAGCAATTGCAATCTTCTCACTATGATATGATAATGTTGTTTCCTTGTCTTCTTCCTCTATGTCTACGAGCACATTAGCTGTTCGAGGCGCGTAACCTTCCAATTTCAATAGCTTCACAATCTGTTCAAGCATCACGTATATCTCTACACTTTGCGAATGAGACTTATCTCCTATGAGAAACTCATAGACGCAATTTCCTAGCTCGACAAGGCTATAACCCGTTTTTCTTCACCCCTTCCTTCAACATCGACCTTATTACACTCTGCACATTTGTCCAGTGTTGCTCGGATGCATAAAGATTGGAGAGGAGGACATAATCCCCACTGTGCTTAGGCTTTAATTGCAGAAGTCGGGCTCTTGCAATCTCTCTGAGAGCCAAATCACCATGCATTGTGCAGGCACCTAGTAAGGTCCTCCAAATTACTGCATTAGGCTGCATTGGCATGCTCTGGATGTATTCATATGCCCTTTTCAACAACCCTGCCCTTCCCAACAAATCAACCATGCAACCATGGTGTTCGACCCTCGGCATGATTCCAAATTCTTCAGTCATCCTCTGGAAATAAGCAAAGCCCTCATTGACCATCCCACAACGCCTGCAAGCATGTAACACCCCTATAAAAGTGATCTCGTTGGGCACCAATCCATTTCTCTCCCAATCCTTGAAAAGCTCAAGTGCTGACTTTCCAAATCCATTCACAGCAAAACCAACAATCAATGTACTCCAAGAAACCACACACTTGTCTTCCATCTCATCAAAGACCTTCTTTGCCTCCCTAATGCTTCCACATTTTGCATAAAGGTCCATAAGAGCATTAGCAGCATGAGAATTCTCATTCAATCCAACCTTCAACATGAAAACATGAGTCCTCCTACCCAATGCCAAGGCCCTAAGCTTCGTACAAGCATTGAGCAAGCTAACCATAGTGAACCCGTCAGGTTCAACACCATCTAAACCCATTTCCCGGTAAAGGGTCAAGGCCTCATTGGGCCTCCCATTGCGTGCAAAACCATTAATCACAGAATTCCAAGTCATAAGGCCTCTCACAGGCATTAACTCAAAACACCTTATGTGCACTCTCAACATGGCCGCAAGCAACATACATATGAACCAAGGTGTTTTGAACAAAGACCGACGAATCAAACCCATCTCTCACAGCAACAGAGTGAACCTTCTCGCCCTCTCTAACATTCAAAATCTTAGCAACGGCTTTGAGAAGAGAAGGGTAAGTATGCATGTCAGGTTTAATGGAATTCACACGCATCTCCCGGTACACATCAAGCGCTCGACTCGAGTTTTTGCTCTCGGCATAGCCTCTAATCATGGTATTCCAAGTCAAAATACTTGGGTTTTGGATGTGGGTAAAGATTTGGTGGGCATAAGCCATGGATCCTGAGAGAGACACGAGTCTCAAGATGAGGTGCTTGCCCATGTTTGGGCTGCTGAGAGGGACGCAATGTCTAATAGAAAAGGCATGGATTTGCCTGAGTTTGTACTTGGAAGAGGCGCATGTTAACAAAAGAGCAATGCAATGTTTGAGAATGAAAGGTTTTTGATTTTTATGAACACCACCACCACTTCCTCTGTCATGACCCAAAATCCGATGGTTGTGACCAGCACTACCGCCTAGGAAACCAAGACTCCAATAGGGGATAACAATCCTGCAAAACATATATTCCTCTTGACATATAAACATTTCAAATAATTTACAAAAATATTACCATCATTTATATACCAAAATTAAAGTGCCATCGGCTCAAAATTCATCATTTAATTATGATAGTCACAATTTACAAATTCACAATAAGAGAGAACTTAAACCTTCTCGTGCACAAATCCCGTGAAATGAGGTTTATATGTTGTGACCGGAACGTGGCTAGGGTGTATGCAATGTAATCGTATACCATGACTCTTACCGTCAAAATTTATGCTAACCTACAAAATTTGAAATATAAAGGGGTAAGCCTGACATTGGCTTAGTGAGGGGTAAATAGCATTATAATGGGGAAAATATAGATCAATGCATCAAGATAATCATCATGGCATGTCATGCCCAATGATAATCATATCAATATAAGAGATGACAAATAAACATGCACATTCACGATAACAAGTCAGAACCATAGTTCACATATTCATAATGGCGGAACCTCTCACGCCGACAAGGATGAAACCTCTCTCACACCCTAATATGAGCATGGATGGCAGAACCTCTCATGCCAACAACTAAACAAAACATGGATGGCGGAACCACTCACACCCTAAATTATATGTGGTGCACCAACGGCTAACAATTAATGTGGTTAGCTACACGGGATTCTAACAGTTATTCCATTTAAATACACATCTTATACTATCATTTAGCTTTAAGAAGTGTCGCATGCAACATTTCACATATAAATATTCACAGTTATTGATAACATGAATCATAAACTTTCCAAATGCAAATTAAAAGAAATGCAATCGACCATGAGTGTCAATATGCAGATAAAACAAGATGGATTCTACTTTCCCATAGGCAAATAAGAATGAAATCGTGAATAGTATATATAAAATACTAGGATGATTGGAGACATGAATACAACAATTACCACCATAATACAATTTACCCATTCACAGTGTTATGGAAGATGTGGGATTCCCTCAAACGCCTCTTGGATGGGGCGCATCAAAATCACCTATCAAAATAATCAAATTACATAAAAATTAAATAAATATAAAAATTAAGTCACTTAAGCCTGGACAAAACCCGAAGGCTGCCACAACTAAGCCAAACCCCCCCCCCCAAAAAAAAAAATAAAACAGCCTAAGCCAGCCACAATGCCGCTGCCCGCGGCCTAAGATTCTGACGATCAGAACCGCCAAGCCAAGGAGGTTAACATATCCAAAAATGGGCCAAATCTAACCGTTGGAATTCCGTAGATTTAATCTTTAATTTTCGGCCAGATTTAAGAAGCACACTGCCAGTCGCTGCCGGCCACCGCGGCCAACATTTTCCGGAGATCCAAGGCCACTGCTTGACTCCTTTACCCCCATAGACCAACATGCCAAAAAACCAACAAGATCTAACGGCTACATCTTTGTAGATCTAAGTTCAAAGTCTCGGCCAAGCAACCCACGCGTATATACATACACATCTCACAAATCTATGCTAAAAGTAAAGCTAATAAAACTAAAAAAAAAAGCTTACCTTGTTGTAGATCGGGTTTGATTTCACAGTGAAAATGTGGTCCGATTCAAGATACAACTGTCGGATTTGCACAAAATGAGATATTCACAGCAATGCTCTTGGAGGGAGGGAGAGAGAGAGAGAGAGAGATTGCGACGGCCGAATGAGAGGCGGGGGAGGAGAGCTGGGAGCCCTAGTGGCCTTTATCGGGCCATATGGGCTTAGCTGGCCCTTCTTGGGCTTCTCCCAAAAGTTGGGCCTTACATCCACTTGAATAGAGCCTGAAGTCAGAGATTTGGTTTGCAGTTGAAGAGAGAGAGAGAGAGCTTGCAAATAATGCGTCCAGAATTGGGGCCATATCATACCGTGATGGGGGCTTTGCGGGTTCTTGTTTTATACACCTAATTTGGGGTGGGTCACCAGTTTTGATGCGTTCTCTCTCACAAAATTTTATATTCCCAATTTGCCCTTCAAATCTCCTTTACATTGAGAACAAAAATGTTGTTTACCCGTGCGATTTATACATATAATTTTAATATATTGTATGTTTCTTAAACCAAGACTACAATAGTGTTTGTAACACTGACTAAAATAAATATATATATATATAATACATCAACTTTGATTGTATAATAAATGGAGTGTGCAACAAACATTGTCAACAAATAGCTTTTTTATTTTAAGAAAAATTAAGGTGGTATTCTTTCATATTTTAATTTTTAATTTTATATTTTAAAAATCTATTTTAAAATTACTAAAAATGTATTTTTTTTGTCATTCTAAAATTTTTTTAGATAAAAAAAAATAAAAAAACACGTTTATTTTAAAATTTTAAAAAATATTATTTTATAATATTTTATTCAATAAATTTGGAATCAAAGTAAATTACAAAAATATTTATTAGTAAATTATAAATTTAATTCAAAAACTTTAAACTATAATACAAAAATAACTGATAATCTAATTATATGTAACACATTCAAATTACAAAATACCTTCTAAAGCAATTTTTAATTTGATTCAACTAGTTCCATAATAAATTTATTTTTGGCATTTCTGCTTAAGAGTTAATTTGATATCTTTGGTATTCACGTGACAGTTTTGACATCTTCAGTATTCATATGACAGTTGAATATTAAATACATACTTTTTTGCCCATATCAATTATATTACACTAATAATATTTGTAGGTAAAAGCTTGTAAGTACATCATTTTCGCATACCAAAGCATTGGACAAAACATGAACTTTTAATTTGATGGTAACCAATGATTATTGGCAAGTTGGTGACTACTGGTGGAGGAGAGACCGTTAAGTAGGAGCAGAATAGCTCCTTTTATGTAGCTGATGCCTCCAGCTAACTAAACACAAAAATTTGGTGAATATTGAATAAAATGAAAGTGGGTAGAATAACATCATGAATCGAAGAGTTCCCAGTGAGTTGAGGCTGAAGGAGGAGGAGGAGGAGGATCAAAGGTCTCCCACTTCGTTGTCACGATTACAGGCTTTATTCTTGCATTTGATACCTTTAAGACATCTAGTGTTTCAACACACTTCTGCACTCTCATTCCCTGCAAAATTAAATAAATAAATATAACATAATTACCTTGATATCATTACCATATTTTAATCACAAAACTAACAAATCACGTCGTCTTCATTTATATAGGGGCTTGAATTTTAGACGTATAAAAGACAATTATAAATTTTTATCATGTCACCATCACCAAACCATGAAGATTAGTTATAAAAATATTTACTTGCTAAAATATTGAAAAAATAGAATAGCTAAAAAGCAGAGCAATGCTTTATGTTCATCTAATCTATGTTTGGCGGTTTTAGCAATAATGGGATAGGATAATGGCACTAATTAGCACATGAGGATGATACCTGCAAATTCTTCTGAAGAGATGCATCTCCCTCTGCAGGAATGCTATCCAGCTTCACAGCTAGTCTCATTAGCATCTCTATCAATGTAGTTATCTGAACTTCTGCTACCTTATTCCCTGTTGCTATTGACTTTTCGATTGCAGAGACCTGTGCAGAAAATATGGACAATATATATAAAAAAAAATCAAATAATTGTGATAAATATCATTAACCAATAATAAACCATGAAGAAAGTGACAATGCGAACCCTCTCAAATGTTGACATTTGAGTTGTTTAACTAGATTGCAAACACTAATAAGCCATTTGATTTTTTGAGTTTGGATTTGTGAAGAATTAACATAAATAAATTATTTAAAATTTAAACATATATTTATCTAAGAATCTTTCTGCTGGTTGCCATACCAAATAAAAAGTAAACAAAAACAAATGAATTTTTGAAGTTTCTATAATAATTTTACATACCGTACACAATGAAAATAAAGGAGAACTAACAACCCGTAAGAAATATTGATTGGTCCCCGAAATTTATTTCTGTAAAATATGGATTGTCGTCCAGATAATTTTTTAACACTTTGTAACTAAAATAACAAAACAAGAAAAATGAAAACTAAGATATTTTTGTGAGGTGTCGACAATAATACTTGGTGTTTACAATCAAGGATTTGATTCATTTGAGGGAATATGTTAATGATTGAAATAAATTGATGAATACATTTTTAATCAAGAAATGTAATAACACCAATATATTAATTATTTACTCTTTTTATCTATCATGACAGCAAATCATTGACTAAGAAGATAAGTGACAACTATGTTTTTTTAATAAAAAATATGTTCTAGAGTGAACCCAACCAACGGTCCCACTTAGAAACGTAGCAACGGCCCAGATTCTACGTCTGTAAGGATGACATTGAAAATCTGTAGGGTGATGTCACATCTAATCACGGCCAGCTGTTCTGACAATTGCACTATCAATGTTCTCCACTCCCTCAAACACTGCCGCTTGACTAAAAATAATTAGCCTAATCGGACGGCGAGAAATAAAAAGTTTCAGTTATGAGCATTTCTCACCTGCCCAGTTAGCTTGTCGACTTCGACGGAGACGTCGTTGATCTTGCTATATGCGGCTTGGATCTCCGCGTTCTTTCGCATCTCGATCAGTCTTCTCTCCCGGCTAGATGGATCCTCGATTAGTATGACTTTTGATCGGTCTTTGACTCCACACATGTCCAAGTACTCCCCATTTTCCCTCTCTTTCCCTCGAAAAATTAGCCTCTGTTCAGCCGGTTGTAACCCGCTCTCCGCTTCCAGAAGCTTCTTCAATTCTCCTGCAATTTAACGATTTTACGCCCCACGTTTCTTAAAAGACAAGGCAGTATTGTAAACGTTCACGCCTATTTGCGTGCCCAGAAAATGAAAGAAGCATGTGCAAAAGCAAACGTTATGTCGGGACGTTCATGGCTCTGTTTGCTTAACGAGAACACGTAGAAAAGTAAAAAAAGAAAAAAGAAAAACAAGTGAATCTCGACAAATTATGTTCTAACCAACTCTCTTGCTCCAAAAAATAAACAAAAACAATATCATGGTATGAAATACCACCGTCGGAGGATTCTCACACTAGCACGTTACGTATAAATAGGTTTCCAAAACGTTATAGAATAGATGTTCCGGATCAAAATACAAGTGCCTACATAATTCTCATGGAATTTTCTTTTTAATTTACGAATTAAACAGATTGTACGGTGTTAATCTTGAGACATGCCACCAAACAACAATAATAACACAACGGAAGCAAATTGCCCCAGACATACGTCAAGTAACAGCTAACTGATAGAATCATGCTAGATGTACATTATTTTTGTACATCTTGAACCATATAAAGGGATATTATAACCCTCATCTCCATCCACCTCACACACTTTTATGCACCTCGTGAGGAATTTTTTTATTATTGATGATGTAATTCAAGATATACACAAAGGTGTATTAATAGTATTTTTTCAAGTGATATACTGAGATAGCAGTAATAGGTAACGAGTTCTCTTACTCCACCTAAACAAGGGTAAAAATCCGCATGTGATTTACCAACTCTGTCGAAATTGAGGCACGAGCAGAACCGCACAATAACGATAACACGAAGAACGGAAGCAAATTATGCAACGGCATTATTTTATTCTCCTACAGTTTCTCGACAATCAAACACAAAATGTCAAACCTACAAGCGAGAACATCTGCTCGTATATCTACACATTCACTCAATGACACAAAGTCAAAACACGTAGATCTGCGAAACTCACCAAATGTCGCTTGAGAACCGACGAAGATCTCGTACCGGACAGCACCGTAGGCGACGCGAAGCCGCAAATTCGGAGATGGAGAGTCCGAATTATCGGTCCTCTTCTGGACCAGCATCCCGCCAGGCCGCATCTCCCACTCAATCCCTTCCTCCCTCGACATCGTCGTATCCGAACTGTCGGTCGTCCCGCGGCTCAAATTCAACTTCCTCTTAATCATCTTCTCCTATACTACTTTCCAGGAAAATTGAAGCTCCGGACAAGTGTTTTTCCAGGAAAATCTACGCTTTTTGCTGCCGACACATACAAGTTGCGGGGTTTTATGGTATGACGATGGAAACGAGAGGGAAAAGGGTTTTGACGAATCAGAAAGCGCCATCTTATAATTAACAGATAAGCGAAGGGCTTGCTGGCAGTCTACGGGAGCATCCAAAGGAAGCAAAAGCGATTTATTGTGATTGGGTCACGTGGATGTGCGGCATTGGCTTGATGGGCGCGTGGGTCACTCCCTGATGTGAGTGGGGCTCTGATTCTTGATGCTTCGGGGGGAAATAAACAATGAGTTCCCGGTTTACCCAAGCAAAAGTGATTGGCTGTGATTGGACACGTGGACACTCCTGATTGACCTGTAAAGATGTGGCCCCGTTGGAAATTGATGCGAGTGGGTTACTGTCTGTTTTGTACATTGGTTGGTGGCTGTAGCCCGTCGGTTGATTTTGGCAACTATTTAGATTTATAACTATTAATTTACTGTGAACGTATTACAGTGTTTGATTATAAAAAAGGGGTGAATAGCTCAGACTTGTTCTTATATTTTGGTCAAATTAGTTTCTTATTTTTTAAAAATTATTAATTTTCTTTAAAAAATTATATAACAGTTTTTATTTATTAGATATCATTGTCATTTTAATATAATAATAAGTTTATTAACTAAAAATGTCATCATTAAACTATTTTAACTTTGTAAGAAAGAAAAGGATTTGAATGCGTAAAACAATTCTCCGCAAATACTTTGATATTTAAATTAAATATTAAATATTTGAATATCGTATTAAAATTAATATTAAAAATATATCCTTTTTTGGAACGAGAATTCATTAATTTATAAAAAAATATGAAATTTTTTGAAATTCATTAAAATTATGATTCTTCGAGAGAATGTCTATTATAATATTTTGAGATTCATTATATGATTTTTATAAATAATATCTATCAATTTTACATAATTTTAAAAAAATTGAATATTAGAGTTATGTTATTTACGTTTTATTCGAAGATCTCTCGATCAAAAAAAATTCACACGGCAACTTAAAGTTTATGAAGGTCATAAATAGTCCTCCAATACAAGTTTCTTGACATTTGACCACTGATTTTCAGGATGGTCAGTCAGTCTCTCATAGATTTATCCATTCTCATATTTAGATGTCCCGTTAAAAATTTTTCAATTCAAATTGACATTTTTTAGTTGTGTTTATTTAACAAGTAATTAATTATTGATGCAAAATTAATGTATAGATAAACAATATTATGCACGCATTTTGGGATTAGGGTATTTACTTAGGGCATATTCTCTTTATTATTTTTTGTTCGTTTTTAATTTTTAAAAATAATAAAAACGTGTTTACTTTTATATTTTCAAAAATATATTTTCGAAAACAAATAAAATTTTTATAAAAGAAACCAAAAACACCAAAAAAAACGTTTTGCCCATTTCCAACTAGAACATGCTGAAAAAACTCAAAACACAAAAAAAGCCTATTGTCTCTTCTGTATTCTCTTATCTCTTCTATATTCTCTTCCAGATCAACCGCCATTGTTTTGGTTATAGAGAACTCCATCGTTGTCAACTAGCAACTCAATCGGCTCCATCCAACCACCGTTGTTCGTCATCCTTAAGCCACCATCGTTGAACAATCATCGTTGTCCTCGAAAAGAAACCCAAGTCTGCCGCCTCTTCCAACAACTTAAATTGACCCCCTCTGACGATCGTCATTCGTCCTCCTCCAGCCACCACCGTCGAACAGCCATCGTCATCGTCCTCCAGCAACCTAGATAAGTCGCCTCCAACTGCTGAATGACCATTTTTGTCCTCCACTAAACACCATTATTGTCCTCGCCTCGCCATTCTCCTATTTCAAATCCGTTGTCATCATCTCTACCGCCTCCTACTTTTCTTCTTTAGCAACTCTTCCTCTTTAGGGTCAAAACTTTTACTTCTCAAATCAGGTCTAATTTTTTATTTTTGTTTCTAATTTGATGGTTTAATCTAGATTTGTGGTGACCCGAAATAGGGTTTTGGATTTCAAAACTGTGATGAGTTCCTTGATTTTTTTGAGGTGTTTGGAATGATTATTGGGTTGATTGAGTTTGGTTGGTGGTTGGTGGTATGATAGATGAGATTCTTATTTTATGGGATGTAGAGTACTAAAAAAATGTTGTTCGTTTATTGGTGGTAATTTTGGTTTGGTGCCATTTTGGCAGAATGATGCATGGGTTTCAGTGGATCTTTTTTTTTTTTTATGATAAATTGGGTTGTTATAAGACAAGTTTGGGGATTATCCAATTGTATTTTTTTTTATGTGGTGTATTTGGAATAAAATAAATAGGAGAGATTTTGACGGTAGTAGGAGCCCAATCCAATTATGAAGGGAACATATGGAATGATATAGGTCGTGGTAATTCTAATTTTGGTATTGTTGCTACCTATTTACTTTTTGCTATTAGTGTTGCAATTTTTTTTTTTGGTTCTTGTGTTTGTTTTTGTTTTCCTTTTCTTTTCCTCGACCCAAGGGTGGCTCTATCAAATTATGATCTTGAATTATTTTTCATGTTGTGTGGAGTATATGTTTCATGTTGTCTTCATATTTTTAATTATCTTCAATATAAAACATGGGTGGTCATAGAGATAAAACTAAGAAATTAATGTCGTGGTTTGATAAGAACGAACAAGTTTTTATCGAAATTCTTTATGAGAATGTGAAATAAGGGATATTGCAATGTTCTACATTCACGAAAGACGAATGTAGCAAAATCAGTCAAGACATGATTACTATCACAAAAACGGATTACGATATAGATAGATTAAAGGGGAAGTGGAACTGTTTATGTAAGGTACATCGCTTGTTCTTTGAACTTTTAGGACATACAGGTATTAAATGGGATCGAAATACCAACCAAGTTAATATTGCAGAGAAAGTTTGGCAATACTTTTATATGATATATATCTTTATTAAAAAATATTTTCACATTTATTTTTTATCATACCAATCTTACTGTAAGAATCCATATTTTCATGATGTTGCCACGTAATTTAAGCAAGTTTAGAATATCGAAAAATTGGTTTGATAGCAATTATAAGTACCGAATCGACTGCAGGAAATGTCTCAGCTTGAAATTGTTTAAGAAAAATGATATGAGTGTTCTGAGATAAAATTTGTAGTATCAGAAGAAATCAGATTGAGAACAATTTTCGGTATAACTAAAATACAACTGCCATATAGGTTGCAAAAATTGAATTGTTATAGGAGACTTCTGGAAAGTCAACAAAAGCTTAAGGGGGCTTCGATTTTTCGTAATGAGCAACCCTTTAGTGGTCTTGAGATGAAACAATAAACTAATGAGGACACTAGGGCGAAATCGTCATTATCGAGTAACTTTGAAGTTATTAATTTTGTGTTTTCGGTATTGTAATGCAAATTAATTTGAAGTTTAAGGGTACAGTTGCAATAAGAGAATTACCCAAGTGATATTATGATAAAATTAGGGATTAATGTGCAATTCTCATATATGTGAGTGTAATGTATAGTTTTTTTTTTTTATATATATATATATGTATATGCACGTGGTGTGTGTGCATGAGTGATGGTTGCCCATGCCCTGAGATTTGATGATCGTTCCCTGCAAAATTGAAGCCATGCCAAATCATGGCTACCAATTGAGTGTTCTTCACGCCAAGATGGATGGGCAAGGTAAGCTTGAGTTGGTAAAAATGGCTATAAAAGGGGAGGAGATGGAAGCAAATGGTGGAGAAGGAATAGAGAGTTCAGTTTTGGCCGAAAATAGAAGGAGAATGGAAGGAGATCGAGAGGGAGTTGTGTGGCGACACATCGGCAGTTGGGCACGACCAGGGGTGGCTGAATTCGGCCATGCAAGAAGTAGCTTCAAGATACTACACAGTGGCGAAGGCGAAGGTAGCGAGCTCGGGCAGCCGACAACGGCCAAAGCAATGGCCCAACAAGGTGCGATGGTGTTCGACCCGATGGGTGGAGCCCCAAGCAGAGGCCGGGAGAGCAAGCGTGGTCGTGGAAGCCATAGCTACAACCAGTTGCAGCAAGGCAATAACTAGTCCTGGCCGACGACAGCCGCGAGCAGCTGCCAACGGTGGCGGGGCGGTCTCAGGGGCGATAGACGGCGAGGCAGGCAGCTAACGCGTGAGCAGCGAGGCAGGTGGATGGCACGCAAGCATGGCTAGTTAGCTAGCAGGCGAGAGGAAGGAAGAAGGAGGAAGAAGAAAAAGAATAAATAAAAAAGAAAAGAGAAAAAAAAAGCAAGAAAATAAAAGAAATTGAATAAAAATAGAAAAAAATGAGAGAAAAATCCCAAAAAAATAGGAAGTGGCTATTTATTAATATTTCGAAGATTTTGGGCTAGAAAATAATGTGGGCACGCGTTTCGAGGATATGACACGCATACCAAGGAAATTTGAGATGCTAAGTTAAGGTAAGTAAAATTTCTTAAAAATTTCAAAAATTTCAGAATAATATTTTATGAATTGTCATAGTGAAATATTTGAAAAATATTTAGCTTGGATTTAATAAGGAATAAATAGAGAGAAAAATAAAGAAAATACAATAAACTATGAAAAAAATGTTTTAATGCTTATTTAAATAAATACGGTGATTATAATGTTTTGAGGCTTAAGTTGAAATGATTTGTATGAATTTTGATGTTGGCACGCAAATTGAGATGATGCACGAATTTTGAGTCAATGCGCAAATATCAAGGTAGGTCGATAAGTTTGAGAAAGTAAGTGATACTTCTCAACTGGATTTAGTTTTATGTAAATGCTTAATTTGTAGGTGGTTCCACCAAAAAGACCTGATTTAAGTAAATGATTTTGTCATGTTATCATGTCTTTAAGTAAATATGTCATGTAGATTACATTCACATGTATCGATGATGAATATGCATATGTGCATGATCATATTATTGATCATGCATCACATATTGAGTTTGAAACTAAAACTGGCACCGCTGCTCTGCTAAGGGTGCACCCATACATCTCGGCTGATATAAGGGCTATAAAAATGAGGAGTAACAGTTAGGTGCGATCGACTCAAACTAAAAAGCAAGACATTTTACATATTGCATTTATGCACGAAATATGTTTATTATTCCCTACTTAGATGATTCATCATCTAACTTGAGTTTTGCTCCTGAAATATTCAAACGTTCCAGGTAAAGATTGTAGCAGAAATGATGATGAATGAGGCATGAAATGACATTTAGCAAAGTGCATGATAAATTGAATAATAAATGGAATGTATGTAATGTAGTCTGTATATTTAAGTTCTGCTACTTTAAATTCTGGACGTTTTGAAATAATGATGGTGTATAATCCTATTTAGGGTTAATGTTAGTTGAGAACTTATATTTTGTATTAAGTTTTGTTGAGGAGCGATGATGTAAGATCTGAATTTCGATTAATGTTAAGGTGTTAGATTCGATCATTGCCTCCGCATTTGATGTGTATAATGATTCTTTTTCGAGAAAATGTATGAAAATTTTGAAATAGATATGAGGAATGATATGATTTAGTTTTAAGTTTGAAAGAAAAAAAAATTATTATCTCAAAATTGTCCTAAGTTATAACATGCCTGGAGAGTGGGGTGTTACACTTACCCCTTTTTGTTATACAATATGATAATGTGTCTTATTTTTACTATTGTATATTAACAAGTCCGAGTACAAAATATTCAAGAATGAATGATGTAAGTACAATGAAACTCTTGGATAGATATTTAGTGGAAGTACAACTACTAAAGGATTAGGCAATGTTTCTACTCAGCTTTCTCCAACATCAGAGGAATAAATGTAGCTAGAAGATGATTTTTTTGAACAAAATAAGTTTATGTACATGTGGAGAATGATGATGAATTTACAAATACTCGTTGGTGTGAAGAAATTGGTTCATCTAGCAAAAGCCAATGGTGATAAAGTCGTTACTTGCATGGCGTAGTAGTCATCTGCATTTAGTATGAGCAATGAATAAACTGAACTTATGACACTTTACCTGAAAGAAAAGCTTGCAAAGATCCAAGGAAAATCATGTAATCAATCAGATGGTGAAGCTACTAATCTGGATCCTTATTCAAATATGTTTTGTTTGGACATTTTAAATAATATGGAAGATGTGTCTAATGAGGTTTATATGAAAGTGATAAAGGCTTTTAAGAATCTAGATTTCAAAGTGTCATTTGTGAAGATGACATAAATTATGATAAGACTTATCTTGGAACTTCTTTGGTCTGGTTAGTTGATTGCGTATTTTCTAATAACGTCATATTTTCATTTGTGATGTTGTAGCTTGAAGTATTGTGTTTTCTTACATTGGCTTGAAGTATTGTTTTATTTTCATAGTTTGAAGTTGATGGTTGTAGAACTGTGTTCCAAGTGGAACCGTTTGATGTTGAATTTCTCTAGAATTGAATGCTTGTTTTATTTTAATTAATGGGTTGGAGTTCACTAATTATTTATTTATATTGATTATAATAAATGATGATTGATATGAGTATTGATGATGATTATGAATATATTTATGCACAGTATATCAACTGAATCAAATGGGGTTGGTAATGTGAGTACCAATAATTCGACTGACAAAGATTTGAGTGATGATGATTTTTTATTTACAAATGATTTTTATGCAAATTTTGGAAATTTAATGATAATTGCTTTGTAGCCAACAAAAGAAATGTCATCGATAAGATACCTTGTAGAACATCGTTATCTACTGGAAAATATACATGCTAAAAATTCTGAATGGACATTTAGACATGTGCTATTGTAATTTTTGCATGTAGAAATATGTGTTCATGAATTTTTGTGATACTTCGAAACAAAAGCAACTGTTGAAATATGGGAAAAAAATGAGCATCGAGAAAGGCGTTGCTATGTTTCTAATTAAGGACAAAACTAGGATTTTGATTAAGTGGGGGGTGAATTTAAATATAAAAAATATAATTTTAAAAATAAGATAATAATGATATTATTAAAATATAAAAAAATTACAATTGTTCCTTACGACTTTTCATACTATAAATTGAAATTGTTCAAGAAAGTTACCTTAATTATTTGAATCTATACACTTTCCATGACCACAAAAGGCTAGTCTTTGATGTAGAAGAGGTCGAACACAATCAATTAATGCATTCAAACGAATTCAATAATCACACAGTATTTGTTCTAACTACCTGAAGAAAGTTATCTCAATATTTTGCTTTTAATTCATTAAGGTTTTACAGTTGTTTTGAGCTTAATTATGTGCACTATTAGCATTTCTAACATGAACTTAAAGTTTATATTTTAAAAAAAATGACTAAACTATTTTTTCACAAAAGAATCACCACATCATTGTTCTCTATTATTTGTTTTAAAAAGATAACAGTATAAGCAAAATGCAATATATTTGCTTATATTATATTCCAACCAATCACCAAATTCATTGAATTAAAATGGAATAAATCGTCTTGATTTCGACGTTGACACAAACGTCTTTGCAAATAAACTCTTATAATTTGATTTCGAAGATTTATATTTTAATCTATTATTATAGTTCTTAACCCAAGATCTATAGAAGGTTGTGCAATATCAATTTGCTCAATACTTGCTTTCTTTACATCATCATTATAAAAAAAATAAAAAATTATAAGTAAATTATAAAAAATACTGTGATGGTTACTGCTGGACCATTATATACTTATTTTCTTCAATACTTAATTTTTTTTTATTTATAGTAGTAAAGTATAATATAACTTTTCTTTATATCAATCTGCTCATGTTTCTAATAATTGTAGGGCACACTACATGATACAGTATTATTGTTGATAGGTTTCAACAGTCTAATAACACGATACACAAATGGTTTAAACAAGTTATACGAACTGTTTATTTACTTGACACATAGATAATCTGTCCGATATATCAAAATGTTATACATGAGCAAATTTTGCGCAAATATTATTACTTTAAGGATTGCATAAGCACAATAGATGGAACACATGTTATAACTTGAGCACCTGCATCAAAATAAACATATTTCCATGGAAGTAAAACTAATATAACACAAAATTTAATGTTGACATGTGATTTTGATATGAAGTTCACATTTGTGTATTCTAGATGGGAATCTACTGCTAACGTGGAATGACTAATCAAGAAGTTGTACATTATTATGTAGATTTATTTTATTGTTTAGTGTTCGAATTGTGTTTATTTCTATCATGACTACTTAAATATGTAATCGTAATCCACTTATTATTGAATTATTTTTATGGAATATTATTTATTACAAACAATCACATTTTCTCATTCTCATTGAGTTTATCTTTAATTTTTATTTTTATATTTCTTATTTTTTGTCAAAGTTAATTTATTTCTTATTTCTAATGAAAAAAAATATCTCGAGATTGGTTACACTAATAAAGATGACTATAAATTTAGAAATTCTTACTTACACGTTATAAAGATATTGGGGTGAATCATTATGTTATTGCGTTTAACACGTAAATTCTCTAAAAAGAGTGTGGGAAAGAAGAAAAAAAAAATTATGCCTAATAACATGTGACCATTTATTTATTTACTTTTTTTATCAAAATAAAAATGAAAAAATTGAGTAAGCAAATCAGTTGCCTTTAGTCTAGCAATAGTTATCATATTGACCATATATAACATTTAAGAAATCCACACCATGGGTCACAAGAGGGATTATTTGTTAATTACTTAGAGTTGTATTTTTTAAAATTACTGAACTCTATAACTAATGATTATTTAAGCAATGATAGAGCAACATACTTTAACACAACATCTCAACTCTCGCTACCACGTTGGGTAGTTCATTTTTTTCAATCCATTCTTTTTTATTTTTATTTATTTTCAATTGTACAAAGATTAAGGTATGTGACAATGATGTTATAAAAGTTGTTATTATTAGATAGTCTTTGTTTATTATTTCAATATTAAGGTTATATAAAATAAAAAAAGTTATTAACATAAAAAATTTAAATTTTTTTGTGTTTTTGTGATTTTATAAAAAAATTTAATTTTGATAATAATATTGTAATTTGATTAATTAATTATAATTTTATTCATGATCTGTATTTGATTCGTTTGTATTTAAGATTAGTTGATGTAGCATGTCATATAACATTTTAAAACATTTTGAATGATCCCACATATACATGTATAAAAATATTTTAAAATGCCACTCTAACTCGTATAATTTAAATAAATAAGTCTCATTTCCATTCAAACTTTCATAATTTAAAGAAAAACACATATATCTAACCACTCTATTAATATAATTTAAAGAAAATATATATATATATATCTAAGCACTCTATTAATATTAATAGGCGTTCCCAGCCAAAAAAAAAAAAAAGGAAAAAAATTATACCATTTACCATTCAATTGGTTCACTCACACCCTCTCAAGCAGACCCTTAAAGGGGAGCCGCCGGAATGGAACTGTTGAGTCTGGCCTCCATGGCTGTAATTCGGAATCTCGGATGCAGAGTATAGTCCATTCACTACTGGCGACGCTTCTCCATTCCTACCGATTCGAATGAATCACTCGCTTTCGTACCTCGTTTTGGTTCTTACTGGTAATATAACTCTCTCTCTCTCTTTCTCTCTCTCTCTCTCTCTCTCTCGTGTGCTCGTAATTTAGGGTTTGGTAGAGCCATGATTCTGCAATGGGAAAGTCAGGTTGCTTTTTTCGATTTAGCGTAGTGCGTATGCATATGACTACAGAGAAACTTCCGAAGTCGTTGTGACTCCCAAATGATGAACGCTTTTGCATTTTGAATTGTGATGACTGTTGAAGATTCCCATTTAAAGTTTCAGGATGTTATTTTTGGGGAAAGGAGATGTTCCATGGCATGAAGAGACAAGCCGTTGGTGGAATATGAGAAAATATGCCAATTTTTGTTTTCGAACTTGATGCTATACGGTAAAAAGACAGTATAACTCACATTCTGCGTATCTTTCGAACTTTTCCGTGATTAATTCTCAGGTTGGACATGCTAACTTGGCTTTTGTTTGTCTGTATGTCTCCATTTCTTTTTTGTTTTCACCATTTTTGTTTAATAGCTGAGTCTTCCTTACTGCTGTCAGCTGTGTTTGTACTGGTTTAGCCGTTTAGGGGCTTCTGTTAGTCTATTCTCTTTATGTTCGTTTTATTTCTCATTTCACTGTGTATTAGAGCTTCACGATGCAGAGCTATCTCGTGAGGTTTAAACCAGTGATATAGCAAAAAAGAGCTTAGAATCCTTCTGATCTTGAAATGATCAGTTGAAAAAGATCTTCAAGGAACCCTCTTGGACATCTATGATCATTCTATCATGCTTCAGGCTTTTGTCAATGCTCTCACTTTCATCTGTTGACTGATAAGATCTTTTTTTTTTTTTTAATAACCCAGGTTTGAGCTTCGCCCGTCTACTCCTCCTGGGGAGAGGCAGCCTTCCCCCCAGTTTGCCTGAGCTAAACTGGAATGCGATCACAGTCTATATACACACAGAGCAAACATTCAATTCACACATGTATATAGAACAAATATCATTACAAAAATTTGATTTTTGATACTTCATGTAAAACTCTACATCTTTTAGCACTGAGCCATGCTTGTGGGAGCTTGATTGATAAGATTATTAAACTGCTGTAATCTGCATTCCATTGTGCTCAAGGCATTTGTTAATGCTCTCGCTTTTATTTGTAAGATGAAAAGGAGCTTTAGACACACCATGCTTTGACACATTTAAGCATAATTTTCACCCACCTTTATCAATGCCTGCCTCATAATATTTTCCCTGTATGGGTTAAGACATCATAGGGAGACATTTATGGTACCTTCAATATAATACAGATATTAGAAGCATATATAGACCAGAGATAAGTAGAAATTGTTTTTGTCTATGACTGAATTATTAGATGACCACTGGACTGCAAACATACATTCAGCTGACATACTAATTGTTGTCCTTGGGAACCAACTACATTTACACTTGACATATTTCTCCAATTCATCGTCACCTATCTGAAGTATATTTTAACTTTTTTGCGACAGAGTTCTGAAAACAATGGATCCTGCTATGGACAATCCCACATCTCACGTTACTACAATCAGTTGAAATAGAGTAACTTTAACAGCTTGTACCTAACATTTAACTTGTTCATGAGTCTTGATTTAGATAATTGTGCGTTGAAATCAAATCATTTTACACACGTGGCATCTCACAAGATAGTAACACTTCTGATCGTACACTTTCAGACCTTCTTGATGGCATCCAGTTTCTGCCATTCAGGGGGCATGAGTAGATGGTCCGAATTAGTTCATCAGCCACAAGGAGACTATTATATATTATAATGAAAATATAAGGTGAAATATGTACCGTAGTATTTTGAGGTCCTTTGACAGTTTCGAGGAATAAAAGTCTTATCTTTTTGAGTGCTGCTACGACATCTTTCATGTTCATCCTCTCCTCAGCTGACTCCGCAGAGCAATTTAAAGCCAATCCCACGATGGATGAGACACACCTCACCTTTGCTGTGTAGTGTTCTTCCTCGGGTCTTAGCAAACTGGCATCAATAACTTGAGATAATGCATTAGGCAATGACTTTTCCACCCAGCGCTTCAGGCTCAAATCACCAGCAAACATTGGATCAGTTGGCTTTGTTCTTGTAAATGTTTCAATTAACATGATTCCATAACTGTAAACATCACACTTTGTGGACACTAATCCTTCCAGCCCATACTCTACATTCAACATTAAGATTCATTAAAAGAAATAATATGTTGGTAAGGATGCAAAACTTAATTAAAGCCTTAGTTAAATTTTTGCTGAAACAAACCAAGTTAAAAGCGTCACCTGGTGCGATATATCCAAATGTGGCTATAGTTTTGGTTTGTTGCACGCTGTCCCCATTAGCTAAGAACTTTGCTATGCCAAAATCACTTACGCAGGCAACCATATCTTCGTCTAGGAGGACATTACTGGGTTTTAGATCACAGTGGACCACAGGTGTGGAGTAACTATGGTGGAGATACTCCAGAGCACAAGCAACATCTATCATTATCTCTAGCCTCTGCAGTATATCTAAGAAGTAGTTGTGAGAATATAACCATTTTTCAAGACTACCATTGGGCATGTAGTCAAGTACTATTGCTTTAAAATCAAGGTTAGAGCAACTGCTAATGACTTTGATAAGGTTCCGATGACGAATATTACGTAACATCTCACATTCTGTATCAAAACTCTTGAATGCACCTTCTAGCTGCAAATTGAAGACCTTTATTGCCAAGGTTCCCCCATCTAGAAAAGTCCCTTTGTATACTGAGCCAAAACTTCCCATGCCGAGTAGATTGCTATCACTAAACCCATCAGTCGCCTGTACAAGTTCTTGGTAGGTAAACTTTTTGACTGTTAGCGTGGATAACATAGCAGATTGAGTTGTTTGTTTTGATCTCTTTTGGCATTTTCTCAGTGCAAGAACAGAGGTCAAGGTGAGGAGTATGGATGCTATTAACACAGGAATACATATAATTAATAAAATTATTTTCCTCCCTGACTTATGTGTGGAACCGACAATGCATGGTGGCAGTTGCAGCTGAGGAGCATCGCACAATGCTTCATTTCCAATGAAAGATTGAATTGTGAAGTTGGCAAAAGGTCCTCCCTTGGGAATTCCTCCTCTCAAATTGTTGAAAGACACATTGAAGCGTCGAAGTTGTGAGAGTGCTTCAAAAGACTTGGGAATTGCACCAGAGAGATTGTTGTGGGAAAGATCTATGAATTCCATACTCAACAAATTCCCGATTGATTCAGGTATTGGTCCTGCAAATTGATTATGTGCCAAAGAAAGATTAACTAAGCTTTGAAGACCTGCTATCGTTACTGGTATTGGACCAGAGAAATGATTTATTGATAGATCTATAGTAGTTGCAACCTTCAAATTTCCAATGAGTGGTGACAGATGTCCACTTAAAGAATTTGAGGACAAGTTCATCTTCAAAATATAGGCAAGGTTCCACAAGCTGGTGGGTATCCTAGAAGTTAATTTGTTAGAACTGAGGGAGAGATGTCTTAAAGAAGTAAGATTCCCTAGGCATGCTGGTATTGATCCAGAAAGCTTGTTTTTCTGCAAATATAAAGCACCAAGGTTCTTTAAATTGCATAGATCGGCCGAAACAGATCCTTGGAATTTGTTGCCATGAATATTTAGTACTTGAAGCTTCCACAAATCTTTAAAGACTGTTGTTGGAATGAACCCAGTCAAGTCATTGTTTTCTAGATGTAAGAATGCTACATTGCTTAAGTTACCAATTTCACTAGGAATGGTGCCTCTGAATCCACAGTAACTTGCAAAAATGCTATGAACAGAAGTGGAGAGATTTCCAATTGAAACAGGCAGAATGGCATTTAGAGGATTTCTTGATATCCACAGTACTTTCAAGTTTTTACAGTTTTCCAAGGAAATGAGGAAGCTTAGTTCTGGAGATGAATTTTCACTTGTCAAATTGTTTGATCCCAAATGCAGTTGTTCAAGGAATCTTAAATTACCAAGGGAGTTGGGAATTGGACCGGTGAAACTGTTAGAGGTAAGGCCTAGGTAAGTGAGCTTAGAAGCATTTGAGATGGAGTCAGGGATAGCACCCTGGAGACTGTTTCCTCCGAGATAAAGTTCTGTAAGATTGGGTAATGAAAGGCCAAAGTTTGATGGAAGTTTGCCTGAAAGTTGATTCTCCTCGATTGAAATAATTTGCAGCCTTGAGACATTGAATATTATTGCTGGAATGGGACCATTTAGGTTGTTGGAACTGAGTTGCAGCCTCTCCAGGTTTTGTAGAATACCAATCTCTGGTGATATGGAACCTGAAAAGCATTAAAACCACAACATGAGAGAGCAATTGATGTGGCATCAAGCTGGCAGCCAAGTTACCAGCTGTGGCATGGTATATGTCTTCTGTTTAGGGTATTTAGTTAAAGTCAAGTATGTGCTTTTGTGCCTTACCTGCTCCAACAGCAGAAGTTAGTGTTTTCCTTTTTGCTGCAAAAGCTAGTATTTAGTTAGAAGCTAGTGTTTTTTGAAATTACCAAAATGACTCCTTCAGGTTCAGTCATCCTTTGTGACAATAGAAACTGGTAACTTGTACCAGGTTATGGTCTTGATAATGTTAACGCAGTAGAATTGATATCTTGGCCAATTATTATGGACATCCTTGGTCTAGTATCTACATTTTGTCATGTGATCTGTGTAAAAGCACCCAGTTCCAAGTTAACAAGTCTTGCTATTAACTCTGAATTAATATTTTTCCTAGTATTTTTTTTTTGTTAATACTATTCCCATTGGTGGCCTGATACTAATTTTGCTTGAATAAAAACTCTTTTATTTCTTCTTCTCGGTGCATTGCTGATTCAAACTATCTATTGAATTCATCCTTTTTCTTTTCATGACCCATATTAGTACTGTGTAGGCCTGTCAGGTCCAGATCCATTAGATCGAGATCAACTAATGATCCATTACAGATTTGTTTATTATTGGACTGGTCTCATAGATCTGGACCAGATCCATTTCTAAACATTCCCTTGTTTTTTTATATATAAACGCATATACATACATGTATTTATTTATATATGAGTACGAAAATACATATATTTATATGTATGCAAACATATATACATATATAAACATAAGTACACATATAATGTGTATGATATTTATGTATATACATTATTGCATGTATATATACATGTACACACATATTACTAATATCCAAATTGCATATCACTATATATATTGGTATATATATGTATATATACATTTGCATTCATAAACATTTACATATGTGGCTATATGTATCCACATGCGTGTGTATAGTATGTATATATATGTAGATGTATAAATATGTGTGAATACATGTATATATGTATTATACATATGTATATATGTTATAAATACATAATATTATACATACACGCATTAACATTCTTGTACATATTATACATAAGTATGTATGTTTTTATATACATGCACATGTGAAATATACATGTATGTATGTGCATATATATACATCTATATACATATATATATATATATCTATATCTATATACACCTATGCATATATTTGTATGTAGTACGTAATGTAAGTGTATCTATGCATATATTATACATATATTTGTTGGATGCAGTTTCTATGTCATTACATAAATTACTAATTAGTTGGATGCAGTTTCTATGCCATTACATAAATTATTCACTATCATTATTAATCAGCTGGAATAATCAGACAATTAATATTTTAAGTTTATACTGTTATTAATTTCTGTACATTCTATATAATATATTAAAATAAGATAGTCAGTCAAAGTATTTTGTCAAGTGACAATCAATAGTGAATTTTTTTCTTTAAAAACTTGTATCAAATCAAAGGTAGTGATTAATTAATTATTAATTTTAATTTAGTAACTATATTATAGTTTTAGAAATATGATACCTTGGATTTTTTAATACTAATTAATTAATATTTAAGGTATCACATTTTCAAGACTATGGAAAAAATCAAAATCCATATATCATATTTTCAATACTAATGCATGGGTGTTTTTTTATACTAATTAGGATGTAAGATATCACATTTTCAAGACTATAGAAGAAAATTAATGCATAGTAAAACAAAAATAAGCCAAAATTTATATTTTTAAAGTTTTGTTATCATTGCAAAAATTAAATTTTAAAATAAAAAATTAAAAATTTTAAGAGAGTTTTTAATTAGCATTGGAAAACCCATGCTTCTTCACATTTAGGAGTTTTAATTTATATTTATATTTATTATAAATTTATAAATAAATATATAATATAATAAATAGTTTTATTTTAATAATTAATTAATCATTACCTTTAATTTAATGCATGAGTTTTTTAATGCTAATTAAGATTTAAGATATCACATTTTCAAGAATAACGCATGATTTTTTCAATACTAATTAAGATTTAATATATCATATTTTCAATACCATGGAAGAAAATTAATGCATTGTGAAAGAAAAACAAGTTAAAATCCATATTTTCAATGTTTTATTATCATTGCATAAATTAAAAATTTTAAGAGAATTTTTAATTAGGCTCATACTTCCTTATGTTTAAGAGCTTTAATTTATATTTATAATTATAATTTATAAATAAATATATAATATAATAAATTATTTTACTTTAATAATTAATTAATCACTACATTTAATTTAATGTAAATATTTAATGATTTGTTGTTCAAATGTAATAGATTTTGTGTATAAATAGGAAGTTTATGTCAAAATTTTTCATTTTATATAATATTGTATAATTTAATAAAAGACTTTTTAAAGTAATTTTTCAAAATATGGATATTAAATGTTCGAGTTGTGAAACTTTAGGAGATTTTATGCTTTGAAGATAGGTCAAAAACTTATAACATTCCCATTGAAATGATTTTCATGGATGAACATATTTTTTTTTCTTAATAAATTTATTATTAATTATTTATATAAATTTTCCCATCAAATTTATAGGGTGAAAGGATTTATGCAACAATCAAGTGTTAGTCTGATCTTTCAAAATATTGATTTGTGATGGACAATTATGTTTTATGTCAAATTTTATACTTAGATACAACAATATGAAATATAAGACTATGAGTCACAAGTATAAACTAAACTTAATATCAAATACTATTGTTGTAGATGCTATGGATGAAAGTTTTTTAATACAAAATTTTATTTTTAGGTCATTTGCTAATAACTGACAATTTTTTAAGTATAAAGTTGATTATACAATTATTTATGCCTTAATAATTGATAATTTTTTTTATTTTTATTAAAGATATAATTAGAGAGGTTATTGACAAAGATAATGTCAAGTGCCAAGAATCTTGTGAAATGACAAGCAAAAAAATGTGACAATCTACTTAATGTGTTAATTATTCTTTAACACATTAAATGACGATACATTGATTTAAAAACGTTCTCTATTAACACATTAAATAGCGAATAATTAATTAAACTTAAATTTTGATAAAAGGTTGAGTATTAAAATAAAAAAATGTATTTATCAATTTTGTTATGATTATTTAAAATAACGAGTTTAATTTTTTATTTTTAAATTTATAAATCTATTCTAATTACATCTTCCGTGCATCGCACGGGTTTAACACTAGTTTATTTATATATGAGTACGAAAATACATATATTTATATGTATGCAAACATATATACATATATAAACATAAGTACACATATAATGTGTGATATTTATGTATATACATTATTGCATGTATATATACATGTACACACATATTACTAATATCCAAATTGCATATCACTATATATATTGGTATATATATGTATATATACATTTGCATTCATAAACATTTACATATGTGGCTATATGTATCCACATGCGTGTGTATAGTATGTATATATATGTAGATGTATAAATATGTGTGAATACATGTATATATGTATTATACATATGTATATATGTTATAAATACATAATATTATACATACACGCATTAACATTCTTGTACATATTATACATAAGTATGTATGTTTTTATATACATGCACATGTGAAATATACATGTATGTATGTGCATATATATACATCTATATACATATATATATATATCTATATACACCTATGCATATATTTGTAAGTAGTACGTAATGTAAGTGTATCTATGCATATATTATACATATATTTGTACACAAATGCAAGTGTACATATGTGCCTATATGTATTATATAGATGTTTGTATGCTTACTTTTAAACATATGTATACACATACATGTAAATATTTTAACAAATATATGTGAGAATAAAATAATTTTAAAAACGTGTAATTAAATATTAAAATTTAAAAATATAAAATTCTATTTTGTAGTAAATATTTATGTAATGGATCTGGACCTGGTCCAGATCCATCATGTCCATTTATATATGGATCTGGTAGATCTGGACTGGTCTTAACGGATCTGGACCAGATCTGGTCTGTTGACTGGCTTAGTACTTTGAGTACTAGCAAAAAAAAAAAAAAAAAAAAAGGAAAAAAAGAGAAGAACTAGTCAAGCAAACAATTGATAATACTTTACCTGAAAACTGATTTTCTGAGAGACTTAATTCTGTGAGTGAGGTGCAGTTTCCTATTTCTCTTGGAATGCTTCCTTTCAATTTATTGCGGTGAAGAGAAAGAACTTGAAGTTTAGTAACGTACATGCACATCTCCACTGGTAGAGTGCCAAGTAAATTATTCTTTTCAAGACAAAGCCCTTTCAGAGAAGAGATGTTAAATATTGAAGAAGGTATATGACCAGTAAGATTGTTAACTGCAACAGATAATGTCTTCAAACTATGAAGATTACCCATCTCTTGAGGAATTTCACCTGCAAAGGAGTTCATGAAACTTATAAAGCCATTTATTATTATTATTATTGATGTTGTTTATTCTTTTTTTAGGGTTTTGGGGGGGGGGGGAAGGGGGGCAATATGGCATTTTCTTTTCTTTTTTTAATTTTTGGGAGGGCGATCGGGGAAGGGATTGGGACCTAGTGCAATCATCTACTGCTAGATAATCCTTTAGATTTAAAATTTTAAACTAGTTAGCTATAATTAGTTTCTAGAATTTCAAAAATATACATGATATGCATTATAACTTCATATACTTAGACATATATTATAAATATACCTATTCTATCTATATTGAATATGTAACATCTATGGTTAGCAGGCCAGTTTACAAATAGGGGCTTACATTTCTATTTTACAAATAGCAGGCCTGTTTTCAGTCCATGATGCTATTTCTTTAAGCTCCAGTTAGCATGAGCCCTGCCAAAGTTGATTCCCTACCTTGGTTCTCTCACAGTCAAGCCTTTGAACCTCAATCCCATGAATCAAATTGAATAAAGCTAGTGGAATCCAGTCAGCCTTCTGGACCAGTATGATACCTTACGGCCTTTATACAGATTTAATTTCTTTTATATTGCATTTAACTTCAAAAAAGTTGTGAACTCTGAATGGTAAATTTATCAACTTTTATAGTATGCTCATAACTACCTACCTCTTTGGGCCCTCCTTGGCTAATCTGTTTTAAGTGTGATTGTAACTTGTAAATAAAAGAAGGTAATATGTTCCATTTTTTCATAAAAACTTGTTTGCATGATCTATCTATTTTCACATTTCTAAACTTAGACATTTCCAGTGCATTTTTAATCTTATGCGATCTTTGTTAAAAATTAGCTTCCTTCAACTTTTGGTTGTGAAATAGTATTTTCTAACCAATTTCCAGTCATTTATTTTGTCAATTTTCTGGTTACAGTTTCAAATTTATAACTGATTATTACCTTTTATTTTTTTAAGAATGAAACTTAATACATTCAATCATTTTCGGGAACTTCTAAGGTAGAAATGATTTTGGAAATTATCAAGGCATTAGATTGTAAAGAAGAGTCAGCATGCGGCGAGTAGTTGTTTAGTTGATGCATAAAGAAATGTGCATAAGGGTCATTCCTTTTTTTCATTTTTTATTTTTTTAATAAAATGTGGTCAGTCATCAAAATTTTGAGGGCACATCATCATATACTTATTACTTAATTCCTTGTCCCACCGTATAAAATGTCTCAGGAAATTGCTAAACCAAATATTTCTGGAATACTTGGAATAAACCTGCACTGAACTAATCAAACTGTTATGGATGATGTGCTTTAATTACAGTTTTTTTTTTTAGGATTAGAAGGGTCCAAAGATGGACAAATCCTATGAGATAAGAGTCCTAAGAGGGGATAGTCCAAGAGATTGAAGAGTCCTATGAGAGGCGAATCCTGAGAGATTTGAGAGTCCTAAGAGGTTTGGAAGTTTATTAAGTATAGGAATCTCGCCTATTTATTAAGGATTGAGATTTTGATATATGAATGAATAAAAAATCAGAAAAAGCTTATAATTTTTCTTCAATATTTTGTTTTCTTCTTCACCATTAGCAGCTAACACAAGCTAATCCAAAATTGTGGAAGTTTTGTAAAGTAACATCCTTGCATTAAACCGATCAAATGACATGTTAATGGATAACAGCAAAATAAGTCTTACCTCTAAGATTGTTGTTGGCAAGGTATAGCTCTTGAAGCATGGTCAAATTCCCAATTTCTTTAGGAATGAAACCGTTGAATTTATTAGTAGATAGTGATATAACTTTAAGCTCACTACATGCACCAATTGTTGATGGAATTTGGCCATATAACTCATTCCCAGAAAGAAAGAGATACTCAAGTTTTGGAAGGCGAAGGCAGAAGTCCTCTGGGAGACTACCAGACAATTTGTTGGATGTGAATTCAATATGCTCAAGAGACGGGGCTCTGAAAATAGTTGAAGGTATGGGACCTGGAAACAGGTTAAATCCCATTATTCTTCTTGAACGTATGAAGATTATCTATCTCCTTGTGGAGTGCTCCTTGTAGAGAATTGAAACTTAAATTAGGGGGCCAAAATGTCTTGAGAGGGGAAATGGTAATGTTACCTGTGAAACTGTTGTTGGCGATAAGCAAATATTGAAGTTGAGGCAAGACTCCAAACCATGAAGGAACCTCTCCACTGAAGTTGTTAACATTGAAGTTGACAACCTTCAATTGATGCAGTTCAGCCAACTCGCTTGGTAGAAGACCATGGAAGTTGTTATTACTGATGTTGAAATGAGCAAGAAATGATAGATTTCCTACATCTGGAGGGATGGTGCCTCTAAGACCCATTTCTGGGAGATTCAAGGCTGTTACCCGCAAGGGATTCATGCTACAAGAGACACCAGTCCAGTTGCAGATTGAGGTGGCTGTGGACCAATTATTTGCCAAGATTCCACTGGGGTCATAAGTGACGTGGTCTTTAAAGGCTAGCAGAGCTGATTGATCAGTGGTGTAGTTTGTAGTAGCAGCAATAGATAATGTCGCTAAGAAGCAGAGTGCCAAGGACAGTATAGTTGGATGATGGAAATAAGTTTTCTCCATGAAGATGGGATAATTAGACATGAAATCAGAGAGAGCTGTTGTTCTTCGAAATGATCAGCTGTCTGGTAAGAACATTTTGTTAGCCTCTAAACCCTGCCACCCCAAAAGGCACAAATAAATAAAGTAGAACATAATTAGCTTATAAAACGATTATTCAAGTGGTACACCTGGAGTCGACTAACTGAAATCCTGAGGACTTGAGTTAATATTTCCCCTGCGGTTCTTTCTTAATATGCCATATCCACTTTTTTGATTATTGCAGACTAACTTGATCTTGTTTTAGTTTATAGCATTACAACCTTTTAAGTTTCTTTTTTCCCGAAAGCAAGAAAAAGGAGTTCATAGCAGTTTTTTACACAATGACTATCCTTAGGTTATTAAATGGGCCCTGCTGTCCACCAAAAAGCATGTACGTGATCCATCAACTTATTGAAGTTCTTTTTTTGCCCCTTTCTTTCATTAGTATCAGATATATTATTTTACTAAAAATATGAAGATTGATGTTACTACTTCATGGGAGGATTAGAAAGAAAACGAAATCTTGTTTTAGAATAACCTATTAATTCACTAGTCACTGTTACTTTATTTCAATATTAGCTCATTATTCAAAGAATACGTTCACCAGGGCCTGTTACTTGTCTCTCTTTGCATTACTTTGGGCAGATAAAGGCATTGGGGAGAAGTTGTCTTCACTTTTGGGCTGGATTTGTGAGAAGAATGGCGCGAATGGCTGTGCTTTTGTATCCTGTGGAAATGTCTGAGATAACCCAGTGTACTGCTAGAGATCAGAACTTCTAGAAGCGGCACCAAGTTGTTGCAAAGAGAGGTAAGATATTTGTTACTTATCCGACTATCTTGAACTGTTTTGTGTTCGTCTTTCTTTTGATACACTTTTATTGTAATTTCTCCAACAGTACAAACTTAGTCACCCAACTCCTTGAAACCCTTTTACAACCGTGCTGCATTTGATTGGATTAACCCTTCTTTAACTTTAGTACTTGTGCAACTTGTCATTCTCTCATTTGGTGCTATTGGCTTTGCTGTTGATTGAATTAAAGAAGAGCAATTAGCAGACCAAGACTTTGGCTCAAAAGCCTCAAATAGTGGATTCTATGATTGAATTACTTGGCTATTAATGGCGTTTATTCTACTTAAAGAATCTAATCATTGGGGATTATATGAATGCATGTTGATGTTCAGCCTGAATTAGGGCACTGTGATTTTTTACTTTTTATCTCACCATTCGCATTTTGGTAAGAAGTGCAGTTTGAAAGGAATATCGTAATGAAATTGTGCCATTAATTAATGTGCATTCAATAATGTCTTAACTACTAAAGCATTCACGAAAGTAATATCTTCAATCAAAAGAGGGATTGTGAAGATTTGAATTACTTTTCTTGAGCTTTTGCTTTGCAGCAAGAAAGGTTGGACCCCTCATTCAGTCCCATCACTTGCTCTTTATCCTGTGCTATGTTAATCGGGTTGTGGCAATAATGTCATATGATAAGAAAGGTATCCTTATCTTCTCTTCCAAGTTCTTCAATTATTGTACTTCGTCATTATTTTTTCTTTTATATTTTCTATCCATCTCTATGCAAGACTCGTCTGCGTTATCAATTTCTTTAGGCCAGCCCTCCAGTTAAAATTGACGATGATGACGAAACTCCAAACTGTTTGCATCTTAATTTATAAAACGGGCAGCCCATTATAAAGATCCTACTTGGCCCAAACATGGTCTCTCTTCGAACTGTATTTCATTTGTAATGGAGTTTAAGGATCCTACTTAGTATTTTTCTTTTATAAATAAAATGAATTTTAATTAAAAATTATGCGTTCCTTATTTGTGTGTTATGTAATTGATGGATTCATCTGATACAAACACATGTCGAAAAGCATTTTGCTAGTTGAATGCTTATAAGCATGCAGTCTTACCTCGCAGATCTTTTGAGTTAGAAAAAAAAAAAAATCTTTTTACAAAGAGTATAGTGTTACTGTACTGTTTTCTCTGCAATCCACCCTCTAGTTCAAAGTAGGGGTGTTTACGAGTCTAAATAGATCTAAGAACTAAATTGAATTAATATAGTAATTGAGTCGATTGTGTATGGATTTTTTTGTTAACTGGTTCAGTTCTGAATTCTGATCCTAATTTCTTGAAATGATTACATTACATCAAATTCCAGTCTAGGTTAGATGAGACCCAACCTCAACCTGATGATCTAATACAAAGCCAAACGACCCAAACACCTAAATTCATTTGCTTTTAAGTTTCCTATAAGCCAAGATTTGGCTATGAAAACCTGCTTTCTTTATTCCGAGTCTATAGAAATTACATGATCCGAGGCCGAAGGTGCTGTCTTTGCAATGTACTTAATCTCTAGATAAATCTCCAAGGTGACTTCTTTCCTCTTATTTGCTCTTCTCCGCAGTGTGTTTAACAGTTTTTTTTTTTTTTTGGTAAAATTATTGTTACTGTAGATGGTTAATGTAATCTTATAGTGTTATTGTTGTTTACGTTGCTACTGTTGATTGTGCTCAAAATTTATGTTGAACTAACTATATTTTAAACCATGCTTTGAAACTGAGACCTGATCCAAATCAACCTGAACTCGGGATAAACGGTCAAATTTGCACTAGGACAAATCTAATTTGTATTTCCAATTAGAATCAGTAAAGTTTGTGGGCATCATAACTAATAATTAACTGGCAAACTTTAAAACATCTGGTAACCACATTATGGAATAAGGGTTTGACAAAATGAAGGAAATAAATACCAATTACGTGATGAGTTTTCTTACACTCACTTGCCCGTGCTATATTTTAAGCTATTGTTAACGTTTTATGTGGTAAATATTGTTTTTGGCCACAAAAGTTATGTATGAAGCAAGTTTAAATATGGCATTTAGTGATGTGTATAGTGGTAAATGTTGAGAAGATAATGATATTTGGTTCTAAAATAAGGGGTTGGACTACTGGTGTTAAAAAAAAGTTGTTAAATCGTGAAAATCGATCTCATCGCATCACACCACACTTTAATGTACTGCATGGTATTTTAGGGGAATGGGTTGAGATGGAATAAGAAATCTATAAATCATTCAGTTGTGGTTTGATAAAAATAATTTTAATTTTTAATTGACACAGTTTGATTATTAACAATCTAACAATATAAAAATTTAAAAAATAAAATCCTAAAACTTAAACAATTTTTTTCTACCCCAACCCCCAGTGACACGCTCTCCCTCTTATCCTCTTGTCTCTGAATCGTTCATTCTTTTTTTTCAAATATTTATTCCTCTAAGTTGAACGAAATAAACAATGAATGAGTACTAAGTGCAGATCAAATTGAGACCTTTTCAATTGCTGATTTAGCCCATTTGAACAAATTGTGGATATCACACTAAATTACACTATTTTGCGATGTAATTTATGGAGTTCAAATTATATTGTGTGATTTGAAGTAATAACAAAAATTGCACATATGAATTAATGTATTGAAAAGGGTTTAGATCAGTTAAATCACATCGCAAACACTCTTAGGTTGGACTACAATCTTTGTCTCTCATATTTGGGCTACGAGGGCAACATATCTGGTCCATATTAATGTTAATTATCTTAGGGATATGGATCTTAAGGATTAAGATTAGTTTGGGTTTGATCTTGAGCTTGAGTTCAATTTGTTTTGGTTCACCATTGTTTCTTGTATAGTTTTATCATTTGTATAATTCTTTTTAAAAACGATCTCTGTACAATATTTTATTGTTTCAAGTTTATAATAAAAAGAATGATATTGTAACCAACATTAATTAAAATATTAAAAATTTTAAACCAATCTGAATCTATTACAAGTCTGAATCGAATGACAAGAAATTGATAAGAGAGGATGCCAAAAATTTAAGATTATGTTTTCTTTACTATTTTTAAGTTATTTTTAGTTTTTGATTTTTTAAAATAATAAAAATACGTTTTTATTATTATTTTTAAAAATAAAAAAATTATAAATAAAAATTATTTTTGAGTGTTTTCATTCAAAATAAACTTTAAACTTAAGACACATTTATTTATTTATTTATTCGTATTTTATTATTATAATAAAAAATATTATAAAATTCATTAACTTTAAAATGTATATATATATTTTTAATAATATATTAATATTAAATATTTTTAATTTATTTAATAAAATATTATTAAAAAATTATTTTTAAAATTTGAAAGAGGACGTATTTTTTAATTTTTTGTTTTAAAAATAATTTTTTAAAATGATAAAGAGAGTGTATTTTTAATTTTTTAAAAATAGATTATTAAAACAAAAAATTAAAAATAAATTTAAAACTTTAAGTTAAAAATTAAAAGTAACGTGAATGCAACCTAAATGTCAAAATCACTTTATGATAGTTTTGACTTAAAGCCGTTCATGGCAAGTGTTAGTTATGAACAATTAATAAGCGACACTTAAGCAGCTCCGAGGTGGGTGCATTTTAATTATTATTATTATTATTATTATATATATATTTTTACAGGTATAAGGTCGATCAAATCATTAAATGATTCTAACAACAAATTTAAAAAAATATTTAGACACAAGAATTAAACCTAAAACTAAAAGAGTATTAGAAGCCCTACATTTGTATCATTTAGCAAGTGAAAGTCTAGTCTAGGTATAATTTCATTTCATGTATTGGTTCTTCGGATAATAAAAATTTGTACAAAAATCTGAAACTGAATTTTAATTCTTGATTTCTGCCATCCACACAAGCTAAGGGGAGGTGGGCTTTTAGGAAGCGCACAGCATAGGACATAACAGCCTATGCCTATGGCCCCAAGAAAGTGGGGCCCAAAATTGATAATTAATTAATTTTTTTAATATTTTGAGATGTGAAATTACTTAATTCTATTTTATTAATGCTTTTTTTATTTATTTTGTTATTTTATTTAAATAAAGAGATTCCCAACTTTTCAAGTTCATATATAATTTCTTAATTAGGTAATATATAGTGAGATGTCATTTAGATAAGGAAGAAGTGTAAACTAATAACGTACAGATAAAAAAGGACAAGAAGTGATATTATTTTAGACGGATAATTTTATAAAATAATTCTTTAGACAACGGATATTTTGTCTAGAAAATCTGCATTGATCTAGGTAATAAAGAAAAAAAATAAAAGTAAATTAGTGAATTTTTAATTTACAAGATCTATCTATTAACTTCTTATATTTTTTTGTTTATTTAATTTTTACGTTTTCATATATATTTTTATTTATATTGTCAATTAAAAAATATTTATTTTTTAGATTTGAATATAAAAATTTAATTAGTAATTTTATATCTCAAAAAATAAATAAAGTGAAAATTAAATAATTTTTAATATTTATTTATATTATTAAAACGACACTAAATTAAGTTTTGCTTATGATCACAAATAAATGTTTTTAAGACGGACCTTGAGATGGGCGGCGTGGCACTTGAGAGAGAGAGGGGGAGAGTTTTCAAAATTCTAGACCCAAAAAATCAAAGATCTATGGACGTCAAGTCACTGCCTCATAGGACTCATTAAAAGGCCGGCCCTGGTCCGGATTCCGGACGGTCGATCAAGAAACGTGTGGGTGTTGATGACAGAGATGCATGCAACAAGTATCGGTTGCCGTCAAATTAAAGGACAACACAACAACAACATATCTAACCGTTATCCCACTATGTGGGATTGGCTATATGAATTCTAGATTTTTATGTGGGTTACATCTCAACAGATAGTTTGTCTAGAATTCATATTTGGATCCGACTAGGTTTTACGCTAGCTGTCGGCTATCTAACGCAACCCTCCTCCTTTATCCGGGGTTGGGACCGACAGTGGATAATATCTCCTGGCGGAGTAATGATGAAATGAAGTTTGAACACCATCTTCACATGGAGAAATTTCATGAGATGGTGGTGAATGAAGATAATTGATATAGTTGTATTCCATAACTTAGTTGATATGGTGAAACCAACAAGTACAATATAAAAACACAACAACGTCAAATTAAAGGACGACGTGTTTATTTCTTGACAAAACCATGCAACCATTTTTCTTTAACCTAGCACTGTGGCCGCCGTCACCATACTGTACACTGTCCATTGCCCAACCAGAACATGGCGGCGGCAGATGGCGAAAACAACAACTCTCTTCCCTAGCAAAAGCTATCTTACTCTCAGATATTACTTGGTTGGGACTTGGTGGTTGATTAGAACCAAAGCGTCTATATTTAATAGAACTGCTAATCAAGGAGATTCCTAGTTGGGGGCTTTAATTTATTTAAAAACAATGGATAATTAAGTTAAGTGCCCAATTTGAAGCCAATAATCTCACCAAGTTCCTAAAGACTTCTGGTTCTCTCAGTCAAAAAAAAAAGAGAGAGAGAGAGAGAAAGAGGGGCTATTTATGGATTATATTTATATATTAAGAAGAAATTAATAATACCAGAATTGATGAGGAATGGCACATTTCATAGTTTTAGTGTCATTTTTATTGCAAAAATCTTCTGCAGGTATATTATTGTTTATAAGTCATAACATGACAAAGGAATGAGTTTTATTTTTTTAAAGTAAAATAAGGTTGAAATACTTTTTGAATTGAGATATGAAATGATCAATATAAGATTGGGAAGTATTTCAAAATTTTTATTAGACTGTTTATTAATTTTTTTGGAATCTATTGAGAATTATATCTTTTTTTTCATATGTTTGTTAAAATGAATAAAGTAAGGTTGTATCAAGATAAAATTTGAATGTTTTTCGAACTAAAATATGAAATGATCAAGATAAGATTGAAATCTTTTTCGGATCAAAATATGGAATGATCAAGATAAGAATGGAAAGAATTCTAAATTTTTTATTAAATCGTTTGTTAAATTTTTTGAAATGCACTAGAGGACATAAGTGTTATTTTTTCTTATTTATAAGAATTAAAATATACTTATCTTAAAAGTGTGAGAGATAAGTATATTTTGAAAAACTCAGATAATAAGTTACGTGACTTCTTTTTAAGAGTTATTAGGTAAATTTAACAAACACATTAGATTGAATAAAAGTTTGAAATGCTTTCTATATCTTACATTTTCTTATTTATATCTTAGTTAACAAATAGTACCTAAATGCGTATGATAAGCACCGAGATAAGGATTTTTTTACCAAAATATCTCTATTGCCAAATTCATTCAAAACTATATGTTAATATCAATAACAAATTATGATTAAAATAATATTTTATGATTAATGTGAATTATTAAAAAATAAAAATAATGTTTTATTTTTTATGTCCATATTCAAAAATAGATTCTAAAAAGACTAAAAATAATTATTGGTGGAATTACAATAATTTCACTTAAATAATTAAAAATTTTCAAAAATATAAAATAAAAAAATAGACCAACGATGAGGGAAGATCGAAGAAGAAGATTGAAGGAAGGTGGTAGATTGGTTAGGCCAAGGAGATCGAAGAAAGATCAACGAACGAGAAGTTAAGAGGGACAGCTAGTGGTCATCAGACAATAAAGCAAAGGGCAAAAAGAGACCAATGGTGGTAGAATGATTCAGTGGCGAGAAAAAAGATAAAAGGTGAGGAAGATTAATGACTGAACAAAAGATGGTGAGGAAGAAAATGAACAATAATTGTCGAGGATAAAGATGCACGGGTGAGGAAAGAAATTGGTAAAGTTTTTATATAAGGGGTATATAGATAATTTAAATTTATTTATAAAATATTAAATAAATTTATCTGGAGAGAGAGCTAAATAAATTTATGTGTAAAAAGTTAGATAAAAAATAACGTAATTTTTTTTTAAATATCATGAGATAAATTTAATAGATATGTTAAAAAGCATAAATCCCATAGGATGCACTTGGAAACAACAAACAATATATTATTTATTGGATATACGTCACCATTAATCTAGTACTAATCGAAATGGGTGAGCATGTGTCCGTCCGTGTTACACAATATATATATATATATATATATAAAGAGTACGTTTTTTATTTTACTTTCTAAATAATAATATTTCAGATTTATTATTTGATAAAATATCAATTCAGATTTCACGTAGCGTGGCGGTTGCGTGATCTTGCACTACCTTCCACGCCGTGGTCACATGGCGATGGCCGGTGAGGCTGGCCCCAACAGCAAACCGAATCACAAACACTCCTCCAAGCAAAGCATGGCTCATGTAGATCTGGCCCGACCCGTTTATGGACTCCAGCAATTTGGAGTTGAATTGGTTTGCATGGCTCTGCTCACTGGGCTTCATATCATCATCATCTCCAAGTACTCCACTGGCACTGGGGGATACCCTAAAACAAACCACTGCAAAATTCCTAGGAACAACCACCTCAAACCTCTGGTCCATCTTCACCAGCTCTTCGAACTGCTTCGCCATGGAGATGTGGCATCTAATGAACCTGCTGAGGTTGTAAACCCCATGGCTACGTAGCACAAGCCACAGCTTCATGGCCCGAAACCGGCGGCTTAGGGCTATTTGCCAGTCTTTGTAATCCACCACTTGCTTTGATTCGGTAGCCTTGTTTCTTAAACACTCTGGATTTGTTGAGAGAGCTTTGATTAGGGCATTTGGATCCTTAACCCAGAGGCAACAACAATCCAAGTTAGTGAAGAACCACTTGTGCGCGTTGAGGCTGAACGAGTTTGCGCCCTCGACCCCGTCGAGGAAGTGGCGGAGCTCCGGCAAGATGCAGGCGCTTCCGGCGTAGGCCGCGTCGACATGGACCCACAAACTGTGGCGTTTCGCGACGGCGCATAGAGGCCTCAGTGGATCAACGGCGGTAGACGAAGTTGTCCCGACAGTGGCGCAAAGGAACAGCGGAGTCAGCCCAGCTTCGACGTCTGAGACTATAGCCGACTCCAGTGACTCCGATGACAACTCAAATGCACTGGATTTGTTCGTCGAGATAAGCCTAATATTCTCTGGGCTAATTCCAGCGATTCGGCAGGCCTTCTGGAGAGAAAAATGGGTTTGATCGGAGCCATAAACAACCAGCTTCAGAATCCCATCTCTCCCCAAACCCAAATGGCCCAGAGTTCGATCTCTTGCGGCAATTAGGGTACATAAAAGGGCCTCACAGGTGGTGCCTTGCAACACGCCGCCACCGCCGCCGGAGAAGAGAAAGGATTTAGGGAGCTGAAGCATTTGTCCGAGCCAATCCGTGACAATACTCTCGAGCTCCGTTGCGGCCGGCGACGATATCCAGTTAAAGCCGACAACATTAAGGCCGGTGCTGAGCATTTCTCCCAGAAAAGCAGCGGTGCTTCCGCTTGATGGGAAGTAAGCGAAGTGGTTTGGGCTTTGCCAATGCGTTATTCCTGGGATAATATGCATCTGCACATCTTGGAGAATGGTTTCCAATGATTCTGGGGAGAAAGGAGGTGATGCTGGCAAACGTTCTGCCAGATAGCCTGGCTGAACTTGGCTTCGAACTGGGTATTTCTCCACGTTTTTGTAGTAATCGGCTAGAAAATCTATCATAATGTGACCTTGCTTCCTGAATTCTTCGGGATCTAGTAGTAGTGGGTTCAAGGTTGAAGATTTCGAGCCATTTTGAAGGCATCCACTGTTGAACCCATCCATATTCGGCCGAAAAATGTTGGTTAATGCCCGGGTGGAGGGAGATATATGCTCTTTAGGGAAGAGAGGGAGGGCAAAGGCCGTGGGATATATGAATAGAATAGAATGATGTTTAATTGTGCGCCATGCACTGATGAAGAGGTGTTTATTTATTGACCAAGCAACCCAACTAACTAATTCTCGTCTTTAATTACTTCAACCGTCTAATTCTCAGTACTCACTAGTGGAGGCCCACAAAATTGAATAATGTTATTCATCTCCACCAAAAGTGAACATCACTCTCTATGTCGTTTTATCTCTAAACAATAATTCATGTGACAGTGACATATTAGTATTTAATTAGTATTACAATAAAATTTGTTGAGTATTGTTTTATCTTTTTCAACCAAATACTGTCACATACCGATATTTAATTAACATTATAATAATTAATATTTGGTTCGCATTATAATCGGTGTTTGATTAAGAAAGATAAAAAGACACTTAATGTCAATCAAACAGTAATATGTGGCACCCACGTGCCAGTGTTTGGGAGGTGGATTCATTCTTGCAAACCTTAGATCTTCTTCATCTATGTACCTCTAGAATCTTGTAGAAGATTGGTGCTCATGAACAGAGCCATTTTGCGACCTTCAGCCAGGCCCATCAGATTGTATAGGTGTTGAGTTCTAACCTAAATTTAGGTAGCCTAATTGTGCCTAGATTAGGCGGTCTAATTGCGTCTAACTAATTGCTCTTTGGGAGGGAGCCCCCGGGGTGGGACATTCAAATTTGAGGATTCAAAAAGTAAGAACTTGGGAGCGACAGGAGAGGAGAGACATCCAAATTTGAGGATTCAAAAAGTAAGAACAAGTTTCAAGGTATAGGAGAGGTAGCAGGAAAGCCAAAGGCTTCAAAATGATGTTGTTTGAGAGTATGCCACTATATTCTTGTATTACTTAAAAAAGAGTAGTGTGTGAAGATATTTTGTAATTATCCTTATTATAGTGAAATATTTCTCAAAAGTTGTCATGTGATTTTTCTCTCAATATTAGAGGATTTTTCATGTTAAAATTTTATCTTTTATATTTCTGTTTGTATTCCATTACATAGTGAAAAAAAATGATTATGAGAAACTTTCGTAATTTATCAAATATTTGTCCAATTTTCCCAACTATAGGTTGGATGTAAAGATGTGAAAATCATGTTTAGGCAACAAGCTTAAGATGATATATATAGAATGGAGAGCAGCTTCAAGAGCCTTCCAAGAGTTTTCACATCTTCAGATCTCTTACATTTTGACGTTATACTGCACATCTGTGATGAGGAGAGGAATTTGTCTACTAAACCTAATTAACAAGAGCACTCCTAAGCCTATATATCCTATCTTCCAGTATTCGTCCATGCTCAAGGCTGTTAGTAGCTTTAGCTCACTCCTAGCTCTTAACTTTGCGTTTCAATTGCAAGTCATACTGGGAACACTAACCACAGAGCCTGTGGAAGTACACGTGGATGTGTGTCAAGCGAGCGAACCTGTCCTTGAATGCATTGAATGCATAGACGCATTCCTTGAATGATGAGACAAAGCGTCTTCGAATTGGTCTTCTTCTACCCTGTCAGTTCTCAAGCTTGGCGGAATGAAAGACTTGAAAACCAGTTCCATGCTCTGTATTTCATTCAGTTCCAGGCTAGCAACATCAAGAGCCGGGGCCTGAAAGAAATGGTAGAATTTCTTCCTACAAACGAAGGCAAAGAGCAAGGACAGTATTGGCAGTGGAATCAGGAAAGGAGCGTAGGAGAACTCTTTTATTCCAAAGTAACCAATTGTGGTAACTTGGAATAAGAGCAAAGCAGCCACCATGAGCGAATTTATGTGAGGCCACATCCTCCCGTAGCTCTCATAGGAAGGAACATAAACTTTGAGTACCTGTTACAGGTTGGAAACAAGTAAACAAACATGAAAAGAGAGAAAAACTCCGAAAGAAGCAGAGCTTTTGGAACAGAAAAATGAAGAGGTTAATAGAGAAATGATAATGTCAAGTGTTTGGTTTGAGAAAGGATTCTTCATGCTGTTCTCAATTCCAACTGTGTGTTAGCTTTCAGTTTAGTTTATGATTTCAGTGAAACAAACACTGGTTTTCCTCTGTTTTTCTGGTAGTTTCTTTTAATAAAAGATTAGAAATGCTCAACTGTTCAAGGGAAAAAAAAAAAACGGCTGTTGAATATACCTGATTGCGAAGAACAAGCCAACCAAGGCCAAAGTATAGGGCACCAAATGGAATAATGATAGGAGCTATAACAGAGTAACAGAAAACTATTGTGATGATAAGCATATCACTGGGTATCCTAGTTGCATATCCAAGATCTCCTGGAGCCCAAGCTTCTTTCCGATCAGCCTCTGTCTTGCAAATATACTTCCTCTTTAAATGGTAAATGATTAAAGGAACCAATCGAGACAGTTCCAACCCATAGCCGACAAAGAACCTGAGAGCAATGGAATAATGAACTTGTTTCACTAGTCATTAACATTTTACTTTCCAGTGTCCGCAGGAGTTAATACCATTTATTGACAATAACCAATACATCAATCTCTAATTCATGGGAAAACAAATATATTGCATGAGAACACAAGGAATAAAGAAATGAACAAAAAAAGGGGAAAATTGATTGAAGAATGTATAAAAATCTTACTTGACTTGAAGAGAAATTAGATCATTAACAGGGGATCTAGACATCTAACTACGTACACATTCATATTCTTACACGATCAAGAATCACCTGAAATCATTTGCTCTAGCAGCAGATACAATAATCAGAGTTGTTCAGTTAAAATTATTGACCGATACTATGAAATTTCAAATGTTTTACACTCAACAAATGCCAAACATAATATGATATTAAAAAAAAAAAAAAAATTCGAAGAGAATAGACTAACAGCACATTGAAGAATCTTGGGTTTAACTTTGTAGTCCATCAATATTGAAGTCTGTCCTGTTAGTGCCTTAATCCATCGGGGTCAACTAGAAGTTAAAACTGATTGATGAAATATATAATATCACATAAATTTAACATAAACATTAGTCTGTAACCTTATACCTTAAAAAGCATATATGATCAACAATGTCAATTTGAAATGGTGAATTGTAATTCTCATGCATGAAGATTATACTAGAAGAATAATAACGAGAAGATAATAGCGAAAAAAATGGCAGAAAACGAGAAAATAAAAGGAGATCTTACTTGAGGGCAACATAGGTAAGGAAGAAAGTTGCATTAGCTGGAAGGCTTTTTGCTAGTAATGAAACTATAGAGTTTGGATTCTCCTCAATGCTCTTCAGGGAATCAAAAAGAGTTCCACTAACCGTAACTCCAATAAAAACATTCAACACGATGAAATAAAAGTATTTTCCTGAGGCAGCCCTCACGGCATGACTTTCAGAAGGAATTCCCTCAGCCTTAGATAGAAATAAAAGGAACTTTGGCAGCAAAGCCAGAAATATGATCAGGACAATCTGAGGTAAGTATGCTTCTAACACCGTCTTAATTGCTTTCAATTTAACAACTGGCTTCAAAAACGGGAGAAGTTTCTGCAGATTGTCCATCGTTGTAAACGCAGAGATGAATCCAATTGGGATCATGTAAAAGAATATGGTCAAAGCAACAATAGCATAAACAATACCCTGTCTTATCTGCCTCTCATAAAAACGTTTCGGAAGATTATCCCATATCAATTGACGGGGCTCGGGAGCTTCCATTACTGTCCATGTGTCAACCATTCGGGCATGTAGACTCTGAGCTGCAGAAGCAGCAGCTACCCTGCTGGTGAAGAAGACTAAAGCCGAACCCTGCTGTTTCTTTCTGAGAGTGACCTTTCGTTCAGCTTCTAGTTTTGGGATCAGTTCATTAATTTTTTCATTGTAGTGTTCTGTTGAATCTACTTTTTCACCGACGAGACCAAGAAAACCTTTTCTGTGTGCGGGTATATTCCCTTCAGGATTGCCTGTTCTCTTGGACCCTGCAGATATTTCTTCAGCACGTGCAAGCTTCTTTTTGAATCCTTCTAACTCGTCCCAAATTTTGTTCACCTGAAACAGTCAAAACATTTTAAGGCTAGAAATTCCTTTTGTCAAATGGATTGAACCACCAAAATACACAAAATGAGTTCATTTGATAGAGCAAAACTATTCAAGGCTGTATAATGTATACCACACAAAACGAAAATGTGTTTTAAGATATCATATTCCCTATGAAATGAATTGATAGAAGATAATAACAACTTTCCATAAAAGTTTGAAATTATGTAAACAGTAGCAGAAGCAGTTCCAGTACGAGGCATCCATACGAATCAGATACCTCTTTGTTGTTTGTAACCACCATTGATCTGTAATACGTATCTGGATATATTGTGTTGAAGTATGAATCAACCTGTTCCTTTATAGTTTCACCTTTGGGTGGAGGAGGAATGTCTCTTACAAGAACAACAAATTGTTCAGCTCTCATTTTGGGAGACATTAAAGCAGAAGCTCTGACACTTGAGACATGATTATATGCCTTCCATAAGAGGTAATATGCAACAAAAGAAACCCAGTAGGTGGCTATCAGGAAGGCCCACAGCCTCGAACTGTTTTGCTGTAATCCACGAGGAAAGAAACAGAAATTAACAAAACATAAGTTCAAAGATGAATTTAAAAACTGTCCCAGAGGATTGTTTATTTACTGAAACAATTAAAGAAATGGGGTGCCAATTGATGAAATGGTCATGGAACCTACTTTAACTTGTCCCATTGATAGCTTGTCAAGGTCGTTGAAAGCTCCCTTGCTCGTGCTATCGTCAGACTTCACACTCTTGTCAGTGGCAGCCAGTGGAAGAAGAAGTGGTAGCAACACAACCCCAGATAAAACCAGTATTCCAAACACTGAGGCCACATTGCAGGAAAGTTAAAATTGAGAAATGAAATCTGCTTTTTGGCAGAAATGTTCATGTAATACCAGAAACTACAGTGAGTATTTGAAATAGTTTAACTTATGAGTTTAGTGCATTCAGCTAGTTTTCTCTGCTCAAAATCGGTGGATTCTCTTGATGTTGGAGGCAAAATTTTATTCTTTATGAATTTATGTTATATCATTACTTGTTCTCTTTGACTTTGGATCAAGGGTGATGGAAACAAAGAAGGCATACCCGAAACAATCAAATAAATAATGAAAATAATAAAAATTGCAACATGAAAATAGCAGGATTGCCACTTTATACCAAGTCAATCACAAGTTTGCAGCCTATTTTAACCGGAGAAAGAGCTCTCGTTCTCCCCTTTTGCCAGGGCCAGCACCTAGAAAATATAAGTTACCAGGTGATATGGCTTACCTGTTACTATACAACAGTTTCCATATATAACTCAATATGAAGAAAACCAAGAGTATGAAACTTTGAAAATACACTTAAGTTAGGATCCAAAGTAGAGTACGAGTTCTATGTCTCTATCTTATTTACATTTTGGTACCAATAACCAATACATTCTCATGACTGGTAGCCATGCAATATTACTGACTGTATTTAGAATTTAAATGCCTTATGGCACAGCATTCTGGACCAAGATTTGAGCAACAAGTGAATCACAAGTGAGAAAATCTACCCCGTCCTTCAACACTGGAGAGAACATTTGGATTGTTCAATTAAGAAGAAAGCTAAACCAGCCAAAACAGGGGCCCAGTTCCAATGGTTTCTTTTGGACGAAAAGATTTCTTTAAGTGGTCTACCTTCATTCTTGAAGAACAAGGGGCTCCTGAAGCGGAAATCAGCAAGTTCAGGCATGAGGTATCCACAAGAAAAATAAATTACATATGATGATCTTCCCCATGGAATTAAAACGGTTAAAAACCTAATTATTCAAATGTCAGTTTGGTTGGTTTTGTTATGACCAAAGATAAGGAGAGAGGAGGTTTATATCATCAACTGATTTTGAAACTAATGCTTCTTTTTTCCTTTTCCTTATTATGTTATTTGCAATGGTAGGATTAAGGTTTATGATTATTGTTGTTGTTGTTATATTAATAAAGCAGAAACCGTCGTCACAAGTTTGGATCTTTTGTGCTAAAATTCTATGTTAAAGACCATTTCCTTGGGATTTTCAGAAAAGAGACTTCAATAAGTACACATGCAATGTGAACTATATACGCTATTCAGGAAATTTGGAGTCACTGACCGGTAAACCAATGAATATTTTTATGAAACTTTTCAGGGTTTTTTTTTTTTTGTTTCCCCTTTTGGATGCTTCCTATGACCCCAAAATTGATAGTGGCAAATTAAGATTCATTGTTCAACCTTCTGCACAATTAAAGAGACTAAAGCGGCTATAGGATATAAAATTCCAGAGAATTTGTTCGCTGAAAGTGAATCAAAATGCAAAAATGTAAAAATATCACGTTGTTTACTTTATTATGTTGAAATCATCATCATCCAAAAATGACATCCATGTCAAGCAGCGAATCATGCAGACACAGATTATATCGAACCCACCAAATGAACAATACCCAAATGATATTTTCCAAATACAACGCACACATTGGAAATATATGTGCGTGTGCGTGTGCGTGTGCAGGGAAGAGTAGAGTTTGAAAGGGCAAACCAGTCGAGAGGAAGACGAAATAGACAGCGGAATCGACGCCAGAGATGGCAATAACGTCGCGCTCGGAGGAGGAAAGTGCCTCTTTGATCCAGGCAAACGGGTTCCGGGTCCTGGACCCGCCGTCCCACGGATCCATGCCATGGAGGATCCGATTCGAGCAGTAAACGACGTTGTTGCCGGGCATTCTGGACAGCCATGTGAACAGCAACATCAGCACTACGAAGATCGCGAACGAGGTCCCCAGAGACGTCAGGAAGGAAGATAAATCCATTTCCGTGAAAACTAGCCGTTAATGCAGGGGAAAGTAACCGTTGAGATGGGGACATGAATCAATCAGGAGAAAAAGTTTGGGAAACGGATTGCAGCGTGGGAGACCAAAATATCATCGTATCTACGGAGCGTTGAAAGGGAAAACATGTACGAAGTTCAACACCTTTTCTTCCGTTAATGCAGCAGAGAGAGAGAGAGAGAGAGAGTGAAGCAAAGCAAAGCAAAAGCCGATTTTGATGGCGGGGGAAATGGAGGTTGGAGGGATGAAATTTCTAAACGTCCTCTTGACTGTTTTTTAACTGTCGAATTCTTTTGATATGACAGGATTGCCCATTAACTGCCCTTTTATTTTACTTTTAATATGCATCATTTTAAATTTTACTTTATTAAAATGATAATAATAATATTTAGTCAAATGATCAGTATTCGTTTTTATATAGTCACACATCTGTTATCATGTAACATTTTATGCATGAAAATTTTATACACATTGATACTTAAAATCAATGAAGGATTCCCACTATCTTTGTAAGAAACTTAGTGAGAGTACAGAAGAAAGATCGGAGTGCACGGCAATTATACAGATAAATTAAGAAGATTGAAGATTGAGTAGCCCCGACATTGATTAGTTTTTCTTGATGAATTCCATAAGTTGAATCTCCTTGTCAATGCAGAACACTAGTGTTTCTCCAAAGCCTGCTGCTTTGGCAAGATCTTCCAATTCAGCCACGGTTCTTTCCTTGCCGCCAACGTTCAGCACCATCATGAAGAAATCGGTTGCCACGGCAAGCTCTGATTCCACGCCATTGCCGCAGGGAGCTCCAAACTCGAGAGCTATCACCTTCCCATCCTCCGGCAACGCCTGCCAGCACTTTCTCAGCAACATAATGCAGCGATCATCGTCCCAATCATGTAATATCGACTATGACAACAACAATCGCGAACGTTAATCTTATTAATGATTGAATTTGTGTTGGCAATTAAACATAGTCTGTGAAAGGAAAAACCAACCTTCAACAAAATTGTTTGTGCATTTGGCAAAGAGTCGAACATATCTCCGGCAATATGCTCCACACCTTTTCCCAATAAATTGCAGGCCAGTCAGTAAATAAATATAACTCTTCCGAGATCAAATTTAGGTGTCGTCCATAAATTCAAAGACATCTTATTAGACTTCTATATGACAATGTCATTAATATTTTCTATCTCTTGAACTCGAATTATTATGATAAGGGACCATATTGAGACCTAATGGGAGAGTGTATGAGTTTTACAAGGCTTGACAGGTTTCAGGTTCATCAAGATTACTGCTTATCAAGGTTGCCATCTTGATAATCCATACAGAAACAAAGTTCGTTACATGACAATTAACAGTTCTGTCGATCAAAAGCTTTTGTGGGTATCAATAAAAATCTGTAACCATCAGTTACAGTAACTTAGAGATCAAAGAACTAACCAGGGCAGCTGATAGCAGCATCAGCAACAACATGGGGCAAATCAAAGTTGATGCCCTTAACATGCGGATAGATGGAGACTATCTTCTCTAGTGTAGCTCCATTGCCGCCACCAACATCCATCAATTCCTTCACTTCTTGGAACCCAGAATACACCTTCAACACCTTGTGGAGCAATATCTTTGAAAAACACTCCATCTCCTCGTTAAACATTCTACTCAACCGAGGATTCTTAGCCAGATACTCGAAAAAATCCGACCCATGAGCCTTCCGGAAGGGAGAGCAGCCCGGTTCCAGCACAGTCTCCTTGGCCATGTAAAGACTGTCCACGAATTCCTTTTCACAAGCAAAGAGAACCAGGGGAGCAATGGAAACTCCACCTCCGTTTGTCACTAGGGTTCGAGACGCCATTGTTAACCCATAAATCCTTTCTTGCTTATGATCTGGACGTAATCTCACAGAGCTAGAAAGAATGGATTTTGTGGTTAGCATTGCTAGGATCTTGTCCAAGGCAATGGCGGCTGCTTTGTGATTGGTTGTGGGAATTTTTGAAACGATTTCGACTGAAGAAAGCTGAGCTTCAGGGCCTGCCTCGTTGATGATGTTGAAGACGTTTAGTTCAATTGCAGCTTTTGCTGCCATTTGGGCGCCTATCAGGCCTGTTATGCTCCAGATTGAGAAGCCTTCTTCGCCTAATTCCATGCTCCTGAACATTAATTGTAATTCTCCAATGCAGAAACAATATTCTCATGGTGATCTTCATCTGTGATATCAGTTGTTTTATAATGAGGATGAAGATAGAAGCAACCGTATTCTTCTCACCCACCAAAAACAAATTAATGGTGTTTTGAAAGAAACAGGCTTGTTAACCACCCACCAAAATGATGCTAGTAAAGGAGAGGGAATATAATATATACTATTGGTATGATATTCAGTGATAGATAGTCATGCTGGTGAAATTCAGGTATATATTCGAATCTTATGAATTTTAGACATATTTTTCGGGTCTCTCAGTCCTTTGTCATTATTATTTAGGTTTAAGAGATAAAGGGATTAAAGACATTATTATTAAAACTTAATAAAAAAAATTATCAGTGTTTTAAAGGGTTTTTGAGTACAAATGAACTAATTAGTACTTTCGTCAATGGCTAAAAATCACCTGAATCTAATCATAAACAAAACAACGGGTTAATCTAAAACTCATTTGTACAAGAATCCGTAATTTGATATTAAACAGCAGTTGGAGGGAAAAGCCAGCAAACACCGGCTTTATTAAACCACGTCATTGGTAAAAGACCCTATAGTTATCCATCTAACCAAGAATGATCGACACCAACGCAATGCTTAAATATCCAGGCAAGATATATATAATGATATTGGTAGCAACAATGATAACACAGTTTAGAGTACAATTGAATTGAGTGTGGACTATCCTACATGTATCATTGTCATTGATCAAAATTGGATAAGTAACTGAGGAATTGATGTGGAAGGGATACTTGTCGCTAGAATTTAATTAATAAAGAAGTGGGATTAGGTGGGAATATATATATACACATATGCACAAAAATAGTATTATTAAATTTTATTATATTGAAATAAAATCATAAAATCAATCATATCGTTGCTATCAAGATTCATACTCAAAACAGAAATATTTTTGTGCACAAAAATTAAAATCAAAATCACACATTAACTAGGCGAAATGACTAGAGTAGCACAAAGTCAAAAAAACATGTTACTGTCACATCATTGTAGTAAATGTTTCTTTACAAAAGTTCATCAATAAGAACTAGGTTGGACATGTGGTGATATCTCCCTACCATTCATGGATGATATCTCCCATTCAGAGGAAGGTCATGACACTAATCACCAAAACAAAAGGATACTTATATCCACCTACCCTCCATATTTCATTGTGAATGTTTGCAAGCCACTTGAAGCACTGCAAAGGAATAAATTGTCTCTGTTACATGCTAAAAGTTATCATCTATTCTCCAGATTTCAAGTGTCAATAACCACAATCAACTAGCAGAACTTGACTGGCCTGCAGAAAAGGCCCCAAATCCTCTCAACCAGAAAGAATCATACCGGGTTCTTTCTCATCGTAGAAAACAATGGCAGTGACTCAAACTAGCAATATATCTCCCATTCTGACCAATATAAACAAGAACGAGAGATTGACTGAAATCTGAAATACAGGTACAACAGGTTGGCCCCATTCCTCAAGTTGAAGTTGCTTTTCATCGCCTAAAGTTGCAGCAGTGAGCCCGACCTCTAGCTAAATTGTCCCACAGGCAAATCATCTGCCGCGGGGATTGGTAATGCGCAGTGTAGTAACCTTCCATGCATCCGTATTGACAGAACTTCCAGTTGTGAGAGTACTGGACCGGGGTGGAGCGGTTGAACTGCTGGACCCACATTCCCATGCTCACATCCTCCATCTTGAACAGCTGTCATAACAGAGGAATGACATGTTTCAGAAACGAAAGTCGAATCCTTCATTGCAGAATATAGAAATGGATTGAAGTTTCTGGTGTTACAAACCCGCAGGCTTCGATTAGCATGCTGAGAGATGATGAACTTAGCAATGTCAATGGATATTATGTATCCAGGCCCATTAGCATAAGGAGGATATGCTTCCTCTGGCCACTCCTGTTGCATGCATTAATTATCCATGAGATATTTAAGGCATAGATAATCTTTAATGCAAACTTGTGAGAAATCATTATTCGATCTAAACAATGTTAGAATGCATCCCTTGCATTACGCAGATGCTTTAAGAAGAATAGTCAGCATTTGTACCACCAGCTATGATTTGAAGCTCTTATACCTCGTAAGTGACAGCCCATTTCCCAGTTCTAAGAGGTCGATGCAAGAGATTGAGGTTGCCCATGTAAAGGGAGCGTTTAGGGGAGATGCCACCAATTTCTTTCGAGACAGTATCCACCCTAACAAATGTATCATCATCACACTTCATGATGTGAGCAGCAGTCACATTTTGAACCTGCAATCCAAATGTTTTGGTTACTGTTCGACAATGAGCCAAGCTAGAAATAAATTATCATTGGAGACTAAAAGAAAGACGAGAGATGGGAGTAAACATACTCCATATTTGCAGATGGCAATAGTTTTAAGAACCACGAGCTCATAGTGATCCATAAATGGCAAAATCACAATATCACCAAAATAAGCAGCTTCTTTCTTCAAAACTGCGTTCACCTCCTTCCTTGTATTCTGCATGGTCTTTCAAATTCAGTAGAATCCTCAAAAAGAAATGTAAGAAAAAGAAGAGATGATTAATTTAACACACAGTGATCTTTCTATAAAATAAAAACAGATCATAAAACACATGCACGTGAGCGAGCACGCAAAAAAAAAACTGAAAGTGTGAAATTTTTCTTTTGAGTGAAAATGAGCCTTTCATGCTTGCAGCTTATGATTTTGTACACGAATTCAGTTTGTGAAATGCATAAATCCAATTACAAAATTGACATTCTAAATAAGATTCAAGGCAATCATAAACAAGACTTGTAAACAAAATGCAACACAATTATTCATATATTATGAAAATAATAACTTTTTCTGTTTCTTTTTGTGCATCAGATTATACCATGATGGAAAATAAGCATAGGAAACAGCATGAAGACCAAAAGCAAGAAGCATGGATTCGGAAGAAATATTATTCAATGGAATCTGTCTCTTCCATTTTAAAGTGAGTTATCTTTAGTTGGTAAAAACTTTCTAGAAAACATCTTTAGCTCCAATATGCATTTTTAACCAGATAAACAATGATGTTTCTGAACAACTGAAGTTTTGGGGAACCACTAAAATGACCCTATAAAATAATTATTCTCAACTTTTTCTTAATATCTTATTGTTATTTTAAAAAAAAAAGATAGTATATTGTTTCCTTATACAAGAACCAAGTACACTCCATGCAGAATGAATGGACTTAGGAGATGACAAACTGGAAACATAAAAATAAAATTCATCATCAATCATGTTCCTCCAGAGGATAAATATATAAATAAAACCTGAACTAAATCCATTCAAAATAGATTCCAATTTGTTTCTGCTTCTTACTATTCTAAGTTAAGACTGACACAGCCAGGGGTGGTTAGTTTAAAAGTGACAAGACACATGAATGTAACACAATGAAATAAAGCAACTTGCATCTCACGGAAGGGTAGCCATGCCTGCGTCAAAACGATGGAAAAAGAATGGGAAATTTAATGTTTTCAAATTTTCTTCCACAATAAATTTGAAGGCTCAAAATTTCTTCATCAAATATTCGCTTTGAAGAGGGTGGTGCTACAAATGTTTCAGAGAAATGTCTTATAACCTTAAGAAACAATAAAGCAAAGGGCAGGGTTATTCAGGATGCCAGTTACACAATGTCGTACCTCAAAATAGATTATTCAAATTTGATTTGCAGTTAAAGAATACTGAAGGGGATGTCAGAAATGTGTACTATTTTGTACAACAAACAAGATAATCTAAATTTGAGCAGATGTCAAACTAATCTAAATTTGAGCATCTTTATGGGGCTTTCAGATAAACTTATAACTCATACAAAAGGATTATCCAACCGGAATTCAGAAATGAGCTTCCCTCAATCAACTTAGTATCTAAAAGTCACATATTCACAAAAAAGCATGAGATTTTAATTCCATTCTAGTATGCCTAATAATCTTGTATATACTAAAACCAACCATTCTTCATGTCATAAATTTTATCCACATTAAGGGTGCGTTTGCTTGGCATGGAAAACATGGAAAAGAAAATATTTTCCAGCCAAATTTCAACTTTGGGTGTTTGATTGGCAACTTTTTTCATGGAATTTTTTTCCCACCCAAGTACAAAAAAGCCATATTTTCCTCAAAATCAAGGAAAATCAATTCTTAAGGGGGGGTTGGTTTTAATTTTCCTTGGAAGTTGGAATTTATTTTCTTTTCCACCTTGTGCAATCAAACACACCCTAAGTTCTTTATTTGGTAACTACTTTTTTATAATTTAATGTGACATATTTTGTGTAAATACTCAAAATGATATGTATATTTATCTAAAAACATAATCCAAGGCTCATCTTAATTTAAATTGTTCCCATCCATAGCAAAAAAGAATAAACATATTTTTGTACCCAGCAATTTATTTTGGAAGTGAAAAAGGTATAATTGTCACTTTGTTTTTATTACTTTACCATTTCGTCCATTTCCATTCTCTATCCAAATAAAGTTATATTATCCTCTTTTATCTTTCATTCTTCCCAGGCAAGGGGAGAGTAACAGCCTTTATGGTACTTCTCTCACCCTTTCACTCTGTTTCATTATGTATCATTCTGTCCCCTACCCCAGCCCTCTCCCAATCAAAGCCTTAAGCAATCCACAGGATGTGTTAGATTATTTGTCAGTCAACTGGTCTAAGGTGGATGAACGAATTCAAATGTTAGGAAGCACCCTCGGGTTGATCCACCCTCATGCGGGAGTAGATCTATTCTAGGGTTGCTCCACATGTTTAGCAGATTTTATAGGTGAGTGTCATCTTAGAGATGAGCCCATTCTACATTAACTTTAGAGATAGAAATGAAATGGCGTGCATTCTATTAACTTTAGAGGTACAGATCATTCGATTGTAGAGTTTTAGTACACGATTTTGATTGCATAAGTTTTCATGTCTGCTTGTCAGCCAAGACCCTCACCTCGGGCCACTCTTTTCTACACAGGTGGCATCTCCTGATGCTTTTTAATGTAAACATGAGCAACTGGCAAAATAGAGGTTGAGTCAACCATCTAACTTACCAGCATGTCAGTATTTCTTCACCGTTACAGGTAATTCTTCATGCATACATCATAAAAGCTAGCACAAGGCACAAACTTACCAACGCAACAAAGAAACGAACTACAACATCCAAGGACTTGATTGCTGGACTCTGCATCCAAGTTTTTCTAACTGCCATTCGCTCTGCAAAATGATTGGTCGCAGAGAGAATGCCAACAAAAAGCCGAATAGGCCTTTTGGGCAAAGGGAGGGCTTTCCATTTCTCATCCATTTCTAGTACTCTTTGGGGTGAGAAGCTTCGATGAGAGGTTGGCAGAGAGGTAGCATAAACTGAATGAACATCCACATCACCTTTAACTGCCAATCCAGTTGCATCTTCAAGAGTAAACCCCTGAATCAACCTCAAACTAATGATCACAAAGGATACTTACACATGTACAGGAGACCATATGCAATAAAATTATGACATAGTGGATAGTTAAAGAAAAAAGTTCCCTGAAAATTGTAGCAATGATAGTAATATCTACTTCTGCAAGACAGTAGCAAAAGAAGATGCACTGTACAGTAGGATGAGACTATTGACATCAATAAATTTGTGGCTATAAAAAATATATGAATACATGTATACATATATATGATGCAACATGGGTCAAAAGCAAAAGCAACGAGGAACACAGGAATAGAAGAAGAAGACTAAACATATAATACAATTGCAAAATGAGAGAGAAAACACATGCAATAAATTCATTGCGCCGTCAGGAAATATAGATCAAAATGCAGAGTTGATAATTGATACATGGTCTACTTGTGGAAAAAAAATTAATTGAAGAGATTTACAAATAATCTTCCCTTTAATGTCACTTGTCTCAGACCAATATATGCTTTAGTCTATTTGATTATCCTGTCACGATCCCAGGGGTAGGAAGGGAATATCAATAAATTACAGTTGGGGTAGGAAGGGAATATCAATAAATTACAGTTGGAACAGTTAGTTAGATGGTAGTTATGGGAAGGTTGTAAACAGTAAACTGTTAAGAGAAGACTATATGTAACCAAAGGTGGAAGGAGAAGGGCATGGAATAACAGAATTAATCTTTTGTCTCTCCCTCTCTCTCTCTCTCTCTCTTCCTATTCTGTTCTATGTCCAGAATTCCATAATTGTCTAAGTCCAATTCTTGAGGCTTGACATATCCAGCTGCTAATAAAATTGCCCAGCAAATCCAATGATCATCCTCTAGGCCATCATACACATCTTAGATTTGACACTAAGAAAACTGGTACAAGTCATAATGCTCATAAAATATTTGTTTCAGATAACATACCATCCTATAGGGGAATGACGTCACATGCCGGCCCCCAACATTAATATGGAAACCGTCAACACCAGCACGCACAGTCAGGACAAACAATCTACCCTCAACAAAAGGAAATGGCCACGTCACTTCTGGTTTCTGTGGACGGCCAATGAATCGCTTGAACCATGAGGTTGTCTTGGTTTCCCTTGAATCTACTATATCATTCCGCATCCATTTTTCACATCGCACATATCCATCAACTGCCAGATAAGAAAAAGGCATAAGCTATTTTTTTTTGTCCCTTTATTTCTTTGGATTTTTTTTTTTTTTTTTTTTTTGGGGGGGGGGGTACAGTTGGAAAGAGTTTCTCAAAGGCATCAGGAAAAATAATACAGGATTCAAAAGGACCAATTCTTCTACAAGTTTTCATTGGTTTCTCTCATCCTTCACATCAATCTTTTTTCTATAGCAACAATATATTATGAAAAAAGCCATCTCAAGAGGGAAAACACAAGAGCCTAAAAAACTACTTGTATAACATATTTCACACGTCATTTCATGCATCTTTCTTCCATTTTTATTGTTTTCCATTGAGTAGGTCCACAAATTTAAATAGCTTTAAGCATATTTTGGGAGACGGATACAAAAAATGGAAAGCACAAAATCCAAGTTCAATAAAAAGTACTGGCTGCCTCTAAAGTTAAGAAGTGTTTATTACAATCTCTTAAGTCCTGTTAGCATCCCGTGGTCATTTGCATTTCCATTACACTTCTGCAAATTTCCTCAGTGGAAATAGGAATACGGTGATAATGACTCACTTAAAAAGTCAAAATTAGAGTTTCTCATACTAATTTTTGACTTTATCATAAATAAGCAAGTTTCAGACAAATTTCCAGGCATTAATAACAGAGAATAACATGTTTAAAGTTTTATTAAAGTTAGGAATGAGAAAGCCTCAAATTTGAAGACATGGGTCCCAAGAAGATATCCTAATTGGAATTTACTCACTACTCAACCAAGTCTTTAGGAAAATCATACCTATTGCTGACATAATAATGCTACCTTCTTTAATTAAACATCCTATGAATCTCCTAGACCAGAAAATCAATCTGTGGTTCCTCTTATTTTCAATACTGCCTCCTGTTTTTAATCTTTTAAAACATTTTGCAACCGTGAACACTTTCAAATATTTAGGAGAGGCAACATAAAGAAAAAAAAAACCAAAAATGATTACAAAACTTACCAAGCATATCATCATCTCTCTTGGATGGTAAACCATCACACCTTTGAGCTGTCCCCCATTGCATCCTATAGCAGGTATTGTGCTCGATGACTGGTCGTTGACTCCAATCTCCACTCAGTCTAGGATTCAAATGCAGGATCTTTGGTGGATCCTCCCCACTGACTGCCTTTAACCCCTGCAATTCAACCATAAATTGTGAAACGAGAACTGAAGCATCACGCCCCCTTATTCTTGCAAGCTGGGGCACAAACTCACGGTGCGCATAATGGGGTGTTCCCACCACTGTAATGGAAGAACCAGCAGCAAGCCCACAAGGAAGGAACATGATATGGTCTCCTCTAGCTAATTCTTCACCACTCATCAAAACCCAGGAAGGACAAGATTCAGGCTTCCCATCAAGTATAGAACTCTGGTTTATATCCTCCTTCTCATCAATTTTCTCCATTTCTTCCCATGCCTTCAAACCTAACGTCCAAGCTTCATCTGCCATTCTTTCAAGTACAGATAAGTCAATTGTTCTATTCATCTGCCTCATAATTTCACCAGTTATTCGACCGTAATGATGCCGAATAGGCTTTGTCGACGGGGATTCTACTTTCCTCTCTTTCCATGCCTCCTTCCATGGCATCAACGGAGCATTTTGGTTTTCATTATCTTCCAATCTCCTGAGAAATGTATCTTTATGGACTGTACCAGAATATGAGTTGCTTGAGTCTCCATTATCCCCAGCCTTGACCGAGACTTCATGTAATCCCACATAAGTATCATCACCACTCAACACCGATGCAAATTCTAAAAACTGGGGGAACTTGAATGCGATAAAAATCAAGTACAATGCAGCTATGCCCAACAAAAAATGCGACAGCCTGAACCTCCTTGCACCAGGAACTTCACTTTTTGCCCTCTTCATCATTTGAAAACTCCAAAACAAACTTCAATTCTTCACACAACCCAACTATCACCACATCCCATTTGTCACAGTGGCTAAAAATTACAAATACAAACACAAAAGGCCAACAAAGGTAAAGATCAGAGACTTCCCGATCTCTATCTACGGCAACTTCAATCTACCAATACACATGAACATCACCAAAATTTCCTCAAAACCCTTAACCAGTATCGAAGAGAAAAAATGAATTTACAGGGACAGAACAAAAGGAGAGATCTGAAGCCTTCAGGGGGTGAAAGAAATTACCTTTTACCAACCCACCAAATCTGTCCCCATCGAACAACACATCATGATGCGAATCTGAAACTGGAACACAAAGTTTCATACATTGATTAACAAAATCACTGAAAATGCACTTATAATAGCATGATATATCCCCTGATTCATCTATGACTGGCAGATTTTACCAGCATTCTTCGGACAGCTTATCTCCTTATTCAAATCCACCCTAACCTTTTTCCAGATTATCACACAAAAAAGGAAAACATAGGGTGGAAAATGTAAGGCGAGCCAATAGATCCTTACAGTAGCAGGAATTTGAAGATCTTGGTCAGATACAAAGATCTTCGAAAAAAAAAATGGTCTTTTTTTCGGGGTAATTGAAAATTTAAAAGAAAAAGAACAACGAGTATTTTGATCGCTGAAATAACAAGGAAAAGGCCACAAAGCAAAGGACGACGTTTTATGTACGCCGCACCTTGGGCGACAGTGGAACTAACTCCAGATTTTGGCGCCGCAGCGTAATAAGGAAATAAATGGTGGCCTTCAATGATAATATGTTGAGTTATGAGGTTTTGCATTTTGATCCAATATTTAATGAAATTATTAATAATAATTTAACATAGTATTAGAGGTCTAACAGTGAATGAAGCGCCAATTAAAAATAATATATAACAATTTAGCATAGATTTTTAGGCTAATTTGCTGAAAAAAAATACTTTAATATTTATTATATATTATTAAAAAATATACTATATTTTATTATACATAAAGAGATGTACCTTAAGTTATATACATGCACAAAACAAAATACTTCTTACTTAATTGCAAATTTACTCTAACTCCTATTGATCGTCTTTTCTCTTTCCTCTTTCCATTGTTGCATCCAATGATTGTTTGTCACTGCCTCGCTACCTTGCACCGCCTTGTCTCTCATGTAACGATCGCCTCTGCATCTTCTCTCTCTACAATGAGAAAGATATAGGGACGATTGGCACACGAGAAGTGAGACGGTGAGTAAAAGACAGCAACAATCAATTGCTGGAAGTGGCCATGGGAATAAGAGAGAAAGAAGACAAGCAAAGGAATAGAGGAATAAATTTACAATTGAGTTAGAGGTATTTTGATCTTTACACATGTGTGTATAGCACTATAGCCCGAGATGTAACCTTTTATATATAAGTAATATTTTTCTTACAAGATAATCTACTAGTACATGAAGTATCAAATATCAATTAATTAATATTTCTCATAATCTCATTATTACCTGAATTTCTAATTAAATTCCTAATTATTCATTCCCCCTCGTCTCAGTTGAATTTTCAATTTTTGATTCTTGACATCATTCAATCACTAGCTACGGATTTTATTTGGAATTATCAGATTTTTTTTATTTTTAGTCTTGAAAATGATTAAGTACGTATCAAAAACTTTGATTGCATTATTATTTTAATTTTTATAAAGCTTGTTATGAATTTTGTTTGGAATTAGATTAGGAGATAATCTAAGAAAATTATTAATTAACTATCATTTTTTATATTATTATTATTTTTAAGAGTAATGTTATTTATTTTCAGTAGAGATTAATAATAGTGATGTGACAGACTATATGAAAGTATTTTTCTAAAAAAAATAAAAAGACATGAAATAAATTTTATTTTTTATACTTTTTAAATAAAGGTGTAATGCCAACTTAATACTTTTATATGGTTTGTCATATAACTGTTATTTATGTCTATTGGATATGAATAGTATTAATCTTTTTTTAATGACTTGTCAAAAAAATCATCTTAAAAAGGGCAAGCCAAACAATCTATTCACTTATTCACTTATGTTTGGAAGAGAGATGAATTAAAGAATGAAACGGTACATAATAAGTATTATGCATTCTCTTGTTTTATTATAAGATTTGTATCTAAACAGAAGAAGAGGTCTCTCCTTCCCTCTCGACCTGATCCAAGCATAGGCTTTAATAAAATGATTTGTAATAATTTAGCATAGTATTAAGGGTTGAAAAATATTATTGACACATCATGACTTATATTTTAAGTTATATAATATAATTAAAATATGTAAAATATTTTTCACCTAATACAATGAAATAGCGTGAGGTCGTAAGATACATAATTAAAATACTTTTTATTCAAGACAGTGAGATGACACAAGACAATGAGACTCAAAGAATATTTGTATTATTTATAATATATTATGTAATTCAAATTGCAGATTAGAGATACCAAGAGCGTCTTCGTTAAGGATTTAATGAAAATATACGGCCTACGGGTGTTGGCTAACGTAATTGTCTAGTAGGATTCCCGGTTTTAGCTTATCCATTATATATATAGGTGCAGAAATGTTTTACTCACGCTGATAACCACCACCGCCACCGCTGTCGCCGCCACGGCGCCTGCCCTCTCTCTCTCTCTCTCTCTCGTGCATTAATCCATAAATCTTACAGATACTGAAGCAGATATACACAAGCGTTTTAATTCTATGTAAAAAGCGTTTGGTGGGTCGCAATCATTATAAGGAAAAAGAATGGCGTCTGCATCACCTCTTTGCTTGTATCAAGGTTTCTGTCCTTGTTTTCCATACAAATTCGCTTACTTAGGTTATGTTTTGTCGAACCGAGAGTGTTCTTGGAATTCAACCTCGTTTTCCCTATGTTGCAGATAGAGGATTAAGAGCTACTGTTTCTGCAAATGGGTCTGTCAAGAAACCCCGCTTCCAGAACTTACAGGTTTTTTTCTCCCTTTCCCTTTAATACGTATACGTGTTTACGCAGATGCACAAAATATGTGTGTATGTGGAGATGTTTCGTGTTCTCACACATTGTTGGATTTGGCTTGTATAGGGTTTGATTATGGAGAAGTCCTCTAGTGGATTGATAATTTGAACCATAAATTGCGTTCCTTATGCTGATGGTGGCCTCTCATACCGTCTTTCATATGAGTGATGTTGTCACATAGAATTGTCCATTAGCTGTATGTAAAAAGTTCTCTGAAGGGGAAGATGAGCTTATGACCTTTCAATATTTTGAATTTTTGACTGCACCATTTCTTGTGTGCTTCAAAGGACTTCTGGCTGCATGTTCAAAATATTTACCTGTTCTCTAAACAGAGTATCTCGTTTTAAATTTTTACGACTGTGATATCTGGCGAGCTACAGTGCTGGTGTTTCTATGTTGTGATTCAACTGGAACAATGGGAAAGATGCAGTCTGAGCTAGTCTACTTCGAAAAAAAGAAAAAAATATGGAGAAATATCTAGTTAACTGTTTGTATTAAAGAAATAGTGATCAGGCATGCTAGGAATAAATCAAACATAATAAATCCTGTAACCCACAACAGATCAAAATCAGAGACATGAATTTTAGATTTAACATGGGTTGACAATGTGCCTATGCCCATGGGTAAAGAAGGATCAAATATCCACTACATGCTTAATGGATTTATAGAAGTAGATAATATCAACCCCAAGATCCCAATACACTCAATCTTATAATATCTTGATAATACTATAATGGTTAGCACACTCTGAAAACCAGATACTGGGGGACTATTTATAGAGAGAGGATTTAACAAAAGATCCAAAGTAATCTGAGTTTTGGATTGGGTATAGATATTCTATCTCTACTTTTGATTGAGTTAAAGAAATTTGAATTCAAGGCAATCTCAACAAGGAAATAGGAACCTTAGGAAGCCTATACACTTCTTTGCTCTTTATTTGTTTGATCTTACAGATAACATTTTTTCTCATTTAAGATGTGTGGGCGCATGTGCACGTTTCCATTGAGTGTGTGCATCATTATGTATTTGTTACTTTTCATGTGATCAATCTATGTCAACTGCTCTTTGATTGAACTTATGATATAATTGCTTGCTAGTATAATAGAAGGTTCATCTCCATCTTGCCTAGCTTCCTTTCAATATTTCTAATATAATTATTTGATGCCAATGGAAGTAATTTATCGTACGAGCACCACCCAGGTATCTTTTACAGGATCATTTCCAGCATGGGTATGGCAACGTAAACTTTCCTTGAGCAGTCCACTAAAAAAAGTGCCTCTAAATCTGTGCATAAAGTGTGAGAACACAGAGAATGAGGGTTCCCATGAGCATGTGTCTGTTGAACGTCCACCTTATTACAGTTATATGGATTCCACATCTGGAAAATTTGAACCAGCCTCTGGTGCTCGAGCTAGTATTCCAGGACAGGAGTATTGGCCAGAAGGCACAGCAAGTAGAGTCAGGGCAGCCAGGGCTCCAGAACCAACTGGTGTGTCAGCAGGAGCTCCATCCTATGGGAAAAGTCCTGGAAGTAGGAGGAAAAATAACAAGACATCTGCTGCTTCTTCTGTGTCTTCAGAGATGACTGTAGCTTCAAATTATCAAGAGGAACCTGAAACTTCAGATGACGGATCAGAAGAGCCTAAGGATTTCTCCTACGAATATGTTGTTTATCAGGCCGAACCACAGGAAGAGGAGCTAACTGAGTATGAAGTGGACAAGAAACTTGGGCGTCCTCATCCCTTTATCAAGCCAGACACAAAGAGGCCAATAGAAGAGCCACTTAATAGTGAAGAACTATGGTGGAACTGGAGAAAGCCAGAGAAGGAACAATGGTCTAGATGGCAGAGGAGGCGTCCTGATGTTGAAACGGTTAGTCTAAAGAGGGAAAAAATGATTATGAATTCTCATTAATGCAAATTGATAATTGTTGCATTGTGATAATGTTGAAAATGCACAAGTGCCTTCTCTGAAGCATCTCTGAAATTTCTAATGTTTTCTCAATATATTTGGAGCTGATGCATTTTTGACATGTTGCATATGTATATCTATTACTTGGCCACCCATAAAATAAAATTTAATTCTACCCGTTGACTTCTCATCATTTGGTTTTCAATCATAAATGCTGAACTTTAAGCTGCATGGAAACTTTCCTGGGTTTTTTTTCCTTGTCCAACTAAGATGCATCACAAGAATTATTATTCTAGGGTTCTCTCCTTTGACTTCAACATGCCAACGATGATTCATTTGAGAAATTACATGGTAAGCCAAACATTTGCATGACAATTACACTAGAGGCATAGAATTAATGAGGATAGAGGCTTGTGGAGATAAAGAGACGAGTACAAATCTTCATCCTCTCATTAGTTTAAGACAATTTCTGAAGCAAAACTACAGGAGGAGTAAATTCATCTTTTAAAGTAAGGGTTTGGCATTTTAGGGTTTTTGGATTTAAGCTGATGGCTTTCATTGTTGGGATTGAATCCAATCACAAATGTTTTATTTTTTTCAATTTCTTCCTTAAATCATTTTATTCTTATTGGCTCATTAATGGAGGGGAAGGCAGTAGAGAAATGCGTTAAGTAGTTACTATTTACTAATTTGTCAAGTTGTTGAACTGGAGCACCAATATGAATATGAGTACAGAAAAAGATAGAGACATAAGATGAGGAGAAGATACTTTAGAAAGAATGAAATGGATATAACAGGGACACAACAAAAAGAAAGTATTTTTTGTACTTTTTATGAATAATGTTTATGAAAATAATAGCCAAAAAAACCTAAGAAAATTGAAAAAAATTCAATAATCCATTATGAAGATACAATTCAATCTATAACAGCAATAAGAATACAAAAATATTAAAAGGGTATTGCTAATCCAATATAAGATGCCATAAAAAAGGTAACTACTTTTGTCAGTGATGTAATTAGGTTTAATTGTGTATTTTAGTCTTTTCCCACAAACTTATTATGATTATTTTTTTTTTTGTAGATTTTATCTTGAAATAAATTCTAAAAACTCTATTAAAAACCTGATGCATCTCTAACACTTAATCTTGCATGCCCAACAAGTATTTGCACCTGATACATGTTGAACATATGGCCTAAAATTAACGCTCTATGTTTCCTTGGGAACCACCATAGTCTATGGTGTCAGACTAACGATTGTTCAGTCATCAAAAAGTAAAAGTTTACCTGCATTGTGGTACTTTTAGTAAATAACAATTTTTTGTTTCTCATTTGCACTGCTTTGATGTATACTATTTATTATCGTGCTCCTGATTTATCTTCTTCTATCTGTTTTTTTTTTTTCATAACATATTTTACTCTTCACCCACTTCCATATCCTTGCCTTAGCTAGTGGATTATATTTTTTTGAATTTCTGGTTATGTTGATACTTCGACCTTATGAATGAAACCAATTTATTTCACTGAGTTTGCAACAAAATATTTTAATTTGACTAAAATTTCATAAGGCCCTGACTACATGCATAAAGTCCTGGCCACAGATATTCTTGTTGAGACCTCAATCTCTAAATGCATGAAACACCTCGTGGATGTAGTTTACCATTATCCCATTACAATCTTCACCTGACCATAGAAGATCATTAGTGTGGGTATATATGTGAGGCATGCAATTGTGATCTGACAATTATTGGCCCAGTTGAGGTTTGGTCCCTTGCTTTTGACCATGCAATGAATGGAAGAAGTCTAAGCTGTTTGATAAAATATGTATACTTGATTTCCTCACAAACCTATCACCTTATTGTTACCTGTGGTGATTCTTCCTTCAATTCTTTTGCACCTCTCCAGTTATGTTTTGTAACATGTAATTTTCTATATAGCTTTTGCCGGGCATCACTGAAAAATATTATCTACTATATTCCTTGTTTGTATGTACATTTGGCATAATGGTATTTATTCTTGCTCAAGATAATGAGTAATCTACAATTCCAGCCAAAAAATTTACACTATCAATCTAGAATATCTGTTGTCTCTTCATCAGGTATTTCTTAAAGCTATGGCAGAGAAAGGTCAAGTAAAGCTTTATGGTGATCATCCAACATTGACTGAGACTTCCCTGTACAGAGCTAGGCGGCATATTTATAAAGAAGAAAGGTATCATTTATGGGAATGGAATTTTGTGGTATTATTTATTTCTGTAGCATCGTCTAATAGATAATCATTGGCTTTTGAACAAGTCTATGTACCGTTCCAGAAAAGATTTTTGGGTCTTGAAAATTTTTCAAAGGTCTAGTACAATCTAGGGAAAGTTGTGACATGCATGACAGATGATTTTTGAGCATTGGCAGCCTTTACTCTGGTCTGTATAATAATGAGTTCCAGAAAGAGAGAACAAAAAACACACTGTTTTCTTTTGATTAAATTTTCTAACAGAGATTCCAAAGTTAAGAGCAGCAGCCATCATATGTTGATGTTGCTCCAGACTCATCTTGAAGTTGTGAGCATAACTAGAGAAACTGTTTAGAATCCTAGCATAGATGGAACAAACTTAGAACTAAATTGCTGCTTTTAGTCAGCAACTGTGGAAATCTGAATGCTGCTGCAACCTTTGTGGGCAATCAAAGCCTAATGAGTTGATGGCCACATGGCTTTGACATCAATCTGTCTTTTACATAGCCCTAAACAGTAAATAGTTAAGAAAGAAGCGTTTATCAAGGTTTCCATGCCTCTTTGGCCTTTTCAATTGAGGACTATATTCTAGCCCTTGATTATTTAGGCTTGTGCCCGTTTGAACTTTTTTTGTCTTTTTTCCCTTAAGAATTCTGATGCTTATTTATCTGTTCTTTTTTCCTTATAAGCAGTACATGCTTTAGTATTTTTAAAGTCCCACACATAGAGATTCGATATCTCTTTCTGTTGCATTTCGTTTATGGATAGGAGTAGAGGGGTTTGGTTTCCTCATTCCTGGGGATAAATTTAGGACATCACATCCTGGGACTGTTTTCAACCTAAATTTGGTCTTATCTGGTGTTTAGTTGCAATTGGATTGGAGATGGAATAAGGTGAAATCCCTGGTATATACAATATGGCTGTTGAGTCAAGTGCCCATATAATCAGACCATCCTCTTCGTCTTGGAATTATCTATCTCTTCCTTCCCTTGGGAGTTGTCTTCTGGAAATCAAACACTGGATTTTTATGCAGCGTGGATTCCATCCAATCCTGTTTATCTTGACAAAGAAGTTCCTTATCCTGTATCACAGGGATAATACATCTTCTGCTGCAGCAGTAGTTCATTTCTTTTTCCAGAAACATCTTTGAGTTATTTATTAGATCTCTAGTGTCTCTGAGATTAGCAAGCTGGTAAATACAGATCAACAGAAGAGTATGATGTAGGTTTTTGGTCATAGATGGCTCCAAGGAACCTTTGGATTCTTCATTTTTAGTGTTTTATTTCTGTACCATAATACTGTTTTTGTCTGCTATTGTTTTGTTGTTCAAGATCCATTTAAAGGATTAACACTGGATAATAAAACTAGGAGGCTGTAGATTTGGTGAAGTGTGAATTATTACTCTTGAAACCTCTTCTACGTGTTGATGCTTAGCCACCAAATTCTGTTACTAGTTGTTCTGGATTCAACTTAAATGGTTGAACTGAGTTGCTAACATAAGGGGCTGTAAAGTTGTAAACTTAGTGATTGCACCATGAATAATAGTTTATCATATACTTTCTAGGGTTGATTGCCTCATTCATACAGAAAAGCTTAAGCTATCAAGCTTGAGGACTCAGGTTTGAGGTTGAGACAGCCACTTGCACCAATTTTGCCAAAGGTCAAGTCTGTATCTTGCTGATCCTTGTTAAACTCAGGGATTGAGAGGCCAACCTTGTGGCAGTTGTCTCTATTTTCTGCCTCTAACAATTCAAAAAAATTAGAATATATGTCAAATCAAAACAAAGATGCTAGACATAGTAGGTTATCAGAAACGTATTAAAAACCTACTAGTTCTCTGAGTTGATTACCCTATTAGTATGGATGTTGATGTAGTGTATGTTTAAAATTAACTTGTGATGTAATTATTGGATTCTGCAGGCTACAGGCCGAGCAAGAGAGACTGGAAAGAATAGGTCCATTAGCTTACTACTCAGAATGGGTTAAAGCTTGGAAGAGGGATACTTCACGTGAAGCTGTTCAGAAACATTTTGAGGAGACTGGAGAAGATGAAAACACCCAACTAATTGAAATGTTCTCATATCAAACAGATCGGGAATATCGAATAATGATGGGGACTGATATTCGTATTCGTAGAGATCCTTTAGCAATGCAAATGCAGGAGGATCAAATTAAGCAAAGTATCTGCTCTGAATGCTATATGTCTTCTCTTGTTCCATTATTTTCTTATTATCCATATTGGTCGGTCTGCCTAATCTAGTTTCGGCACATATAAGTTTTGTATTTTTCATTTCTATTTCAAGTTACTTTTTTGAAAACTCATAGTCTTGGCCATGATATATTCTAGTTGCCAACATGTGAACAGAAATGGAAAACAACACGGGAATTGAAACATTACACATGGTCTAGAAAGGGGAAACATTGGGTGACATAAAGTTGATTATGACATGGACAAAATTTTTTAGGCTCTTAAAAATTTTATTATAGAATACTGTGGTAGTATCATGAGCAGTTAAATACTTTAGCTAAATAATGTTAGAGAAATGTGTAAGCATGCAGAAGCAGAAAAGTTTGTGAAACGCATTTGTAGAATGTTATCTCAAGGTTACCTTCTGAGAAGTTATGTTTCAGTATGTTGGACTTTTAGACTGTTGGTGCACATTTCTTGGAAACTAAAGTAATTATGGGAAACACAATTTGATCACCAAAGAATTCTCTGGTAGCTATGCTATGTTAGCCAGTTAATAAGTGTTTCTAATTGATTCCTTTAACGTGTGCTATCTTTGTAAATGAAATATAAACTTGCAGCATGATATCGCCCTGATTCAGGAGGCTCTTGCAATTGTTCTTCAATTGTTTGACAAATGCAGTACACTTGCAATGATATCCCAAATTCACTTTGTGCTGTTTGGCCATTTGCAGCTCTGTTTACTAATTGATTTTCAGTAGAGAGACTAGAAAGGGGGTTATATTTGCATCTCTTCCTTATCTATCTCAACTGTTTTCACTGTGGTCTGGGACTTATTTTTCTGCTGCTTTTTTCAGTTTGGGGTGGAGACCCAGTTTACCCAACAATAAACTACATTCAAGATCCAAATGAGGTGATTGATTTTCGGGGTCCAGATTTTCATGAACCAACACCCAATATGCTTGATTTTTTGAAAGAGGTTGGTAATAATATGTCCTGGTTTTTGATTTTTAATGATTTATGAATAGAAAATAACTCGTGCAGAGTTTCTAAATATTTTATTTCTTTCTGGTAAGGTTGAATCATTCATGAAAGAGATGAGTTATTTTTATGCCTGCATAGCATAATCATAGTTTCTCACACTTAAGTGCTCAAAGGGAAAAAGGAAAGAAGAACTCACCTCGGAATGGCACCACTTTCCTGAACCAGGCCCTAACAGAGGTTCATCCAACATCCCTATATGGTGTTCGTCATTATGGGAGACCACCCCACAGGTTTTAAAAACTATAAATTACTAGAAATTAGAAATATTTACAATTGTCTTAAGCTACAGTCATGGTATGACATGGCAGAGATCACTTCTTAAGTATCCCTTAAGGGAGAGAGATCACTCCTTAAGTATCCCTTAAGATTTTCAAAATAGAAACACCATTTCATGGTATGACATGGCAGACAGTCATCTGCCCATTTCGTCTGCATTAGAGGGAACTTGTTTTCCTGGAGGTGATCTCTCTCCCTTATTTATTCCATGCACAACTCTTTGAAGTCCTGTTAGAAAATACATAAGTAGTGTGGGTCAGGGCAGAGTCCCTAATATATACTCCTATGTTACACATGGTTCATGTTTGCATTCCTCTCTTGAAATCAATCCTTATTAGATTAGAAGATTTGAATACCCTTCCCCCAGGCCAAGTACCTGGGGGAACTAGGTAAACTTGCGACACCTAGTTTCATGATCCTCAATTGTCTACGTTATCTGATTTGTGGGAACTAGTTTCATGATCCTCAAGTACCTGGGGGAACTAGGTAAACTTGCAACACCTAGTTTCATGATCCTCAAGTACCTGGGGGAACTAGGTAAACTTGCGACACCTAGTTTCATGATCCTCAATTGTGTACATTACCTGATTTGTGGCCATGCTGGTTCCCTTTTTATTATATTAACATTTCATTTTTGATTATTTACTTTCTTTCATAAGCTACAATTTGTCTTGTTAATCTTATTCTTTCATTGTGGGCTTGGATCTGATTTTGGGCATTTCAGTTATCAATATTGAGTCTTCAAGAAGAGAAAATTTATAATATTGTGGAAAAAGGCAGAGTGCATTTGAGTAATTTTTTGTTAGTAAGCAGGAAGAAAAGGAAAGAAAAAGGTTCAGGAATTGGATTAAATAATGGAAGTTACTGAGACATTCAAATGAATATGGTTCAATAAGTTCCTAGAGTTGTAAAGTGTAGAAAATATTTGAGAGAAAAGAGGAACTTAACTTCATTCTCTCGGCAAAAGGGTGTATAAATACATGAATACAAGACACCTATTCTCTATAGAAGTCTACTCTATTTACAAGATACTTAAACTATTTAAAATACAAACTAACTATCTCTAATTTTTAGGAATACAATTTGAAACTTAATCATATTCAAATTGACTTATCTTCTTCTCCTTTCATCTCTTTATCCTTCCTAGAATTTTGCCTTCCTTATCTTTAGCAAATCGACAGCTCCTATATTTCCACACTCCCCCTCAAGCTGGGTTGAATATGTTATTCAGGCCAAGCTTGTAGTTTAATTCATCAAATAGTCTTCTTGGTAGGGCCTTAGTGAGAATGTCAGCTACTTGATTATTTGTAGGAGTGTAGAACAGCTTGAATACTCTTCCTTCTATCTTCTCTTTGATGAAATGCCTATCAATCTCCACATGTTTTGTCCGGTCATGATGCATCAAGTTTTTTGCAATACTGATGGTTGATTGGTTATCACATAATACTTGAACTGGCTCTGTCACAATTATTTATAATTCATGAAGTAGTCTTCTTAGCCATATTCCTTCACAAAATCCTTGAGCCATGGCTCTAAATTCAGCCTCCGCACTGCTTCTAGAGACAACAGATTGTTTTTTGTTACGCTAAGTGACTAGATTTCCCCACACAAACGAATAATATCCAAAGGTTGATCTTCTATCTAGGATTGATCTAGCCCAATCAACATCACCATAGACTTTGATCCCTCAGCTTGTTGTTTTCTTGAATATTAATCCCTTGCCTGGAGTTAATTTTAAGTACCCGAGGATGCGATAAACTGCTTCTAGGTGCTCTTCTTTGGGATCATTCATGAATTGACTTACAATACTCACAGAAGAGCCTATATTTGGCCTAGTGTGTGATAGGTGTATAAGTTTTTCCACCAACTTTTGATATATCCCTTTGTTAACTGGTGTGCTTTCTTTGCCAATATCTAATTTTGCCGTAGATTCCATAGGAGTATTTGTTGGTTTGCAACCAAGCATACCTATTTCATTTAGGAGATCAAGAACATACTTTCTTTGGGAGACTGAAATCCCTTCTTTGAACTTTGCAACTGCCAAGCCTCGAGCAGGAGGCTTGGGCAATTCTGGAAGAATCAGTAGTTTGAGGAAGAGAAAGGGAGGGAGAATTCGAATTAAGAGGGGAGAAAGCAAAAGAGAGGGAAATTAAAGAGGGAAAGATCCGAATGCATTGATTGATAGATCCCATCCTCACATGCACTGCCCATTTATAGGCTCGCCCCAGCTAGTTGTTACTACAATCGACTTCTACAAGTGGCTTGAACTGCCGCACATGCAAACGGTTATTACAATCTACTATTCCTCTTATAGCTATGTAATTCTAGATTATTACACTTAAGCCCTTAGGCTCGTGACAGTCTCGACCCCTTAAAGTCTTCCTTGTCCCCAAGGAAGGTGAGTAGCTGAGCGCGCGCGTGGAAACTGATTCAATAGTTGGGGAAGGTATTCCCAAGTGGTATACTCCGGGTGTCGGTTGGACCACTGAACCAATACTTGTATGAGAGGCACAGGTCCCCGATGGATTACTCTCCTGTCGATATGGTTATAGGTTCTCCGTCGCTGTCATCTTCTTCGGTTGCAGGAGGTGGTTCTGAACTCACAGTAGCATCCGGCTCAATAAACTTCTTCAAGAGGGAGACATGAAAGATCGGGTGGCATTCCACGTGGGAACGCAACTGTAGTTTGTAGGCGACTTGTCCCACCCGTTCCAAAATGAGAAACGGTCTGAAGTATTTCGGGCTGAGCTTGGTAGGGGTGACGTTCGAAAAGGAGGACTGTAGGAATCATTGAACTTTTAAGAAGACCTAATCGCCTATTTCGAAATTTCGGTCACTTCTTCTGCGGTCCGCGACTTGTTTCATCCTGTTGTTAGTTGTAGCCAATTCTTGCTTGAGTAGTGAAATCATCTCCTGCCTGTCTTGCAAATACCCAGCAGCGTTAGTTTGCGCTCTGATGGTACCCGTCACGGCAAGCATTATAGGTGTCTGGTATCCGAATAGAGCCTCAAAGGGAGTCTTCTTGATAGAGCTGTGATAAGTTGTGTTATACCACCATTGAGCTAAAGAGAGCCACTTACCCCAACTCTTAGGCCGGGCAAAACACATGCAACGCAAGTAAGATTCCAAGCACTGGTTGACCCTTTCGGTCTGCTGTCGGACTCCGGATGGTATGCTGATGACATGTGTAGGCTCACCACCCCTAAGTTCTTGAATAATTCCTGCCAGAAGTGGCTGGTAAATATTTTGTCTCGATCCGAGACAATAGATTTAGGTAAACCATGCAGTTTGGCCACTGTATCAATGAATATCTGAGTGATCTCCTGGGCTGTGAATGGGAGAGTAAGGCCGATGAAGTGAGCAAATTTGGTTAGCCGATCAACCACAACTAAAATCGCATTTCGGCCTTCTGATTTGGGTAAGCCTTCGATGAAATCCATGGATACCTCCTCCCATGCCCTGCCCGGTATGGCCAGTGGTTGTAACAACCTTGGGTAAACCACTTGTTCATGCTTGTATCGTTGGCATGTCATGCAAGCTGCCACAAACTCCATCACTTCCTTCTTGAGACCAGGCCAAAAGAACATCTGTCGCGCCTGGTAATAAGTAGCTCTAACCCCCGAGTGTCCACCCAATGGAGAGCTGTGTAATGCTTGTAAAATTTTTGCTCTTAGTTCCCTGTCATCGCCTACGACCAACCTGCCTTTAAACCTGATCAACTCGTTGTCCATGGAATACCCATGTTCATTGGTGTGCTGCACGGCCAATTGGGTTTGGAGGGATTTGGTCCACTCCGACTTCTCATAGCTTCCAGTAACTTCTTTAACCCAATCAGGCACCACGGTAGTGATTGCCTTACATTCCCCCATTTCTGATCTTCGTGACAGAGCATCTGCCACAACGTTCTCTTTCCCCCTCCTATACTGTATCACATAATTCAGGCCTAACAACTTGGAGATTCCCTTCCTTTGCAAATGTGTATGCAACTTCTGTTGTAGGAGGTGTTTTAGGCTGTCATGGTCAGTCCGTATTATGAATGGGGCTCCTTCCAAATAATGTCTCCGCTTGTCGATAGCTATGATCATGGCTAACAGTTCTTTTTCATACACGCTTAGCCCTCGGTGTCTAGCAGCCAGAGCTTGGTTGATATAAGCGAGGGGTTTACCTTCTTGTGTCAGCATGGCTCCTACCCCAATGTCGCATGCATCAGTTTCTACAACAAAGGCCTTAGAAAAATCCGGCAATGCCAGCATTGGGGCTTGTGTCATCGCCATTTTTAGGGTGTTAAAAGCTTGTTCAGCTTGGGAATTCCACCCTAAGTTGTCCTTCTTGAGTAATTCAGTCAATGGGTTACTGATCACCCCATAATTCCATATAAACCTTCTATAATACCCTGTTAAGCCAAGAAATCCTCGCAGCTCCCTTATAGTCGAAGGCTTGGGCCACTCTAGCATTGCTGTAATCTTACTGGGATCGGTGCTGACTCCCTCACTCGAAATAATATGCCCTAAATAATCCACCTCATTCTTTGCAAAGGAGCACTTAGAGAGCTTAACAAACAATTGGTTAAATTTCAGGATTTCAAATGTGGTATGCAGGTGGGTTAAATGGTGTTTGAGGTTGGGGCTGTAAACTAAAATGTCATCAAAGAAGACTAAGATAAATTTCCGCAAATATGGGGCAAATAGGTGGTTCAGAAGGGCTTGGAAAGTGGCTGGGGCATTGGTGAGTCCAAAGGGTATCACCCGAAATTCATAGAGGCCTTGGTGTGTTCAGAAGGCTGTTTTATGGATGTCGGCAGGGTCCATTCTGATTTGATGATACCCTGCCCTCAAGTCTAGCTTAGTGAAAATGACAGTACCCTTGAGCTCGTCTAATAGGTCTTCAATCAAGGGAATGGGAAATTTGTTCTTCACGGTAAGGTTGTTTAACTGCCTATAGTCTATGCAAAAGCACCATGTACCATCCTTCTTTTTAACAAGAAGAAAGGGTGAGGGAAAGGGCTTTGACTTGGTTGGATAATGGATGTTTGAAGCATATTTTTGACCTGTTTTTCAATCTCAGACTTCTGGTAAGGGGGATATCGGTAGGCTCGAACGTTAACTGGCTCGGAATTAGGTTTCAAAGGTATAGTATGATTAAACAAACGGTTTGGAGGTAGGGTGCATGGTTCCACAAATAGTTCTTGAAATTTCATAAGCAGGGGACGTAATGCAGTAGGGAAGGTTACCTTTGCAAAGAAGTCGGTGGTGGAAGGGTCATCTTTTTCTACCGTTTGAATAGAAAATAGCTGGGATATCTGCCCTTTTCCTTTCATTAGCAACTTCTGTAATTTCTTGCCTGTGATCATCTTGCATTCCCCTGTCTCGAGGCACCCTTTTAAAGTCAGCTTCCTATCCTTCAAATCCAGTGTGACTTCCAATTTATTGAAGTCGAAAGTCAGAGGACTTACTGTCCTCATCCAATCCACCCCAAGAACAATGTCACAACTGCCTAACTCCAAAATTCTGAGATCCGTAGAGAACTCTTCCCCTTGCATCAGCCATTTAAACCCTACACTCTTGTGGTTGCTGTACATTTTATTGCCATTAGCTACCGTTACAGATAAGGGAGAAGTATTTACCAAGGCACACCCTAGTTCAGTGGCAGTGGCTTTATTGAGGAAGCTGTGGGTGCTGCCACTATCAATCAACACCATCATTCTTCTTTTGCCCACTCTTCCCTCGACCTTAATGATTTGCCCGGCATGCTCCCCTTTCAGTGCATGAAATGAAATTTCCCCTCCTTCTCCAGCAAGATCACTTCGAGGAACCTCCGCCTCTGCTTCTTCCAGGTCTTCTTGCTCTTTTTCCAGCACCTGCTCCTCACCTCCCTCCATGTTCAGTAGCTGCCTTCGACATTGATGGCCAGGACTATAAGGATCTCCACATCTAAAACACAGCCGCAATTGTCTTCTCTGTTCCATAGTGGGATTTCTGACCGCCATAGCATGCTGGTTTCCCCTTGGGGGACCTGTTCCCCCTGCCGCTCCTATTTCCTGTGCCTGACCACTAGGAGGTAGACTGATTAATGGTCCGGTTCGAGAGGAGGCCCTATTCCTCTTGTAAATAGCTTCTAACATCAATTCTTGTAATCTAGCCTTCTCTGCTGCCTGCCTAACTGTAAGGGGCATCATCATCTTCACCATGGATCTCAACTCATCCTTGAGTCCACTAATAAAGCTGGACACAAAATATTGCTCGGTAAGTGATGGTTGGGCGTTCCACATTAAGGCTCCTAACTCCTCAAATTTCTCCAAATACTCCATTACCGTTCTGTCTTGCCGGAGTTTGTTGAATTCTTCTATCACATCCTCCATATTCTTTTCTCCAAAATGCCTACACAATTCTTCGACAAAATCGATCCATCTCACCCCAATTCCTTGGTACCTAGACCATCCTTGAAACCAGGAATCAACCGTATCATTAAGATAGGTTGTGGCCAACGTGATTCGCTAAGTCTCAGCCACATTATAATACTGGAAGAATCGTTCACACCGGCGGATCCACCACCTTGGCCTTGTTCCATCAAATAATGGTATCTCCAGCCTTGGCATTGGCATGTGAGTACCCGGTTGTAATTGAAATTCCCTTACCTGATGATCCGTATCAATTCCTTGCACTCCGTCCGACTTCGCTTCTCCTGTAGGTCTCGAAAGTATTCCAGACCCGTTCGAATTTGGTCTAGATCCAGATCGCGGGGGAAATTCCGCTGGTAGACGGAATTGTGGTAAGGATGATAGCATATTAAACATGCTATTGATCCTTTGACTAAACTGGTCCATCGTTTCTCTATGCCTCTCCAGCTCCCGATGCATCTCATCGCGAGAAGCTGCCATTTCCTCTCGCATTCCTTCTCTCATCGTAGCCACATCTTCCCAGCTTTGTGTGATAGCCTCGTGCGTCTGCGTCATTCCGAACTCCATCGCTTCCATTCTGGTTTCCAATTTCTTGAGTCTCGTTCCTTCTGCCATCGTCTGCTTCGTATTGCCTTCTGAAAACACTACCGAGACCGCTGTCTCTGATACCAAATGTCAAGCCTTGAGCAGGAGGCTTGGGCAATTCTGGAAGAATCGGTAGTTTGAGGAAGAGAAAGGGAGGGAGAATTCGAATTAAGAGGGGAGAAAGCAAAAGAGAGGGAAATTAAAGAGGGAAAGATCCGAATGCATTGATTGATAGATCCCATCCTCACAAACACTGCCCATTTATAGGCTCGCCCCAGCTAGTTGTTACTACAACCGGCTCCTGCAAGTGGCTTGAACTGCCGCACATGCAAACGGTTATTACAATCTACTATTCCTCTTATAGCTATGTAATTCTAGATTATTACACTTAAGCCCTTAGGCTCCTTAGGCTCGTGACATCAACTTCCATACCTAAGAAGTATCGTAGACTTCCTAGATCCTTAATTTCAAATTCCCTTGCAAGGACTTCCTTAAGGCTTTTGATTTCAATAATATCATTTCCTGTAACAATGATATTGTCCACATAGGCAATAAGAATGGAAATTTTACCTTCCTTGGAGTGCTTGATAAATAAGGTGTGGTCTGCTTGGCATTGATTATATCCATACTTCTTGACTGCCCTTGTAAATCTCTCAAACAAGGCTCTCGGGGACTGTTTAAGTACATAAAGTGATCTCCTTAGCTTGCATACTTTGTGTCTTGTAAGTTTCGTTTCAAATCCATGTGGAATTTCCATGTAGATTTTCTCTTCTAGATCACCATTTTGAAACGCATTTTTTACATCTAACTGATGTAAGGGCCAATCCAAGTTTGTTGCTAGGGACAACAAAACCCTAACGATATTTAGCTTTGCCACATAGGAAAATGTTTCTTGGTAGTTAATACCATAGGATTGAGTGAATCCCTTTTGGTACTAGATGGGCCTTGTACCTGTCATTCCTTCCATCCTCCTTGTATTTTACTGTAAAAACCCATTTGCAGCCCACAGGGTTCTTTTTGGGAGGTAAATCAGTGATATCCCATGTCTTATTCTTCTCTAACGCCTTGATTTCCTCAAGAACAACATTCCTCCACTTAGGGTGTTGAAAGGCCTATTGAACAGGGCGTGGAACCTGCACTTTATCCATATTTGAAACAAATGCACTGAAGTTGGGTGAGAGATCCTTGTATGAAATATAGTTTTGTGTAGGAGTGCATGATCTTACTCCCTTTCTCAAAGCAATAGGCCAATGTAAATCCTCATCATCAAAAGAGGTAGTGTTCGAATTCTCACCAGTTGCAGGATTTGAATTTAAGTCAGCCTTTTGATCAGGCCTAGGGCATGTTTGGTCCTTACTCTCCTTCCGGATAGACAATCTCCAAGAATAAACTTGAAATTCCTTGGTGGGACTTGGGAGAGTGGCTGATTGAGGAATTGGGGGCTGGTTGGGCTGGCTCTTGGGGCTGCTAGTTACTGGTAGGATGCTGATTTTTAGTAGGTAAGAATGGGATATCCCAAAACTGATATTCCAAGGAGTTATTTTGAGTGTTCTCCCCTTGAATATCAGGTCCGAGATAATAGGACTGATTTTCAGCAAAGGTTACATCCATAGAAATGAAGAATTTTTGAAGTTTGGGGGAGTAGCATTTGTAACATTTTTGATGAGGAGAGTAGCCTAGGAAGATGCATTTGATAGACCTAGGATCAAGCTTGCTCTAAAGGTGGTTGTGAACATGGACAAATGCACAACAACCAAAGATTTTTAGCGGAAGTTGTGAAAGAACACAAGTGTGAGGAAAGGCGGTTAGGAGAAGTTGGCTAGGAGTTTGATTCTTTAGGATGCGTGAGGGCATTCTATTAATAAGGTAGGTGGCCGTAAGAATGATTTCACCCCAAAAATGTTTAGGAACATTGGTAGAGAACAATAGGGATCTTACCACTTCTAAAAGGTGTTGGTTCTTTTGTTCAGCAACCCCATTTTGTTGCGGGGTATCGACACATGAGCTTTGATGTATAATGCCTTGTTGGGAGAGGTAATGACCAAGAATAGAGTTCAAATATTCTTTGCCATTATCAGTCCTTCGGATCTGAATTTTGACATTAAATTGTCATTGCACCATTGAATGAAACATTTGGAAGATAGAGCCAGTTTCAGATTTATCTTTCATGAGAAATACCTAAGACATGTATGATCATTAGCAAAAGAGATGAACTACCAAGCTCCAATAATGTTTTTAACCCTAGAAGGCCCCCATACATCACTATGACTCAAGGAAAAAGGGTAAGATGGAGTATAGGATTGTCTAGGATAAGTATTTCGAATATGTTTAGAGAATTGACAAACTTTACACTGCAACATATGTGGATCTTGATTCTCAAATAATGAGGGAAATAACATTCGAAGATAAACAAATTTTGGATGTCCAAGTCTATAGTGCCATAACATAATTGCACTATTATTGCTACAATGAAAATTAGAGAGACAACCAGAGGGTTTAGAGGAGGAACACTTGCTGATTGGAGCAAGTTTATTGCTAAAGTAGTCTCTTGAAGGATATATAGTCTTGAACATGCCTTGGCACTGCCAATCGTCTTCCCCGAAATCCGATCCTGAAATTCACACTGATTTTGTGAGAATTTAATCACACAATTATGATCAGCTGACAATTTACTAACTGATAATAGGTTACAATCTAAATTTGGCACCAAAAGTACTGAATGTAAGGTTAGATTTATAGATACAACCACTGAACCTACTCTAGCAACCTATGGTAGTGATCCATCAACAATTTTTACCATCCAATCTTGTTTGCATGGTTGAAATCCAGTTAGAAGATTGGTATTTCCAGTCATATGATCCGAAAGCCTTGAATCAACAACCCAAACAATAGAAAAATCACCCTTAGCAGTCAAGGCATGGAGGGAGTTACCTTTATGAGCTATAGAACCGAATGCCAAAGTAGGAGAATGAGTAATCTGAGATATGCCAAACATATTTTGAAGCCACTCCATTTGTTCTTTGCTAAAAACATTGATTGATGGAGCTACTGTGGTTTCTTCGGTAGAGGCTAAGGTTCCTTTACTCCTCCTTTCATGGGCCGGCTTCCAATTAGGTGGCTTCCCATGAATTTCCCAACAAGTATCTTTGGTGTGTCCTATCTTGTGACAATGATCACACCAAGGACGCCCCTTTTTTTTGTTTAAATGAAGTTTGATGGCTCCCTCGAGTGATTAAGGTCGATTGCTCCAAGGCTGGGTTGGTAGTTTTCAGTATGACCTTCATCCGGCTTTCCTCCCTTCGTACTTTTGCAAACGCCTCTCTAAGACTAGGCAAGGGCTTTGTACCAAGAATTTTTCCTCTTACTCCATCTAGGTTTTTATGCGAACCTATAAGAAACTTGTATAGTCTCTTCTTTTCTACAATCTGCTTGTATCTTGCGGAATCATCTGTACACTTTCATTGGATAGTATCACACTTATCCAATTGAAGCCAAAACTTGTTTAGGGAGTTAAAGTACTGTGTAACATGAGAATCTCCTTGTTTTAGATCATCAAGCATGCTCTCTATCTCAAATAATTCTGAAGTATTCTCAATATGAGAGTATGCTTCCTTAGCAGCCTCCCAAATTTCTTGTGTAGGGTCATAAAGGAGGAAATTCTCACCTATTTCAGTTGTCATAGAGTTGATGAGCTAAGACATCACCATGTTATTTTTGGACTTCCAAGCCTTGAACGCTAGTTCTATTTCTCCCAGTTTTGTTGTGCTTCCAATCAAGTAGTCATCTTTTCCCTTGTCACATATGAACATCAACACTGATTGTGACCATTGGAGATAGTTATGACCATTAAGTTTGTGTCCTGTAATGGCGAACATGTTGTTGTTGTCCATGGTTACAGGATTGTTGTTCGGTAGGGGTATAATCTCAAAGGATTGGCTGGAGGTTTGGCCGCTACTTCTACCGGCCATTGTGAGTACCAGCGAGTTTGCAGTTCCGGGTAGAGAGTGGCTGGGTCACGGCTGTTAATCCTTTAGGGTTCGGTAATCAAGAGGAAAAATAATCCTGCTCTGATACCATGTAGAAAATATTTGAGAGAAAAGAGGAACTTAACTTTATTCTCTCGACGAAAGGGTGTATAAGTACATGAATACAAGACACCTATTCTCTATAGAAGTCTACTCTATTTACAAGATACTTAAACAATTTAAAATACAAACTATCTCTCTCTAATTTTTAGGAATACAATTTTAAACTTAATTCATATTCAAATTCACTTATCTTCTTCTCCTTTTATCTCTTTATCCTTCCTAGAATTTCGCCTTCCTTATCTTTAGCAAATCGGTAGCTCCTATATTTCCACATAAAAAGTGTTTTTATGAAGATCTTAAGCAGTTCTTTCTGACTATGCTTAAGGAGAAATATTAAAAAGTTCTACTAGAAACATATTCTCAAAATTAGATTCAGTTGTACCTTTTCTTTTTATCCATGCTCATACAGTATAAACTTCATCAATTCTAAATCCTACCAAATGAAATAGAAGTCCTGAAATCCATATGTTAGCTGAGGAAAATTTTGGTTTCCAGCCCTACAAGCACAAGAGCCCTAGGTTCTCACTTCCATTTTTTTTTTTTTAAGAATCTATGCTGCACTTATCATCTAATTTCATTGGTGGTTGAATGTTTATTCTTGAATTCTGAATGTGTTCCTTTATTATAAAACCTGAGCAGATACTTCAAATTGTGGTCTCTCAAATCCCTTCTGGGGCCGGACCCAGAATCCATATCCAAAACCCCCCTTCCAAGGTCTTATATCCTTAGAATCCATCATTAAGATAGAATGGTTATAGGCGCCTGTGTTTAGTAAAGCACAAATATATTGAACCAAAAGCTAAAATGGACCTTGCTTCCTGTATATGGGTCAATAAAGCCTAAAACTTCTTTAACTATTCAAGAAATTGAATTTTTTTTTTTTTTTGGTTAAATGAAATTAAATTTTTTGAAGCATATCAAATATGGTACTATGTAGACCCTTAACATTGTTGTAACACCATGGATCCTTACCCAGAAGTGTGAGCTGAAGGTAGCTATTGGGTTCATTGGACCTAGTAATAAACTTTACTCAAGACCCTCCCAGTAAACTACCAATATAGGTTAGGTCATGACAAACTCCCATCCTTTTAATCCTTGGTGTCCTCGTGAGGGTGAAAATCTCACATCTCAAATGTGACTCAAGTCAGTTTGAATCCTTTCTTATTCTGCACGAGTCTCAAACAGTTTATTGATCCACACCCATGCGTTTTCACCCAAAAGTGCTAGTTGAAGGTTACTATTAGGTTCATGAGACCGAGTAATACACTCAAGACTACCCTAATAAACTACCAATGTGGGATTAGGTCATCACAATTATACATACCGAGGTCTACCTTAGGTTAATGAGATCCATAACTCAATTAACTGGATTAACTCATGTAATGTTCAATTGCCAATTTATGTGCTATCTGCAATATGATTAATTGACTGCATAGCAAAGTCCTGACATATTTCTGCTATATTTTTGGCACTACTTGTTTTGTCAGCATGGCAAGATAGTCACAAGACAGGAGCTTGAGAAAATCCTGGCCAAGGAGAAGAATGAGGAAATTGAGGTAATGGAAAGGAAATTATGAATACGCCACATGTATATTGCTCTGTCTAGATCTATTTTTTTGGAGTGTTGCCATTATGGGTAGGAAACTTAATTGATTGATTTTTTTTTTTTAGACAATTGTTAAATGTTTTTCATGCTTAAAAAAGTTTATACTTGCTTCTTCCTTGCAATTTTTGGCTTTTATGCAGCATTTTATTCTGATTGATGCAGTTAGTATGCCTTGTGTCTTGATATGTTCTTATTCTAATGGGAAAAGGGCAGCAGATCTAATATCATTACAAATAGAAGGATATTTAAGACGAACTATGAATCTTCCATCTTCAGATTCTCATTTAACCATGCTGACCATCCCAATTAGTACTGGCAGGTTGTTCAAGTAATAGAGAATCATGTTTCACATGTACCATTATCATGTATCATCATCAATTGCACCTTATCCTAAAGCAATTTAGGGTTGGTGTCATCACACATGTACCATTATCATGTGTATAGTCATCAAAAACTGGTGGTGAATCCAGTCCACTGTGCAACCTTTTCATTGTCCATTGCATTTCTTCATCATCTGTACTTTCTTCTTCCTCCATAAAAGTATAGATTTTATGGATAATGTTTAGGCGAAATGGTGGCCAATGTGGCAACTTGTTGAGTAAAACTCTTAATTTGCTGTTTCATCATGTATAGCAGTGGTGTTTCAACTTGTAGTGAAAACCTCAAGCTGCTGTTAACTCTTTTCGGTCTTTCTCACGGATCTCTTCAAAAGGACATTTTGGTGGCATGGTTGCAAACTCCAAGAATTGATGCCAACTTATGCAGGAAAACATGAAGAGAAAGGATTAAACCTAACTTGAATTTGTTCAGGAACAAATTCTGCTTAACCCTGTTCATTCTTAGAATATCCAAGAGCAAGGCATTAAACAATGAATATCTATCATTGTAAGACTACTCAAAGTTGGGGTAAAGGTATTTGTTGAATTGCCATCATCTCATCTAAAAGATTAAGCTATTAGATAAAAGGATTAATTTTATCTATTATATTATCATTTTTACTCTCAAGACACCTCCTCACGTGTGTCCAAACTTCACTATATAACTAGTCCAAACATGTGCAACAATTTAAATATTGGGTTAGTTGTAAGGTTTGAACTTATGACATTTGCTTATTTTAATACCATGTTGAATTGTTAACCACCATGTCATCTAAAATTTAAATTGTTAGATAGAGGGTTAACGTTATCTTTAATATTATCATTTTTACTCTCAATAGTATCCAACTCAATTGGGATTGGAGGGTCACAGGTTCGAATTGTGGAAATAGCCTCTTTGCAAAGTAAGGGTAAGGCTATGTACAAGATAAGCCTCCCCCGACCAGCACAAAAGTAGTGAGCCTTATCCATCAAATACGCCCTTTATGCATAGACAAGGGCAAGGCTTGGTGGTAATAGTTTGTTTCTTTGTGATTGAAAGTTATTGGTTCGAGTTATGAAAACAACCTCCTTGGCTATGTTATACACCTGCCCCCTCCTTCACCCACCCCCCCCAAAAAAAAAAAAAAAAAACAAAGTGGGTAATCTAGCATTGGCAATGTGAAGCGAAGAGAAGATGGGCCAAATACATATTTTTGCCCTTGTACTTTCATGTTTTTTTCATGTGGCCACCCGAACTTTTCGTTATTTCAACTACACCCCTAGACTATACATTTTTGAATCAATTGCACACGTCGGTTAGAGAATGCAACACATGCACGCTAAAATGCCCAAATTATATCTCATGCACGACCACCATCTACGCCACAACTTCTTCCTTTAGTGGTTAGCGACGAGGCATGGGAGGTGGCCAACGACAAGTACAGAGGATGGAGGAAAAGGTGTAGGCCGATGGCTATAGCGAAAGATGAAGATGACTATCGGCCATGGCAGAGGGCAATTGACGGTAAAAAAGTGTCAACAATGGCAGAAGGTATAGAAGCTGTCGTCGGCAATGGCGGAAGGTGCAGAGGTCGTTGGAGGTGGTTGTGGAAGGCGAAGAGGCAAAAGAGTCGTCAATTGGGGAAGACGAACTAGTCGAACGAATGGTCGGTTGATGCAACTGAAGAAGAAGACAGATGATCGGAAGCACCGCCGACTAAGCATCAGTCTTTTCTTGTTTATCGACCTCTTGCTTCGTCTTCCCAATCGGTAGTGCCTCCAATCATCTGTCTTCTTTAAAACAGGCCTAGGTTTTCTGCAACACCAACTACCGCCACCACCCCTTCACATCCTCTCCTTTTTTGCAACTTTATTGTCGTCGATAGCCTTGGTTGCCAGTAAGCTAGAGACTTCATGCAATCACCATCAGAGAAGAAGAAGGACTATGGCAGAGAAGGACAATCAGAGACACCGTCAACCATCCTCTTGCATGCGTGAGGGGTATTTGGGCATTTTAACGTTGGTGTGTTGCACGCTCTAACTAAGGTGTGCAATTACTTGAAAATGTATAGTTTAAGGGTGTAATCTAAACAATGAAAAGTTCAGGTGGCCGCACGAAAAAAATATGGAAGTATTAAGGCAAAAATATGTATTTGGCCATAGAAGATGCATGTCATAACCATTGCATGAGATGATGCATTAGTGAGCTAGAATTCATGTAATTGACCCATGTAGTGGGTTAAGGCTTGATATGTTGTTATTGTGCTAAGTCCATAAATCCTAATTAAGACCAAAATAAAGGAAATTACTCAAAATTATAAAATAGGAAAATCAAAGTACAAGCAAAAAAAACCCTAATTTAAATATCTGGAATCAGGTCAGAGTTGAGAATCAATCTCCAACTTTCATACAGAGAGTTGCTGCCAAAAAAATAAAGAAAGTTATCCAAACAGGGGAAAGAAAAGAAACGAAAATTTATGACCTAAAGGATGGATTTTTGTCAACCTATTTCATGAAATGGACTTGCTCTCCAGCATGTTCCCATTGAAAAACCAAGTTTCACATCATCTTTAAATCATGGTTTTGAATTTCTTTTGGCAACTCTTAGCATGTAAACTCTTTCCACAAAAATTACATCTCTAACTAGTAATATTCATTGAATTTATTAATTATTTAATGAAGAATAATCATTGTGAGGACCTACTTCAATTTCAAATATTGTGAAGTTCTAGACTAGGGAGTGGCCAAGCTTGATGGTCCTTTTCTCATACCCAAAAAAAAAAACGAAAGAAAGAAAGAAAGAAAGAAAGAAAGAAAGAAAGAAAGAAAAATTCTCTCTCTCTCTCTCTCAGTGTTTGCTTTTGTGCAGATATCAGATATGGATGAAGCAATGGCACAAGCCGTTGACATTGGTGAAAGTGATGTGAGTTCAATTTCCTCGTTTGTCTTTGATATTCTGAGCTTTTATTTTTGCCTCTTAAATTTTCTGCCCATGCTTGTTGGATGTTGGTGTGGCACACTAAAGTTAGAGTAGCAAGTAACGATTTTCTTTTGTGCTTCTTGGCAATAGGATGAAGTGGAGGACAGCGAAGTTGAGAATGATAGCGAAGAGGAGAAAATTGCACGCAATTGGAGTGTTCTCAAAAGTACTCCACAACTTCGAAAATCAAAGGTGATTCTTTCCTAGCCAATCAAATATTTGTTTCTAATATAGTCTGATTCTTTTTGTTAAGGCTGATTATAGGAGATCCATATTAGTTTGTCCATTTACCATAAACCAAGTGCATGTAGATCTAGAGAAAAAATATATTATGGATATAAGATAGATAGTGGCAGATCCAAGACCTACCCTCAACGGGGGCAAACTTCTTTTTTTCTAGTTTAAATTCAAATTACTTGAATTTTTAAAGAATTTTTTTCCATCACATTCTTGAAGAAATGAGTTGATTTAATGCCATTTTCCTTATAAGAAATTTGTCCATAAATATAAGATACTAAAAGATAAATCTTAGCTTCAAAATAGATATAACTTATTATCAATTTGTTGATAATACAAAGGATAATATTTAATTAACATTATTTAACCTAAAATTAAGTTTAAGTATAATGTAAAAATTGATAATATGTAAAAATTAAGGTTTAAGTATAATGTAAAAATTAATTTTAATTGTAGCTTAAGAAATTAATATGACAGTTGTCCACAAAAAAAAAAAAGAAAAGAGAAAGAAATTCTTTGTTTTTTTATCAAGCTGCAGTAAAGGGAAAAAAATATTCTTCCTAGTATTTGTTTTCGATCAACTAATCAAGCTAGGGGACACATTATTGGATCAATTATCAAGATTCAAGGCATCAATTAAGCAACAATGACATTCCTTGATTGTAAAAGAAAATTTAATTTTGGCTTTATTTTGAAAATTATGAAAAGCACTTTTTGATATGTTTTAGTTTTAAAAAGTTTATAAAATTATAAAATATACATCATTTTCTTTTCTTAGTCTTGAATGTTATGAAATATTATATATTAATCAATATTTTTTATTTTTTATTACCTAGAGTTTTGTTTTGTTATTTTTTTCCCTATTGGCCCACATTTTATTGATTTAATAGGGGAAATTCTGAAAAAATATGTAAATTACATACCTATATGTAACTTTTGGAAAAATTGAGGGGGCACAATTTCCCCCCTCAACTACATGTGGCTCCGCCATTGGAGATAGATAAAATTGTAACAATGATGACAAGAATCTTTACTGTATAGTACTACAGTGCTAATGTCAAACTCAGTAGCACAAACAAACTTGTCTAGATTGAAAACTATTTTAATATTTGATTTCATGAATCTGGTTGTGTTAGTTTTCCAACCAATAATGTTTTGTGAACTGAGATTGCAGTGGAAGATTCTCTTTCCTGTACAAGATCAAGTAGAAAATTGTAGTAACTTGTATCAAGAATCAAGTTGTTTCTTATCTATTTTCTTGTCTATTTAGTCCATACACATCAAGCAACTATATCTGTTTTTTCTACTCCTACATGCAGGATAAACCTAAGAAGGAAAACATGTCTTTAGAAGAAGCTGTTGATGATTCAGAGAATCTAACTGATTTTCTATTAGACTTTGAGGAAGAGGAATAATGTTTTGCCAGCTTTTGAGGTAAGTTTATGGAACCTTCAAGATTAGGGTTCAATAAATTGGGTTCACTATTGGCGGGGATCAGCTCTAAGCAGAATGAGAGGGAGAGAAAAACTTACCTCAAAAGAGGGAATAGATGGAGAGAAACTGAATCTTCGATTTCTATATTCCAGAAAATAAACAGTAGCCTTTTACACTAAAATATTGGAGGGGAGAGTTCTTTTGGAGGGAATTCTTCCACAAACTTCCCAACTATCTATCCTCCAACTGACTAACAGTGCAGCCAACCAATAGCTTGTTTATGGCAAACTAACAGACGGTTAACAATTCAATTAACAGTACACCTAACTAGCATTACAATTAATGAACAACTATCTACAACAGTTAACTATGTTGTGTTTCCATATTGTACTTGTTGGTTTCACCATGTCAACTAAGTTATGGAACACAACTATATCAATTATCTTCATTCACCACCATCTCATGAAATTTCTCCATGTGAAGATGGTGTTCAAACTTCATTTCATCATTACTCCGCCAGGGGATATCATCCACTGCCGGTCCCAAGCCCGGATAAAGGAGGAGGGTTGCGTTAGGTAGCCGACAGCCAGCATAAAATCTAGTCGGATCCAAATATGAATTCTAGACAAACTATCTGTTGGGATGTAACCCACATAGAAGTCTAGAATTCATGTAGCCAACCCCACATAGTGGGATAACGGCTGGATATGTTGTTGTTGTATCTACAACAGTTAACTGAAGCAACAGCTGGCCTTCTCTACAACAGCTAACTGCCACCTTTCTGCAATTTTTATTTTCTTACAAATGCTTCTTGTTACTCTGCTAGGATTTGTATCACAAACACAGGGGTGAGATGTGGGGAAATAAACTAGAAACATTCATATACCATACAACTGTGAAACCAGTGATTGAAGCACAATCTCTATCAAGAGGGTCGGAAGATCTATGTTAATTTGTCTTTCGTCCAACTTTTCCGTGAAAAATCTCATGCTAAAGAGCATGGAGGTTTGAGTCCTGAAACTTTAGTTAGCAGCAGTTTGCCCTTTAAAAATTAAAGGACAAACATTGTATTTTACATATTTTTGGTTCTGTATTTAAGTGGGAAAATCTAGAGACGTAGAACGTTGCAACTTCTAGGTTTTGAATGATCATTGGATTTCTAGAGTCTAGACTTCAGTCACAGGCTTGCAATGGTGATAAGATGAGTACATAGGATTAACAAGGGATGGGCTCACATCTGTCCATTAACCAAAGGAAACGTTAAACTATATTTTGAGTGACATCTGATTATCCAGAGATGCAGGAAGGAAGGTCTGGGTTTGCTCCAATGGCCAAAGATGCTCCGCTGCTGCAAATTGGGTCTAGTTGCCATGCAAGACTGCATCTGCATGTTGTTAGATGCCTACAGTATGCGAGGAATTTGGCTGTTGGATGGAAAGAGTTTTTGTAACTGCTAGCTGCGCTGCGGGGCTTGAATTGATGGAAGAACCATGTTACTGAAATTAACATGGTTAGTAAAAGAGTTTCCCACATCAAAGAATAAAAGATTAGTTTGTTTATGTATTGAAGTTCTTAGTTCTACTCATAAAACTGTCATAGGTTGCTCATGATGGGGCATTGCCTCTGCCAATGCATTTGAATTCTGAATTAATAATGTGAAGAATACTTGACCATTTCTGCTTAAAGTTTTCTGTGATTCTGAACTTTACAGACTGGATTGCACGAAAGAACCCTGCCCCCTCCCCGCTTCTTTTCTGGGATAAGAGTGACTGATAAATCATCAGTCCAGAATCCAGATGGACTATTTGCAAAAGATTACAGTAGCAATCATTAAATTTTGAATTCCAAATCGTAAAGTAGATGGATGGACGATACTCTTTGTCAAATTAATAAGTGAAATAGAATGGAAGAAGCTAGGATATAATTTAAGAAGCACAAGTATGATTCTATCATTTCTTTTAAGGCTAAGGGCTATTTTGTCATTTCACAAATCTTAACCAAGGCCATAAATCTCGGCCAACTTTTTCTTCTTCTTGGTAGAGGGTAAATATGTAAATTAATAATCAACCAAGAATAAAAATAGACAATTTTTTTTTTTTTTTAGTTGAAGGCGAAAAACAAAGATGTTGGACTTGTTTTTCAGTTGAAGGGTAAATAAATAATTTTATCATTTTTTTAATGAGATCAACAGTTTAATTTTTTTATTTTATTTCACATGCTTCAAACTTCAAAGGACAGCCTTGAATGGGCTGGGCTTGCCAACGGGTAAACCCAGTTCTTGGGCCTTGTCATAGTGGTGATGGACTAACCTTATTCTTAAAATAACATTAACTGTAGGCTCGAAAAGCTGGGTTCATTAACTTCTATTTAGTTAATATATGTTTGTAAGTTGGAACCTAAGATGAATTCATACAAAGTCTTGAATTTTAACCATCCTATATTTGCTTTATTCCAAGTGCTTAATTCTTAATCTGTTCAAATTGTCAACAGTAAGTTTTTTAATTAATCTCTTATATCGTTATCAACATGATTTAATGCAAAATAACATGGCTAGTGATAAACATGAAATCAAATTTTACTTTAAATTGTAGTGCTCAAGTTCAATGAATCGACTAACCCATTTTGTTCGAACTCAAACTCTTCATCAATTCCTCAACTTTTGTTCTTTAGCATACTTAAACATTATCATAATATGTGTGTGGAGAAGAGAGTAATATCCTCTTGACCTTTTGTGGCAAATTTTTGGAATTTGATGACCTTAAAATTGTGTTAATTAGGTATATTATGCTATAAAGTCTTAGAAGGGCCCATAATTGATGCCTTAACAAGATCACAAAAGAAATTATAAAATATCATTTTTTTGACTTTCCTTTTCTCTTTTTTTCAATGAAAGCATACTTATTTTTTTAATAAAATTAATAATAAAAAATAATTCGGATATTTTGTTATCATAATAATTTTTAACAATTAAGAACTCACAAATAAGGGATAAAATTTTGACAAATTACAATCTTAATCGATATAACATATATATATATATAGAGAGAGAGAGAGAGAGAGAGAGAGAGAGAGAGAGAGATGATGATGATGATGAAGAATGGACTACATTTATGTCAACCGAACCCTACCACATGTATCTTCTCATTTGATATGTTCTCAAGGGTGGCCCCTGTTATTGGCATAGATTCCTGCAATTGCCCCAATATTCAAATCCAAGGATTAGAATCATTATCAACACACGCTTTGTAAGCTGTACATCCACTCTGCTATCTGATATATCATCTTACAAAAGCCAACGCCTAAGCCTAAGCCTAAACCTAAACCTAAACCTACCTTCTTTTGGTACTTAAGTTCTCTCTTTTTGTTCACAAACTTTCTCCTTACTTTACCACAAAAACAGACAGTCTCTCTCCACGCATGTTAATGTCTCCATATCGTTACTTTTTCTTTTTCTTTTTCTTTTTTCATTAGTGCTTATAAATTAAGAGAAAAAAAACCCAGTAAATTAACTAACTCATAATGCTATATTTTTCAAAAATATATATATATATATGTACCGTTTAGGGTTTAGCGCGTTTCTATATCAATACTTATTAATAACAATATTTAGATGACTTAAAAACTTTGTGCTTTAAACAAAATACCCATTAAGATGGCTACTTCCAAGTCTAAATCCCTATTACGTACTGTAGCAAAGCATTAAAAAAAGATTTATATATATGTGCGTGCGACTTTTAAGTATAGTTTCCTTAATTTTTTCCTGAAAGATAATTAAAGAAATGATTAATTAGAGGGGGGTGGGGGTGGTGAGGAAGCAAAAACACAATTAGAACAAGATGCAGCAGTGAGTTAAGGATTCGCCGGAGCTTCCTTTTGTCACCCCAAACATCATCAAGGAAAGAAAACAAAAGCATAATACTGTTTTCCTGTTTTCTTGCCTCCTAACTCCTAACTCCTAACTCCTAACTAATACTAATAATAATAATCTCACTTTTAAAAACTCCACACACATATATATATGGATGGATGGATAGATATAAATATCTGGGTCAGGTCAACCCTAGCTTAGCTAGCTGATCAGATCAATTAATTTGTGGGTTCAACATCAACTTGAGGGCAGCCACACTACTGATTAATTACCGAACCCTTTTGTCTCCCTAATCATCATTAATTAGTCATTTCTCATCCAACTTTTCCTTGTCTTGCTCTTATCAGTCTTCTTGTTTACTCTTCATAAACCTGATAATTAACACACCCTTGGGCCCACCTTCCTTGTTGCATGTCACAATTTTAGTTAAGTTTGTCGAAAAATCTCAGCCCAGGTCGCATATTAAATTAACTAGGAGGGGCGTGTGTGTGTGTGTGTGTGTGTGTGTGTGTTGGTTCAATTATTTTAATTAATTCACGTAGTGCTTAATCCAACTGTATATAATACATCATGCAATTATCTATAATAATGTTCCAATAACTTGCCATTTTTTAAATAAATAAGACCCACATGCATGCTACATTTTGATTCTGAATTTTGTCTTTAGAAAAGAGTGTTAAATTAAATATAAAAATGGACAGGATCCAACCCGATCCATAAAAATACTGTAACTGGAGGATATGTGTGATGTTAGTGACCCACCCATTGATGTAAAACCTTGGACTAAAGAGTGAGGAACCACATATTGTCAAGTAAACATTCCATCAGGTCAGTCAGTCCATCCCACCAATTAAAGATTCGAAGATCTGAAAATCTCACTCCTAACAATGGAATGAGATGGCTTACTAAACTTTTTATGGCAACTCTGTCCTTTCTCGGCCAGTCGGCAGACCCCTTTTTTGGGCCAGACATGGGCCCTCAGCGGGCTCAGTGGGCCTTTTCTATGTGGGCCCACAACACATTGCATCTCTCAAGAGTCTCCACCCTCATGTGAATAAGATGTGAACCTCAGCATAGAAAGCAACCAATAATGTCTAAATTCACAACTTTGACTATTTTCATTTCGAAATCCCTACTCCCAGGCACGTGCTTCCCATGTGATCAGTTCCGGTGCCCAGATTATATATATACATATATATAATTCCGTAAAAAATAATCAAATATCTAATCTACCTTAGTCCACTGCATCTGTTAAAATTAGAATTTACTATTAATATTATTGTTATCTAACTTATATAAATCATAGTTGTAAAATGATAATATAACATATATAATATGTTATTTTTTAGATGAAATCATAGTTGTATTTTTTTATATTAATAGTATTATCTACAATTATTCTTAATCTTAAGAATCTGAAATGCAATTTTTTAAAAGGTAAATCATATGAAAAATTTATAAAAAATAATTTAAATTACAAAATAAGTCAAGAGTAAAACTTACTATATATTTAATTTTATTAAGAAAAAAATATAATAAATGAATACTATTATAATTTTTATTTAAAAGAAAAAATAAAATTTAAGCACTAAGATTTAATCTTACAATATTACAAGTATAAAATATTTAATTTTAATTTATACTTTAAAAATATAAAAATTAAATCACAATTATTAATTCAAAACTTTATTTAATATATTTTAATTTTATTTAGAAGGGAGGGAAAAAAGGTCACATCGAGGAGGGGTACGCGGTTGTGGGCGAAGAAATCTAAGGAGGGGGGAATTGCATGGGACCCACAAATCTAAGAGGTGAGCTGTTGCTTTTTGACATCTATCATCCCCTCTCTCTCTCCATTTTCAGGCTGAAAGAGACCCCACGGGCAGCCCCGATGGTCGCTGGCAGCAGATTGCACCCAGGAGAATGCAGGTTCGAAGCCCACAAGCCGCAGTGTGGGGATTTCAACCCCAGGGTAATCTGGGGTGGTCCCTTGTGGGCGGTGGGCCCTGAACCTCCTGCCATGCGATAGTCTGGGTTACCGTGATTTACCCCGTGCTCGGGCTTGGGGCGGTCTTGTGCGCGGACGGGCTAAGGTGACCCGTTAATCACCTTATGCACCCAGGAGACCCCTCTGGAAAGTGAGAAAGCAGTGAGAGAGAGAGAGAGGGAGAGATAAAAGTGAGAGAAAAAGTATCATATTTTGTACTACAGTTTGATTGTGACCCCCCACCCGTTTTACTTTACACATTACATACATACATACATATATCTTTCCATCTATATATATATATCTCAACAACGTGTCACTTTACCTTATCACCCTCCGCAAACCATTTATTTACAAATATGCACATTTTTACATAATTTTTGTAGATAATTTTTCTGTAAAATTACAAATTACAACATATTATATGAAGACTAGACTACTCTCATCTTGGGAAGATTAATCTTAATGATAATTTTATATTCCTTTTTTTTTATTAAAAGTAATGATATTTAACCCCTCGTAATAATGATAATGGTGTGTGCTTTAATATTAGAGTTGAATTGAATTTTTGACTCATTTAATTTATAATATTTGGTTTTATTCAAATCAAGTATCAAATTTTTTCAATAATAAAATATTTTTTAAATTTTTAAAATGTGAGAATTATTGAAATATAGGAGATCTTTTCTGTCACTTTGGAGATATGGAGAGAGAATTTATTTATAATGATATTTGTATAATTTTTTTTTTTCAAATGTTCAGATGTACAAAATGTGCTATATGAAGTTTCCCATTTCAACTATATAATATTAAGGTTAAAATTGTATTTTTATTTTTAAATTCTCTCCGTTTAATCACTTGTTCACTTATGTCTCTTAATTGAAGAGGAGACCTAGTGTGCCTCTTAAGTTATAAAGAATGATCTATTACATTTCTCAAATCCTAAAATCTTGCACGTTGGCATCGTCTTTTGCCTACGCCTCTATTATCGACATCCCCATTCTCATTGCTATGTGTGTGTGTATATATCAAAATTTTATCATTAAATATTGCCTAAGATTAGTATTCCACCGCCATAAAGGAGATTGAGACGTCGACGACAACGAAAAAACTGGGTTTAGGTCCGGAAAGAGAGAAAACACATAGATAAGAGACTCATTTCATCTCTCACCTTCCTCAACCACACATGACTTCGTGTGTGGTGTTGACTTGATAATGAGGTACATGATAGGTCTAAAATGAAAACTTGAGAGGTATAATAGGTCTCTTGTTACAATTTAAGGGATATAATAGGTTTCTCATAAGTTAAGGGCATAAGTGGTTAAAATAGAAAAGTTCATGAATATGTTTTTAGGTTAATATTAATTAATCATATTATTTTTATAAAAAAATGCATATCATGCTATATATATAATCTTATAAAAATAAAAATAAAATGATGTAAGCCTATTATGGTGTTATATTTTACTTGCAAAAATACCATTGTCACAGTATCACACCCACGTTATATATTTGTGTGTGGTGTGGATTAAAGTCATTATAATGGCTTGTCATTTTCGCATAAATGAACAAATTAAGGAAGTCATATTATTCTAATAAAAAATTAATTCCATTTCTATCTATATAACATTAAATTTAAACCCAACTTACCTTCTCTTTTTTTTTCTTTTTTTAATTTGCTCCCCTCACAAAAAAGAGAAAATTAAAAATAGAAAAGAAAGAAGAGCTCAAGCCTGCACATATATATATGCATATATATATGTGTGTGTGTGTGTGTGTGTGTGTGTGTGTGTGTGTGTGTGTGTGTGTGCATGGCGGTGCTATATTAAGCTTACCAACCCTGGCTGTGCAAAAGTTGGCAAGATGAGATTATATCTCTTGTGGTCATCTTTGAAGGTGCATGGCAATGGAATGGCCACATAGTTCATGGTTGTCAATCAATTCCATGCATGGGGCCTATCCATGCATTATTGAGTTGTGACTTACGACCTAACTTTAATTCTTCCTAGCAAAGTATAGTTCTTTATTTAGAGTATGGCCACATAGTTTATGGAATGGCCACAAAATTTCTTCTCTCTAGCACTAATGAGATTACTTATCCATATTTGGCACATTCTTTTACAAATATAGAATTGCCTAAGAGATGAAGAATTAAATATGTATATATATAGTTATTCTCCAAAGTTGAAGAAAAATAACTCAATTTTTTGTCATTTCGAATCATTATAAAAATTTGTTTCTTTCTTTTTATTTTTTTTATAATTATTTGTTTTTATCACGAAATAACCAATAAATACTGTATGTAATTTTTATAAAGAAAGCACCAATTTCACTAACAGGTTAATTAATATGAGATTTCAACAAAGTTCAATAAAGATTTTCCTAAACAGAGTAAAGTGGTTGTGGACGATTAGTATTTAGTGGTGAAGTCGGGCTCACGATGACTTATGGTCTCTAGCTTCTTGGAACTTAATTAAGTTTAGGAATATATTCTCTATGGTTTGATAATTATTAATTAAACCTATATATATATATATATATTGTTGTTCCTTAATTAGATATTAGGTAGGTTTAAGCCAATAACTTTGTCAAAACCAACCTAAAATAACTAAAAAGCTTAGAACTTCTTTCTTTCTTTCTTTTCTTGCACTAGATGCAACAAGAGAATTTTAATCCATTTGAATTAAAACAGTGACACCTTTTTTTTCCTCATGTCATCTAAAATGCAAATCATTTTGGTATATACTGTGCCGAAAGTATTTTGACGTTTTGTGGAAACATAAATTAACTCACATTTTTGTTTTGAAGAAAAAAGGAAAAAAAAAAGATGTGACATGGATGGCTAAGGTGAAGAAGACCTAGCTAGTACGTACCCTGATTAGTGTATGGTGGAAACTATATTTATCAATGTGTCCAAGTAGAATTTTTGGCCCTTCCCCAAACAGTGTCTTACTCCTTCCAAAATAGTGCCTTGCTTGTTTGATCTTGATCAACAGCTTCTGAGATTAAGACACATTGGAAATTAAATCTATCTATATATATATTTGAAGATGAGGATACGATTTTAATTCATAGCCATGGCCCTCCATGCAAGCAACAAGGCCTTTCAGTGAACTGAATAGAGACCTTATTAGTTGTCGATGTTCATATATAGGCTGGAACATGACGAACAAAGACACATGAACTGCTAACTGGGTGGCTGATATATAGATATAATTAAGCTGCATTAATACTGTTTTCTTGTGTTGCTTTTGGAACTAGCTAGCTAGCGTATATTGATATGGAAGAAAAGAAAATTAAGGAGTTAAGATAAAATAAATTTATAGTTTTTTACATGTGTATGAGTAAATATTTAATTTAATTTCATTTTTGATAAAAAAATTATAGTGATAGGTTCTTATATAAATAAGAACAGATCGAAAGAGAAAAATATCGACTATATATATAATTATCATTAGCTAAGATGACATGACAATAAGATAAAATAAAATTATGTCGTCTTACTAGACATGTAAGTTTGAAATCAAAAGTGGGCATCACCAAAGCAAGATTATTCCCAAGTAATTTGGGATAATAACAAGTTATAGCAAAATATCAAATTTTCTTCTTCCTATCTACCTACCATGATCTTTTCTAAGGCCTGCCGACTAACTTAGACATTAAAGATTCTTTTTGATATATAACTTAAATAATATTTAGAGTTGGTGGTTAATAAGCACATTTTTTTTTAAATGAAAAACCCTCATAAAAGATTCCATTGTCAAATATCCAAGGCCCAAACAAAACAGACAAATGAATAGATAAGAGTTGCTTTCTAACAAAGAAGACCACCAGGGAAGAGCTGCTGTGTCTAGCGGCATCTATACTTCGTTGTTTTATTTATACTTTACATGTGTCGGCAAGTGCACATCTAGACTAGAGATAGATTAAATTGTATCGTTTGAAATCTATATATAATTTGATATATTTAGATTTCAAAATTTGTTATTTTAAAAGGCATTTGTCTAGGGGTTCTTTATTTTTTGAGTTCAAATTTAATATATTTTGGACCCAAATTCTAAACATAAGTTTCCCATTTTTAAAAATAGAGTCAAATAACCTAGCTATTTAAACACAGCCACAGTGGATTTAGACACCCCCCCCCCAAAAAAAAAAAAAAATTCACAAGAGTTATCAGTAACGGTATATATATGGTCTTGATATATATATAGTACTTGAGTTTTGATTCATTTAATATCGCCTAGTTTTAGTTAACTCTTAACTGTCGCAGGCAAAGAATTAACGTGTACAATTTGTAAACCTGAGGTTATGGTAATGTTTACTCGAAGGGAACAAGATATTATTTGCTAGCACAGTACACCTGTCATTTTCTTGCTCAGTAGTGTTCATAGATTCTTAGTTAAACCATGAAATGATATAATATCTAAGAATGTCTCAACACTGTTGAAAATGAATATTTGCTGTTTCAATTTATGAATGATTCCTCTATTATAGCAGTACTGTACGTAGCTTTCTTTCCTTTTATTTTAAATTGTTTTTTCGCTTAAGGGCAATTGGCAAGCCATCCATCAAATATATAGCCTCTCTAATTAACAAGCTAACTCTTCTTTGACTGAATTTGAATGTCAACTTTAAAATTTAATTTTTGGATTCTTCAAGCCTTACAATATTAATTATCAGATGATTAAAGAGTAAAAAGTTGACCCCATATATCTAAAGATGCGTTAAAGTTAATTTGTGAGGATAATGATGATGATGTTGTTGATGATGATGATAATATTCAAGCCTTGCAATATCTTTCATTTTGAACTCCATGTAGTCCAATAATCCTACAATATTATCATAGCAAATCCTCCAGGTTTTACCTAATTTCAAGGCTGAAACTAAGAATTAATATGATAGCCATATAATGTAATACTTCGGGAGCTCAGATGAGGATAGAATATATCAAGGATAGTGTAAGAAAGGAAACAACACTAGTTAAATACCTTTTGGACTGAATGTTGACAAAGAACTCCCAAGTTAAGCGTGCTTAACTTGGGATAATCCAGGGATGGGTGACCCCATGGGAAGTTCGTGTAGGCCCATCAGAATAAGTTGTTCTAGTCATTCCTATCGCTTGAACGGGATGTTACAGGTGGTATCAGAGCCAACCCTTAGTGAAGGCGGTCCGACGAGGGCGGGGAGTGGCGCCGGGGCTTGAGGGCCTGTACAAGGAGCTGCTTCTGGCAAGTTTCTAGGATGACAGCCCCTAAGGGGAGAAGGTCTGGGACTAATTGTAAGGTCGCATGACGAGGACGTCATGTGCTCAAGGGAGAAGAATGTAATACCCCGGGAGCCCAGATGAGGATAGAATATATCGAGGATAGTGTAAGAAAGAAAACAACACCAGCTGGATATCTTTTGGGCTGAATGTTGGCAAAGAACAACCAAGTTAAGCGTGCTTAACCTGGGGTAATCCATGGATGGGTGACCCCATGGGAAGTTTGTGTAGGCCTATCAGGATAAGTTGTTCCGGTCCTTCTTATCGCTCGATGTGGGATGTTACAGGTGGTATCAGAGCCGACCCTTGGTGAAGGCGATCCGACGAGGGCGGGGAGTGGCGTCGGGGCTCGAGGGCCTGTACAAGGAGCGGCTTCTGGCAGGTTTCTAGGATGGCAGCACCCAAGGGGAGAAGGTCTGGGACCAGTTGTAATGTCACATGACGGGGACGTCATGTGCTCAAGGAGGGAGAATGTAATACCCCAGGAGCCCAGAGAAGTTAGTACATATCGATGATAGTGTAAGAAATGAAACAACACCAACTGGATACCTTTTGGGCTGAATGTTGGCAAAGAACTCCCAAGTTAAGCGTGCTTAACCTGGGGTAATCCAGGGATGGGTGATCCCATGGGAAGTTCGTGTAGGCCTATCAGGATAAGTTGTTCCGGTCCTTCCTATCGCTCGATGCGGGATGTTACATATAATCTCTCAATATGGTTTAAGTAATAATTAATATTTTATGGTAAATGTGAGATTATGAGTTTAAAATGGAATTGTCAAATTATTTTAATAAGATTGTAACATAAAATCAGAGATTTGATGAACTAAGTGTAGCATTAATGATGGAAATATGAAGCCTAATAAAAATGACAAGTATGAAAGGTTAAGCCTTAAGTAATAAGTAACTAAATTACCTGCTTTCCCTCCATTATTAATGCCAAACTTTCTTTAATCCCTGTTCTTATGTGGAGTCAGTTTGTCCACCTTATGACCTTGCTAAAATGGTTAAAAATATTGCTTACACTTTAACATTACGTATTGTGAAAGTTGTTCAATGTCTATAAGATGGTAGATATTATTTGACCTTAGTTACTATATTTAACTAAGGTCAAATAATTAACATGTAGAATAATATGTTATTTGACCTTAGTTAATAACATGTATAATAATAAATTTGTCTTGTTTAACGTCACTTCTCTTTCGCCTAACCACGTCAAGTAAATTAAAAAGTAAATCTCAAGCACTTGTATTGTTATTATATATATAACCAAACATTAAACTAATTAATTTGGTGTTATATATAAAGCTGAGCTATCAAGTTTTTGATCTTTTAAAAAAGTAATTAATTTGGTATTATGTCTTGTGAGTCTGTTTAACATAATTGGATTATCACGCCTAGTGATATAACTTGATTATTATTATCATGTCCAATGACGTCTCAAATTTGGCAAGCCCACCCCATCACTTATCACTTGCATCTGCATCATCAAACAGTTTAAAGAATAAATCTCAAGTACTCTTACAGATACAGTAGAACAAAGAAAGAGAATATTTTCCTTTTTCCAAAGAAGCAAGAGAAAGGGAATTAAATGGGACAATATACCATATAATGTGGAACAATAAATATTAAATAATTAAGGGCATTCTTGAAAATATTTTCAAATTTTTTTGTGCGTTTTTAATATTAAATTTTCATTCCATTTGTGTTATGTTCATTTCAATTAGAAAAAAAAGAAAAACTAAACATATTGTTTACTCTTGCTTTTGCTATCATTTGGTATAATTATATATTGTTAATTTAATACTAAAATGGTTAATAATTGTATTATTTTAATACAAGATATATTATTTTATATCGTAATCACGTCATTATAATTAATTATATTATTTGATAATAAGATACTATATGTTACATCATAATCAAATAATTTAAAGGTTGAAGATTAAACACTTATCTATTTTATTATATAAGTAAATAGGGATTTTGGTGTTTTGTAGGAAGAATTTTTTTTTCAAAATATCTTTTATATTCTTCTTAAAAAATAAACAATTAAATTGCAACTATTAAGCAACACTAATAAACTTTCGTTTATAATAATTTATTTTTATTTATACATTAATAACACAAACCATACATTTATTACTACTTAGGGGGCATTTGGTATAGGAGAAATTTTTATATTATTGAGAATGTTGGGTTGTAAATCTATATTCTCATATTTGATACAATTTTTTTTAAAAAAATCCTAACAAAATAATATTTTCAGAATTTATTTCTAATTAATTTTTCCATAAAAAAAATTTCGGGAGGGTAGATTCCCATGGACTAGGGAACTTGTTTAATAAATAAAAAGACTAAAATATCTCTTACTCTCTTATACAAACATATATATATATATATTATATATATATACACACACAAACATACACACACATATATATAATGTGTAAAAGAAAATGACATTTTTTGATTTCCTAAAAAGATTATGGGTCCTAATATTTTATATACTATAAGGAATTTATTATTTTAAAATAAAAAAATCAAATAAATATAATTTTAGAAAAATAACATGGTTTTATAGAAATGTTATATTTAAATCAAACATAAAAATATAAGATTCTCGTAAAAGAATATCTAACATTCCTACAAATGTTTAAAACTAATCAAATATAAAATTGTATAAATCCTGTAAATCAAATATTTTTAATAGTATTATCAATAATCATGAATTTTAGAAATTTAAAAACTTCTTCTATACCAAATTATAGAAAAAAATTATTTTCCCCTTTTAAAAGAAATATAAGAAAGAAAAATAAGACAGTTTATTCAAATTCTATTGTTGATGTCATACTTTATCATTAATAGACTATTTGGTATTGGAGAATTTTTAAATTTGTGGGATTCATAATTTCTGGCAATACTCTTAGAAATCTTTGATTCCTAAGATTTATGAAATTTTATGTTTGATTAGGTTTAAACATTTTCAAGAATATTAAGTATTTTATTTTGAGAATCTTACATTCTTATGTTTAGTTTAAATGTAACATTATTAGAAATTCATATTCTTTTTTCAAAATTACCTTTATTTGATTTTTTGTTTAATAATAATAAATTCCTTCTACTATATAAAATATTACCCGTAACATCTTTAGGAAGTCAAAAAATTGTCATTTTTTTATACATTACGTATATATTTGTGTGTGTATATATATAATATATATGTTTATATGAATATCTACTTTAATATATATATATATAATATTTTATAATAAATAATATAAATATATTACATATATATAATCTTTATATATATAAAAGTAGGATAGTTTGGAAAAAAGAATTTCCCCAAAAACTTGCATTAATAATTTGTATTTAGTAATTTAAAATTTTCAATTACTTTGAAATAATAAGTACTAATTACTATAAAATTAATAATGAATTTTAAATATACGACTTTTTCAATACTAATCATGCATTTTTCAATACATTATTACGTGAATATTAAATATTTAATTGATTCATAAATCAATCAAAAATAAATACTATTTATGAGGAATATGAATAAACACTTAAAGTATTAATTAAATCACAAAAAATTATCTATTAAATACAATTTTTTTATATAATATAATAATATATAATATATTATATTAAAGTAGAATAGTTTCCAATTTTTTTTCCCTCCAAAAATATGTTAAGCTGTTTTTTGTCTCTAAAATTTGTATTAAATTTATATGGGTTTTTTGAAAAATATTAATAGACAACATAAACTATTAATTAAGTCATAAAATTTTTTTTATTTATTTAAAATCTTATTTTTATATATATAATATTAAAATATAATAGTCTGACAAAATATTTTGTCAAGTGTCAATTAATGGTAATTTTTTCCCCTCAAAAACTTGCATTTAATTGAAGGTAGTGATTAATTAATTATTAATTTTACTTTAATAATTATATTATATTCTTGAAAATGTGATATCTTAACAAATTCATACAAAAATATTTATGTTTGTCAAATGCTTGGGTTTTTCAATGCTAATTAATATTTTAGATATTACATTTGTAACATTTTTCATCGAGTGATAGGAAATATCGGAACAACTTATCCTGGTGGGGCTATGCGAACTTCCCAGGGGGTCACCTATTCCTGAGCTTCCTCAGCTCAAACACGCTTAACCCAAGAATTCTTTACCTATATTCAGTTTAAAAGGTATTTAACTGGTGTTGTTTTCTTCCTTACTTATCCTCGATATATACTACCATTCTCTAGACTCCTGAGGTATTACAACATTTTTAAGACTATAGAAGAAATCAAAATTCATATTTTTAAAGTTTTGTTGTTTTTTAAAAACTTATTCTTACTCACATTTAAGAGTTTTTATTTATATTTATAATATAATAAATATAAAATAACGAATGTCTTTGAGTGGATATATTATAAATTTTATAATATTTATTTATAAATAAATATAATAAAATAAATAAAAAAATTTACAAGTATTTTGTCAAGTGACCTACTTAATATATTAATTAATCTTTAACACATTAAATGGTGGTACATTGAATTAAGAGTGTTATCCATTAGCATATTGAATAGCGAATAATTTTTTGAACTTAAATTTTGATAAAAGACTAAGTATTAAAAGAAAAAAAATTGTAATTATCAATTATGTTATAATTATTTAAAATAAAGAGTTTGATTTTTTTTTTAATTAAACTCTCCCATGTATCCCACAGATTTACAACTAGTATATATAATATGTTTATACGAGGTTATAAAAGGCTAAGGGGTGTTTTAGTCTTTTTCTTTATTAAAAACATTCTTTAACTCCTATGAAAATTATTTTATGGGAAAATTGCTTAAAAATCATTCCCGAGAGTCTTATTTCTCAAGATTTTTTTATAAAAAAGTTATACGAAACATGTAAATATAAATTCCCAACTTAATATTTTCAGAAATCTTAAAATTTCTCTAGTACCAAACACCCTCAAAATACCTAATTTTGCATGATGTTGGGTATGTTTTGATTTTGCCAAAAATGTTTGACAATCTTACTTTTGCTTTAATATAAGTTACGACGTGAGATTTTTTTTAACATGTATTAATTAAAATGAACATATTAAGAGGCTGTTTGGCTTAGCAGTTTGACATCGTATAAGCTATTTGAAAGCTGATAAGCTATATAGCTTTTAAAGATAAAGTGTTTGGCAAAAAATTTAAGCGTAAAAGCTGCCCCGTGTAAAAGCTACTACACCAGTGTTTTTCAAAAGCTGGTACCCCCCAGTTTTGCCCAAAAACGCTGTAGCGTTGACCAGTTAAAATACCAAAATGCCCTCATCTTCTCCCAAATCTCTCTTTTCCATCATCTTCTCCCAAGTTCTGCTTTACCATAACTGCCGGCCACAGTCGTTGCTCCTCCTCCATACCGCCATCGAAGTTGTCTCATAATCTAGCTGGGTCGCGCCATCGCTGCATAACCAGGTCACGCCATCGCTGCAACCAGGTTTTAGATCTGCCGCAGCCGTCGCCGAGCACCATCAACCCTCCTCCATTACCGCCGTCACCATCAGGTGCCGCCTCTAACCTTGATCGCAGCCTACTCCTCCATCGCCGATGGTGTCCGTAGCAGAGTATATACGATATATATATATATTACACTTGTAATTATATATATATATTGTATATATATATTAATAGTAATATTTAAAAAAATAAAAGATGTATATATATTATATTAATATTAATATATTTTTTAATTAGTATGTATAATTTATCTAATAGTTAGAAATTAATTTATAATTTTTTTGTAAAAATAGTATTTTTATAAATTTTATTTGAATTATTTAACATTATGTCTATTTTAGTCTTTTTGTCAGTTTTGACAACTTATCAGTTTTTACAAACCAAACACATAACTATTGACAACTTAAAACTATTAATTGACAACTTAAAAATACATTTATCCAAATACATTATTAATTTAAATATTACCTAACTTTTATGCTAACCGTTGTTTAACTTAAAAGCTACAATTAAAAACGGTAAGCCAAACAACCTCTAAATATGTAAGACGATTAATATATAGTAATTAGAGTTATTAAATCTAAAGGTGTATCGAATTAATGGGCTCATCTCCTCACTCCTCAGTCCCTGCCCATACAATCGCATGAAAAAAATTAAAGAAGTAAGGCTATGTGTGGAATGAATCTAACTTAATTGCTTTTAGTTTCTAAAATACCATTGATATAATACTATTGTGAAAGTAATAAAAATTATTATTAAAAAACACACATATATATATATATATTTATAGTCTGCAATGTGTACACTATATTAAATTTTAAAATTAGTATTTAACTGAATATAAATACAATAAAAAATTATATCTTAGCTTATAATTGAGAGAGTGATGTCAAAGTGGTGGGGGAAGTGACAACAATTGAAACGGAAATCAATTGTGAAGAATTAAAAGGAAAGACTGGGTAGGTATTTTTGTTCATGAATAAATTTTATTATTAAATTATGAAAATTCAAATTTGAGAATTAAAAATTAATTTCATATAAAAAGTTAGAATTAAAATTAAATAATCACAAATTATTTCATTCAAGGTAGAAAGATTAGAACTAAAAATGTAATTTCAAAACAATTCAAAGATAAAATAAGTTATTTTAATTTTTATCTTAAGATATAGATGAAGTAATTGATTCACAATATATTAGAATTCATACTAATAGATCGTGGTTTTGAGTTTTTACTCTGTGCTATGAGATAAAAGTTTAATTTATAATTTATCTCCTTTATCAATATCAAAAGCATGAACGGTGAGGGGTTGTGTAAATATAATAATCTCATATTAGTCTTATTTTTTTATAAAAGAACTAAGGACATAACCGTGAATAACTGGGGTTTGGGGCCTTAAATTGTCTGCAACAGTCCTCAAAAGTCATAAAATCATGTTCCCTTAAATTCTCTCTCTCAAAAAATCTAAGCACTTCTCTTTTTATACACATAGATGGTATAAAATGACGTGGGAAAACTTTTAGTGTTTGATTGATTGGAGGAGAGAGAAACGAGGGTAAAAAAAAAAAAAAAGCAAGGGAGAGGGGGGGCAAGCACAGGCACAAAGAGGAGAGAGTGCAAGCACAGGCACAAAGGGGAGAGCACGTCCAATCCAGTGTTATTGGTAGTAGTACTAATTACCCTCCTTCCTATTTCCATTACTGGAAACTGCAGCAAAAGCTTGGGTATCCACTCCAGTCTTTCAGAGAATACACGCTTGAACATATATATGCATATGTGGTATGTAGTTCCTGCTGTGTATGGACTATTATTGTTTAATATATTGCTCTGGGTGCAATATTTTCGTGACCTGAATCTGTGAATTTCGTTTTTGGGGATCTGGTTTTTCTTGGGTTTCTGCTCAAAGGTATGTTTAGGGCTCAAAATTGGGGCTTTTGCTCTTGCTTCTGGGTTTGGCTCGTTGAAGCTGAGATCTGAAAGTTGGTTCTCTTTTTTGGTTTCAAGTGAGGTTTGGAACCTCTCGAGTCCTGCTAAAAGCCCTTTTTTGTTGTTCTTCAGGCTCAAAATTGGGCATTTCTCTCTGTTTTGCTTCTGTGTTTGGCTTACTGAAGCTGAGATCCGAAGACTTCTTCGCTGCTTTACGCTTTCTGGGTCGTTCTGATTTGGTGTTTCAAGTGAAAAGTTGGAGGCTTTTCTGCTACGTAGAGCTTTAGTTTTTGGCTGTTTGGTGAGTTTTGTTGGGGTCCAAACTGTAATGTGCTGGTTGGTTTATTGAAGTTTGATTCATGAAGCGCTTTGCTACTGACTGGTGTGGCTGGGGTTGGCTCAAGAAGGTCAAGTGCGGATGAGGCTGAAATCGATCGTTTTATGCAGTGGAACCGGTTTCGGTTGAAGATTTCAGGGGGTTTCTTGGCGGTTTTGTTTATAGCATTCATATGAAGACTATATAAACAAGGATCATCATCATCTCTTAGCAATATATTTGGTGGTGGTGGTGGTTTCAGATTTGGGTGGAGATTATGGGGGAATAGTAAAGGTAGTATGCTGTTTTTGGTTGGGAAGGAAGTTCAAGAAGCCTTCTGTTTTGGGGGAATAAGTGGTTTTTGTGGCTCCTAGTTTTGGGGTTAAGTTGATTCTGCAGATATGAGACTCTCTTCTGTTGGTTTCACTCAGCAGTCGCCTGAAGGTATGGTTTCTCTTTTCACTTTCTTTCTGGAATTTCTATTCATTTCCCCCGTATTATGGTCTGGAGCTCTTCTTAATTTCCATATCAGCTACCAAGCATTGTTTTCTTAGCTTTTCTGCCCTATACTGATTTCCTCAGATGGCATGTTCGCATATGGTTTTTTTTTTTTTTTTTTTGGTAGGTTTTGTGGTTAATACTTTTCATTTAATGTGAACCCTTCTTGAATAATTTGATTTATGTGCAATTAAACCTGCAGGGGAGAGAAGATGTCTGAATTCTGAACTTTGGCATGCATGTGCTGGCCCTCTTGTTTCACTGCCTGCTATCGGAAGCCGTGTGGTCTATTTCCCGCAGGGTCACAGTGAGCAGGTTAATTCTTTTAGATTTTCTAGTTGATTCGAAACAAATAATGTTTTAATTGCGCCTGCTTATCTAAGCACATATCTTGTTAGTCGTTGTCCGAGACTGGTTGCTCTAAGCATCCTCCTTCTGAATTTTTGAAATAAAATGCCTAAATATAAGTTAAGCTTGGCCTAATCTCTGATTAGCCTTAGTCATATGAAAAGCTTGAATTATCTGCTATCCACTTTTAAGATCTTAATGTTTGGGGTGATCAATGGCTGGTTGCATATTTGAATTGGACTTCTTTTTCTTAATTTCTGTGCTTATGCTTCTGAAGTATTTGGCTAAAATGGTTGATGACCATACATATATAGTTGTACTTCTATTTGTGAATTGGGACGTTCTATTATGATGCTAGTTGGGCAGCTTGGTTGACTGCATTTCCACCTTCCTCCCTGCTGGGCTGTTTCTGGCTCTTTTTTTTTTTTTGGTTCATTTATGATAAAAATCTAGTGATTTCTTCAAGTGTTATCACAAATATCTAATTTTTTTTTCCAGTTTAAGCTGTTGAGTGTTTGTGTTTAGCCATTATAGTTTTATTGAAGTGGGGATTGGTGAAATAGAACTGTTCATAATGTCAAATAATCCATTCTTCATTCACCCATCTAGGTTGCTGCATCAACCAACAAGGAAGTGGATGCGCATATGCCCAAATATCCAACCTTACCTCCACAACTCATTTGTCAGCTTCATGACGTGACCATGCATGTAAGGATTATTTATTTGTGTTTTCTGGTTCTGATTGTGCCTCAAGCTGGTATCGAGAAACTCATAATTGTGTACTTCAGGCGGATTTGGAGACAGATGAAGTATATGCTCAAGTGACCTTGCAGCCTCTGAGCCCAGTAAGCCCATGTATCCTAATTAATTTCTCTTTTTCTAGTTTTATGACTACATATTTGTCTGAATTTATGTCTTAAAAAATGTGTGAATTTATAAACTTTTTTGCAGCAAGAGCAAAAGGATGCCTCGTTCCTTCATGTAGATTTAGGGGCCCCCAGTAAACAACCAACAAATTACTTCTGCAAAACATTGACAGCCAGTGACACAAGTACTCATGGAGGCTTTTCAGTTCCTCGCCGAGCAGCTGAAAAAGTGTTTCCTCCATTGGTAAAATAAATTTTGTTGCCATGGGTTATAATTGGAAAGTTCTAAGACTTACCTCCATTCGGATCTTCTGTATCCTAAGATGATATTTATGATACACAGGACTTCACCCAGCAGCCTCCAGCTCAAGAGTTAATAGCAAAGGATCTGCATGGTAATGAATGGAAATTTAGACATATATTTCGTGGTGAGTTTGTGACAAGAACTTTCTTCTCTAGTGATGTTTGGCATTCTTATCTTGCACCAAATTTTTCTGCTCTTACGTTGTTGGAGACAACATTCAGGAATTTATTAGATAGTGACAGTGACTTTTTCCTTGTGGAATTTATTTGAGGCTGCATTGGAATTTTTGCATGCTGTCAACTTTTCAAGTTTGCCAATGTTTTGAACTGTAATATTTTAATCCCAAATCTAGAGTATGAGGCCGGGAATCAAATTAACTATTTATTTTTCTTGAAAACTTAATATTGAGCGAAATAAAAATTACATATGACTATATATTGTAACAAGAATGAACACCATTTTTTGAAATTTGATTTTGGGAACCTGTGATTTATTAGCAATTTTGGTCTTTTATTCTGATCGCAGGCCAGCCAAAGAGGCATCTCTTAACAACTGGATGGAGTGTGTTTGTAAGTGCAAAAAGACTTGTTGCTGGTGATTCAGTCCTTTTCATATGGTAGGCAATTGGCTGTTTTTCTGTTCATTTCTTACCATAAAAAGAAAAGGATTTTCTGTACAAGTCTTCTTCCCTGATGTCTTCCTTTGTCAGGCTGTAATTTTTATGGTAGAATTTCACCATGATGTCTTATGTTGAGACTGATCCTAAATTATTTTGTGTGGTAAAAGTCTGCTTGCATGGCCTCAGAGCTTATTATCTGTTGATTTTGGCAGAGATTTTACATTTTATTTTTGTATATTATGTAAGAATCCTAGGTATTTTCTGTTGCTTGTGGACCTGAAGTTAAGGATTGACTTTCTTGAATGTTAATGCTAAATACAGCTTTTCTTTTTCCATCTAAGCTCTGTGGCATTACATGGAAATAATATCCTGTAAACCATGTGTGCTAGCAGCTTTTAGACTGAATTGTGCTTTATTTGCTCAGGAATGAGAAGAACCAATTACTTCTTGGTATAAGGCGTGCCAATCGCCCGCAGACTGTCATGCCTTCTTCAGTTTTGTCAAGTGATAGCATGCACTTGGGGCTTCTTGCTGCAGCTGCTCATGCAGCTGCTACCAATAGCCGGTTTACCATATTCTATAATCCAAGGTATTTCTCGTTGCAGCCTGGACAGAAATATTCTTTTTTTCAAGAGTTCCTTATTTATAGTTCATTTGTCACTGTGAGTGCAGGGCCAGTCCTTCAGAATTTGTCATTCCTCTAGCAAAATATGTTAAAGCGGTCTATCATACCCGAGTTTCTGTTGGCATGCGTTTTCGAATGCTGTTTGAAACTGAAGAGTCAAGTGTCAGAAGGTAGGTTTGAGTGAAATATTTACTGTAATCAATTTTTGCATGTATTGTTTGCTTAGCCAGGAGTTGTGGGTCAGACCACTTTAGGGTTTACTATTTTTAGTTTATGCAGTTTAGCCAGCCATGTCTTTGGCTGACTCTGTTTATTAGTTTGCAGGACAGATCTTGGCTATTTTTTTATTCATATTGCACCTGAAAGCAAGAATTGACCATTAATTATGCTGTTGAGGGCTTAACAGCTACCTTTCAACAGAGTTGGCCATACTTAATTATTGAAGGATTATCTTTTATTGAAGGTTTTGCTGTCACTAGGATTGACAACCATCTTTTATTTCAGATGGATTGACAGCTATCTTTTATTTCAGATACATGGGCACGATAACTTGCTTAAGTGACTTAGATCCTGTTCGGTGGCCAAACTCACATTGGCGTTCTGTGAAGGTTTGTGGAATACATTTCTGTTTTGCCATCATTTTTCCTTGTCACAATGATTTTACTGCCGATCATATTCGTACTTTTAAAATGAATGAGATGCAATGTAATCAATTTAGTGAATGCAGGTTGGTTGGGATGAATCTACAGCTGGGGAAAGGCAGCCAAGAGTCTCGCTTTGGGAGATTGAACCCCTGACAACCTTCCCCATGTATCCATCTCCATTCCCTCTCAGGCTCAAGCGTCCATGGCCGACTGGATTGCCTTCTTTTAATGGTATACTTTTGTACTACTTTTAGAACTAGAAAGGCAGTCTAATAAGGATTAAATCCTGATTTCAGCCTCTCTCTGACTTGCCTTTTGCATAGGCATCAAGGATGAACATTCTAATCTAGTTTCTGTATCTAATATTTATCTTGTTTATACATTTAGGGATTAGAGAGAATGATCTCGCAATGAATTCTTCACTTATGTGGGTCTGTGGAGATGCAGATCGTAGTGTCGAGTCTCTAAACTTTCAGGGCATCGGGGTGACACCGTGGATGCAGCCAAGACTTGATGCATCCATGCTTGGCATGCAAAGTGACATTTACCAAGCTATGGCTGCTGCTGCCGCCCTTCAGGAGATGAGGGCTGTGGAACCTTCCAGGCAGGCACTACCATCTCTTTTGCAATTCCAACATCAGCAAAGTGTCCCCAGCAGGTCTGCTGGTCTAATGCAGGCCCAGATGCTACAGCAGTCTCAGCCTCAATCCGTTTTCCTTCAAGGTGTCAAAGAGAACCAGCCCCAATCACAGAGTCAGTCTCAATCACAATCTCAGACTCATCTTCTTCAGCCACAGTTGCAGCACCAGCATTCATTTAGTAATCACCGTCAGCAGCCGCAGACACCACTGTCTCAACAACAGCAACAGCCACAGCAACAGCAGCTGCTTGATCATCAGCAAGTGTCAACTGTTGTTTCTTCTCTATCTCAGATTGCTTCAAGCTCTCAAGCCCAGTCACCATCATTCCAAGCCATCTCCTCCATGTGTCAACAGCAGAGCTTTTCTGACTCAAACACAAACCCAGCAACCAATGCTATTGTTTCTCCACTCCAAAGTCTTATGGGTTCATTTTCCCAGGATGAAATGCCCCACATACTAAACTTGCCAAGAAGTGATGCGCTATTATCCTCTGCTGGCTGGCCACCAAAGCGAGTTGCGATCGATCCTCTTCTAACATCTGCAGCATCTCACTGTATTCTGCCACAGGTGGAACAATCAGTTCCACCCCATACAAACGCCTCTCAGGAAGCTATTTCATTGCCCCCTTTTCCTGGCAGAGAGTGCTCCATTGATCAAGAAGGGAGCAATGATCCTCAAAACCATCTCTTGTTTGGGGTTAATATAGATTCCTCATCTCTTCTTATACAGAATGGGATGCCAACTATTAGGGGAGTTCCTACTGAAAGTGATTCAATGACTGTTCCCTTTACGTCTTCCAATAATTACTTGAGTACTGCAGGAACCGATTTTTCACGTAACTCAGTGATGACACCTTCCAGTTGCATTGATGAGTCGGGCTTCCTGCAGTCTCCTGAAAATGTGGTTCAAGCAAACCCACCAACTGGAACCTTTGTTAAGGTTAGTTGTTTAATGTGTGTTATCCCAGCCAGATTTGAAATGATCTATGCTTATCAGAAGAAAACAAAGAAAACTGTGTTTTGAGTTTTTGGTTGTTTCTCTGTCATTTGTTTGCGATTGCTATGGGCCATTCTCCTTTTTGTCTCTTTCCCAAGTATTAAAACAGGTATTGTCAATGGCAGGTTTACAAGTTGGGGTCCTTTGGCAGATCACTAGATATCTCCAAATTCAGCAGCTACCATGAGTTGCGCGGTGAGCTTGCACGCATGTTTGGCCTTGAAGGCCAGTTGGAGGACCCCCTGAGATCAGGCTGGCAGCTTGTATTTGTTGACCGGGAGAATGATGTTCTTCTCCTTGGTGATGACCCCTGGCAGTAATTTCCGAATCTATATCTCATTGTTGTTGTTTGTGTTTTGACTATTATTTCCAGAGTTTATAAGCTGTTTGGAGTTTTTCAATTTTCTTCTTGGAAAATACCTTACTTCTAAATTTGAAGTTTGTAGCTTGTTTTTTTATTGCAAGCATAGGCTTATTCAACATATTCAGCCAAAATTGTTGTGATAATATTTTCTTCATTGCTAATCTAAAGAAGCCTTCTGAAGAAATGGCGAAATGTGTCCTGTCCATATTTTATAATTATGGCCTCATAAATAGTTCATGGGTATACAAGGACTATGGATGCTAAATAAAAACTCCTTTCTTTCCACTACATTCTCTTCTATACTTTCAAATTTCTGTTTTATGGGTTTAAAACGTACTTATTTCATGCACCATTTTGTGGCAGGGAGTTTGTAAACAGTGTGTGGTGCATCAAGATACTCTCTCCACAAGAAGTGCAGCAAATGGGCAAACATGGCATAGAGCTTCTAAGCTCATTCCCAATACAAAGGCTCTCCAATGGCAGCTGTGATGATTACTCAAGCCGACAGGAGTCGAGAATGAGTACTGGGATTGCATCTGTAGGTTCTCTTGATTACTGAGACTGTTTAACTAGTTAAAAGTCTTTCCCGTTGTCTGTTATCGTAGCATTTCTTCCAACTGACAAATTAATAGGAAGGATTGCTTAATTGTAGTTTAAAAAACTTTTATATAAGCTACAATGTAATTATGTTATAAAAATCTTCCTGTTTCTATGCTGAAGGAATATACAAGAACCTATTTATGGGAGATCACTCCTGTTCTGGTAAATGGCTGCTCTTCTATTCTCTCGCTATGACTACGATGAGCACAAAATGTATAACATGACTGTAGGATGTGTTCCTATCTCTTGGATATGGAATTAGAAAAATTTTGAAGTTTCTGATACCACGTGATTGGTCTTTTTCCTTTGTGGCACTAAGTAGTAACCAATTCTTTTTCAGCTTCCAATAATTGGAAGTGATCCTGCTTCTGTTATTTTGTCTCAAGGGTCTAGGAACAGTTGCACATTCTACTTCCATGTGGGTTTCTTGAACTAGACTCGGTTGGCCCACAATTCCCATCTCTGTCTCTCAAATGCATTGAATGTTGTGCATGGCTGAACTTTAGAGAACTTGAAAATTATTGAGAACTATACAATAGGAGTAAAATTTTACTTTATTATTTTCTGCTCAAGCACTGCTCGGATATCATCTGCAAGTTGCGTTTGCTGTTATTTGTAACAGGTAGTTTTGACGGATGGTCTCATTTTGTTCATGAAATAGCTAGAAAAATCTGTTCTCCTCCTTGCATCTATTTGTTCCTTTTTCATTTTGGTTGGTTCATCCTGCACTCCCTACTGTGACTGTTGAATTCTTCCATGAAAATTGATCAATTTCTTTGTGGCTGTCTCAGAAGATTGTGTCACTGTAGTACTCTGTTAAACCCCACTGCATTTGAGGTAGTGGACTCCCAAAATTTCCCTTCTCTCTTGGTGGTGTGTTTGGAACTAGAAAAGAAATGATTTCATCTTCTCTTCTTTGTTCCTTCCTGTCAAAAAATCTTAGTTCCAAACACAGCCTGGATCCTCTACATCGAAAGTGGAAGTCACTTCCATTCTTGTGTAGTGTGCAGATGCTGCCCCAGCTGCTGTTTCCCTTTGCTTTATTGCTGTCCTAGACATGTTAAACCATGAAAATCACCTTGCATCTGTTGAGTTGTGGGCTTTCCCTACAAAGTTTGTACACACTCGCTTGTCATTGTCATGATGTGGAAGCATTGAGGGTTTTTGCTGTGCTTGTGTGTGTTTGGATGGCTTGTGTGTTCGCATTTAGGTTACTTTAGAGGGGATGGAATGGTGACAAGAAGGGCACTATCAGCCCAATATAAAGCAATGGATGGGCAGTCCAACAAGTAGAAGCCCCATCTCTCCTTCCCTTTATGCTACATGTGGCTGTGGGGGTGGGGGTGTAGTTGAGTGTCCTTTGTCCATTTCTTATGCGGCGGAGGCTCCCTCATTCAGGGCCCATCATGCCTTTCAGTGACACTGTTGAATCATAGTACCACAGGGTGTTCACATTGAATTGTAGCAATTGCATGATTTGCATGTGTCCAGAATCAGCTGGGGACCATTGCCATTGATTTTTTTGATATTTCTTAGTTGCTTAGTGGAATGCTAGAAGCAACACCACAAATGATGTGATTGACTTGGGTTGATTTACTTTTTCCCATAACGGTTGAATTTATATCTATGAATATAAATATATTGTGGTGTCTTATGGTAGGAATGAAAATGGATTGAATATTGGACTTTTACCTTCTTCCATAGTTGTATCATATTTTGAATACATATATTTCTTTAGTCTCACTCTTTACGATGTCAATTCAATCAAATCCTCAACTAACTTTTATACCAAATCCTCAACTAATTTGGGGTTATTCCTCATTTAGGATTGAGTTGTTAGAGTGTTAGAATCAACTTAGCTAGCTAAAGCCAACCTTAAACTTAGATAAGTCTGCTTTGGCCTAAGTCTGTACATAATACGGATCATTATGCTAAACAAGATAACATTTATTTGTTCCATGGCTCATGCTCATGCGAATATTTTCTTTTGCTTGTTCATAACAATTCCATTGCACGAAGTTTTAAATTCATACTAGTTTCAAATAATCCGAATTTGTTATATATCCGTCGAGTTGAGTGGAAATTTCCATCTCTATCTTTGGGTTCAATTTTCTTTATTTTTTTTATGTTTGAAAAAATGCATTATAAATTTTATTACTCTTATGAGTTATCAGAACAGTATTGAATACATATAATTAGATCTTAATATATTTGAATTTGTGAATCCATTTATAGCTTCATAAATAAATAAAAAATGTTTTCACAATTGACCAGCCCTAAGACTCCCAATTTCTACATCAAAAAGACTAAATCCAACTTCTTGTATATTCCAATAAGATTAAATCACCTTCCAATATGACGCGCAACATTGTCCCCACTCAGACGCAGTCTACTAACACCCTCGTTATGCTAACCTCCCCCTAAAGGTGAAAATTACGTTTCGGATGCCCCAAACTTAACTTCCCAAATGGGTCAATGAAACAGATTAGAACCCAAAACTAATTCATTAGAGAAGCAATGAAGGCCCAGAAATATTAAGGGTTTTGGCTGGGTAGAAATCAGCACCACTTTTCTTTAAGTGCAATCTTCTCTTTATGCAACATCTGCATTGCCTATCTAACAACCCCGATCTACATGTGGAATTGAATCTGGCAATTTTAACAGCATTAAATGCGAAATTCATTTATGTAACAACTTACACTCTTGAGGTTTCTCAAAACTCTGGGAACAGATAGCACTCAGGACTAACACTCTTCAAAGAGGCTAATCATTTCTTCAAGTGACTGCATAGAAAAGCTATTCCCTATTTGCAGTGTTTGTATTATGATCACAACCAACCACAACAGGCCATGTTTGAGGATGGAATTCGACCCGTTTGGCGAATGTATTCTGCCTGAGCTGCAGTTTTCTCGGCCTTCCGGTTTTTCCTGACTTCAGCTGCTGTGCGTTTTTCCTCTGATCTTTGCCTTGCCATTGCGATCTTCTTCACCATTTTTGCTTGAGCATGTGCTCTCATTTGTTCAACTTGGGCCTGAAAAGAGCGTTTTTTTTATTAAAGCTGTAACTTGCTAGCCATGAACTACAAGAGAAGAGTATCACTTGATCCAAGAAATGGCTTTGGATGGCATTGTATCTCAGAGCTCTTCAAATAAGTTGGCTACATGGTTACATTACAGGTAGTTCATTTGGGTTTTAAGTTAAGATCATGCCATAAACTTCATTTCTTTAACCCAAAACTTTGTTTAAATGATTATAATGAGACCAAAATCTTTTGAATTTAGAATTGTTTCCTTCTGTCATAACAAAAATAAAATGAAACTTTTTATTACCTCTATTCTCCTCAACTCCGCCTCAAGTTTTGCTTTCTGCTGACTTTCCCATGCTTGGATCTTGATTTCTTCGCGCTTATATCTGCAATTATGACATCCGAACAACAAAAATTCCATTATCATTAGAATGCGCGAATGTAAGAAACTGAAGCAAATGCCTTCCGTCATTATCCAAAACTTGATTAAATTGGACAAACAACAAGGGGCGTAAGAAACCTTGCTGTGTGTTTAGATTTCTCAGCTTCTTCCCATGCAGCTGCTCGTTTATCATATTCAACCTGTTCAAGTGTTTCAGCATTTGAGTTTCCAGCCGCACTGTCATTCTTTACCTTCTCGTCTTTACTTGCCCAGGCGGCAATATTCATTTTTCCTAGTTGCATACCAAGAGCTACTATCTCCTTCCTTGTCTTGACCTTTAGTTCTTGCTCTGACAATTCTTTTTTGCCATTTTCTGCTGCATGTTGCGACTCATCATCAGTTGTTTGCCCATTGGGGGTGGGTGCCGGTGCTCCTCTTCGAGGAGTAGATGGGATAGAAGAAGTTGGGCTGCGAAGCGGCGTCGTGGCCCCAACAGGGGTTGCAGTCCTTGAAGGCTCTTGACTTGGAATTGGTGTCATCTCTGTTCCCATGTCTCTCATTGAGACTGATCTTATAGCAGGAACACCTGCATAATAATAGTAGATTTTTAACGTGAGACTGGAACTTCAATCAGTAATATATATGGCTAGAGAAAAAAAAGCCACTGCTGTTTATATGGAATGGAGTTACTGATTCTTGCATGCTATATGTATTGATATACCAACTAATATGCATACAAAAAAAAAAAAAAGAAAATCAGCAGAGGAGTGAGTTCTTATACGGGTAACACGTGATCATTGGGAACTAGGACACATTGACAGAGAATCATCCCATGGAGAATGGTTAATCGGATCAATTATAGTACTATCCACAAATATTATGTTACTAACATTTCCAACAGCAATCTGCCAACCAAAAGAGCGAATGATTCACAACCATCCTGAGTGGAGGATTGCAAGGAACATAGATCATTAACTAGAATGCAAAAACTTAGGTGGTGTGGGGGGAAACTAGAATGCAAACCTACAGAACTTCTCAGAAGGCTCCCTTGCTTCAGAAGTTTCAATCCTCCCAAATATTAAAAATGTTCACCAGTGTCGTGTTAGAAAGTAAATGAGTTTCAGATGTATGCTCAAGAGTTGCATTCAATGAAAAGTGCGCATATGCGATGAAATCAAATGGATAAAATTTCCCACATAATATGAAGTCAAATTTTTATATGAACTTAAATGATAACTCTCATTTTTACTTTTTCTCTTGCCAAAAAGTTGCTCATTGAATGCTTCAATTGGAAATAAAGGACAGATATTATGATTTACCAGTGGAATCTTCAGTTGAATTCTTCATACAAGAAGAATCTCCGTTATCCACTTCCTGCAAATCCTTACTTTGAGGACACAAATCTATCAACAAATTTGCCCCATTGTCTTGAACAGGAAGGTGATTTCCAGAGGAAGCAAAAGAAAACTTCTCCAAGCCCATCTGGGATGCTGGTTGACAGAAATCGACCCGCTTAACTGACAGCTTTGGATCATAATTAGCAGATTCTGGAGCAACCCTCACCAAATTTGTTACGGGCAACCTATTCACTTGACTTTGTAAATGCATTTTCTTAGGATAATTGGCTTGCAGATGTTGTCTGCTCATTATCCATTTCTCTGCATCGTTCCACTTAGATGGCATTGGTCTCGATAGCAATCTTTTCATGGGATTATGCACTGATCTTTCACCTTTATGAAACTCAAAGCTAGAGGAACTAGCATTACTATCATAGTCAAGATTTTCCTCTTCTAATGCTCTTACTGGGTGAACAGAACTTGAATTACCACTATCAGCCTCCGAATATTGCTGCACTTTAACATTTTCTCTTGTCTGGCAAGAACTTTGACTACCTTGCCCAGCATCTAGCACCATAGTACCTGATAATTTTACTGATAAAGCTTCTAAACTGGAAGCTGCAATTATATGGAAGAGGCCAAAAATCAGCACAAAACTGTGCATCCCCATCCCCAACGAAAAGCAAAAAAAAAACCTTTATAGGGTATCAAGAAACAGTTCAAAGTAAAGCCTGGAAAGCAAAAGAAAAGAAAAACCCTTTATAGGTATCAAAACCAGTCCACGGCTGAGCCTAGAAAAGCAGGAACACCCAAACTAAGCAGTAAAGTTGCAATTGAAGAACCTACTCCTACGAAGAGCTCCCCAGATTGCCTAATAGGTTATTTGGGGATTATACTAAAACTAGTTTAAGTTTATTTATCGCAAGTCTAGAATAGTAAACAGTATTTCAATCATACCTTCCTCATCAAAGTCTCCACTGTTAGTGGCTAACAAGCTGTTCTTGACAAACTCAGAATCCTCAAGCTTGGAAGGAGATGTTCTTGAAGAGTTACTATTTGATCCTCCTTTCTTCCTCTGATTGTGAGGCCCTATGAGCTTCATCCTCAATTTACTTGGGGAAATGATACCAGTCTACAATGAAGACCATCGAAACCAGAAATTTTCAAATAATTAGAGATATACACAAGATTTTCAAGTGGCAAACCGGAACTTTGTAACGGAAACATTTGAACAGTGCCAGAACCATTTGGGGAAAGCATTCAGAGTTCAAAACAAAATGAATTCCCTCACAGAACATTTTTCAGAAAAAAAATGGCAAGTTTTTCAACTCGCATTGAATCTTTTCTTCACAAAGCCATTGCCGAAAACAACAGAAAGAATTCACTCTCCGCCAAAAACAAAAGAACAAATCAGATGGAGAGAATAACAGCACAAATGAACGGAAAAAATAATTGCAATCACGTTTCGTATTGGCTTCAAATGTGTATAGTGTACAAATCGAATGAAAGCATACCTGAACTTGGTGAATCCTCTCGTACTCCATTGGATCTCTCTCTCTCTCTCTCTCTCTCTCTCTCTACAGGAGAAGGAGAGAGAAAATGCAGCAGATGGCCTGAAGCTTTAAGGAGTAATCAGTCTTCAAACGTGAAATCACAATCTCAATCGAGCGGTTTTGGGTAGTCGACAGGGCTGGCTATAAGTTATAACTAAGATCATGGCCAGTCGGCGATCTTTTACCGATTTATTCACTATTCCTCGGTGACTTTTAATACCTTCTTCGGTCGAGGTGTGTATGTATATAAGTTAAGATATTTAATTACATTAGTTATCAACTAAATTTTTTTCTTAACTTATTAAATAAATAAAAATTAACAAATTACTAAAAGAGAAATTGGGTCAGTAACAAGTGACAGTGAGGTGACTAATTCTTAGGCCTTCCTTTGGTGTAGGGATAATAGACCCACTTCTCTACTAGATTTATCTTAAATATTTTTAATTAATTTATTACCATCTTTAATTAATTTTCAGTTGTCATTACAATAAGACTTGTACCCGCAAAGCCCTTTACTCAAAGAAATGAGTTGATATATATAATGAAGATTATTATTTATGTAAACTAATAAAAGGGTTGTTATGAGAATAATAAATAAATTGGGGTATTTGAGAGAGGGGGAGGAAGTGGAGGATTCAAAAAGGTGGCTTTTGACCAAGTTTGAAGTTTGAACAGTGAGAATGATGGAAGGAAGCACAGGCTTAGCAGAGAGTTTGAATTTCTATTCATGGATGCTGTTTTCTTGCAAGCAAAGGGGTCATCATCATTCATCAATCAATCAGGAAAATTATATTTACTCTTCACAGCCATTCCATCACTCCAATCAATTGCTTTCCACTGTTTCTGTCCCTCTCATTATATAATCTCAATTACCCCTTTCTCCCACACAAACTCAATTATACATATTTACAGACATTTTTTTATTGTTAATATTTAAGTGAAATTCCGGTAGCCAATAACCCACATTGTATTGTAGTCATTGAGGTTTTTGTGAAAAATAAAAATGTGTGTAGAAATAGAATAAATCATTGTGTGAAATGATGATGAGGGGCTCGGGCTCGGGCTTGCTGTTGCTGTAGTGTAGCCTATCAAGTGCCATCAGACTCAGATAGGTCAGAGAGTAGTTGGGATTCTGTATCAATGACTTCGATTTTTCCTTTTTTCTCTTGGTTTTGTTTACAAATTTCGTTTGGGTCAAAGGGGTTAAGAATCTTGAGATCATCTGAAGCAGAGTACAAGCGAGCATGGCGTCTGGTCTGGCTGGGTTGGGTTGATGGAACTGTGGTGTAAATATAATGCTGTACTTAACAGCAGCAGGCTAGAAGAAGATCTTAAAAAGCAGCAAAACTTACACGTTACGAAAATTATTTCGAGAAGACTTTCAAGTGTTTAATTTAATTTTAGTGCTAAAAGAAAAATGTAAAATAATTAGAAAAGACTCAAGTGAATGCATAAATTAATTATAAATATATATCGTTTTTTAAGATGATCGTTCTTGCGTTATTTCTGTCACTTGTATTATTAATTTCGATAGAAAAAATAAATCACAGATATAAAACTTTATTTTACTATACAAAATAAAAATTAAATTCACGATTTATCAATATAAACTTAAGATATCATTTATTTGATCCCTTGAGTTAATGGTGTGAGAGCTATACATGAGCGCCTTCCAGCGGCATTTTCACAATCTCTCTATTTGTACGAACCACGAGTTTTGTCGGCTTCTGGAATTATTTTCTCCGCCATTAATCTCGCCATTATTGTTGGCCCAACAAACCTTCCCTCCTCCTCCAAATTAACAAATTAAAATTAAAATACAAAGAGGAAGCAATTCGCGAGGAATTGGCGATTATTAGGGAGACTCGGGAGGGAGAGTGTGCTCCAGGAATGAGTCAAAAGAAACAACATGTGTATCAACGCTTGAACCAGTAAGTCCTCTCTGGTGTGAAAAAGGAAATTAATATTATGTATGTATGTATGTATGTATGTGTCAGTCTGCATGGAGGCTCAGAATTCTATAAGATAATACCATCTCTCTGCCTTCTTATTAATTAATTAATTTATTTTTTATAAATTGATGACCTAAGCCCTAATCCAATTTATTAATATTCCTTATTTTCATGACCTAACCCACCACCGCAGCTCATACTCATAGCCCCTATTTCTATAACAACAGTACTCTAAATTGCCCTACAAATAATCTTCATATGATTCTGCACATATACATAATTAATTATACACATGCATGGATTTGAGCAAAGATAGAATGTGGCACCTAACCTTATCTTCCCCAAATGTTGTTATGCCCCCTTATTTGTTTTCTAATTGTCCCATAACTCCATGCAAAGGGACCCTAAAAAAAAAAAACATTTAGACAACTGATTTCGAAATATTATATTTCAATATCTATCTATTGAATGTCTTTATTTTGCAAATTAACCTCACTTTACCACTCCAACAGTAATGGTTCTTTGCTTTTTTTTTTAACCAATTTCCATCACCAAATGCTAGGAGGGGACCAAGCTTTGGAAGATGCCAATAGACCCTGTCCACAGCTACAGCATGGCAAATAAACTTCAATTGGGACAATGACTACACATATACAAGTCCATGTATGCACATATCTCTAGAAATCCCATGCTTGGCTTCTTCTTTGTTTATCGTTATGAATCTTTGCATCACTTTGAGCCAATGACTGGGTGCCACCTAGAGTTTCCCATCGCCACTTATCATAGGGCCATGTCCATGTGATCACATAAACCACACATGCACTCCTCTGGAAATTATAGTTGCTGCTTTTTAGGGCTCCAAACCCCAGATTATGTGTCCCCTCGCTGAGTGTCACCCACCTCCATTGCCATCAAATTCTAAATTACCATGCCCATCAAGTATAAGTTAATGTTCAGGGCCCTAGGCAACTTAAAAAGGGCACCCTAATTAACTCTCCTAGATATCTTTAGTGAGGCCCTACACATAATTATAACCCTAATTACCTTTCTTAAAAGAATTTCCAATAAAGTGATGTGTCACCATTGAAAACATTCTTTATTCATGAAAAGAAAAAAAAAAAAGAGAAAATTCATTTCAAGCATTATCAACTCTCTTATTTTTAAATTCAATATCACAAACAATCACTTAAATAACCACAAAACCTTGTATTTGAACTTGAAATCAGTCAAATAACTACTGACCACCATACTTAAATATCAAATATCAAATCTCAAATATAAGAAATAGCATATATATATGAATCCCATAATTTATATGAAAAAGTATTATTATGATTAATGAAAGTCGGTGGGGTGGGGTGGGGGACAATGGATAAACTAAGGCTTTTGGAGGGCTTTTCACATGGAGTGTTGTGGGTTTGTCCGTGGCCCATGTCCTCATGGTGGTGGAATGGCATGATATGCAAGTTATTGGGCAGGGTCAGACTACTTAGCCGTTTTGGTAGCTTGAAAATGAAATGGGCAGGGAATGAACTGGTAGCCTAGTGTACATCTTTGACCACATTTAAATGGCAGGGAATGAACTGCTAGCCTAGTGTACATCTTTGACCACATTTAACATGCAAACCCAGCCAACGCAGTGCAGGACAAATGTTCAATACCAAAAACTAGGGTTTGGTACACCAAAAAAAAAAAAAATCTTGGGTTTTGATTTGATTAATGAAAGTTGCTAATTAAGGGTCAAATTTCAACTAATACATCTCAAAACATATATAAATATATCTAGGTATAAATATATATAAACAAGCTAACTATATTGTAAGAGTTTTAGATTTACATTAGCAATGTTAGTTTTTGTTTATCAAATCCATATCCTTATTTTAATTTAATTATTGTTGTATTTTATGTTTACTTTTGTAATTGTATCTATATTTGTAATGGTGCATCAATGGGGGTATAGAGGAGCCTAGTCAAACTTAGCTCTGTTGGGTTTGTTTGTTTCTAAATATTAAAATTCGACTTGTTTATAAGTTAAAGTTTATAGAAAATAATCGAATTCAATTTGTGAATAATTTTTCATGTTCAATCTTAATTTAGACTCAGCTTGTTTAAATTAAATGAACTAAATTCAAACTTGTTCTTAAGCTTGTTCGTGAACAAGTTATTGAGATTGTTCAGGAATATAAAATTATATATAGTTTGTTTATAAATCATAAACTCTAAGCCATAAACAAACTTGTTTCTTGTTAATAAACAAATATTTATAGATGAGCTATTTTTTCAATAACTAATTCATATAATTATATTATTTAAAAAATTATAAATTTCGAAAGAAGAAAATAAAAATAAAATAAACCCTAAAACATATTAGATATGTATATACACTCTTATTAAATGAACAAATAAATAAATTCTTATTAAAAATTTAAATAAATTATAAACAAGTTTATTCATGAACTTAAATGAGGTAAATAAACTAAATAAGCTAATTGAGACTAAAAATCCCAAACTCTAAACCTAAATGAGCTAAATAAATTTTTATTTGGACTCGAATCATTTATTAAACAAAGTTAAATCAAGTTCTTTTACAAATTGTTTATCAAGGTAGTGTTTATTAATCAAGATATAGACCGAAAAAAATAAGATATATAAAACATTCTAAATAAAAGTATTTTTCATTGTATTTGTTAAATTTATCTGATAATACTAAAAAATAAGCCACGTGATATCTTATCTAAATTTTTTTAAATAAATTTATTTTTTTCTCTCTATATAAATTTATTTTGATCCTTACAGATAAAAAAAAATAACAGATGTGTTTTTTAATGTATTCTAAAAAATTTAACAAACAGTTTAATAAAAAATTTATAATATTTTTTTAAATTTAACTTAACTATTTCATATTTTAATTTAAAAAATATTTTAATTTTATTTTAATATAATTTTATTTTACTTATTTTAACAAATCCAACCGAAAGGTATAATTCATTTACACTTCTATGCATCACACATGAAAAAGTCACACAACGTGAATGCATTAACAGACGAGAGTTAGAATTTGGGAGTGTTTCCACCTGGTTGGGCTTCTGTAGACGACAACATACAGATGAGAATATCCTGTAAACAAAGATCCGAGCCTTGAACAGTGTCTGTCTTACACAACGTTAACTTTAAGCTTTATCCATTTTGTTGGCTGTTTTCTGGGAGAGAGAGACATAAACCTTGAACAGTGCATTGATGGCGCAGGTAATTAATTAAAAGCCTTGGAAGTGTTTCCATTTTGTTGGGTTTTTATTCTACTTAATTAATTAGCATGATATTGTTTTCTTTTTTGATTAATTTGACCTGAAATATATATATATATATATATGTTCATCATAATTATGAGTTTCTTCAAATTTTAATTTGCCATGAGAGATAGGGTTAGTTTGATTGTGGTTTTGAAGAAATAAGAATTATTGTGTTTTAGAGGATATATATATATATATATATAATTACGATAAGACTAATTAGAAAATGAAAGAATTGTACATTTTCGAAACAAATAATAGAATCACATGAAACACAAAAACCATAAACAAATTAATAGTCCAAACTGTGAATAAAAGTTGCAGAATTGGTTCCATCCCTGGAGAGAAATTAAAGAATGCTCAAGTAGTTGGGAATTGACTAGACTGGGAACTCATATATATATATATATATATTAAAGCTTGTAATTGTTCTAGCTAGGGCCCATAATGTGCTCCACTTTTCTACCAATCTTTGAATTTGTTTTGGCTTGTAAAGTCTCCTTTTCCCAATTGTCTTCAATCTTAATTTAAAAGGAATGGGAATGTGAATTTTGTGCTTAAGAGTCAATCTGTTGGTTTGCAATATATAACCCTATCTTGGATGAGAACAATTTTCTGGGAAAATCTCAATCATTCTCAAAGGTGGGTCATCTTTTCTTTTCACTTGAGAGTTCTTTTGACAATTAAAATAGGGGGGGGGGGGGGGGGGGGGGGACATGGAAAGGGAGGGATACCTGCCCAAGCATATTTGGCATTTATTTGGCAGCAATCTTCCCTCCTTGCATGAATGTGAGAGGTGAAAGAGGGGTTAGCTAGCTAGCTAGGCTAGGCTAGGGTTTGGAAGAAATTAGGTTTGAAGGAAAATATGAAGAGTTTGAAGGATCAATTCAAATATCTGGAAAGAAAAGTGAAGGATTTTCAAGGAAAATGATGAATAGCAAGTTCTCAATCATTTTCATTTGGAAAGAAATGGAAGAGAGTTGAGCAATTTGATATTTTAATATTTTTAAATACTGTGTATTAAAATAAATTTATTTTTAATTAGAGATCATTATGAATTTGAAATTTATTGATAAATTTATTTATTTTTTTAAAAAAAATACTAATAATTTTTTTTAAAAAAAAATTGACATGCTTTAATAAATTTTATTTTAAGTTTTAATAAAGATAAATTGTATTGACATGCTTCAATAAGGATAAATTTTATTTGAAGTTTTAAATTTATCAAAGACTACCAACATCTATGCATATTGAATTATGATAGACATTCGAATTTTTTGTTATTTTTAAAATGCTAATGAATTTATAATTTTGAATCAATTATACTTTTAAATTTTTTATTATTTCAATTACACCCTTGACTCTATCGTTCTCAACAAATTTGTCGAATTATGTAATTAATTTGAATTTGCGTAGTTTAAGGGTGTAATCAAAATAACAAAAAGTTTAAAAATATAATTAACTCAAAATTACACAGTTTAATGTTATTTTTAAAATAACAAAAAATTTAAGTGTTTAAATGGAAAAAAGTGAAGTACAAGTATTAAAATATGTATTTGAATCAATATTTTATCTAATTGCGTCTAGGCGTGACCTAAGCCATGGGTTGTGCTGGGCCAATGCCCACGGGCCGATACCGAACACAGTTCGGCCCGCAAGGCCCAAAATGCATGGCCTGTGGACTCAATAAATAAAAATATACCTTTTAAAATCTATAATTGTAGATTATTATTCTTCGTTTATCAAATTTTATAATATAAATATATTGATATATAATATTTATTATATATGTATTGTTATTTATAATTTTATATATTATAATTTGTAAATTATAAATTTATAATTTATTTTTTTAAAAAAATATATCTAAAATTTATGAATTCAAACTTAAAACATAAGAATCATGACTAATCAAGAAAAAGTTAAGTTTACTAACTCATTTATTGTGTTAAATGATAGTCAAGTTCCAACTCGTTAGAAACTTTTTTTAAGTAAAACTATTAAAATTATTTTTATTTAATAAAAAATATAATAAATATAAATTCTCAAGACAAATACAATAACATTATTCAAATAAAGATAAATATACTTGTAGAGATGTCAAAAGGGTTGACTAGACCCGGGTCGGCCCATAGGCTTTTTAAACGGGCTGATTGACTAATTTACTAAAAGAACTGAGCCCAGTTTGACTTTTTTTATCATGGGTAGGGCTCGGCCTGACCCACGGCTCCCTTGTAGGGGCCCAAGCAGGGCCCTTAGCCCACAGAGCCTAGCGGGTCGAGTTCTGTGGACTTGGGCCACAGGCCCTGGTAAGTTGGGCCCACCAAACCTAGTCTTTTTTTTATTTTTTTAAATATTTTTTTTAAAAAATAATGCATATATAAAAACTAATTTTTTTCTTTTTAAACAATTTCTTATCTTAAATTTTAAATATTATTTCATCATTTTATATTTCAAAATTCTATATGCTGGTAAAATTTTTTGTGAATTAATATGAAAAATAATATATATATAAAGAGGAGAATGTTTATTTATAATTTAAATATATAAAAAATTTAACTTGAAAATTTTAAATATGGTCTAACTGGCTGGGCCTGTAAGGGCCCAATAGGTTGGGCCCAATGGGCCATGGGTTGGGGCCTTAGATGGGCCGGGCTGAGGGCCCAAATTCTTTGGCCCTGTCGGGCCCTTTTGAACAGTGATGGGTCAGGCAGCCCGCAGGCCGTCGGGTTCTTTTGACATCTCTACTTATCACAAACACAAGGATAAATAATAAAATAAATAAATAAATTTAAACTCAATAATATAATAATAAACATGTTCATAAAAATTTCATCTCTATTCAAAAAAATAATATTAAAATAATAATAAAAAATATTTTGTTCACAAGGTTATTCACGAACTTATTTGTGAGCTTTATTTGCAAGTTGAATCGATGCAAACTTTGCTTTCTCAAGTTTATCTTGTTTATGAGTTGAACTCCAAATTAAAACTCAAAATCAACTTATTTATAACACGAGTTGAAAATAAATAAACTCTTATCAAACTAAATATTGAGCTGCTTGACTCATTTATAATTTTAAAAAATTTAAATAAATAAAAGAGATTATAATATTAAATTTTTAATATAATTTTTATATTTTATATTAAATAAAACTATTTTCAGTGTAAATTATATTTGCTTTTTACAATTTGAATTATGAAATATTTTTAATAAAATATATTAGAACAAAAAATTATTAAAGACATTTAAAATATTCTCTATCTCCAAATCCTATCCCCTTCCCTTCTCTTATTTTTTAAGATAATATTTATTAACTAAAATATGAATAGAAAAAAAAAGTAAAATATAAAAAATATTAAATTTTATTATATTTATTAAATTTATTTTAAAAAAATCATATAACTTTTTATTTTAAATTTTTAGATAAATTTATTTCTTCTCTATCAAATAAATTATCTTAAATTTTATAAATAAATTAATATAATTTTATCTTACTTATTTTCACAAACAATATCTAAAGTTATTCTCTTTTCTTTTTTCTCCATCTCTCCCTCCAAATCCTAACATAGCCTAAACCCTTCTTTTGTGCATTCCCAAATGAAGGAAAAGGCATTTCACTTCCTTCTCAGTTGCCCTGCTAGCTTAGGAAAGATGCTTGAGATGTATGATTTTTATTTTTTAGATTACGTGCTATTATTCATGTCTTATCAAACCCGCTTTAAAGTCATCACAAAAGAGATAAATTAGAGATGCACTTGAGTAATTAAGATTTTTTTTTTAAAAAAATTACGTCCGCCAACACTTATCAAAAATTACTCCTAAAAGGATACAAATTTTTTATTTTTTTAAAAAATCGATATCACACTGACAATGTCCAACATGACTTTACAAACCCCTCATTTGACACCTTAAGTATGCCCGGGGGTTACGATATATGATTCTTGGAACTACGCCCCAACTATATATGATTCTTTCTATATGGGCTTCGTCGTCCAAGACAAGTAAGTAATCCATACCAGTTAATTTTCTTACAATATTCGCACTTTGAATCTCAAAGCATTCACAAACTGAAGCTCCCTAAGGAAGTCTCACATTTCATTCGACAATATATATATATATATATATAATTAATTTCCTTCAAATCACAAAATTAAGCAAAAAACCCAAAGGAAGCCAAGATTTTCACAAAACCTAATCTCACATCACCTTCCTTCCTTCCACTCCATTTTCCAGCAACTTGGGAGAAGGATTCAACTGATACCTCATTGCACTGTCGCTGCTAACATAAACCACTCGAAAGACATCGTACTTGACATCGAGCGAGAGCTGATCTTTATCGAGATAGGGAAGAACCTGGCTACGACGATCGGACGTCAGGATCCACGAGTAGCAAAGTTGGAGCGATTTCCAGACATAAATATTCACTGTTCGTGCTAGGGTTTGCGATTTCAAGCAAACGCCCGAAGCGGCGCCCTCCATCTTGGCGAATCGAGATCTGAAAATGGCGAGGCACGAGTAGGAGAGGTCGTCAATGTTGCTCCGGGAGAGGAGCACGGCGGCCATGGAAATGGTGTCACCCGTGTAGAACTTGGCCGCCGGGGAGCCGTCTCTTGATTCTCCGGCGTACGCGTCGAAGAAGTTGTGGTCGATCAAGATGGCCATTCTTGATACGTCTCCCAGCATCGGGAGCTGTTGGTCAGAAAAATTGATGTAAAGAACTTAGACTTTTGGTCCCAAAAATATTATATATATATATATATATACACACACACATCAACCAAATTGACAATTCTTTCCGTAAGGTTTTTTTCTTTTATATTTACACTTTGGCGGCCGTCAACCTCAACCGGAGGCACATCTTAAATATGAATATATATATATATATATATTAATTAATGAAGAAATATTTGCTCACTGATGGGGGTAGAAAATTTCAAAGGAAGACTATTGACGTTTGAATGTTCATTTGAAATTTGAAACAGGCAGATCCTACATTTGACACAATCCTTCGGTCTTCATTTGTTTTTTATTTTATAAAAATATATAAAACAATCTTAGTAAGCCTACTTGATTTGAATAGCTCAAATTAAATGAAAATCTTGTGTTTTTTTTAAAATAACGAGACTCATTTTGGTCAAAGTTATGTCAAATGAAAGGGAAAAAAAAAATGTTTCACAAGGCTTGCCCCAATTTGTAGTACGTAAAAGCATCAAATGTTGTTTCTAATTTACTAAAAACTAAAGTTAAGGGGAAAACAGACAGAATTGCATGGGATTCAACTTACAAGTGTTGCGTTGAGTGTGTCCTTGTTCTCATTAGATCTCTTCCACCAGGCTCCATACCACATAATCTGAACCAGTAACTAATTAACATCATTGACACAATACCCACAAATTGATAAACCCAAGAAAGAAACTAAGAGCATATATATATATGTATGTATGTATATGCAAAGATAAAACTTTGAAAAAACAATTAAGGAAATACTGCAACGTGTATATATATATATATATATGTATGTATATGTATACCAAGTTTCCATGGATGCTTCTGAATATAGCGCTGTGAACACAACCAAGGCTCTCAGTGCACAAAGAGAAGTGTTTGAGGGCTTCCATGAGTTCATCCACCACCACCACCATTGGCCTGAATGCAAACAGACTTATTTCCAAATTCCTGCTGTTGAAAGGCACATAACATGCCATCTCTCTCTCTCTCTCTCTCCGTCTCAAAACTGCAATTTCAGCTGAAATTAGGGTTGGGAAATTTAGATGAGAGAGGTTGAAGATGATGAAGGGATAGTTTTGAAGCAATATTAGGAAGGCAGTCAGCCAGGTAGCGTTTGCCTGGTCTTGTATTTGGGCTGCTTCTAATTCATATCATCCAGCTTTTTAACATATATATATATATATATTGATGGATTGGTTGGCTGGATTGGATGTTTTTAACTTCTTGTTAAAATTCTTGCATGTGCTTTGACTACGTCTAGATGTGAGCAGTAGTACAACCAATTAAATAATGCCCTTCACATTTTCTTATATTTTAGATTGGCATATGCCTTACGTTGGGTACAAATAAGTTAAAATGGTATTTTGGGATTAAAAATCCTGATAATTAAAGCTTCTAATTAAGGTCTAACACCCCATCTTGAGTTTGCTTTCTGTATTACACAGCACATATTGCAGTCTTAATCTCTTCTTCTAAACAAACACTATCTTGACTTTGAAAATTGAATGATATCTACTTCGAATAAAATATAGTATTAATTCAAAATTCAAATTTGCTACACGATTTTCTCTCTTACTACAAATCTTAGTTTGATTTCTTTCTTTCTTTATATATATATATATACATATATAATTTGTACGTCCCTTTAACGTGAAGCATACTAAGGGCGCTTGACGGAGTTTAAATTATTTCAATGCCCACGCAAATTTGCATCATCAATGAACAATAGTTTTTTTGACTGGAAGAGTGTCTTCTTATTACTGGAAATATTGAATTAATTGCTTTACTTGACTTGGACTTTGCCACGTAATCAAAACTAGTTGCGTAACTGAAATGAATGCTTTGATTCTAATGAGCCCAGCCCACTGCGGAAGACTTGCCAAAGCTGTGGCCTGATTAAGCCAGTAAAAACGGATATCCATTCAACCAAATCTCAAGTCCTTTGATCATGTTAGCTAGTTAAGGCCTAAGACATTAAGCCTTGTTTATTTGTGGATTTTCATCTTTGTTTTATATATTTCTATTTTTATAAAAAATTATAGAAAAATAAAAAATATATATTTATTTTTGTCAAATATAAAACAAGTTTTATACTTTAAAAAAAACAAAAACAAGAGAAACTAGAAAGCAATCGAAAGTAGTCTAAGGCAATCAACAATGACAAAGAAATTAGGAGGCAATGACCAAAGCATTCGACAATGGTAAACAAAGACATTAGGGGACAATGACCAAAGCGGTCGACAATGGTAGAGAAATCAAAGACAATTGTTAAAACCCTAGATTTGGGAGCAAGAGTGGAAAAGTTAATGTACGGTAGAGACTTCTGGTGGTCCTTAAAAAATAAGAAAACATTATCAATAAAATTCAAAATGGAAGTGAAATTAGAAAAACATATATTTTTCTTAAGAAATAAATGAAAAATAATAAAAATATTTTAAAGAAAAATAATAGAGAATATCTTTAACAAACTTTCTAAAACTTAGTGCAATTTTAGAAATAAAAAATTATTTTTTATTCTCTAATTCAGGAAAAAAAATAATTTTGAACACACTTTTCAATTTTCTAATTCTATAGAGATATTTTTTTAAAAAGCTACAAGTAAAGATTTTCCATCAACTTTTCCAAAAAATCAATATAGTTCAAAACTCCCAAGAACAATATGTTTTGATGGACAAATTAATAAATATTTATTCATAGCTGCAAGGCAAATAAATCCTTGCTAAATTCCAATTTCAACGAACCATTGTTATCGGACTAACATGTAGGAGTACATTGCTCACATCCTAATTCAACTGATTATATTTGCTAATTATAATCACGATGGATCAATTATTCAATATATAAGCTACATCTGCCCGTTTACAGGGAATAATTTTGTTTAGAAGATAAGACAAAATACATACAACATACGTTTTCAGCCAGCATCAGCTTCCAGACTCCCTTTCCTCCTAACTCATTGAGTATCACAGAAGTTTGAAATGTAACATTTCTGGTTGTCGTCCCCTTGAATCAAAATAGCAGATCTACGGACCTTATGGAACCAATGATTCATGGCTTCCGGCTACCTGCAGAGCCAATGCCAGATAGGGCATTATGAGACCATCACCAGCATTCTTGTTCTTCATGTTACTAACAAGGATAGCAGCAATATTGAAAAGAGGAGCTATATGTCTTGTATTGCAAATGCATGAAACACTAATTAATGTCTGGCAGCTTACCTCTTTAAAGGTCTAGAGGGACTCTCAATCCATCGTGTGCAAGCTGTACATCGATGCCTTCTCTACAAGCAATCAGTGACAAAGCTACCAAGTTTAGTTCTCTGTGGTTAAAAAGCTATAAAACTTTCAAAGACACGCTCACAAAACCTTGTTCCGACATCCAAGTTTCATCGTTCAATAGAACAACTACCATAATAAAAAGCCCGAGAAACATGGATCGACAAATTTCATAAAAGTGAATGTGCATCAACAATTAAGTAGACCTCAACCCCTATATTCTAATAGTAGGCCAGTGGGAATGGGATCATAAAGAAATTGCAACTTAAGTACCTTGCCGACCATTCCCTAAGAAATTCATTATCTTTGTGGTGATCAAACTCATGGGTCATCCCAATTAAGAGAGCTCGCTTTGGGCATAACTTCTTAAGAGCATCAAGAGTCTGAAAGCAAATACTAATATAAGCAGTCATGGTGCAAAATCAGTATATCTAAAAGAATGGATTAATAATTATAAAAGTAAAACAAACCTGAGGGAGGCAAAAGTGAACATTGTGGGAACCTTTCTGCAGAATTTAAAAGAAAAAACCAGCTAATCAATTAAAATAAAGAAAACATAATTATCAATTAATCAATAGCCAAAATAGCTGAACGGTTTCCATGTATGATCACCCATGAAAGTACATGCCATGAGAAATAACTACACGGGATGTGCTGGTATCAGCAGAATGGAATGGGAAATTTAGGCTGGTGAGATGGCAAAAGATAACTTGAAGTTTAACAGAGAGAGAACATTTCATGGAATTATACGGCCAACCTCAAAAGTTGAAGATGAAGATTCTTTTATTGTCTACATTAGCTTGACAACTGTAATAGTGATCACATTTGCCATAACTGGGTTTGTTTCCTCAGTCTTTAACAGTATTTTCCTTTCTGCAACCCCAAGGATCGTCATGAAAAAAAAGAAGACAAAGATGATGATGATACTGAATGAGTTATGTAAATACTTGCCAACAATTTCATTAACAGGCAGTATTCAGGCTAACTTCCCCCATACAATAGCTACTAGGATCACTAAAGAATAGGCCAAACTCCTCAAACATCATGCTGCCTTCTGCCTTTTTTGAACATTTTTTGATAAGGAAAAATCCCTTCTGTAGCATTTCTCATTGTTTCTCATTTGTATTTACCATGGTCCTAAGTTAGTAGCCCCATACCTCATATGAAGGGACCAAATTTACAAACTCCTAATGTCATTAGCCAACAGTGACCAAATTTGTATAAGTTATTCCACATTTCTTTTTCAACAAACCCAGGTTCAGATGAAAGGCCTAGTCAATTCTTCAATTGTTTATATAAAGTTGAACCATTTATGCCCCTAGCTAGATACCTAAAAAGAAAAATTTTGTACATTGCGACTTCCAATACACATAACAACATAAGGATAAAAAATTCTCAATCTTAAATATCTTTAAAAGACAATTTTCCTAGTTATCACTAACATTAAGAATTTACCTAGCCTCCCTTAGTTTCATCAATGGAAATATGGATGGTTACTCCCTTCTGGCACACACACAAAAAAAAAAAGAACAGAAAAGAAAAGAAAAGATCCTTAGAAGTCCAAAAAAGTTAACGTATCACTTTTTTTTATTCAGAATAAAAAAGAATAATTTTCACTTCCAGCAGGATGTCTCAGATAATAAATCTAGCTACTGAGATTCAGAAAATGGAGATACTTCCATGTCCTCCTATTCCACTTTCACTCCTAATTAAAATTGACAAGGATATAAATCCATAGATAGGTTGGAGGTTTAGAAGTGATGCAGAAGACTCTACCTAGTGGGCTTGTGATTATTGTCTGTGATTGTTGTATTCCTAATTAAAATGGCCAAGCAACTAGTGTTCAACCGCTGATGCTCCCTCTAGATGCTCCCTCTAGGAAAAACACTAATAGGATTAAACAATAATTTAGATTTGATATCAACTAGCAGAGTTGAAGGTGCCTGATGTATTTTAGTAATTATAGATCAGCTAAATAATTTTCATCCATGACAAACTGGAATACCTTTGCCACAAAAATTACAGCTAAGTGGTAGTATTGACTATGGACTAGCCTTCCAAATTTAGTACTTCAATACAACAAAAGAAAAAGGTCAAAGAAAAAAAATCCAACAGAAAAGAAAGATATAGGGAACAACCTATTGGGATATTTGCATAACTTCTAGTTATTGAGAGATAATATATACTTTTACAAACAAAATGGGTTAACAGAACACAGAGAACCAGAGGGGAAGAAAAGAGGACCCAAAATTACTGTAGAACCACTCCGTGACATAGATATCTAATGAAAAAATGACAGACGTTCCATTGCAAGTCAATCATATTTTACCAAATTATAAGAGAATAATTCCACATCAATCTGTTAAGATAATTGTTTCCTTCGTAACTGGAACACCAAATACAGCTTAGGATACATTGCAAAAATGAATACAAGGAAAGAATATCATTTACAAAAGGATTAGGTAGAAACAAATAAAAACTTCTGGTCAGTGACTGACCTTGTAGAGTGTGTCTAGGATGAGGAGATCCAGCTGCTGACCACTACTTTTTGAAATGTCTGCAAAATGATAACCTTAGTTAAGTGAGCACTTCAATTGGAAAAAGAGAGAAGAGAAGATGCACTATTATGTATCATTAGGAATTCAGCAACAAAATAATTTTAACTGGGGGCCTTTCTTAGAATTCACACATAAAGCTGTGAGGCACAGGCAAAGTTTACTCATTAATGCCATCAAGTATGCAAAACAAGCTGCACTGGCTGCAAATCAAATAAAAAGGAAGAGGGAAGGTGAGTCACCAATTTTACTTCCCATTTCAAACTCTGACCACCACCACCCTCCACCCTGTTTTGGGAACAACACCACCACCACCAAGCCTTAACCCCACTAGTGAGGTCAGCAACATGGATTCTACCTTGACCCTCTCCCCCCCCCCCCCCAAAAAAAAAAAAAAAAAAGAAACCTTTCCTACTTATTTCTTGCATCACTTCACTAGATAAGGATGATAGCTATTCAATATGCCCTAAAAAGAGCATTACTTTGTTGAAAAATAAAGCATACGAGACCTTCAATTAATAAATGTCAGTGAGCCAATTCCACAGAAAGTATGCTAACTTGGACAGATTAAAAAGGTGAAACGGGCTCCATGCATGCATGCTTACATGGTACAAAGTTGATCTCAAATGATTATGTTGCAAATTCAAGGTTTCAATGTAATAGACTAGCAGCCTTGCAGGTCAAACTAATTCTTGTAATGATCTTATATGTGGACCAAACAATTAGAAAATTACATGAATAAATCTTCCCGGTGACTTCATTTCTTGAATAAGTATATTATATTTGAAACATTGAAAAGGAAGAAATCAATCCACAAGAATGTAGTAGGAAAAATTGGAATGCAAACCATAGTTAACCGGTTCATGGAATGTGGTAAGGGGATGTGGCAGTGGTACGCCACTTTTCCCAGAAAAATGGTACAAGGGGGGTAGGCTTCTTTGGTTCTCCAAAGTGGAACACCTCCAACACATATATTATATATTCAAAAACTATTTTTGAGAACATTTGGGTTTTTTCTTTTTCTTGGGGGGGAGTTGCATTGTCTTTCTTATTTTATTGCTAATTTGTCCTTTTCTATTTCCTGCTTAATTTTAGGCTTATCCCCTTTCTTCCAAAAAATAAATTTTATTTTTTCCCATTATAATAAGTTTTATATTTGGTATTGTTCCACTAAATAATTTTTACATTTTCTCCATTATAACAAAGCCCACCAATTTTGTTGGCCCTTAGAAAAGAAAATATGACCGAAAACCTTTTACCCTCCCCCTTGCAGTAGCCACCTTCCTTTTCTCCTCCTCTTTTTCTTTTTCACCTGGCATTCCTTTTCTCTTTCGGGCCATTGTTTTCCCTTGCCCACTCCCTTTTTCTTGTCTTTTACTCCACTCCCCTTTCTCTTCCCCTACACCCCTTTATCTCTTCTCCTACCAACATGTCTCTCCCTCCCTCCCTCCCTCCCTCTTAATATTTTTTTCAGTTGGGATGGCACCACAGCTCAAAGACAACATTGCAACCCCCATCACTGCAATATTCTCAACCATTCTCTTTAATCCGGATCTCCAATCTAGGTGAATTGGGACACATTCTATGGTGTTCCAAGATGCCAAAGCACCACCCCGGGGGGGTGTTAGGAGAAACCTGGTAACTATGATGCAAACAAAACACAAGTGACTGGAATGCAAAGTATTGGAGTTATCTTATCCCCCCTCCCCCTAAGAAAAAAAAGAAAAAAAATCAAGTGTATTAGCATTTTTAGTAGATGTAGAAATAATGGGTACATCATCAGTGATACAGCAACACTATTTGCACTAGGTGGGTCAGCTACATGAATTCTGTCGTGTCAATTATCTCTATCCATGACAATATATTTTATAAGGCCATTATATCTCACATTATGCCAAAAAGTCTAAAACCAAGTTCTATTTTGGCCTTTCTAAACCTCTTTTGCTACAAACTACATTCATTCCATTACTCTACTCATAGGTATGTCTATTTGTATTGATCTCACATGTCAAAATCATCTCAAAGACATTTCCCACATCTTATCTTCAGTAGGCACTTCTCCAATCTTATTACAAATAACCTTATTTCCAATTTTGTCTTTCTTGTATGGTTGCACATCCATCATAGCATTCTCAACTCGGATAAGCTTATATTTTGCATGTATTGGCACTCAATTGTCCAATATTCTATGTCATACAACAAAGTTGGTCTTATAAATGTGTAATAGAACTTTCTTTGTAGCTTTAACTGGATTTTACATTTGTATAAAATGCCAAAAGCACTTCTCCACTTTAACCATCTTGTCTTAATCCTGTAACATTCTCAATAATTTACCAGTCTTTTAGAACAACTGATCCAAGATATCTGGGTATTTCAAATGATAGTTCTTCCCAAATATAGCTTTTATGTAAAGAAAGATCACAACATTAAGTCAACTAAATAGAAGAGGCAAACAACTCAACAGTTCATCCCTACATGAAAGAAAGGGGCCTGTTGGCAATAATAACAAGACTTGAGTTCTAGTGGAAGTCCCCTCATCAAAGCTTGAGACATTAACCATCAAAATCAATAATTAAGGATAACTTTAGCACCATATACTCTCCTGGCAGGATTGACTGCAATGACTTGGTTTTTTCACCAGATGAGAGATACATGTAATAAATAGATAATGCTTGCATATAGAGATTTGTAATTTTATATCCACTTCTTCATAAAGCATTCAAGGCTAGACTGAAGAAGAACAATAACAAACTCATTAACTATGGTATCCGTAAACATGCAAGTCAAGTGAATTTCAACAATTTAAGGTGGGGTCCAGAGGTTAGATGCTCCCAACCTTTTGGCCAAGATTGAGACAATAACTTCATTCCATCAAATTTCTTATTTTTCATTTTTTGTTTAACATCATTCTTATATTTGTTAATTGGGCCATTATTCATCTTTGTTTTCTTTTTATTTCATTGTATTTTTTTCGAGGGGGAGGATGGGGGTTAAATATAGAGGCATAGGAAAATAAGATAAAAAAGATAGAACTAACCAAAAAGGAGCAAAAACAATAACTCACAGTGCTCAGTGGTTGGAATAAATCGAGAAACATCAGATATGTAAGCTACTTTATATTTTTCTCCGAAAAGAAAACCCAAACAAACATAATCTTCACCGTGCATCACCTACATCAAGAAAAATAAGCATAAGTGACAAGGAGCAAATAAAAAATCATAGTTTGAGAAGATAGAAGTAGGGAACTAACTGGCAAAGGAACAAGTTTTAATCCTGATGCAACAAACGGCTTCTTACAGTCATTCTCAATTATCTTCCACTCAAGCTGTGCAACCCGTCTCACTTCCTGGCCATCCTTAAGCTTTTTCTTTAACAAGTAAGGGAATTTCACACTCACACTGTTTCATGAAGAAAAGGATGCACATCAACTATGAACTGATAGTGTATATTTTGAGGCATGATATTCCAGTATACTCTACATGCGAGACTCAAAATCAAAATTCTAGTGGACGAATCATGCACAAGATATTGTCAATGTGGCAGCATATTATGACCAGCACCATCACATGCATCACAGTTGCATCTTGGTAATGAGTTGACTGCAACATAGCCAACTGATTTGGCAATGGAATGGTATGGAATCAATCAAAAAGCTGTTCAAATTATACCTATCCATTGCCTCCTGAGATAGGAAAATGGGAGTGGGAGCAATGTCATTTGTGGGGCTATAAGGTTGCATAGCACGCATATCATCCAGACCAAGAACTGCGTCAGCATGTTCATGAGTCAACACAATCTGCAATGCATACAATCATTAGTTAATACACGCTTGATCTTCAAGTATCAAGAAAGTCCAGGATGTTAATAGAAAAACTGTGTGCAAAAATTGACAACAAATTAATTTTCACAATAAGGTCGGCATTAACAAGATAGAGAAAAAGTTGTAAGTTTCTATACCAGAAAGGAATAAAAATTGGCCCATTATTTACAGATGAAGCCTTGCAAGATGTTCAAAGAATAGGCACTTGGAAGTATCTAGACAACAAGCTTTTTCATGGCATTATTCTGTTGAAGCAATAACCCACACATAGACATAGGGAATGGGATAACACTAATTTAGCCTTGATTGTGCATAAGAAATGTAATCCGTACTCCCTTTGATGGTGTTTTTTGAAATGAATCATGACTGTTCTGAAAACAGGAGCAGCAACCAATTAGTATCACATGTTTCTTGTGAAAAAAGTAGAAAGGAAAAGCAATGGTTTATCTTCAAAGAGTTAGCAGAACCATGCACACAATAATACTCTTAAAATTTGATCTCATTGGTTATAAGACATAACATTTGTTTCTAAGCTATATAATTTATCCTAAACCTATTAGGGCAATTGTTTAATATAGAATATTTTGGCCTCTAAGGACCATGCAAAAGAACTGAAAAATAACATCACTCTTGATACGATCCATAGGCCATCTGCCCAAAACTACATTAGGTCCATGACAAACACCAATGTTAAACACATCAATCTTAGATAGAGTGGAATGGTGAAAGAAGATCCATGAATTTGTTTCCAAATAGTTGGAAAAAGTCTTAATCAAAATTGAGTTAAATTATTCAAAGATGTGTTGGGACATTTGTTTCAAAGTAATAGTAGTATGGATCCACATATGTGCTATCAAATGCCCGTTCTCTGTGAACTATGAATGTTGAAACAAAATGCAGAGAAAAAAGTAACTCACAGAATCCACCCGAGGTATCTTATGGAAAGTAAACCATCGAAGCACTTGTTCCCTGAATGTCTTGCCAACATCTATCAAGATATAACGGTGTTCACCATTGGTCTTGCAATAATCAATGAGAAGAGATGTATTGCACCTACACATCAACAAATCATTCATGAGGCATACCTCAACAACACGAATTAAAAAGTAAATAAAGCAAATAGCACTTCAATAAACTAGAAGCGAAGGCACTGTATTTTGTTTCCATCCAAATAAAGTGATAACAACCAATTATGTTGTTTGTGAGACTGTAAATGAAACAAGCTACTAATCAAGTTTCAACCTCCGACTTGCTATGTAAAGAAGGCAAGCTTTGGACATATTTTGAAGTTGGTGATTTTCCATTCTCGACTCAATACGCTTAATATTCTTGAAAGCTCTATAAAAGATCAAGATATAACCAAAGTTCAACCAATAATCAATTGAAAGATACAAACCAAGTTCAGACACGATGCCTAAGCACATTTATTTCCAAACCAAGATTAAAGCAGCTTACTTGGAGTCAGCTCATTTAAAACCATAGGTGCTCTCTGAAAGAATCATTTTAACATTGTAAAGCTAACATTATACAGAACAGTGGCAACTAAACTCCCAGTACATACATTCCGATTACTGATGTAATCTAAGCTTTTCATCTGACAATTCCCCAACTCAATCAAAGGCCACAATGGTCAATCCTTAAGTCGATCTAGCAGACTAGCACAACTCCTCCTCATCCACTCCCGCCACACACCCCCCCCCCCCCAAAAAAAAAAAAAAATGCTAACATTTTTAATTGTATCAGTTTGTAAGTTAGCTTATTTAAGCAACTTCTGATTCTTTTCCTACAAACTATACGAAAATAAAAGCGTCGCTCAAAAATGGGGGAAAAAGGCCTACTTCAATAAGCCGACCTGGAACCCCGATCCGTATTAATAAAATTTTAAAAACTCGGAATAAGACTCCCGACAACCCTCGGAACATCCTATATACATCGAAAAGCAGCCCATTCAACCAAAAAGGCGTGCCTACAGATCCGCTTGAAATGTCAAGCACAATGAAAATTGAAGCAAATACCTGTAGTTAGGGTTTCTTTCCGGGGGAACAGACAAGGACTGGGAGCACACGGAGCAGGGAGGATCCGTAGGCTGGACGAGGCACATGGCATTGGGGACAGCGCTCGAACAACCGGTGCCAAGGAATATCAATGCCGATCGGGGCTCGGCCAGGCCATTACTGGCGACATTTCCGGAGACATCCATCTTTCCAATTCCTCAGAGAGAGAGAGAGAGAGAGAGAGCGGGAGGGAACGAGAAAGCAACTATACAAGGAGGGTGGGGGAATAGATCCTTGTTCGTTTCGGCAGTTGGTGATTTGTGCGCGTCGTCTATTCCCTTCCCTTCTTGTAACCCAAAAAAAAAAAAAATAAAGAAAAAAAAAAAAAGACATAAAAAGTTGATTCGATTCCACTGGATGAGGGGGGCTGAATTGTCGCCCGATGGGTCGGACCATTCCATTGGACTATCCACCACTTTTTCAAGGAACAGGCGGCGGCAAAGAAAAACGGGTTGTTTTCTAACCTTGCTTTAACAAGGATAAAATGGTCTTTTCGACCATCTGGTCTCTATTATTGTCATCCTGAAGATCGTATTCGCATCTGTAAAGAGGATTCTCAGAGAAAATATGAATATGCTTTACTATTATTATTATGGGAAAATAATATCTTAGAGAATATTTTTAAATTTTACAATTAATATTACAATTAAATTTCTAATACAAATAATTTATTTCTATATAACATCATTCATTACACTCTATAGTTAAAAAAAAATATGACAATTTTATACCTTCAAAAGATGTTTTGGTGTTTTATCCTCACTAAATTCTTTAAACTTTAGTATTCTATGCCATGCTAATAAAGTATAACTAATGTTTCTAGTCATACTTGTCAAGGTTAAAAGTAATTATCATATTATGCTATATGATAATTAAATTTATTTTAAATCACTTCCATTATTTTAATTATTTTATAATGAGATAATAACTAAAATTTGTCTAAAGTCATTGATTTTACTTTCTAAACACGTTTCTTTTTTACCTTGTTACTTTTCTCTTTGTATTTATCATTTTATCCACTTGACTATGTTACAAAGAGAATTTTGAGTGGAACACCATATGTGTTGTTTTCATATATTTTACTTTTTATTAAATACATATTTTAAGTATTTGTACGTTTCTTTTATTTAAACACTCAAATTTTTTATTATTTTAATTATATTACTGAACTTATAAAATTCAAGGTATAATTAAAATAATAAAAAAATTAATAATGCAATTGATTTAAAATTATAAAGTTCAAGTGTAATTAAAATAATAAAAAAATTAAGTATCTAAATAAAAAAATGCAACTACAGGGGGTTAAGATATGAATTTTGTCTATTACTTTTCCTATTGGTGGAATATTCAAAATTGGTGACTTTTTTCTTATTTTTAATTTGCGTGAAAGATAATTTTTGACTATTTGTACTAACAAAAACTTTGGGAGGTAAGTTAAAGAACATGAATATTTAATAATAGGCAAGTAAATATTTTTAATTTACAATAAATTTTTATTTGTGTGAAAAAGATTTTTGTCATGAAGAATGATGGTCACGCCATGTTTTAACCACAAGTATTTTCTCATTAGTTATTGCATTTTGTGACAAAATTTTTTTTATCACCAAAACCATACTGTAGTGAAAAAATTAATATTACAATTAATATCTTTGTAACATGGTCAAGTGAAAATAACATTTAGAGAATGGTTTTATCACCAAAACCATTCTCTAAGATATTATTATGGGAAAATAATATCTTAGAGAATATTTTTTATTTTTATAATTAATATTACAATTAAATTTCTAATACAAATAATTTATTTCTATATAACATCATTTCATTACACTCTATAGTTTAAAAAAAAATGACAATTTTATACCTTCAAAAGATGTTTTGGTGTTTTATCCTCACTAAATTCTTTAAACTTTAGTATTCTATGTCATGTTAAATGTTTCTGGTCATACTTGTCAAGGTTAAAAATTTCTATGCTATTATTGTGATTCATGTGTCGCTACATGGTAATTAATTTACTTTAGATCACTTTCATTATTTTAATTATTTTACAACGACATAATAACTAAAATTTGTCTAAAGTTATTGGTTTTACTTTCTAAGCACGTTTCTTCTTTGACCCGGTACTTTTCTCTTTGTATTTATCATTTTGTCCATTTGACTATGTGGAAAATTTTAAAAAGTCTGACGGAGTTACCGATTGAGTAAACAAAAGGGGACAAAAAGACTATTTTGTCCCCACGCCTTACTTTCTTCATTCCCCTCCCATGGATTGCCTCGGCCCTGCTCTGTCGTCTCCCCTACCATGGCCGTCACCGCGTCTCGCTATCTTCGCCTCATTTCACCGACAATCGCTGCATTGACTGTTAGCAAGATGAGGCGAAGCGAGGTGAGGCAGCAATGGTAGAGAGACGACGAAGACGAGGTGAGGCAAAGGCAACGAGGCGAGGCGGCTGCCATGGCAGGAGAGACGAAAAAGCAGGAGCAGGGGCAGGGACAGTGGCCCGCTTTGCAAATTTGCAAAGTGGGCAGGGACAAAATCATATTTTTGTCCTATTTCTATGAAGGGCTCGGTAGGCCCATCAAGCCTTGTAGAATGACTATTGACTATGTTACAAAGAGGATTTTGAGTGGAGCTCCCAAAGTATATGTCGATTGATCGGATGAGTAATATACTAGTATCAATTCAGTGAGTTACGATTTCGATCATTGCGTTGTGCAATGGCTAAAGATTCAACATGCGATTTACCTTTCTTGAAATAATCAATGACACAAATACTGGGAGCAACACAAGAGCGGTTGTCCCGAGAGAATTTTGAGTGGAATGCTGCTATTTTTATATATTTTACTTTTAGTCAAATACATATTTTAATTATTTAAATATTTTTTTCATTTAAACACTCGAATTTTTTGTTATTTCAATTATATCATTGAATTTACAAAATTTAAGGTGTAATTAAAATTACAAAAAATTTAATAGTACAATAGACTTAAAATTATAAAGTTTAATATAATTAAAATAATAAAAAATTTAAGTATCTAAATAAAAAAATGCAACTATAGGGGGGTTAAGATATGAATTTTGTCTATTACTTTTCCTATTGGTGGAATATTCAAAATTGATGACTCTTTTTTCTTATTTTTAATTTTTGACTATTTGTACTAACAAAAAATTTGGGAGGTATGTAATATCCCAAAAAAAAAAAAACAGTTGAATTAATTGTGTGTGCTATGCTCGTGTGCGTGGAAGCTGTGGAATGGCCAGTGGCCATGTTTTTCAAAGTGAGCAGAGAAGAGACAGGGGGAGGGCGAGCAGAGAGTGAGAGATAGAGATCGGGTGAGAGAGCAAGGTGGGTCGAGAGATTGGGAGGAAGGGAGTGATTGATATAGAGAGAGAAAGAGAGAGAGGGAGGGAGAGAATGGTGGGTGGCTGCCATGGGAGCTAGCCGAGAGCTCGGCCATGGCAGCCGAGCAACTTGCAGCATCGGCGAAGGCGGAGCAGCAGGCTTGCGGTGGTCGGGGCGGCACGGTGATGGCAGGCGAGGGTGGCCGGTTGCAGCGGCAGCGGCAGCTGCATGCGTGCGCGGGTGCGGTGGTCATGGCCGTTGCTGAAGCAGGGGAGGCAGCGCGGGGAAGGAGAAGAAGAAGAAGAAGAAGAAGAAAGGAAGAAGAGGAAAAGAAAGAAGAAAAGAAGAAAAAGGAAATGAAAGGAGAAGAAGAATGGAGATGCATGCGCGGGAGATGCAGGGAGGAAGAAGAAAAGAAGAAGAAGAAAGAAGAGGAAAGAAAGAAAAGAAAATGAAGAAAATAAAGAAAAATAAAGAAAATTTTGGAATTTTTCAGCATAGGAAGTGATCAGGTATGTGGGTAAAAATTAATAAAAGCCTGATATGTTTAAATTACAAATTTTACGCGATTAAAATTAATTAATTTGAGTCTCGGTTGTATTATTTACTAGGAAATGATTTGATTTGCATCGGGAGCTCGAGTGAGGTCGGAATCAGCTGGTTTCAGGCAAGTTCCAATCCCTTCCTCGTATTCTTTAATTTTCGTGAGAAACCCTGTGATTTCTCGTATGTTATACCCTCCCTTCATCTGTTTCGGCTCGTTTATTAATTATGGAATTTTGTTGATTTCTCGTATTTTACTGTGGTGCGCTTACGAGGGATTTTAGACAGTTAAATTATTTATATTACACGATAGATTTATTTAATTAAAGCTGCAATTTTATTTATTGCCAGCGAACTTTTTACTTCGCAGTGAGAGTGCAAGAAAAGCAAGAAACGCCCGTATAAAGGCAAGCTCCCAACCCTCTCTTCCTGATCTTTAATTTCCCTGAAAGACCCTATGATTTCTTGTATTTTATCACTTCCCTTACTTTCATTCGACACCTAGCATTGTTTGTTGAATTATTATTCATTTGTTTTAATTTAAATTAAATCTGAGGCTTCTATAATTTTATTCGTTGTGAGCCTACGAGGGTTTGTACCACCCCCATTCCTTTCGGAATGATGCTGAACCCAGTTTGGGGAACTAGGTTTCTAGTCGTGCGGATTTTATTTATGATTTTTCTCGGATTTACTTATGATTTGATTAGAGCTATTGAGCAGTGGGGCAAGGGTCGACTGTTTGGTGACGTTGGGGTAGACTATTGTACGGCCTTGAAGTGGACCGTCAGGCGGACACTCCTAGTCACTGGCCGTTGACCGGTGCCGGGCACTGCTGACTACCTCTGTCGGTATGTGATTTACTGCATGATCAGATATATTGTATTACTGTTCATGATTTGATATGCACATGGGTATGGGATGCATGTTGGGATATTCATTTATTGAGTATGCTTGGACACGGACATTCTGGCCTGGTTAGGTTGCATCCAGTGCGAGCATATGCATGGCGTGTGGTTTACTATGTGGGCGGAGTATGGCCTGATGCCTGGATGTATGGGCGCTAGTGTATCACGTTGATGCTCACTACGCTATTGCATTTTTATGTGCATTGCATGTGTAACACCCGAGAAATTTTTTGAGAATAAAATGATATTTGGTAAAGGGCAAAATTAGAAATTTGAGAAAAATGAGACTTTAGGGCACACTAACCTAGTTTTGGACGACCAAATCAGCCAACGGGAGTACCTCGGACCCTAGATTGACCAAGAAAATGGTATAGTATCGATAAGCAATTAAAATTAAGATTTTTAGAGGTGAAATAAAGAAGATCGGGAACAGTTTTCGATACAGCAAAATACAGCTGCCCACTTAGGTCGTTTTACCGAATTGCTGTAAACGACGTCCAAAAAAAAATCAACGGAGAGTATCAGGGAATAGTATTCGATGTGTAGAACAACCCTTAAGTGGTTTCGGGTTGAATCGAGTGAATTTGAGGTCAAATAAATCAGTCGGGCCAAAGTGTAATTTTCTAAAAATGCCCGAGGGAGGTCTAAACGGCAATTTTTCGGAAGTTTCAAGGGTGAAATGCGAAATACTAACCTTGAGGGTCTTAGTGATAGTGTTAGAAAGATCAGGGGCTTGAGAAAAGGGGCCAAAATGCAAAAGAGAAAATGTCAGGGGCCTAACTGTAATTTTTAAAAATTGCTCGCGCATGGCAGATCTGGCCGCACGTTTTGGCCGGAAAATCCGGCCATTTGGCCGTCAAGTCTTGTCAAGGGAGTGGCCTAGGGTGTCCTGGTGGCGTGAGGGGAAAGAAATGGCCGGAAAATCGGCCACGTGGGGTCATTTTTGGGCTATAAATAGCCGAGGGTTCGGCCGATCTTAGAAGCACAAATCGAGCTCGTTTTCGAATGAGTTTTGGAGATTGGATAGAGGGCTTTTGGTCTCCAGGAGGTGAAGATCATTTTGGGGGTGGTTTGAAGCATTTTGGTGGAGGTTTGAGGGTGTTTTGAGCTCGGCCGAGGGTTGGAGGCGGACCATCGCCGCCGACCTGTAAGTCGACTTTTAATCGACTTTCCGGTGGCCTTTCGGCCTGATTTTTGTGGCATCGGGATCGACTTCGAGTGGGCTTTCGAACGGCACCCGAATCAAGGTCATCGGAGCACCGGCCGGCGACCGGCCTAAGGTTGAAGACGACTGGCGCGTGACTGGCACGCGCCAGCCCAAACCAAGCCACCCACGCGCCACGCGTGAGGGCGCGTGAGACATCAGGTATTTTCGAATTTTTTTTATTATTTTTGGAAAATTATTTTATGTATTATGGTGCATTAAAATTTGGGAAATTGTTAGAGCAAATGGTCATTTTGTAATTTTTAAGGTGAAAAAGGCTTGAGAAAAATAGAAAAAGATATTGGAAAATCCTTAAAAAATTTTGGGAGATAGGAATTAATTAATTATGAATTATTGTGAAGAGAAATCAACGAAAACTATTGATTAGGTATTTATTAGAATTTTTGAAGAGAAATATAAGGAAAATAGGAGGAAATTATGAAAAATTGGAAAAAATAGATATTAATGTGATTTTGAACAAATGTGATGACTAGGGTATCGGTGAAACTCAAGGTTGAAGTACAAGAGCGTCAGGTGCGAGAAACGAGGCTAGGCACGCAAATCGAGGCATGCGCGCAAATCGAGGTTGATCGCGCTTGACAATTGGGAGTTTGTTTAAATGTGAGTAGTTCTCTTCTAAAAACCTGATTTACTGTGAGTGTTCTCCCCAAACTCGGTTTGGCTTGTGAGTGGTTCTACCAGAAAAGATTTCAAGCAATGGTTTTCATACTCATGGCTTGGTTTTAATGATGAACTGTCCAAATCATTGTTTACATGTGCATTAAACGTTGATTTTAAGTATTGATTTAAATGACGCATGTTATGAGTTTAAGTGATGCATGTTATGATTTTTCGACCATTGGCTTGTTTGCGTCGTTCATGTGGTATGTGGGTTGTTGACCTGTGACGTGGCCCAGAGTGGCAGCACTCGGGGATGCGTACCTAGGATTAATGTTTGGTGATCACTTGGGACGGGGCTGAGACGGACTTCACCCTACGGGACCCAAGTGGCAGGGCTGCGAGTGGACACCACCCCGGTTGATGGCTCAAGTAGCGGGGCTGCGAGTGGACACCACCCCGGTTGATGGCTCAAGTAGCGGGGCTGCGAGTGGACACCACCCCAGGATCCTTTGAGCGGTAGCATTAATGCCTAGGTGACGTCGATTCCAAGGATAGTGCTGTCGTGACACTCTTGGGGCTGGGGTTGTGTTTTGGAATGCTTAAATGGGAGCGTAAAGCCTGACAATGACCGTGGGTGATTCCTGGGTTCATGTGTCGAGGTTGTCCCTCTTAAGCAGGATCGGTTTGCCAATGGGTCGATTTGGTCGTGTCGCCTTAGAGAGATTGCGTTTTCCCCGGTTAGGGTTAAATGCGTTGGGATTCTCTTAGGCTGGTGCATGTTGAGATTTATCGATTTTGTGTACATGATTCTGCATACATTCATGAAAACGTTTTTGAACTCTCACTTAGATGATTCAGCATCTAATTTGGACTATGTCCCTGGAATATTCAAACGTTCCAGGTGAAAGCAGTGACGTCAAAGGAAGAGTGTCGTCGGGATGTAGCAGTTGGTTTTATCTATGTTTTTTCAAGGTTCAGAGGTTATGTAATGTATTTTCATGTGAAACATCGATTCAGTTGTTGTAAAAGAAATTGTCAGTGATATGTATATATTTGAGGTTTCGATCTTGCTTCCGCTGATGTGATTAATGATGCCTGTCTTAGTTTGTTTATTAAATGTTGTTATACTAAGAAGGTACGATCGAGATTGTCGGGAAAACGGTTTGGACGGCTATCGAGGGATTTATGTGGTGTTGATTTAAATTTTCTCGAAATCTCGAATTAACGCACGCTTGGGAAAAGTGGGGCGTTACACTTGGTATCAGAGCGAACTAGAAAAATCCCTGATTGGAGACTCAGGGGTACTAATGGAAATAGGGAATGATTGAGTCAGTAACGGTTAGTTTGATGTCAAGCTAGGCGATAGGAATCATTGAGATGATTTGGTATTTGTCGAGGATTCGAGTATTAGAATCATTATTGTCTAAGTATTGATGTTTTCTTTTCAGATGGAAAGGACTCGAAGAATCCTGGATCTCAACGAGCAAAATGAAGGAAACAGTGGTAGCAGTCATCGTGGTCGCTCAGTGAGTCGCGCCACAAGCAGTCGCCATAGTCGCTCTACGAGTTCTGCTACAAGTAATCATCGTAGTCGCTCACGACAAGAAGAACAATCAGGTCCTAGTGAGAGTAGGCTTGATCGAATAGAACGAATTTTAGAGGGCGTGCTGACACATGTTACGAGAAATGAGGCGCCAAGACGCACTCCCCATATGCTGGATCAGTATCACCGGCAAAGACCCCCGGTGTTTAGAGGCAAAGCAGGAGATGACCCTAGTGCAGCTGAGTACTGGATGGAGCAAACTGAGAAGCTGCTCCAACACCTGCAGTGTAGTGACGAAGAGAAGGTTAACTGCGCCACATTCATGCTTGAGGGAGAGGCTGCACGATGGTGGCAATCAGCCCAACGAGCCCTACAAACGACACCCGGACAGGCAGCACATGGTCTAAGGTCGAGACAAGATCAGACGATAACCTGGGAGGCATTTAAGGAAGTTTTCAATGCCCGGTACTTTCCCCAAAGCTGGAAAGAAGAAAGAACGTGGGAATTCATGAACTTAAAACAGACTGACGAAATGTCAGTAACCCAATACGATGTCAAGTTCACTCAACTGATCAGATACGTGCCTATGTACGAAACAGACGAGAGGCAGAAGGCACAAAAATTTGTGAGTGGGCTAAAAGTGGATTTACAACAAGCCCTCAGTTCGTGTATCATCAACACTTACAACGAGGCACTGGACAGGGCTCTAACCACCGAGATGAACCTACTGCGTGTAGGATTAATAAGGTCTGATGAAAAGAAGAAAGAATTGAAAGGCACGGAGCATAAAGGGAAAAATTTCAAAGAAAGCAAGCCGTGTCCCCGATGCAATAAAGAACACCCAGGAAGAAATTGTTCTCAAGGGCATATCACATGTTTTTCGTGCGGCGAAAAAGGACACAAGGAAAAGGACTGCCCTAAGAAGAAAGATGTGCCTCCAACTGGAAATAGAACGGGGATCACGTGCTACTCGTGCAATCAACCTGGTCACTATGCCAATGAATGCCCGAAAAGATAAAAGGTAGAACAAACTGGGAAGATAACCATGACGTCAGGACCTCGTACCGGACGAGTCTTTTGCTTAACGAGAGAAGATGAAGAGGTCTACCCTGGCTTGGGAAGAGATGATAAAGAAACCACGACCAAGGACATGCCGAGTTAATGTTATCAATTTCTGTGTCATCATGGCATTAGCATTAGGGTCGGTTGGAAGTCAATGAAATGTATTTTGAGGACACAGTTGGATATAATAATAAGTGTTATGAATCATTTTGGGATTTGTGTAACTGCCTGTACGAAGCTACAACGAGATATTCTGGGAAATAAAAACGTGTCTGGTAAGATCGGATCACATGGATAAGTAAGTTAGGAATAGTTACTAAGGAAAAATGAATGATACTTAGACATTTCAATTGGAAGTCATTAGCAAATATCACGGACCAAATTTCGAGGACGAAATTTTTTCTAAGGGGGGGAGGATGTAACACCCGAGAAAATTTTTGAGAATAAAATGATATTTGGTAAAAGGCAAAATTGGAAATTTGAGAAAAATGAGACTTTAGGGCACACTAACCTAGTTTTGGACGACCAAATCAGCCAACGGGAGTACCTCGGACCCTAGATTGACCAATAAAACGGTATAGTATCGATAAGCAATTAAAATTAAGATTTTTAGTGGTGAAATAAAGAAGATTGGGAACAGTTTTCGGTACAACAAAATACAGCTGCCCATTTAGGTCGTTTTACCGAATTACTGTAAACGACGTCCAAAAAAAAATCAACGGAGAGTATCAGGGAATAGTATTCGATGTGTAGAACAACCCTTAAGTGGTTTCAGGTTGAATCGAGTGAATTTGAGGTCAAATAAATCAGTCGGGCCAAAGTGTAATTTTCTAAAAATACCCGAGGGAGGTCTAAAAGGCAATTTTTTGAAAGTTTCAAGGGTGAAATACGAAATACTAACCTTGAGGGTCTTAGTGATAGTGTTAGAAAGATCAGGGGCTTGAGAAAAGGGGCCAAAATGCAAAAGAGAAAATGTCAGGGGCCTAACTGCAATTTTCAGAAATTGCTCGCGCATGGCAGATCTGGCCGCACGTTTTGGCCGGAAAATCCGGCCATTTGGCCGTCAAGTCTTGTCAAGGGAGTGGCCTAGGGTGTCCTGGTGGCGTGAGGGGAAAGAAATGGCCGAAAAATCGGCCACGTGGGGTCATTTTTGGGCTATAAATAGCCGAGGGTTCGGCCGATCTTAGAAGCACAAATCGAGCTCGTTTTCGAATGAGTTTTGGAGATTGGATAGAGGGCTTTTGGTCTCCAGGAGGTGAAGATCATTTTGGGGGTGGTTTGAAGCATTTTGGTGGAGGTTTGAGGGTGTTTTGAGCTCGGCCGAGGGTTGGAGGCGGACCGTCGCCGCCGACCTGTAAGTCGACTTTTAATCGAATTTCCGGTGGCCTTTCGGCCTGATTTTTGTGGCATCGAGATCGACTTCGAGTGGGCTTTCGAACGGCACCCGAATCAAGGTCATCGGAGCACCGGCCGGCGATCGGCCTAAGGTTGAAGACGACTGGCGCGTGACTGGCATGCGCCAGCCCAAACCAAGCCACCCACGCGCCGCGCGTGAGGGCGTGTGAGACATCAGATATTTTCGAAATTTTTTTATTATTTTTGGAAAATTATTTTATGTATTATGGTGCAATAAAATTTGGGAAATTGTTAGAGCAAATGGTCATTTTGTAATTTTTAAGGTGAAAAAGGCTTGAGAAAAATAGAAAAAGATATTGGAAAATCCTTAGAAAATTTTGGGAGATAGGAATTAATTAATTATGAATTATTGTGAAGAGAAATCAAGGAAAACTATTGATTAGGTATTTATTAGAATTTTTGAAGAGAAATATAAGGAAAATAGGAGGAAATTATGGAAAATTGGAAAAAATAGATATTAATGTGATTTTGAACAAATGTGATGACTAGGGTATCAGTGAAACTCGAGGTTGAAGTACAAGAGCGTCAGGTGCGAGAAACGAGGCTAGACACGCAGATCGAGGCAGGCGCGCAAATCGAGGTTGACCGCGCTTGACAATTGGGAGTTTGTTTAAAGGTGAGTAGTTCTCTTCTAAAAACCTGATTTACTGTGAGTGTTCTCCCCAAACTCGGTTTGGCTTGTGAGTGGTTCTACCCGAAAAGATTTTAAGCAATGGTTTTCATACTCATGGCTTGGTTTTAGTGATGAACTGTCCAAATCATTGTTTACATGTGCATTAAACGTTGATTTTAAGTATTGATTTAAATGACGCATATTATGAGTTTAAGTGATGCATGTTATGATTTTTCGACCATTGGCTTGTTTGCGTCGTTCATGTGGTATGTGGGTTGTTGACTTGTGACGTGGCCCAGAGTGGCAGCACTCGGGGATGCGTACCTAGGATTAATGTTTGGTGATCACTTGGGACGGGGCTGAGACGGACTTCACCCTACGGGACCCAAGTGGCGGGGCTGCGAGTGGACACCACCCCGGTTGATGGCTCAAGTAACGGGGCTGCGAGTGGACACAACCCCAGGATCTTTTGAGCGGTAGCATTAATGCCTAGGTGACGTCGATTCCAAGGATAGTGCTGTCGTGACACTCTTGGGGCTGGGGTTGTGTTTTGGAATGCTTAAGTGGGAGCGTAAAGCCTGACAATGACCGTGGGGTGATTCCTGGGTTCATGTGTCGAGGTTGTCCCTCTTAAGCAGGATCGGTTTGCCAATGGGTCGATTTGGTCGTGTCGCCTTAGAGAGATTGCGTTTTCCCCGGTTAGGGTTAAATGCGTTGGGATTCTCTTAGGCTTGTGCATGTTGAGATTTATCGATTTTGTGGACATGATTCTGCATACATTCATGAAAACATTTTTGAACTCTCACTTAGATGATTCAGCATCTAATTTGGACTATGTCCCTGAAATATTCAAACGTTCCAGGTGAAAGTGGTGACGTCAAAGGAAGAGTGTCGTCGGGATGTAGCAGTTGGTTTTATCTTTGTTTTTTCAAGGTTCAGAGGTTATGTAATGTATTTTCATGTGAAACATCGATTCAGTTGTTGTAAAAGAAATTGTCAATGATATGTATATATTTGAGGTTTCGATCTTGCTTCCGCTGATGTGATTAATGATGCCTGTCTTAGTTTGTTTATTAAATGTTGTTATACTAAGAAGGTACGATCGAGATTGTCGGGAAAACGGTTTGGACAGCTATCGAGGGATTTATGTGGTGTTGATTTAAATTTTCTCGAAATCTCGAATTAACGCACGCTTGGGAAAAGTGGGGCGTTACAGCATGGCTACTAGTAGTTATTAGTTCTCGGACGGGAGTACCGTTCCGAGGGAGCCTATGACTCAGTTGTCGGGAGTACTGACGGGGACGGGCGACGGGAGTACCGGCCCGGGATCGTGCGCGCAGGTTTGTGGACACATTTGTTGCCTTTCAGGGCAGTGGCAGGTTGGTATGGGACTTGGGTGCCGTGTGTCTTGTGTGGGCTCCAAGGACCGGTATGTGATTTTATTACACTCTTCTATTATGTTGTAGCGTCTCATGACTTGTGTGTACCTGGGAGTTTATTTTGGAGAGAGTTCTTCTAGTTACGTTCAGCCTTCGGCCTTTCTTTTCTTTACGCCTGCTGAGTCTCTCGACTCACTTTGCTTTCCATCATTCCAGGTAGTGCCAGCGTGGGTCCGAGCAAGGGAATCAGCTTTAGGCGACAAAGTCGGTATGGTGTACAGGCAGTCCCATCAATCTCTGTCAACTCTGATGGTTGTATAAGGTCTATTCTTTTATTTCTGACTATGCCAGGTCATACGTCGTGTCTCGTGTGTGTCGGCACAGGAGTTTGAATTCTTTTATTGATCTTATGACCGCTGTGTTAGCGGGGCACCGGTAGTGCCTGCATGTGTTTTGCTTCGCTTCCATTGCTCTTATTTTTGTGTAAGCATGCCAGGGTGGTGCTGGTCTTGTGTCTCATTATTTTTCCCCTTCCGTAAGTGCTTCCGTTATGATAGTCCGGGCGACTGGGATATCCGGGCGGGGGTGCTTACATTGTTGGTATCAGAGCATAGTTTGAGTCAGTTTTGAGGGACGAGTTCCTGTACACCAAGGTTGTCGAGTAGAGTTAGGGAGATTTAGGTGAACCGAATAGGGTTAGGCTACGTTAAGTTGAGTTTTATTGACTCGTGTGAGATGCGGTGTCCCAAATTTATGTTCGTGCAAAGGTGATAAGTGCACGTTAGGATGGGACCTTGAGGTGGTAGGAATGGAATTTATTTAGGACTTGTGCCTACCTCTAGGTGTTCGAGTAAGAGGTTGGTTTTGCCTTAAGATATTTACCTGACATTTGGTGTTGGATGTAGATTTTGAGTATTCCCAATGGAACCCGGAGACCTAGATCCCAATGTACCCCTTCCCAATTCGGAGAACCTTCTAGCATTGGGTCATTTATGGTGTCAGTGGGAATAGGAGTTCGCTTTTGGATGGGGAGGTGAGTAAGACGAAGAGGAGTATTTAGTGAGTTATATGTATCGGCTTGACGAGTTGTTTCAAGAGATGATCCACAAGATCTTTTGGGGATTGTCGGAGAGATAAGTCATGTTGCCTGTGAGCACATGAATGACGTATGGAGGCGACTGACTGACTGAAGCAATGATGAATGATGTGGGCCTTTGTTCTCATTATGATGCTTTTGCTAGGTCAGTGAGGTAACAAGCTGCCATTTGGGAGCCTTGTCAGGGACCGGTACAGGACGTACCCAGGGTTGGAGCACTATCTGACGCCTAGTTAGTCCAAGTTACCGTGAGGGTACTGTCACAGCTGCTAGAGGAACCTATTAGACCCAGCTCCAGCGTAGTTAGCAATGAGAACTTAGCTTACCTGACCGATGAAGCTACCTCAATTGCCAGAAGTGATGATGGGAGTTCTAGTTAGTGAGATTATTAAGGGGCTGTAAAGTAAATGTGTGGTTGTAAATTATGAGTTTTGTAAGGATGAAAATTGTGTGAGAAAATTATGTAATGAAATGTGCTTAATAACTTGTGAGCTTTGGGATCCCTAAGAATCAAGTAGTCATTGCTATTAGCAAAAGAGTGTCCTAGTGACCTGATGCGATAAATAGTATGAACCTAGAAAGTCATAGGTCTGACTAGCGATGGTTATTTAGTTGCGCACTATTTTTGTTAAGGCCGAGTGGACCGGACACTTGATTTGTGGTGGACTTGTTACGTCCCTAACACGTACCTTGACTAAGCTACATTTAATCACTTCCCTTAGATGTGATTAAGGGAATTTTTAAAGTTGCATTTAGGGTGTACGTTGCTCATGACAAGGGCGTGTATGGCTTGATCATTTCCTTAGTTGTGAATGAGCGAGGGATACTCTGGACTTTCTTGGAGATTTACCAAGGAGGTTGCCTTATTAAGGGATTGACCCTACAATTAAACTGGGCAGCCTTGAGGCACAGGTGTTCTTTCTCCTGAGCAGATGATTTATTGGGCTAACTCTGAGGTGTTTTCTAATGATTGCTTATCGTACTCGTACGACTGCTTTGAGTTCGTGGCCATGCCATTTAGGCTAACCGACGCCTTCGTAGTATTTATGGTTTGGACAAGACCGGCGACAGAGATAGAGGTATGGAGTTCCTTGGTTTCGCCAGGCGTTATCGATGCCCTATAAAGGCTTGCATCAATTTCTTGAGAGTTGAGGTCATAATAGAATGCGAGATAGAGGTCTATGATTGGATTTTTCCAGGGGTGCGGAAAGGTCTCACATGGTAGGAATGTGCTATAGGAGTCCGATGGTAAATGGTAGATACGTAGGTATCGAGATTTGTACGTGGTGTACTGAGACAAAAAAAAAAACTGAAGGTTGGGTAAAGTGGTAATTTGTGGGTAGTTGGCAATTAAACTGTTTATACATATTCGAACGAGCGATAAGTAATATGGTGGGGTGTGAAGGCAAATTAAGGTTTTAAGGGGTTTGCATCCCTTGGAAGTTTAGGGCAGCTAACCCCAAGTTTAATTGAATTTGGATGGGGTCAAGCTTATTCCAAGAGAGATCTGTGATGGAATTGACTGAAGGGCTATTACGGAATTGTGGCCTTGGAGTTTACAATGGTTATGTTGCTTGGAGATTTGGCATCACTACCTTGCTAGCGTATAGATGTTTAGATCTCATAGGTGGAGCGGAGTTCAGGTGACGCCGCAATTGGCGTGTCGAAGATTAAGGCTGTAAGATTTTGTAATAAATAGGATAAAGCAAATGTGGTGGTAGATGTTTTGAGCTATCGTGGAGCATCCGTAATAAAGTGAATTAGAAATAAGAAAACCCCTCTGAGATTGTGGTTGCGAGAGATACCTGGGTATATGGTCAGGATCGGAGCTAGTCGCATGTCTAAGTAACTGTTGGGGTTCTACTGTAAGGACAGTGGTTTCTATGAGTACGCGCGGTACTAATCATAGACCACATGCTCTAGGGTCGGCTATTGACCGAGTAAGGAGATTTGACTCTTCTGGGTGCTGGTCAAGTGGTACATCGGCAGAAACATGGGATGACTTGTTATGTCAGCCAGAAGAAGGGTTAACCCACATCTTTAAGTTCTTTTTCTCTTTTGGGAGACTTATGAAATGTTTTGGGGATTAGAACAATTACTGACACGGTGAGGTGTTATCAATCGAGTAGGCTACGAAGTTGATAACACCAGTTCTAGAGCTTGTGTTCTAGCTAGCCTATTGAGTCTTTGAGGTGGTCAAGTTTAGTATTTAGCGATCAAAATGAGGTATGGCCAATTAGCTATGGGGAGTTAAGATCAACAACAAGATCAGGTTGAGGTTTAGTGGTCACCGAATAAGTTCCAATTGGATGTGTCGATTCCTTTAAGGAGGGGAGATCTGGTGACATCTTAGACCTCGAGATGTATTGAGTGGAGAATTTTTTTTCTTGATAGTCCTGATTAAACAATTACCCATATTTATTGATGGGACCCTGAGCATTTGTGGCAAATTATGGGAGAAAGTATTGCCGAGAAAATGCTGTGTACCTGGTTAAGAATTAGTGAGAAAAGTCAAACTAAAGGATATTGTTGTTGAACCCTTGATTGAGTATGTAATGTTGTTTAATTGGTCACGTTACCGAGTATTAATTCCTCGTCATGCAAAAGGGTGGCTTTGCTCTTGTCACTACCGGTTGTATCTAGAATTAGTTGCATTTTCATTGAGCTTGTGCGGCAGATCAGTTTATCATTGGAATTGAGTACCGCTGAATTTATGAGATTGTCTCCAGGTTGATATGTGGTCGAGATAACTTTGGGGAACAATTGAGTTATGATGTTGTAAAAAGAGAACCTTATGGTTGTACATAATATATGATCGATGACATTTCTTAAGCTAGTTAAGGTATTAGTGGTCATAACGTGGTCCAGGTGAGATGATGGATTGGGGAGATGTGCTAGTGTGATAAGTCAAGTAGGATACGTGGTAGGCTCGGACTTGTGGAAATACTGGAAAATGATGATATGGAATGTCCTGAAAGAGATGTTAAGTAATCTCATGAGAGTTGTGAGCATATTTTCAAGACACGGATTGAACGCGAATTTCGAGGACGAAATTCTATTAAGGATGGGAGAATTGTAATATCTAAAAAAGAAAAAGTTGAATTAATTGTGTGTGTTGTGCTCGTGTGCATGGAAGCTGTGGAGTGGCCAGTGGCCATGTTTTTCAAAGTGAGCAGAGGAGAGACAGGTGGAAGGCGAGCAGAGAGTGAGAGATAGAGATCGAGTGAGGGAGATAGAGATCGGGTGAGAGAGCAGGGTGGGCCGAGAGATTGGGAGGAAGGGAGTGATCGATAGAGAGAGAGAAAGAGAAAGAGAGAGAAAGAGAGAGAGAGAGAGAAGGGGGGGTGGCTGCCATGGGAGCTAGCTGAGAGCTCGGCCATGGCAGTCGAGCAACTTGCAGCAGCGGCGAAGGCGGAGCAGCAGGCTCACGACGGTCGGGGCGGAGCGTGTTGGAAATGTATGCCCTAAAGACACGTTTTATTCAATTTATGGTAATGATGTTTTCTTTTAGTCAGTTTATGGCACATATATCATTTGCATTTAATTGTTGGAAAAGTGTCCATGCTATTAAGTAAGTGATTCATGTGATGGGTCGTTCTTCACAGTTAGGCATGAATCATGGGTACTTAATATGCAAGAAAAATATTACTCTTGATCTTTTGATAGAACTGGGCATTCTATCATGATAAGATCATTGTGCAATAGATCCTAATGGAGGATGGCTTGCCTTAGCCAGTAAACAGTCCGTTTACTCTAATTGTACAAGCGCATTTGGAATGCGTAGAGTGGACCTGTGATAGAAGCTAATGACAAAGTACTAATTATCATGGAGCTAGTCTATCATTGCTACTACGTGGACGAGTACTCTAATACTTGAGTATTAGTTGGTGGTCTGGTGAACCTAGAGCTATATTCTTAGATTCACTATAGGTGAGGTCTATCAAAGATCAGCAACCTTGTGAGTTGGGAGTGTGGTTTTCTAATTAGCTAAGACAGACTAATACAAGATAGTTTCTGTGATTCACCCCCTTGTGATTGTCCAAGAATAATCTAATAATCCAGGGCCCTGGGAACGTGACTTAAGAATGTGTGCTTCTGGGTAGCTCCCAGTGATAAGCAAGTACATTCGAGTAGTCACGGATTATTGGACTAGTGATCTAAGGATGGTAGAAATCATTTAGAGAGGTGTTAGTACATTATTCCTTTCTAAATGATGGGTGTTACACAGAGGGGTATTTTCGTCATTACACTAGTAGGTCAAAGACATCGCACATGCAAAATTATTCGTGGGGTCAGTGTTACCATATGGTGATAGTTGGAACACTTAGAATGACAAAATATAGCTACTGGGTAGCAGGGATATTTTGGTCATTTTAGCAGCCATGAATAATTTGTCTTTTGGTCCCCAGGGTAGCTCGATGTAACTCATGTATTTTTTGATACATTTTGGCTTGTTGGGTAAATTACATTGAGAGAGAATTATTTAATAGTTCATTGGGTTTTAATTAATTAATTGGGCTAACCCAATTAGAGAATTAATTAAAAATGGACTTGGCCCACTAGGGTTTTTAACCCTTGGGTGCTCCCTATATATATTCTCTCTCTAGTCGTTATAAACCCTAGATTCCGATTTTCTCTTCTTCACTAAGAGAGGCCACGAGTTCGAGTCATATCTTGGAAGATCGAGAGATCTGATGCGAAGGATCGCAGGACAGCCATCGTCTCCACAACGTGAAGAAGCTGTCGCCCCTCCTCCTCCTGTCGCCCCATTCCGTCCGGTAATCCGTAGGAAAAGTAAGTCTCCTAGACTCAAATCAATACGAGGATAGTTTTGATGCTTAAAATGCTTCCGTTGCATGCTTTGATCCTCGTTTCCGGTCCTTCAGAGCGGTGGTGGCAGGCGAGGGCGGCCGGTTGCAGCGACAGCAGCAGCCACGTGCGTGCTTAGGTACGGCAGCCATGGCCGCGGCTGAAGCAGGGGAGGCAGCGCGAGGAAGGAGAAGAGGAAGAGGTAGAGGTGTCAAAAGGGCCGGCCCGGCCCGGCCCGGTCCGGCCCGAGTCGGCCCACGGGCTTTTTAAACGGGCCGGGCCGGCCGTTTTACTAAAAGGGCCGGGCCGGGCCCGGGCCCTTTTGCCATTGATAGGGCCCGGCCCGGCCCACGGCCCCCCTACAAAGGGGCCGGGCCAGCCCGTGGGCTGGAGGGCCGGGCCGGGCCCTTAGCCCATAGGGCCTAGCGGGCCGGGCCCTGTGGGCCCAGCCCTTTTTTTTCTTTTTTAAAAATATTTTTTTAAAAAATAATATATACAATATATACATATATAAATATCAAAATAATACATACATAAAAATTAGTTTTTTTCTTTTTAAAATATTTTCTATCTTAATTCTTAAATATTATTTCATCATTTTATATTTCAAAATTCTATATACCTTATAAATTTTTTTGTGAATTAATATGAAAAATAATGTACATATAAAAAGAAGAATGTTTATTTATAATTTAAATATATAAAAAATTTAACTTAAAAATTTTAAATAAATTGATGGTTATTATTTATATATATTGTGAAATTAAATGTTTTAATATCCAATATCAATAATTACTAAAAGATAACAAAATTTAAAAAAAAAATGTATAAGGGCCTTACTGGCCCATAAGGGCCTCATGGGCCCGGCCCATAAGGGCCACGGGCTGGGCCCTTAAACGGGCCGGGCCGGGCCGGGCCGTGGGCCTAATTTCTTAGGCCCAGCCCGGCCCCCTATGAACAGTAACGGGCCGGGCCAAAGCCCGGCCCGTCCCGGGCTGGGCCAGGCGGCCCGCGGGCCGCCCGGCCCTTTTGACACCTCTAGGAAGAGGAAGAAAAAAAAGAAGAAGAAGAAGAAAAAGAAGAAATGAATAAGAGGAAAAGAAAGAAGAAAAGAAGAAGAAGGAAAGGAAAGGAGAAGAAGAATGGAGTTGCAGGTGCGGGAGATGCAGGGAGGAAGAAGAAAAGAAGAAGAAGTAGAAGAAGAAGAAGAAAGAAGAGGAAAGAAAGAAAAGAAAAGGAAAAAAATAAAGAAAATTTTGAAATTTTTCGACAAAGGAAGTGATCAGGTATGTGGGTAAAAATTAATAGAAGCTTGATATGTTTAAATTATAAATTTTACGCGATTAAAATTAATTAATTTGAGTCCCGATTGTGTTATTTGCTAGGAAATGATTTGATTTGCATCGGGAGCTCGAGTGAGGTCGGAATCAGCTGGTTTCAGGCAAGTTTCAATCCCTTCCTCGTATTCTTTAATTCCCGTGAGAAACCCTGTGATTTCTCGTATTTTATACCCACCCTTCATCTGTTTCGGCTCGTTTATTAATTGTGAAATTTTGAGTCGTTTGATTTAAATTTAATTTATTAAGCTGGTTTCGAGGATTTTATTAGTGCGATTTAATTTAAAATAAATATGAAACTCATTGAGATTTTACTGTGGTGCGCTTACGAGGGATTTTAGACAGTTAAATTATTTATATTACATGATAAATTTATTTAATTAAAGTTACAATTTTATTTATTGTCAGCGAACGTTTTACTTCGCAACGGGAGTGCAAAAAAAGCAAGAAACGGCCGTGTAAAGACAAGCTCCCAACCCTCTCTTCCTAATCTTTAATTCTCATGAAAGACCCCGTCATTTCCTGTATTTTATCACCTCCCTTACTTTCATTTGGCACCTAGCCTTGTTTGTTGAATTATTATTCATTTGTTTTAATTTAAATTAAATCCGAGACTTCTATAATTTTATTCGTTGTGAGCCTACGAGGGTTTGTACCGCCCCCATTCATTTCGGAATGATGTTGAACCCAGTTTGGGGAACTAGGTTTCTAGTCGTGAGAGTTTTATTTACGATTTTTCTTGGATTTACTTATGATTTGGTTAGATCTATTGAGTAGTGGGGCAGGAGTCGACTGTTTGGTGACGTTGGGGTAGACTATTGTATGGCCCTGAAGTGGACCGTCAGGCGGACACTCCTAGTCACTGACCGTTGATCGGTGCCGGGCACTGCTGACTACCTCTGCCGGTATGTGATTTACTGCATGATCAGATATATTGTATTACTGTTCATGATTTGATATGCACATGGGTAAGAGATGCATGTTGGGATATTCATTTATTGAGTATGCTTGGACACGAACATTCTAGCTTGGTTAGGTTGCATCCAGTGCGAGCATATGCATGGCGTGTGGTTTACTATGTGGGCGGAGTATGGCCTGATGCCTGGATGTATGGGCCCCAATGTATCACGTTGATACTCACTACGCCATTGCATTTTTATGTGCATTGCATGGCTACTGGTAGTTATTAGTTCTCGGACGGGAGTACCGTTCCGATGGAGCCTATGGCTCGGTTGTCGGGAGTATCGGTCCAGGATCGCGCGCGCAGGTTTGTGGACACATTTGTTGCCTTTCAGGGCAGCGGCAGGTTGGTATGGGACTTGGGTGTCGTGTGTCTTATGTGGACCCCAAGGACCGGTATATGCTTTTATTACACTCTTCTATTGTGTTGTAGCGTCTCATGACTTGTGTGTACCTGGGAGTTTATTTTGGGGAGAGTTCTTCTGGTTACGTTCAGCCTTCGGCCTTTCTTTTCTTTACGCTTGCTGAGTCTCTAGACTCACTTTGCTTTCCATCATTCCAGGTAGTGCCAGCGTGGGTCCGAGTAAGGGAATCAGCTTTAGGTGACAGAGTCGGTATGGTGTACAGGCAGTCCCGTCAATCTCTGTCAACTCTGATGGTTGTGTAGGGTCTATTCTTTTATTTCTGACTGTGTCAGGTCATACGTCGTGTCTCGTGTGTGTCGGCACAGGAGTTTGTATTCTTTTATTGATCTTGTGACCGCTGTGTTAGCGGAGTACCGGTAGTGCATGCATGTGTTTTGCTTCGCTTCTGTTACTCTTATTTTTGTGTAAGCATGCCAGGGTGGTGCTAGTCTTGTGTCTCATTATTTTTCCCCTTCCGTAAGTGCTTCCGTTATGATAGTTCGAGCGATTGGGATATCCGGACAGGGGTGCTTACAAGGTAAGTTAAAGAACATGAATATTTAATAATAGGCAAGTAAATAATTTTAATTTACAATAAACTTTTATTTGTGTGAAAAAGAATTTTGTCACGAAGAATGACGGTCACGCCATGTTTTAACCACAAGTATTTTCTCATTAGTTATTGCATTTTGTGACCAAAAAAAAAAAATTTATCACCAAGACCATACTTTAGCAAAAAAAAATTTACATCATTAAATTTGAATTTTTAAGAATAATGCATTTTTTATTTATTCAAACCAACAATTATTAAATGATGTATATATTTTAAATAAAAAATGAATAATAATGTCTACATGACCTCATAATAAAAGTTTTTAACATATTTTGGTGGATCATACTATTTGTACAAAAAATAATTCATAGGTGGATTTATAGGTAAGGTAAAAATACTATTTTGTCCTTCTCTCCCTTTTCTCAATGACTGTTTTACCCCTTTATATCCTCTCTCTCCTTCTTCCTTTTCTTTCTCTTTCTTCAGCATTGCCCGTCGACGTCCACTGCTACCTTGCCTGGTTGAAGGTTGTTGCTCGCTTCTCGCCTGGCCGACCACAACCTCATATCTTGGCCAGGCGCGGCATCGGGCAAGCGAGGCAGCGGTGAGCATTGAGCGGTGGGTGCAAAGTAGCGACGGTGACGAGCAGTGAGGCAAAGACAGCGGTTGAAGGGGAAATGATAGAGAGAGAGAGATGAGAGAAGAGAAGTCGCGAATTTCTCGCGATAAATCCTCAATTTATCGCAATAAAACTATTTCTATACAAATAGCATTATCCATGATTGCCCAATGTGACAAGTTAAAATGACTATAACTATATATGGTGAAATTAATCCAAAATCATTTGTAAGCATTTTAAGTTAAATTAATATTTATTGAGGTAGTGTTTGGTAATTAAGATATAAATTAAAAAATGTAAGATATAAAAAGTATTTTATATTTTTATTCTTTTTAATGTATTTATTAAACTTATATTATTAATAATAAAAAAATTATTTGACTTTTTATTTGATATTTTTTAGATATATTTTTCTCTCCCTACTCTAGATAAACATATATTAGACCTTACAAATAAAAAAAAATAATCCATATATTATTTAGTTTATTTAAAAAAAATAATAAATAATTTGATAAAAATTTTATAAAACTCCACAAATTTATCTCAATTATGTTATATTTTAATTTAAAAAATATTTTAATTTTATCTTAATATAATATTATTTTACTCGAGGTTGGGTAATTTTTATTCCAAATGGGACCATTCATCCTAACACCGTAAGCTGATCTGGCAAGAGGCAGGAATAGCCTGGCGATAGCAGCAAGCCGACGAAATTGGATTGGAATTTGGAAGTCCATGGCCCTGTTGGTTTCTTCTTCTTCTTCACTTCCTGGGCAGAAAATCTACAATGCTCTTCAGCGGAGCAGCCTCTCTGCTAGGTGATCTTTGGCTACCACTCAATGGTCAATTCCTAAACACGTGGTGAAATATAAAAAATTGATTACTTGTTGAAAATTCAACCCTGGATTTGATTTCTGCCAGCTGAAATTTTGCTTAGACGAAAAAAAAAAAAAGATTTAGAAAATCTTGTGAAGCTGATGCCTAGTATTCATGGCATTAAGGTTGAAGCTACTGCGAAAAAAGCTCACTTTGGTACTCAGAAACCAATATTATGCGCGCCCACAATCGGGTATCATAATTAGCAGGTTTTCTTCGTCATGGTCTTCAGGAAACCCTAATTCAAGTTCTGATTTTAGCCCTAATTTATATGCCCCATGTGTGGAGATAGATAATTTTGATGATAGTGATACTGGGTATGCAAGAAGTGAAGAGATGGGTGTCAAGAAATCTGGGTTATTGAGCCCATGTGATAGTCCTAGTGGTGTCCTTAGACGACGTTATAATTTTGATGATGTCCGTGAGGATGACGAGTCTGAAGAAGAAGAAGAAGAAGAAGCAGAGGGTGAGAGTGGTAGTGATCAAGACATTAGGGCTTTGAATATGGTTGGCAGAAATCCGCAACAGAGGGAAAATTTTTGGAGTTTTGAAGGAGATGATGATGAACTGAGTCACCCTTTAGTGAAAGAAGTTCGTAGATTGATTGATTTTCGGTCATCATGGAGTCCAAAGCTTGAAGGTGAATTGAGACACGCACTTAGAATCCTTAAACCCCGTCAAGTCTGTGCTGTATTGCGCTGTCACGATGAACGAGTGGCTTTGAATTTTTTCCGTTGGGCTGACCGGCAATGGAGGTACCGGCATGACCCAATTGTATACTATTCAATGCTTGAGGTCCTCAGTAAGACTAAGTTATGTCAGGGTGCTCGAAGGGTTCTTCGACTCATGCTGAGGAGGGGAATTGAGTGTAGACCGGAAGCTTTTGGTTATGTGATGATTTCCTATAGCCGAGCTGGTGACATGAAGAAAGCAATGCGAGTCTTATCTCTGATGCAAAAGGCAGGAGTTGAACCCAACTTGTCGATATGCAACACTGCCATCCTTGTTTTGGTGATGGGGAAGAGATTGGAAAAAGCACTCAGGTTCCTGAGTAGGATGCAAGTTGTTGGAATTGAGCCAAATGTTGTCTCTTATAATTGCCTGATCAAGGGGTACTGTGATATGCTTCGAATTGATGATGCATTGCATCTGATCGCTGAAATGCCTCTTAGAGGTTGCTTACCGGACAAAGTCAGTTACTATACAGTGATGGGCTTTCTTTGCAAGGAGAAAAGGATCAAAGAAGTGAAGGAGTTGGTGGAGAAGATGTTCAAGGATAGCAAATTGTTACCGGATCAGGTTACTTACAGTACACTTGTCCATATGCTATCCAAGAATGGTCATGGCGACGAGGCTCTTGAATTATTAAAGGAAGGAGAAGAGAGGGGTTTCTTGGTCGGTAAGGTTGGATATAGTGCAATAATTCACTCTTTTTGTCGAGAGGGAAGGATTGATAGGGCGAATGAAATTCTGAGTGAAATGTCTTCAAAAGGGTGCAGCCCCGATGTGGTGACTTACACGGCTATTCTCAACGGGTTATGCCATAACGGAGAGGTGGATGAAGCCAGAAAGTTGCTGCAGCAGATGTACAAGCTTGGTTGCAAGCCAAACACTGTATCATACACTGCCTTACTGAATGGGCTATATGTAGAAGCGGTAAATCATCAGAGGCAAGAGAAATGATGAAATCAAGTGAGGAAGACTGGTGGACGCCAAATGCTATCACGTACAGTGTTTTGCTCCATGGCCTTCGTAGGGAGAGCAAATTATTCGAGGCCTGTGATTTGGCCAAGGAAATGATTGGGAAGGGTTTTTGGCCAACTGCAGTTGAAATTAACTTACTGATCCAATCTCTTTGTCAAGAAGGTAGAGTAAATGATGCTAAGAAGTTTATGGAGGAGTGTCTACACAAGGGCTGTGCAGTTAACGTGGTGAACTTCACCACTGTACTCCATGGGTTTTGTCAGAAAGATGACTTGGACGGTGCTTTCTCATTGCTCGATGACATGTATCTGAGTAACAGACGTCCTGACGTGGTTACTTATACGACAATCATTGATGCATCAGGCAAGAAGGGTAGGATAGACGAGGCCATTGAACTGACAAAGCAAATGCTTCACAGGGGTGTGGTTCCGAGCCCAATTACCTACAGGACAATCATCCACCGGTTCTGTCAGCATGGCAGGGTGGAAGATCTGCTGATATTATTGGAAAAGATGCTTTCAAGGCAAAAGTGCAGAACAGCATACAATCAGGTTATAGAAAAACTTTGTAGGTCAGGAAACCTTGACGAGGCTTATAAACTCTTGGGGAAGGTTTTGAGGACAGCTTCAAAGATTGACGCCAATACTTGCCACATGCTTATGAAGTGTTATTTGAGTAAAGGGATTCCTCTGCTGTCTTATAAAGTGGCATGTCGTATGTTCAATCGGAACCTGATCCCTGATTTGAAGCTATGTGAGAAGGTGAGAGAGAGATTGATGCTAGAGGGGAAAGAATACGAAGCAGATAAGCTCATGCTCCGGTTTGTAGAACGTGGATGCCTTTCTCCCCGATATCAGCAAAATGTACAAAGTTAGCCCTCATTCTTTGTCTAATTGCTCCTGACGTGGTTTTGTTGTCTATCCATCATACTCCTTTGATGGAGCTGTATCCTGAGCTCCCGCCATGGTGATGAAAGCAAGAATCAGATGAGACTTCAGAATTCAGATTTATGCTATATCTGCCAGGGGCCTCGTATAATTGCAGTCGAAATTTGTTTACAATATTTGATCCGCTTTTGAGTAACAATTTGAAGTATGTGGTAGTAGTTTTCTTAACAATTTGCTTGTAACAACTCCAGGAAAGCACATTTGATGAAATCAACAATAAATTACAATTCCAACTTATCCTTATGGGATTGACCCGAAGTGGTCCATTGATGAAATCCCGACTCACTTGATAATTTTTGCTAATTACAAATCATGAAGCACCAATTATTTAACAACAGTTACATCTTCCCTTTTACAGGGGGATTAATTTTGTTCACAACATGATGCACACACTTTTCCGCCAGCATCAGCTTCCAGACTCCCTTTCCTACCTCTTTGTGCCTTGTACAATCTCCTATATGCTGAAACTGGAGAAGCTCAAAATACAACACATCCACGGACATATTTGGTGTCCATGGCTTCCAGTTACCTGCACAATGTAAGGACAAGCTGCCTTATGGGACAATCACCAGCATTCTTGTTGTTTGTGTTACTAGGTTTGCAGCAAACGCATGGGACACCAAATATGTCGGCACTTACCTTGTTAAAGGTCTATGGGGACTCTCAACCCATCGTGTGCAAACTGTACATAGATCCCTTCTCTACAAGCAATCAGCGACAGAGATAGAAAGGTTAGTTCTCTAAATTTAAAAAGCTCTACTACTTTCAAGGACTTGCGCGGAAAATCTGGTTACCACATCCAGATTTTGTCTCTGAGAAAAACAAGTAGGCACAATTCAAAACCAAAGCAAAATGGTAGACAAATTTCATAAAAGAGAATGCGTATCAATGATTAAGTTAGACCTTAATCTCTATACAAAACTAATAATAGGGCGGTGAGACTCAAATCATGAAGGAATTGCAAATTACAGTACCTTGCTGACCATTCTCTGAGCAATTCGTTATCCTTGTAGTGATCAACCTCATGGTTCATCCCAACTAACAGAGCTCGCTTTGGGCACAACTTTTTAAGAATATCAAATGTCTGACAATAAGAACTAAAATAAGCAACTATGGTAAGAAACATATATGTAAAAGGACTCAATAATTTTAAAAGTCAAACAAACCTGGGGGAGCCCTAAGTGAACGGTGTGGAAATCTTTCTGCAGAAATTAAAAAAAAAAAAAAAAAGCAGCTAACGAATTAAAAAAATAAAATAAAAAAATGAATTTTACGTAATACCCATAAAATTTAAGGAGAGAGGATCGACTATTTTTGTATTTAAAAATAAAAAAAAGCAAAGGCCTCTCATGTCATTAAAGGAGTACGAGAATTGGTCATTTTGTGCTTGCTCCTCTCTCTTCCTCTCCCCGCTCCACTTCCCTCAATCTCTATTTGTCGGGCATCTCCAGCACCGAAATGTCTGCTATCTCTTCCCTCCCCTCCTCTTTCTCTCTCTTCTCCTCTCCCTCTCTCTTTCTTGTTCGCGAAAGCCGATTTGGAACCAAACATGAGATGGTGTTACCCCCTTTCGGACGGGCTTGCAGCGCGACGGAGAAGGCAAAAAGAGACACTCTGCAGGTGAGCGAAGACGGCAGCGGTGATTCTGCTTCACAACGGCAGCGCTTCTCTTCCAGCGACTCTCTTTCTTTCTCTCGATCAAAACCCACCATCTGGGTTGGCTGAGTTTCTGTCAAACCTAATCATCTAGGTTCTCAAGACCGAGTCGCTCAGAGATAAGGTACCTAATATAATATAAATTGTTTGTCCATGATTAGGCACCCCTATTTCAATTATTGATTACAGAATATATTATAATCTTATGTCTCATGTATATTCCACAATTCAACAATTAGAGTCTTCAAAATATATGTGACAAGTTATCTAGAGCAGGGACAGGGAGATTTGAAATGATCTTTACTTTTGTTCATGTAAAAATAGATAGTTTGCAGCTTATTTATGCAAAATTACACTTACCCCTTATAGTGAAATCATAGCATAGACATAAATTCTACCTCGTGAATTATTTTTATTCATAACTGATAGATATCTAATAAAAAATATAAACAAATGTTTCATTTCAACTCAATCACATTTATTGAATTACAAGAGTATATTTCCACGTTGATAGGTTAAGATTAGCTTCCTATGAAGCCCTTGCACTAAATACCATTGAGGATACAATGCAAAAATGATTACAAGGAAAGACTAGGTCATGCACAAAATGATTAGGAAGAATAAAAGAACTTCAGGTTCATGACTGACCTTGGAGAGGGTGTCCAGGATAAGGAGATCCAGCCGTTGGCCACTGCTTTTTGAAATATCTGCAAAATGATAGCCTCTGTTGTGGTAGCACTTCAATTTGGATAAAGAAAGAAGACAGGATACACTTACTCTAATATAGTTCATTAGGAATTCATCAAAAAAAAAAATTTAACTGAGTAAGACCTCTCTTAGCATTCATGCATTTGAAGCTCTGGTGTCAATTCTACTGAAAGTACCACCCAACTTAGGATAGATTAGAAAGGTGAAACAGGTTTAACGTTTGCTTGCTTAAATAGGTCAAAATTGATATTATATGATTAAGCAGCAAGTTCAAGGTTTCAATGTCATAGACTAGCTGCCTTGCAGGCCAAACCAAAGCTAATAATAATCTTACAAGTTATAAAAATATCTCCTCTTAGTAACTTTTCACTGCTTGAATTAGAATAGTATAGTTATTTTGGGACATATTGGGTCTCTTGAATCATCCAAAAAACAAAATCAAACGAACTCGGAGTTTATTGGCATTCACGGAGATGTAGAAACAGTGGGTATTTCCACTAATATTTCTTCCAAAGGCATGGTTCTCAAGTTGGGAGAGATCATACTGTAATATCAACTAAATACAACAGGCTGGCTGCTACTCAAGAGTTCATTCCTACACAAAAAGAAAGCGGCCTGCTGGCAACTATAAAAGATTTGAGCTGTCGCGGAGGAGCCTTGAGTCCTTTTAAATAAATAACTGAGGATAACTTCGGCACCATATACTCTCCTGGCCGGAGTGATTGCAATCACTTGGCTTTTGCCAACAGATTAGAGCAAAATATAATAAATAAAGAATGCTTGTATACAGAGATTTGTGATTGTGTGTCCACAACTTCATTAAGCATTCAGGCCAGATTCAACAGGAACAGTGATAAACCCATCAACCATGATTCCTTGACATATAAGTTAATTAAATTTCAATAATATAAGGTGGGGACATGAGGTAAATGATGCTTCTGATATTTTGTCTCAGGACCGAGATAATTACCTTTTCAATTAAAACAGATTTCGAAACCAAAAATCAAGTCCGTCAAATTTGTATTTTTCCTTTTGTTTAGCATTGTTTCTATATTGAAATGAAATGAGATAACTGGGTCATTGTGTAGCTTATACTCAGAATTCCTAAGTAGGCCATGTTCAAGTTCTTTATAGCACCTTCCAAGCATGAATTCAATGTAGGGTGGGATTTTTTTTATTTTATTTCATATATTTGTTGTTGGGGGGGGGGGGGGGATGGTGGTTCACCGGTTATGTATGGAGGTATTGGTGATTAAGATATAAAAGATACAGCTATAAAAGAGGAGCAAAAAAAAACTCACACTGTTCAGTGGTTGGAAGAATTCGAGAAACATCAGATATGTACGCTACGTTACATTTTTGTCCAAAAAGAAAGCCCAAAGAAACATAATCTTCACCATGCATCACCTACATAAAGAAAATAAGCATAAATAAGAAGGAATATGCAAGGCGTAAATCACAAATCATAGTTTGAGAAGATAGGATTAGTGAAACTAACTGGCAACGGAACAAGTTCTAATCCTGATGCAACAAATGGCTTTTTACAGTCATTCTCAATTATCTTCCAGTCAAGCTGTGCAACCCTGCTCGCGAACCGACCTTCCTGATCCTTTTTCTTTAACAAGTACGGGAATTTCGCACCCACACTGTTACATGAAAAAATGGATGCACATCTACTACAAACTGATGGTAGAGAATTTGAAGCATAATATGCCAGCATACTCCAAAAGAGATGCTCAAAATCAAAATTCTAATAGAAGAATCATGCACACGATATCCTCCCGCAAAATACTATGACTATCACTATCACATGCACCAGAGTCATATCTTGGTAATGCATTCGAGTGCAATTATAATCAATTGATTTGACAATAGAATGTGCGCTATCAGTGAGAAAGAAGTTCAAAAGATACCTATCCTTTGTCTCCTGAGATAGGTAAATAGGAATGGGAGCAATTCCATTCGTGGGGCAGAAACGTTGCACAGAACGAATATCATCCAGACCAAGAACTGCATCAGCATGGTCATGAGTCAATACAATCTGCAATGCATACAATCGTTAGTTCATAAACACTACATTTTCAAAATATCAAGAAAGTCGTAGATGTTATTCAAGACAACTACACGCAACACACTAGAATCACAAGCCTAAATCCCACTAGGTAGGGACGGCAACATTGTGCAACACAAAAAATTAATAGCAAGATAATTTTCTGTGTGTCATACCAATCAAGATAAGCCATTCACATTACATTTATCAGTAAAGAAAATTCTACAGTAGTTCTCATTATTCAAGGAAAAATATAGAGATAAATACGGCAGAAAATATACTAATCTAAATGGAGACATAACCCCCAAAAAAGAAAGTAAAAAAATAAATCAAAACTTTTGAACTGTCTGTAACAGGAAAAACATTCAATCTATACCTCTTTGGAAACCTTGGACTTAAGCACATCAACAATTGGTTTTGTCCTGTGTAAGGTTTCTATCTAATGAGATAGAGGAAAGGTGGTAAATTTCTATCTCGAGAACAAGTAAAAATTGGCTCAATATGTACAGCTGAAGCGTCGGAGGCTTTTAAAAGATTAGGAACTGGGAAGTATTTAGACAGCAAGTATTTTTAGGGTATTATTCTGTAGAATCAATAGCTAAAAGATAGGGAATTGATAAATATTTTAGATCTCAAGAACCATTCAGAGGAACTGAATGATTCGTGATATGAGCACTAAGATATCTGCCTAAAACCTTTTTAGATACGTTACAAGCATCAACACTAAAAAAATTCAAAGTTTTTTAGAGTGGAACAGTGAAAGAAATCTTAGAATTTGTCTCCAAATAGTTGTTAAAAGGTTTAATTGAATTGAGCTAAGTATCACAGACATGCATTGAAACTTTTGCTTCCAAGTAATAATCTTATGGATCCACATATATGATATCAAAGGCTCATTCTCTTTGAATCAGACATACTGAAACAAAATGCCGAGAAAAAAGTAACTCACAGAATCCACCCGAGGTATCTTATAGAAAGTAAACGATCGAAGCACTTGCTCCCTGAATGTCTTGCCAACATCTATCAAGATATAATTGTCTTCACCTTCGATGGGGCAATAATCAATGAGAAGCGATGTATTACACCTACATGTTGATAAATCATTCGTCTCAATTCCTCCATTCTATAGATGGATCAACAACACCAATAAAAAAATAAATTACACTTGACACCCTTGAGGTTTCACTACATTTAACAGTGGCAGGTATCTTGAATGATGTTAAAAGAGCAAGATGTCTTTCAGTTTAGAGACGTGGGACAATAAAGGCAGATCAAATTGGACTGGGCACCCCTAGTGTTTTACATACTACACATGAGGTGTACCCTCTACTTTCTCAAAATTGCAAAAAGAAACCTCTAAGAAAACCAAAAAAAAATTCACATTTCAAAAAGGTTCCTCTGATTTTTACCCTTCTTCTACATCCACAATGACAAAAAATACTATGTTCTCAATTTTCTCGCCTCTTTATCCTTCCTTATTCTTACACTTTCAAGGTTTTGATTTTGGTGGCACTTTCAAAATTCGGATTTTACTTTAGACTTACACTTAGGGGCTATCGAACAGTGTAAAAGGGTTTTCATATAAGAGTTTTCAATTATAACATTAGGATTTCAATTCTCGGATTTTACATTACATTGGGCACCTTTCAGGTTTGACATACTTGCACAGGCTCTCTTTGCTTTTTAAAAATTACAAGAAAAATGAACATCTAGGAAACCAGAAACAAAATTGAAGTCATTCAGGTTTTTGGTGATTAGATTAAAGACAGAATAAATTAGAGGAAACCCAAGGGGTTGTTTACTTGCAGCAAATGATTTCTAATTTTCTATAAAATCTATAGCTTTCATTTCCTATAGAAAATTAGGAGAATGCCTTCAAATGAGAGAAATACATAAACTCATTTCCAATCTAGAAAATTAGGATACATTTTCAAAAAAAATAGACATGTTTTAATTTTCTTATGTAACTTGTGTTAGAAAATAAGATGAAAATGACCTGTTAAATTTTTTTGGGAAATTGCATTTTCTAAATCTCCGAATTAACAAGCAAAACTCATTTTAGTAGTTGATGACGTAAGAATCAGTCACCAATTGAATTTATAAGACTTTCCACAAGATTTAGACCACATCTTGAACTAACTTGGTCTTGAGATTCTTGCACACATGAAACAAGAGTAATTGTTTCAGGGCTCAGCTTGAAAGATGCCACTCCAATACTTAAGTCAACAAAGAATTTAGGATATAGTGTATAGGTTTGAAAGATTAGTGTAGAATGTCGTACTTTTGCCTCACCCCTTGAGGTATTTTTCTACTTTTTAGATTGAGGTTCGTGATAAGGATCACGATGAGAATTGGGCCTTACCCATGTCTAGGAGTGATTTAGATTGAAATTGTCAGATAAATGTGGAATATCCTATCTTGAGTTTGTGACGATTAGGGCACATGGCACCAAAAAGACTTTGAATGCCTATCTGTACTAGGTTTTGATTTATTCATTCCCTAGATTACAATGATTGCCTCATACGGAGGGCTTATCCTATGGGAATTTTCTTTGATTGAGGGTTCAACAAATAAGTGTTTCAAGATTTTCTTTTGCTTAAACTATGCTTTTGTGAAGATTATCTCTATCCTAGCTTAGAGGATACTTTGATGCCCATTTTCTACCTAGATTAGGTCCTCTCGTTTTGCTTCTATGCAAGAAATTCAAGAGTATAATTCACTTGGGATCTGAATTCTTTGTGATAAGCAGACATTCAAAGTCAAACTATTAGTTGATTGGATGTTTGACCTCCAACGTGACTCTACTAACCTAGCATTTTGTCTAATGTGAATTTCCTTATTTTTCCTAACATCAGTAGTTTTCCAAGTTTAGTTCAATTTTGGAAAGCTCATTTTCCAAATCTCCATTTTTCATTTAGAAAATTTTTGTATTTGAACAAATTTTTAATTTTTAAATTTTTGAGGATTAATTTTTTAAAAAAATTAGGAATTACTCCAACTCAAATATCTTGAAACTCTTAAAGTTGGGTTTTTTTTTTTTTAATCAAATTTCCCACCTCCAGCCTTCAATATTCCAGCCAACGCAATTACTCTTCACCCCTTTTGTTTTGCATCACTTGGACCGCGTGACCCAACCTTTGGTTACTGATTTCAATTTGCCGTTGGGTTTGGGAATGCCATTACGTCTTCATTTATTTATTTATTTTTGGCAATATCTTCTGTGGAACCAGTGCACCCTGTCATCAATCCCTCCGACCCTTTGCTGTTTTGGCCTTCTCTTTCTTGTTTTTAAGGCCTCTATATTTTGGTTACCACTCTTGCTGGCAACATATGTACAGAGAGATAGGAGGGAGGGGAGGGGAGTTGCACCCTGTATGAGTGTGCATACAGGGGAAGTTGATGTAGTCTACGAGGAAGAATCAGCCAAACAAGTGTAGAATTTCGGCTGGAATAGTGTAAAATCAGAGCTAGAATGATGATATGAAAATTAAAGTAAAAGAAAAAAGTTAAAAAAAACGGCTACCTAAAAAATGTAGCAGAGGGCAGTTTCAACTAGGGTTTCATGTTAATCACATGAATACTTATCAAAGTTAATAATAAAAATATGAAAAATTTTATTTGTAGTCATGTGTTTTGCTCTTTACAATCACATTTTACTAAATTTAATAAGACTAAAATAAGATAAGAGGAAAAATCCATTTTGCCCTTTATTTGTAGTCACGGATCTATTCTTCTCCATTCATCATCGTTAGCAGCTCCAGTCGCCTTTCTCATTGGAATCACCCGCCCATTTGCTTTGTTCTATTACCGTCGCTAGATTCACCAATCGCATCTCTCGTTGAGCTCACCCGTCTATCTATTTAGAGCATGCGTTCATTGACATCCGAACTCCAGGGTTTGGACTCATTGAAATGCTTCTCCTAAACCTTGGGGTTCGGGAACCATTATCTGAAATGCATTTTTTTTCCTTTTTCAAAAGTAAGATATATTTCCTTCTTATTTTCCTTTATTTTTCTTTGCAAAGCCAAAGGAAGAAAAATGCATATATCCTCTACATTTTCTTTCTCCATCCCTCTCACAGGTTCCAAATAGAGACACTCAAATAAGGTAAAAGAAATGAAAAACAAATTGGGTGTTCCAAAGAAAAGGGAGACTAGTTGTTTTTGTTTTCCTTTTTCTCTACGGCTTATTGAAGATTAATGAATTGATGAAAGTCTTTGTTTGGAACATGTGAGAGTGATGAAGAAAGAAAATGTAGAAGATGGTGCATTTTCTTTCTTTGGCTTTGCAAAGAAAAAGAAAGGAAAACAAGAAAGAAATAGATCTTACTTTGAAAAAAGAAAAAGAAATGCATTTTGAAGTATGGTTCTCGAACCTTGGAGAAGCATTTCAACGAGTCTGAACCCTGGGGTTTGGACACCATTCACATCCTCGAATCCTGGGGTTTAGATGCTAATGAACGCATGCTCTAAGCAGATGGGGGGGGCGAGTTCGACGAGAGATGCGAGAAAGGCGATTGACAAGTTCGACAACGGCTATAAGACAAAGTAGATGGGTGGGCAATTCCGACAAGAAAGGCGACTGGAGCCACTAGCGATGATGAATGGAGAAAAACAAATTCGTGGCTGCAAATAAAAGACAAAAATGAATTTTTTTCTCTATCTTATTTTAATCATATTAAATTAACTTTAGTAAAATATAACTAAATACTATAATTATTGATTAAAAATATAATTATAATAATGATTATAACATTGTATTTAAACTAGTAGTACAGAAATATTAAAATAATATAATATTGTGCAAGAAAAAATAAAAACACAATAATATATAAAGAGATGGTAAAATCAAGATCTGTATAACACATAGTTTTCTTAAAACATATTCGCTGTCTCACCGAAAGTGCTAGAGGCTAATTAATGTCTATTTCAAATGGTACAACAGTTTACAGATTGAGAAGTTAGCAAAACTTTAGAGTTTAATAGTGAATTAGAACACTAGTTAAACATTATTAAAATTAAAAAAGTAGAGAATTTTTAAAAAATAATTTTGTTGTGAATTCTGTCATTATTTTTAAAACGAATAACCCTCAATTTATAGAGGAGACAGAGAAAAACAGAACAAGAAAATGAGAAGGAAAAAGAAAGAAGAAGACGGGGGAAGCTTAGGTGGCTACTTCCTTTTTAAAAGTATAATATAATGTTTATATTAATCAAATAGTAATCAGCTAATAGCCATGCATGCAGTGTGCCTGCATAGTATGCACATAGTATACACTCATAATTCACATATAATACATCTATTATTTTTTTTTCTTTTACTTTTATAATAATATAAATTATGTATTATATTACACATCTCCAAAATAATTTTTAATCAATTTCTCATTCATCCATTTATCAATTTAGACACATAAATATACCAAATTTTCCAAAAGTACTGCAAATCAAACAAACTACTCATGTTTCAACCAATAAAAGTACGTCCAATATCAACTTCTTATGTAAAGAACGAAAGCTTGAACATATTTTGAAGTGGTAACTTTCCATTCCTCGAGTCAATAAGCTTAATATAAGAAGTTGACCCACTACTACACTAGGATCGGTTTGCTAAATGAATTCCAGCCCAAAAAACCAAAAAGATGTACTCAAACCAAGTACATCTATGCCTGAAATATTAAATATCAACCAAGTACTCTGGAACTGAAGTAAATACCTGTAGTTAGGGTTTCGCTCTGGAGGGACGGACATGGACTGGGAGCAAACGTGGCAGGGAGGATCCGTAGGCTGGAGGAGGCACGTGGCGACGGGGATACCGCCCGAACAACCGGTGCCAAGGAATATCAATGCTGATCGAGGCTTGGCCGGGGCGTTCTCGGCGACAACTCCGGAGACATCCATCTTCCCAATTGCAGCGAGAGAGAGAGAGAGAGCTATGCAGGTCTTTGTTCGTTTCAGCGGTTTGGATATATTTAAAAAAAATCAAGTTGTTTTGTTAATTTATACTAATCTAATTTACTATGTGCTATAAATAAGAATGCTTTGGTTTATTGAATGGTACAGTATAGTTTGCGCATTGCATTAGGTGATCAATTTTGAATATTATTATTATTTAGAATTGACTTGTACCAAGACCATATCGTTGACAAATTGACTCCTTTATTTAAATTTTGAGACACGGATTCATATTCATTTACAAAATCTTGTGTATTTTTTTTTTTTTTTTATGGTTGTCCCCTCTACCTACTCTTAATTTTTTATTACGACAAGTATAAAGAATCGCCCATCATTTCATCTTTGACAAATCTTCTGCCAATCTTGCTTTCCTCCCAATTAATGAGATTAAAATATGATTGCTTTTGTAGCATGCCACATCTACCTTTTTACTCAAATAGAATACACATACAAATTTACAAAAATTCCTGTGTGTTTTTAGTAGTGATTCAATAACAATGCCATCATGATCGACATGGAAATAGTTTTAGTAGAGCAGCAGCAGCAGGATTCTATACTACCTTTTACCCTGGTGAGGTGATTGGAAAACTTAAAAAAAGGCTGGGAATCCCAGCAACAAAGTGAAGTGGCTCAACTAAGACCCAGGTATATTTTATTATTCATCTCAGATGTAGAAATAATATTTATCCCAGGGTGTTACACTTACACCATTGCAAGTTTTAACGAGTTGTTGCTGCCATGACTCCTATTTGAAGATTAAAATGAAAAAATTTGGAAGAGAATAAGATATCTTTGATGACTCTAAAACTTGCTAACACATTAATGGAGGAAATGAATGGAAATAACTATTTAAAACAATGAAATTGTCGCGGCAGATATTAATGCTGCCACTCTACTTCATTCTTGTAATGACCCTTTGAGTTAGATCCACGAGAGCCCGTCTTGATCTTTGCACGTCCTCATCGTCACTCTCAGGAAGAGAGTCAATTGCAGCTGCTGCAAGACTGGCGTGTTTTGCCGCCAGCTCTCTTGTTTTTTGTATTCCCCGGCTCTTCCCAAGGTAGTCGAGAGCCTGTATTTGCACTCTCATTAGTGTTAATTACAGGGTGGTACTAATCGAAGTCCATCTCATGATGTCAACATAAAAAGATTGCGCAGACAACAGCCACTTCATAATTAAATATACCAAGCGCGGCAAACAAGAAGTCTGTTGCCAATCTGCACTCTCATGTCATGTAGTAACAAGCAATCGCTTGATCCTCAACACTCATTGGACTTCCACTGAACCATTTTTCCTAGATATGTGTTACCAATCAAATAATAAAAATATTTTTGCTTATCAAAAAATATATTAATAAATAAAAGACTTCAAATAGGGAGAGGAAAACCAAATAAAACTTGGGAGAAACTCTTTAGAAATGGCATAAGATACAATAAAAAATAAGTCATTCACCACCACTGATAAGGATTCCTCAAAAAGTTTAGGATTAATAATCCTTTTCAGAAATCAAATGGATTCAGCCTTATATATGCGCAAGGAAGAAAATAGAAAGAGACAGAAGATGAGTTTTTCTTTCTTTTTATCACTTAGGAGTCCGTGAGATGAAAATCTCATGCATGGTTTTGAATCCATCTCATGCACAGTTTTGAATGAGAGAAACAAGAGAGGAATCCTCTTTTTGACTCGACTCTCCAACTCTAGTTGTTGCTTTTCTTTCTGTTACTTCAAAAATAGCTGCTTTAGCTCTAGGCACTCGAATTTTCGATATTCCTTTTTATTTCTCATCAAAGAATGGCATCTTCTTCTAGAAATCCTAGCTATTCATAGCATGATATTGGGAAATCTCATTGCTATTACTCAAACAAGCATGAAACGCAAGCTTGCATATTCATCAATAAGTCAAATTGTTGGAATAACTGTTGGAGACTCAAATGATGGATATGCAAGTATGATAACTTATATGCTATACTATATCTCCATGAATCCATATAACCAAACCCACCTAATGAGATTAAAGTTTGGGATTGTTATTGTAAATAAATAAAAGACACTAAGAATTTCATATTGACTTCAAGCTTCATACCCCTCTTTATATTCCACAGGGGCTCAGAACACACCTCATGGCATTTCAAATCTCAATCCCAGCCAAACAAGAATGGACTCAACAAGAAATAACTGTGCATAGATTGTGCAAGAGAAGTGTAGTATGCAGAAACTTACAAGATCTACATCTGCTGGGTTGTCAAATCCCCGATCAACAACTGCATGTAATTGTGGGAATTCCTCCATGGCATATAATATTGGAGCTGTTACAATTCCCTGCAAAGGAATTTTAATTTTGACTTGTAAATCTGAAGTTCCAGGTGTATTTATCCCCAGGCCATCTACTCATGGAAATATAATCAGCAGACACCCTAACAAATATGAATTACATGAAAACGAATAAATGCTAGAGAATAGGACGTGATAAACTAAAGGTTCATATGCAGAAGATATCTGTGTACCATGCACACACCATATGCTTTAAGTTTGAAAAAATATTTAAAGTTAATGACATCTCAATCATTCAAAATACTGCTTGTCAACATATCCCACAACTGCACAAAAACCAGCTAATCATTAACATAAATAAAAAAAATTATAATGAGTGCACAAGCAATCAAGCATCGGACTATCAAAGTACATTTTGACATAAACAAGAAACATGTGACTAGTCAGTGGCGGAGTCAAGACCTTGGGTCAAGGGAGCAGAAGGCTAAGTCTATATACTAATATTTTTTTATAACACACTAATTCTTTTTCTTTTATTATTATTATTATTATTTTTTTTTTTTGTTCTTTCTCTCATCTTAATTACATGCATACATACATATCCAGCCGTTATCCCACTATGTGGGGTTGGCTACATGAATTCTAGACTTCTATGTGGGTTACATCCCAACAGATAGTTTGTCTAGAATTCATATTTGGATCCGACTAGGTTTTACGCTGGCTGTCGGCTACCTAACGCAACCCTCCTCCTTTATCCGGGCTTGGGACCGACAGTGGATAATATCCCCTGGCGGAGTAATGATGAAATGAAGTTTGAACACCATCTTCACATGGAGAAATTTCATGAGATGGTGGTGAATGAAGATAATTGATATAGTTGTGTTCCATAACTTAGTTGACATGGTGAAACCAACAAGTACAATATGGAAATGGCATTATTTAATTGCCCTCTGTCTTTTTTATTTCATGGATGGCGAATGTTATAGAATATAGTAATTTATGCACAAAATGAAGGGCAATTTTAGAAGTTGGGTTTTTTTTTTTTTTTTTTTGGGGGGGGGGGGGAGGGGGGGCACAATTGCCCGCCCTCATGAAGCCGTAGCTCTGCCCCTATGGCTAGTACTAGTTTCTATATGGTAGAAATAACAAAAAATCACGAAAACATATTTAAAAAAAAATACCACGAATCCAATATAATGACAATATTGTTCAATCTATAATCGTATACATGCATAAGGAAAAATACTATAAATCCAACATAAAAATAATCTCAAATTCATAATAATGATAATAGAACAATATTCAACATATAAAAGAAAAGTAACCATTTTTTGTAAAAGCAACTACGTTTCTTATTCCTTAAAAACATTCTAAAAACGTTACTAAAATCTAGCTGTGTCCTCGGGCATTTCCAACTCGTACGTATATTTGCTCCTCAAGTCCATGGGCATGCATGTCCATCACGTGTCTAAGTCTCCAAAAACAAAATAATAATAATAATAATAAATTACAAAACATCATTTGAAATGCCAAATACTTATCTCAGCGTATGTAGTCCATTTGTGTCAGATACATGTTGGTATGCAGATAGGTCACCAAAAATGAAGTCTTTGTGCTTCCTATGTCCAACCAAATAATAGGCTCTAATTGGATTTGCAAAAGAAAAAGGAGAAAACAAACAGCCACTAAATGCATGTGGTTCAGCATCTGCCCACACCCTTGGAAGTTTTTTTTCCTTGGGGGGTAGAGGGAACCATCTCCCAGGATCAGGATTGCAGATCTCATGACCACTTCAATATGTACCAAATAGTTCGATTAAAAACCCTCAGCAGTACCTCTGGAAATTTATATAGATCGAAGATGGCTTGCTTGCAATTGAAGAACCATTTTGGTCACACATTGCCCCCCCAGTGAACAGAAGTACAGTATGGAAATATAAGACAATACAATAGATGGGGTAAAGTACAGATCATCTATCAAACTCTTGCAGAAAAACAAAATATAACTAATATGACAACCATAACAACTAGACAATAAGTTACATATGAAATATTAGAGAAACAGCTGGACAATATGTTATGTGACTCTGACTCAACTTTCTCCCTTCCCATCAGGTTGAATGTGTCAAGAAAATCACCCTGAATATCTGATATATAAACTGATGGCATATAAAAGACGCGCCAAAACGAACTGTTGGTAAAACAGTGACCAGGTAAATGCAAAGGAAAGGAAACTACCAGTTGCCCTGCATATGCATAGGCGATATGATGCATGTTGGTAAAACAAACTGTTCCACCAACAAGTAGAGGGAAAATAAAATAAGATTAAAAAATAAAAGAGAAAATAAAAATACAAGAGATACTTTAACAAGGTTTCACAAATAAGGGTAAGTCAACATGAAGCTAATTCTCACATTTTTGTATCACTGCACTCAGGCATTTCCCCATCTCAGGACATTAGAATTAGGCACTTAAAACCAGCATAGTGTAGGGTTGAGTGTCATTCCCTATCTCCTATGCCAGAAGAATCAAGTAATCACACACACAATAAATCCCAAGGTATAGATTTCTAAAAGGACTGTCAATGAACAAATTCCCTTGCCAGTGCATGCCGTTTCATCTTTGGTTACAGGGAGGAAATTTCCATGTTTTAGACCTGTGCCATTAAGTCTTGGCAATATAAATACCAATCTACAAAATCAAGTTGTGGTATGTTTAAGCATGTCCCTGTGCCTTTTAAAAGAGCTAAGTCAGCTATGAGTACCTTGTTTCTATTTGAATATCAAATAACTACCACCCTTAAGTTCAGCCAGCAGAAAAGCAAACCAAGTTCACGCAGCTATAAGCTTTGATAAGCATGGTCGGTGAGCTAAGGCTAAAATTTTTGCAAAGAACATGCTTCTGAATGTAGCCAAAAACAGATAAATTTTATATAAAAGGAGTGCTCTTTACATGGAGTTAATCAAGGGGTTGCAGTTAAACAAAAACTGATATTGCCTCTCTGACATAACACACTATTGCAAGCAAGTCACCAGCAATTAAGATCGACCAACAAGCTCACATGATATGTTCTTTACATGCTGAGCCAAGCTCAAAAACTGTCACCTTTAAAAGCAAAGCCCAGCTGAGCCCAAAAATCAATTTAAGATCCTAGAAGGGCTAGAACTATACAAGCTCAGCTAAACTCAATTCACTATATTTCTATCCACCTCTATCTGCTGATTAGTTATTTTGGGTACAACCCAGACAGAAGGCTATCAGCTCAGCAGCCTCGTCTAATACAGGTATTTTCCCCCAAGGCACCATGTACAACTCCAAAAATTTATGTTCTTGAAAAAGTCATCTAGGACAAAGAGCTAATCAAATATGAGGGGATGCAATCAGAGAAAATTTCACACCGTTCCAAAAAAACCTATTTAAGATATGATTCATTTTATCCTTCCATGAGCTTCTACAGTTTTTCTTCCACAAGGAGGAAAAAAAATACAAACTGCAAGCATTTGAACCATGTAGCTTGAATAAGCTACACTGTAGAAAAATTTATAGTAAATAAGATATGATAACAACAATCATAAGCCCACTAAGAAGGGTCGGCTCCATGATACAGTAAATGAGAGTTTTTCAAAATGTGAAGGACACAACTCATACAGTTTTCAATCTTTAGGAGATTAACATCTTAACAAAGCAATAACAGATGCAAAGATTGCTTACATGATGGATGTCGGACAAAGAGCCCTTTCCAAGGGAAGTTGATGTGCCTGTGAAATCAAGAACATCGTCTATCAACTGATATGCCAAACCCTGGGTAGGAATGAGGACAAAAGAAGAAAAGCAGTCAGTTCAAATGGTATCTTATAGGATAATAAGTTTAGGGGAGGTAAACATCAATTTGTTTTCCAAGAATTAGAACTAAAGTTATTTCAGCAGCAAGCCAATCAAAGTTGACCGCATACCCAGCAAGGCATAAATGGAAAAAGTATTACCTGACAAAGAATATGAAACCTAAAGGTCCCTGTGTTCTTTACTTCGAAAAAACCTTTGTTTTCATATAGCTTTCATCCTCCTTTATATTTGCTAATTCAATCTAATAGTCAATAATGAACCTCAGCTGGAAGGATAGTCTACCATTCATGGTATGCAGGACTAATATATACCATTAGTCGTTCCCAAAATCCCTATCTTCTCCCTACCAATGGCAGACAAAGTTTGTTTGACAAATAGAAAACAATTTTTGGAAATGGTGAATGCTTTTTTTGTTTGGATAAGTGGAAATGGTGAAAACATATTCCCGTTATTTCTTGAAACTAATATTTTTGTTTTTTTCCCATAAAAATATAGTCTTTTGTGATCAATTCTCTGAAAACAGTTTCCAAACCTAGTTCACCAAACACATTTTTTTTTAATTTATCTATTTCAGGAACTAGTAGGATAAAGGCTTGGTATGTTGTTATTGTTTATTGTTTTATCTACTTCAAGAGCCACTAAGCAGTTTTGGGAACCATAGACAAAAGGACGCTTCATATGCATGCAGTAAAAAAGAAAAGATATATCTTTCTATGAATGGCAACAAACACTTTTATTAGGATGATATCTTTCTAGCTCTCAATTCCAGAGAATGTCATTGGGTTAACTAGTCATATTTGTAATTGTAGGGCAGAAAATATGAGAGAAATTTCTGTTATCTTCTTTTTTTGTTTTTACTGCAAAAACATATCAATCTTTAATCCCACTCGGTGGGGTCAGGTACTTAAATTCTAGCTCGCCAATCATTTCTATCAATAGCCATATCAAGCCTTAATCATTTCTTTGAGCAAAGAAAAAAGAAAAAGAGTACTTCCAACTGGACTTCAAAGAATATACTCAATCCAATGCACAAAGACCAATAACAATAATCTTTATTGTAAAAAACAAATGGAATTTACATCAAAAACAATTTTCCTCACCAGATTTTTTCCATATTCATAAGCCAACATTGAAACTTCTGTCGTTTGCCCTGCAAGAAGTGCAATTGCCTTGCAGCTGTTTGAAATCAACGACGCTGTCTTATAGTATGTCTTTTGCAAATAATATTCCATGCTGCAACAAATTAAGTACAATATTATAAATATAATTTAGACAAGAGTTTGAAGAAGCCAAAGTACCATCAAAATTAAAATGTAAGATTACATCAAACTGAATTACATATAGAAACAAAATAACGGCATCAGATAAGCCAAATCAGCTATCACCTTCCTGCTGCAACCATCCTCTTGAGCCAGCTATAACTTGATAATAACTTCGAAGTAAGATCCATAGCTACAACACAACATAACAAGCCTTAATCCCACTAAGTGGGTTCAGCATGAATTCTAGGTCACCAAACATTTCTATATATGGCCATATTTTCCATATGGCCCTTATAAATATCATACCAAGAGTTCCACGGCAGGTTTTTCTTGGTCTTCCTTTCCCTCTTTTGTTAAATACTTATTCCATTCTATCCACTCTCCTCATGAGAGTTCTATTGATCTTCTTCTCACATGACCAAACCATCTTAATTATATCTCATGCATCTTATTTTCAATAGGAGTCACTCCAAACTTATTACAGATAACCTCATTTCTAGTTGCATCTTTTCTTGTATCACTAAACATCCATCGTAAGATCTACATCTCTTTTGTGCTCATATTTGCACATATTGGTGTTTTAGTACTCATCATTATGGGTCATACAACAAAATTGGCCTTAGAGATCTGTTTAGAATTCAGGATGTTTGATCCGATAAGTTCTACGCTAGCTATCAGCTACCAATGCAACCCTGCTCCTTTGTCTAGGCTTGGGAACAACTGTAAATATGCAGAGTTTAAGCGTCATAACTACATTATTGTTTACACTTTCTTAATCTACACTCTCGCTCAAATCTTATAGCCAAATAAAAGATCAATATTCAACCACTCTAACAGCCTAGACTATAAACGAATACACACAAAATCCAACTCTCTGAATTTTTCTCACTTTCTCAATCGCACCACACCTACAGATATCAAACTCACATCCCTCTCAACTACAAACTATTGCCTCAGATCGACATCATCTCTCTCAACATCACTGGTTTTCTTTCTAGATAAGTGATAGAGGAGACTCTCTACTCCCAGTAAGATTTACTATCATTCATTCTTCACTCCTCTCCTTCATCACATCCACTGGTAACATAGTAAGATTCAGGAATTATTCACAGTTTAGTATTGTTATCTCTCTGTCTTGGTAATCCTTGTCACTTGTAAGTAAACAACACAGACAACTAAAATAAACATAAAATTTTGGGATGTAAAAAACAGAGAAGAGAGGAAAATGGAGAAGTCTTTTTACTTCCATTTACAACTAAAATCATGACATTCTAAAGTACATTGTTATTCTGTTGCTTTCAATTGATTGTGTTTGCCTTAATGCTGAGTTTTTAGGGTGTGTCACAATGCAAATTAGAAACCCAATTCTTTGCATTTATGTTTGGTTCTGCTAATTTTTTTCTGAACTTGGTTCTGTTTAGCAACTCATAATTGCTTTTTTTTTTATATATGAATTATTGAGGAAGGGATTATATATCAACTGTTGTCTATATCTAAACGGTTGTTGGAGATTGTATGACAAAGAATAAGAGAAGACAAAGAGAAAGAGAGAAGAAAAATCTGGACAGAGCAATTTGGAACAGGTTTTACAAAACAAAGTTTTCTCTCTTTTCTCATTCATCAACAGATGAGATACATCCTATATATATAGATCTTCCTACACAACAACTACAGGAAAAACTGACATAACTCCCAATAACCGAGCATAACTTCCCATAACCATAAAACTGACCATAATTATTAAAAAAAAAAATTAAGTTTAATTTCTAACACCCCCTCTCTTAAACTTAATTCCTTTGGATCATTCCAAGCAGACTTCGAAACTTGAAACTGCTTCTGCCCAAAAGTCCTTAGGGCCATAGGCATTCCTTTGCTTCTTAGCATGCTCTGGGCCATGTTAAGAATTGTCCTGTTTTTTCTTTCAACCACACCATTCTGTTGTGGTGACCTAGGCACTGTCAAAGGTCGTCGAATGCCATGCTTCTCACAAAAAGTATTAAACTTAGTTGAAGTAAATTCTCCCCCTCTATCAGTTCTCAAAGCTTTAATCTCATATCCAGACTCTTTCTCAACAAGAACTTTAAAATTTTTAAACACCCCAAAAGCTTTAGATTTTCTTGTTAGAAAATACACCCAAGACTTCCTACTAAAGTCATCAATAAAAAGAAAGAAATAACTGCTTTTACAAAGTGAAGGCGGATTGATGGGCCCACATATATCAACATGCACAAGTTGGAGTGGTTCGACTCATCTTGAAAACGATTCCTTGGGAAAACTCTTTCTAGCCTATTTGCCAACAAGACATGCTCACATAATTGCTCTGGATGATCAGTAAAGGGTAAACCTATTACCATCTTGTTGTCTCCCAATTCTTTTAAGTCCTCCAAAATTCAAATGGCCAAAGCTCATGTGCCAAAGCCAAGATGAATCTTTCACAAAAACCTTGAGACATCTTGGTGAATCGATCTGGAGTGTTAATAGGAACATTTTGTTTCTTGTCAGACACCTTAGCAAGCAAATTAGCATTCTAATCTCTTAGCCAAAGGTTAAAATTTTTCATATGGATTTTGTAGCCTTTTTCTAAGAATTGTCCCAAACTAAGAATATTACTCTTTAATTTTGGCACATAATAAACATCAAGAATAAGTTTATGACCACCATTTCTTAAGCAAATTAGTATGGAACCTTTACCTTTAATTTGTATTTTGGAAGAATCTCCAAAAAAGATATCTCCTCCTACATATTCATCAAGCATCACAAACATTTTCTTCTCTCCATACATGTGATTACTAGCTCCATTGTCTAGGTACCAAGTACTATTGTCTTCTTGTTCTTCTTTCTTGAGTACTAATAATAAGGTGGACCCCTCTATCTCTTCTTTTTTCTCTATAAAATTAGTCTTCTCTTCCTCTTCTACATCACTAGTTGGACTACAACACTCCCAGGCATGCCATATTTCTGGCAATTATAACATTCCACCTGCGACTTGTCTCTTTTTCCAAAGTAGTCTCCTCATTTTCCGCATCCACGGCCTCTAAAACTTTGGCCCTTTTCTTCATTTTCTAATGGACCACAACTCCTATGTGATCCTTGTGCTCTTCCATGACCTCGTTCGCGACCTCTATGAACTCCTCCTTTTTGTTGTCCTTCTCCCTTGCCTTTAAGAGAGAATTTTGCTTGAAGGACATGCTCCACGAACTCTTGTTTGCCCTTATTCAATCTTTGTTTGTGGGCTTGTAAAGACCCACTCACTTGTTCAATAGTCATGGTGTCCAAATCTTTGGACTCTTTAGTCGCCACGACAACATGCTCAAACTTAGGATCTAGAAACTGCAGAATTTTCTCCACAACTTGTACCTCTGGCAATTCTTCACCATTTTTCTTCATCTGGTTGACTATGGTTTGTACTCTTGAAAAATAATCGGAAACATATTCCGACTCTTTTCATCCGAAGTGCTTCAAATTCACCTCTAAGTGTTTGGAAATTCACCTCTAAGTGTTTGGAGGTGAACTTCGTTCACTTTATCCACTCCTTTGTAAGACTTTTGAAGAAGCTCCCATGCTTCATTTGAGGTTGTTGCATTGGCCACCTTCACAAACATAAAATCATCCAAACATTGATCGATGATTGAAAGAGCACACTGGTCCTTTTTCCTATTCTTCTCAAACACATCCTTTTTCCTATCCTACGTTGTCTCATCCTCAACCTCCGTGTATCCTTTATCAACAATCTCCCAAGCACCTTGAGATCCAAGAATTGCCTTCAACTGGATAGACCAGTTACCAAAATTATCCTTAGAATAGGATACTGAAATGGAACAAAACTTTTCACTGATGCCATTGATCCTTGCTCTGATACCACAATGTTGGAGATTGTATGACAAAGAATAAGAGAAGACAAAGAGAAAGAGAGAAGAAAAGTCTGGACAAAGAAATTTGGAACAGGTTTTACAATACAAAGCAAGCTCCCTCTCTTTTTCATTCATCAACAAAAGAGATACATCCTATATATATAGATCTTCCTAGACAACAACTACAGGAAAAACTGACATAACTCCCAATAACCGACCATAACTATAAAAAAAAATAAGTTTAACTTCTAACAGTCAAATGCTATTTACCTAGATATATTAATGTTCTTTCCTGCTTATATTTATTGTTTAATTCGTATGGGTATGTGATTTGATTGTTAATTAATTTTAATTATAGGGAAGAAATGGAGGCAAGTGGTAGTAGCCCATCACCTGAAACTGGTGCTGATTTTACACCTTCCATGGACTCACTAAGTGTTTCACTAAGTGAAAATTTAATTAAGTCCTTATCAGAGACTTCCACTCCTTCTCCAGCCATCTTAGTAAGAAAACAGATCTCTGATGTATGAAATTATTTTTAAGAAGATACAACTAGGGAGAGAGGATAATGCAAAATGTAACTATCCTCACAAAAAAAAAAAAAAAATTGTTGGCCATAGTAAAAATGGGACAAACCACTTCCAACACATTAAATGGTCCTAAACAGACAACAAATAATATAAGGCAACAAATTTTGGTTAAGAAGCAAAATAAGCAAATCAAAAGTGTATGAACTACCATCACCTTCATCAAACTAAGTTAAAGAAGGATTCATCAGCGTGATTATTTTACATGAGTATCCTACTTTTTTGGTAGAGCATTGATTTTGGACTTAATCAAATGGTATCCAACCTTTGTTTAACCTTCCAACTTGAAATATAGTGAAGAGTTATATTTTGGAACCATACAAGTACCAGAAATCAAAAACATTGTCATAGTTGGAGAGGAACCAAGTGGAATGGAACTTCTTTAACAACTGCTATGTGGATTGCTAGCAACCAGCAGAAGGGATTCATCGCTATCACAACTCAATGGAGAGAAGGGAAGCAAGAGAAAGTTTAGTGGGGGCACTGTCCCCACCTGGATCCTTCCTCTCTATTCTTATGGGTCCTAATGCCAATGGAAATGTGCTTATACATGATTTAGTTCAAGAATACTTGCAATTCATTTGATGTTAGATTCCCTACCTGGTGGGATTGAGGCTTGTGGTAGTGAAGATGATTCTCAACTGTTTGATTACTAAAATAAAATATGCATTAACATTTATAACCACTGTACATTAATTCTAATAGAATGATCTACACAAGGCTACCTATCGTACACAATTTAAAGAATGTTGTTTACCTTGCATAGGAGGATTTACATTGCAACTTTCATGTTACAAAAATTTTAGAAAGAAGAGCCCTAAGCTCACTGTTTTTATGTGAAGTCAACAAGAAGAAGAGACAAGTTAGTATTGGACATTATTACCCAGATAATACTAAAAGAAAATAGAGATATTTGCCTAGTGCCTGTGCATGGTTGGCTATAGATGGGTTTGTTGGGGGCTGGTTGAGAGTCATTTTCAAAGATAGAGAAGATGTAAAGCAGTAATTTAGTGTACCATAGTAATAAAAGAAAATAGCAGAATTGGCACTACGCATCAGACCACCATTTAGTTGTTTCAGAATAAGCAATATAGTTTAATATAAATCTGCCTGACAACCACCCAGGTATTCTTCTGCATGGTTTACATCAAAACTAGTAATATGAAAAAACAGATCCCACACATGAGAAAGATTACTAGTATTTTCTTTTGTATCAAGTAAAAAGAATACATAGAAAGAGAGCATCGAAGACAATATCAATGAGATAAAAACACTTCCACCAGGAAATTAGAATCCAATTTGAATTGCCAGCCATTATGTCCTTGGCAGTTTGAGTGAAAAGCTTATTACCCTTCAACTAGAAACTGTACTACTTCCTTACAAATGTGTTTGCATCTGAGATCTTATGGTATATAACGATGTAGCCAATGAAGCATAAAATTGGCACCAGCAGTGGAGCAGTATACCTACAACGTTGCTCAGATGTAGCAGTCATTTGCATGGTCTCACCCGTAACAAGATGCTCTACCACTCTTGCCAATAATGATACAACCTACAGAAGCACATTTACTATTTTAAGAAATGGATTGAGTCACTAGCTAGAATAATCAAATTTGAACATTGGATTAATTGATGCTTTAAGCATGGACATACTTCTACATGGAAAATAGAATAAAAGAAGTTACTATTTTGCAGTACTGCATTATCTTAACCCTAGTACATCAGTTAAATCTATATGCCAGAAAATTCTAAGTAAACCAACAAATCCATGAGGTCATGCCTGTATAGTAATCATAAAATGGGTTATCAAAACATGGATTTACTGAAAACATCAGCAAAGATGTCAAGCCAAATTTGAAAGTTCATGCAGAAGGAACTTTGAAGTCTTGAAGATGGATAATCCAAACATAAGACTTTTAAGAAGAAGATGGCCATACTTCTGTGTTCTTCAAAGAGGCAAGGGCTACACAAGCTCTGGAAAGGAGGAAATCTCCAGCCAATACCGCTAACTGCATTATGAGAGGGAAAATAAGAATTAGACTAAGTTTTTTGTGAGTTCTTTCCTCAAAGATGAACTCTACAAGAAAGAATAACACATAGATATATGCAACTATTGCAAGTCATAAATCACATTACTACCAAAAGAATGTGCATGATTACACACTTCAATAGTGCTAAGCTTTAGCAAAGAAACCTATTCCCATATAAAATTGGAGAAAACTCACAGAACCCACAGACAACAGAAAAAATAGATAAAATTTTGCCCACAGGAATCATTCAAAATCTTTGCATATTTTATTGATGGAGACTAGAAATAACATGAGATAATATTTATTGTTGGGATTAGGAGCTCTTAGGATCACTCAATTCATATGCCAATATGATTCACACCCTCACCCGAAATCAATCCAATACACAGAAATGAAAAACTGAATTGAAAACAGTTTTAAAACAATGAAAGAAACAACCAAACCAATCAAGAAGATGCACAAATTTATCCTAGTTCAGACCGTGTAAACGGCCCTACATCCAGCCTTCAAGATCCGAGAGAAATCCACCAAAGAAATGATGAAACCAGTACACAAGAGTCCCTCTCTCACACACACGAGTACAATCAATCATGGAGATTATAAAGTCTATCTTTCTTCTAGTTTTCCTCTCACACACGGCACTCGCACATTTAGAGTGAATGATCTCTATCAAACGGCTGCCTTATGTCTTCTATTTATAGACATTATGAGCAGATATTACAAGGGAAATAAAAGACTACACATTTCCTATTATACCCCTCATACATAAGTACATAACTATACTTAGAATAATCTGCCGCTTGATACTATGGACTTCACTGGTTTCTTCTAGGGCTTACACTCGATGCAAACAACAACACTTATCATTGATAGATCAGATTAATTGAACCATAATGTTAAAGAAAAAAGAGGGGGGAGGACATATTGAGACAAAAAGTTAAATACCTTATTGCCCATCACAAAGTTTAATGAACCAATCCCACGTCTTGTATCTGCATCATCCAGTACATCATCATGAAGAAGGCTAGCCACCTAATAGAAAGCAATGGACAAGTTAGGTTGAGAGGAGCAACATATCCCCTGAGATCAAAGCAAAACTGTGTGTAATTGTATTTGACAGCATCAGCAGAAAATCAATAGGACTATCGATACCTCATAACAGTCTGAAGCTTTTCCATGTTATCAGTTATCAAGGCAGGGCCAGCAAAATCGACATTAGATGAGATGGAATACTAGCTAGGGTACTTCTAAGGTTAATCTGTCTCCATTGAAGAGAGATTGTCTATTCTATAAAGCAAATTTTGTCTCAAGTTTCTCACTAACCTGGCCCCAAACCACCTTGGACATAAACTTAGAACCTAAAGGTAAGCCTAAGTAAATATAAGGCAAAACAACCCACCTTGCAACCTAGGACAAAATCATAGGCATGCATGTATGGAAAACAATAATCATTAATTGTAGGAATGTATGTATGAATTTAAGAACACAAATAAAAGATGAAGGGGGGAGAAGCAGTGGTCCAACCAAAAAAAGAAGGAAACTGACATGGATCATTTCTGTTATTTCGGCTATACACTGTTGTCTTCTGCGTAGTTCTGTTGATAAATCACCAACCATGTCATCAGCAGCTGGTCTGGGTATAGGTACATTCAAAGCTGTTGCCATCAACAATAAAACCTGCATGGACAATAAGTCCATGTTGGAATCAAACCCACTGTGCCTTTCTTTGAGTCTTGAATGGATTGCTCAACTTTCTTTCAGTGGACAAATATTACTTTTCTTATGTAGACTTTAAGCTCACAATTATCCACAAAGTGTTAATTGACACATTAACATAGCCTATGAAACTATACATCCACACGCACATGGACATTAGCATCTTAAAGTCAAACTTGAGAAACTAAAAGGAGATTACAGAAAGACAACTTCTAGAACAAGGAGAAACAGATTGACTACTGGTCCATGAAATTAAATCCTTGCAAGACACATGTACAATTTACTTGACAAGTTAAGGAAGACTATAAGTTTTCATTTTCTCTTTTATAAGGAACATGAAACCTAAGCTTAAAATTGAAGGAATTGCTAAAATAAAAGCACATGATAATCCAACTTATATTGTTGCAATTCTATATATTTTCTTTATTTACCTGCTCAGCTCTTATATTTTCTATCTGTGCACAACAAGAGATGTACCAACACACATCCACATAAGCTAATCGTCAGATTCAAGTAATAATTTTGTCAGTGAATTCTTTCATACTCTCACCCAAATTTTACAAAAATACTTCTCATTTGAAGATAATACTCAAGGAAATGGAATAACTGCAATTCACTTCTTCATAATTTCTTCAGAAGTCATAATTTCAGAGTTATTCCATAGATAAACTTACATCCCCAGATATTCCTAATTTTAACTGTTTGAGAGTAAAATCTGCATAAAATAAGAATAAAATTGAATATAGACTATGCCAGTGGAGTAGTAGCAATACTTTGAAAACTAACTTTCCACTAGCGATAAAGAAGAGAATTAAAGATATCCAAAATAACAACAGCGGCAAGACACCTTCAATTAAGCACTGTTAAAACTTACTGTTGGTCGGAATCTCTTTCCTTCCACCCCCATCTTGAAGAAGTACTCTGCAGCTGAAGCAAGTTTTGGGACCTATAGAATATAAAATCCAATGATTATACTGTTAGTCCCATACCATAATATTGCTCGACTTTACAGGGTGCTCCAGATGAAATGCAACCAGCTAAGAAAAGATGGAAGAGTAGCAAGTGAATACCTCAGCAATTACCATTTCGCGCAAACTATTAGCAAGAACAGTGAGTTCATTTTCAACAAGTGAAAATGGATCCAGTTGCTCCTGAAAAAAGGAAAATAAAAAGAATAGAACAAGAAAGAAAAAAATTATATATCATGATAAAGAGGGCATATATCTTAGTAAGAATGCATTGAGAAAAGAAAGCAAAGGAGCAGCACAATGGTATCTCAAGAAACAGAAGAGACCAACCAGAATCTCAAACATTTCACTTGTTCATTCACTAGAAATCTAGACAGCTACTAACTTGGTTTATAAAGAGCTACCTGCATTATTCAATTAGAGAACTAATTCTGACAACTGATTTTTGGTCTTATGAAGGTCTCTTATGTCCATATTAATGAGTCTTGATTAAATCCCGCAAATTTCTTGCAAAATGGTGAAGGTGGTGAAAAAAATGACCATTTTAAGATGTTGCTTATTGCATGCAGAAGGGAGTCCATTGTGAAGCTGTTAAGAATCTAAAATGTAAATTGTGCCCACACAATATATTACAATATCAGAAGTTCAGTTTTCACATGATCTTGGATGGTTTACCCAAAAACAGGACAAAAAATAACAACAATGTCCTTTAAAAATTTAGAAATAAAAAAGAGTACACAATATAGGATTAAACATTGAATATATCCTAGTAAAATTATCATTATTGCATGAACAATAAAACTGAAAGATGGCTGCAGCATTGGTTTGTAGGAAATGCCTTTTAGATATTCTATCTCAATAACCAAGAAAAAAATGGCTTTCAAAGTCCTCAAAAGCCAAAACCTGTTTCACTCGCAAATGGAACATTATAAAATAAAGGTGGCTTTGAGGTTCTTGACACCTAACCCACATTTATTATCTTCATTTATCATCTCATGAAACTTTCCATATAAAGATCGTATTGGAACTTTATCTCATCAATGCTGCACTATAGGGTTGCATTGAGAAGGGCGGTGTAAAATTTTGCCACATTGTTCTTTGCACAGATTTATATTGTCAATGTGACTTTTATAAGTCAATTGACATAATCAATGTCATGCCACCAACCCTACCTTGGTTAGTTTAAGGTGCAATTGATGATGATGAAGCTATTGACACTCAAAAACCAAACCGAAATTTTGAGTATGGCAGTCAGGATCCACAATTTTTTTTTTTTTTATCTTTCTCGCCTTTTGGCACCTCATGGAGCCCTTATGCTAAAATTCAACTCAACTAAACCTTGTTTCAAATTCATAGGATCAACCTATATAAGGGATCTGACAAATTTGTATGGTGGTTGCAACCCAACACAACCCTAAACCGCAATGATTTGGCTATGGAAAATATGACAGAAGATTGGCGATACAAACCAACAATGATAACCTATGGTTACCTCAACAACTGAGCTGCTTTGATGGTATGGTCGACGCCCAAATCCATGAATGGCATGTGACGCCCAGGAGTAATTTTCTCTGCAACCCAAAGCCTACTAATCACCAGGACAATAACAAGTACAGTATAAACAATCTACAATTTTCAAGAAAAAAATAAAAAGAAATACCCAGAACATGCTTGCTACTAAAATAGTTCCACTCGTTAAATTAACAGTATGAACATCATAAATAAAAAGAATCAACTTCTAACCAGGATTCATTCTAGACTTGATAATATTTCTCAGTTTCAAATTTGAATTCTTTCTAGTGGATTCAAGAGCATGCACCACTAGGATCACATGTAATCCAATCATTTACTAGTACAGTACAAAATACTTCAGGTGGTAACAAAGCAAGGTCTTCCCTTGTTCCATGAGAGTGGCATAGACCAAGCATGGTAAAGAAACCTTAAGTGGTAACTTTATATAGAGCAAAGCACAGCAACATCAGCACGCATGAGATAAAAGCTTTAATGAAGGCAACAACAAAATATAGCATGCAACGCCATGTAAGAATACTAGGGACCTTACTTTACTGGTAAGAACTATAAGAATGAGGTTTTGTTAATTGTGATGTGGTGATAAGGTTTGACAAAAACACAACTCAAAACATAATCATTCTATAAGTACCAAGTGAAGATTGTCCTAGCCTAGATGGTGCGATAATCAATCAGTGGACTCTCAAGGGAGAAGGAGAGAAATGGGAGATCTTTCAAGGGCATATAGAGTTCTGTTTTTGTTTAAAGAGTTACATTCTGTCATAATTCAATTCTGAGAAGGGGAATTCTCTCGCAATTCAATGAGGAATTAAGCGGGAATTGATAAACCGAAAGGGAGAAGGAAGAATAGAAAGACAAAGAGAGAGAGAGAGAAAATTGAGAGGGAGAGAGAGATCGAGAGAATTGAGAAAGGAAACAAATCAGTTGTATTTCCAATATATCCTCTAAGGGCTGCGGAGGTTGGTTTATATACCAATCCTTGGTGCCAACATTTGAATTACAATTACAATTTGAATTATAGTCGATAACTACCTTTCCATCCCTTATTACAATAATACCCCACCCCAGCCTTCCCCCTGTGTATTCCTGCCTTAATAACCAGCCTATACTCCCGTCTTAGTACCCCAACTACTGGTTCATGACACATTCTTCACTCCTCTTCACCACCTAGTGGGATGCCTGTGATCATTGTTGTTGATTCTCCATCCCTCTTCCCTTGATTGAAGGTGGAGTCTTCTATGTCCCCTTTTTTGTAACTTAAATGATCTTCTAGTTTCTTAATGTGGATGTTTTGCCCCCTTTAAGGCTTCTCCTCTTTACATATATTCATTGCTATAAAAGGAAAAGAAAGGCTTTAGATTTTAGTCCCCAAAGTGATCATGCAAACCATATGGTCCAGCTGCAAACATGGATGTTTGCAAGCATCTGAGGCTCATTGTTTAAATTAAAAAAGTAGACACCAACCTTTTTGTGTAGGAATCCTATGGGCTGAAGGGAGATCTCGTTAAGCATATCTTTGGATGTCACGGAACCGTGGAGTAACTTGTGTACAGGTTTTAGTGGTTCTTTCGTCCTCTGCTTCTGTGCACTAGTGGCATCCCCTTCGTACCCTTCCGAATAAACTTAACCACGTTCACTTAAAAAAATAAATACTAAGCACCAAAAATTCTTAAGGTTCGCCCATTCTCATAATTTTTTTTGAAAAAAAAAAAAAAAAGAACTACTCCAACAAACACTTCCACGGTCGCCACTACAATTCAAATAAATGAAACAGTAACTACAGCTTGTTTGTATAAATTTTACATATACCACACATGTCAATTGACTCAATTCCTACTTCCAGATAGAACACTGATTCTACAACCAAAAGGCATCAGCAAGAAACAAATCCAGAACCCAATCCATCCACCTGATCCAAAATCAAACCAGTGACAAAGATTCACACGCGAACACACCTACATGAACGCTACTCTTTGTTAACGACTAAACCTACGGACACAATACGAATTAACTTCTCCTGTCCACTAGGAGTTCAGATAGCTCTTCCAATCACAACTCTCTGTACGTCTCACATGTCTATAGGCTACAAGATCGAACACGAATTGAGAAAATGTGCAAGAGCGGGTGATTGTCACCATTACCTTTTCAGTATCGGTCGGAGAGCAAAACCGACTGGAAGAGACCACTTGCTGATGCTCATCTCGAAACACGAATAGGCATCGACACCGGTTCAAGCTGCGCCTCGCAATCCGAGAAAATAGCATTTCTGAGAGAGATAAGAGCAATGAGGAAACCCTTGTGGAGAGAGAGAAAGAGAGAGGCGCTTAATGAATACCAAACCGACTTTGTATTAGGCAGCGATGACTCTGATTCAGAGCCAGGCGCTTAATGAATACCAAGCCGACTTTGTATTAGGCAGCCATGACTCTGATTCAGAGCCATGTAATTGTAGAGGGTTGCAATCGAGCAGAGCCGAGCCGAGCTTACCTAAGTTCGGCTCGGCTCGATTAATTTTAGCACTGGCTCGAGCTCTAGTCGAGCCTGGAAGGTGGGCTCGGCTCGGGCTCGGTTCGTTAATTGGATTAACGAGCAGGGCTCGGGTCGGCTCGTTAATTGGTGAGGGCAGAGAGGCTATGCGGCGAGCTTTTACCGATGAGGCTGTGCGGCGGCGGCGGTAGGCTTCAGAGAGGCAGTGAAGAGGGCCGCGATGAGAGACGGCGAGAGGCTTCGGCTGAGAGAGGCAGCGAGCGGCGGTGAGGGCAGCCGGCGTGGTGAGAGACGGCGGAGAGGGCAGCCGTGGCGGTGAGAGACGGCGGACCACTGAGAGAAGCAGCGAGCCGCGGTGACGGCAGCCGGCGCGGTGAGAGTCGGCGGAGAGGGCAGCTGGCGGTGACTGCAGCCGTTCTTCCTTCTTCGGTTCTTCCGCTCTTCAAAGTCAATAAACAAGCATTTGGGATTGAGAGCACAATGTTTTGTAGCGTACATGGAAAATGTTTTAAGGAATTCAATTTTATCTGATACATTATATTTTTTATAAAATTTAATTTTATAATACAATTATTAAAATATATTTTGATTTTTTTTATAAAATATTTCATTGTTTTTTATTTTTCATATAACTTAAAAAATATTTTTTTTATGGACTAAATGCTAGCATTTTTAAAAAGATAAGTATTTATATAGGGTGTGTTTTTATAATTTATAATATATAAAATATAAAAAAATTAATCACACTTATGAGGTATCAAATATGAAGTATGATAATAATTTTAATTATTATTATAAATTAATAATTTTTAGTAAAGTAAATTAAGTATTACTTAAGTGAGATATACAGTTATTAAGTAGTAATTTTTTAAAATTTAATGATACAAAATTATAAATATAGAGTTATTATTTTAAATCATATTTATTATTTGGTACTTAAATTAAATATTATAATTACTCAATCAATGTAATGTATCACTTTGTCAAATAACTATTTGATTATTTAATTAATAATATTCTATCATATATGTGAGTAAGATAAGTATCGCTTAAATGTTTATCTTTTATTTGATTAAAAAAAATAGTCAAGTATAATATTTGTTAGTTATTACTCAACTAAACATTTTCTTACTAGATTAAAATGATAATTATTTTATTAAAATCATACTTTAATTGATTAATTTTAAGTCACACAATAAATATTTTTATTAACACATTTTATTAAACTAAGTATTACTCAAGTAAGATATGCACTTACTAAATAGTAATTTTTTAAATTTAATGATACAAAATTACAAATATAGAGTTGTTTTAATTCATATTTATTACCCAGTACTTAAATTAAATATTATACTTACTCAACGTTTACTCATTTAGTCAAATAACTATTTAATTATTTAATTAATATAATTCTATCATATATTTAAGTAAGACAAATATATAATCGATTAATTATTTAAATATTTAGGTTTGATATGATTAAAAAATAAAAAATTAGTCGGATATAATATTTGTTAGTTGTTATTCAACTAATTTTTTTCTTACTCAATTAAAATAATAATTAAACTATTAAACTCATACATTAATTAATTAATCTTAAGTCACAACAAATCTTTTTATTAATACATTTTATTGAACCAAGTATTACTCGAGTAAGATATACACTTATTAAGTAGTAATTTTTTTAAATTTAATAATATAAAATTACAAATATAGAGTTGTTTTAATCTATATTTATTACTCAGTACTTAAATTAAATGTTATAATTACTCAAATAATGTACCATTTACTCATTTAGTTGAATAACTATTTGATTATTTAATTAATGTCATTCCATCATATATTTAAGTAAAACAAATATATAATCGATTAATCCCTTAAATATTTATATTTTCTTTGATTAAAAATAAAAAATTAGTCGAGTATAATATTTGTTAATTGTTATTTAACTAAACATTTTATTACTCGATTAAAATAATAATTAAACTATTAAAATCATATATTAATTAATTAATTTTAATTCACAACAATTTTTATTTAATCAACACATTCTATTAATTATTTTATTAATGTATATAAGTTTATTTACGAGCCAATTCACGAGTTTCTAATCGAACCAACTCACGAGCCTATAATCGAGCCAGCTCACGAGTTTCTAAACGAGCTAGCTTGCGAATTTATAATCAAGTCAACTCGTGAACCGTTATTCGAGTTAACGCGCAAGTCAATAATTAAACTAGCTGACAAGCCTATTGAGCCAAACTTTGCTGAGCTCAAATTCGGCTCGTTAACAAATTTAGCTTCAAAGTTAAACTCAAATCTGACTCATTTACCTTAACAAACGAACCCAAATGAGTTTTTATCAAACTAAGCCTGAACGACTCAACTCATTTGCAACCAAGCCCGGGCTTGAACTAGGGCGATCAGTGCGATCACCTTGGGTTTATTATTCAGCGGGTCCAAAATATTTTTAGTAAATATTATATTATATTATTATAATTATTAATTAATTTAATATTTAAAAAAAAAACCTAAACACCTAGCAATGTTAGGCGGATTTCAGCGGACTCGAAGTCCACTTAGACTAAGAATTTATTTTTATATTATATATTTTTTTTACTTCAACTATTCACTATGTAGAGAATTTTTTTTAATTAGATGAAAAATAATTTATTTTGTTAGATGAAAAAAAATTTATTGAATTGTTATACGTATTCATTTTATTTATATATTATAATCTTTTATTTTAAATTTTAATATATTAAAATTTGAATCTATATAATTTATTTAACTTAAATATTAAATTTTTAATTAATTTAGACAAGTTAAATCTTAATTAAAAAATAAAAAAAATTCATCACTAAATTTGAATATATATATATATATATATGAGAGCTTCATTTTTACTTTTCTCCTTAACCTGACAAAATTCAGGACCGGCACTGTTTGCAACCTTAATTGTAGTACAAAGTGAGGCAGCCAAGGAAGCGGCTCGGGTGCTCAACCTAACTTGATGGACCGCCTTACTCGACCCGGATTGTTGGTAAGTTCTCTGGTAGTCCAACTAGCCCGACCCGAACCCGTACGTAGAGGTTGGATTCCTTTTCCTTTCCGTTTCCAAGGGCGGCTGGATGAATCATGTTGTGGCGTCCGATTTAGCAAAATGTTGAATATGTTATTGAATTAGTTTTAATAATTAAAATTAGTATAGTATAATGACCCATACTTGCCATAATCACTGGCGACCATTTAGTTTAATTTGTTGGGAAGAAAATTAGTAACGGAATGGAATTAAAATAACTGTAAATGAGATATGAAAAATATTTTTCTTTGGTTTGAGAGAGAAAAAAATATGTTGCCATAGCAATGAAAATTAATTGTTAAATAGCAAATGACAATTATACTCTTAATTACAAATATTAAATTGAGAATTGTCCAAGCACAAAAATAACACTTTTCATTGTTCTTCCCACAGTTAAGGGGAGGGAGGCAAAAATTGGAGGAAGTTTGAAAAAGATCTCTCTCCTAAATAAAGCAAACCCCTTTCAGCCCATTCATTTCCTATGTCAGCCCCGATCCGACGCCCTATTCGAATCTATGCATAGCCATAACCAAAACCATGACACTAGTAAAGGAGAGAGAATTTTTTAAAATCGTTCAAATGATGGATCATCATCCCACTGGAATCAGCATCACAAGCAAGCAAGAGATCATATAGCTTGGATTGTCAAAATTTACAAATTGTGAATTACCCGAGCAACAAGAATGGACAGCGCAAGCGAACGAAAGTCATCCACCAGCACCACCGCGATGGAAAGTCAACAACTCCCTGAACTCCTCGTCGGTGCTCTTGAGCATCGACGGCAAGGAAACCTTGACCCCGCTCTCCACCACCTCCATGTGCCGCAGTTTTATCCTCTTCTCCAAGCTGAAGGCGAAGTACTGCGGAAACTCCTTTAGCTCCTCCAGGCTGCCCCCCATCTCCCCCTTAAAGTAGTCGAACTTGGGCTTGAAATTGTTCTCCACGCTGAAGGTGAACAGCCCCGGGCACCTCAGAACCATTCCCACCGCCTCCTCCTTGGAGAACCCCAGACCCACCACCAAGTGCTCCAGCTTCGGGATCAGCGTCTTCTCCACGCTGGACACCAGCAGCACCGGGTCCTGAAACGCCAAGGCCTCCAGATCCTTGAACCCGAGCCTCTGGAGGTAGAACAAAGCCGGCTTGAGCTGGTCTCGCACGCTGGAGACGAGGAGCCTGGGGCATTTGTTGATGACGCGGCGAAAGCTGTGGTCGGGGACGTGGAGGTCAGTGGAGAGGAAGGAGAAGACGGGGACAAGGTCGGATTGGATGGAGGAGGTAAGGATTTTGGGGCACATGCCGAGGATTCTGGGCAAGTCCTTGTGGTGGATGCCTTTGGACTGGAGGAAGGAGATGATGGAGTGGATGGAGTGGAGAGAGGCGGAGCGGAGGGAAGGGTTGAGGGAGAGGGCTTTGCCGGCGTCCACGCCCATGATCTCCAGGCACAGGATTTTCTCCTTGAATTGGAGGGACAGGTTGGAGTGGGTCGGCAGGTAGAGTGGATGCTTGTGGAGGAGGCTTTTGTTATTGTTGGGTTTTGCTGTGAGCTGGGCGGTTTGGGAATTTGAGGGCTGCAGAGGCGGGTTAATGATCTGGGAAGAGCAGCACAGGGAAGAGTTGGCTGCTGTGGCTACTGCTGCCATGGCGGCGGCCGCGGCGGAGGAGAGGAGGTGGCCGATCGATATGGGGGAACCTGATCCCGTTGTATTTATTGGTCTGCAGGAGTGGACAGGTGGCAGCCGGTATTATCTTGATTGGCCCAGGAAGGATTTTGCAGATTGGGGGAGGATTGATCATGGATGGGCTGCCTGTGCCAGAGGTGGATTTTATTTGGGAATTTTTTTTTTTGTAAAGAATGGTGTTTTCCAAATCTCTAAATTATTAAGAAAAACATAGAAGCTTTTCAAATATAATGCAGGTTTAATTTGAAACTTTTCCATGATCAAACAAATTTTTTAATGTTTTACTACCTGTGAAGTCGTTTTAAGAGACTATGTGTACATTTTAATAACCAACAAAATAATAGTAATAAATATCATATCGCGTTTTAATATCACCCACCAAACACTATATCCCATTGTAAAACAAATTCATCACGCTGAACGGACTAATTGGTTTTTGTTTCCAATTTATTATTTTTGTTTTCATAATAACAAAACTGAACACAAAAATAAAAACTAAAACTAAAAACAGCAAACTCCATTAAAGACCCATAAATATACATTACTTTATCAGAGACTGTCATTTGCAATAAAAAACTACCAAACCCATGAATCACACCCATATCTGTTACGAAACGGCGCAGGGCATCGTTCGCTCAACACCAACTGCAATGTTTATCGTTTCATTAACGACCAACCTGTTTACCAACGAAATGTCTACAGGAGGAACCACGCCAGAGTTAACACCTAAATAATATATATATATATATATATAAATTAACAGCAATATTGACAAGAGTTCAAATTCTGGCATTTCAGTTTCAGTAAAACCCCGCCATTATTGGCCTCGTATGGAAGCTGATGATCAACAAGACACAATGCCAACCCCTGCAGACAACAAAAACCCGAGCAATTAGTCATCACCAAAAAGCCACTACTCATAGTTGCCTTAGTGCATAAAGCTCCTGCTTCTAAATAATCTGTTAGTGGAAGCAAAAAACACAATGTTTAACATTCAATAGAACATTGGTAATTCGTATTGGTTACAGATACTGACCATTATTTGCTTCTTCGTCAGATGATTTCCATACAATGTCTTTGAGCCCGGTTGAGAGGCTCTTGTAGAACTGCAAGCAAAATAAAGAGCACAATTGAGACCGTTGGCCAGCCGTTTGCATCATTCCCACACCAAAATACACATGTAGGATTGTTGGTCCATATAACATGGGGCAACATCACACAAAACAAAAGCCTTTACAAAAAAAAATTGTATGTGATTTCCTTGTCTAGCCTCAGCAAAAGCCTATTGAAACCAAAGAAATGCTCTGGCATAGCCTGTTTAGTACCTTCAGTCTATGTTTGGAATAAGATTTCTTGATGGAAAGCAAAATGGGAAAATAATTATATAACTCATACCCGTGTAAATGTATTTTTTGCACAAAAATAGAATGCTTATTTATACTGCTCAAAACAAGGATTAACAAAGAAAAAGTAACAAAAGTAATTATTCAAAAAGCATGCCAACAACCAGCCGGGGTTAGCATTTCAGCTGTGCATGCAACATGATACACAAATTGGCATAAAAGTGTGCTAGCGCAATCAGATTTCAGAATCATACCGAATTAAATTCCAAGGTATCCCCTCCAGCTTTGCGAACCTCAACCATGTAAAGAGAGGGAGCCACCTCAAAAATCTGGAAGTCAAAACAAATTCCACTTTGTTAAAAACACTGAATGTTATATATTCTATTCTACTGAGTTTTAAGTCATCAAAGGATCCTTGCACATAGCCCCTCAGGCAACCTTACCTCTGTTGCAACGGATAAATGGCCCTTGCGTCCACTTTTCTCCCCCTGAAGCTTCAACTGAGAATGACAACAAAAATAATTTGTAAGTGAATCAAATAAAAACCCATTATAACCTGAAATGCATCTTATCATTCAGCAGGCAACCATAATGCAAATATTTGTGATAAAAATTTACTTCTGCCAGCAATATTCCATTACTAGGACATTGTATGCCATCAAGCATGCTAATGAAGCAAAAAACATAAATACAGAGGGAAAGTAATGTGTGCCATCAGTACCTTGTAATTGTTTTTCTTTACATCAAAACCCAAAGGTGCAGCAGCTTCCTCTATTTTTGAGATAATCTGATTGGCAGGACATTTAGATGTAAATCTTGTTTCACGTTTAACAAGACCCTGGTCATCAGAGAGTACATTAGCCATCCTGAACTTCAAGTATATGAACAAGATAATTTTTTGCTTCTCCTTGTTTTCTTATCTTTCTTTCTTTCTTCTTCTTCTTTTTTTTTTGGTTTGTTTGGTGGTGGTGAGGGTTTACCCCAAATGATAATAAACAAGCTGAGGGTCTTATCAGCTAGTAGTCATTTAACTATGTAATAATAATGTAACATCCACCATGGACAAAGTTGAATAAACAAAAATCATTCTGGTCCATTCATGAGACGACATAGAGACTCTAATTCACTAACAAATACATGGAATAAGCAGTTTTAATACTTTTAATCAAAACCAAAAGCCTTGACATACCATTTGCTTTTCAAAAAGAGAACCAAGGTTGAGACCCTGAGATGTAGAGATAAGCTCAAAAGCATTCATAGTAAGAGGAGTTGCAGGTCGTTCCTCCCGCCTTTCAACGACAAGATTTAGAGAGTCCTGTACATTGAAAGAAAAAGGAAAAAATCAAAGTCACTCCAGTGGCCCATTCTAAATCACTAACCAAAAAGTTGAAGCAATAAAGGGCTTTTAACTGAAATCATTAAGGAGAAACATTTACCACAGAATCATTAAAAACATTATATACGTCGTCAAGACTAACATCTGGCTGCTCAAAAGTGGGTGGCTTATATCCCTTCTTGAACCACTCATTCTCAATGACCTCCGCAATTGTAATGCGCTGTTTACAATGTCCATATAAATCATATTACAAATAGATAATGAGATAAACAAATACAGGTGTCATTCAAAAGCAGGCGTCAAGATTCAACAAAAAGAAAATATAAAATGAAAAAGAGAAAAGAGGTCATACTGTCTTGGGATTAGGATCTAGGATTCTTTTTATTAATTTCTTCGCACTCGAGGAAAGCCATGGAGGACATGTGAACTCCGCCTTGGAAATCTACAACAAAACATAAGTTCTGATATGGCTACACTCCAATCCTAAAAAGTAAAAAGAAAAACATAAAATAACATAGCAGAAGACCTAAATACATTCTGAATATTTTTATTTCCTCAGAACATTATGCAGAGAAGAAAGAAGTTCCGTAACTAACAAAAGCAACCACCCCGTACCCGTTGGGGGGGGGGGTGTTGTACAAAAAATAAACCTTTTTGTATAACGCCATGAGGTTGTTCTCTTCAAAAGGCAGATATCCAGCCACAAGGACATAAAGAATTACACCGCAAGACCACAAATCAGCCTTAGCTCCATCATATCCTTTATTATTGATCACCTATATAAATAAAGAATTGAAGTAAATCAGATAATCTCTAGCTTAGAAGAGAATAGATAAAATGATTTGCAAAAAAAGCTGTAAATATACCTCCGGAGCAACATAGTTTGGTGTTCCACAGGTAGTGTGTAATAGTCCATCCTCCTGAATGAAAAGGGCTCATAGGCTTAGATTTTAAGACTACTATGAAAATGTAAAACTGTTCACAGATCACTAATTTATCATAAGGGGTAGTACTTCAGTGATTCATAGGTACAAGGCTTATAAGAAAACTTGAACAGTCACTGAACTTATTGCAATAGAATATTTCTCACACTACATAGGAAATTCTCATACTTACTCGAACTTGCTGAGAAAGAGCACTTAATCCAAAATCTGAAACTTTAAGAATTCCATTGGCATCCAGCAGTAGATTCTCTGGCTGTAAATAAGAAAAAGATATTACTGAAATAAACCAATAAAATTGATGCATCCCTAATGTCTGAGGCTAAGTTCAACAAAATTCAACTATTTCAGCATTGATAAAACTAAAACTTGATGATTTACTTAGCACCCAAAAAAAACTGATGATTCTCTCACCTTCAGGTCACGATGGAAAACACCTCTACTATGGCAGTAATCCACTGCATTTATGAGCTGCTGAAAGTACTTCCTTGCTTCATCTTCCTTCAATCTGCCTTTGCCAGCCTGGATCCAAGAAAAGCACAAAATTCAACATAATTGCATTGCATTAAACTGCATCAACACTAGAAGCAAAGTCAAAAATGAAAAAACTGTCTTACAACTTTGTCAAAGAGTTCACCCCCAGTCACAAATTCCAAAACAATGTATATTTTGGTCTTGCTAGCCATGACCTACAAAGGAGAATGTTAAGGTAGTAAAGACATGCAGGATCATCAAAAAGCAGAAGGTTGATGACTTACAAAATACACATACATCCAACTCATAATAAACAAGTCCACATGTCTAACAATTTAACATTTAATCCCGCCACCCTCAAAAAATAAAAAAAATAAATAAATGAAAAGGAATAAAGGATAGAAAAGAAAGAAGAAAGAAAATAATTAGCTCACACTAGAAGCCACGTTGCAAGTTTGCAATCAGGCATTAGAGATAATAGTATGCATGTTACCATGTTCTAACCTCATACATACGAATGACATTTGGATGTCTGATTAATTTCATAGTTGAAATTTCACGTTTAATCTGCAGAGGACAAAAACAATTACAATGTTACCATAAATTTAAGAGGTAAAGCACCATCAATTAATAAAATAGATCCCAAATTCAGAATGAAAAATATTTATTCAATCAAAAAGAATCAATGTATATTCATCACCTAGATGAGTAAAGATATAAAAGATAAATAAGAACTAAACCTGCAGTCAAGGTAGGGAAATTTGCATTACATTTCCTTAATTGACCAACCTAAACACAAATTATAAACACGAAAATTGAAAGAAACCAAACTTATGTTCACAACCCCTATCCAACATTTTTGCCAAAATGTTTTGAACATTAGACCAGAACTAGTATTCTCTTTTTTATCTTTATAAAATATTACATTAAATTGAGGACAAGGGAAAAGAAAGCTCAGATGCATCTATGCGTGTGCATTAAGTCAATTTTCCATTTAAGTGATACCCAAACCTTGTATATCTGGTATCTTGTGCCAGTAAAAAGGAAAATATCAGACCAAACAAGGACAGCTATAACGTTTTCTGGATACAATTCAGATGCCGATCTTCCTACAGAGTAAATAACTAATTCAAATTAATACTATTTCTTTGGTTTTTTTTTTTTGGGGGGGGGGGGCGACTGTGACTTGGAGGTTGGGATCTGAAGTTTATTTCTCCCATCTGCTGCAAGGGAAAAGAAAGCGTGTAAAAGTTAAAGATCTGTAAAGTTATTTGCTGCAGCGAATTGGGATCATCAATACTCAAAAGGTAGCTAACACAATGATTTTGACTGTCGTTCAGGAACCGTCTGTTATCTCAATACTGCAGAAGTCCAGAGAACTTTGTCAAGGAAACAGTTCCCATAAACTTTTTTTATTTTTTATTTTATGCTAACCACCAGAACCATTTTCAGGTTTAAGAAAGTAAACAGCGATCTTTTTTTAATTTAAAAATTACTTTTCTATGAAAATCATATATGAGTATTTCAAAAGTTTTTGTTGGTTTGGTTCCACAAAATACAAAAAACGATATGGTGATTCCTCAACTTTATTGGCATTCAAACAAAATCTAATATCACTTTTGAACTTAGGAAAAGAAAGGAGGAACTGAAAGTGGTTTTATTCATTTTGTGGTCAGATTAGAAGATAACGAAATCGAATAAATATTCACCAATAGTTATTTTTTTTCATTATTCATAATGAAAGGTGCGACTACGGATAATTTCATATTCCATCCTCTTTTCTAACTTCTAGTTCCAGATACGAACTAGCGAGAATCAGAAACCAATAAAAGTTAATCGTGGAATCTACACGCAAACCCAATCAACATCCATCAAAACATATTCAAAGATAATCAAAATACGAGAGAATACATGGAGAGATCACCTGGCTAATCATCTTATGCTTGAGAACCTTCTCTTTGTCAAGAATCTTGATAGCCACGTTCTCTCCAGTTTCTACATTTCTGGCAAACTTCACCTTGGCAAACGTCCCCTCCCCCAAAGTCCTCCCCAGCTCATACCTCCCCACCCTCGTCTTCGCGCCGCCACCGGCACTACTTGAACGCGAAGCCATCTCTTTCCTCTCCCTCTCTCTCTCTCTCTCTTTCTCTCGGAACTATGCCTATATATCTAACAAATCAACAAATCGTCATATACAAATACCATCCATTGCTTTAGTTTTCTCTATTATCCTCTCTCTCTATTTACACATGCGTGTACCGTCGTCTTCTCCCGTAAATCAAAACCTCTTCTTCTTGCATGGCTGCCACACCCGAGACTTCGCCATAGATGAATCAGATCGATCAAACAGAAGAACACACAAGAAGGAGATATTCGGAGAAACTCCTCAAAACGGGGGCGAAATCAATCCATGGTTGGAGCAGGTGAAGCAGATTCCCAACTCCTCCATGATTGGATTTCGAAGACAAGTTGAGGGGAAAAATAAAATGCAGAGAGAGATGTTGGATTGTTCACGGAGTTTAGGTCTGCGGATTTGATTTTATGGGATCGGGAATAGAATAAATCCGTGATTTGGGTGAAGGGATCGCGATGAACCCCAGATCGATGCGCTCTCGGTAGTTCAGGGGAAGCTAGGGGAATGAACCTGAAAATTCGCCGATTTGATCGGAAATTTATATTATTTCTAAGACAGGGAAGACAGACTGATTGTTGCTATTGATGCGGTATAACCATACTTGGACGGTGTAGTTGTTTGTATTCTGCTCTGGATGTAGTTGTTCCTGCTTTGGTAATAGTGATGGAATATTCGTTACCTTTGGCGCGTATAAACCGTTTCTAGGTTGTTTGCTGGCCCGGTACCTTCCAAGTCGCCCCCGTTCTTAGAATCTTATTTTTATTTATTTATTGTCTACAAATATTAATTTCATTTTTCATTTTTTAAATTTTAGGTAATAGATTTTTCTTTTTAGCAGTTTTTCACTTTATTTAACAATAAACAACTTATGTGTTATTTAATAACCTGATTTATTTTCAATTTTATCTTTATTTTTTATTTTTGCCAAAATGTTACATGTAATCAAATGTCATTCTTTTATTAAATAGATATTCAAACTAAACAGCCCCACCAAGACTATGCAGAATGGGAAGCCTTTCTTTGACTCACTGTTGAAACGCGGAATGACTAAAGGTGTATTTAATAGGGGTGAAAAAATAACAATGGAATTTATTTTTTATTTAAATTTTAAAAAATTTTATCAAATAGTTTTTTTTTCATAAAATTTGAATTTTATCTTAATTAAAAAAATAAAAAATTTTCGTAAAATCAATAAATTAGAATTCCTATAGAGTGAGGTAATAATTGGAATTTCATGGAATTGAAATTCCATTAAATTAAAATTTCATCTTATTTTTCACCCTCTAATCAAACACACCTGAGTGACTCTTTTTTAGGTAGTGTGATAATGTGGTAATAAAAGTAAAATGCTATCTAATAACTCTTTACTCTCTTTTTTTTAACCATTCTGAAAATATAGTTATTTTATTTTTACTGTCAGAGGGGTGAAAAATGTTATCTAGTAACTCTTTACTCTTTTTACTCTTTTTTTTTTAATCTTTCTAAAAGAATAATTATTTTACTTTTGTTGCTAGAGAGGTTTACTAAGGTGGCATTTGTTCAAATTAGTAAAATAAAATTATATTAAGATAAGTTTATAATACTTTTTTGAGACAACATATGAAATTGTCTAGACAATATTATAAAGTATTTTAAAATTTTTATTAAATTATTTGTTATTTTTTGTAATGTACTAGAATATATATGCATCATTTTTTTTTTCATCTTAAGGGAATGAGAGATAAGCATATCTAAAAAATATCAGATAAGAAATCACATAACTTATTTTTTAATTATGACCAAATAAGTTTAACAAACACATTAAAAATGACAAAAATCTGTAATGTTTTTCATATATTAATTTTTGTTGTCTATATTTTAATTAACAAATGTAAAAATAAGTAAAATAAGATTGTATAAAAATAAAGTTATAATATTTTTCAAACCAAAATATAAAATGTTCAATATAAGGTTGAGAAGTATTCTAATATTTTTATCAAACTATTTATTAAATTTTTTGAAATGTACTGGATAGCATGTGAGTCATTTTTCTCTTATCTGTAAGCAAGGTTCTTAAAATCAATATTTGAAGTGAAATTGAAGGAAGATCCATAAAATCGAATTGTAAATTCAAATCATAAAATCGTAAAATTTTACAGACAATTAAAAATACTATTTTGTGTATGTAAAAATATATAATTTTATTTAAAATTAATTAATATTACTTATTAACGTGATTATTACAATTCATCACCACATTCATTACAAATAAAGTACAACCTAAGTATATACATATTTCAAACTAGATTTATCTATTAATTTCAAAAAAACTAAATAATATAAAATTTATAAATATTAAGTCCATATTTTATTATCATTCATCCATAATCAAAATTTTAAATATTAATTTATAAATAATGTAAAATCTTATAAGTTAATCATAACTTTATATAAATAGAAACAACACACATTGATAAACATCTAATAAAAGTATGCAAGTTTGTGAATTTACAAACCAAGTTTATCGAGTTTACAGTATTAAATTGTGAGTCAACTCCGATTATATAAAAATCTAAATTTATAAGCTAATTGATTCATTTAAATCTGCGTAACTCATAAACTCATATGAGTTAACTCGCAAGTTTGACAACAATGTCTGTAAAGTCTAATATATTTTTATCTTGAAAGTTAGAGAGATAAGTATATTTGAAAAATGTGAAATAAAAAATTACATGACTTTTTTAAAATAATTGATAGATAAATTTAACAAATATACTAGAAATAATAAAATTCAATAATACATTTTATATTTTACATTTTTTGGTATATATATTTCTTAACAAATATTGCCTAAGAATATAATATTACACTTACACGTTATAATATTTTATTATATTATAAAATTATAACTAAAGTTACAATATTAAAATTAGAATGGTTTAAGTCGTCACCAATTATCTTAACAATTGAGTTCTATTTTATTTAATTTCATATTATTAATTATAGTTTGTATGGTTTTTGTTAGGGTCGCGAAGTGTCCAAATGCGAAGTAGCCACCTGCAGCGTGTTGTCATCCGCGGCCAAAACGAAAACCGAGACACTGACTAACAGAAGCATACATGACGTCGCACGTGGAGCCCATCTCATATTCTTATACAATTGTAATATTTATCCATGATTATATAAACATATTAATTAAAATAATTAACGACAACATTATATTCAAACACGTCTCCTACCAACTAATTTTATAATTTCACAAAATTTACTAATATTCCTATAGAAAACTATAAAAAAAATATTTCATTTGGTTGACTGTGTTCTATAACGAATAACATTGACACGTGACACAGATTATTGAGAAGACAATAATTTTTATGAAAAATATAAAATATTTGTAAGTAATTATTATTCTTTGTCTCCTAATATATTAATTAATAAATTATACGAGTGACACGCTATCTATATATGTTAAATGAAGTAAAATAATCCAATGACGGAGACTTTTTGTTTGATTGCTCCACCTTCTCCTTCTTTTTTATTATTATTATTATTTTGTTTTCCTGGGTTTTAGTTGCCTATGTCATCCTATTAAATTTGGTCATGGATAACTTCCGTCGATCGGAGTTATACTTTTGCTTGATCGAAATTCAATAGTCGTTTTTTAATATCATGATTTTTGTGTGTTTTTCTATTATACACGAAATATATATTTTTTAAAATATAATTTTCTCTTATTTCTCAAAGGCATAGATTGATTCTCTTGTTAACCATATAATCTATTGCTAAAGAATAATGTTTCTTCGGCCCTCACAAATTAATTTTTGTGTAGAAATCTCTTAATTGTGTTTTAAGTTGTCAACAAATGCTAGCTAGAGTTGAAGAATTTAAATATTTCTTTTAAAATTCGATTGTTATTTCATCATTTTTATATAACAACTATTTTCTCTAATATTATATATAAATAGAATGTGAGTATGAAGGAGGACGACATACAAACGAATAAATACAATATAGTGAACAAATTTAATAAAAGCATTCAAATAAATGTGAGAAGGTTTAAGTGTAGGTTTGTTAGTAGGTAAAATTTTTAAATTATTGATAACTTTGTTTGAGATTGTTTTTATTGTGAATTTATTATTGTTACTCACATGTGGCGAGGATATTCTATTTGCCAATGGTTTTTACTTAAGCCAATTGATTGTATATTAGTTATAACTTTAATTAAAAACTAGTGTTGGTTATAACTCTAATTAAAAGGTAGAGTTGATTCTATTTAGTGGAAGCTCAAGTTATGTAATATCCCTAATTAATTAAATAAAATAAAATAAAATAAATTAATTAATTTGATTAAACGTGTGTGTTGTGCTCGTGTGCGTGGAAGCCATGGAATGGCTAGTGGCCATATTTTTTCAAAGTGAGCAGAGAGTGAGAGACAGAGTGAGAGAGGGAGATGGAGAGATGAGATCGAGAGGGAGTTAGCCGAGAGGGAGAGATTGAGATGGAGAGATCGAGACCAAGAGAGAGAGAGAGAAAGAGAGATCAAACGAGGGAGAGAGAAGGAGGTGGCGGCCATGGGAGACTGGCCGAGCTTTGCTCGGCCATGGCAGCAAAGCGGCAGCAGCGATGGTGACGCGAGGCAGCAGCGGCGACGGCGGCGCACGCGGCTGTGGGAGGCGGAGCTGGAGGCTGCGGCAGATGGTGGAGCTCGGCCGCGCCACTGGTGCGCTGGTTTTAGGAAGAAAAAGAAGAAGACAACAACCGCGGGGAAGAAAGGAAGAAGAAAAAGAAAAAGAAGAAAAAAAGAAGAAGAAAAAAGAAAAGAAGAAGAAGGAAAGGAAAGGAGAAGAAGAATGGAGTTGCAGGAGGGGGAAGACGCAGGGGAGAGGAAGAAGAAGAAGAAGAGGAGAATAAAATAAGAAAAGAGAGGAAAGAAAAAGAAAATAAGGAAAATAAAATAATTTTAAAATTTTCTCGGCATGAAAAGTGATCAGGTACGTGGGTAAAAATTAGTAGAAGCATTATGTGTTTAAATCATAAATTTTATGTGATTAAAATTAATTAATTTGAGTCCCGGTTGTGTTATTTGTTAGGAAATGATTTAATTTGCCTCAAGAGCTTGAGAGAGGTCGGAATCAGCTGGTTTCAGGTAAGTTCCAATCCCTTTCCTCGTATTCTTTAATTCCCGTGAGAAACCCTGTGATTTCTCGTATTTTATACCCTCCCTTCGTTTGTTTCGGCCCGTTTATTAATTATGAAATTTAAATTATTTAATTTAAATTTAATCTATTAAGTGGGCTTTGATGATTTTATTAGCGTGATTTAATTTAAAATAAATATGAGACTTGTTGAGATTTTAATTGTGATGCGCTTACGTGGGATTTTAAAATATTAAATTAATTATATTACACGGTAGATTTATTTAATTAAAGTTGTGATTTTATTTATTGCCAGCGAACGTTTTACTTCGCAGCGGGTGTGCAAGAAAAGTAAGGAACGACAGTATAAAGGCAAGCTCCCAACCCTCTTTTCCTGATCTTTAATTCACGCGAAAGACCCCGTGATTTCATGTATTTTATCACCTCCTTTACTTTAATTCGGCATCTAACCTTGTTTGTTAAATTACTATTTATTTGTTTTAATTTAAATTAAATCTGAGGCTTCTATAATTTTATTTGTTGAGTGTTTACGGAGGTTTGTACCACCCTCATTCCCTTCGGAATGATGCTGAACCCAGTTTGGGAAACTAGGTTCCTAGTCGTGCGGGTTTTATTTACGATTTTCTCTCAGATTTACTTATGATTTGGTTAGAGCTATTGAGCAGTGGGGCAGGGGTCGACTGTTTGGTGACGTTGGGGTAGACTATTGTACGGCCCTGAAGTGGACCGTCAAGCGGACACTCCTAGTCACTGACCGTTGACCGATGTCGGGTACTGCTGACTAGCTCTGCCGGTATATGATTTACTGCATGAGTAGATGCATTGTATTACTGTTCATGATTTGATATGCATATGGGTATGGGGTACATGTTGGGATATCCATTTATTGAGTATGCTTGGACACGGATATTCTAGTTTGGTTAGGTTGCATCCAGCGCGAGCATATGCATGGCGTGTGGTTTACTATGTGGGCGGAGCATGGCCTGATGCCTGGATGTATGGGCGCCAGTGTATCACGTTGATGCTCACTACGCCATTGCATTTTATGTGCATTGCATGGCTACTGGTAGTTGTTAGTTCTCGGATGGGAATACCGTTCCGAGGGAGCCTATGGCTCGGTTGTTAGGAGTACCGACGGAGACGGGCGACGGGAGTACCGGCCTGGGATCGCGCGCGCAGGTTTGTGGAGATAAGTGTTGCCTTTCAGGGTAGCGACAGGTTGGTATGGGACTTGGGTGCCGTGTGTCTTGTGTGGGCCCCAATGACCGGTATGTGCTTTTATTACGCTCTACTATCGTGTTGTAGTGTCTCATGGCTTGTGTGTACCTGGGGTTTTATTTTGGGGAGAGTTTTCTGGTTATGTTCAGCCTTCGGCATTTCTTTTCTTCATGCTTGCTGAGTCTCTCGACTCACTTTGCTTTCCATCATTCCAGGTAGTGCTAGCGTGGGTCCGAGCAAAAGAGTCAGCGTCTAGCGGCAGAGTTGGTATGGTGTACAGACAGTCCCGTCAATCCCTGTCAACTTTGATGGTAGAGTAGGATTTACTCTATTATTTTTACTGTGTCAGGTCATTTCTCGAGTCTTTTGTATGTCGGCACAGGAGTTTGTATTCTTTTACTTACCTTATAACCGTTGTGCTAGCGGGGTACCCGTAGTGCATGCATGTGTTTTGCTTCACTTTCGTTGCTCTCATTTTTGAGTATGCATGCCAGGGTGGTTTTTGTCTCGTGTTTTATTCTTTTTCTCCTTTAGTAGGCGCTCCCGTTCGGATAGACCGGGTGGTTGGGATATCCGGGCGAGGGTGCTTACAAGTTAAGTTAAGAGAACCTCAAGCTTACTCTTGAGAAAGATGAATAAGCTCCTTAAGGAGTTTAATTTCTATAAAAATTATATTGTTTCTTGTGGTTGATTGTTTTAAATTTTCATATACTTAATCAAATTTTATTTATCAAGAGTTCTCAACAAGAGAAAAAATGATTAATTTTTGAAAAACCCAATTCATCTCTCCTCTTAGGTTTTTATTTGGCCAACAAGGCCATCTTTTGTTATTATTCATCCATAATCAAAATTTTAAATATTAATTTATATATAATATAATTTCTTATAAGTCAATCATAACCTAATATAAATAAAAATAATATACATTGTTAAACATATAACAAAAGTATGCGAGTTTACGAATTTACAGACCAAGTTTAGAAAACCAAGTTTATCGAGTTTACAGTATTGAATCGTGAGCCAACTTTGATTCTATGAAAATTTGAATTTATAAGTGAGTTGAGTCATTTAAATCTGCATGACTCATAAACTCGTACGAGTTGACTTGTGAGTTTAACAACAATATTTGTAAAGTATAATATATATTTATCTCGAGAGAGAGAAATATAAATATATATGAAAAATGTCGGATAAGAAGTCACGTAACTTTTTTTTTAAAATAGTCGTCAGATAAATTTAACAAATACATTGAAAATGATAAAATTCTATAATATTTTTTATATCTTACATTTTTTTGTATATATATTTGTTAACAAATACAACTTAAAAATATAATATTGTATTTATATGCATTTATACGTTATAATATTTTATCATATTATAAGATGAGTCATTCTAAAGGGTCTAACGGGTCTATCGAGTGGCTCATAGAAAGGGGGCAAAAAGACCATTTTGCCCCCGCTTGTTTTACAAATTTACAAAGTGGGCCACTGCCCTTGCCCTTGTTGCTCGTCGTCTCCCCTGCCATGGCTGCTGTCGTCACCTCGCTGCCGTCGCCTCTTCGCCATTGCAACCTTGTCTCGCCTCGTCGACAGTTGATGCAGCGACTGTCGACGAGGCGAGACAACGACAGCGAGGTAAGACGGTAAGGCAACAACAGTGGCCTTGACAGGGGAGACGACGAGCAACAGGGGCGGTACAATCCATGAGAGGGGGAAGGAGATAGCAAGGCGTGGGGGCAAAATAGTCTTTTTGCCCCCTTTCAGTAAGCTCATTGGGCTTTGTAGAATTTTTCTTATAAGATTATTACAAATTATAACCAAAGTTACAATATTAAAATTAGAATGCTTTAATTCGTCACCATTTATCTTAACATTTGAGTTCTATTTTATAGAATTTAATATTATTAATTATAGTTTGCATGGTTTTTGTTTGCATCGCGAAGTGTCCAAATACGAAGTAACCGGCACCGTGTCGTCGATTCCGCTGATCCCCGCCGAAGGCGAAGCCGAGCCACTCACTGACGGACGCATACATGACATTGCACGTGGAGCCCATCTCATAAGTGTATGCAATTGTAATATTTATCCATGATCATATAAACATATGAATTAAAATAATTAACGACAACATTATATCCAAACACGTCTCCCACCAACTAATTTTATAATTTCACAAAATTTACTAATATTTCTATAGAAAATCATATTCATTTGGTTGACTGTGTACTAGAACGAATAACATCGACACGTGGGATAAATTATTGAGGAGATAACAATTTTTATGAAAAATATAACATATTTGTAAGTAATTATTATTCCTTATCTCCTAGAGACAGTGACGTTTTCGGGAAAAAAATACATTTCCTTTACAAGACTTTTTTTAATGTATTAAATAAAAATACATTTCGTTTACTATAAGAGTGACACGTTAACTATTAATTAAGAATATATATTGCCCCTCATGTGTAGGTTGAGTGATTGGATGGGTAATATATCGATGTCAATTCAATAGATTATGAGTTTAATTCTCGTCCTGTATAAAACCCAACTTGTAATTTATCTATCTTGACATAATTGAGAGCACGAACATTGTGATCGCGTAAGAGCGATCATCTCAATAATATATGTTAAATAATTCTTAAAACATAAGTCAAATAATGGGTAAGTGATATGATAAAGTTAGTATTAGTAAGTCATGAATTTTATACACAATATAGGTAAGGATTAGAGTTCTACCTATAATTTATTTTTTTTTATCTAAATCAACAACATGAAACATGAAAAATCGCATAAGAATAATAATCTCAAAAATATATCTTAAGTAAAATAATCCAATGACGGAGACTTTTTGCTTGATTGCTCCACCTTCTCCTTTTATTATTATTATTATTTTGTTTTCTTAGGTTCTAGCGATTTTTGTCTTTAACCGGTCCTGCGAACATCTGAGTAGCTATTGCGTTTCAATTTTTAACTAACCTCGTAAGAAATAAAAAAGTGTTAATGTTCAAAATATTTAACAAAAATTACTCTTATGCCAGATGATTTTTCTTTTTTAGGTACAAGGTGGGTTTAATGATTGTGCCCAATAACTGCTAGTTACACTATAATTTATAAATAATTAGCCAAATTAATGGTTTTCAATACATTAATTAAGATTGTGCTTGAGAATATTTTGAGAGTTATTTGATAGGTTCTCTTTGTCTATGGCTCTGTGTATTTTATTGCGTTGATTTGATAAATATTAGATATTACGTATTTAAATTATTAAAATTACTAAACTTTAACCTTTTCTCAACTTAAAAGAAAAAGTAAGGCTGGCAAGAAGGGATTTTCCAAATTACTTAAGTCAAAAAATATCGAGCCAATTGAATTTGTCCACCTCCAACGTTACTTGTCATTGTCAAAATTTTGGTGAAACCTAAAACCCTCATTAGATTTGACGATCAAATTTGGTCAAACCATCAGTAGGTCCTACACAATCTTTTATTCACAATAGCCATCAATGTGAGAAGAGGCCCAACTAAACGTAGAGAAAGACGAATCGGTTGGATAAGACAAATTGTAGATGCTGCAAAAGACTAAATCATGGCGACAACCACCAAATTTGACAACAATGGTGACTAACGAAGCGACAACAACGACGAGTTGTGTGTGTTGACGATAACAAGCAACAGAATTTGATTATTGATTTTGGATTTGTGAATTTGGGCATAATGAGCAGCGGAATGGTTATGTTATTTTGGAAAATTTTGTATTTATTTATGTATTAGATGAATGATATTGTGTATTTTGATATTTGATTATTATTCTGTGTATTTGATTATTAATTTTGTATATGTGTATTTGATTATTTCAAATAATTTTTTTAAATAATTGTATTTAAAAAATATTAGTAAATTGATTTAAAAGATATATTAAATATTAATTTTGTATCATTTATTATTAAATTATAAAATAAATAATAAAATTTTATAGTTGTGAAAATTATAAGTAAGGTAAAATAAATAAAATTGAATTTTATTAATAAATAAATAAAATTAAGAGTCAAATAGAGACTGTGGTTAGAGTAAATATAATATTTAAATTAATATTAAAATATTGAGTGAATTATTTATAATTTAATAAAAATTAAAATAGGGAGTTGTCATGCAATTTGCTTTATGGAAGAGCAACCAGTGAAGTAGAGAATGATAAAAAAAAATGGTATTACAGTGGTTAGAAAAATAGGATATAAGTTTGAGGGATCAGTGGGGCTTTAAGCTAGTATTAATTGCTTTCATTGGCTTCAAATCACAATAAAATTTTCTTGAGATAAATGTGTTTATGTAGTTTGTGCTGTTCGTATCTTTAATTATATTTGAAGAGATAAATCACATATTGAATCTTTAATTCTTAAATAAAATCAAAATCGAACTCGTAACCCACTAAATTGATACCGATTTATTACTTATTCGATCACTTGATCTATGCCTGGATTATAACAATATTTTATTCGGTGACACTGATTAGGAGAGAGAACAAAAAAAAAAAAGAAATAAAGTTTGGAAGAAGAAAAAAAATATTTATTTATCGTCATTAAAAAATATGAAAATAAGATAATATTAGATTTATAATTATGAAAAATTTGTGAGAGACTGTACTTAGTAATATTTAAATTTTAGTTTGGACAAATTGAAATTTGATTTAAAAAATAATATTATTTATTAAATTAAATTAAATAATAATATAATATACATATAATATATTATTAAAAAACTAATTGATTCTTATTTAAGATAATTTATTCAAATTTGTAAAAAGGCAATAATGATTTAAACAGCAATACAGGCTAGATTATGGAATTAATTGAAGCCTAATTAATTTTATTTACATATTTATTTTAATAAATGATAAAAAAATTTATATTATATTTTATTTTTATACTTAAATTTTTACATTAAACAAAATAAATTAAAATTAGAACCATGACAGGCTAGATTATGGAATTAATTGAAGCCTAATTAATTTTATTTATATATTTATTTTAATAAAATGATAAACAAAATTTATATTATATTTTATTTTTATACTTAAAATTTTACATAAAACAAAATAAATTAAAATTAGAACCATATTACTTATATATTAAGAGTTACACTTTAAATTACACACGTATGCAAATAATTAAAATACCTCTCACATTTCATCGTCTCATGCTGTCACTCCTCACCACCTTGCGCCGTCTCATTACCTTGGATGAAAAATATTTTATCTATACGTCTCACCGTCTCATGTTGTAATGATATTGTATAATTTAAAGTGTAAGTTAGAGAGTAAAAATAATATTTTTTTTAAAAATTAATTGATATAGGCCAGGTTCCGATCTTAACTTCAGCCCAGCAGACCCAAACCCAGACCCGATATTGCCGTGGCCCGCTAACCCTAATCCGCTTCCTGGTTTTAACAGGTAATACCGTCTTCTTCCATCACCTCTCTTTGCTCTCGGCTCCTCTCTATTGATTTGCATACACAAACTCGTGCTATTCTGTGTCCGCGTATAGGGTTTTTGTGGGGTTTACAGGGGGTTAGAAACGGTAGTATTATCTATTGAGAGAGAGAGAGAGAGAAGCAATGGAGGAAGCATCAGAACGAAACAAGAAGCAGAGCGGGCCAGTGCTTGCATGGATGAGAAGCCCGATTGACGTTTCACAATTCGACGAATGCCCTCTTAATCACCTCCCCTTTCTCGACCCTAGGTATTTTTCCCTTTCCTTAACTTACATGTATGTGTATACTATTATTTATACTCCATATTCACGAAGTTAGCCCTCTTTTGAATGGCTTAATTACCAGTGCATTGATTCATACACACAATCAAATCTACACTTAGAGTTGAGGCTTACATTTAAGCTTTGTGAGTTATCTTTGCAGGGCTTGAAAGTGTTGTTTTTCTTTTGTTTGTTCATTTTTCCTAACCCTCTACTTGACATTGAGCTTCAATATCGAGACACTGACACATTTGATCACTGCATGATGAGTTTCAATCCTCTAACTTCCTTGAAATATGCTACCTAGCTCTTTGAAATTTTGATCAATTCTGAATTATATTAGGTTGCAGGTGGCTTTGCAGAGTATGGGTATTACTTCCCTCTTTCCTGTGCAAGTTGCAGTCTGGCAAGAGACTATGGGACCTGGTTCTTTTGAGAGAGACCTTTGTATAAATTCTCCCACAGGAAGTGGAAAGACGTTAGCCTATGCTTTGCCTATAGTGCAAATGTTGTCAACTCGTACCGTTCAATGTCTTCGTGCTTTAGTAGTGTTGCCTACGCGTGATTTGGCCTTACAGGTTATGCATCACTTCTATCGTCAATTTCCCATGCTGCTGCCAACTATCTTTCTTGGTTGAACACTTATGGAATTAGCAGAGTACATATTTGGTTTGTTAGATCTTAACTGTTATTCCTGGAGCTATTTATATTTGTAGATATATTAATATGCCTAAAATTACAAAACTTGACTTGTGTACATGTGTGCATGTCTGTTATGCAGTACCTAAGTTACATTGTATAACATTGAGAACATATTTTAAGTGTTAGTGTACTTGATTTTTTGTTTATTTGTTAAAATTCACGTGGAAAACATTGTTGTTCATTAATGATTTTAAAGATGCCATTGCATATGTTCCATTCAACAGGAAAAACTTACTGCATAGAGCAGTTTTTTCAAATAAGGCTTATCATCCTTGAGTAGATGCATATAAGAATGCTAGTTGGGAGAAGTGTTAATGATCCATGCAAACTGTCAAAGGATCATTTTAATTAAACAGCCAGTAGCTAATGGTGGTCCTGTCACTTCAGGTGCCAGAAGGTAGAGTTCCTACACATCTGACCACTTTTGTTTGTGCAAAATACATGAATGTGTTGGACCTGCCTTTCCATGATTGTCAGCCTTGGCTATCAATTACCAAGGAAAAGGTATCATTTTAATGAACAAAGTGAAAAGGAATGAAGAATTGACTCTCTCTCAAAGTTGATTCCTCTTTTTTTTTGCTGAGAAAGCTTAGTTTCTTGATGCCCCCTTGTGAGCGCCCCTACCGCCCAGCCCCAAGGGATGGTAGAGGAGATAAATCAGGGAGTCCACAACAGCCAAGAGTCAAACACGGGCACACTGCAAGCGTGAGGGCGGAAAGCCTTTCGTGCACGCCCCAGACTGCTGGGCTCTGCCCCTGCGGCAAGAAAGTTTAGTTTCTTTCATTGAAGCCTGTAGATTATATGCAGGCATGAAAGAGAGAGTCTATTTAAGAATTGGTATGAAGTCACACATTTTGGAAAAAAACATGATGGTATATAATTGAATTGGCTACTCTGTGTAGCTGAGATGAGGGTTTAAAAGATGAGCAAGAATAGTTGATGAAGTTTGTTATATATTTAAGCATTTAAATAAACAGGGAGTGTACTGGATATAAGTTTTGGAATGCATAAAATTGTTTGAACTGAGGAGTAATACTTGGTTGAAAAATGTCCCTACCGTTATGGGACTGATGAAAAACAATGGTAATGGTAACTGGTGGTTTTGGAATGGGTAGAGGTGTGGGATGAGATCTGAAGTTAAGAAACCATATTACAAACTTTTGTGTTGATAACTACAGTTTTCCAGTTAATCCTATTTATGAAAATAAAAAAAAAGTAGCTTAACCTACATCATCAATTGTCTGCCAAAGGATACAGCTTATGAAAAGGAAGGTTAAAAGCAGCCGGTAGATCTTTTTGGCTGCACTGTCATTCAATTTACATCTAAGTGCATTCTTCATAATAAAATTAGCAAGCTAAGTGCCTCTGTGCATCAAGTTCTTGAATTATGTTGAGTGCTGTTCATCAATTATGTTCAATTTCATATCTTGACTTTATGCTTTTGACCTGGTTTTATTGCTGCGGGACATGATATGTAAACAGTATAATGACAGTATGTGTTGAATTTTATGAAATCATATTGCATTGTCATTGGAAATTTCATGTTCAAGAGTCTTTATGATTCCCCAAATCACAATTCTCAAGAAAAATGAAATGCAAATAAAGAAAACTTAGGGGACAAATTATAGGTCAAACTCCCACAAAACAATAATACACCAAGCTTTTACTGGACCGCATAGTAGAATTTAAGTGGCATCAGGTTACTCAAGGTTTGGAATTTAATTTCATTGTATTGTTTTGATCTGCTTGGTAATGTAAATATTTTAAAACATAATGGAAGAATGAAAGAGCTCAAAATGTAATAAAAATGATACAGAGATGTGCTTATACAATTATTATATAGGGATTCCCTTTGTGAAGGCTGATAGAGGAACCAAAAACCATTTGGAAACTCTGTTATCCTGGATGAAGAACTTTAGTATGGACACAAACAAATGTATTCAGCTTTGAAAATCCATTGCCTTTCTTTGTTTTGATGCTATTAGGGACTTCGAAGTTAAAATCAATCAAACAAAGAGTAAATTATGCAAGTGGGAGATGTGGATAATTAAAGTGCTCTCACTGATATCTTAGAATGTAAGTTGGGATATCTTTTTTGGGTAATTATCTGGGAGTACCTTTAAGCTCTAAGTTGAGTACAGGATAATTTTGGTGGGAAATTGCGAAATATGACCAATAACTTACCTCTTTCTGAAGGAGCAGGTTAATCCTCATCAAAACAACCCTGTCTAAAAATTGACTTAGCTGTTCCCTTTTCTTAGCTCCTATCTCAGAAATTGATAGGCTTGAAGGAGGACTGTAGAGGAATTTTCTTTTCTTTTGGATGGGGGGTCTAAGTGATGAGTTTAGTATCACAAGTGGAATGTATCTATAACCCTCTATTTGTAGGTGTTCTAGGTTTTAGGAAACTGGATCTTTTCAATAAAGCATTAATGGGAATTTGTTGTGTGGCTTCGTGTTGTAAACTTAAAATTTTAGAGGAGAATAGTGGTTGATAAATATGGGTGTGCTCAGGTGTGCGTGGTTGGGGGGTTGGTACACATGTAAAGATAGACTTTTGGCTAACTTGGGGATTTGCTGGGGTAATTTTTTTATATGGGATGCTTTCTGCTTGAACTTTAGTTTATTGATTTGGAATGGCTCTAGGCCACTAGGATTAAGTGGCAGGATAGTTAAAGAGCACAGGCCTTTTGTGCAATGAAATATTTTGGGCACAATATTTTGGTTATAACTGCTAATACAAAGTACAACCCCCATCAACAGTAGGTACATGACACATCCATGCACTATCTTAATGTTACCTTGAAAATATCCTTTTCTTTGTTTCAGGTTAAGGAAGTCTTTGCTGCTATTGCACCTGCAGTTGGCTTATCTGTTGGCTTGGCAGTTGGCCAGTCCTCAATTGCTGATGAAATTTCAGAACTTATTAAGAGGCCTAAACTTGAGGCAGGTATCTGTTATGATCCAGATGATCTTTCACTGGATTTACAGAGTTCAGTGGACATTTTGGTTGCAACACCTGGAAGGCTGATGGATCATATTAACTCTACGAGAGGTTTTACACTTGAGCATCTTTGTTATCTGGTAAGTGTCAAATCATTTTTGTTTGAACTTTTACATACAATTTTTTCAAATTTCCAACACATTCCTTCATGGACAACCTTGTGGTTGCACCATTAAACAGAAGTGTACTAGTGCACACAGAAAAAGAGAACACAATGTATATGAATAATTTTTGACAAATATATGTAATAAGAGTTGAACTAATTCCTTCTTGAGCTAGAATTTACTTGTCAATACCGGGGTTATTAAAGGCGCACCTTGGGCGCCTGGAATGCTTCTAGGTAGGTGCACACTAGGGCATGCTTAGGCCCAAGGTGCCTTGGGCTTAGGCGCACCTGGACCTTTTTAACTACTTTTTATTTTATTGTTTATTACTTTATTTAATTTTTTATTATTTAGGGTTTATATTTATTGCTTCAATTACAAATTTGACAATGAGTAAAAAGGCTACTACTTCAAATGCTCCAATTGAATTTGAACTTGATGAAGATGGAGAGGGAGATGATGTGAAAGAAGAGGATATTAGAGATTTTGCTTCTAATGATGAAAATAGGGAAATGTTTGACCTTGATGATGAGGATGACTTTTAGATTATTTAAAATGTATAATTATTTAATCTTAATTAAGATTTAAGACCTATAAATTATTTAAGATTTAATTTAAGTTGACTTAAAAGACTTTTAAATTGCATTTTTTGGCATTTTTTATTGTTCTTTTCATTAATATATGTTGAATTTTTTAATTTTCTTGATAACATGCTTGTGAATATGTTATTAGAAATTATGACTTATTTTATACCTTATTCTTCAACTAGCATATATATTTTTCATTTTTTTTAGTTAGCATGTGCCTAGTTCCATCAAGCCCATGCTTTGCCTTGTGCCTTAGGCTCCAACACCCTTTTGCGTCTTAGTGTGCCTTGGGCCTTTAATAACACTGGTCAATACTGTTCCGTGTTAGCTGGTATGTGCCATACTTGAAGAAATTAGGTACAAAACGGTTCTTGTTCCATTTTGGCAGACATACTGGCTGTACGGTATCCCGGTGGTACTAGTGGTATGTCAGGACCTCAGGGATGCAGTTGGTTACTTTGTGTTCCTGCAGCAGTATGCTGCTGCAGGGACTTGTGGGGATGACGATGACTGTGCAATTTGGTCCCTCTCGAGTCCCTGTTTACCTCCCTGCAACAAGGGGGGGGCCCTGTTGCTTAGACCCATGGGGGTATTAATTTAACATTTTGTTATACATAAATGATGTATTATTGATTGTATAATTGCTTTATTTGTTATCACTAATTGTATAATTGCTTTCTATAATATGGAAAAGTAGAGACTTCCTACTTTTTTACATGTTGATCTGGAGACATTGTTATATTGTCAATTTTTTTTGGCTTTCAGAACATGCTCTAGACAATAGCAACAAAGGAAATTTTACTATAACTGTACACATTTTTATAGTATGCATAATTAATTTACTCGAGCAATTTATCTGAAATGGTATCAGCACCAGCTGTACCGATGACAAATCTGATACCTTGTACAACACGGTACTGACAACAATTGCTAGAACTCTGATGCAATGTCAAGTCACTAAAACCATGCATGTCAAGCTCTCCGACTGTCTGCTTCTATTATGACATTGCATTTCAGGAGGAACAAAACTTGAACTAAGTACCTTCTAGAGCTAGAGTTCGGAGTTGTGATACCATGTAAACTCACTAGTAGCCCAAAACCATTTATATCAAGCTCTCCAACATGCTGCTCAAGTTATACCCTTGCAATTAAGGATTGAAACATTATGCTTGTTCTGGAATGCAGAGTTTTCAACCCATGGGACCACCTAATGCTTTTGCTAATGCTTAAATTTCAGTCAGCATAACTTCTGCATTGTTGTTATCAAGTTACCATTATGGTAAATCAGTAGAATAATAAAAAAATGCAGTAAAGATATTATATCTAGCAATCAAAAGCATTTTTATGCTGAGCAAAAAAAAAAAAAAAAGCATTATGTATACATGTTATGACATTGCGTTTATTTTGGATTTTCTCTTTACAAATTACAAGTATATTTCTATAAGGGATTTTTCAGGTTGTTGACGAAACAGATCGATTGCTCAGGGAGTCATACCAATCCTGGCTTCCTACTGTTCTTCAGTTCACTCGCTTCAGTGTGGGAGGGCTCTTCCCTCATGCCAGAAATTTCCTTCCTTCTGTGTTTGGTTCACTAAAGACAATAAGGAGACTGTGAGTTCTAATTCCTTTCACCTCCTTTGGTGTGATCACTTAAATTTAATCATTATTGGGTATATGCCCACAAGAAGGGCAAATAGTCGTTGGCATTAATATAGTTTGTCACATGTGATGCATGCTATGGGTAAACTTGCATAGTTGCATATAAAAATGCAGTCTATTGCCGCTTTTTTTTTTTTCTCAAATTCAAATGCTTCTGGCTGGATATCACTGTCTACAGATCTAAACAAGTTATATTAGAATCCATGGATGTATATGGGATTGGAAATTGGGAGTGTAGAAAAGAAATTTAGGTTTGTGGACAGATTTTCTTCAAATAACCTGCTTAGTTCCTCCCATATGTTGAGTGAAGTATTTCCCTTGTAACTGTTATCTTGTATTTCAAAAGGTACTTTAATTTATTGCAGCGGTGTTGAGAGGGGATTCAAGGATAAATTTTACCCTAGGCTTATGAAGATGGTACTATCTGCCACACTAACCCGGGATCCAAGCAAGCTCGCGCAGCTTGATCTGCATCATCCTTTATTCTTGACAACTGGGCAAAGACGTTACCGGCTCCCAGAACAACTAGAATCCTTCAAATTGGTATGATTCTGTAACCATACTAGTAAATATTTTGAAAAAGTTGTTTCTGCTTTGTTTCAAGTGTATTGGGATGTGCAATTGTACTGTCTTGTTTCTCTTTTGCTAGAATTTGAGCGTTGATTCTCTAGTCAATGCACCTCATTAACACTATATATTCAATGTATGATTCATGCATATGAATGATACACTTAATGCTGATGGATTTAACATTGAAACTTGGACTCAACTTGTTTATCTGATAAGCCTTCTGAACAGACCTAGTCAAAGCCAATCTTGGACTGAACTTGAGAATATTTGTTTTTTGGGTAATCAATTAGCTCATTTGTCTATCTTTAGCTCTCACAATAAATTAATAAGTTAATGATGCTTGGTTTGTTCATCTCCTGAGCGATCATGAGATAACCTCTACCTGGATGATTCATGACCCCAACCTGAGTAGCTGGGTTCATCTTTCCTCTCTGTTGGGCGAAACACAAATCTTTACTGGCAGAGGTACAAACTTTACACCAGCAACTTCTGTAGAAAGTGATAACTTTCTTTCTCTTTGATCAAATGTTCAGTTGGTTTGTGTAGTCGTCTCTTTGTGTTGTTGGGTGTTGAGTAATATGAATTCCTCTATAACCTATCTATACAAATATTCACTGGATCATTTTTTGGATTTCATTCAAATACTTCAAAAAGTGGATGTATAGGTTTGGTAGCTTTTACAATCTCTCTAGTTGATGTTGTATATGGGTGACATTCTCTGGCATCTTTCTATAGAGTGTGGCTTCTCCAAGGCCTTCTTTAATATGTTGTTCACTTATCAATAGGGAAAAAATGGAATGAAGGTTAATTGTTTTGGTATTACGTACAACAAATTGTTTCCTTTGATGCATTAGGAGTTAAGGGCCTAATTTTTCAGGTATATTAAGTAATTGCAAGTTTAGAAAGTTGTGCTTTTGAAATGTACTATTTAATTTATTTGCTTATCTTGTGAAAATGGTATTTATCCATGAACTTTTAAATCTAAATTTTCAGTTGTTGGCCATGTTGAAACTAGTAGCAAATGTACAATTTGCTAGACATTATTTGTTTAAATGGTTGAGAACCTGATGAAATTTAAAATATCAGTTGAGTAATTGATTACTTTCGTTCTATGAGTATGTTTGGTTTATTACTTGTCCATCTTGAATCTTGTATTTGGTATGACTTTTCTGCTTACAAAAATTAATTGCATAAAGAAAGTTTTGGTTTTGTAATAATTGAGGAGATTATTATTATGCTAAGGCTTAAAAAATTTAATAGAAGTCATTACCTAACTCATTGGTTTCTTATTGTGCAATCCTCTCCCACTGTGGTTTTAATATTATCCAGTTGAGCCTTGGGACATATGCTTTTGTAGTGTTGTTACTCTTCATTCTGCACAGTTGCCTTCTGAATTCTCAGAACCAATGAACTTATTTGAGGATGTATCATCAAAATTGTGAAATTTAGAACATCTAGATGCACACTATTCCAATCTGAGTCTATCTGATTCTTTCTATTCAAACAGAAAGTTTAGTTATATCACCTGCTTAAAAAATATTATCCTTGGAAAAATTGGTTGTTAATGTTCAATTGTCAATTTTTTTTTCCCAATCTTCTATGCAGATATGTGAATCAAAACTTAAACCATTGTATTTGGTGGCCCTTCTTCAAACTTTGCAAGGGGAGAAGTGCATTGTTTTCACATCCTCAGTAGAATCAACCCACAGACTCTGCACATTACTGAACTTCTTTGATGATTTACGAATCAAGATCAAGGAATATTCTGGTCTTCAGCAGCAGTCCATAAGAAGGTAATATCTGAATTTGTCTACTTAATTGGTCTTATTATTGTACACAATTTATGATTATTGATTGTTTCTCTAGACAGGATTAAATCCATTTCATGAGCTGTGGATGTGCTTGATCATGGGGTGTGTTGAAAAACTTAAGACTCTATGGTATACATGGATGGCTTGGACTAGAACTTTATTAGCATTACCAAGGCAAAAAACCAAAGTAGATGTTCTAATTGTTTGGTTTTCAAATTTATTGTTGCTGAACGGTGACCATGAAATCTGACCACTGAAGAGGTTTAAGTTCTGCATTCCTAATCGACAATTGTCTTTACAATTTTCCAGTGCGTATAGACTATGGTTGTAAATACTGTATTGGACAAGATAATGGATTTGTCACTGGTATGGTATGGTACTGTATCAGATAATACTGGGTACCCTTTTGGATTTATAAATAAGTTAAAATATAAATTACAAAAATATACAGAATATATAAACACAATAAAATTTTCAATAAAATATTATAATTTAGCTTAAAATTTAGAAAACCTAAACATCGTATATAGCCTCTTATTAAAAAAAAATACATATATAATCTAAATAAACAAATATGCCTAAAGAACCAATTTAACACAACCTAACAAAATGATAAATTTACAATACTTAAAATCCATTTAATCAACATAAACAGCAAGTAAACTACATTCAATTTTTTTTTTTTTAAAAAAAGCATAAGACAAATATAAAAATTCTTCCTGTTTAACATTCAGAATTGCAAAATAACATTTCCAAAACTAACATTCCTCCTGTTTAAAAAATGCATACACAAACAAACATCCAAAGTTTTAAAATAAATAACAAAAATCTATAAACATAAACCTTCCTCATGCTTGCCATTCAAAGTTCCAATATAAAAAGTCATTCAAGATTGTATATGGACCAGTACTGCTGGCCAATACCGCCTGATATTAGCTGGTACCAGCCAGTATTGCTACTGGAATAATACCGACTCCTTATTCATTTTGTTTTCTCATCGGAATGATAGTATAGTCCAGTATGGTATGGATTTTACAACTATATATAGACCGTTATGTCACCATGGTCATGTCTAGGCAGGTTATTAGCACTGGTTGTGCCCTTATTACCTATTTTCCATAGCAATACAGGAAAGCATGAAATCTGCTGTGAAGATGTGTAATTTCATTATATTTGACTCAAGGAACTTATGCAGCCACTTCTGCACAAAATTAGTCACCACTTTGCTATAAAAACTTAATTCATGTGAGCATTATTAAAATATAAGGGACGGCAATGGTCTCCCATTTACCCATTTACATACTTGTTTTAACAAATTTTCAAATAAATCTTATGCCTATTTCTCAATTTTTATACTTGTTTTAATTTTAATTGGGGACCCAATCAGGGACCCATTTTTGGGACTCATTGCCATGCATTATATCTGCAAATTTGCTGGAATCAATTTTTTTAAAATATATTAATTGGAGTTGGATTTGCTCACTGTGGTGCTGTGTATTTATTTGTATGAAAAAGGGACCATTCTTTAATGTATTTTGTAAATTATGATTTTTAGGTTATCAGCTACTGGATAATTGTTTTACTTGGGTTTTTTGGGCATCCTCATTCTTCATCTTTTCTTAGGTGCTCGGTACTTGATGGAAGATGTTCATTTATATCTTTGCTTGTCCCCCAGATTCTAATTTTCTCTTACAAGGAACTATCTCTGAGTGGTCAATTCTTATTTTAGAGCTATAATACTTTATTTTGGGCATAAAATGGGGGACACAGAATATAAAATGATATCAACTGCCTGACATTTTGCTGTAATGTGAATGTTTGTACGTGGTATCATCCTGTGTAAACTTCTGGTCAATAAACTGTTACTGTGGACACACCTGTTTCTAACTTTTGGCAATATGTCTAATCTTTGGCTCTTTCGATACCTACTGGAAGGCTGTAATTTATCCTGTTATAAACTTTTTTGTCTCTATAAGTCTAAACCTATCGGACTCTGATAATAGTGAGAATTTATTCTTCAGCAAGACATTGAAGGCATTTCGGAAGGGAGGAATACAAACACTTGTTTCCTCTGATGCAATGACTCGTGGAATGGATGTTGAAGGGGTCAGAAATGTTATCAACTATGATGTGCCGGCATACATAAAGACATACGTTCATCGAGCTGGTCGAACGGCTAGAGCAGGCCAGTCAGGGCGTTGCTTTACACTTCTTCGTAAAGACCAGGTTTGTTGCCTGTCTAAAGTGAATTCTAGATGATTGCTTGTCTAAGTTGTAGAAAGATGGGAAAGTGGAATCAGAAATCTTTCAAAAGAACGGAGGAACTTTTTTCTTTTTCTTTTTTTGGCTGGATCAGAGGAGAATTTTTCAATGGAATGATGATGCTTAGAAGCATGTCCCATGTGATGTTCCTTAAAATCCTACCCATGATATTCTTTTTTGAATATGAACTAGTGTGTCTGATGTGTTGGACACAATTAAAATAGTTTGGACATGTGAAACATGTCAAAAGAAGAGCAATAGACACACTAAGAGTTGAGTGGATGGGATTGAGGAAGCCCCCCTTGGATTGAAGGAGGAGGAAATGAAGAACAGAACCACCCCCCCCCCCCAAAAAAAAAAAAAAAAAAAAAAAAAAAAACTTAGGAAGGGAAAAGAGGGGAAAAAAAACTACTTGGTTTATGTATAGGGGAGTAAGGGTGGTTCCATGAGTGTCTAGTGGAGCTCAGGTGGAGAGTTCAATCTGTCATGTTGCGGAGGTGATATGAACATCCTTTTAACAATGATTTTATGTATAGGGGTATCTGTACTTCCTTATTTGATCAACGAAGGGAGAGGTTGGGGATATTTACGTTCTGCCACATGAGAATGGCACTTGGAGATTCACATGGATATCATGATCCTTGTATGGAGAGATCGCAGATAATTCAGATAACTGAGAGGAGTTGCTATGGCACACTATCTAGAAGGATGTGATAGGTGTACCCACAATTTTTTAAGGTTCAATTTTTCTATAAGCAAATCAAACTAATGCTAGTATTCAAATCTCTTCTAAAGCATTCTAGTTTCTAAAAAAAATATGCAACTATCAAAAAGAGACTCATGTCAGATGACATTTAGCTTGTAGACTTTCTATAAATAGATTTGATATTTACTCATAATTTTTGATCCCACCTGGAAAAGTTCCTTACTTCACTCTTAGAAGGAAGGCTAAGAGTCACATGTAATTTGAACTAGAAATATTATTTTGAACCAAGAAACAAAGTTTTCTTCTGTTCCATTGAAACAGCTCCTTGACGAACAACATGAAACTATCTTAAAAAATCGTATTCCCAATGTTTCCTATAAAATATGCTAAAAAGCATGAAAACTTCCTAAAATATTATGAACAGCTATTTACAATGAAGTAAAGGGAAGGCTGGGTACAAAAGAAATCCTCCTACCCTGGCAAAGATGGAAGCCGGGTGCACTCTTTGTAGTAACTTTTTCCCATGATATAAGGAGAGATATGTGAATTCCTTGTAAGAATACATTTGAGGATAAGTCAAAATGTCATAAGATATATATTAAAAAGTTTGACAAAAATATAAAATATCAAGTACACCCCCCCTCCTCATATTGTGGAAAGTACAGGTTTTTATTCTTTTTACAAGTAGATGCTTCTTCTATACAAGATGCTATCATTAATTGGCGCCCACCCCCCTCCTCATTCTACTAATACTAACAATTTTGATATTTTTGGCAATTAAGTTCCAAAACAATCAAGTACAGGCTTTGACTGAAGCTTTTTCCATTCATTTCCCTCCGTTGGGTTCTATTCTCAATGTTACTGATGGGGAAAAGCAATTTTCACTAAGTACTTTCCCAACATTGACATATTAGCATCTATTACAAATTGTACTGGAATGATTTTTAGATCTGTATATTTTGTTTGGTTGAGTTTTTATTCATATTTAAAACGCAGGAACCTGTGGTTGATATAATTACTTTAAAGTAGGTTGAATTTGCTTTCAAATGATTTGATGGTTACCTTATGAAGAAAGATGTGTATACCTCAAAAAAATATTTTGTTATTCAATTTTTAAGCTTATATAAATATCTATATAAAAATAAGGTTCTATTTCAGAACAATGCTATAGCTTTTCTTTTCTTTTACTATTTCCTACAATTTTCTGATATGTTTCCAAAACATTTCCATTCCAAGCTAAGTGAAACAAATCTAAATGTTACTTTGATCCTTGTTTCTGACTTAAACGTAGTGACGATTTCAATTTATTCTTAAGAGTTTGATTGGTACTTGTCTTCTATTTCAATCTGTGGGTCATATTTTTATACATTTGACTTACTAAAATAGTTTTGCAGTATCCAGTATTTTGCTGCCATTTGGTTTTGCCTACTAAAAGAAATGTGAGGTGAGAAGTGATATTGCTCTGTGGAAAGTATCAACATATGTCTCTTGTTTCAGGTTAAGCGATTCAAGAAGATGTTACAGAAAGCTGACAACAACTCTTGTTCTGCTTACTCTGTTCCTTCTGATGCCATAGAATCACTTCAGTCAGCATATACTTCTGGTAATCTCTCTCTCTCTCTCTCTCTATATATATATATAAAATTTGTTTGGTTATTTTTTTATAGGCCACACGAATAGGATTTGTTGTCTGCAACTGGTACTGCTTATAAATGTTTAGGATCAGAAACATAATTTTCTTTGTCTGAAACAGGTAAAGGTATTAAGAAGAGAAACTCAACTTTTAATGTGGATTTAACTGCAGGGGCTAAATTTGGTTTAGTGAGCCCCCCCACTAAAACATAAGAAAAGGTGGAAATGGTTTTTATGAGATTGGATTGTAATTGCCAGTCAGTCTGGTGATATAATTATTTATCTATTCCGGCTGCTTTAAGAGTGATTAACAGTCAGCTCACGTTTTCTGTTGTGTACGGTTGCAAGGTCTGAGAGCCTTAATGTTAAACCATGAATCAACTATATATCATTTAGCTTGATACTTTTCATTCACTCCATCATGAATAATGAAAGAACTTGATAGTCCAGATGATTGATTTGGCCACTTCATTCTTCCTCCTCTGTCTAAGAGAAATATACTATTAACTTGGTAAACAAAGAATGGGAACCAAGGCTTCTCCAAAGCTAGTTTTATAGTAGTATATGAAATGGATTATTCCCAATAACAGTTTAGTTACAATCCAAACTAATTTTATTTTACCTCATCAAATAGGTTAGTCTGAGTCATATTGAGTTTCATCCTGTTGTATGCAGTTTCTGGTTTTTTTTTTTCTCTGTTATGCCTTTAATTTTGGGGACAATAGTAAGAGATGTTTCTTGAACTAACCCTTGTTATTCTCAATGTGTCAGCTCTGGAAAAATTGAAGGAGAGTGTTGAAGCAGAAACAAACAGGAAGCGCAAGACTAAATTCAAGTCTTCTAGCTTGGTTAAAGGACAGAAGTTAAACAATTAGTAGGCATGAATTTTGTTTTCCTAACATGAATCTCTCATCACATGTCCAAATTTGCTGTCTGTTTGAGGTGAATCTGAAATTCTCCATTTTACTTCTATAATTTGATTTCCGATCTTAAAACGAGGTCTTAGGACTTTTTTTTTTTTTTGGGGGGGGGGGGGGCGCTGAATAACGAGGTCTGAAGAGAATTTATGCAAATGATGATTTACTCTTGTTATAGCAGTTTTGAAGGACACGATATGTGAAAGCTCACTTCAGTATTTCCAAACCCTTTGAGTACTTCGATGTGAAGTGTATTCTTGCTCTTGACACCACATACCCATACATGCACTAATAGAGACAGATGATATATGTTTGCATATTTTCTTTTATAATTAATATGATTTTGACAAAGAAGCATGCCAGTAAGGGGGCATACCGTATATAACAGAAGAAAAAATCTATCTGTCTACATACAAGAAATATTGTCTTAGAATTGCACTAAAAAAATAAGAGGAAGGGGAGTATCCTCTCTGAACACTAAAGTAGGGGGATGTGGAAAATTATATCCACAAGATGTCTTGATAAATCTTCTAGAGTTCTCCTATTTCCCTGGTGCAAATTCACCAGATCATACTGAGCACTGTCACACTCTGAGATTGTTTTTGCTAATTGGAGAACACAATCCTGAGAGTAGAACAAATCTTACATTTTCAACATGTTCCATTGTACAACAAACATAATAAATGAGGCCCCAGATCCTCTAGCTATCTGAATATGTAGTGAAAGATAGTCATCCGATTTTCTGTCCTTGCACTTGAGGCTCCAGTCCGTAATCAGATTTGCCATGCTATTAGATTACCAACCTTTGGGGTGGAACTCTGCGGAGCAGTAAAAACAAAAAAGGCCACCCTTGTGGGAGTCATCAATATCCAGACCAGAGCACTTTCCCAAGATGATCCAACCTTCAGATATCTCTATGGCATATTTGTTTAATCAATGTATGTAGTTTAAAAGTTCTTTTTTGAGGCAAATTGAATAAGTTGATTTGATCTGTAAACTGGCTGTAATTTTTTTCTTAAATTACTTTACTGGATGCCTTGTATCTTCTGAATATTACTAATGCAAGTTCAATCTTGCAGTGAATCCAAAACTGGAGAAGAACAATTATAGGATTACCTCTTCAAGATTGCCCGAGGAAAGTTCTTATGGTCTTTTACTTGCATTTTTCTTGTTTGTTATCAATTACTTTTGTCTAAGGCTTCTGGTAAATGAAAATGTCTTATTTTATTATCCAAAATATTTGTCACATGTGAAGTGGGTATATGTTGGAGATGCTGAATTCATGTATGTGAAATCATGAGACAACAAAAGTGTCATGGTATAAACAACATGACACTTGAATGATGAGGTGTTGGTAACAATATGTCTTGGTTTATGTTTACTTGGATCCCTATACACAGGAACATGTGATATAGGTTTGAGTACAGTATAGAGTTGACATATGATTAACAGAGCAGTACACCAACTTGTGATACATAGTTAGCTAAATTTTGATAGCAAACTCCTTACAGGATTTTCCTTGTGATGCGTATTTTAAAATTTAACTTTAATCTGTTTTTGGTTTCTTTTTTCTTCACTGAGAAGGAAACAGTCTCATAATTTATCAATAAAATGCTTATCCCAACAAATATATCTCTTCTATTTTTTTTTCCTTTTACCTCAGTACTTTTTACTGGTTCATATTATCTAATAAGAACTGTTTTCTTGTCAACTTTACGCCACAGGATGAGGTCCTCCCAACTTAGCTTCTGAGGTAACAATAGTTCTTGAATGGGATAGAGGCAGTGAGCCTGGGAAGCACCATTTTTGATCTTGGGCTGTCTAAGCAGCAATCATCCTTCAGTAACTGTTCATGACTGACTGACCAGAGTTAGTGAGGGAGCGGGATCCCAATGGTCACTAGGATGGTGTCATTGGAGGTTTATGTGGTTAGAGATAGATTGAATCACTGCAGAAGAGGTCATAGAGAGAATGGTGGCGGAATGAAAGCTAGTTGAAAAGGTGAGTGAGTGGAGACAGAACATATTCTTTTGTAGAATCTTGTGAAAAGGGCATACATTCCTTTGGAGAACTGTAGGAAAGGGAACACATACCTTTTCAGAGAATTACTGGAGATAGAACACTTCCATCTTTTTGGTTCATATGGATTGAGAACGCGTATAACAGTAACACACCACATGCTTTCACCCAAAATGCAAATAATCTTCGGTTCATTGATCATATGCCCAGGACTTTCTGAGTAGACTGTTAGTATGGAATAGGTCATGACAAACTACCGAATTTTTGGTCTTGGCATCCTCATTAGATCAAAAATTATCTCATCCAATAAATCTGATCCAAGTTAGCTTCAAGCGCTCTCTTAGCTTGCACCCACTTGGTAGTGTTCCTGGGTTGATTTTGATATTAGTTGAAACACTATGGGTCCTCTCGCCTAAAAGTGCTAGCTGAAGGCAATTTCTGGATTCATGAGATCTAGTAATATACTTACGACCTTTCCATACTACTAATGTGAGATGGGGTTAGGACTAAACGTCCCCTCGTGAACAATTATTTGGAAAGGGAATGTGTCCCTTTTTCTACATGGGATACTTTTGCAAAGAAGGATATACTATAATGCTACTGCTAAGGGGGACGCTACTATTATTGGTTTATCTTAGGGGTCTTTGGAAACAACAAAAGTTGCTTTTTTGATTTGTCTATCCTTCTTGCTCCAGTAAAAAAGTCATCAAAGAGGGGTTTCTACCAAGCTCTTCTTTCATAATAGCTTCTTAATGGGAGAAAAAGAAAAAAAAAAAGTTGACCCTAATCTGTCTCATTTGGGTCTGACATGTCATCTCTCAATTTCAGTTGTTCGAGATGTTTCTTGATGCTTGTCATATGAAAATTTTGTAGGTTAGCTTTAATTTATAAGGATTAGCATTGAGAATGAAATTAGATCAGCTTTCTCTAGTTACTAGATTATTTCAATTAAATATGTTGTGCAGCTGAAGTTTGTTTATGCATTGTGTTCGCATCTGGGTCCGCTTTGTCAAAGCAATGGCCTAATAACTGGCCTCAGATTCTTCATTCTGACATGAGTACTGCTTGGTGAAAAGTTGCATTTTTATATTAATTCAAATCTTCATGGTCTATGATTGATAATTTTATGTTAGTTTTGTTTTTCTTTCTAAATCAAGTTTATTTACTATAGTCCCTATTGGTTCTGAGTGTTGTTAAGTATGGCTATAGACTAAACTTGTGGCAACATCTATGGAAAATAACTGAAAATAACTGTGGTTCAAGGTCAATTTAGTTTTCTTTTTTCTTCTTTTCAACTGAACTTTAGCAATGGTAAAAGCAAAATAGGGATATTTACAGAATATCACGATGAAAATAATGGGGCTTGAGAATATATATCCAGAGAAACACAATGTTTATCAATACTCTTCAATTGTGTTCAAAATAGAAGGTTGCAGTTTCTGCAGCATAAATTAATTGGTAAAAAAATGGTCTATTTCTTACGGGTAACCAGGGGAAAAGTCAATTCCATATATGTAAAGAGAAAGCTTTGTTACTAATAGACATTACAAAATGAAATGAATCACAGCGATTTGCTACCATATATCCACAAGGTGTTAATTGCCTTGCAAATTGTATGTTATGGCATTATATTTTTCGTTTAGTGGTGTCCTCAAAAAATCCCCTCTCTCTCTCTCTCTCTCTCTCTCTCTACACACACACACGCACACACACACACACACACACGCATTGACCTCTTATTCACACTTTCACTTAGCATGAGCAGTCAGACCTCATGACAGGAGGTCTACGGTCCCCTGTACTCATCACATGCTATCTCTAGGAACAGGTGCTTCCAAGAATACTGGATAAGGATTGTGAAAAAGTATGCAGACTTCTGTATCTATGGTTGTGTCCCTCGCAAAAGACAGATCACATAAACAATATGCATGTGACAACTCCAATCAGTGAATTGTTTTCACCATAATATGAAATGCGTGCACTCGTACACACACACACACACACACACACGCACACACACACACATATTGCATGCATTTGTGTCGACATAGGTAACGTGATATATCAGTTGTGCATATTCTATATGGGACTGTTTAGGCAATAGCGAGGTTAGTATTTGATTTGTTATGTGGAGCTATAGCTTGGAGACTAATTTGCTTATGATTGCTAATCTTAATCTGGCTAGAGTTTAAGGCCTTAAGTGATACTGTATGATTGACAGGAGATGCTTGTACTGTGTAGTCGATAATGCTTCCAATGTATAGCTTTAAGTTGCAAAGTTGCAAAAATGGTCTACATGAGTTGACTGGTTATTAGCCATGCCTAGTGGTTTGGTAGTATCCAGATGCTTTCTCCAGTATCTCAATTGTTTAGGATTTATTAGTAGTCGGTTGTTTTCTCTAGTATCTCTCTCTATTCATCGGGCTTTAGTAGTATTTGGTTGGTAGTATTTGGTTGAAGTATCTCGGTTCATTGAGGTTTTAACAGTTTTAGTTGAAGGTATTTGGTTTAGCATTCATACGAAAGAGGAAATGAACTTAAAACATTTCCAAATTCGATCTTCTCGTGAACAGAAAAATGTAGTCGAATTTATGGGAGTTTCTACTGAACTTTTTTGGGTTGTGAAACACACTTTGATAAAATTCAATCCATATTGAAACACTACTGTCTTGGCCACAATTAGGCACCTAAGAAAAAAAAAAAATTCATCAGTCTGCCGGCCCTCGAGAGTTCTGTCCTAGCAACAAACATATTTGGAAAGTTGTCACAATTGTCGTGCTGACAAGGGCAGAGGAAATTAAAGCAAGTAGGCCTTATAGGCCTATGAACTGGTCCAAGACTATGACTCCCAAAAATTCCATAAAGCAAAAAGGCTCTTTTGGATCGATGGGCATGCTTTCAGCAACCCCACACATGAGAAGAAAAAGGTAATAATTAATCTAAAGGAATCTTTGAAGGATATGTCTCGTCTTATTTACAACTCAAATGGATTGCTCTTTTGGGTCGATGTGCATACTTTCAGCAACCCCACAGATGAGAAGGTGATAATTAATCTAAAGGAATCTTTGAAGGATATGTCTCATCTTATTTACAACTCGAGAACTCTTCCCAATATTAATATTATTTCTGGCTCTTTATTTGAGTCTCAATCACCTATTAATGATTCAGTGCTTTCGCTAATGGGTCATAGATATTTGCCCTGCTGGCAAGGGCAAGAAATTAAAGCACAAAGGCTGATGAGCTAATCGAAAAATGACTGAAAGATTCCATAAAATAAAAAGTTTGGGTTTGATGGTCATGTTTCAACGCCACCACACGCCACTAAAAACCCCGAATGCCACATTTAATTCTTAAAGCAATTCTTTCTGTTTTCCAGCAGCCATTTATCTATCTTATAAATATGTAAAATATATTCTTCCAACACACGCACGCAAGCACGCATATAATGTAAATGTGTAATATGTGTGTGTGATGTACTTAAACAAGGGGTTGGTGTTAGTGATTGTTGGAAATAGGGACATGTTGAATTGGTTTGATACTATGTTAAATAAATTGTTCATCATTAGTCTTTCATTCAAAAATATTTGAATTGGAAAAGTGATGATTAACATTTTATTAGTTGGCATGTGGATACCATATTGCATTAGACAAAACCACAACTTATCAAATTTAAATCTAACCATGTGAAATTGGTTACATAAATTTTAATTTATCAATCATTTTATTTTTTGTAACGCCTTTAAAACTTGTATTACTACTCGTTTATCTTCAAAATTTATATTAATTTTCTCTACTATTTTATTAATAACCTATTTTATTTTATTCAGTGTTTTAAAACACGTTAGGTGCTAATCAGGCGCTAGACATCTAGCGATAGGGCCGTCTAAGTGGGATTTAGAAAAATTATTTAAAATTTAAATAAAATTTATATATATATAAATAGATTATATATAAGTTATATATATATAAATCTTTCTTTTTAACACTAAAAGATAGTTAAGTATTAGGTAACATGTATTATATTAAAAAAAAAATAATGTTAAAGGGAAATGAAAGGCAGTTGAGAATTGGTGAGACTGTTGTGGCTAACTTATATATATATATATTAAGATATAATCTATATACATATATAATGTTAGTAACTATTATATTAATAATATATATATTGTTAATATAATATATTAATATCATATAATAGTAGGGAAATAAGAAGATTAGAGCAGCTGGCGGAAATTTCCTGCATATTGGACGCACAAAGGGCTGACACTTCCACTGTCATTTTCTCTCTCTCACGTGCTGCCACTTGAATGTATATATTTATATATATGTATAATATATATATATAATATATGATATTAAAATATGATGAATAAAAGGTAGCGGCAAGAGCCTTCTTTTTAGGGTCTGTCTTTCTTTTCCCTGAACCTTTCAGAATGCGTGAACTTGCATTCTGCTTCTTCAGCGCTGCCTCGGTGCTCCGATTGTCTTCTTTCTCTTTTCTGTCTGTTTGTGTAATATGCTAGACTGGTTCTTCTTACCTCCATGGTAGTACTAGGTGTAGTCGAAATTGAGCTTCCAACGTAAGTGAGAGATTATCATCCAAGTGCCTATAAATAGTGGTGGAGTATAAACCAAGTGCCTAGAAATTAGGAAACAGAGATAGAGATAAAGTGGTGAGTTAACAAGAGATGACCTAGGCGACGCACGATGAGAGAGTAAAAAGAAAAAAAGAAATACCAAACAATTCAATATTAGCATACACGTTACACGCACGTTTGGGTGACCCAGGCGTTGCCTTGGCCGCACAGACATCAATTAATCGGCCCGACGTCTAGAAATGTCGATTAACAATTATTCGTGGTGGCTAAGGATCGCCTAACGCACTTAACGCCTAGGTGACCGTATAGGTCTCCTTTTAAAACACTAATTTTATTCACTCTCAACTCACGAGTTTATATTAATATTTTTTTTTTATATGATTACAACTATTTTAATCGAGTCTTGCACATATTTAATATAAGTCACTCAAATTTTATAATAAATATATATTTTTTAATTTTATTTTTCTTATTGGACTCTACATCCATCGTAATATTGTCAAGCCTATCACCCTCATATTTTGTAAAAAATGGTGCCTTACTACTTAACATTCTATATCTCATACAAAATTATCTTTAAATTATTTTATAAAATTTTCTCTTCAATTTAATAGATATAAAAGGGTGGATGTACTTTTTCATTTTACTCATTTTGTTTTAATTATTTGCAACATATTCATTATTTTTTCTCATCTTTTTAGATGATTGATCTAAATTATTTGAATTAATCTTTTTTTGAGATAACTTAATTTTTAAATTTTACTATAAGATTATCGAAACTTGTATTTTTATTAAACTGACACTTTATATTTAATTTTCAATTTATTTTGAACTTACAAACTTTTAGATTCTAAAATGATGCCCATATTTTAAGCTTATGAAGTTATGATTCACATTTCTTTTCCTCATCCACTAATTATAAGAAAATGTCATTTGGACACTTTTGCTTTTCTTCCATTACTATGCAGGAAAAAAAAAGGGTAGAAATTAGGAGGCACACTTTTGAAGCTTATAAGTTGCACACAAGAAGTTAATTTTGACCAAATTAAAAGAAAAATATACCCTTAAATAAATGTAAAAATTCCAAAAAATATCCTGTCCTTTTCTCGTTAGTTAGTTGGTTGAACCCTAATTGCTGCACCCATTGTTTGCCATCTTCGTCTTCCTCACGCCATTTGCCAAAAAAAGCAGCAGCAATTAGGATTTCTTTTTTCTTTTTTTTTTAAAATCAAGACCCTCCCATAACACTTCTCTAAGAATTTTGACATAATTTTCTTTTAAATCTATAATACTATATATAAATCCTTTTTTGTTGACATCTGTATCTGTTCATTAGCTGCCTTAACAAATTTATAGTTTTCATTATTAACCTATCAAACATGAAATCAAATTGATTTTCAAACATCTTGATTTTTCTTCTTAGTCATTTCTCCCAAAGTCTCGTAGTTGCTTGGTTCTTCTGTGTAATTTACACAACTTTGAACAAATTCTTTATTCTAATAAATGAATACTGAAGTACTCTTTCTCCACTTCTCTAACAACATTTTTTCTCACCTTAAATAGTTTCGTTAACTAAAAAACACTCTCTTTTGATTCAAATCCTTTACTATTATTTATCTTTTCCAATACTTGGCTTTATTTTACTCTGACTTTTAGGACAATATATTTGCACTAGAGGGGGGAACATTCACAATGTTACTATACATGTGATGTTGGTGCTCTTCCAGTCATGTAATCGATTTGCAGGATTGGAAGTTGTAGCTTTTGGTTTTATCTGCTTGTTGGACTTCTTATCTTATCTTGAAATTCGTTATACGTACCGTTGTAAAGACTGAAAGACATAAACTAAGGCTGTAAATCTGCAAAAATTAATGGAAAGGTCTTGCAACCGTCCATTGTCCACGTCTCATAATAGCAGAAACTATATTACTATATACCAACTTCTTGTATTCTTGTACAAAACATAGAGATGCCCTTTTTCTTGGTGGATGCACACTGTAATTTTATTAGAGAAAAAAAAAAATATCTTCTTCCGCTCGAGAAAAGGGAGATTCCCAACACACACAGCTCCTAGTTTATGTCATGGTGAAATGTTAATCCTTAAATTCTTCATCCATCATCTCATACACTAAGATTCATAGAAGGAAAGACATTAGACCTCGTAGAAATCATCTGATTTGAGAAAACATTAGCATGCATGTAAAAGGGTTCGCTCAAATTGAGCAGTTAACAGTCTTTTCTAGGCATACAACGTAGGAAAGAACAAACGGCTATTTTCCCATGCTCAAATATCATCTTTGCCTTTGATTACAAGATATCTGACACTGAAACTCAAGGGGTAAAAGCAGAGCAGTCAGGTCAGTAAGAGTTGCAACTTCAATTGTGTGGTGGATACTCCTCTGGACGCAAGGACTTAGCTACCAAATACTGAAACCGACATCTTTGCACCTCTTTGAGAAAGTACTTAGCTTTGGTTGTATTAATGGAAGATGAAGCAGATAGAGGGATAGAAGAAGAAGATGGCGAGCTCTTTGGATATATAGTAGGATCATTCGAACCCACGTCTCGTTCTTCTTCATTGATCGTGTCCAGCATCTTAGATGCTCTGTTCCTCATGACACTCACGAACTGAGGCGGCGCTGCCTCAGTGACAAACCTTGCAATGCGAGCGTTTGCCATTTGATCAGGATTGAGAGAATGAGAGCTAAGGAGGTTGAGAAAGAGCTTGGAGGGGAATGCTTTCTCTGGATGGAATTTATAAGGCCGTTGTTGGGTTTGGATCAGATTTGTGAGGGCATGCTTGTCCATAGACAGAGTCACTAGTCCTAAATGTTTAAGTTACATCAGTTCTAGCTTTTAGTGCCGCCCTTACTTTGGGCATTCATTGCATGGACATTGATGTCAAGCCATTTGTGAGACTGTATACTGATGGGTGGAGCTGATTGCGCAATGTGTCGATGGATGGAGAGAAGAATTGGTATCTCTTGGTGATATGTTTTTTGTTGGCATCGAAAACATCCATTTTGAAACTTTCTGATCTCCTAGGGAGGTGCTGCTTAAATGCTACGTGTCAGGTTAAAGTTTTTGAGTGAATATGGTTTTGCATTAGGTCGAGTCAAAACGATGGTTCAATGGTGGAGGAGTTTGTGCGTGCGTGCTTGAATTGCACTCTTCTGAAGAATGGCTCTCTGGACAGATAGGAAGCCGCGTGAAGCCATTTGGCACGTGGGGTACCTCTTGGAGGTGCCTAGCTCTGGATGTGGCCGGGGGTGAAATTGTGCAAGAATTCAAATGATATTAGGTCTGAATTTCATTCGTCAGGAAATGACCAAAACACCCTTGTCTTGGTAACGACAATCACTATCAACACAGGGGCATTTTTGGTCATTTGAGCCCCTCAACAACAAATTTGGGCCGAACATACATAAGTTACAAGAATCTTGGGTACCACTCTACCATCCCACAACCAACCGTGCTACGCCCTGGGGCAAGTTACAAGAATCTTTACATGTATAAGAGTAGGATAGTGTGAAAAAAATAAATTTTCTCTCAAAATTTGCATTAATAACTTGTATTTTGTAATTTGCATTAATAACTTATATTTTGTAATTTGTATTAATAATTTAAAATTTTCAATTGTTTTGAAATAATAAGTACTAATTACTGTAAAATTAATAATAGATTTTAAATTGATGAGTTTTTCAACACTAATCATGGATTTTTCAATACATTATTATGTGAATATTAAATATTTAATTAATCCGTCAATGAATAAAAAATAAATACTATTTATGAGAAATATGAATAGACACTTAAAGTATTAATTAAGTCATAAAAAATTGTCCATTAAATGAAATCTTATCTTTATATAATATAATAATATATAATATCTTTATATATATAAAAGTAGGATAGTCTGAAAAAAAAATTTTCCCCCAATAATTTGCATTTAGTTCTCATTGCATTAATAATTCGTATTTTGTAATTTGCATTAATAATTTAAAATTTTCAATTGCTTTGAAATAATAAGTATTAATTACTATAAAATTAATAATAGATTTTAAATACATGAGTTTTTCAATACTAATTATGGGTTTTCCAATACATTATTATATGAATATTAAATATTTAATTAATCCGTCAATCAATCAAAAATAAATATTATTTATGAGGAATATGAATAGACACTTAAAGTATTAATTAAGTCACAGAAAATTATCTATTAAATAAAGAAAAATGCTATTGGTACATCTTGGGTTACGTAATGATATTCTAATCTCTAATAAAATCTTAAATAAAATTTCTTTATTTAAATATATAATATAAATATTAAATAAAATATATATATTTATATTTAATTAAATATAAATATTAAATATTATGTGAATATTAAATATTTAATTAATCCGTCAGTCAATCAAAAATAAATTCTATTTATGAGGAATATGAACAGACACTTAAAATATTAATTAACTCATAGAAAATTATCTATTAAATAAAATCTTATTTTTATATAATATAATAATATATAGTTTATTATATTAAAGTATAATAGTTTGCAAATTTTTTTTCCTCCAAAAATCTGTCAAACTATTTTTTACCTTTAAAATTTGTATTAAATTTGCATGAGTTTTCTGATAAATATTAATAGACAATTTGAACTATTAATTAATTCATAAAAAATTTTCTATTTATTTAAAATCTTATCTTTATATCTTTATTTGATATATATATATAATATTAAATAGGATAGTCAGACAAAGTATTTTATCAAGTGTCAATCAATGGTGAATTTGTTTCCTAAAAAACTTACATTAAATCAAATGTGGTGATTAATTAATTATTAATTTTATTTTAATAATTATATTATAGTATTAAAAATGTGATATCTTAACAAATTCATAAAAAAATATTTAAGGTTGTCAAATATTTGGATTTTTTAGTGCTAATTAATATTTAAAGTATCACATTTTTAAAACTATGGAAAAAATCAAAATTCAAATTTTAAAGTTTTGTCATTATTAAAAACCTTATTCTTACTCACATTTCAGGATTTTAATTTATATTTATAATATAATAGATAAAAAATAACGAACGTCTTTGAATAGATATATTATAAATTTTATAATATTTATTTATAAATAAATATAATATAATAAATAAAAAATTTATAAATATTTTATCAAGTGACTTACTTAATGTGTTAATTATTCTTTAGTACATTGAATGACGATATGTTGGATTAAGAGTATTTTCTATTAGCATATTGAATAGCGAATAATTAATTAAACTTAAATTTTGATAAAAGACTAAATATTAAAAAAAATTATAATTATCAATTTTGTTAGAATTATTTAAAATAATGAGTTTAATTTTTTATTTTTAAATTAAACTTTCCTCTGTATTACACGAGTTTACCATTAGTATGATGAAACGCTTCAAAAGTAGAAGTTGGTTTATCTAACATTGTTTGCCTAAATTACAAGATATGGGGAATTGACTAAATAAATTTTAAATTTTTATTTTTTTCTATCAATTGCATTTTCTTTAGCAAGACTTGTATATTTAGGTAGTATTTGTTAAAATGAGCAAGATAAAATTGTATTAAGGTTAGAATATTTTTCAGATCAAAATATGGAATGACCAAGATATGACTGAAAAGTATTCTAAAATTTCTATCAGACTGTTAAATTTTTTATAATCTATTGAAAGTTATACTTTTTCTTTTCAAGTGTGAGATAAGGTTTTTTTTTTACCAAAATATGTCTATTATCAAATTCGTTCAAAACTGTATGTTAACATCAATAACAAATTTTTGATTAAAATAATATTTTATGATTAATATGAATTTTTAAAAATAAAAATAAAAAATAAAAATAGTGTTTTATTTTCTAAATGTATGTTCAAAAATAGATTTTAAAAGAACTCAAAGGGTAGAAATAATTATTTGTGGAATTACAATAATTTCATTTAGATAATTAAAAATTGTCAAAATATATTTCCAAATTAATGTGAATTGTCAAAAAATAAAAATAAAAAATAAAAATAATGATTTATTTTCTAAATATATGTTCAAAAATAGATTCTAAAAGAACTCAAAAGTAGAAATAATTATTGGTGGAATTACTATAATTCCACTTAGATAATTAAAAATTATCAAAAAAATATATTTTCATATTAGATAATAAAATATAAAATTAAATAAAATAATTTAAAAAATTGGCAAAAGGAATTTATGTTAGATAATAATATATATAGAGAAATTTAAATTTTAAAAATTGGTGAAAAGAATAATGTCATTTAAATTTTAAAAATTTTCAAAACATATAACAATTTAAAAATATATTAAATGACATTAATTATAAGACTTAATAAATAAGTTCTTTTAAAACTAAATTTATTGTCAAAATAAAATTTAATAAATTTAAATTTTAAAAATGTATGAAATGACATTAGTTATCCTAGAATGGGTATATAGGTAATTTATGCTTATTTGTAAAATTTTAGATAAATTTATTTAAAGGGGGCTTAAATAAATTTATTTTTAAAAAGTTAGATAAGAAGTCATGTGAGTATTTTTTCAGAGATTGTCAGATAAATTTAACAAACATGTTAAAAAGTTAAAAAGTTTGAAATGCTTCCTATATCTTATCTTTTCTACCACATATCTTAGTTATCAAACACAATCTTAATATTTCCCTTATCCATCTTCGACTAAATATTATTTTATTTTTTAGTATTCATATAAATCTTTGTTATTAACTATTTCTATACTACCATGAGTCTATTTGTGACCTTATAATATCAATTGTCTCTTCCATCTTATCTTCAACGATAAGAGCTATTATGACCTTATTATGAATAATTTGACTTTTAATTTTATCTTTAATTTGTATAATTATACATTTATTTTAGCATTCTTGTCTCTAGGGGTGGCAATTCGTGTTGGCGGGTCGTAATCGTGTCGTGTCGAGACACACATATAACACGTGTCAGGCTAACCCGAACACGACCCATTTAATAATCGTGTCAAATTTCTTAAACCCGAACACGACACGTTTATTAAACGTGTAACACGACACGACCCGTTTAACCTGTTTAACTAAACGTGTCGTGTCATGTCGTGTCACCTATTAACTTGTTTAACCCGTTTAATTTAAATGGGTCGTGTTGTGTCACCTGTTAAATGTGTTATTTAGTTTTAAACGTGTTATTTCATGTATAATCGTGTTAACGTGTTCAGATCAACCCGCTAACCCTTTTAATTAAACGTGTCATTTCGTATATAATCGTGTTAACGTGTTCGGATCAACCCGTTAACACGTTTAATTAAACGTGTCATTTCGTGTCTAAACGTGTTAGACGGGTTGACCCGTCTAAGACACGAAAATAATCGTGTCATAAACAAGTTGACTCGTTTATGACTCGAATCCGATTAACCCGAATCTTAACCCGCTTAACTCCGTGTCGTGTCGTGTCCAAAATTGCCAGCTCTATTGTCTCGATTGTGCTGATCATATAACCAACATTATGTTTGCAAAAACTAATTGTCAACAATTGTTAACGAAACACTAAAAAATGAGAGAATATTTTCTTAAAAGTATTTTACACACATTTGTCAACAATTGTTTTTGGGTGTTTATCCTGTGGGTTACCCTGGAAATTGTGTGATTAACATTATATTTTCATGACTTGATCCAATAATCCTCTCTCTCCCTCTCTCTCTCTCGCTGCATAGTCTTATCCACATAGAATGACTCTCTCTCTCTCTCTCACTCACACACACACACACACACACACTGCATAGTCTTATCCACATATGTGTAGTCACACCTCATGGGAGAAGTGAGGTCTGCATTCACACAAATGTCACACAGATGGCTTTAATGGCCAGACTCCATCTTGAATGCATTCTTGTTCTTTCCTATTTATTTGCTCACATGTTGCCTTCATGAGCCGATGCTCACAGGCTAGCACTTATATATAATGGACCGACTGGGACAAGAAGTATACAGATGTTCGTATTTAGGCCGTGTCCTCGCCTCCCTGGTTTGCAGGCAAAGCACACATATATAAGCTGAACGCACGTGATCGCTCCAATTACTGAATTGTGTTCATTGTAGGATGAGCTGCATTTCCTGCACTTTGCACAGATGGCACGTGATATATCACCCTGCATATCCTAGGTGGCATTGTTTACATACTGGCTACATATGTTGTGTCTGAAATGTGTTATATGGATCTTAATTTAATTTTGTTATCATTGAAAATCTTAACACATTAATAAAGATAGACAAAAAGTGATTAAAATAATTTAGATATGTGAGAAGAATATTAATACACTTGTAAAAAGAGTGGATGGAATAGAAGAGAAGTTTGAAAAAAAAAAAAAAAAACAGATGAAGATGGAAGAATACTTTGTGGAATAATGATACTATAAAAAATTTGTCTTGGATTGGAATGATTGCTAGGATAGAGTCGATAATTTTATATAGTCTGCCTCACATGATTGGGATAAGGCTTGGTGGTGGTGTTGGCAATCTTAACATGGGTGGCCTTTTAAAGAGATAAGTGATATAATTATGCATTCATAACAGCAATCTAAAGATATTTTTAGTTATACCAGATCTAGTGGTCAAAGCATGTACATAACTAAGGGCAATGGCTTCATCCATGGCCTTTTCAAGTGTGTCCAAAACTCTTGCTTAGCCCAATTCTGAAGGCCATATAAACCAAATAAGAGAGGGAGCTGTCATCCACATCTTTTGTAGAGTATGATGAGCAAACTTCACATGAATATGATCATAAATCGTAGTCTTGATTATCTTTGAGGCCTCGTAGCTTCTTTTGCGCCTCTCATAGACCGTATATTTTTTGGTAAAACCACAGTTTTTAACTGTCCCTTGAACGCATCCTAGTGCACACCTTCTCAATGCTAGGATGCATTCAGTGCCATCACAATGCAATACCGGCGCATGCCTTAGCCCGGTCATCCTCAATGTCCAACCTCAAAGTATCTTTCGAATTACCTCACTTTCGAATTACGAAAAGAAGTTTCCCACCTCATTGGTGTCTCGCATGCCCTTAAAGCTCCTTTGACTCGGGCAAGTTAGTCTTTAAGAAGTTAAGAAGTCTCGTACTCCACTCCATCCTTTGCTAACTTCCTAGGTCGATCCAAGGCCCAACACTGTTGGGGTAGTTCCAATTAGTTCGCACAGGGTAAGGCCAACCTGGCACTAGGAATGATAGGGCTTGGTTCAAGCCGAAGTGTTGCACAACACACTTAGAGAGTGGTTTGATTACAATGATGGGTGTCAAAATGATTTAGGCTGTGACAAGAAGGAAGTTCGTGGGGAAGAGAATGTGAAGGGAGGGGAAAGGCTCGAAACAAAGCAAGAGGAGACATGTTGTTAATAAACTGTCTAAAGAAAATATGAGACAAATCTCAGAAATAACTGCAGGCAGCATTTAACTAGTTAGCTTTAACAGCTGAGCAAGAAAGAAATAGAGACTAATTAGAAAGGCAAGGAACCCACAAGCAGAGTGTGTAATCCAAACTTAAAAGGTTGATTTCCGATTAGTACTCAATCAAGGTCAATCATAATCTTAATTTTGATTATCTCGTTTCTTTTACGGTTCGTTCGTTCGTTCTTCTGCTTCCATTGTTGCCGTTTTGCGTGTTCATTTCTTAACTCTTCATTGGTTGTGCCCAAACTGCAAAGGCGATAAGATGAAAGAAAAGCACATCATCATCGATAGACCAGGCTTATTAAACCCAACAAAACATTAAAAGAATACCGTCATAGTTCTCTTTACGATGACCCTTTGCAGTTGGTGATAAGGTGATGCCACTAATGGCTTTTATGTTGTACCAAGGGCATCAACGTTTCTGGGTTTAATTATGTAGGACATCGATATATTGAACGTGGGTTTAATCATGTAGAAAGGGGCATCGATACATTGTACAAGGGATACGTACAAAAATCTCTTCTCCCTCTCCAAAAAAGAGACAACCTCGAAAAACAAAAGAACACTCAAACAACCAGCTTTGACATAGCTTTTTGAACAGTGGAAGAACAATCTCCATGGTCCATGGATGCAACTTGGAGCCACCTTCCAAATCTCTCTCTCTCTCTCTCTCTATATATATATATATATGTACACACACACACAGATATATATATATATATGTATATCAAATACCAGATACAGTGCAACTTTAAAAGCGTTGCAAGAAATATTCCATGTGGGTGCAATGCAAATATTCAGTGCAACTTTAAAAGCGTTGCAAGAAATATTCAATGGGAAAATATTGAAACTGATCTCTGCAACTTCTTGAGAAAGTACTTGGTTTTGTTGTTTGTGCTGCTGGAAGGTGATGAGGAAGGAGAAGCAGTAGACGTGAAAGAGCGGCTGGAAGAGGTAATTTTTGGAGAGAGAGAATCAGTTGAGTTCGCATCGATTCTCTCTTCTTCATTGATCGTATCCAACATCTTTGATGCTCTCTGCCTCATCACCGTGACAAACTGTGGCGGCGCCGTCTCTGTAACAAACCTTGCAATCCGGGCATTTGCCATTATGAATTATAATTAATTCTGTGAGGAAGAGGGAGGGAGGGGGGGAGAGAGAGAGAGAGAGAGAGAGAGCTTTGTCAGGAATTTGGAAGGGCTGGGAATGAGGAAGGAGGGGGGCGATTGCTGAGGGTTTAAATGGAGTAAATGGATGAGATATGCAAGGGCATGGCCAGGCTTAAATTGAATCACTGGTCATAATCACACAAGTTCAATCACTTTTAGCTTTTAGTGCCGCCTCCGCCCTTTTGAGTATTAAGGCCTCCAAGGATCCAAATGGCGCTTTTGAAGTGAAATCTACAAATATTTTAAATTAAAAGTAGGTTCGGCTGACAAGTCAAATTAATTTTAAGAAAATCAGATGGCGGCACCCACACAAAGATATGGTTTTTGTTAGGATCCATGGGATGCTTCCATTTTTGCACTTTCCAAGAGTTATTTATTGTGTATGAGAGGGCGGCCGTGCTATATATATATATTATCATAATTTTGATCAGTGGAAGATGATGGATTGCAATTACTTGGCTGGCTGACTTGAGTGCAAAGGGCGGTTGATCTCTTTGCCCCTTTTGCATTGAAGATGCTGATAGTTGCTCTTTGCGTGCTTAATTAATTAACTCAAAAGTACATACCAACAATGTTGACATGTGTATTAAATAAATTCACTCTCACAAATATCTAAATTTTTAATGTTTAATTTCTGTTCATTTTAAACTCAATACAATATATATATTTCTTTCTATTTTATTATTTTAAGAATAAATTATATGTGGCATTCTTATAGTTTGAGATTATTGTGAGAAATATCTTTAATGTGTTTGAGAAAATACAAGAAGTGCTCCCAAAATTTAATATATGTTGCTTTTTTCTCTCTACCTTTAGTTAACTTCCTTTTAAACATTAAAAATAATTAAAATACTGTTATATTTAAACACTTCTTTCTCATTTTTTATTTTTATTTCTCTCTTTTCAATCTATTCTCTAGGTCTCTCTCTCTTGCCGGCAATGACAACAACAATATTATTGATCTCTTTCTTTTTAATTAAGATTTTGATTATGTTGACAATCAGTACATATTTGGAACAATGGGACAATAGTGACAATTCAACAATAATAGTAAGTTATTTTTTCTTGGTTATCTCTTTCTCTCCAATACGATGAATCCAAATTTGGTCTAAGTTTAGTGTCTTTCCAAATTGGACGACCGTTCCTAATTTGAATGGTGGGATAGTAGCGATGATTCAATTCTCTCTCACTCTCTCTCTCCTCTACAAGAGACTTAGATGATCTTATTGTCCTTTTAGATCTAGATGATTCTAAATCTAGAACGATCTAGATAGTGGAATGAAAACGATGATTTCATTACAAGAAAAACGGGATTTAGTGACGGACATTTTTGTCGCTATTTTGCAACGGAATAGCGATAGATTTGCAATGAATTAATTTTTTTTTAAATTAGCTACGGATTTTAACAACGGAATATTTTTCTGTCGTTAAAAAAATAAAAAAATAAAAAAAATTATTTTTTTAGCTACGGAAAAATAATCCGTCGCTAAAATTAGCAACAGAAATAATTTTCCGTCGCTAAATTTTAATAATAATATAAAAAACAAAAAAAATTATATAGCGACGGAATTTATTTCTGTCACTAATTTTAGCGACGGAAAATAAATTCCGTCGCAAAATGTAAAAATAAAAAATTAAATTTAATATTAATTTAAATAATTAAAATAAAATTTTAATTTTAAATTTTTTATTATTAAAATTTAGATTTTCGTCGCTCAATTTTATAATAAAAAATTTAAAATTAAATTTTTTTTAAATAAAAAAAAATTAAAGCTAGCGACGGATTGTCCAAATCCGTCGCTTTAATTTTAAATTTTTTTATTCAATTAATTTATAAATATTTAAATTTAAGATGAATATTTAAATATATAAATATTTAAATTTTATAAAAAATTAAATATATATTTAAACATGAGATGAATATAAAAAAATTAATTTATAAAATTTAAATAAATATATTAATATTAAAAATCATAATATTGCTAAATTCTAACTTTATCAATTAATATATTTCATGTGTATAAAATAAAAAATATATTAAATGTATAATAATTAATTATTTATAATATTGATTAAGTGTGTACAAAATATAAACAAAACTACATTTAAAAAATACATAAAAAGTTTAAAAATCATAATATTATTGAAATTTTCTTTATTTTAAATTTTAGAAATCATAAAAATAAAACAATATTAAGGGATTACATTATATAAAAAGGTGTCTAGGAACTATTTGTCAATTTATTATTTTTTATAAAGAGGAGAATTTTTTACAAAACTAAAAAGTTTAAAACTATAATATATGAATGACATTGTGTACAAAACTATAATATTTATTAAATGTGTTCAAAATGTAAACAAACACTATATTTGAAAAATAAATAAAAAGTTTAAAAATCATAATATTATTGAAAATTTCTTTATTTTAAATTTTAGAAATCATAAAAATAAAACAATATTGAGGGATTATATTATATAAGAAGGTGTTTAGGAGCTATTGGTCAATTTCTTTTTCTTTATAAATAGGAGAATTTTTTGCTAAACTAAAAAATTTAAAATCATAATATATGGATGACATTGTGTCTTATAACAATATCATATGTCACAATCTAATATATAGACATTGTAACACAATTAAATATACAATTAAGTCATTCATAATAAACAACTAGGGAAGTGAAATGTGTTGATTAGGATAACAGAGTATCAAGATAAGTCCGAAATGATTTTTGAATGAAGATATGAAATGGTTTTCCTCCTTAATAGTTATACTATAAAAAATTATAGGGGTTAATTTTTATTTTAAAAGTTTAAGTGTTATGTATAAAACATTAATGTTGACCAAGAAAAAAATAAATATATCACTTTATTATTTATACTCTTTAATTTTGTCTCTGAGATATAGATGAAATTCAACAATTTGAAATTCATTTAGTATAATTTTTATTTATAAAAAGAAATTAATTTTTTAAGATAACAAACTATTAATAAATAATTCAATATATAAAATTAATTTATTATAATTATTCGATTTATAATATAATTAAATTTTTAGATAATTACAATAATATTTTATTTAAATTATTGAATAATAAAATTTTATTTAAATTACATTATTTTTATCAATTAAATAATTATTTTTATTATTTTTATAAATTATATTATTTTTTATTTAATTAATAAATATTAATTTTTTTTTTTTGAAGAGGCAGGAAACTCCTTGCCTCTTTCTTAACCAAACCCCCCTTCCCCTTCCGCTCCCTTCCCTCTCCCTCCCAAAAAACCCTAAGTCCCCTCTCCCCTAAATCTCTAACCTTCTTTCTCTCTACCTCTCTCTAGTTTCTCGCCCTCGCCCCCGCTTTCGCTCACTGCCTAGCCTTCCCCCCGCTCTCGCTCCATCTCACATCTCGCTCGCGGCCTCGCCCTCGCTGTCTTGCTCTCGCTCTGGGTCGTTGCTTCGCCCTCGCTCGACCTCGCCTCTCGCTCGCTATCTCGCTCTCGCTCTCGATCGCTGCTTCACCCACGCTCGACCTCGCCTTTTGCTCACTGTCTTGCTCTCGCTCGCGCCCTCGCCTTTGCTGTCTCGCCATCGCTCTCTCTCTCGCTCTCCTTCGCCCTCGCTCGTGGCCTCGCCCTCGTCCTAGCTGTCTCGCCATCGCTCTCTCGCTCTCGCTCTCGGTCGCTGCTTCGCCTTCACTCGATCTCGCCTCTCGCTCGCGGCCTCGCCCTCGCTGTCTCGCCATCGTTCTCTCGCTCTCGCTTGCTGCATCGCCCTCGTCTCTCGCTCGCTCGCTCGCGGCTCACCCTCGCTCGCTGCCCCTTGCCCTAACTTGCGTTGCAGCCCCTCGCCCTCGCCGTTGCTCAGGTTAATTTTTTATTTTTTATTTTGTAGATATTTATTTTATTTTTAAAATTTGTTTGCAGCTCAGTTTAATTTAAGTAAATTTAAAGTGTTTTCATATGTTTATTTTTTGATATTTATTTTATTTTTTATTTTTTATAGGTTTTTTTGCTGTTCATATATTTTGTATGCTTTTTTCCTTTTTTTGTGTGTGTTATTTTATTTATTTTCAGTCAATAATTAGAAGTGTTTGTTAGTATTATAATTTTATTCTATTTTTTATTATATTTAATGTTTAAATATTTAAGTATTACTTAATTATCTTTTTTTTAATAATTTTATATTTGTCAGATTGTAGTGTAAATATTTTTTTTTAATTATTATTATTTTTTATTTTTTAATTATTATTATTATTTTTCTTTATTTTTTATTTTTTTATTTATAAATATGCGTTAGCGACGGATTATATTCCGTCGCTAACATTTTTTAATTTTTAATTTTATATTTTAAAAATAAAAAAATATATTTTATAAAAAAATTTTAAAAATAGCGACGGAATATTCCGTTGCTAAAATAAAATTTAATTTCTTTTTTTTAAAAAATAGCGACGAAAATTTTCGTCGCTAAATTTTAAAAAAATACATTTAGCGACGGAAAATTTTCCGTTGCTAATCCGTCGCTAAATTGATTTAGCGACGGATTTTTGGGTTTAGCGACGGAAATATTTCGTCGCTAAAATTTGAAATTCTTGTAGTGTTTGACTTTTATTTTCTTCTCTGTGGTGAATGCCATTCTAGATTTAAATGGTAGAAAGTGGAGATGGAAGCAACCATTTGACTCCCTCTTTCCCCTTCCACCTAATTGCCTCTCTCTCTTCTATATATGATGAACCCAAATGGTCTAGGTTAACATCATCCTTCTAGATCTAGGCGATTGGTTTAGATTTGGAACGATCTAATTGGTGGGATGATAACAATGGGTTTAGAGGAGATGATAACAATGGTTCAACAAAGTTGGAGATGATGTTATGTCTCTCTCTCTCTTCCTCTTTTGCAATGAACACAAAAACATTATGATGAACCTTTTGATGACAATACATGAAATATCGTGTATATATATGTTCCTTATTTTGCAAAGAAATGAACATAATCTTTTGCTAAAGAACATTGATTTTCTAAGAAAGGTTGAGACATGGTTATCCTATACAAATGGCAAATTGAATGAAAGGTTCCACATTTTAGGAGCATTTGAAGCTAATTGCCTACACTGTACAAGTAACCTGTCAAAACTTATTAGAATTTATGATTGAAAATAAATTATAATTAAATTATCAAACACACAAATGAATACAAAATATTTACGTGAAAAATCTTAATCGAGAAAAATCACAGGTAGTAGGAACAAAATATTACTATGATAATATTGCTATAATAATTCTAAGGTATTGGACACTTACTTAAAAATGTTGAATGGATTGACGATGGTGTCTATTGAAAAACATATGTTGGAATAAATTGATTGTAATAGTTTAATTATTGATTTTTCATCTAAAAATGTTAAAAAGAGTAAATTTAAAGTGAAATATTATGAATTTTAAACTATTATTGTGATAATTTTGAATGTTTTTATATAGTAAATTTTTTTATTCATATTCGTTGCATGTAATTTTATTTTTAAATGTAGAGGGTTTATATAAAATTTTTCTTAGGACCTCTAAAATCTCATGGGCGACCCTATAACTCCATGATTGCGACATTTTATCAAATCCCAATAGTGCATAATCTAAATCTAAATCTAAATCCCAATAGTGCATCATTTAAATCTATTTGTATCAAAATTGCATACATCTTTACTTGTCATTATGAAAATATAATATTTTGCTCCAACAATGAAATGTTATATTTCAAGGTTGACATTGCCAATATCAAATAATCCTAAATAGTGTCAAAAGCTAATAAACAAAAGGCTCAATAAAAAAAAAAAACAAGGATAACAGATTTAGGCAACAAATTTGGGCCAGATAGATCTGAACTAGACATATTTGTGGGTTGAATCTGGTCCTGAATGGATCAAATTTGGGTGGATCTAATGGATTTGGGTAGATCTAGACCGGATTTGCAAGATTTGGGAAAAGCTTGGAAGGTTATCATCAATGGCGGAAGGAGGGCTGATGCCTATGGCAAGAGGTCGGTGACCGAACACGAGACATGGACTATTAGTAGCAGTGGCGGAGGCTTAGGGGGTCATCGTCGATGGCATGGTGGCAGAAGGTGATCGGAGAAGGCCGATAGTTGGCCAATGAAGATGAAGGCAAACGGGAAGTTGAAGAAGCAGTCGCCGACGATTAAAGACAAAAATGAATCGACAACGATGATGGATCGATAGCTACAACAAGTTGCAGTGACAGAGTCAACGGTTGGGGGAGCCACAGGAATAGGCAACCACGATGTAGTTGACAATGACTATGAAAGAAACTGACGACAGTCGGCGGCGACGAAGCTCAGGAAGCTGACAACAATCAGCGGTGATGAAACAGAGGCGGGGGTGGTTAGAAACTCCAGTTGTAGAAGATGATGAAGGATTGCAAGTCCGACGTCTAAGATCTACCAAAAGCTAAGGCTGCGTTTTTTTTACTTTTCAATTTTTAGTTTTGAGTTTTGAATTCATTTTCAATTTTCTATTTTAGTAGTCTATTTTTAAAAAATTAAAAACGCGTTCTCTTTGTCATTTTGAAAAACTATTTCTCAAAACAGAAAATTAGAAAACGCGTTCTCTTTGAAATTTTATACAAAAAAATTAATTATTTAGTAAATTAGAAATATTTAATTTTAATATATTATTAAAAAAATATATACATTTTAAAGTTAATGAATTTTATAATATTTTTTTTCATTATAATAGTAAAATATGAATAAATACATAAATAAAAGTGTTTTGAGTTTAGACTTTGTTTTGGATGAAAACACTCAAAACAACTTTTATTGTTTTGAGTTTTCTTTATAATTTTTTTTTTATTTTCAAAAATACATTTTTAAAAACAGTAAAGAGAACGCGTTTTCATTATTTTAGAATATTGAAAACTAAAAATAACTTAAAAATAACAAAGAGAACGCAACCTAATGGTTTGATCCAACAACTTTAATACTAGTTTGTAAGAATTTATGATTGAAAATAAATCACAATCAAACCATCAAACACATAAACGAAAATAAAAGACTAACGTGAAAAATCCTAAATAGAAAAATTATGGATAAAAAGAATAAAATATTACTATGATGATATTATTATAATAATTTTAAGGTGTTTGACACTTATTTATAAATCTATCACTTATTTATAAATTTATATAAAAAGAATTTAAATAAATTCATATTCTAATAAGAAAATGAGCAATGAAAAAGATAAATCATGTTGAGACTCGAAGAAGATAAATATTCAATTTTAGATATATTTCAATTTCCAATCACGATTAAATTTGTGTTTGGAATCACAATTATCACAACTACCACATCAATAATTAATAAGCCTATATGCTTACGTCTTGCGCATGGCATGGAACAGTCACATGGCTCAGGCCTCATGGGCAAAGCAATGTACTGAAATGTGTGAGTCCATCACTTTTGGTTGTTTGTTGAAAGTCTTTCCACTTTTTGTCTCACCAGTCTCCTTCAGGGATAGAGGATACAGCTACAGTGAGCTTGGATAAGCACTGGTAGGGGGAAGGGCGGTAACAAGCTTGTTCGCATCTCCCTGCAATTGAATGCAATACTGACAGATCCTGCAACTGGATGTAATAAGGACAGAACGGTTTCTATTAAAAATATAACGTGAGATATATATTGGATTAAGTAATTAAGATAATCTTATGTTAGGAGAGCATATATATAGAGAGAGATTGAGAGTGGTTAATTAGAATGATAAAATATTGATCTAACATTAAAAGATAAAAATATTAAGACAAATTGGTGAGAGAATGGAGGGGTTTAAGTTCTAAAGAGAATGGTTAGAATGAAACAAAGTATGGATAGATCTAACATTAAGAGATAGAAATACTAAGAAAAACTGGTAAAAAAAATACTTAAATATCATGTGAATTACAACGTCTTTACAAAAGATATATAAGCCATAAAATTTATGAATTTGGTTTGACTGATTGTTTATGAATCGGGCCATAAACTCAATTGTTTATGAATTTAATTTGCTTGAGTACTTATTTAATTTGTAACTTTAAAAATAATTAATAAACTAAAATTGGACTGACTGATCTGTACAAGTATGATTAATATTGGCAAAAGTTGGTATTTTGTTGAGTACGATGAAATGCATGCACATCAGCTTCTTCTTTCTTCCCTTGTGCATACAGAGCAGATCGCTTAGTTAAGCTTCGTCTTCGGTATATAATTAGTTAGTAGTGAAGCACACCGGAAAACTTATTGATCGAGGCATCAACCATGCATGCATGTACGTACATGCATCCTAGCACTTGAATTGCGCCACCGGCGGCCGACACTGATAACTACTGTACAGTACTCATCATTTTGGACACCACTGGTAATGGTACTCCAGCTTCTTGAGACATCCATTGTTATCCTTATCGGTTTAGCTGTCACATTATAAATAATTAGACAAATTTGCCGTGCAAGGGAGGGCAAGAAATTAAAGCAAAAAGGTATCCTCACCTCTTCCAAGTCTCGACTTTTTAAACAAATAAAGCAATCCTTTGTCTCTTCTACTTCTATGTATGATGATCCCCCCCCTCTCTCTCTCTCTCTAATATTAATATATATATATATAGAAATAAAAATTTTATATAATAAGATTTTGATAAAGAATTATATATCTGTAACTTATTTATATTCATGCATTGTGAAGAAAAAAAAAATATTAAGTTAAACTGCTGTATTTAAATAGTATTTTTTTATTTAAAAATTAGGTAACAACAATATCATTTTCAGTTTGTAGCTCCCACCATGAGAAAAAAGTGGATGTCCCTGGCAGGCAGGCGGCTGCTTGATTGAGAGCGACTCAAGGGCTCCAAATTAATGTCTAATTAAACATGACGATATTAAAACAGAATATTTATAGACTTTAAAATAATTTTACGAGAAATTTTATATGCAATCAATCTTTTTGTTCTCTACACTCACATTTTGATAAAAAATTATTTTTATCCTTGCTTGCAGTTCTCCATCATTGACGACAGCCTAAGCTCCCATCGACAGTAGCAATAAATATGGCTGTCATCAGCTCCCACCTCTTATATACTATCGCACCTATTTCCCCCCTTCTTCTCTCTCTCCTTCTTCCTCGCTAACATTCCTCCTGGGGTTCGGCTGTGATGATGGTGGCCACGAGGAATGCCGATAAGAGAAGGGGAGAGAGAGAGAGAGGAGAGAGTGAGTTTGGTGGGAGCGACGCTGACGAGGGAAAGAGAGTGGGTGTGATGATAGATGAGAGGTGGGAGTTGATGGTTGCCGTTGATTGGAGCTTGGGCTGCTAGTGAATTAAGATGGGTGATGATGGTTGGTGATGAGTGATGTAAGTAGATGGTTATGTATAAGGGTATTTTTGAAAAATAATTATGAAATTGTAAAATGTGTATGTAAGAGCAAACAATTGGTTGTAAATAGAATTTTCCTAATTTTACAGGAGTAATATTTTTTGTCCATACTGCCCTTTTCTTAGAGACTCTCCGAGATGCACAGAGTCGAGACTTTCTTCATGAACTTTTTTAACCTTTGTGTGAGTTAATTCATCTAGGGTCAAAACTATCACATAGGTTTTGTTTCCTTTCTTTCGGGGTGATCCCATAGCTATAGTCTCCCTGAGATTCCTCATAAGACGGTCTGAATTACTCTTTTGCGACTTTTGGCATTTCATCTTTGGGGGCCTTTCTCTATAAAATGGGGCCTTAGTTATTTTCATTTTCATCACATGTCAAAATCTTTCAAAGATTCTTAAGATTTCTCTACCCTTGGAAGACTTTCTTACTCTCCTGCAAATTCCTCGTAAACTTTCTCGATTGGTCGCTAGGTCTCTTAAAGACTTTTTCCATCGCATCCAGGTCTCCCATAGACTCTCTCGTTCTTTCTTTCTAAACTGTTTTGTAAGTTTCTCCAAGTTTTATACTTAAGAGAATTTAATTAGTGATGGTTAGAATGAAGCAAACACAGAGACCTTCTACTCTTGAGGAAATAAAAATTATCCTAGGTAGTAGGTCCTAATTTTTAGTGGCAAATCTTGTGAGGGTTTGTGTGTTTTATCCTCTTACAAAGAATGGAGATAAATGCACTGCTTACATTAACGAAGACTACATAGGAGTCCACGAGTTTTGTTGGCATTCGGTCTTTAGTTTCGCCTTCTCGAGTTTGGGATGAACTTCTTGAGGGAGAGTTGTTTGGACCTGATGCACCTTTACCCTGCCGGATGAGCCCAACTGGTGGTAAATCTTATGTCATTAGAGAGATACGGTGCCCATTAATTCCTGAATTATTCAACTGTTTTTATCGAGTGAGAGGGATAGACCATAGGATTCAGTTTTTCATCCTTTAGATGTCACTGGGGATCGAGAACTTATTTACCTATCTTCGAAGTAAGGTTGATAATTTCAAGGCTAGTTGGTTCATAGTGAAGCTACCAACGGGTTGGTACACACCTCCACAACGGTGCTGGGACGAAGAGCAAGAAGCGCAAACAGTTCAAGTGCCTCCCCTCAGGATGCTCGCACGTGCTATTAAGTGGGCATTGAAAAGTTAGTCCCACAAATTCCCCTCCAACTTCGTGAGGTGTTAACCTTCGAGAACATAGCTTCAACTAGATGGGGGCTTTCAATTGTGTAGCTAGTAAAACCTTCTTGTTTTTTTCATGAGGGAGCTACTTTCCCTAGTTAGCCCTCCAGTCTAAAAAGGGCAACTCTTCTTGAGCCGAAGAAAAGGGAAAACTCTTTTTGGAACCCATTGAGGATCCTTGCGAGAGGTGTTCCTTTAGAGTCCTCCAGATTTTCTTCTTTGATGCCTCATCTTTTGATGATGAGCCGAGGGAAAGGCTTTTCCATGATCACGAGAGTGAAGGGGATCTTCCTCATTTACTGGTCCTCTTCTATTGGCACCAGTTTCTTCTGCTTTAGTACTTGATTGATTATCTTCTCTATATTAGTTGTCTCTTGTGAGCTAAAAACACTCTGATTTTCAATCTCCAATTCTTTTTTGGGTTGATTTTTTGAAAGGACACCGAGTACTTCTCCTACATTCATATTTTCCACTACTTTGTATGTAGTATATGTCCTTATGTGGATGTGCGTTCCTAGTTTCATCATGGCCTATGCCTACACCAACCCTTACTTATCGAACTAGGTCCTTCTCTTGCCATTGGATTGGGTCTTGGAGTGTCTCTTCGACACCCCTCTCCCAATAGACTTGTGGGATGGGTGGATCATTTAGTTGGTTTTCCCGAATACCTTCTCTTAGAGTCTCTTAATTAATAGGTCTCATGTGCTAAGTCATTTTTCCCATTTTTACATAATTTTGCAAAGTTGGTGGTAGTGAGGCGTGAGATATGACATTCTACAAAAAAACCATCATTTCTTGGAGAACTTTATTGCTCTCCTCATGTTGTTTTTGGAGGGCTTCATACTAGCTTAAAGGGACAATCTATAGTACAATCCCAGAGGCCCCAAGAGCCTTTGCCGAGAGTTTCTAGTTGTCTTACAAGGTCTAAAGGATTGTTAACGTTGTGTCTTTCGCTTTGCCTATTGCCAATTATTTGTGATCTTGTGTAAATCATAAAAAAAATACCCTAGAGAAGGGTCTTGGAGAGACTCTCATGACTTGTTTTTGAAGAATTTGATCCTTCCTGAAGCAGTGTCTCACCCCTCCATGTTGGAGGAGCCTGCTCAGATACACTTTATGCAAGAGAGTATCCAGGCGACCCCATGTCTACATCAACTATAATATTATATAAATTATTTTTATTATAGAAAAAATAAGGACCGTTATTTCTTGGCACCAGTACCTTTCAAACATGTAATAAAATTATTTAATAAAAATAATAATTTACAAATTATCGACATCCCATAAGCATACAAAAACATTTGTGCGGACTCACCTCAAAAAATAATCATCCACATCCCATTACATACTCTTTATCTCTACATATATAACTTAACATTGGGGTAAAACATTAAAAAAAAAAAAACCGTGGGGTTGAATTTCATGCTATATATATGGAGCATGTACAGCATGATCTGTCGGCAAACCCTTCCAGCTTTTTAACTCTCTCTCTCTGGGTGGCAGCCAAATTCTCAGGAAAAATGGCAGCTGTTCACATTGCCGGCCAACCAAACGCCGCGCCACCCCCCAAGGCCGCCGCTGCCTCACTCAGAAGTCCATTCTCCGCGGTTGCCCCGCCTCGCTTCCCGGCGGGCCCCCGACGGCTACAAATCCGAATAACCCTCGAAACGATCTATGAAGAAGGAACCGGGGACAACGAGTCCATGGAAACATCATCGGGTGCTTGTTCTTCATCATCAGCCTCAGTTCTGCTGCAAAATCTTTGCTTCTTGGAGGTTTCCAGTCACTGATCTGCCTCTGCCTACAGCCGCCATCATTGTTAGTGTTCTACTTAATTAGGGGGGGAGGACAGCTCATCTAATAACTTTTTAATTATGGGCTTCTCTTCCATCAATTAATTATGGGCATAAAGAGAGTGTGTGGAAATATTAATTAATTAATTAGCTCTTCTTGTTGGGATATATAATAATTAATTAATCTTGGTAGCAGTGTGATCTTGCTACATGTAATTATATCAATTGCGACTCGTATGATTTCTTGTGTTTTGCTATAATTGTGGACATGTATAATTAATTAATTACTACATATGAGCCTCTATATTATATTCTTAATTTTTTTCTTAATTAATCAAGCATTTCATGTTATTTATATAAAAAAAATTGCATTCCGGCCTAGCTATATAATTTTAGCCTAGAATTTTGATAATAAAGATGATTAGAATGAGGTGACCAAGGGCAGTTTTGCAACTGTGAACTACTTCAATAGGGGTATCTTTTTTCAATACATAGTCACTATATAATTAATGATGCATCTTATTGCAAATAACATTAAGCCCGATAAACTGGGCAGGTCCTCAAGCCCAGGTTAGTGAGCCCAGTCAAGCCTTGAAGGTGAAGGAGCTGAAGTCAAGACCTCAACAATCAATTAACATGTAATATATAATATATATATAAAATAATAAAAGTTACCTATGTTTGTGTAGTTTTTTATGACATTTCCCCGTGCAGGCAGCTATGATGATCGAATGCTTCTGGTGCAGCCCCCAAAGACATGTTTAAAAAATTGCATTAATTAATTGTTTAAGAATTGAATTAATTATAAATAAAAATTTTATTGTGAAAACCAAAAAAGTCTATAACTTTAAAGTGAAGGAACACTCACTCAAATTGAAAGAATAATTCATATATAATTGACAAAAAAAAGTATGTAAAAAATATTTCTTGAAGTGTAAATTCTCAAATTCCTGTTAACAAATCTCCTTATGTACTTGAAGGCTTATGACGTGAATGTTCACATTTGTGATGTCAAACACCCGATTACTCAAAAACATTTAAGAAAATCTCATCCAAAGTATAACCCGTCAATTCATTGAACTTCCCTAAAGGAGCTGCCAAAAATGCTGCAAAGCACAACTTGAGGAAAGGAAATGATAACCAACTTGGTCTAGACAACACACAATCTGATGTGCCAATTGAGACACGAATGACTATTGTTTCCTGAAACATTTGTTATTGTGCTCTCTTTATAAAAAATAAACCATAGTCTACAAAACCAAACGGTTAGCAGTCTCTCAAGGGCTCTTACCAGTCCACCTTGTTGCTGCACATAATACTCACCTCTTCCATCAATGCCAAGGCCATCCAAATTTCTTCAAATGATAAAAGAAAGATAATACTTTATAGAAATATGAGCAGTCGAAGAAAATATGACAGTGCTGTTTTGCTACTTCCCTAGAAAGAAATCATTTATTCGAAAAAGACAAACAAAGATTAATACGACTAAGAGTATATAACCATTCTGTAATCACTAACTAAAAAATAAACATATGTGAATCAATACTTGAACTATACCATACCAAACGATGCCAAGGAATACGTGGACGTTGCATCAGAAGACCCTACAAAGGCAAAACAAATAGAAAAAAATCTCATTCAAGGCCAGCAACCACCTCAATTCATCCCCACACCCAACCCTAGGAGGACTAGGCATTTGGTTTTGAATAATTTTCAAGTATGGTGATGAAGTCGTCTCTAATCATACCCAAGAATCATCAACAATGATTTTTGAGACCTATGCATTAATAGAGATATCCAATTATTGACGTAATTAGTGAGAAAATCGATCTATGAGAACCCCAAATGAATGCCACAAGAAGACTTTTCTACCATCTCTTATCTTTCATCCTAATTTATACCTCATCGCTTTGTGGAGTGATAGAAGTTTTCTCCCATATGAGAGACATGAGTAGGGCACTAGAAGCACCCAAAAACATCGATCTTTTACACTTAAATCTGTTGAGGTAGCACATATCTGTTCCTTCAGATAGCACATATCTGTTGAGGTAACTTTCACCTTATGGAAATCAATCTTATTGACATTCTATGGAAGTTACGTACGCACTAATTAATTATTCAAACTTGAATTAGATTACCCTATTGCTCTTAAACTTGATATTTTATACAACTTACATGAATTTCTTAATGCTCATGAACAGTCGAATTAATACGAGTGATCGTGCACACTGTAATGAATGTGTGAAATTAACGTCAGGATTAGTGAATAAATATAATCTGCTTTAATTAATAATCTCATTTTACACAAACGTTCTTATTATACAGCCATGCATGTACAAAGCCCATTAGAACAATCCCCAATTTACAGGCTTTAACAGCTTTAATTATGGCAAGGAGCGGTGAAACCACCCGATCTGATAAACAAATATAAAACCAATAATAATAATAATAATAATAATAATAATAACATGATCAAACAACGACACATCTGTTGGCTAACGCGTGGCAAAGAAAAGTAAGAAGATTCCTGAAAACCCTCTTCTGCGCAGCCGCCTCCGCCTCAGCGGCGTCCGTATCTCCACCATTATCAGAGCAGCAGCAGCAGCAGCAGCCGCAGCAGCAAGCCTCTTCAGCTATGGTGTCCAGCCTCTGAGAGCACGAACGCCAAGGCTTCTTCTTCTGATTGTGAGACACGAGAAGCGCCGGCGCCACCTCCCCCCACTTGTAGCACCCAACATCTCTCCCTAATTCTTTCGCCATTAGTTGTTACTTATCTGATTCGAGGGCTCAAAATAAAGGAGACCAGAGACGATGCCGGATATGGAGAGGGCAGGTGACAGCTTATACACACACACACACACACACACATAGATATTGTAATTTGCACGTGCAAATCATTTGTAACAGTGAATTGTCAGTGCAATGAATCTACCATTATTTGTTTCGATTTCTTCTAAATCTCACCCACTTGATAACTTACAGACGTCACCTGCTTGGTATTTTTTCTTCACTAATTAAGACAAAGGTCTCGTTACGTCAGAATTGTTATTCGTTTATAAGAATTTGTTAATTTTACTGTATACTCCCACTCCCACTTCCACGATTTAAACAGTTCATAAAAGTTTCTTCCCACCAAACGAAATAAGAAGTAGAATGTGCTAACACTACAGTGTTTTCCACAGTGGGATAGGGGGCGGCCGACCAAATACTGTGGATATATGTGACATCACGACCACCTAAACATTTATCATTTTTTAGCCTTACTTGTAAGAGTGAAGACAATTGATTTTCATCTCATGTGTTTGTTTAAATACAGTTTCAACGTGACAAAAACTTGATATATTGTGAGTTTGGATTTGAAATTTTGAGATTTAAGTGTTGAGTTTCGATAATGATCATATGGCTTCACATATAGTCTATTGTAATGCCATTGAAGATGATTTTTAACCTAGTATAAAAAATGACCAAAATTTGTCTCAAAAGAAGTGTTAGGTTTGTATATCAATAATACTAATACTCAAGTGGGGATGAATTAGGTTATTTAAAAATTTGATTGAATTTTAAAATTATTTTTGATAAAAAATGGAATTTTAATACTTGCAAAAGAATTAGTTGGATTTACAAGTAAAACAAGAACAAAAACAAGAAAGACAGGAGTAATATATAATAGTTTGACTTAAATTTAAGCTTAATCTACTGCTTAATTTAACTCTTTTTTTAATCAATTCACTATAATCCTTTTATAACTTCGAATAAACCTTCTAGTAACAAATTAAAAATTTATAATCTCTTGTTTAGACAAGTAAATCCTCTAACAACAAGTTAGGTATTATAACTTGTTGCTTAAGGGGGTGTTTGTTAACCAAGATAAGAGAGGGAAAATGTCAGATATGGGAAGTATTTCGGTTGTTTGGTTTTCCAACGTGTTTGTTAAGTTTATCTGACCATTTCTAGAAAATGTTTCACGTGATCTCTTATCTTCCCTTTCAAGATAAATTTATCCAGCCTCTCCCATCGGATAAATTTATCTAGCTCTTTCAAGATAAGGGTCAATTACTTATCTGTCCCTTGTAAGATAGTTAATGCCATTTAATGTATTTTAAAGATTTAAATTTATTAAAAAAATTATTTATTTAACTCTTATAATTAATATTATTTAATATATTTTTAAATTATTATATGTTTTGACAATTTTTAAAATTTAAATGACATTATTCATTTCATTGTTTTTTAAAATTTAAATTTCTCTCTCTCTCTATATATATTTTATTAACTAATATAATTCCTTTCATCAATTTTTAAATTATTTTATATAATTTTATATTTTATTATCTATTATGAAAATATGATTTGGCCATTTTTAATTATCTAGGTGGAATTATTGTAATTCTAATAATTATTATTTATACTTTTCAACTTCTTTTAAATTTATTTTTGAACATGAATTTAGAAAATAAAATATTATTTTTAATTTTAATCTTAATTTTTTTGACAATTCATATTAATCATAAAATACTATTTTAATCATAAATTTAGTAATAGGGATATTTTAGTAAAAAAATATTTATCTTGGTGCTTATCATATGTATTAACAAACACATAGAAAGAAAAAGTATATTTACCAGTGAATTTTAAAAAATTTAACAAACAGTCTGATAGAAATCTTGGAATGCTTCCCGGCCTTATCTTGATCATTCCATATCTTGGTTCAGAATGTATCTCAATCTTATCTTGATACCACTTTATCTTGCTCATTTTAACAAACGCCCCCTAAATATGTAAGCTCTCTAGTAACAAATTAGGAAATATAACCTCCTACAATCATTGCAGACTCTTTAACAATCTTACTAGAAAAATCAATAATAATACAAAAGAGATGATCTAAGAGTAGATACTCTTATTTTCAAATTCTTTTAATAAAGAAATAAGATTTGAAAGTAAATTTATAAAGATGTAAAGCCTTGGAGACAAAAATGAAGAACAAATGAAATAATTAAGTTATTAAAAGAATAAACACTTGAAAACTTGAAATCAATCCTTTTGGTTCACTTGAATTATCCATTTATCCTCTATTTATAGAGCTTCACGACCTCTTTCAAAAATCTTGTCGTTGGTAGTGGGAATAGCATTTTGGATGAAAGAAAAAACTAATCATTGGTCATGTCAGACGAAAGTAGTTGTTAACAGATGAAAGGAGTTAGTCAACAGATACAAAAAAATTTTAAAGGTTAGTCAATAATTTAGTGAAAATCAGTCGACAGTTTTAGTGCAAAGTTTCAATTTGTTGACGGATGCAAAAATTACATCCTGTCGGTCAATAGATCCAAGGAGATTAGTCGACAAATTTGCCAAAGAAAATTGAAATTCGATTTACTATATAATTAATTTTATCCGCATATATAAGTGAGAAGTGTTGTAGATAGAGTGGTCTTGTACATGCGCATAGAAGCCTGAGTGCGACTAGTGGTGAGGGTTCAAGCTTGGAGTTAGCAACCCTAGAATTCTTTTTTAAAGCTCTTTGAAAATAATTTTTTTGTACAACATTTTAATCAAATACAAACATAATATTTCAAATACCATCACAATATTTTTGATACATGAAAACATAATATTTCAAATGCTATCAAAAAATTTATTACAAAATTTTTCTTTGAACTTGGATTGGATGATGAATTTAATTTTTATTTTGGTGCTTAATAGATCATATAAAAATAATTCAAAACACCAAATTAATAACTATTAATAAAATAATTTTATCATCAAAATAAATATAAATTGTTGCGAATCTCCATTTAATATAAATATGAATATAGGTCTATTTTAACTAAGTATATGAAATTGATTTTTATTTAAAAATCATATGCTTGACATATGATGGAATATATAAATCAATATGTTTTTCATAATCAAAATTAAACACAAAATAAAACATCAAGAAAACTTAAATCAAGTTTCCTAAGACTCGTTTTACCTAAGAAAGAAAAAGATTAGAGCAAACTTCGTAACTCCTAAATAAGGCAAGTTAATGGCTATTAAGTAAAAAATTATTCACAAACTTAATTTGGCATAGATGACTCACCTGAGCTTGACCAATGTAGTTTAGGAGATAATGAGATGTCACATTATGACAAACTAATATCAAACATGCATAAACTTTAAAATGGGATTTACTTATTTTATAGGTTTAAGTGAAGTTCAAATTATATGACTTGCACATTGGTTAATTCAAGGTGTTTTGACTCAACATTTGACCGCCATAATTAGAACACTGATATACATAAATACATAAATCCTATATCTAATTCTTCTCCAACCATCCCATAGCTATTCCAAAAACTCACTCAATTATCAAGAGCCCTCTTTCACTCTCTTTTTAAGGCCTTCAAACGAAGGTTAATTACTTGGCTCTTTGCATAGCCATGGCCAAGCAAATAAGCTCATACATGAGCAACTGGGTTGAGGTTGCACCACGTCCTTTCTTTCCCCAAAAACCCTCATCAAATGCTCCCAAAATGTTGGAAACGAAACAATTGTCCAAGAAGGCTTTAATTTCGTGCAGCACAAGGCCTTCTATTTTTGCCCTGTGATTCTCTCTCTTCTGTCCTATGTTGTGATAAACAAATACACCATTAATTGAAAGTGTTAATTTACTAGGCATATATTCGAAAGATAGTAATTGGAATTCTCATTGATAACAAGAAAAAAGACCCCCCCCCCAAAAAAAAAAAGTGCAAGCTTTCTTGAAATAAATAAATGAAATTCTCTCCCCGACTATGGACTGTTCTTATTATAGTTGAGCCCTCGGGATTTTCCAACCATATCCATACATGCTGCACCATTACTATATCTCATTGTATGATTTCACAGTGCATTCATTTTATGAAATTACATTTGCTTACAGTACTAAAGCATAAATGGAGCTTCAATTTTTGTCTAAACAAACAGCAGATCAACAAAATCCACACATTGAAGGCTTTGTTTTCAGGCAATTTTGCATGTAACACCCAGAACAACACCTCATCTATTCAAAATGCCCCAACTTCTGTCCATATCAAGTTGGTTGTTCTACTTCTGTTTCAAGCATCTGGCTGATAATTCATATCAACTTGGTTGTTCCACTTTTGTTTCCTTTGGAGAAATTGCTCCAAAGTAAATATCCTCTATGAATTTTCTGATGCCGGAACAAACTACCACCCCCCACTCAAAGATAAACTAGCTAGCTTGTCATGTTTATCAGGAAGAGGCTTCAGCTCTCCATGGAAGTGGAGGTTTGGATTCTTCTGTGGAATGAAATACAAATAATTACTAGAGACAGATAACTGATGGTCAAAATAATACTAGGTCAGAATTTAAAGCAGAGGCATTTCACAGTGAAATTGGTTGTTTGAGCGATAAAATAACAAACATGGGTGACAATGTGGGCTGGGACACCGCAACACAAGTCTTCACTATTCCAACAGATACCAAACGCTGTTCATGGCATTTACAACAGCTCAATTTCAACTGATGGTCAACCTTTGTGAGTGTATGCATCGTCCCACATTAGAAAGTCTACATTTTTCATGCTATTAACTAAGAACCAAGGAACGGTTGTTACTGTAGCCTAACCCTTATAAAGAAGGATCTGGATTGTACCCTTGCCCTATATCATCTAGAAACACTAATAATAGGCAGCTGTTCCTAAACAAGGAAGCTTAGCTGAAAACCATAGATTAAAGCTCACTTGAGTACCTTCTTCCAAGAGACTTCAAAAACAATGGATGCAATTAAACCCTATGCTGGAAAAGAAAGTGAAAATGAAATAGAACAATCTGCCCCAAGCATCAACACAAACATGAACAATACGAGAACTCCTACAAGCTAAAACTTGTATGAACCATGGACATATCAACAAATGACAGACACCCATTAATAAATGATTCCTATATGGATGGCCAAGTGTTACAAAACTGGATTAGGTGCATGAGTAATATACCACACAAGCTTGTAGACTATTTGGCCTTTTGAATTTTTCAACAGTTCCACAAAGATAATTCCACCATCTGAAATAGAGACCTTCAGTGCATTCCTATCCTTTCTTATGCTGACATATCCTTGCATCAAGTTGGAGGTAGGCTTTCATAATCTTAAAGTGATACAAGGCCTCATGCTCTTTGAGTGTTCAAGAGAGTTGAAGGATAACCATGTTTGGATGACAGGCACACTTGTGCTTAACTAAAGGAAATCCAAATTCTCAATTATGTTGACATCGATACCTGAATTAAGACATAAAAAGCAAGACACACAGGATGAATTCCCAAGGCCCATCTGCAATTAATAAATTGATCAATACTTCGCTTGCGGACAATATATTGGCCAAAACCAATATTAATGGCATATACGAAAAAATAATTCCCATAAAATACAGACTAACTATTTAGGGCCCCCCATATGCAATAAGGCTGAAATTTCACATCAAAATTAAATTTATCAAGCCCTCTCCTATTAAAGTTTACTGTATATCACAGTTAATACAATGTAACTGGGATGAAAAATTACTTTTAAGGCAACCACATGATAAAGAAGTAAGATCTCCTTCAACTAGAAATGCCTTTCCAGTTCCAAGACAAATAAGTTGTATCCCCATAAGGCCTGCATAGAAAGAATGCAGAAGATATAAACCATATTAGATTTTTTTTTTCTTATCTTGGCAAAAGAGGAAAGTAGGATGACTAAGGTAGCAACCCCCTCTAGGTGTAACCATGAGGGAGAGCCCTTGCTAGGGAATGTCCGATTTGAGCCATAGCTACAGCCAAAAAGGCGAGTCCGTCACCCTAGCCCCATTGCAATGCACAATGTCAGGTCTCTGTATCCACAGCACTTTTTGGCATAATGGGTCTGGGTCTTCCTGCAAGTAGGATAGATTTAAGGTTTGAAACCCAAACCCAAGGGACACAAGAGAACTCCTGAACCGCTGGGCTACCACCACGATGGTAAACCATATTAGATTTTGACAATGGATTGGAAAAACTAAGTCTGAGTGTGGTGCCAAATCTGTGTACCAGGAGATATGTACAGTTGTAAACCTTTAACTGATAGCTACCTTGAGCTAATAAAAATATTAATTAGAGAAACATCAAACGATTTAGTGTTCAATTTTAGTAAAAAAGCAGATTTAATGCAGATATGAGCTAATTAGAAAGGTAAAGAAACCTAAAACACACAAGAAGAATCTCAATTTGAGATTGGTAAAATGGATCCCTTTTCGTCTTCGTTCTCTTCCAAAAGCATATTATTGACTAAATCCAGCCAGTGATTTTGTTCTTTTTCTGTTTTCGCCTCCATCCCTCCGTGCCTGAACCCTAAAACTTATTGGCAAACTTAACTTTTTATAGGCTCCAAGAAAATTCTGTTCCCTGAGAAATCTTCAGAGAGATAACAGATTTGATGGCATGTCCAAGCAAACCCAAAAGTGTTCAAAAATAAATTGAACTTGGTGGAAATCAGAAAAAGCTGCCAGCTGTAAACTTTTAAAGGAATAACCATTTCTAGGCAATAGGCATTCCTAGGTTTTCATCTATGCATTCTTTTCGGTTAATTTTGAATTCACAAGGAAGACCATCCCCATCCAATTTAGTGGGTGTTTGGCTTAGCTTATTTTTAGGTCAAAGAGAGCTTATAAGCTCTTAAACAGCGCAATATTTTTTTTTTTCTTTTTACCTGTCTGGCAAAGTTGGACAAACTTATAAGTTACCCAGCATAAGCCCTTACAATAGCTTTTTCCAAAAGCTAATACCCTCTTAACTTTTTTGTTGGAGAGATTATAAGCTATCTCAAACGAGATCTTCGTTGACCAAGTAAAAGAACAAAATACCCTAGAAGCTCTAATAATTTTAGCTAAGCAAAAGACCTTACTGTTCCCTTTCCTATCTAAAAGATAACTGATGCAGCCTAATTGATGAAAGGCTCAAATTTACATTGTTAATGAGTCGAGGATTGTATATAGAAGTATTCTTTTATTTATGGTGCCATATCTTCTTACTTTGAATGCTATCAAGGCTTTAATGATGAAACTTGGTCATTAAATAGTTATCATAATATATAATAATTGTTCATATAAAAACTACTTGTCTTCAAGTTTTAGAAGGCTTATAAAATGGCCCAAAAGTGTGGGGCAAATTAAGTTCCTGAATATTTGGACATCAGAGGAGTCAGCACTCTCCTTTTGTCTTATTCCAATGTTTGTTATTTAAGTATCTGTTATTCTCCAATTATCTTCCTTCTTGCCTTTTTCCTCACATCTATCCTTATTCTTCCTCTCTAGTCTACTTCACTGCTTCTCATTGCTACTCTGTTACCAGTTCTCTCTTATATCTTCTCTTTTATTTCCTCCAGTCTTCTGTTAGCTTCTCCTTATTCTTCCTCTACTTTTCCTGCTTGCCACTCCATTATTTATTTCCTATTGCTGCAGGTTAGTTTTACTTGGCTGCTGATCTATTTTTTCTGACTTCTCTTTTTGGATGTGGCCATAATTTTTTGAAATAGTACCTGCTGCATTTCTTGATATTAGATATTATTTTTCCAAATATAGGTTGTGGGGAACTCTAAATAAGTCTAACCAAACTACACAAGGAATAAAAGGCAACACAAGTACTAAATAAGGTATAAGGAAATAAAAAGATAAAAATAAAAATAAATCAGCCAATGGCAAAGAGAAAAAGTAGCAACCACAGACCAAAAATAACTCAATATATACACATATATATATTTTTTTTGGTCCTTAAGTAAACATATAATGATATCTTGCAGTTATCTGCGGAGGCCTGAAATTTTTTACCTTGGATTTTTCACATGAAGCAACAGGAAGACGAGGGAGATGAAAATAGAGGAAGAACCAACAAAAAGGTAGGCCACCCCAAGGAAGTCATTCTTTCCACCCAACCAGCTTGACGTTGAAAGAACAAGCCTCTTTTTTCCGCCAAAACTGTAGGTATTATAGTTGTTCAAAACTTTTACAGTTACAACATCTTCCACATCCAAATCCTCTTCAATTCTTCCATACAATTTCCGGAAGCTAGGCAGTGCAGCAGTCCTCATCCACACTACAAGATCCTCTTGGTCACTCAGCTTTTGATTTGATGAGCCCCAAGAGTAACCAATCCATAGAAAAGGACCAAAAATAAAAGAAAAAGTTAGGAATAACTGTTAGAACTCAGTATTTTGGCTGATTTGCACAGTAAAGGTCATGCTTATCCTTGCTTCCTCTCTGAATGCTGCAGATGCAAGCAGCCAAGAGTAGATTTTTCCATATTGAGTAAAACATAAGACATGAGACAAAGGAATACTGCAGTGAAATTGGTCCAAGTGAAACCTCAACAATCTATCACAGTATTACATCATATGTGCACCTTAAGATGATGAATAATAACTAGTCCCATCAAATGGTTTCATATCCAATTCCGAGTTCAACTATAAGTGCAATTAACCTTTTATCAAGCACAATAGTTTCGCTTCTACCAATCATGCTGTCTAGTTCTTGTTGATCAATATACAGAAAATTTCAGCAGACTACATGCTACAATAAAAAAGCTATAATGTTCATCAATAAGAATCTTATCTAATTAAATTTAGCCAGAATGCAAGCTCGAAAGAGAAGATGGAAAAGGAGAAAGGTGTTAGTGGTATGATATATTGCCAGTAATTTTATGGAATCTTTTCTATTTTGATGTAAAGTAGACATGGAATATTTAAAAGAAAATTTAGGTATGTAATTTTTTACATTTTGATATAAATTATTTTTTAAGCAAAAAAATATTTTATGCCAAAATGAGTGAGGCATTACTTAAAATATTTGTTTAAAATGCTTATTTAATATACTAGAGTCTTTTAAATTATTTTTCATATCTACAATACAATAAAATATTAAGCAAACACTTATTACTAGCTTTTAATGTTATCTAGTTTGCCTCGAGTAAAGCCCTAGGAGTCAGTGAAGCAAGTCAATGTGTAAAGCGGCTGTTTTAGTTAGGCAGTTATCTTCCAACGGTACATATTGGGGGCGGGGGGGGGGGGGGTAAAACCAATAATAACTAATCCGGTAATTGTATAGATTAGTCCGCCCTTATGTCTATAAATAAGAGAGAGGATAGGGGTTAGTCGTTTGTATGCATGATTAGATGAGTACATTCTATTGTGAGAGGAAAGGCTAGAAAAGTGGTAGTTTTTTGTAATCTTGTGAGATCAAGATTGTACTCGTGTGTAAGGCTTGTACTGATTCATTCTAATCAAAGGAAGACTGCTCTCGAGGGGTTTGAAGGCTGGATGTAGGATCATTCCATCGAATGATCTTAACTAGGATAAATCTTGTTGTCTCGTGTGGTTTGGTTTAAAATTTCTGAACTTATTCATTTATGTTTTGTTTGTTCTTGATTGATTCTATCTACCTGTGTGTGAGCATGTGTTTCCAATCCAAACTAAGTGCAATTTCAGTGCTCCTAGGTTTAACATTTAACATTAACAAGGACAACACCAGTCAATTACTAAACTTACTGCTTTTATCAACATTGCTTTCATAGCACAAAACAACAAAGCATAGAACAAGCACAACATAGGACAATAATACCAACCATGGCTACTTCTTTCTCCACACAGAAGATATAAGCATCAGAAAGTACATACTAATTACTCAAGATATATAAATTCTTACAGGAATATTTGGATCCAGCTTTCCACCACCAATCAAGGTGCCATTCTGGAAATTGAAGGGATAGACATGCTTCCCAAATTTGTGATCCCGGTCACTCTTCCAGGCAATGTTCTTCCTATTGATTTTCAGCCCCACTGTCCCACGAGAAAAGCTATATGTGTCATTAAACAAACTCCATGCAATTAAACCACAAGGGACAATTGGAAGACCCTTGTTGGAGTCTTCGGGTTTACACAAACTTGTGTCATTGTACTTCAAACCATATAAGAGCTGCTTATCACTTTTACTCTTAACATATCTGGAAAAAGGGCAAAGAGCTGAATCATTATTGATGAATACTCAAACAGCAAGGCTGCTAATGAATAAATTAGGAAGCAAGATGGAATCAACTAAAATTTACAAAGCCTAGGGGCAGGAGAGAAAGGTATATAATTTTAGCATTCAAACATTGATTATGGCAGGTTCTGTAACCCAAATTAATACCAGATGTGCATAAGTTATAGATTGATGCAAAAATACCATTCAAACAAAAGAAAAAGATAATACACATGTTAAAACATATAAAACAAGTCTTAGAAAACCGTGAGTGCTTGCCTAGATTGATATTAAGAGAGCTTGAAAATATATATAGGTTATATCCTAATCTTTCTCCTATAAAATAGGAGAATATTTAGGTAATCTATCCCCTAAGAACTAGGATGAACAATCTCCTAGATTTTAGAAGATAAAACAGAAATAAAATACAAATTTACAACAATATCTACAACTTGAAAAATAATTAAACAACTTTAGGATAATCTGATTTTAATCTACGCCCAAGAGTTGATAGGCTTCCACTTGGAATTTCAATCTCGTCCAACACTCCCCCTCAAATTGATGAATATATGCAAGTCATTCCCAGCTTGCTAATTAAGGACTCAAAACATGGTCTTGCAACTATTTTTTTTAAAACATTAGCCACTTGATCAGTAGAAGGTATATAGGATGGACTTATCCCTCCTTCTTCAATCTCCCTTTTCATAAAACTTTTATCTATTCTCACATGCTTCATCCGATCATGCTGCATCGGATTTTTTGCAATATTGATAGCTGATTTGATATCACTAAATACCTTTGTTGGTTGAGATAAAGGTATTTCCAAGTCTTTCATTAGCCTTTCTAGCCAAATCACCTCACACATCCTTTGAGCTATTGCTCAGAATTCAGCTTCAGTACTGCTGCGAGCGACCACCGATTGCTTCTTGCTCCTCCATGTAACCATATTCCCCCATACCTTGGTACAATATCCTAAAGTTGATCTGCTGTCCTCTCTAGAGCCTACCCAATCTGCATCGACATAGCTCTCAATTCCCTAATTCTCAGTTTTTTGGAATATTAAACCTTTCCCAAGAGTACTTTTTATGTATCTTAGAACATGAAACACAACCTTCATGTGCCTTTAAGTGGGAGAATGCATATATTGACTAATTACACTGACTACATATGCTATGTCTGGCCTGGTAAGTGACAAATAAATTAATCTCTCTACTAACCTTTTGTACCTTTCTTTTTCTACCAGAATATCATCTTTTTCTTCCATTTTGTAGCCCTTTTCTAAGGGAGATCCAGCTGGTCTGCAAGCTAGCATCTCTATATCTTTTTGTAGATCAAGGGTATATTTCCGTTGTGATATTAACAACCCTTCTTTGCTTTGAGCTACCTCCATGCCTAGGAAGTATCTCATGGTTACTAGGTCTTTTACTTCAAATTCAACCTTTAGTTGTCTCTTCAAGTTGTCAATTTCCTGTAAATCATCACTTGTCATGATAATATCATCAACATATACAATTAATATAACCCTTTTCTCATTTCTAGTGGGTTTTATAAACAAGGTATGATCTGATTGTCCTTGTTTATACCCTAATCGGTTGAGGGTCATGCTAAATTTCTTGAACCATGCCCTTGGGGACTGCTTTAATTCATATAAGGATTTTTTAACTTGCACACACTCCCACTATACCTCATGTTCAAAATCGGGTGGAAACCTCATATAGATCTCCTCATTCAAATCACCACTAAAGGAAGGCATTCTTAATGTCAAATTAGAAGAATGGCCAATCTAAATTTACAGTAATAGACAGATATACTTGAATGGAATTCAACTTAGCAAACGGAGCAAATATCTCCTCATAATCAATCCCATAGTTTGTGTAAACCCTTGGGCAACCTGTAACATCCCACATCGAGCGATAGGAAAGACCAGAACAACTTACCCTGATGGGCCTACGCGAACTTCCCAAGGGGTCACCCATCCTTGAGTTGCTCCAGCTCAAGCACGTTTAACCCCGGAGTTCCTTGCCTACATTCAGCCGAAAAGGTATCCAGCTGGTGTTGTTTCCTTCCTTACTTATCCTTAATATATACTATACTTCTCAAGGCTCTTGGGGTATTACATTCTCTCCCCCTTGAGCACATGACGTCTTTGTCATGCAACCTTACAACTGGTCTCAGACCTTCTTACCCTTTGGAGACTGCCATCCTAGAAGCCTGCCAGAAGCCGCTCCTTGTACAGGCCCTCGACCCCGGCACCACTCCCCGCCCTCATCGGACCGCCTTCTCCAATGGTCGGCTCTGATACCATTTGTAACATCCTGCATCGAGCGATAAGAAGGACCAGAACAACTTACCCTAATGGGCCTATGCGAACTTCCCAGGGGGTCACCCATCCTTGAGCTGCTCCAACTCAAGCACACTTAACCCCAGAGTTCTTTGCCTACATTCAGCCCAAAAGGTATCTAGCTAGTGTTGTTTCCTTCCTTACTTATCCTCGATATATACTATACTTCTCTGGGCTCTTGGGGTATTACACAACCAATCTAGCCTTGTACCTTTCAATACTATCATTAGCATTATATTTCGCAGTAAAGACACATTTACATCCTACCACCTTCTTGTTCAGGGGTAGTTTCACAACATCCCATGTATTGTTCCCCACCAGGGCATTCATTTCCTCCATAACTGAAGCCTTCCACTTGGGATTATTCATGGCACTTTGAACATCCCTTGAAATTTTAGTGTTGTCAACATTCACAATAAATCCTTTGAATTGAGGAGAGAGTTGTGCATAATTTAAATGGTTAGCAATAGGGTACTTGACATGTGATCTTACCCCTTTCCTTAGAGTAATAGGCATGGCCCAATCCATATCATCTTCCCTGGTTGTACTGCTGTCACTATTGTCTTCCACTTTTTCATTTGATGGACTAGCTAGACTAGCCTCTAGAATAGATAGCTGACTTTGCTGAGATTCTGGATGGCCTTTAGGGCGTTTTGAATAAACAAGCGAGGGATTGTTTGGGTTTGAATAGGAAGGACAGTGAGGCACAATTGTTGTTTGAGGTTTAGAGGTAATAGGAGGATTAATAGGAGGAGGGTCTGGACTAGGATCTGCTAGTGTTTTCTCAGGTGTAGAAGATGAAGATGCTCCCCCTTGAGAACATACTGACAATGGAAGGCCATGATGAGGTAAGGGAAAGATAGTATTCTGGCTGTGAGGAATAGGCACCTCTTGAGAACAACCGGATTGATAGAATAGTAAATTCTCATAAAAAGTAACATGAGTAGAGACAAAGAATTTTCTGGTTGTAGGACAGTAACACTTGTAACCTTTTTGAGAGGGTGAGTACACAATAAAGATGCATTTTTGGGCCTTAGGATCTAACTTTGTCTGTGTGAGGCTCTTGGTGTGCACATATGCAATACACCTAAAGACTTTAGAGTCAAGTTTAGAGAGATAGGGAGCATGAGGATATATATCAAATAGGATGTTGAGAGGAGTGTGTAAGTTCAAGGTTTTAGAGGGAAGTCGATTGATCAAATAGGCAATTGTGAGAACAACTTCCCCCCAATAGGAATTAGGAACATGAGAGATAAATAGCATAGCTCGTGCCACTTCTTGAAGATGCCTATTTTTCCTTTCGGCCACCCCATTTTGTTGAGGTGTGTAAGGACATGAGTTTTGATAAAATATTCCATGTTCAACCAAGTAATGACTGAGATCATTAGAAAAATATTTTCGACCATTATCAGTCCGAAGGATTTGGATAGAAGTTTGAAACATATTCAAAAAGAATCGATGGAATCTTTTGAAAATGTTGCTAGCTTCTGATTTTCCTTCATTAGATAACCCAACAGGCTCTAGAGTGATAATAAAAAAAAGTGATGAACCATCTTGAGCTGGTGATATTAGGGTGTTTAGAAGGATCCCAAATATCACTATGTATCAAATGAAAAGATTTGAGGGTTTATAGGACTAAATAGGATGATGACATCTAGGCTGTTTAGCAAGAGTGCACGATTCACATGAAAAACTATGCTCTTTGTTGATAAAAATTTCAAGATACAAAGATTTAAGATAAGGAAAACTAGGATGTCCTAAACGTTTATGCCATAACAAGACTTTAGCATTAGAAGTTACATTTAGGACTGATTTATAGGTAGGAAAGTTGAGAGGATCTCCTTCCAGATAGTAAAGACCACCCACAACTTTAGCACTGCCAATCATCCTCCCCGAGACTTGATCCTGAAACAAACAATAGGAGGGTGAGAAAATTACACTACAATTCATATCTAGAGTGATCTTACTTACGGATAAAAGGTTGCATTTTAACCCTGGCACATGTAGGATTGATTTCAGCCTTAATGATGATACACACACTACTCCAAAACCCATAGCAAGGGATGTTGCGCCATCGGCCATAGAGATGTTAATAGGTAAAATGCACGAAGTATAATCAGTCATTAGGGTTTCAAAACTTGCCATACGGTTAGATGCACCCGTGTCTACCACCCACACATTTTTGAGAGGTCTATTTGAATTTGAGGAGTAGAATAGAGAGTTACCTTGCAATGCTACAGATGCTATGGGCTAAGTAGCAATACCTTGATTGAGTAGCCTGTACAAGGCTTGAATTTGTTCCTTAGAGAGATTCAAGTTGGTACCAATTTTAGGTTTTGTAGGAGTTTCAGCAACATATGTTGATCTTGGTATTTCCTTCCTGTTTTTTGGCTTCCAATTGGCTGATTTTCCATGGATCTTCCAACATGTTTCCTTTGTATGGCATGGTTTCTTACAAAAATCACACCACAATTTGTTCTTTCCTTGATCTTTTGGAAAGATCTCCCCTTGCCTAGCAGTGGCCAGTGCTGAGTTTTGATGGTTTAGGATAGGATCAATGTGTTGAAGCATGACTTTATGCCTACTTTCTTCCTTCTTGACTTTTGCAAAAACTTCTTTAAGGGCTGGTAGGGGTTTTGAACCCAAAATCCTTCCCTTGACCTCATCCAAATCAGTGTCAAGCCCATATAGAAAATAAAAAATCCTATCCTTTTCTACCATTTTACTGTACTTTTGGCTATCCATAGGAGATTCCCAGCTAATAGAGTGAAATAGGTCCATTTCATGCCACAATTCTATCAAAATATGAAATATTCAGTAACACTTAGATTACCTTGTTTGGTAAACCTTATGACTGACTTGATTTCAAAGCATTGGGATGAGTTTTCTAGGTTTGAATATATCTCCTGGACTAAGTCCCAGATCTCTTTTGCGGTTTTGTAGAAGAGATAAGTACTGCCAATTCTAGGCTCCATCGAGTTTATCAACCATGCCATGATTGCCGAGTTCTCCGCCTCCCATATGCCATAGGTGGCTGCATTTGTTGGTGGAGTAGGAGTAGATCCTGCCAAATATCCTACCTTTCCCTTCCCTTTAATCACCAACATCACTCCTTGAAATCACTCCTTGAAATTACTCCCCATTAGTTTATGTGGAGTGATTTGCAAAGGGTGATTATCAATAGGGACGATAGGAAAATTTTGCTGAGAAGGAGGAGGAGGAAGAATGCTCAGAGAGCTGGCAGCAGAAGCTTCTGTTAGAGTGGTGTTAGGTTGTGGGTCAACCATGGTTGGAACAAACAAAGATTGAAAAAACAGGTAGAGACTTGTTACGATCGTAAAACAAGCTCTGATACCATGAAACAAGCCTTAGAAAACCGTGAATGCTTGCCTAGATTGATATTAAGAGACCTTGAAAATATATATATATGTTATATCCTAATCTTTCTCCTATAAAGTAGGAGAATATTAGGTAATCTGTCCCCTAAGAACTAGGATGAACTATCTCCTAAATTTTAGGAGATAAAACAGAAATAAAATACAAATTTACAACAATATGTACAACTTGAAAAATAATTAAACAACTTTAGGATAATCTAATTTTAATCTATGCCCGAGAGTTGATAGGCTTCCACTTGAAATTTCAATCTTGTCCAACAACATATAGTAGAACCAAAGGAGAAAAGGCAAATAAATTAAAATAATGAAGAAGTGTAATTGAAGTAAAATGGCTTATCTTTCTTTGTATTAGGTAAGAGGAACAAGAAAAACTCTCACCGCCTATGGTTCTGGTAGTAGTTATCAAGCTGGTAGTAGACATAAATTGGAGCCTTCATGGGTTTGGGTACCTGAAAATTAAATATAAACCACATTCATATGATAAACAAACAACTGATAGTTTTACCTTGATGATTAAGTGATTAACCAGTTATGCACATAAACCAGTGTTCTAAAACGCGCTAGGCGCTAGTCGGGCGCCAAGCTGGGGCCTAGCGCCTAGGGAGCCTAGGCGGGACTAGAAAAATTGTTGATTTTTTTTTATTTTTTTAACTTTATGATGTAACTTGATGTTATTTTCAATTAAATCAAAATTAAAAGTGGCATGAAAATATATATATATATCTAACATTTATATATTAGATATGTATTTAACATATAAATAGAAAAAATATATATATCTAATCTAATATATAAATAGGAATAGAAAAATATATATATCTAATATATTTAACATATAAATAGAAAAAATATATATATATATCTAACATAAAAACCCTAACACCAGCAAACCGTGCGCGCGCGCGCGTGCGAGAGAGAGAGAGAGAGACAGAGAGGGGGGGGTCGGAAGCGGAAGCGGAGGTGGAGCAGCTTGACAGCGGCGGCGTTGACGCAGCGAGGAAGCAATAGCGAGGAAGACGCTTGAACGTGTAGAGGCTGTGAGGAGGTCGCGATGGAGCTGGAGGCAGCGAGGAGGTACCGACGGCGTTGAGGCAGCGACGGCCTTGGGCTGAGAGGGCGAGACGGCTGAGAGGAGTAAGAGAGGCTTCGGAATCGACAACGGGTAAGATTTAAACCCAAAAATTAGGTGTCTCAGGTGGCGCGCCCAGGCGGCTAGGCGCCGCCTGGGCCGCCTATGCACTGCCGCCGCCCGACTAATCGGGCCGGCGCCTAAAGGGGCTGATTAGGCCATATTCGGGGCGGCCAGGGGCCGCCTAGCGCCTCACCGGCGCCTAGGCGGCCGCCTAGACCGATTTTTAGAATACTGACATAAACATCATCAAGTAATGCAAGTTTCACCTAAAGAGATGCTAGTTCAGCAATGAGCATCACATAATTTGGGGTCTTTAATGATCCGTACCAGAAGCCACATTACTTCCATAATTGTATGCCTTTTCAGTCATGATTTGAGAAAATAGCAGGAAAGTTTAGCAGACAAAGCGAAGTTCATAAATTCACAGCACCTAAAAGAAAGGAAGACCGGAAAGGTGTTTCTCCCACCCTCCACTAAAGAAAGTAAACTTTTAACATTAAGGTAGATGGGCCCAGATTAGTTGTCTGTATGCCATCTCACATCATCTCCTTCGCCCACCTAGGCCTCACATATCAGCCTTGTGAGGTGCACTCTAACCAATGAAATTTTGTTGTGTTGATTCTCAGTCAATGATAAGGTCTAAGCATAGACATGGACAGACCAGGGAAAAAAATGATATGTGGCACGCACATAACTTCAAAAAATTAAAGGATGCCAAACAGTGATGACACCACTAACATGTGTGCATGAGCGCATGAATGTGTATAGTCTTATATATATGCAACTATAAATGATATAAATAAAAAGCAATGCTAGATAACATGTTCTATGTTTTCCCTGCTTCCCTTCTGATTGCATTTGTCTCTTTAGTTTTCTTCTTCTGATTTGGTGTTTTCTACACACCAGGCCTCACAAGAATTATGAATCCTAAGCCATCTTAATGCTTGGCACTAAATAATTACAATAAGACTTTAAGACAGAATAAGTTTAGACCTATTTAGGGACATGAGGAATTACCTCAAGATATTTAAGTGTGAAATTAGTTATATGGGCCTTTACAAAAGATAAGGTCATAGATAGAAATGACTAGAAAGTTAAGAGTTTATGTAACTGACCCACATAGTCCAATAAAGGCTTAGTATGTCGCTGTTGTCATTGTGGGACTACCTTGAGAACTACGGTCTGATTGGATATTTAATGAGCTAAGAGATTGAAAATCCTCACTCAAAAATAGGTCATCAACTGTGACAACTTTTGATGGCCATTTAATAGTCACTTAATTCAAATTTTACAATCAACAGAGATAAAGCCAAAATTTGCTGCTAGATAGAACAAACGAGATCTGCTCTGCAGCACTGGAAGTGCAGCTATTTTAAGTGCTCCTTCCATAACAAGCTTCAATCTAATTTATGCACTATACAGTGAATCATGTACATATGTGCTCCTATAAACCCAGTATGCCATTCTCTGCTTAAAGAATGTCATGTACCTAGGGTTGAGCTAGAGTTTAGAAAGGAAATGAGAAGAATCCAAGGGAGAGAGCAGAAATGGAGGGAGAAACAGAACAGAAAGAGAGAGAACAAAGGAGATCGAGAGAGAAATTAGGGAGAACCAAGAGAAAGTGAGAAGAATTGAGAGAGAATCTGAGAGAGGCAATCTGATTATCATTCCACAATGACATTCTCTAACTAATCTAGCCTATTTATAGGTTGTCTAAGCTTTCAGCTATTAGAACTGAAAGGTACATATGGAGAAAGCAGTAAAGTACAACAACTAACTATTACATGTAATATGCTATGACTAATATACCCTTGGGGCCGTGACACAGAATTAAGAACTAGTAAATAAAACACAAAGCTTCTGGAACGTAAAGACTAGAAATCCCACTCAATGAAACAGCCAGCGCTCCTCACAGCAAAAGTAAGACAGCCATCACAAGAGAAGGATCATTAAAAGTAAGACAACCATCTATTGGAGAATGAAAAAGGAAAAAAGAACACTTACTTGAGAAAATGAGAAGGCATATAGACTCACCTTCAGATGCAGGGTACAGTTTTTGGGGATTGAGCTATCCTTGATATATGTGACCTTATTGCTTTTAAATGGATCAGGTATGCAGTAAGTATCATATCTGTCCACAATTTCCACAACCTAACAAGGAAATGTCAAATACTTTGTTATTACACCAAACTTTTTGGGCTCAATTGAATTCATTGCCGGTATTTGTTTTTTTTAGTTTTTTTGTGTTTGCTTATCATTTTATTCAGGTTCAAACTACATCAATATTTTCTGAATTATTACATATATTTAATTATCATATGTAAACATATTTTTATCAAATGATAGGTTTGATTTTTGTTTTTAAAATTTTGAGAAGAGACAACATTATCAAATGATAGGTTGTGAGGAATGAGATCTAGGTTCACCATCCAAATCTAGTCTAGCTAAAGAGGAGAAAGAGCAGAAGAATAAGAAGAAAAAGAAATCTGAGATGCAAAGAAAGAGGAGAAGAAGAATAAGAAGACGAAGAATCCCAATCTAAGTTCACCATCCAAACCTAGTCTAGCTAAAGAGGAGGAGGAGAAAAAGAAGAAGAAGACAAATGAGAGAGAAGAAGAAGAAGATCAGACAAAGCCTTCTTTGGCTCTATTACAGGAGAGAGAAACAGAGAAACAAGCACAGGCGTGCACCCACCCTGCAAACAGAACAAACACACACAGAGAAAGATGATAAGTGCAACATAGAGAGAGAGAGAGAGAGAGAGGCAGAAGAAGATAAGTGGAGACGGCGCCTTCATTGGCTACGACAATGGTGTCAACAGCAATGCTGTGCAAGAGAAGAGGTGTAGGCAAATGAAGGAGATTCAAAGAGAAAAACAGGAAAAAATGCTTTAGGGAACTCAAAGGGAAGACCTCAAAGATGGGTCCACGTTTTACCAAAAACCCCAACTTCCTTTTGCCCATGCAAACAAACAAACCAAATTTTGCAAAAAAAATGATGGAATGATCAGTATTTTCAAAATCAAAAAACCCTACTAAATGGTGTTTTCTATTTAACTTTCTTCCAAGAATTTTGAAAACAGAAATAAAGAATTGAAAACCACAACAAAATCAAATGAGCCTTCATTTAGATGCTTTAGAAGGAGAATTAAAGCAGTAGCAAGACGAATTAAAGAAGAAGTAAAAATAATAGCAAAGTAGTGGAAATTTACACTTTGTGAAGCGTGAAGAGACACAAACCCAACAGGAATACAAATGACGCCCATAAAAAAAAATGTTGTAATCACCTGGCATGGAAGACATTCATGAAACACAGCATGAATTGTAGATAGTAGATTCTAAAGATTTAATCAAATGGGAGATAAATTCTTGAATGATGAGCTTACAGATGCTGGAGACAGGACAGGTTTACAAGATGGCAGACTTTGTTGGGTGAACTGCTGTATAGCTGCAAAAGGACCATGATCACCGCACACAACATGAATTATAAAGACAATGCGACAATAGCATGAATTATAAAGGTAATGAGTCAAATGTTCCCTATAAGCACAAACATATTAATAACGCATATACAAAGAAGAAAAAGAAGAAACTACTATTATGGTACGGCGGCTGAGGCACTACCTCAAGGAATGTAAAACACCCAAGGAATGTAACCAAAGACTCGGGTAAACGAAAAACCACCAAAAAGACCAAAAGGAAGAATTTGATGGCCCAAACATCAACACCAAATCAGACAGATTAAGAGTCTGAATAAAGGGTTCCTATCTTCATTTGTATTCATTCTCAAATTTAGTTAACTATTCCTGTGAAGGATCCTAGTACAGAGCTTCTCTCTCTAAGAGTGGGTGAGTTTCTCTCTCTAGCTTTGTGTGGGAAGCCTCCATCCAAGAGCTCCGTTCAAGTGTGGGCGGAAAGGCTTGAGTTAGCCATTGTCAAGCAGGAAACTTTGGCTAAGCACCAACACATCTTGGCTCGGGGTAATCCGGGGGCTGGACAGTTAACTGTGGTATAGACGTACAATGCGAAAGTTTGTTCTTTCCACGAATTTCAAATTAACAAGTTAAACATCAATGCATGGTCACGATTTCATTTTACGACATCAAGAGTACTAATTGTTAAGTATAACCAGAACTACGTGTTCTTACATAATTTGTATAAAGCTTAAACATTACACTAAATTTGCCAACACAAAAAAGAAGAAAGAAGAAGAAGAAGAATTTACCGTTGGATCGACGAGTCGGAATGCATTGATCTTCTGGTACGGCGGCTGAGGCACTACCTCCGTCCATACGGACCATATCCATCAGATCAAAATATGTGGCCAACCTTCTAAACCCAATCTCCCAGTAACCACGTCAATCAAACGACAATCTGAAAACCAGAAAGAAAGGTTAATCGGTTCGAATCCGCATCAAGTCATATATAGGGTTCCTACTAATAGTCTGCGCTTAGTTGGCCAAACACACAAGGGGCTGCCTGACCTTGAGAAATCAAAGAGAGGGAACCAAAGATGGAGTAGTTTAGGGTTTGTCATCTGCGAACGTATAATAAGATTGCTTCCGTTGGAGGGAAGAGAGAGATAGAGAGAGCGTGGAGGACAAGAGTAGAACGAGCATTTTTGAGGATGCGACGCTAATTTGCGGGAGATGCCTGCGTGCGTGGACCTGTCAAGGTCAAGCTGAGCTACCCGCTGTACAAGGTATGCCCCAATTGAAACTCCGCTGCACGTCATGCAGCAATGCGTTACTGCCAATAACGTAACGTTGTTTTTGTCATAAATGACGGATTCATAAAACATCTTCCCCAATTGAATTGAGCTCCGTCTCGTCTCGTCTGATATTGAAATATTTAATTTTGGTGTTTGGTGTTGTTTGGGTAATTATCTTTATTATATAATTTACATGTTTAAAGATGAGAAATAATACGTGACGTTGTCTCAATTCTTAAAAAATATAATAATAAATGGCCTTGGCCTTTGGCCTTGTGTTTAGTACATGAAGTTGGTAAAGAAAAATTGTATTTTAAAATTTAAATCTTAAAATTTTTACCAATTATCGTGAATTAGCATCATGAATCCATAATTATATTATAATACCCGACGACCAGATGGCATTGTTATACTAATATACCTAATATTTTCTGCTTTGTCGAACCGAACCGACCCAAAATCATGAAAATGCTCCGTGCGTTGAGATTCAGTTTACAATGCTTCGCCCTCAATGGCCAAGGCATCTGATCAACCCCTTCCCTCCAAAACTCAAACTCTTCACCACCTCTCAATCCTCCCTAACTCGGCCACCGAACTTCCTCTCTTCCCTCTTAGCCCTCTGCAAAGTCCCACGACATCTCCAGCAAATCCATGCCCGCTTCATCCTCCATGGCCTCCATCAAAACACAGCCCTCGCTTCCAAACTCATTGACGCCTATTCCAATCTTGGCCATCTCGGCATCTCTAAACAAGTTTTCTACTCTATTTCCGACCCAACCACAACCTTGTACAGCACATTTCTTGGGTGTCTTTGCAAGTTTGGAGAACATAAGCAGGTCCTTTCGGTTTACCAAGAAATGGCCTTGAAATCGTTGTACCCAGATGAGGTTGCGTACCCTCTTCTGTTGAGGTCATCCTCTCAACTTTTAGATAATGAAACTGGAAAAACGATTCACGGGCATGTGTTGAAGTTGGGTTTTGATTTATCCGAAACGGTGCGTTGTGCTTTTGATGATGGGAATGACCGACAGTTGTTCGAGAAAATGACTGCTAAAGGTTCAGTTTATTGGAGTTCACTGATTTTCGAGGCTTGTTTAGATGGCGATCTAGAGAAAAGTTTTCATATATTGAACAGAATGAGAATGGAGAGGATGGAACTGGAACCAGTTACTGTAATTAATTTGTTGAGGGCAACTGTTGATTTGGGCTTGTTGAAAGTAGGCAGATGCATTCACTCTTTGATAGTTGTGAGCAGTTTATGTGAAGATATGGCTGTGAGTACAGCATTGTTGACCATGTATTCCAAATTGCGTAGTGTAGAAGATGCTAGGTTACTGTTTGATAGAATGCCTGAGAGAGACTCTGTTGTGTGGAACCTAATGATTTCTGCATATTCTCGCAACGGTTACCCCAAGGATTCATTGGACTTGTTAATGAGGATGGTCAGATCAGGGGTCAGAACTGATTTATTCACTGCAATTCCAGCTATTTCTTCTGTTGCAGAGTTGAAATCCTTTGAATGGGGGAAACAAATCCATGCTCATGCTATTAGAAATGGTTCAGATTATCAGGTATCCGTCCATAATTCTCTAATTGACATGTATTTTGCCTGCAATGGCTTAGAACATGCACAGAAAATTTTTTATTCATTGACAAACAAGACTCTGGTTTCATGGAGTGCAATGATCAAAGGATACGTAAAACACGAACAATTTTATAATGCTTTGTCCTTGTTTGCAGAGATGAAATTGGCGGGGTTTAGAATTGATAATGTTACAGTTATCAATATATTGCCGGCTTGTGTGAATATTGGGGCACTCAAACAAGTGAAAGACCTTCATGGATACTCCATCAAATGTGCTTTAAACTCATTGCTGTCAGTAAATACAGCGTTTTTAGTCAGCTATGCCAAATGTGGATGCATAGAAATGGCAAGAAAACTTTTTGATGAAACGGAAGTTGATAGCAAAGATACAATCACATGGAACTCTATGATCGGTGCATATTCTAAGCATGGGGATTGGTTCAATTGCCTTGAGCTGTACAACCAAATGAAGCAGTCTATGATTAAGCCTGATCACGTCACCTTCCTAGCTTTATTGACAGTTTGTGTTAATTTGGGTTTTCTGGAAGAAGGGAGACAATTTTTCAAGGAGATGAAAGAAACCTATCACTGTGAACCTAATCAAGAGCACTACGCATGTATGGTAGACCTTCTGGGGCGTGCTGGACATGTAAACGAAGCCTCAGAGCTTATCAACAAAATGCCATTCAAACCAGATGCCAGAGTCTGGGGGCCATTGCTGAGTGCTTGTAAAATGCACTCAGAGACCAGGCTTGCAGAACTGGCAGCTGAGAAGCTTATAACCATGGAACCGAAAAATGCAGGAAACTATGTTCTGCTTTCCAACATATATGCTGCATCAGGAAAGTGGGATGAAGTGGCTAAGATGAGAATCTTTCTTAGGGATAGAGGTTTGAAGAAAATTCCTGGATGTAGCTGGCTAGAAATAAATGGGCAAGTTCATGAGTTTCACGTCGCTGATCGATCTCATCCAAAAGCCAATTATATATATGCGATCTTAGAAAATCTAGAGTTCGAAATTAAGGAATATGAAGAGAAGGGTTCAAATTATCCTTCATATAAGCCGATTTGTAGCTGGAGATATTTTCAACTTTAATTTGTTCAATAGTCCTCCCTGCAATACAAGTGACCTTATTTTGCACCTCAGTTTTGCAGCTGCCCATGGTGAAGTTGGCTTCTCTGGCTGCTATTATACTCCATCTTGTAGTCTTTTCTGAAGTCATTCTTCTGTTGTCGTGCGGATAAATTGAAAGCAAGACACTTCTGTCAAGGTACATATACATTTCTGGAGGTCTTTTGTTATTATACAAGAGAATGGTTGCCTTCACAGTTCGAATGTTTTGTTTTTTCTTGTAATTGATAAGAACTTGGGGTCAATACATTCGGATTAGAATACATTATTAATTAGGACAATTTGGAAGTGGAAGAGGAGAGGAAAGCTGCCTTGTTGGTTTTACTATCCTTAAGGCTTCTGCCATGTGGGATTCTGGTACTATATTAAAAAGGAGGAACCATGTTTGATCTTGGTTCTCTTCCTTTTTAATTAAAAGATGTTCTCTCCCCCAAAAACTTTTCTAGGAATTTCTGGGTTCCAGCAAAATAATGACAAAAAATCATTGAAAAAAAGGTCTTACATTGTCCTCACACTGTGAATGAATGTAATTGTACTTTCAGGGTAAATTACTGCCACCCTTATGTAAAGAGCTCTCCTTACAGTGGCATCTTTTAATATTAGAAATTTGGAATAATTTAAACCTTTTTGTTAGATAATTGTAATTAAATTTTGAAAAATATCTAAAATACCCTCTCCCCGTATCTTCTCCTTTTTGAGAGAGCGAAAGTCTTTTTCTCTCACTTTGTATGAACCCTAGTGTTGATTGGGTTAGTTTTTGTTGGGTTCTTGGAAACTAGCAATTGAAATTCAAACAATAGAGAGAAGAACGGAAAAAATGTAAGGTTAAATTGGTTATTTATTTTTTTAATAATAAATGAGATTTATACAATTTCTCAAAGTAAAAGAGAGCTCCTAAATTATGCTTTGCCACCTGACTTGCGTACTTTATCCTATTTTATTAAGGTAAATTATGTTATTGGTTTTTAAATTTTACATTTTGTAATAAATTAATCATTATACTTTAATTTTTATCACTATAATTATTAAACTTAAATTTTTATTAAAATTCAATTTATTTTTAATTTTTATCATTTCTATTTATAAAAATTGATGTGATATACATTAATATAAATCATAAAATCACTTAATGTTAAAATTAATCAAAATCTCACAATCTAATGATTTTAGATGTTGTATTAATATATATCACATTAATTTTTTAATAGAATTTAACGAAAAATTAAAAGTGCTAAAATTTAGTAGTTAAAATAACAAAAATTAAAATTTAATAACTAATTTATGACAAAATGAAAAGTTCAAAAATTATCAATGTTAATTTACCCTATTTTATTATATATAAAAAGTTAAAAATATTGTCAACTAATGAATTTTTTGATTTATTGATTTATTTAATAATCTATACTATGCTAAATAAATTTTATATGAAAATTTAAAAATACTTTTCGTGTGTTTGGGAGAGGCCGCTTGTGAGATCAGTCAATAAATCATTCATCACGGGACTCAAGTGGACAGCAGGAACCGACTCACCGTTGCGCCGCCGTTAGACCGTGCATTCGAAGAACAAGGGCCGCTCCGCCGTGACCGGAACACCGCTGTCGCCTCTTGGATTCGGTGCCAGCTGCAGTAACCCTCTCTCTTTCTACCTAGGGTTCGCATTATATTCATGCACACTATTTTTTTTTTTCCAGTCGTGTGTCTGATTTACATCTTTCTTATGTACTTCACTCTGTTATCAATTCTGTTGGTGCTGTTTGTTTTTTGTGCGTTTAAACCTGTTTTTTCTTCCTGTTTCTTCCTTTCACCTTACTTCTGCAATATAAAATCAAAATAAAAGAATATATGGAGAATAGGCGAGAGGGCAAAGACCTTCTGATGGAAGAATAAATGCCTAATTTTTTGAATTGGTTTTGTAGGGATTTATCCTCGCAAAATCCACAAGAAAGCAAAACGTTAGGGCAAAGAAAATCGCACAAAACAGTAAGCAATAATGCAGAAAACAAAAGCTGAAAACAAAGAACAATAAAACTCCCTGTTTGTTCGGCAATGGAGAAGAAGAAGATGGATTTTCAAGGCTCAGCGTTTGATCGGTCCGTCACCCACAAATGGCAACTCAGAATCGGTTCCAAGCACAGCCCAAGAACCCCTAGATCAACACCCAAATCTGCCTCTATCGAAAAACCCCAACCGAGAATGATACACCCACACAAGGATGCGAAACAACCCTACTAAAGGAACACTCTTCTCACTCTCGGCTCTATCTCTCTTCTTCGATTTTTCTGCACACCCCTCTCTTCTCGTATACTTAGTAGATATAGGTAACTCTCGAAGAACAGATAGCAGGCCATCAAGATGAGGATCAGCCTCCTAGGTATCCGGAAGAGATGAGAAGGGAATGAGGGATAAGGAAGAATCAAACCTGGAGCTTCAAACGGCCAGCGACCAAGTCGCAGCGCTTCCATCAGATCAGCTAGGGCAAGATAAGATAGAATATGGGCTAAATCAAGGCTTTTAGATAGGAGGCAAGAAATGGGCTTGAGTCAGTGGGCTTGGTCCATGTTTTGAGCAGCTGGGCTAAGCCCAGCTTTCCTCTAAAAAACAAGACAAGTGTACTTGGGCCATCTTCTTGTCGGGCCGCCTATTTGTGGGTTGGACCGCTCTTCATTCTATCAATCCCGGGCCAAAGCCTATGATAGACAACTTACCCGATCAAAAACATCATTGCCTTGGACTTGTTGGGTATCACACCACAACAGGTTTCTTCATTGTATCATGCTGTACGCATCTGGAATTTGTGTAGAGCTACAAATACTAACCAACCTTTCTGATCAAATATTAGTTTTATTTCCTGCACTTCTATGCAGGGGCCGTAACCAGAATTTTATTAAGGTAATGAGGCTTATCAGGTGTAGGACTCCCCAGCCTAAATTGATGCTACTTCATAAAATTTATTTAATGTATTAATTTAATAATTGAAAATATTTGGCAGGATAGAAAATCATGTTTTTGAAATACATTACATCAAATTATCGTTTTCTTCTTTAATGTTTTTTTTTTATTTAAATTTTCTTCTTTAATGTTACGGGTCTTAAAAGTTAAACCAAAATTCAAAAGTAGTTTAAATTTTAGAGAATAAGTTCAAAATATATGAATAAAAATCTTAGACTGATTTATCAAATAACGTAAATTTTATGTTTTTGGTAACTTTTCTGAATTAACATTTTAAACTTAACCAAGACAGTGAAATATGGATGAATTTTGGGAAAAATGTTGAATTATTGTTTAAAAATTATGAAACGAAATCTGTTGATGGCATCATAGACTCTCATTAGTTAATTTTCAAAAGATTTTAAGGGTCCCAACATTTTAGCATAATCATGTTTTCCATATAAGAGATAAATTATCTTCAAAATTTTAGGGATTCAAGGATAATTCCAAAAATTTGAGCCCCCTTCCTTTCACCACTGAAAGTACATGGTGATGCATGTGTGGTACTATATTTGAAAAAACAATTGCTATGCAATAAAGTAAGACTCTTCTAATGTATCCTTGGAAATGGGTTAGTACTTTACTCATGCCATAGTGCAATATATTTATGGATAAGTGTTCTAACTAAATAAGAATCAAGGGAGCTCTAATAGTAAAACACACATAAAGACAAACTATATGATATGCCATAGGACATCCCTGCCAATAATCATCTAGAAGAAAATGGTATTATGTATATGGAAAAAATCCACATAGAAAGTTATCAATTTTTGACCGCAAAATTACTTAAAAATTTCATTTAAGTTTGTCTCAACATGCAAAAAGGCAAAACTGGATCATGTTTTGGAATTTCTTTAAGTTTTTAAGCTCAGGCTGAACTTAGTTTAGTAAATTTATTCTGCTCTTGAACTGTTTGTAAAAGCTACTTAAGCTTAACAAGAAATAGTTCATGTGGGATGGTCTGAGTATCCTCTTTCATAATTTCATAAGAGTATTTAGGAGTTTGAGAGAGAGAAAGAGAGTTTGACTATTTTCTTTCCATGCCTTGTCGCAGTCAGTACAAAACAAATGTCTTACTAAATTGTCAAAATCATTCTTTGAAGCTTGCAAGATTAAGTTCCCTAAAACTTGAAATTGCTATATGCATATATGCATAACTACAAATATGTATGAAACAGGACAAGTTGATTTTGACAAAGCTAACGAGGCCATGGCACGAGTTGACAATGCATCACAATCAGAACCACCCTCCTTGGAATCTTTAATTGCAGGTCTCTTCCTCTTCTTCTTCCTCTCCCCCCCCCCTCTCTCTCTCTCTCTCTCTCTATATATATATATATATATGCGCGTGTGTGTGTGTGTACTTTTGTTTTATACATTCCTTTGTTTTAGTACCTATCCTCTTTTTCACTTTACATGTACATATGGAAAACCTATTTGTACCTATACATGTATAGTGTTAGAACGGGAGATACTATGGCATACACCAAGAGGGGGGGTGAATTTGTTATTTTAAAAATATTTGATAGAACTTTGAAATCCTTTTGATTGAAAATAAAAACTCAATGTAAGTGAGGATAATGAAATACTAGCAGTGATAAACAAATCAAAAAACATAAGCAAGAGAGAATACAAAGATTTATAGTGGTTTGGTTTAACCCAAGTCTAATCCATTACCTTAACTCCTCACTAAGGATTTTTCAAACCATTCACTAAAACCCCCTACTTAAACCAAGTAGGTCCTCTAATCCAAGACTAGGAAAATACAAAACCTCCCACTCAAATGGGCCATTTACCTACACAAGTTAGGAAGAATAAGAAATATAGAATATGAGAGAATCTAAGAGATGAATCTCTTAGTTACAATGTCTCTCAAGATTAAACAAGGCTTAAATGAATGTATCAACAATAATAGAACAAAACCTTGGAAAGAAAAATATAACAATGAAAGCACAGAACACTGTAAGCTTCGAATAAAATGATTTGTAATATTTAGATCATCTCGTTTCCGTCCATTAGGAAAGAAAAGTATAACAATGAAAGCACAAAACACTGTAAGCTTCGAATAAAATGATTTGTAATATTTAGATCATCTCGTTTCCGTCCATTAGCAGTCTCTTGATCTTGCTTGAGATGTATATAAAGGCTTCCCAAAAGATTGAAGAGAAATGTAGCCGTTTGTGACCGTTGGGATTTGAAAAACTAGCCGTTGGAAGCTTTCTGCGAAAATAGATAGTCGACAGAAGAAAATGCATAGTTGACAGATTCATAAATTAAACTAAGCATAGTCGGCAGACAAAAAGGCATAGTCGACTATTGTTCAACACAAAACTACTCATAGTCGACTATCATATTCACATAGTCGACACATGCAAAAATATGAAGAAGATTTTGAAAATCATATACAAACATAGTCGACAGAAGAAAAACCATAGTCGACTATTCTTACATGATAGTCGACAGAATGAAAAATAGTCGACAGAAGCCATATATAGTCGACAGATCAAACCAGCATAATCGACTATCCTTATGCATAGTCGACTATTCTTATAACATAGTCGACTATATTTAGGCATAGTCAACAGCATTAAACCACATAGTCGACTATCCATTTGAAAAGATTTAAAACTTAATAACTCTTCATTTTGATTCTTTTGAAAGCAAGTTGAGATTATCAAAAATATATTTATTTTGAATCTAAACACACTCAACCACATTTCAACATTTCTCCTATATAAATTTTCATAACTTTGCTTCAAGGAAATTTAAAGATTGATTTTCTCATACATATAATCCACATAGTAGAGATTGATTTTCATAAAGTCATTATTAAAACCATTTTATTACCAAGAGTAAAATATCATATAGTTCTTGGATAAATCCCAAGGTCCAACTCTATAACTGAAAAAGAAGGCTGAAGATAAAATACAAATTTCTTCTTTTATTATTATTATTTTTATTTCTGTTCTTTTAGGGGGTGCAGTCAGTTGGAGTTTGTGATAGGTATCTCCAATCAGCTAGATTCCATTCCATATTTCTTTATTTTGGCATAATGGTTTATAGATAGTACAAGTAACTGAACCGCCGCTGTAACCCTACTACACAATTGATCAACAGGATGGCAGCTGAAAAAGTATACAATAGAAGAAGTTGTTGTTCACTTCGGGAAAAAAAAAAGTTGAAGCTTATGGTTTCAAAAACTGTTGTTTGGTTCTGAAACTTCAAAGATCAGGATAATGCATTTGTTGAACTGATTGCATAAACAATTTTCAGGAAATTAGCGTATTCCAGTTTTATAAATGATATGCCATGGCACAGAAAAGGAAAAATAGAAATTAATAATAAACGAGTCGACCTAGATCAATTGAGCCAACCCAGGGACAGAAAGACGCAAGAGCCTGCAGCCCAACCAGAGTGGCCGCAAGGACACATAATCTGAAAAGACAACCATGGGGGCACCCTCGCGGCCACCTGGGCACTCCTGTGGCCCACACGGCCACGAGGAGGCCCTGCGGCCATACGACCTCAAAAGGCCCTTGCGGCCGAGGAGGCCTGTAGGAGACCCCCATGACCTCAGAAGGCCACACGGCCCATCCTCCATAGTTGGCCCCAGCCTTGGAGTTCAACTTCACAGTGGGCTTCCTCCTCCCCCTGAGGCGGCACCACCGCCAAAACATTTCCCTGAATACGGGTTCCAACGCAACACACAAAACAAGATAACTCCGATATCCGAAAATTCCTCTGGGAAGATAAATATCATCTATAAGAGATGGATGTTATTTGTAAGAATCCTAGTCCTAGCCTACTTAGGATTACCTCATATCTCTCTATAAATAGGCAGACACTCATTCCAAAAAGAGATACGTCTTTGATATTGGTGGAAACGTTGCTCTATAGTTTTCAGCATTCTCAGTGTCTAACTTGAGCATTGGAGTGTTTGTGCGGGGGCTCTCCTGTGCCCTCTGATTGTGTCTTTCGTTGCAGACTCAGGTGGCTAGGTGACGACGTTTTCAGTCAAATAAATTTATTGTTGTATCTCAACAACAACAATAAACAATAAAAAGGCCTTTTAAGTATTGCTAGAGATAAGTTTATTTTTATCAGTAATTGTTGTTCTCTTTTGAAGGTGCAATCTTTAAGATTTAGGAAGTCGATTAGCTGTCAGCCTTTTTTAGCATATGAGATGATCATCTCCCATCAGGGGGATATAGGTGAGCTTGGCATTTGTCAGTAGGTGGGTCTTTTTCTGTGTTCTATGGGCAATCCCCATTGTGACAAAGTGAGAGCAGATTTTCCTTAAAGTCTCTTGATATTCAAAATTTCCTCCCAGAGTTGCCTTTTTTATGTGGCTAGCCCCTTTGGTTCTATTCTCACTTCTGATAGGCTGAAGAGGAGGGGACAAGTGGCAGTTATTTGTGTTTTTGTGGAAAAAGAATGAGAATATGTTGATCAACATTTTTTTTGCATTGTACAGTAAATATTTGGAGTTTGTTTTTGTCTATTTTTCAGGCCCATTGAATTATGCCTAGTATAGTCCTGGAGGTGATGCTGGACAGCAATGAATCACAGAAAGTTGAAGACAAAGAATTGATTAAGAAGAAGAAGAAGCTGGAGAAGAGAAGAAGCAAGAAGAAGAGAAAAGTACAGAGAGAGAGAGAGAGAGAGGGAAACTCAAGAAAGGGAAATCATATTATTCAATCACCTAAAGTTGAATAGAAGATTACATTACATGCCTTATTTATAGGCAACAACAATATAAACCTATCTAAAAAATAACTAATGAAAACATGATTATAATCTCTAAAATCAAATATAACTCCGTATAATCCCTAAAACAACAACAACAACATATCCAGCCTTTATCCCACTATGTGGGGCGTCTAATCCCTAAATTAAATAAAATTCTATCATCTAAACAACTATGATAAATTAAAATAGAACAAGATAAAATAAGATAAAACCTAATCTAAATCTTAATTTTAAAGTCAAAATCAAAATATCCCTATGAGGAGGTCCTTGAGCTCATAGTTCAGTCTGAGGAGCTGAGATGCACTTGGTTAACCACTCCTTTTACTACCATGGGGTTCATTTTGCATGAATGTAATTGGAGAGCGTTGAAGGAGTTGAAAAGGATAGTAAATAGATTGAGGAAATTATTCCCATTTTCTATTTTTGTGGGCTAGGGAGCCCATTCCCTTTTCTTTGGTTCCCTACATTTGGTTGGATGGAATGGGGCAAGAAGGAATGGGAATGGGGAAGGAATCCAAAAGAAGTGTGTTTGGTTGCAACATGGGAATGGAATGGACCATACCCATGGGAACATAGTTGTCAAAGGTGCAAGGCGCACTAAAAATTAGTGCTTGGGCCCTAGGCTTGAGGCACAAAGTGAAGATAGAGCCTCAGGCACATGAGGTGCACATTTATTCAAAATGCTTATAAAATACTTATACACTAATCTTTTCAATATGTACCTATACAGAGATAAATGCAAACTCATAAAATCATAAATGACAATATCCAACCCTATTATAACAACTAATATTATTACAGAAAGCCAATTGAGTCCATGAAATTCCATCCAATTTCTGATGGTATGCCCATTACCCTCACTGTGTCAGAGCTTAGATCTGACAATGGGGAATTCTCCTTTGCAACAGGGAGAATTAAGTAAGAGGAAAGAAATAGAGAAATGGGATAGAGATTGAAAGAAAAGAGAGAAAGAGAGGATAAGAAAGATATGCGAGAGAATTATGATGATTATATTCCAAAATGATAATCAAGAGCGGGATTAGTCATTATTTATATTGATCCAAGCTCGGAAAGAGTGCCAGTAGGCTGCCAAAATTCAAACAATACGTGAGTTTAAAAATAGGCTATAACTACCTAACTACATTTCTTGCTAGATAGAATCTTACTGAATTTCCTGCCAATCAATTATACTCTATTTCCATGGCAATTCCCACCCCCTTAGGATATTTCTTAGCCTTAAGAAATCTAGAGGAACCCAGTCGCGTTTGGAAATTGGGAAAGGAGGTTTAGGAGGTATTCTCAGGTGTTGTTCTCTAGATGCAAGTTGGACCAACGCACCAAGACTTGTGTAAATGGGGCTCCATGTTGATAGATAACACTCTTATCGAGGATGGTTGAAGGTTCTAGTTCCTCTTGGACTTCCGAGAGTAGGGTAGGCAAAGCTGTACTGACTATGTTGGTTCCTGCTGACTTTTTTATAAGGGACACATGGAACACTGGATGTATTTGAGAGTCTTCAGGTAGCTGGAGTCTTTAGGCAACCGTCCCTACTCTTTCCATGACAAGATAGGGATCATAGTACTTGAGGCTAAGCTTAGTGACTTTGCCTCATGCCAGGGCCTTTAAGTGGGCATGCCTTAGTTTCAAGTAAACTCTATCTCCCACTACAAATTCTCGGTCACTCCTTCTCCGATCCACAAATTGTTTGGCTCTGTTTTTTGCATTAGCCAACTCCTTCTGTAGCAACTTAAGTATGTTCTGCCTTTGTTGTAGGTAGGAGTCCACCACAACTACTGTAGTAGGCTCTAGGATAGATGGTAGTAGGGGTGGTTTATACCCGTATAAGGTTTTAAAGGGGGTCATTTTGATAGAACTATGGTGGCAAGAGTTGTACCATCACTGAGCCAAAGATAACCACTGGTGCCACCCTTGGGGTTGTAGGAAACAGAGGCATCTCAAGTAGGTCTCAAGGCACTAGTTAACTCTCTTAGTTTGGTCGTCTGTCTCTGGGTGATATGCGGATGACACGTGCAACTTGGTCCCCAAACATCTTAACAACTCCTTCCAGAATAGGTTGGTGAACACCTTGTCCCTATTAGACACAATGGATTGGGGTATCCCATGTAGCTTAACTACATGGTCCAAGAAAATTCAGGGCACTTCTTGTGCTGGAAAGGGATGTGATAACTTGATGAAGTGGGCAAACTTTACTGTCTGTCCATTACCACAAATACACAATCCTTCCCCTCTGACTTGGGCAGCCCCTCAATAAAATCCATCGACACACTGTTCCATGCTTGCCCTGGGGTGGCCAAAGGCTATAGTAACCTAAGGGGAGCCATTGTCTCGTGTTTACACCTCCTACACGCATCACACTTCATAACATGCTCCACCACTCCCGCCTTAGGCCTTGGCCAATAAAGGAGTTGTTTAACTCAGTGGTAGGTATTTTGTATGCTTGAGTGGCCTCCTAAGGGGCAATCATGCAAGGTCGGGAGGATCTTATCCTTTAGTTGATCATCATCTCCAATCACTAGTCTTCCTTGGTATCGAATTATCCCATTTCTTAGGGTATATCCTACCCTGCTACTAGAGTCCAGGATGAGTTGTTCCAATAATTCTTTCGACCATTCCCCCTTCTAGTAATGATGTCCTAGACTTCCAGTACCATTCAGGTACTACTAAAGTAATTGAGGTCAGGGCTCCTTCTACACATCGAGATAAGGCATCAGTAGCCTTGTTTCTTTCCCCTTCCGATATTGTATCACATAGTCTCGCCCCATAAGCCTTGTCATCTCCTTCTTCTGTACGTGGGTATGTAACCTTTGTTGCAACAAAAACTTTAAGCTCTCATAGTCAATCTTTATGATGACCCCCTTCCAAGTAATGCCTCCACCTATTCACTGTAATGAGCACTACCAATAACTCTTTGTCATATACATTCAAGCCTTGGTGTCTGGGTGCCAGGGCTTGGCTAATAAATGCTAGGGCTCTCCCTTCCTTTGTAAGAACTACTCTTACTCCAGAGTTGCTTGCATCTATTTCCAGCATGAATGGCTTAGAAAAATCCGATAGACCAAGGGTAGGTACTTCGCTTATAACTTTTTTAAGCTTCTCAAAGACTTCTTCTACCTTATGACTCCATTGAAATCCATCCTTTAGAAGATCTATAAGGGGTTTACTGATGACCCCATAGTGCCCCACAAATCTTCAATAGTATTCGGCAAGTCCCAAAAAACCCCTTAAAGCTTTCACATTCATTGGTTGTGGCCATGCCTTCATAATAGCCACATTCTTTGGGTCAATGCTCACCCATGCATTGGATATTATGTGTCCCAAGTATTCCACCTGATGTTGTGCAAATGCACACTTGGATTTCTTGATAAACAATCAATTGAATCAAAGGACCCTTAATGTGGTTCACAGGTGTTCTAGGTGTTGTTTGAATGAATGGCTGTATATCAAGATATCATCAAAGAAAACTAAGATGAATTTCTTGAGGTATGGCTCAAAGATTTGGTTCATGAGGGCCTAAAATGTGTCTAGGGCATTGGTAAGCCCAAAAGGCATTACTAGGAACTTATAATGCCCATAGTGTGTGGTGAAGGCTATTTTAGGAATATTATTAGGGTTCATACAAATTTGGTGATACCTGAACGTAGGTCCAATTTGGTGAATACAATAGCATGTTTTAGTTTATCAAGTAGGTCTTTGATGATGGGTATAGGGAATTTGTTCTTAACAATAAGGGTATTCAACTGTCGTTAGTCAATATAAAAACACCAACTATCATATTTTTTCTTTACAAGAAGTATAAGGGAGGAATAAGGGCCTTGGCTAGGTCCAATGATGGACTTTTGAAGCATGTCCTTAATCATCTTTTCAATTTTTGCTTTTTGTTTGGGTGGATAACGATAAGCCCTTATGTTTATTGGTTCAGGGTTGGGTTTAAGTGTGATGGAGTGGTCAAGGGATCTATTAGGAGGAAGGGAATTGGGTTCCACAAACAGGGTCCCCGTATTTAACCAATAGTTTATCTAGAGAATCGAGTTAGTGTACCTTCCATTGAGGTTGGGAATGGCTGTCAGCAGTCAGCCTCAATCCTCCCCTTGCTCCTATCCTTCCTCCTCATGTTCCACTGCATGAATGGAGAAGAGTTGGGCCACTTGTGCCCACTTGTTCTTGAATATTTTTTGTAGCCTTTTTCCCAAGATCATTTTACATACCCCCGTCTCCGTACTACTGTCAGTAAGTGTCATTCTCCTCCCCCTCTCTTTCAAAGGTCACCTCTATCCTGTTAAAGTCAAAGCTAATAGGGCCTCACTCCTTTCATCGAATCCACCCCTAGAACAATATCACATCCCCCAAGTTTGAGCAACCTTAAATCAACCTCAAAGACTTCCCCATGTATTTCCCAGCAAAATCCCACACATGCCAATTTGTAGATCACCTTGTTATTGTTAGCCATTATAGTCGATAACGGTTGGGTTTTCGTGAGCTCACATGTCAATTTCTTGGCAGTGCCCTCATATAGGAAGTTATGGGTGCTTCCACTGTCGATTAAAACCATAAGTTGGTTGTTATGACCTGGGGGTAGAAGTGTAATAAATAGAGGTCGTAACCATAGGAAACTAACTGGAAGGGCTATTGTAACTAGCGGGAATGGTAGTTAGCCATCCAACAGATTTAGTATGCGCCTATTAAGTAGGTTGTTGTAGAAGGAAGTGTTATGCTTGGTTGAATAACAGAATTCTCTCTCATTCTTCTCGATTCTCTCTCCATCTCTCTCGTTCTCTATTTCTCCTTCTTTCTCATTCCATCTGCTGTTTCTCTCTTCCTCATTCTATCTGTTCTTCCTACATTCATTTCTTCTTGGAATTCAATGCGAATTCCTTCAATTGTCCAGCCCACAATTTGAGGGCATGACAAATGGTATCAGAGCTAGCAATCTTGGCAGTCGGCAAAGGGAGTCCGTTAGGCGGGATGACGGACTGGAAGGTAGTTCCATTCACGCCTGTGAAAAATTCCGTTCAATCAATTGACCAGGTGGACGTAACTAAAGTGGGGTTCACGACGCTGGAATTTGGGGGTCGAATCTTGAAGGCAAAGCAGTGAAGGGAATTGAATTCCAGCAATCTTGGGTCGGAAATTGAAGGCAGTGGCTGATTGTAGGTTGGAATTGGAATTGGCGGCCCTAAGGGATAGCATACGTGAGCTAGAGAAGGGCTAAGAACGGGCGGACTATTATGGATAGAAGATTGACAGCATGTTTAACATACTGTCTTCCTTGCCGCAATTCCGTTTACCGGCGGATTTCCCTCCAAGAACAAGGTCGGAACCGATCTTGGACTGGGACGGTATCCTGCCCAGACCGGATGGGCTGAGGGCTGGGGAGGATAGGTCTGCATGGGAGCGAGAAACGCAGGGAAGGGGTCTTGTGTCTTCGGGTGTTGGCCATACCCCCACACCTCGATTGGAAATTCCAATCTTTGAGGGGGTGAAGCCAAGATGGTGGGTCCACCGTAGTGAGAGGTTTTTCAAGTTGTACCGGATCAGTGAAGAACAGAAGGTGACTATGGCGGCAGCGTATCCCAATGACACTGCCAACGCTGGTATCAAGGCTGGAAGCAAGCTGAGGGTGGAGCAGTGTCTTGGCTGGAATTTTCAAAAGAATTGTGTAGCCGGTTTGGTGAGAAGAGCATGGCGGACATGGTGGAGAAATTCAACAAATTGAGGCAAGATGGGTCGGTTGAAGACTACCAAAAGAAGTTTGAAGAGTTACAAGCATTACTATGTGTGGCACAATCAAGCTTGACCGAACCCTATTTCATGTCAAGTTTTATTAGTGAATTGAGGGGGAGGAATTACGATCTATGGTTAAGATGATGGGGCCTACAACAGTGAAACAGGCGTCTAAGAAGACAAGGCTACAGGAGCTTACGTTGGCAGCAATTTGCAATAAGTACACAATGGAAACAGACATTCAGCCTTCGCTTAATCAACTATTGGAAGGAAATCCAGTGCATGTGAATTTTAAGGTTTATCCCAACCCTGATGCAGCCAAATCAAGTACGATGGAGCAGAGATGGAAGTTGGGATTATGTTATAAATGTGGTGATAAATTCAGCTCCGGCCATCGATGTCAAAAACAGTTGCTCAGCATGGACGGCATAGGGGAAGAAAATGAAGAAGAAGAACCCACAGGAATAAATTCTTGGGGACAAAAAATCTTTCATTGGGGGGGGGGAGTTTGTTATGACCTGGGGGTAGAAGTGTAATAAATAAAGGTTGTAACCGTAGGAAACTAACTGGAGGGGCTATTGTAACTAGCGGGAATGGTAGTTAGCCATCCAACAGATTGAGTATGCGCCTATTAAGTAGCCTGTTGTAGAAGGAAGTGTTATGCTTGGTTGAATAACAGAATTCTCTCTTATTCTTCTCGATTCTCTCTCCATCTCTCTCAGTTCTCTATTTCTCCTCCTTTCTCATTCTATCTGTTGTTTCTCCCTTCCTCATTCTATTTGTTCTTCCTACATTCATTTCTTCTCAGAATTCAGTCCGAATTCCTTCAATTGTCCAACCCACATTGTGAGGGCTTGACATCAGCAATCCTGGGCCTTCCCTTCTACCTTGATGATCTTGCTATTAGTTAATCCCCTTAGGGCATGGAGTGAGATCTCCACATTTTCTTCCCCTTCCATCTCTGCTGGCACCATAACTCCTTCTGCTGCCTCCACCTCTTCCTCTCCTTCCAATAATAGGGGTTGTCTTCGACACTGATGTCCCGAAGTATATTTGTCCCCACATCTAAAACACAAGCCTGCCTGCCTCCTCTGTTCCATAATTCTTCCATTATTAACCGGAGCAGGGACAATGGCAGTTGAGTTACTCATTCCCTTCATGCTCTAGGTATTCCTTCCATTCTCCCTATTGAATCCCCTGTTACCAGCTTGAATGACCCCCGAATTCACTCCCCTCATCTGCCACCTTTGTTTCTTCAACAAAGCCTCAACTGACAACTCCTGCAACTGTGCACATTCAGCTGCTTGTTTAATAGTCTTAGGGTACAACATTTTCACAGTGGGTCTTAGCTTTTCTCTCAAGCCACTCACAAAGCTAGAAACGAAGTACCCCTCTGTTAAGTGTGGATTTAGAATCAGCATGAGATTTGAGCTCTTCAAATCTCAGTTGATACGATTGCACCGTTCCCTCCTGCCTTAGTTTATTGAACTCTTCCACAACATCCCTCATATTTTGGTCCCCAAACCATTCACACAAATTCAGACCAACAACAATTCTCCTTATCTCCTATCCATCCTTGGAACCGCACGTCTCCTGCATCATTGAGATAAACGGCAACAAGAGTAACCCTCTGCTGTTCAGATATGTTGTATACACTGAACATTCACTCACACCAACATACCCACCATTGCGGATTCAATCCATCGAATAGGGGAATTTCCAATTTCGGCATGGGAAAGCCAGGCTGATGATGTATAGTCTGAGTTCCGTGCCTCCTTTCTACTACAACTGCTGGATCAGCCTTGAATTCCGAGGATCCTTCCATCCAGTGGGCAGTGCCATGCCCTGGTAAGATTGGATCTAATCTCTCTCTGGCGGGGAAATTCAAGTGAGAGTGTTACCTAGTTGTGGCTTGTGAACATACGCATAAACTATTGCATCTGATCTCTGAATTGATTGTTCTGTTCTCAGCTCTCTTCATGCCACTTCTCCATTGCTCCGTCTATTCTCCTTTCTACCGTCGTTTCTACCATTGATTCCAAACTTCCCATCCTTGCTTGCATATCCGCCACTGCAGCTGTCGCCTGCTGCAATTGCATCTTCATCTGTTTCATGTGGGTGCCATCAGCCATTGTACCAGACATTGCCCGAGACCATGCTCTGATACCAGAATTGTCAGAGCTTAGATCTGACAATGGAGAATTCTCCTTCGTAACGGGGAGAATTGAGTAAGAGGAAAGAAATAGAGAAATGGGGGAGAGATTGAGAGAAAAGAGAGAGGGAGAGGAGAAGAAAGATAGGCGGGAGAATTATGATGATTATATTCCAGAATGATCATCAGGAGTGGGATCAGTGATTATTTATACTGATCCAAGCTCGGAAAGGGCGCCAATAGGCTGCCAAAATTCAAACAACACATGAGTTTAAAAATAGGCTATAACTGCCTAACTACATTTCCCACTTGATACAATCTTTCTGAATTTCCTGCCATTCAATTACACTCTATTTCCATGACAAGTTGTTAATAAAATTACAACAAACCCAATGTAAATAGTTGCCAAATGAAAATAGACCCACCATTCTGCTGCCAATTCTTCCATCTCTAAGTAGTTGCTTGTTCCTTTTTTTTTTTTGAGGTTTGCCCTCTGTTGATGCTTTATTTTATTGTCACCTTATCTGTGTCTCATGAAAAAGATTGTTGCCAAGCATCTGGAGCATGTCTGATTCTAAAGATGTTACTGAAATAAGAAGAATAATGTAGATGCAAGTTCAAAGCATATCGGGAAGTGAAGTGTCAGTGTCTAACATCTGTCTGATAAAGTGACGAAGTATCTTAAGCAACACAAGAACTAGATGATAAGCTACTTTCCAAATGTGTCTCAAAGACAAGCTGCCTGTGAACCGCTGCAGTTACTTATCTCACAAGAAGGCAGATACTGTTTCTTACCTCTTAATATAGTAATAAAACTAACATAATACCTCCGAAGGCAGGAATGTTAAGCATATCATGATGTAAATTCAAATAGTCTACTAGCTCTTTTTACACAGTTATGACTTGGATTTTGCTATTGGTCCCCTATTTGGATTGCATTAATATTTTTTATCTAGTTTGACTATTACAGCTTTCTCGTGAGTTTGTTCATCCAGGCTATTTGACAGTGTACATAAAATGTGGAAACACTTCTATATTTCACTAACTCCATATTGTGCTTTGCAGAAGCTGCAACATACGGCGACAGTGAAAATGAGGTTTGTCCACTTTGCAAATATAGATACTCTTAATTTTAAAACCGATCCTTTTGTCAGATTTTTTTTTTTTTTGTGAGTTGAATTGCCTCCATTTCAGTCTCTTGATGCCAAAGCGCAAAAGGCACTAGAATGCCCTTGCATCGCTAACTTAAGGAATGGCTCATGTGGTGCCCAGTTCTCGGAGGCTTTCGTCTGCTTTCTGAAGAGCACCGCTGAAGAAAAGGTAAACAACGTGAAAGAAAGTTAAGTGGAAATAGATTATTACTCTTGTTGTCTAGCTGCTGCTTTTGTGTGCTGTATCCTAGTTTTACAAGCAACAAAATTGACTAGTGCATCATAAAAAGTAGGGTTCAGTGACACATTAATGGCTTCAAGTCTCCAAGTCCCTTTACGTTTAATTTAATGAATAAGTATATTTGAGTGAGTTTTTAGTTTTTCTTCTTTGTATTTCCTTTCAACTAAAGGGCGAACTTTGATAATAACAATAAAGTTGCTCCTTTATAACTAAGAGTCACGAGTTCGAATTATAAACATAATCTCCTTGCAAAGTAAATGTAAGCTGTGTATAACAAAATGATCATCCCTTAACCCTCACAGAGCGAAAAGCATCATGTACCGAGGATGCATTTTCTTCAGCAACAATTTGTGTTTTATCGACTAGTACTAGTGATGTGTGGAATGGGTGATGGTTGATTATCAAAGTTACGCGTTAGTAATCTAATGTTCATATTTTTCTCTCTCTCTTGTAGGGCTCTGATTGTGTAAATCCTTTCGTGGCCTTGCAGAAGTGCATCAAGGTAAATCCTGATGCATTTTCAGAGGACGTCTTAGATGATGAAGACGAAGTCAAGAAGGAAGTTGAGCCAACTAAAGAATACAAAATAATTCCTCCCGAATGGTCTGTGGGATCGCGAAGTCCGAAGCAGAAGCTATAGTAATGTTTGTTTCTTTCTTACCCTAGGAATTCATAGGGTGCCCTTGAGTTTGGGGAAATTTGAGTCATCCTAATTACTGATATTTATTTTCATTTTATTTTTGAGCTTGATTGATATCAAGACAAGAATAAGTTAACCATTGGATCGATAATAAAAATAAAATTTAATTATTGAGATTTGATCTCATAATCTCAAGTATAAGGTATTTAATATCGCAAATTAATTAAGTTTTGTGTTAATGAGGTTAAATTCTTAATCATCATATGAATTCTTTTAAATATATTTAAGAATTTAATCTTCTACTAAGTGCGACAATATTTAATTAGTTTGAGATATCAATTATTTTTGTGCAAGGTAATGGTACCTCAAAAACACAACTTTTTTTTTTTTTGTTGGCAATTTTTTTCTTTTTTTTTTTTTTTGATAACTCAGATTTTGAATTTCACCCTATTAGTTTTGGTGACGAGTGGCTTATGAGATAAATGTTAGCACAAAAATTTTATCTCTAATACTTTTTGTAAAACTTTGCACGCTTTACTATTAAGACATTTGGTGGGATTGGCAACTTTTTGTTTCATTTGTTGTGTGGCATGACTATGAAGAGATGGTGCCACTTTTAACCTTTATCTAAACACATGGAAGGGTGTGAAAGTAATTCTAAATAATACGGTAAATTATGAGATTAATTATATTAATAATCATTCAATTTTGTATTCTATTATTGTTTGATCACTGAACTTTAAAATGTTATCTGTTAGTCACTAATATTTCAAAACTGTTACTACTTAGTCACTAAACTTTAAAATGTTATATGCTAATCATTAGTATTTCAAAATCATTTCTTACCCATCACTCATTAGTCATTGAAGTTTAAGTTTACGAGTGACGGATGAAAAAAAGTTCTAAAACATTAGTGACTAATAGATAATATTTTAAAATTTAGTAACTAGTAACAGTTTTAAAATATTAGTGACTAACAGGTAATATTTCAAAATTCAGTGATCAAATAGTAACAGAATGGAAAGTTAAGTGATTGTTAGTGTAATTAACTCGTAAATTATGAATTGAGTGGAGTAGTGATTTTATAACAAATTTAAAAATTAATAATTTTATACCAAAATTTTAAATTCTGTATAAATTTTTAATATAGACATTCATTAAGAAATTTTAAAAAAAATTATGAAATTTTCTTGTGAAAAAAATAAAATATATACAAATGCAAATTTTATAATCAAACAATATATTTTCCTTATGTTGTTCGAAGAATATTTTACTTACAAAAATATTGTTTCAAAAATTGATTTTATCTAAAATAGATAAATTTTTATCGTTTTTACATAAAAAGGTTTTATATGTAGAAAACCCAAATGATAAAATATTTAACAACATTCTATATAAAAAAAGATGAACCCAATACGCGAAACATTACTTTTAAGTTGAACGTGTAATCTCTGAATCATAGCAGAGCAACCTTCGATAATGTGTATATAACTTTTTGTTAAAATAGTAAAGTTTTAAGACTTAACAATATTTTGGTATGTCATTTTTTAATATTTTCCCCCTAAAATATCACTTCTAATATTTTAAAATATATTTTGTTTTTCATTTTTTGCCTTCAACACTGTAAATAGTAAAATATTTCATCCAAAAACATTTTGCTCCAAAACAATCGCAGCCTAAATAATCTAATCTATCTGAACAGCTCTAACCATGTTAAAATCAATTGGGATGTGTCTTCTGGCAGGTAAATTGGCTGTGCAAAAGCATATATATTTACTTCCTCTTACCAGTAAGTAAAGACTCTTGGAAACAAAGGCAAAACCTTGTTAGCTGCAGCTATCTAACATAAAAGGACGCATTAAAGAAGGAATGTCACTTCTGTCAGAGTAGATGCACCCATAGCCTTGATAGTGGTTTTGCTATTCTTCTTGCCGAAGGCCCCTTCCGTTGGACAAAATCAACTGATTCTGAAAGCCGGTTTAGCAGGTTCATCAGGGCAATCACTTCGTTGCGCTGCAACTCTAACTGCAAGCAGATGCAAAATAAAAGTGGAAACCCTTAGTTCAAGAATCATTCAGTAATCGTCCAGTACTAGTATAAAACAAAAGGGAAAGCAAATCCTGGAATGTTGGAAAGCAATTGTAGATCTCGAAAGCTTGACAAGTTCAAGGGGTGAAGGCAATGAATGTCCTTCCTGTCAATGGGATTTGCTACATTCAGGTTGAATTTTGGATTGGTTTCCAAGCAAGGCCATGAAGACTTAAAATTGGCATTCCTGCTTTCTTGTTTCTTTATACATACATATATATATATATATATTTTAGAAAATAAGGTAAAGGTAAACCAAGAAAAAGTTGACGAGAAAATAAACAACAAATAAAAAATGTTTTTTTAGCAAGAAATTGACTTAATATATATAAACAGCAAATCCAAAATAAACAGCAAATCCAAATGTCGTCGTCTTCAGTATTTCAACAAAATTAAAACATGTTTAGCAATTACAACAAGATAAACAGCAAATCCAAGTTTGTTAAGAAAGAAAACCCTAGTCATTGTAGTTTTTTTATAAATGTTGACCCATGCAAGTCCCCTGTGTACAAGATTCTCTATGGAGAAGCAGTTTTACCTAGAACTGCCAGTCCAGAATTGTTCCCCTTAGATGGAAAGAGTAACAAATTAATCGTTCTCTCATGGTTCTCATGCCTCTTTTGTTTCTTTCAGTATTTAGGTAATCAAATCTTCTAATTCCCATCATTAACTTGGAATGGTAGGGTACGTTTTGATCTTGCCCCACAACCTCCCAATATTAATTTCTTCTGGAATCCTATTAAGTGCTTCCATTAGCACAGGAGTGCAGAAATGGTCTATAACAACATATCAAAAGCCTAAATCCCCGTAGGTGTGATTGGCTACATGAATTCTGACTGTCCCATCATTAGATTACAACACCAATTAGAAAACAAAAGGGAAAGGAAAATTGAATTTTGAAGCCATGTTTAAGTAAAAGGAACTTACAGTTTGAGCCAAATTCTCTTGTCCATCAACAGAGAAAAGGATTTTCAATGCAGTACCAAGCCCAAGAACCTGAAGCTTTCCCCAAAGACGACACTTCTCACATCCCACACAGTCCATTATTGCACTGCAACATCAAGAGAATGCATGATGAAAATACTAATATGTATAATATACAATTTTTTATGGCATATATATAAATGAAAGACAGTAATCTATGGACTAGTCTACATGGAGAATATTGGTGCTTGAAATTTAGCAAGTTTATTGTTTGACCCTTAATAAAATGCGGTGCAACTAGGATTATAATATTTAAACCAAATTGAAACGAGAAACTGGTACTTTCTACATTTGAGATTAAGATTTTATTTTTTGACCTAAAAACATTAGCCAAGGGGTTTTAAGCAAAACCTAATGTTTCTGAATTGTCTTTGTATTTGTTGCTTCAGTTCAGGTCCCCTTTCACCTTTCCACAATTTGGCTTCATCAAAAGGGATTGGGCATGCTTCTTGTAATTTGGGATGATAGAGTAGCTGCCTCATCAAGGACTGTGCTTTGAGGTCTTCCTCAGGGTTACCTGTGTCATACTCGGCCTTCTCCAAGTAATCTGCAGCCTAGAAAGCATTGCAAAGAGATGCTATCACAGCAAACAATCACAAAGGAATTGAAGTTTTAAGACTTACTTTTGTCACAGCACGCAGAACAAACAGAAAAGTGAAGTACAAGTTGCTGACACGATCTGGATATCTCAAGACTCGATCATACATCAATGAAAGATTTTGACCCCACTGCAATTAGAGAAGCCAACAACAAAAATTACAAAAGAAATCAGCAACCAATTTAATAAGAATTATTGAATTCTCTTTTTCTTGTACTTTTCTGTTTGGCTTAATTGATGGCAGAACTTGTCAACCACCCACTGCACAGTCAGCTGTCCCGAACATAGTAATAGCTGAAATTGTCTATATTACTAAAGGGCACAGATCATAATGCCAACATATTAAGAGCTAGGCATTAGTTGAAGTGTTTGTATCTGCTGTTCTTGGTAGTTTGTATTAGAGGTCGATGTAATTCTTCTGAACATCAACTGAATGACCAAATACATAAAGATGTGAACCATGAACCAGAAGCTTTGCCAAGTTTTTTGCTTCATCAAGTAGATAATCAGCAGCAATATGAATGGAAATGGATGAGTGAAGGCCTGATATCAATTTGTACAATATATTTTTCTCTTGGCAGAACTCTCCAGGTGGATCTGCAACATGTATTGATTATCAACATAGTAAGTGCCAAGTTTTTTGCTCATCAAGTAGATAATGTCAACATACTAAGTGCTGTTTACACTTTAGACTTGTTTTAACTTTCCTATCAATTTCCTGCAGAAATACTTACTTCAGTAAAACATAATGGAAATCAGCTAAGCTAATATTTGTTGCTAGCACCATAAATCACCGGTGATGCCCATCTAGAATGGTGAGTTTTGTCCTTCATTTTTTGCAATCCACTACTAGTGACTTAGAATTGTTGGTGTCCTACATGGCAATAATGTGGCATTCTATATATTCTCATATTCTTTAAATGGTCATGCCACAAAGGTAGTTGATATTGGCCCACATTATGCACCTAAATTATCCAATTAAGTTCCTTATTAATGAAAACTACATAACAATTCTCAGCCAAAAAGAAAAAGAAACGAAACTACATAACAATTAAACAACATGCATGTTTTCTGATCATCTTGAAGTTCCAGCACTGTGAGGTTATGTAAGCACTACTTATCTTTAATAACTAATTAATTATATCATATAACATGTTAATTTAATAAATATCAGCCACTCAAAGAAAACATATAAATTTCTTCCATAGCTTCAGCTGTTTTAATATTTTAAGGTAGGGCACTTACCATTCTACCCAAAGAATAAAGCTTAGGTCAGATGGGAGGTACCCTACATGTGACAGAATATCTTCAATAGTTTGCTTGAGGAACACATGGACTAGTATCCATGGAAATCAGGAAAGGAAACAACTTACATTTGGGACAGTTCTCTGTATAAATAGCATCCCACATTTTTCTAGCTGAGGGACCAGTATAGCCAGTGTACCGTTCTGGATTCAGTTGAAGATTGACGTATGTCATCTCAGCTGAAAGAAAAAATTAGCAATCAATTGCTAAACGAGCTCCAGGTCAAAGCAAAATAAAATCAGAAGAAGGGCTTATCTCAAAGAAAACAAACCCAAGAGAACAAGGAGTTTATTTTGGATATATAACAAAGAAGGCAGGCAATGATATTCTTAAAAGTATAAGATGACTATTGAAACTGCAAGCTAGTTTTTATGTAATCTACATTATAATGCATTGATATCGGCAGCTCCAATTGGATCATTTGTGACTGTCATTTGCATAAAATTAATATGCACTCATCAGTTTACGGTATGCCAGATTCTTATATCAAGGCACAATATCTTTAGTTCTCGAGGGTACTAGTAGTGACTATTTGAATAAACTTAATAGAAGGCATCATTTTTCAGGATGATAGAAATCCGCACGGTCAAGGGACACCAAATAGAAATAGAATAAAATATCAAACACAGGTCTAAGAATTGTGAGATTAAATAGCCCTAAAGTGAAGCACCATTGTCTGTCTCATCATCATGTGTCCATGGATTGTCTACTTCTATCCAGCCTTTGAAAGCTTTGGAATCTATAGTGCGGTCAACAACAGCCTCGGGCTTTCCCTCTTGACAAGCAACATCATCTGATGAAAGGCTGTGATTGAAGGATCTTTTAAATGGTTCCGGAAATTCATTTTCTGGGCATTCACAGACACTGCAATCCCGCAAACGGCACATACCATCATCTGGCCAGAAAGGGCAGTCACACCATAACTTAACCTAAGAAGCAAAATATGGACCAGAAATAAGAATAAGAGAATATTCAGCTTATTAGGGGAGGACCATTTCAATTATGCACAATATCAGCTAACAAGTGAATAAAAATGAAACTCAAGGAGTCCAGCTTAAAAATAAAAATCAAAAAGTGGAAAGCCCCTGAGTTTACAATTCCCCACTCAAGCCTGAACATTCATTAAAACAGGCGGTGGCACAGCACATTACAAGCTACAAGATCAAATGACTGATTTTGGCTTTCATAAGGCACTAAATTTATAACTAAAGGGAGATACATGTTTGACAGTATTACATTACCAAGAAAATCATATTTTGAATGAAAGAATAACACAGAAGCTTATATTAGGCAGAATTACTTTATACCAGTTTAAATTTCACACTATTTACCTAGTCAATGTTGCCAATGTTGGATGGAAGTACATTTAGTCAAATTACAACGTATTTAGCCTCATTACAAGAATTAAATAAGTAGATTTCACATAGACAACTTAGAATAAGAGGTTCTAGGGCTGTAAAATAAATACAAAACACAGTGTTAATCAAGTTTTTAAGTAAGGTGAGAACAAAAATAGCAAAACAGGAAGATCAGTTACTATAAAAATGTATGTATATCAAATAAAATTGTTGAATCCTTGATTTTAATGTTTTCTACAAAACATATGCTTCAAATATAATCTGTTGAAATAAAACTGAAAACAAGTTGTTAATCGAGTAATAGTACTCATTAATAGATTAACATATCTTTTACTCGAATAACATTCCATCTTAATCGAGTAATTTTGTTAGGAAATGTCAGTTTTAACTAACTTTCAAAGATTACTCAAGTAATGAATGTTATTAATTAAGGTATATTAGGGTTTGAAGGTTCAATTAGATTAATCAGCTAACATACTGAACTTAATCAAGTAATAGCTTATAATCGAGTAAGGAGTTATTTCAGTCGAGTAACAAGCATTTTATTTGACTAAGTTCTCTTTGTAATCGAGTAAAGTCAAGACACTTAAGACATTAATCGATTACTCATTTACATTACTTGAATGATGATGAAGTAATGTTAATCGAGTGACCAAGAAGTTAATCGACCAAGAGATATTTTAGTAGAGTAACATATCTTTTTAGTCAAGTAATTATTCTATGACAGTTGTACTCAATGGATTAATCGACTAAGAGTTATTCCTTAATTGAGTAACATCTTGCTTAGTCGAGTAAGATAATCGTTTGATTGAGTAATAATACTTTGATAGAGATGTACCTAAGAGTTTAATCGACTAAGTGTTAGTCTTTCAAGTCTTGGTCTTGACATTTCCTCCCCCTTAAAATAGTTCTTGTCTCCAAGAAATCACAGCAATGAGCCATTCTTCATCCAATCCCAGCTTTCACTATCTGATTTAGACCATTCCTTCACCTTTTCTTTTCCCTTCCTTTTTTCTTTTTTCATTCCTTACTTCTCCTTCTTGACCTTTTCCTCCTCTAGTGTAGAACCATATGTATTCAATGCAACAACCTGATAAGGTGCAGAATTCCTGACCTTTATGCAATAACCACACCAATGAGTTTTAGTAGTAAGTACTCCAGCAGCAACCAGCTCTTCCACCATCTTCCATTCCTCAACATTCTCGGACTCCAACAGTGCTTTAAATGCATTTGTTGCTTCCAGCTTGCTAAGGTACACCAAAGGTTCTTCAACAAATTTCTCCTCCAATAGTGTCGCAGTTATTTTTCCTAATGAATCAATATTTTTTTTCCAATTCAAATTGTTCCTCAGTTTCTTGTAAGTCAAAAATCTGAGGAAGAACTCCCACATTAGTTTCCTCATAGATGAATGATTTTTTAGTTAGAATTACCTAATCCAATGTAGGTACTTCATCAACTTCTTGCAGATCGGAGGTCTTAGGTAGGAATCTAGCTTCGACTGGAATCAATTCTGCAATAGATCTAGAATAAAGTTCTACTGATATACTGACATGAAACTTCCTTAAAATCAAATCCAGTAAATCATCAAGATTTTGGTTGAGGTTAGCGAATTCCTTCTTGAATCTGTTCTCCATTCCATAATTCAAATTCGTCAGATTGTACTCTGGACAGCAATTGTTACTGCTTCCAAAAATCGGACTGCTCTGATACCAATTTGTCAGGAACCCAAGCTTGACCGTAATTTCTTTGATGAGGGAATTGAAAACAACAACAACAACATATCCAGCCGTTATCCCACTATGTGGGGTTGGCTACATGAATTCTAGACTTCTATGTGGGTTACATCCCAACAGATAGTTTGTCTAGAATTCATATTTGGATCCGACTAGATTTTACGATGGCTGTCGGCTACCTAACGCAACCCTCCTCCTTTATCCGGGCTTGGGACCGGCAGTGGATAATATCCCCTGGCGGAGTAATGATGAAATGAAGTTTGAACACCATCTTCACATGGAAAAATTTCATGAGATGGTGGTGAATGAGGATAATTGATATAGTTGTGTTCCATAACTTAGTTGACATGGTGAAACCAACAAGTACAATATGGAAACACAACATTGATGAGGGAATTGAAAGAGAGGGAGAAATAGAGAGAAAAATGGAGAAGAATCAGATTGGTTAAGAGGGAGCCCTAAGAATTGAGAGAGAGAGAAAGGAGAATTTAGACAGGGAGTAAGGAGAAATAGAGAGAGGTAGAATTGCAAAGAAAGGAAGATCTTTAATTTACAATAATCATAATGATTCTCGGCCACGTGGTTATAACTTTATATACAAGCCAACCACAAATTTTAAGGGGCAATTACCACTCCTCCACTATCAATAACTACTCCTAAATGACTACATAACCTCCTAAATCAATCCATAACCAAGAGTTACAGTAATAACTCCTCCTACAAAAATAAATTAAATTGTTGTAAAAATAATTAATTAACTGTCCTAATTGTGACAAAAGGTTAGGTGCTTGAGCATCAAAAGCACACTTCGTAAAGGTTTCAGTTGCATCCTGATAAAAACTATGTAAAGGTTTTAGCTTAGCCTTCTAAAAGCTATATAGAGTAAGTTGTTAAAAATCATTAATGAGAAGTTAAGGTAGTGGAGTAAGCAGTTGGGGCCAAACCAGTATAAATAGTTGTGGGCTACATTCTTACTTTATTTACTTTTAAGTTTTTTTAAAATTTGGGTGAGCTTAATCCACTCTCCTTTTAACCTAATTGTCTTTCAAAAATCAAACTACATACAAGACTACCCTTTAATTGGTCACGCTTTGTGGGAATTTATCGGGCTATAGGTGAAGATAAATATACTAAAGGCTAAGTTCAATACTAAAGGAAGAATTCGAAAGGATTGTCCAATGATATTAGCAAGTGCTAAAAATTTGATTACACGTTTCAGGATACTATTCTTTAAGAACAGCTAGACAATCAAAAGTAAAAAAAATATGCATCCATAACAATCAAGAAAAAAGAAAAATATTCCAGAACCATTAAGCAGTCCATGCCTCTCATCATGCAATACAAAATCAGTAGGGAATATTAACATGCCTTGAAATACCGGAAAAATGGGGTTTTAACCAGCTCTTGGAGCAAGATGCTCAAGACTTCCTCATTAAGATGGTCTACCGTCTCGTAATCACAGCAACAGTCCTCCACTATCCCATTTTGCATATGTGTATCCTGCATCAATTTTACCAAACAAACACTTATTTCAACTCAGAATAGTAGATTCCTGCAACTTGTGAAGAGAATAATGAAAAAGAAAATACTAATGCACTCTTTTTTAAATAATCAAACCAACAAATGAACTTTCTTAAGAAACATCTATTTTAGTTTTCTCCTTAATTTTCTGACCTCGCCAAATAATTAGCAAGTTTAGCTTCAAATCTTTTTTTTTTTTTTTTCTTATCTTTTTCTCTACCCTCTATATTCCCCTTAAACATTCAAGGCCCAAATACAGTAGTAAAATCTAAGAATCCAACGCACTCTCGGATTTCTCCCTAATGTTGAATGTAACTTCAAGCATAACAAACCACAAAACATAAAGAACAAAATTTCCGAGAAAAAAATATGCATAATAAAGATTCTACTTCATGAAAGACTACTTTTAGGTTAATTTCTCGAAAAACAAGCATGAGCGAAACGGAAAAGTACCCAACCACAGTGGCATCGGTCGCCCCTTGAATCGAAGACACCAATCGTCGACGCACCTCTATAAGCTAGCGCGACGGCCAAGAAGATGGCGATGAGAGCGCCGGCGTGCCAAACCCATGGGATCCGTCGCCGATTCTCGTCAACCACGGTATTCGCCATCACTGGTTCAAGTAATATTCAAGTGCCAACTCTAAAAATCGACAATTTGGTTTCTGAGAAAATTATGCATACGAGAAGAGAAAGAAGAGAGTAAAGAATCACAATGTATGCCTTTCGTCTTTGCAGGGCTTTCTCAGTAACCAAACAGCAGGGAGTTAAAAGTGTAGAGAGAAAGGGATTCGAAACGGTGGGCCTCTGTATTCCGGTTGGCTCCGCCGGTTGGAAACTGGAAAACCGGCGAACTTTCGTAGTGGAAGTTTCTGTGATCTTCCAATTTAAGATTTTGGTAAATTATAGCAATCTTCCCCCAAAATTAACCTAATTATAAGTTAAAAGGCCTACTATTTCATATTTACACTTTCTATTCTCATTGTGACGAGGAATTAGAACTGAGGTGACATAGGATTCTCACTTGTCATCTGAGTGAACATTTTTTCTGTTTTTTGTAGTATAATTATTTAATTATACAATTTAATAAGTGTAATAACAATTTATTATTAGAATATAAAAAATAAATTATGCAAGACACTTAAAATTTGGTATTTTTATAATTATCCCTATTTAATTAGTCCGTTAAGTTTAAAATTAAGTTTATTAATAAAATTTATATTTTTAAGTCTTACAGTTTCTTTCTCTAAATCTTATAATAATTTTTTCTACTTTTTTTTTTTTTCAATTATTTTTTCAAAGTCTATTTCTTATTTCTTTCTCTAAAATAAGTAACAGATTATATCTTCTCCAAATAATGATATTTTCACCAAACGAGACTATTAACCAAAATTATTGAGCAAGTGAATGAAAAGATTAAAATATCTTTACTTTAATTTTCACAATTATTGAATCATGGTATGTATTCTCACATTTTGAAAATTAAACTAAAATAGTGAAATCAATGTGGTTGTATTGTAACCTACCTTTTGAGGCAGTTTTCCTAAAAAAATCTTTAGTAAGAATTCTCTAGAAAGAGATAATTATTCTCAAGAGAGATTTCTCTAGAAAGAGGTTTTTGAGGCCTACATAACTCGGTTAAGTAATTTTCCTAAGCAAAGTCTTTAAGGAGATTCATCTCCCATGCTACTTAGCCACATTGTTTTGTACAACATGGCTTACCTCTTTTTGGGTTCTTTTTCCTTCTGGAGATCATTCTTTTGAGGGGATTTTTCACTAGGGTCATTCCAAACTTAACCATGGGATAATCGTGTGTAGTTAGGAAAGTCGCGCAACCCAAAATTTGAGGAGTCGTGCATCCTTTACATGTGTATGCCATCTATCTCAGTCACTAGTTAATGTCTATAAATACCCTCTCAACCCCTTGTGGTTAGGATTCTAATTTCCAATCCTGGATTCCAATTCTAATTTCCTGATTCTAGATTTGATACCTCTTTAACTTTTCAAGTGACCCAAACGACTATTCTACGTAGTTCTTTGATAAAATCATCATATATTTGGACCACCAACTGCATCCACATTGCTTTCATGTACTTTCTTTGCCATAGCAATGTTTGATTTAAGTATTGAAGAGCCCACGTAAAAGAAATCTCTGTATGCACTTTAACTACTTTCTGCCTTGCAAACCACTTCTTCAAGGATATTCCCTTGCTTTCGTGGATAGCCGATTGAGCATCTCTTCAGCTATGTTAGATTCTTTCAGATAGACTCTTGTGTTCCATCCTATCCTTTCTGACTTCTTGTTGAACTTTTTCGAAATAAATAAATATTAATTATTGTAGCCTAGCAACAACAAGTTCCATGAGAAATAATTTTTAATAATGTCAAAAGATAAAAAATTTCATTTTAAAATTATGTTTTTTTTTATTTTGGATTGATGATCAAAATTATTAAGGTTTTAAAAATTAAGATTACAAATTTGGGGGTTACCTCAAAGAGATTTGGACAAAAATCAAGAGTTTTTAAATCAATGAATTGTCTATTTAGACTATATTAATCTTCCAATATTAAATCTAGCTTAAACCAAAGATAAAATTTATGTGTTAAAAGTGTCATGAATCTAAAAAGAACACAATAATCACTTTTGGAAAATTAATAATTGAGTTAAAAGCTTTGTTCAAGAAAATATAACAAAAATAGTAGGTATGATAATTTGTTCCTATTTCCGGCATCTCCATTTTATCTAGTTTGAGTTAAAAGTTAGCTTTAATTTATAGGTAAATTGGAATTGGATTCAAGTTAATTTAAATTAAAAAAAAAACTTAAAATACGAAGACTATGTTTTCAACATCGGAGATAATACTCCTTTTCTTGAATTAAGAATTGATCCAGTCCAATCCAATCTGATATTGACCCTAATCAATTTCATCTTTGGTTTAAAAATTGATTTGATCTAATCCGATACCAACCCTAGTCGGTGTTATATATTTCAAAAGATATTTATATTATTTATTTTACTTGCTATAATTTTCTTCTTCCATTTCCATTTCCCTTTTTCTTCCACTTCTAGAGAATTCTTTCACCTTCAAGAGCCCTTTTCCATGTGTGAAATTCAATTTCACTTATTATCGATGTTGCACCTGGAAAACTATTGAAATTTCAACTTTGAGATCACTATTGAAATTACAACTGAAGTTACTATTGAAATTGCGACTAGAAGTCACTATTGAAATTTCGACTGAAAGTTACTATTAAAATTGCAGCTAGAAGTTGGCAAGTTGAAATTGTTCACTTTCTTCCATAAATACAACATCTCCATTCTCTGAGATATAATCTTCAATTTTTCTAACAATCTAAAAGTAAATGGCCTTTTCCGTTATGAACAATTCTATTGACAATACTATCAATCCAAATGGTAAGGAAAATCCTATCAATGTTCTATCTCATGTTATATCCACACCATTGTCATATGCCAAGGCGTTTCTTGACATATCTAAGATCGAAGTTTTTTCATTATTGTGTGTGTGGCATAATTTACCTTTAGATTGTTGAAAAAATTAAAGATTATGTTTCAGAGAATGAAAATGATGTATTTATAGAAGAAAGTGAACAATTTCAAGTGGTGGCAAGGAAAAATAAATTCAATACTTGACGTGCAAGGAGTCGCCATTTCGTTAACCAGATACCCAAACCCAAAGATGGTGACAAACAGTTGGAAAATCGAGTGCATGCCAACAAGTTATGCAGGTACACCATTATTAATGCCTTATCTGATGATTTGTTTGACGTTTACTGTCCTTATAAAGAAGCAAATGAGATATGGAGTTCCATGATCTCCAAGTACACCGCTAAAGACGTCAGCACACAAAAGTTCATAATTGGAAAATACTATTGATGGGAGATAATAGACGACAAAGACATCAAAATCCAAATCAATGAGTACCAACAGCTGGTGAAAGATCTGAAAGTTGAAAAGGTTAACTTGCCAGAAGAATTTATACTTGAGTTGTTGATTGAAAAGTTGCCCGAGTCCTAGAATAACTACAAGCAACAACACAAGCACAAGAAATTATCGCTGTCATATCTCATAGTCCACATCATCATCGAAGACATAAATCAAAAGGAACTGAAGGCTACTTGAGCAAAAGAGATTGTTTCAAGGCCAACCTAGTGCAAGGGAAATGTACCAACAACAACAATAGGTACTCCTATAAGAACTCTTAAGTTTAATTTCAAGCCCAAAATTTCTTACCCCAATTTTAAGAGAAAAAAGAGTAATTATTTTGCTTGTAGAAAGCCAAGACACCATGTACCTCAATGTCAAAAGAGAATGAGAAATGACCATTCTACTAAGGCCAATTTGGTTGAAGTAGATGACAATAAAATAATAGCTATGGTCATTTCTCAAGTGAATCTCGTGGCCAATATGAATAAATAGGTGGTAGATTCTAGTGCTACTAGGCATATATGTGCAAACAAAATTTTTTTTTCCTCCTACACACCTATATTGTAACACCCGAGGACAATTTTGAGGATGAAATGATATTTGATAAAGGGCAAAGTTGGAAATTTGGGAAAAATGAGACTTTAGGGCACACTAACCCAGTTTCGGACGATCAAATTAGCCAGAGGGAGTACCTCGGACCCTAGATTGTCCAAGAAAATGGTATAGTATCGACAACCAATTAAAATTAAGATTTTTAGTGGTGAAATAAAGAAGATCGGGAACAGTTTTCGGTACAGCAAAATACAGTTGCCCATTTAGGTCGTATTACCGAATTGTTGTAAACGACGTCCAAAAAGGCAACGGAGAGTTTCTTGGAATAGTATTTGATGTGTATAACAACCCTTAAGTAGGTTCGGGTTGAATCGAATGGATTTGAGGTTAAATAAATCAGTCGGGCTAAAGTGTAATTATCTAAAAATGCCCGAAGGAGGTCTAAACAGTAATTTTTCAAAAGTTTCAAGGGAGAAATGAGAAGTACTAATCTTGAGGGTCTTAGTGATAGTGTTAGAAACATCAGGGGCTTGAGGAAAAGGACCAAAATGCAAAAAGAAAACTTCAAGGGGCTAAAGTGCAATTTTTAGAAAATTGCACAAAGAGGCAGATCTGGCCGCGCGATTTGGCTAGAAAATCCGGCCATTTGGCCGTCAAGTCTTGTCAAGTGAGGGTCTAGGGCGTCCTATGAGGCGTGGGAAAGAAGGTATGGCCGGAAAATCGGCCACGTGGGGTGTTTTTTGGCTATAAATAGCCAAGGGTTTCGGCCGAGAAGAAGGCACCAAATCGAGCTCATTTTCGATCGATTTTTGGAGCTTGGATAGGGGGCTTTTGATCTCTTGGAGCCAAGGATCATTTTGGCACCGGTTTGAGGCATTTTAGAGTAGGATTGAGGGTGTTTCGAAGGTGGCCGAGGGTTAGAGGCAGACCGATTTCTGCCACCTGTAAGTCGATTTTTAAACGTCTTCCCGACGTCCTTTCGGCATGAAACCAGCGGGGTTGTGATCGACTTCTCAAGAGCTTTCAAACGGCACCGGAATCGCGGCCATCGGAGCACCTGCCGGCGACCGGCTGAAGGTTGAAGACGACTGGCGCGTGACTGGCACGCGCCAGTTCAAACCATGCTATCCACGCGCCGCGCGTGAGGGCGCGTGGCAAGTCAGGTATTTTTGAAATTTTTTTTATTATTTTTGGAAAATTATTTTATTAATTATGGTGCAAGAAAATTTAGAAAATTATTGGAGAAAATGGTCATTTTGCAATTTTCAAAGTGAAAAAGGCTTAGGAAAAATAGGAAAAAGAATTAGAAAATCCTTAGAAAATTTTGGGAGATAGGAATTAATTATTTATGAATTATTGTAAAGAGAAATCAAGGAAAAATTTTGAGTAGGTATTTATTAGAATTTTTAAGGTGAAATATAAAGAAAATAGGAAGAAATTATGGAAAATTGAAAAAATAGATATTGATGTGATTTTGAACAAATGTGATGACTAAGGTATCGTTGAGACTCGAGGTTAAAGTACAAGAGCGCCAGGTGCAAGAAACGAGGCTAGGCACGCCAATCGAGGCCAGGCACGCAAATCGAGGCTGACCGCGCTTGACAGTTGGAAATCCGTCTAAAGGTGAGTATTCTCCCCAAACTCGGTTTTGACTTGTGAGTGGTTCTTCCTGAAAGATTTCAAATAACATATGAATGGTTTTACTGTGAGTGTTCACCCCCAAATGACTGTTTACATGTGCATTAAACGTTGATTTTAAGTATCGATTTAAATGACGCATGTTATGAGTTTAAGTGATGCATGTTATGATTTTTCGACCATTGGCTTGTTTTGTGTCGTTCATGTGGTATGTGGGTTGTTAACCTATGACAAAGCCCAGAGTAACAGCACTCGGAATGCGTACCTGGATTAATGCTTGGTGACCACTTGGGACGGGGCTGAGACGGACTTCACCCTACGGGACCCAAGTGGCGGGGCTGCGTGTAATACCCTATGTTTAGATAAGACTGCCACGTAGTTTTAATAAGTTTAGAATACCGAAAAATAGATTTTATAGCAACTTCAAGTACCAAATCAACTACAGGGAATGCCTAAAAGTGAAATTGTCCAAGGAAAATTATATGGTATCGATGAGTGTGTCGAGATAGGATTTATGGTATCGAAAGAAATCGAATTTGGAACAGTTTCCGATACAGTAAAAATACAGCTATTGTTTAGGCTGTAAAACCGAATCATCGTAGGAGTCTCCTGAAAAATTAACGGAACCCTAGGGGGGCTCCGGTTTTACGTAACGAGCAACCCTTCAGTGGTTTTAGGACGAAACAATAGCCCGGTAAGGACACTGGGGCGAATCGTCATTTTCGACTAAGCTTTAAAGTTATTAATTTTGTGTTTTCAGTATCAAAATGTCAATTAATTCAGTGTTCGAGAATATTATTGTAATCAAATAATTATTCTAATAAATTTAAAGTGAAAATTGAGGTCAATACATAATTTTTATATATATATATTAAAAGTAATATACAATATATAGTGTATAAATATATATATATGTATGAACTCTTGGCTGTGTGCGTAGCTTCGGAGAAGCTTTTAATGCCGCGATTTGGGCTGCTGAATGTGGCTGTAAGCAATTAATAGAGAGATTGTGAGCAGCTGAAATTAAGGAAACGTGGCAGCAAAGCAATTAAGAAAGCAGCTGAATTCAATGAAGCAATTAAAGGGGAGATTTTCGCATTAAATGAGATGAGTAATGCGCAAGCTTGTAACAGTGAAGCCAGCGCCTATAAATTGGCAGTGAATTGAGCAACGGAGAAGCACCAAAGAGCTCGAGAGAGATCAAGCAAGGGAGAGAGAGAGAGAGAGAGAGTATGGGGAGAGAGTTAAAAGAAGGTGCGGCCATGGCAGCCATGGCCGCAACCATGGAAGCACCACGACGAGCAGGGGAGGTCGCCGAAGCATCAGCGGTGGCGGCGGGCAGCGTGGTGGCAATCAGAGACTCGACTGGAAGCGGCAAGGACAACCGAGAGGTGGCCAAAATTCGGCTGCACAAGCAGCGGCGGCCATGGCCGCAAGTTGCTGCAGCAAGCCGGCGGCAGCCGCGGCTAGCAGGGGCCGCGTATGGCTGCCAGCAGCGGCGCGGCAGCGAGGCAGTGGCGGGGGAGGGCGGAGGCGATCGACGGAGGACGGCGGCGGCGGCTGGCCAGCGGCTGGAGCGGTGGGCGGCAGTTGCAGGCGGCCGCGGGTGAAGAAGAAGAAGAAAGGGAAGAAGAAGAAGAAGAAGAAGAATAAGAAAAGAAGGAAGAAGAAGAAGAAGAAGAAAGAAGAAGAAGAAAAGAAGGAAGAAGAAGAAGAAAGAAGAAGAAGAAAGAAGGAAGGAGGAAGGAGTTGCAGGTGCGCGGGAAGCAGGGGAGAAGGAGGAAGAAGAAGAGAAAAAAAGAAAAAAAAAGGAAAAAGAAAAAGAGAAAAGAAAAAGAAAAGAAAGAAAAAAAAATAAAGGAAATAAGGGGAAAATTCTGGAAAAATCCCGAAAGATAGGAAATCATGTTTCGGTGATATCCCGAAGATTTTGGTGAGAAAAACGGCTCGGGCACGCTTTTCGGGAATATCGCACGCAAATTGAGGAAATCGGAGATGCTAAGCCAAGGTGAGTAAAAATTCTCTAGAAAATTTCAGAAATTCCAAAATATTATTTTATGAATTTTCGTAGTGAAATATTTGAGAAAATATTTCTAGAAATATTTAATTTGGAATTATTGAGGAAAATAGGAAGAAATAGAGAGAAAATTATAGAAAATGCCAAAAATTATGGAAAAATAGGTTTTAATGTTTATTTAAATACCTATGATGATTAGGATGCTTTGAGGTCAAAGATGAGGTGTTTGACGCGAATTTTGAGGTTGGCACGCAAATCGAGGCAAGGCACGGATTACGAGGTAGCCCGATAAGCTCTAAAAGGTAAGTGGTACTTCCTCGAAAATGTTTTCATCATATTGACATGCTCTGATATGTATCTATCACGTAAAATGCATACATGATTATGAAATGCATGATTACACGTTGATATCATTGATCACACGCATATGAGGCCGTAGGGAGTACGAACTGGCACCGCTGCCTTACCAAGGGTGCACCCATACACCCCGGCTTCGAAAGAGGTGGCCGCTAAAATGGTAGGTAGCATGAGGGGTGCAGTTGACACCTACGAGGAAAGACATTGCATACACTCATGACATAGCATTACGTACCCTTACTTAGATGGTTTATCATCTAACTTGGGTTTGCCCCTGGAACATTCAAACGTTCCAGATGGAGACTGTAGCAGGTACGAAGATGAATGAGGCATGAAATGGCACTTAGCTAAGTGCATGATGAATGAACGATAAGATGAATGAATGTGATGTAGCCCATGTGTTTAAGTCCTGCTACTACGAAGTCTGAACGCTTTGAAAATTCATGATGTAAGATATGATGACGTGATATAAATAGTTAAGGATTATGTACATTTGTTTTACTTTTCGAATGTTATGTCACAACGTTTGTAATAAATACTTGTCTAGTTATTCATGTATATATATTGCCATGAGCAGGTTCGATTCAGCTTCCGCTTTGTAAATTGTATTTATCTCTAGTGTGTAAATTAAACACTAGATAGGCCTTAGGGAATTTCGGGATAATGTAATGATTAAAAAAAAAAAATAGACCAAATTTCCTAAGGTATAACACGCCCGAGAAAGCGGGCTGTTACACTGCGAGTGGATACCATCCCGGTTGTTGGCTCAAGTGGCGGGACTGCGAGTGGACACCACCCCAGGATCCTTTGAGCGGTAGCATTAATGCCGAGATGACGTCGATTCCGAGGATAGTGCTGACGTGACACTCTTGGGGCTAGGGTTGTGTTTTGGAATACTTTTGAGTGGGAGCGTAAAGCCTGACAATGACAGTGGGGTGATTCCTGGGTTCATGTGTCGAGGTTGTCCCTCTTAAGCAGGATCGGTTTGCCAATGGGTCGATTTGGTCGTGTCGCCTTTAGAGAGATTGCGTTTTCCCCGGTTAGGGTTAAATGCGTTGGGATTCTCTTAGGCTGGTGCATGTTAAGATTTGTCGATTTTGTGTACATGATTCTGCATACATTCATGAAAATGTTTTTGAACTCTCACTTAGATGATTCAGCATCTAATTTGGACTATGTCCCTGGAATATTCAAACGTTCCAGGTGAAAGCAGTGGCGTCAAGAGAAAGAATGTCGTCAGGATGTAGCAGTTGGTTTTGTCTATGTTTTCAATGTTCAGAGATTATGTAATGTATTTTCATGTGAAACATCGATTTAGTTATTGTAAAAGAAATTGTCAGTGATATGTATATATTTGAGGTTTCGATCTTGCTTCCGCTGATATGATTGATGATGCCTGTCTTAGTTTATTTATTAAATGTTGTTATACTAAGAAGGTACGATCGAGATTGTCGGGAAAATGGTTTTGATGGCTATCGAGGGATTTATGTGGTGTTTGATTTGAATTTTCTCGAAATCTCGAATTAACGCACGCTTTGGAAAAGTGGGACGTTACATATATGGGATCGAGAAAAAAATGTGTGCCTAGCTAACTCAAGAACTGCACAAGTTCTTGGAAAAGGCAAGATTCTTCTCAAGTTGATCTCAGAAAAAACTCTAACTTTGCAAGATGTGCTACATGTTTCAAACATGACGGCAAACCTGGTTTTTGTTACTTTTTTGGGAAATGTGGGGGTTAAAGTGTCTTTTGAATCTAATAAGATTGTAATGATAAAAAAAAAAAATATTTTTGTGGGAAAAGGGCTATTATCATAAGGGACTCTTTGTTCTGAGTGTTGCTCAAATTATGAATGAGAATGATGCATCTTCTTCTTCTTACTTGATTGACTCGTATGATTTTTGACATACTAGACTATGACATGTTAGTATTTCTTACATCAAGAAAATGAAATCACATGGCTTGATTAGTGGTATAAATAATTCATGCATGGATAAGTATGAAATTTGTGTTGAGACTAAATTGACTAAGAAAATATGTTCGTCTGTTCATAGAGAAATTGAATTATTGAGTTTGATTTATATAGATTTAAGAGATTTAAAACAGACTATGACTAGAGGTGGTAAAAAAATATTATGTGACTTTTATATCGATGATTTTTCTAGATATACTAAAGTATATTTACAATTAGAAATAAAGATGAGGCTTTTGATGTGTTTCTTATGTATAAGCCTAAGTAGAAAATCAATTAAATAGGAAAATTAAAAGAATAAGATCATATAGAAGTGGTGAATATGTTTTTTTGAATAACTTTTGTGAAAAAAAATTAATTATTCATGAAGTTACACCACCTTATTCACCTGAATTTAATAGTGTAGTAGAAAGGGAAAATATGACATTTAAAGAAATGATGAATGTTATATATGCTTGTTAGTTTCTTCTGTACCTAATAATTTATGGGGGGAATTCCTTATAAAAAAATTGGTAAGACACCTTATAAATTTTGAAATGGTTACTCACCTAACTTGAAATATTTAGAAGTTTGGGGTTGTCTTGCTAAAATTATATTGCCTGATCCCAAGAAAAGGAAATTGGGTCAAAAACTTCTTATTACATGTTTGTTGGTTATGCTAGTCATAGTACCGCATATAGATTTCTTGTGTTAAAAAGTGATGTGCTTGATTACAATACTATTATTGAGAAAAAAATGCAGAGGTATTTAAAAATATTATTCCTTTGAAAATTGAAAGAATTTTTTCTTCACCTGCCAGAAATTCTACTTCACCTATTGGTCAAAATAATTTTGAAAATTCGAATGAGGAACTGAGAATAAGTAAAAGGCAAAGGAAATAAACTTCTTTTGTAAATGATTTTTATACTTAGGGTGTGTTTGATAGGGGTGAAAAATGATGGTGGAATTCATTTTCCACTCAAATTTCAGGAAATTCTATCAAACAGTTTTTTTTTTTTTTTCAATAGAATTTGAATTCCATTTTAATTCAAAAAGTAGAGATTTTTCTTGAAATCAAAGAATTTGAATTTCTAGGGGTTGGGGTAAGAATTGAAATTCCATCCCACTTTCCATCCTTCAATCAAACGCACCTTTATTGAAAATGACCCTTCAATTTTTACAGAAGCTATTTTTTCTTCTAATGCTATTTTTTGGAAATAAGCTATTAGCAATGAGATTGATTCTATTTTGTAAAATGATACTTGGGATTTGATTGATTTGCCTCGTGGGGCTAAATCGATTGGTTACAAATGGATTTTCCAAAAAAAAAATAATCTTGATGGTTCGATTGAAAAATTTAAATCTAGACTTGTTGCAAAATGTTTTATTCAAAAATAAAATATTGACTATTTTGATATTGTTGAGCCAACTTGCTCATATTAATTAAGTTTTGATGATTAACAAAAATATTTTTATAATATAAATATTTTTTTTTACTCATACAAAAAGTAAAATTATTTTAAATTAAAAGAGAATTGTTTTTAGATATATTTTCTTGTTTTAATCATTTATGTCTCAAAAATTTATATTTAAATTTTCAAATTTTGAATTAAAGAAGAATTGTTTTTAAACATGTTTTCTCTTACTCATATAAAAAGTAAATTTATTTTAAATTAAAAGAAATTATTCTTAGACATCTTTCCTTGTTTTAATCATTTATGTCTCAAAAGTTTATATTTGAATTTTCAAATTTTGAATTAAAGGAGAATTATTTTTAGATATGTTTTCTCTTACTCATACAAAAAGTAAATTTATTTTGAATTAAAAGAGATTACTTTTAGACATGTTTTCTTATTTTAATAATTTATGTCTGATCAAAAGTTTATATTTAAATTTTCAAATCTTGATTTCTCATGTAAAAAGTAAATTTATTTTGAATTAAATGTAATACATGTTTTTTTATTGTTTGAGAAAATCTAAACATTTTTTAAATTTCAAACTTCATATTAACCCTTTCTTTAGTAGCTAAAATGCTTATAAATACCCATCAAACTCATTTTTTAAGTAGCCAAGTGCTTCCATTGCATATCCAAAGTACCTAAAACCTCTCAAACGCTCTCAAGTAAAGCATCCAAACAATTCGAGACTCTTGAAATATTATTGTGCATCCACCGAAGAGTTACAAGGCAAGAGAAGAAAAGTTTTTTAAATTTTCTACGACAAATCCGAACTTCTCCATTTGAGATTAAAAATTTATTTATTTATTTAAATATTATTGTCTTGTATAATTTGTTCTTAATTACTTATTTGTGTCCAAGTATGGACAAATTATTTGTAACATTTAAATTACCATTGTGAATTGTATAGGTTTCTTATAACCATTAAAAGCTAGGTGAATCTAGTTTCTAATGTAAAGTAGGAAGAAAATCTTGGTATAGTGGTTGCCTAAAATCGATTGTAATCTAGGTGTGTATCTAGTTTCCAATGTGAGTTAATGTGGAAACTTTAGTGAAATTATTTTAGTAGAATCCCAAGTGTGGTTAGACCTTGGGAGAATGAACTAGGTGTGTGTGAAGACACCGAATCACTATAAATTGTCTTGTGTCTCATTGTATTTATTTTTGTTATATCTTGTGGCTTACATTTATTATTAATCTCAAATATAATTTATTATATTTTTTAAATATATATTTTTTAATAAAATCATTAATTGAGAATATTTATTAAAATTGAAAAAAAATTTAATTACTCAATTCACCCATTTCTTGAGTGGCCATACCCCAAGGGACCAATAGATACTTATGCCCCTATGATTAGAATCTCTTCCATTTGTATTTTGCTTATTTTAGTTTCAATTTATAAACTTTATATACATCAAATGGAAGTTAAAACTCCTTTTCTAAATAGTGATTTTGAAAAAAAAAAATTATATGTTGCAACCTGAAGGTTGTGTTGTTTCTAGCCAAAAAAGTAAGGTTTGTAAATTACGTAAGTCTTTATATGGTTTAAAGCAAACACCTAAACATTGGCATGAAAAATTTGATCAATTCTTGCTATGTGATGAATTTTCATCTGTTGAGATAGATAAATATATCTATACAAAATTAATTGATAGTGACTATGTGATTATCTGATTGTATGTGGATGACATGTTTATTTTTTGGTATTACTCTTGATATAGTACATAAAACTAAATATTTTCTTAAATTTAAATTTGATATGAAAAATATGAGTGAAGCTAATATCATCTTGGGAGTTAAAATCATAAGGAATGATAATGATATTATGTTGTCACAAGGGCATTACATCGAGAAATTACTAAAGAAATTTGGTAATTTTGATGTGAGACCTATGAGTACTCCTTATGATGTTAATACTCAATTAAAAAAAAATTCAGGTGATCTAGTATCACAGTCTAACTATGCATAGATTATTGGGAGTTTGATGCATTTGATCAATTTTTCAAGACCTAATATAACTTATGTTGTGTGCAGATTGAGTAGATATACTCAAAATTCCAATCATGATCATTGGACTGCGTTAGTCAAACTAATGAAATACTTGAGAGGCACAATATGATTTATGTTATTCTACATAGTGGATTTCTCGCTCTATTAGAAGAATATAGAGATACTAACTAGATTTCTTATTCAAATAAAATAAAATTCACTAGTGGTTATATATTCACTCTTGGTGGGGGTGTTATTACTTGAAAATCAACCAAACAAACTATCATTACTAAATCCACCATAGAATTAGAGTTTATAACTTTAGACTTGGTTGGTAATTAGGCTGAGTATGTAGTTGAGAAACTTCTTAACCAATATTCCATTGAGTGTGAAAGCAACACCATCTGTGTCTATACATTGTGATTACCAAGCGATAATAGCTATTGTAAAAAATAAATCTTACAATGGCAAGAATAGATACATTCATTTATGACATGATGTAGTAAAACAACTGTTTAGAGATTGAATTATTTTCATTGATTGTGTAAAGTCAGAAGTGAATTTGGCTAATTCTCTAACTAAACCCTTGGATAGAAAATTAATAAATGGAATATCAAGGGAAATGAGACTATTGCCAACCAAAAAAAAAAAAAAATCAACAGTGATGGTAACCCAACCCATGTGATTGGAGATCTCATGAATTAGGTTCATATGGATAATAACAAATCATATGTTGATCTTGGTGAAGCATTATAATTTTTGTGGTATTCCATCCTATGGTGTAAATAGTGCATATTAATTGCAATGTATGAGGCTTGAGTTAAACTTTTAATGGATTTCATATCCCTTATGGGTAGCGTATAATATTGTAGTATAATATTGCGTGTGGAGTGAGATCGCTTTTATAAAATTTGTGACTAAATTTTTAAAGCATTCATTGTAATGGCCTGCCTCCCGGAACCTTCCAATTGCGAAGTAAAACGTTTTCTAATAATTAATACAATCATAACTTAAATTAATTAATTCTAACCGCATAAACTGTATAATCTAATAGTATAAAATTTATAATTTAAACATATAATATTTATACTAATTTTACCTACTTACCATAATATTTTAGACACAAAATAACCTCTAAAATCCCTTAATTTTCCCTCATTTCTTCCTTTCTTTCGTTGCGACCGCGCCTCATTCTCTCTTCAATTTCTCCCACTTCCTGCTCGTGCTTCTCTCCCAAAGCTGCCTGAATTTTTAAGCCTTTTAAAGAATTATAGCTTGCTGTCCAATACTCCCATTTGGAGAGACATTAGGTGGCTTAAAGACCACAAAAAGACATGGTAGGAAGACAGTCACGTCCCAGCCAAGAGGGTGCAGCCCATTGCCCATTTTATTATATATTATAATGTTAATATTAATTAAAACTATTTTATCTTATTATATAAAATATATATATACATATATATATACTACCATAACTTATAAGTATACTAACTACGAGCCTATATCATATGTACCCAGGTAAGCAACTTTTCCTTCTCCACATTGCCAATTTTTCTTTTATTTATTTCTAAAACTCAAGTCACTATTTTGACTTTACCACCACATACCTTTTTTACGATAATTATATAAATAGATGTTTATTCCTTACAAATTTGACAGCCTTTTCAATAACTTCTCTTTTATTTTATTATTATTTATTATTTTTTTCTTAATATAATATAGGATACAAGTTTCCCAATTACATTTTTTTCTACTCATAAATATAATTAATTTAATACCCTTAAGTATATTCCTTAAATCACAAATGCTCAATAAATCATTTTTAACACTCAAAATTATCTATTATTATATTCTCAAAATACCGGGATGTTACAGTTCCCCCCTTAATTGAATTTCGTCCTTGAAATTCACGCTTGGTCTATTTCCTCGAAATATGTTGAGCACTCACACGATATTACTCAACATCGTCTTTAGTACATTCCATATCATCATTTTTCAGTATCTCACCAAGCATCTTGCTTCCTAAGATTATCCATTAGGCCCCTGTCACTAGTTTTATTTCATATTGCATTGACCAAGTCAACTATCAAATTTTTTCCACAAAACAAACTTCCATTTTATTTATGATCACTTGCTTTACATATATGATGCCCAACACACCTTCACATATATATAACGGGCAACAGCAAAATTAACTAGGTCGAAAAAGTCTATATGTATCATACATTACCGTCTATCCCTTACATAGTTCCCTCCCTCGCTTCCTTGCTCAACATGGGGTGCCGTGAGGGCAAATACCCTTGAGCACGGGACCTATCAAAATTTCTCTAGTAAGGTGTTGGTGGCGCCATTATCTGCCTAGCGACTCCTCCTTGCAATCCAAGTGCAGGAGGTCTTTGGTCAAACCTCAGTCCTTGACCACCATACTAGGGTTGAGGGGCTTGCAAGCAACTATTTGCTTGATGACCTTTCTGTCCACATCGGAAACATGTTATACCCACATCTTTCCCTAGGTTCGTCGCCCCTCGCTGTTGAGGGCAATCCCGTTGCCGATGTCCTACTTGTCCGCACAAATAACACTCAATACTACCCAAGCGACAGGTTTCTCCATGTTTTTTCCCACAAATGTTGCATATCGAAGGACTTGCCACATTACCATCTGTTTGCATCTCTCATTTTCTTTTCTTATTGTCGCTAGGTCCTTGAGAGAGTTATGTCCATTTCTAGGATGTTTGACTATTCTTGAATTCATTTTGATCCCTTTCGATGGCATAGACCCACTGCACAACAATTGAAAAGTCGAGGATCCTTGCTCGTGCCAAAGCATATCGAATTTCTGCTCGAAGCCCTCTTTGAAACTTTGTCGCTTTCATGGCCTCTGAAGACACTAAGCCAGGAGCGAACCGAGCTAAAGAGGTAAACTCGGCCTCGTATTGAGCTACTGTATTATCTCCATGTTTCAGCTCGATGAATTCATATGTCTTTTGTTCCCTCACCCAATTGGGAAAGAAGCGTTCATTGAAAGCTATTTGAAATTCCGGCCACAGGGGTTCTCAATTTCCAAATCGTTAACGGGCCACTGCCCACCAACGCTCAGCGTCTTCCCTCAAAAGGAATGTAGCTAGTCATACATTCTGTCTATCTTCACATCCAATTGTTTGGAGATGTTTTTCCATAGCCATCATCCAATTCTTGGCCACAATCGCATCAACGCCACCACAAAACTCTGGATGGTGGTTTGCCATGAAGTTCTTGAGTAATTGGCCATTAGCATTGGCATTGCTACCACTCTCTTGAGCCTCGGGATTAGGGATTCACTCTTCATTGTTGCCAACAGGATTTCTTTCGCTTCCCTGGTTTGTTGGTTCCTACCCTGTCTGATTCGCCACGAGCATTTCCATTGTTCTCATAATTCCTGCCAAAGTTCCACGCATCTCGGCCATCTCCTGGCACCAATCCCCGCTAAGCTCCCCGGAAGTCTTAGGTGCGGTTGCGGCTTGGATTTGACCTAGCCTGTGAATTGGTGGCCTTCCCCTTCGAGTGCTCATTCTTCCTGCACATCCCACATACACAAGAATTCAATACCAAGACCACACTTAACCCTAGTCTTAAATCTCATCACTATAACCTCGCAAAAACCCATGACATAGAGCCTAGCCTGACCCGATCAACCTATGTGTGCAGAGTCACCTCTCTTAAACTTACTTTGATAGCAAACTATAATGGCCTGCTTCCCGAAGTCTTCCCGTTGTGAAGTAAAATATTTCTTAACAATTAATACAACCGTGACTTAAATTAATTAATTCTAACCGTGTAAACTGTATAATCTAACCGTATAATATTTATAATTTAAACATATAATATTTATACTAATTTTACCCCTTACCATAATATTTTAAACACAAGATAACCTCCAAAATCTCTTAATTTTCCCTCATTTATTCCTTTATTTCGTTGCGGCTGCGCCTCATTCTCTCTTCAATTTCTCCCACTGCTTGCTCGTGCTTCTTTCCAAAAGTTGCCTGAATATTTAAGGCTTTTAAAGACTTATATAGCTTGTTGTCCAAGCCTCCAATTTGGAGAGACATTAGGTAGCTTAAAGACTACAAAAGACATGGCTAGAAGACAGCCACGTCCCAGCCAAGAGGGTGCAGCCCATTGCCCATTTTATTATATATTATAATGTTAATATTAATTAAAATTATTTTATCTTATTATATAATATATATATATATAATGTTATAACTTATAAGTATACTAACTATAAACCTAAATATCACATATACGCACGTAAGCAACTTCCCCTTCTCCACATTACCGAGTTTTCTTTTATTTATTTCTAAAACTCTAGTCACTATTTTGACTTTAGCACCACATACTTTTATTATGATAATTATATAAATAAGTATTTATTCCTTACAAATTCGGCAGTCTCTTCAATAACTTCTCTTTTATTTTATTATTATTTATTTTTATTCCTAATATAATATAAGATATAAATTTTCCAATTCTATTTCTTTCTACTGATAAATATAATTAATTTAATACCCTTAAGTATATTCCTTAAACCACAAATCCTCAATAAAGTATTTCTAACACTCAAAATTATCTATTATTATGTTTTCAAAATATCGAGATGTTACACTCATCAATTCCAAGCATCCGTATGGCCTATTTGTGCAAAAGAGCAATGAACAATAAAGAATTGTAGGAGTGTAATGTGAACAGTAAAGTTTCTAATTTACAATAAAGATTATGGTTTATAGAAATTTTATATTTCACCATTAATTCTATAAATTAAACTTACTAGTTTTAATTTTAGTTCATAATCTAAAAAGCACTAGATACGATGCCTTACATTCAAATGAAATATGTGTGGGATTGTAATATATTTTAAAAGATATTTATATTATTTATTTTACTTGCTAAAATTTTCTTCTTCCATTTCCCTTTTTCTTCCACTTCTAGAGAACTCTTTCACCTTCTAGAGCCCTCTTTCAGGTGTAAAATTCAATTTCACTTACAATTAATATTGCGCCATGAAGACTATTAAAATTTTAACTTTAAGGTCATTATTAAAATTACGATTGAAAATTACTACTAAAATTGTGATCGAAAGTTACTACTGAAATTGCGATTGAAAGTTGGCAAGTTAAAATTGTTCACTTTCCTCTATAAATACAGCATCTCTAATCTTTGAGACATAATCTTCAATTTTTCCAACAGTCCCTTCCATCTTTGGTTTAAAAATTTTAAGAATTTTAATCTCAATTCAATGGGACAGAAGAAAAACGCTTAATTACACCAAATTTGAGGTCCACGTAAGACAGTCAAAGGGTGAAAATGAGGTGGAGGAGAGTCAAAAAAGCATGAGATTTAGGAGTGGAGAGATCACAAGTTCTGGGTCTCTGGAAATGAAAAAATCATTGGTCAACACTGCAATGCGTCGTCACCCCAACCCACTGCATATCATTCGTTTCAATTCCGTTCTGAAATGGAAGCTAAAAATCGGCCACTGTCCACGCCAGCCACCGCGCGCCATTATTGCAATTTACAGCCCGATGACGTATGCACTGGAAGTAAAATCATATTTATCGGTGAACATACAAAATTATATTAAATCGAACACAATTAGTAACCGTTCATTTCACAAAAAAAGGATTAACGGCCGCCGCCGCCGCCAGACAAGCGTGGTCTACGTGGAAGTTACCTAATTTTATAAAAAAGGAACCAATTTCACTTGTATGTTCTATTTTAAATATGAAAACATAAGAGAAAATTATCTTGATTTATAATTAATAGTCTTAATAAAATGATAAGTAATTGTGTTAAGAACTAATTAGTCTTGTGTTCCTTCCAGTTTCATAAATTCAAGTAAACTTCCAAATCTCATATATATGATGATCATTTGTGATTTAATTTCATTGAGATTAAGGGATATATAAAAGACCCAAAAAAATTATGACCAAAATTTAATAGAGATCGATATTATGTGTGTGATGAATGAGTTTTAGATACAGTTGTACTAAATAATTAATTTTCTTCACTTATATAACTTAAAACTCAAAGTTAGCATCATGAATTAAAGAAAGACTAAGTTTGATCTATATATGGCACACAAATATCCATTAATTCTCAACTTTACCTCTTTTTGCTAGGGAAAAGAGGAAAGTGACACCTTCTTACAGTACATCTACCCAAATCATCACTTTTTAAAAGGTGCCCACCCTAGTATTTATAAGGTAATTACATGATGCATGCATGTTTATATTTATAAATGAACTAGCTATTAATATTCATATGTTAAATAATCAATTTTTGTAATTTCTTATATAAAAATTTATATGAATATATATTTTCCTTTATTTCTGCTAGAAATTAATTAATGTCACTGCCCCTTTTAAAATGATAATATTGTTATCCTCTACCCACCATGAAATTAAAAATGATGTAGATCCTTAGTCCTTACCCAACTTTCCCATAGAAAAATATAAATTAATTATTTTCAATTGCCAACCATATTTCTTTTTTTAATATTATAGGATTATTAATTACCCAAATCATTTCCTATATTAAATACATTGTGAGTTAACATTTTCTCTCTGATGAATGCCTCATATATAATTTCATGCTTCATATCGACCGATAATTGCAGGTTTACAACCAAACCCGCCATAAACCTCAAAGGGTGAAGAAGAAGTGGCCTGTAATAACTTCTGCAACTAAAAGTGTACTGATCCTCAACAAATAGTTTCTGCTAAGAAAGTAAAGAGAGAAAATGATTCATGGAGAGAGGCAGTTTATGATTAAGCAACCTTGTCGTTAATATTTCCGGGCAACCAAACAGCTCTGAAGTCTGAACCAGAGTAGAGACATATGGTCTCTACGTAATAATTAATTCATGATTCATCACTATAGCTATATATACATATATAAATATATGGGATATATAGTTAAAAAGCATGATAATGCCATGATCTTCTAGCATGGGTAATGTCAGATTTCCCGGCGATTTTGTTAGATCGGTGATGACGTCGTCGACGGCGGGGCGTAGTCATGATTAGAGCCAGAGAGCGCCGGCGTCTTTGAGGAGAGGGACTAGAGTGCCATTGATGTGGCAGGCCATCACGGCCTCGATGCCGCCCAAGAACTTCCCGCCGACAAAGACGGCCGGGAGCGGCTGCTGCGACTTGCCACCGGCGAGCTGGCAAAGGAGGGCGTGGATGTCGGCGCCGGCCTTGTCGTGGTCGAGCTCGACGATGGAAGGCCCCACGCCGAGGCCGAAGAGCAGCTGCTTCACCACGTGGCACATGCAGCAGCCGCTCACCGTGAACACCACCACCGCCTTGCCGGCGGCTAGGCGCCGCACCCTCTGGTACACGCTCTCCATCATCCCCTCTGTTCGCGTATTATATTATATTTGTATATGTATATGTTGGATTGATTGATTAATCAATTTTCAGCTGAGATCGGCAAATCCCAAATGCCTTTGAGCTTTATATATAATAGTGAGGATGGAGATGGGGCCAAAAGGAAGCGACAACGATGGAGAGAGAGATTAAGGTTAGTGGACTGGAGCTCCTAGGGTTTGCTTTGCATGCAGAGAGAATAAGGGAGGGGTTTAGGTTTTAGCTGGAAAAGGGGGGATGGGTCTGAAGAAGCCGGCAAAGTCTGAGGCAGTTTTATATACATGTTGGGTTGCTGCAGTACCATTTCTAATCATCATCATCATCCACCTTTAATGGCATGCCTTCCCTCCCCTCTTTGTCCACGTCCATGTCTTCCTCCTTCCTTCCATGCATATTAGAAGCAAAATTCTTTTTTGATACAGATAGTAACAAAATCCCAACAGAAAAAAGGTGGCGTGGCGTGGGCTGCCCGCCTGAAATCACCTGAGAGAAGAGAGAGAAATGGTACGGTGATATTACATACACATATATATATAATGTTATGGATGCATGCGAGAATCGGCTTCATTTGATTTGAATGAGAAGAGAAAGTAATTATAATATATATTTTTATTAAATTGTTTACTTTTCAGGAAACCGACAACCCGACAAGTAACGTCTACCCCGCCGTCGTTTGACGGTCAGTTCTTGTCTCTGCTTCAAACTCTGTGCACCCGCCCCTTCCCGCCTCCTCATGACACGAGTCATGATACTTTCATCTGTTATTTCACACTTTTATCTTTCTTTTTTAAAAATAATATGACTTGTGTTATCGGTATAAGTATTTTTATTGATTAATAAATTATTTAAAAATAAAACATTTTATTATCAGACTCAAAGGTGTATTTCAAACATGGTAAAAATTGCCCATTATCCTTTGCCCAAACATAGGATAGCAAAATCTTATGATATATATTATAATTAAGTGTGATGTATTTTTCTAATAAAATGTGATCTTTAGAGATTAAGCTTATTATAGACAAAGCTTAAATAAAAAAAAAAAGAAGAAGAAGAGATATCTATATCAAAATTAAGAGACTATTCAATTTTTAAGAGACTGAATTCTAAGTAAATTCTAAATAAAGGAAGATGTATGTATCTCAAAACTTTTAGTTTTTGAGAGATTCTTAATAATTTCAGGAAAAAGAGAATGTGTACACTTCAAGATTCACTAGAAGGTTATTGACAATTTTGGTAGATTGAGGTCTGTTGATAATAATGAATGACAATTTCAGAAAGAAGGCCAACAAGAAAAGTTTTGGGAGAATGAAAGATCTCATAGAGAACTCTTTCTTTTGCGGGAAAGTCTCAAGTAAAATGCAAATATGATGCCGAAAATCATTTCAGGAATGTCATAAACAATAAGCTTCATTGATAAAGAGTTCTAATCATATTGAAATCCTGAATATTGAGGATGTTTATCACAAATATCTAAACTCTTATATAAATAAGTAAATACTAACCCCTAAAAAGATATGTCTTTAATATTGACTTCAATAATGATTACAAGTTTTCTTTAAATTCAAGTGCTTATATTAAATATCGAAGTGTTTGCACGAAAATTATCTTGTGCTCTCTGATTCAAGAGCGAAACTAGGATTTTGATTTAGTGGGGGCAAACTTAAATACAAAAAATATAATTTTAAAAATAAGACAATAATAATAATATTACAATGCAAAAAAATTTTACAATTATTCCTTACGATTTTTCATACTTTGATAACGTCATATAATGACCTCATTATCAATTTTTATTATATACATCATTTTCAATATACACAATTAAACTATAATTCATCTATTGATCTCTAATCTTATTACGCAATCGATTCTTCATAATATTTATTAGAAAAAATATTTTATCAACTGTAGTAGTATCAATCGAAAGAAAGAAAGAAAGAAAATTTAGTGGGAATTTGGAAATAAAACAAGAAATGAGATAAAATTGAAAATGAAATGGATTAGAATTTAGGAGTTAATGGATTTGGGCCATTTGACCTATTTGGGTTAAGTTTTAATTTTAGGATAATTTTGAGAGTTGGGTTGGGTTAAAAATAATATAAAATTAGAATTTTTTTTTTTTTTTAAGATATAGCCCAGTGGGTGCCCTCATAGCCTGACTTAGCTCTGCTCTTGCTCTAATTGTGTTCTCTCGTATAGAATTCAAGATGACATGATTACAAAATTTTCAATTATAAATTTTATTGTTACGTAGTAGCAACAATAATTGAAAAAGTTAAAATTAGTGTAAGCAAAATCTTTTTCAAAATTAGTGTAAGCAAAATGGATTTGCTATTTAACTAGATACATTATCATGTTATTCAAGATATTTTAAAAAAATCCCATTAAAAGCATAAGAAGAATATCTATTCAATCTACAAATGAACATGAACTCATGCATTAAACAGTACTTAGACCTCAATTTGAGAAGTGTCTCTCAGGTGCTACCACCTGAATTGGTAGCTAATTTTTACTTATATATATAAAATTTATGATAGTAGTGGATGAAAGATGAGAATGGCAGCTTATTCTTACACTAATCTTTTTCAAAATTAGTGTAAGAATATCCCATTTTCTTCGTTACTGTTATCATTTTTGGACTCCTTGCTTCTTCATAGTGTCAACATCAAGAAGTAATTAATCCAGTCCTCACCACAAATCTTTTTGTTGACTTGATATTGCACGTTTCTTCCAATATATAGCACCTAATGAATTAATATATGAAACATAATATATATTTCAATTAGTTAACTATTAATAATTGATTCTAAGTTTGATATAATTGATGTATTCTAAATCTGTGACTCTTGTCATTGGTTGTTATTTTTCTAAAAGTTATAAAATCATTGTGGCGAAGAAGAAAGGGCCAATTTAATTAGAAGTGTGGAGATCTTCCCTGAATATACATACGAGATGATCCAAACTCCTTGGCAATGGACCGAATTCTTGTAGAGAAAATGGTTCTCCAGAATGAAGTTGAAGGCGGGCCCTCTTCCAAGATATTAACAAACCTCTCCCCTCTCCTCTTGTGGTCCTTATTTTAATCCATTTCTATAGGAATAGAAGGCATCATCAACCACCTACCACCTAAACATTTAACATTCCAACTTCTAGTAACTTGGATATCAAATCAAGGTAATTGAGTAACCTAATTTTGTGCCTACCTTTGATTATTATTGCCTTCATTATTAACTGGGATGGATCTTACATTCATGCAATTGTCATCATTTTGGGCTTTGGGCAATAAACATTTCATGCAGGCAAACTGTTACATTCATTTGGTTATGTTTAATTTCCCCTGGGATTAAGCTTCTAATTATATTAATTTAGTAACCCAATTCATCTAACTCATTAATTGTTATTTGAACTGAATAGGGTCGGCCAGCTCAAATCAGTCCAATGTAAACTTCTATATTATATCAGTAATGTAATTTGTCAACATAGAATTAAACTCCTGAAATTAAATACTTAATCCGTATGAATCAAGCATAAATAGCCAGTACTAGTATTGTTTCAAATCTTAGCTTTGGGCTATGAGTACTGAGCTGGCAGCCCAAAAAAAGACTCAGACCTCACAAGATCAGGCCCAAATAACAATAAATTTCTCAAAACTCTCCAATTTTGAGAAATAACAAAAGAAATAGAAATCCAATATAATGTTAAGGATGCCATGAACATAACTCATAAAGTAACGTATTTAGACAACATATAATTTTTATATTCTTCAAATTAAAAAAAATATATATATATTTTGTTTTATAGGAGCCACAATAATTACGTCTTAAACTAATGATATATTGTCACGTGTTGATTTTAGGATTCAAGCTAATTGCCCTAATTCAAAGGATTACCAATAGATTAGGATTACTAATAGAAAGATGTTCTATAGATCTCTATGAAAATCAAAACCATGCATCCAAAATAGAAGCTCTACTATCAATCTCTTTGAATTTACGCATCGACGAGAACTTCATCTTCTCCCGTATTTTCATGGCCGAAATGATGGAAGATCACACCTAATTGGATCGCCTTACCAGACCACCGCCATTTTCGTTTTCGTTATGCCTGAATCTACCAGCAATCCACCCTCTTATGGCCCGTAGCGATGGGCAAATTCCCTCATCATCGCGAACTGCGAAAACTTTCCTCGCTGAATCTGAGAAGCGATTCCGTCAACACCGATGATTCGATCAACGTCGAGGAGCTCCACCGGTACACCAGCCTGAAGGACATTATCGAGACCTCGCCGCCCCGCCGCGCCTGCAGCCACGATCCCTCCGGCTTCGATTCCGCCAACATCTCCATCCGCAACGAGCTCGTCAAGCATGCCGCCTCGGTCTACGTCCAGTCGGCGGCGATTCTCATCCAGCGCGACCAGAATGTGCTGGCTCGGTTCTGGGAGAATCTGAAGAACAAGCTCCTGTCTCGCTCGTGCTGGCGAGCCTACGTCGGCGAGCCGCTGCGAGCTTGCTTCGAGCCGGTGTTACGGCTACTGAATTGCGCGGCGAACAAGATCGCAAGAGCGAGGCGCGAGAGGTTTTACAATCGCATGAAATTAGTTTAATTAGGTAATAAATCAATCGTTTTTTGCTTGAAGATTTGTGATCGAAATTAATCTGATTGCACATACTTAGATCGTCGTTATCAATTCGCGTGTAGATATACCTTAATTTCTATATAAATTTGATTTTGAGAATGTGGGATTGACGTAGAATATTTGGAATTAGAGGATCACTGATCCATTGTGAATATGTAGTGACAGTTTTCGACTTCAAATTTCATCATCTTCCATTCATATATTTGAATCATGTTTTTATGTAAATTTGTTTGTTTGTTTATTGAGTATTGACCAACCCTAATTATTTTTTATATTAGAAATTCTGTTTCTGTGTGGAATTAATTACTTATATATTGAGAACATTTTTATATGGATCGATAATCTTTTAAGACATCATCTCCTTCTCTCAAACACGATCATCTTTAGTTCATAATTAAATTAACTCATAAATTAAGTATGGGCTAACATCAGTTTAGGCACTGACCTAGATTTCATCTCTTAATCAATGGTGTTGATCCGCTTAAAATGAAGAAACAGAGGGATTTGTGATAGACTCAAGGGATTTGGTAATAAACTTTATCTACCTGGGATTTGTGAGAGACTCAATCTACATGGTGATGAACGTTATTTACATTTACATTTACATAGGGTGAGTGTTGTTTTTGTTTCCCAATAAGGCTCAAGGCTACTACGAAGATTCGAGTTTATCTTTATAGACTTCAACTCGGAATTGAAGTATAGTTCAAAAGTACCACCCATTGGCAACCCATTAAAGAAGTTGGGCCATAAACCCTTTATCAAGCATTTGGAGGAGAAATGGACCGAGCCCATTTGCTCAAGGGTTAAGGAAGCCTGAGCCCAAGCCCATTTACTCTCTTGCCTTGCCCTAGTATTGTCATATAAAAGGGCTATTTCCTTTTCTAGTTGCCCTTATTGATGATCGATTCTCTCTCTTTTTCTCTTTGCTCTCCCGATAGCTTCTTTGTATGGCTGATTCGTTTTGTCCCCCTTTCCCTCTCGGTCTAATTTGTTTTTCCTTGCTGATGTCTGCGTTTTTCCTTATGGATGGCTTGGACGATCCATGGATGTCCTCTATTAATCCATTTCGAGGGTCTTCCTTAGAGGTAAGTTTTTCGGTCACTACTCTTTGTCCCATATCTTCGCAATTGCTCTTTGTTCCTTGGTGGATCCTCTTGTGAGTGTAACCTACGTGGTTTGGGTAAAAGTGTTCGTGTTTTGGCCTAGGGGTTCGGGGTCTAATTTGGGGTTTCCGTGCTTGGCTTTTGTGGGCTTTCGTGTGACTTGGTGTTTCTATTCCTTGGAGTTACCTGGGTGGTACAAACTGGACAGATTCAGATTTGAACCTTGAAACGCCTTTACAGGGAGTTCTACTTTTACTCTTTTGTGTGCTTGGTTGTTTCGATCTTTTGGTTTTGTTTATAATATGTACTAACCCTTTGTTTTGGTAAGTGTTTTTCCGCAACAGTGAGAATTTTAAAAACAAATGCTATTAAGTAATCTTATTACACGTGTCTAATGAATTTATCTTATAAATATTTAAAACAATAATTAGAGTAAATTACACTTAACATATTAGAGATTTAAAAAAGTGATAGAGATATTTATCTAATATTTGACAAATGATAGAGATCTCTTCTAACTTTACAACTCTAGTTATATTTTCTCTTACTATTACTTTAAAAATGTTATAAATTTTAATATAACTAAAATATCCTAATATTTTATTTTCTCCTTGTAATGGTGAATTAGTCGAAACCTAGTCCTCTCTCCTCCTCTTTCTTTTTCTCCAGCTTGATGATGGCTAAACCATCATCGAACCACAAAGAAAGAGAGATTGACAAAAATTGCCTAATTTTGGCTTGTTTTCTCAATAAAGAATGAGGATAAAAGGAAGGGAGAGAGAAAATATAATGATATTTTTATTATATTAACATTTTTAACAAAAATATAAAGAAATATATAACTGAAGTTGTAATGTCACGAGGGTCATTACCATTTCTCAAATGTCAAAGAAATTTTTGTATTTTTGCTTAATCTCAAGTGTGTTGAATGTAATTTATCTAAAAAATACTGCTTAATGATTCAACAAGAAAAAATAATAGAAGAATACAAGGTTTAAAATTGTTGTCATGTTTTTTTAGGGGTAAATTGCAATAATCACCCATTAGGTTTAATGTTATTGTAAAAATACCCCTCATATTTCAAAAACATCAATAACCTCCTTTATTGTCAAATAAAGAGATAAAATGACTATTTTATCCTTTATTCTCATTTTTTTCCCTTTCTTCTCAAAATTCAGAAAAGTAAAAATAAATAAATAACTAATAGTTGTTGGTCGTTAGTCACAAATGACCACTAGGTTTGAACCCTATATATCTAGGTTCTCAAATCAAATCGCCGTTACATCTAGATTTGATCGTGAACCTAAAAAAACCTAGATGAGTTGGTTTAGGTTCAATTCCAATCTAAATATTGAAGATTTATTCAAGTTTAATCGAACCTTCCACATCTAAATTTGAATTAATAACAAATCTTAGTAGGGATGAAAATTGGGAGAGAGAGAAAAAGAAAAAGAGTTACTTCATGTCGAGCAAAAGCAAAGTGTCTGATGGTAATGGTTGTATAGGCGATGGTTGAAACAGGTGCACTCGGATTTTATGAAGAAGAAGAAAAACTTCTGGGAAATGATAATGGCAATGATCATTTGGTGGCTAGAGAAAGTATGGCAATGAGTGCTGGAAGAGAGTAAAAGTGTAACGCCCCATTCTTCTCGAAGCGTTTCTTACCCCGACATTTATTAATTAATAATTATTTTATACTTCATATATTTCTCTTTCTTTCTCTCATTTTCCTCATTGGGGTAACCATAACTAACAGCGGAAACATGATAGATCGTAACCTAATACTTAACAAGCTTTTAACATCAGAATCGTACATTCATATTCATAATAAAATCATAACATTATTCTCAAACGTACTAGTGTTTAAACACAATCATGATCATCCCTTAATATTACATGCCGAAATATCATAATTAACATCATGGATAACATAGCAAGACATAACATGATAGGTTATATGCATAACCGATACATTTACGCACTTTAACAAATGCCATCACATGCCTTCATTCTCTTCGTTTCTGCTATGACTTCCATCTGGAACATTAAATATTCCAGGGGCATCGCCCAATTAGATGATCGGCCATCTAAGTAAGAGTATAATATTCATGAATGAATGTAAAATGCATAATGTCTTGTCATTTGGCCTGTTTGAGCCGACGGACATCCATACATCATATGCCACTTACCATTTTTACGACCAACTCTTTCCAGGCCGAGGTGTATGGGTGCACCCTTGGTAAAGCAGCGATGCCCACCCGTACTCTCAAACATATGCGATGCATGAGCAACGATGGATTACATGTGAACATATGCATATCATCATCATATTATGTAAATGCATCTACGTGACATATGCACACATCATACCATGTCAACATGTCGAAACATACTTTGAAACATACATCGCATTTAACATTCCATCAAATCATATAACACATTTTAGAAATTACCTTACATAGACAAATTAGGTTTGAGAAATACTAGCTTACCTTTGAAATTGGCTTGAGTCTCGAAAAATATGCTTTAATCTCAAAAACGTGCTCGCCTTGACTTTCGTACTAGACTTTTAGTTATACCCAAACTTTAGTCTCAATGATTCCTGGACATCATATTTATTCAAGGGTATTAAAACTTATTTTTCTCATTTTTTTCTCAATTGTTTAAATTTCTCCCCATTATTTCCTCAATAATTCTAAAATAAATACTTCCCCAAGCATTTTTTTTTAATTTTTCTCCACAAAAATTCATAAAACAACATTTCTAATCTTTTAAAATTTTATGGGAATTTTTCATGATTTTTTCCTATTTTCTTCTATTTTCCTAGAATTCTTTTTATCCCAACAATTACCAAATAAATATTTCTTTCCATATTTTTCATAAATTTATTCCATAATAATTCATAAAATAAAACACCTAATTTTTTTTGAAATGTTTTAAAAAATTAAACATAATAAGATAAAAGAAAATATTATCAACTTCCATCTATTTGAGATATTTTACACTTACCTTGTAACATTTTCTTCAAGCTTGTCTTTGATGTGCCCAAATTCCTCTTCTTTATTCCTTCCTCCTAAATCTCTTTCAAGCTCAATTTTTCTCACAATCTCTTTCTTTCTTTCTTTCAAATCTCTCTCTTACTCTCAAATCCTTCTTTCTTACAACATTTCTCTTTCTAACTCAAGTCTTCCAACCTTTCAAGTTTTCTCTATTTATAGAGGTTGAATTAAGTTTAATTTAATTGTAGTGATCCACCATCTTTTATTATTTTATCATTTTTTTATTTAATTTTTCACTAAATCTCACTCATAATCTTTAATTATTTGTCCATACTCTACTTTATCTTCCACATTTCTCCATTAATTCACCCATTATCTTTGATTATTTGGCCACACTTTACTTTGTCTCCCACATTTCTCCATTAATTCATCATTTATCTTTGATTATTTGTTCACACCATATTTTGTCTTCCACATTTCTCCATTAATTCACCCATTATCTTTGAGTATTTATTCACACCACATTTTGTCTCCCACATTCTCCATTAATTCACCCATTATCTTTGATTATTTATTCACACCATATTTTGTCTCCCACATTCTCCATTAATTCACCTATTATCTTTTATTATTATTTTTCAACTAAATCCTATTTTGAATGGACTATTCTTTCATTTAGTCCATAAACTCAAGCCCACTTTCTTAACCTACTAACTTTAAGCCCATTTACTTAATCTTTCATTTTTCAACTTAGCCCACTAACTATAAGCCCATTTATTTAGCCTTTCTTTTTTCTTTTTTCTTTTTTTTCAACTTAGTCCATTAACACTAAGCCCATTTATTTAATATTTTTTTTTAATTTAGGCCACTAATTCTAAACCTATTTACTTATTTATTATTTTCAAATTAGCTCACTAACTCTAAGCTCATTAGTTTTCTCAATTATAATTTCTAATTGATATAAAAAAATATTTTAAATAAAAAATTAATTATTATTATTATTCTCAAAATACTGGGATATTACATTCTCCCCTCCTTATAAAAAATTTCGTCCTCGAAATTTGCCATATATTATAAATCCCAAAATTTCATCATCGATATTTAGCACAAGATTGGTTGAATAACTATGGAAAAAAAACTACCTGATTACCTATCTATGTTGCTCCATGGTTCGAAACTTAAAGTTGAGATTATCAATATCTGAATAGTTCTGAACTCAACTTTCGTGTGTTCAAATAATTTTTTTTTTTTATAAAAAAAAAAAAAATCTATTTTTTCTTTTATTTTTCTTTCTTCTTTTTCTTTTCTTCTTCTTCTCCTTCTTCTTCTTTCCTCTTCTTCCTCGAACCCCCACCGCTGCGCGCACACCCCGGCCACCACCGTAGCTGCCGCGACCGCCTCCAGCCGACTCCACCGGCCCTGCAATCACCACCATCGACCGACGGCCGCTGCTACCCTCTCTGCAACCGCCACCGACGCCTTCTCCGCCATCGGCCGCGAGCCACCGCACGCCTCTAGTCGCCGATCGCCATCTCCGACGGCCCAAACGACCCCTCGTCGACCAGATCCGGCCGCCTCCGCTGTTGCTCGCGTCCTTCTTCGACCATCGATCGGCCCTCTGATCCCCTTGCCGCCGTCGCCGCGTACCGGATCTCCCTCGCCATCGGCCGCCATCACTCGATCGGCCTGCACCCGCCAGCGTCCATTGCTATTTTCTTCAGGTCTGTTATTTTTCCCTCCTAGCCTATTTTTGAAATCTTCACATTAGATTTAATTTGACCTGATCCACTTAGATCCATCACATTCATTTAGATCTGCCCCATTATATTTGTCTCCAGATCTAATTAAATCTAGCTACTACCCCAAATCCATGTCAGGACCTAGGTTTCCATGTGGTGCTTGCAAAATCCTAAGAAGGAGATGTACCCCATTGTGTGTTTTTGCCCCTCATTTTGGCCATGAGGATGCATCTTTTCATTTTTCTGCCATTCATCAAGTATTTGGTACGAGTAATGCTGCCAAAATTTTGACCCAACTTTCGATAGGTGATCGATGTGGGGCAGCTTTTTCACTTATTATGGAAGCTCTAGGTCGGCTTCAAGATCCTGTTTTTGGCATAGTATCCCATATTTTTTCCCTCGAACAACAGGTTGTTGATCTCCAGCAACAGGTTGTCGACTTGCATGCCTATGTATCTTTATTGCATAGTTTATTACTTGGAAACCATTCTGTGTATCTTCCAATGATTCCAAATTTGTCTCAACCACAACCTCATTCAAACCCTATTCCTGCACCTGACTCGAGCTTTGCTGACATTTCCAGTCTTATTTCCCATGGATCGCTACCTGTTGGTGATCCAAATCCATTCGAGAGCTTTGGTTATCCCATTATCTCAGAGGATGTCTTACTTCCTAGCTTCCCAGAGACTTTTCCTCTAGTCCATCCTGGCGAGACTAGCGGTAGCCAGTGGCCTGGATATCCCATCATACCTGAACATGTCACACTCCCTAGTTTACCAGAGACTCTACCTTACCTTGGTGAGACTAGCGATAGCCAGTGGTCTGATCATCCCAACATACCTGATCATGCCACACTCCCTAGTTTACCAGAGAGTCTACCTTACCCTAGCGAGACTAGCGGTAGTCAGTGGTCTGAATATCCCAACATACCTGATGATGCCACACTCCCTAGTTTACCAGAGAGTCTACCTTACCCTGGCGAGACTAGCGGTAGTCAGTGGTCTGAATATCCCAACATACCTGATGATGCCACACTCCCTAGTTTACCAGAGAGTCTACCTTACCCTGGCGAGACTAGCGGTAGTCAGTGGTCTGAATATCCCAACATACCTGATGATGCCACACTCCCTAGCTTACCAGAGAGTCTACCTTACCCTGGCGAGACTAGCGGTAGTCAGTGGCCTCTTTATGACGACGTTGATGAGATTGGACTTGACATTTTCGGCAGTCATCCTCAATATTGAGTATTAGCGACATTTTGGGGTTTAACTCCTACTCTCTCTCTCTTTTTTTTTTTTTTTCTTTGGATTGTATAGCTTGATCTCTTGTAACTGTATTGAACATATGTAATGAATGTTATGTTTTTGAGTACTCTAATGTTTCATTCGCATATCTTTGTCCTTAATCGTGTAAAAGTATTTCAGCTTCTTGCAACTGTTTAATAATTCATCAAATATCGGCTCTTAATTATTAACTCTTTCAAAATCTGATAGTTCACGTCCTTAGTCAAGCCACATACAGTTAATCATCAAATAACCTCAATTTATTAGTGGCAACTTCAAACCTATCATTTAAAATTAGGTTCAATAAATCTTTCGAGAGCACATTCTGGTATTTCTCTCACTCACTTTTGCACTTCTGTTATTAGTTGTCTCTCTCAAGCACGCTAAAGGTTTTCACAGCTATCGAGACAACTCTATATAGTCACACTACTAGTTTGAGCAGGTAAGTACTTATGTCACCTACGGTACCCCAATGCTCACTGAATTTTTCTTCCTAAAACTCAGGACTCTTCAGATTCTCTATGGTCCTTAAAACATCATTTATTTTTTTAAAAAATTTCCTCGAAAATCCCAAACCGATTTATCCTTGAAGATCTCAAATCAAATCACGTTAACTGCCTCCAATTATTTTCTATAAACAACTGGACCTCAAAAACTTCCAATTTTTTTTTTTTTCAAATAATACTTTAAACCCCTAATAACAATTCAGGTTTCCATGCGTTTTGCAAAGGCATAACTTATTTGTGTGTCATTTCTCACCAATTTTTTTGAATCCCCAAACTCTCTTGGCACATTAAATCGTAGGTACAAATTTTGTCACCTAGGTCTCCCATTAATCACGTCACCATATAGGTAATGCCTATACATCAAGTTTATCATGTCTATTTCACACATCAAATAACTCTCACTATGCAACTCAACCATATCTTCATGGCAATTACAAACACGACTCGATCCTGGATATTGAGATTAATCTATTTCTTGAGTCTCATAATGCTCGTCTCATTTACCAACTCACAAAATGACCATGAAACTTAGATGCCATAGAACACACCGTCCTCATTCAAGACATCACACGCTTCTTTCTTTTTAGATCGTGTCTCCACAAATACTATCCATCTTATTCTGGATTGATTCCCTAGGCTTCTATCATTTTTCTACCAGCTAATGGCACACCTCACACTCCAGTTCATTGAGACTTGGACTCCATTATCTTAGTCAATGTTATTTTCCTATAATAGAAGTATCTAAGTCTGGCATCATTTCTACTTGCTTTGACCCAAATCCTAGGGTTCGCATATTATATCCGATACTCCAAATAATTCTCAAAAATTCTTATCATTTGATCCTAACTCAACAGCTAGGTTATGCCACATCAAACTAATCATCCATGATTCAATCATTCTTGATATCCACTAGTTATCACAATGATTTCAACTAATCACCTCAAATCAATAGTCTCTCATAATCATGAGTCAACCTTACACCCGAAACTCATCATTGGTCCCTAACTTTAATAGCTAGATTATTTCGCTTGCCTCAGCTTTCGTCAGACTTCCACTATTTACTGAGAATAGCGGTCATATACTGGAATTATGTCTGTTCATGAACAGTACACCAGGTAAGTTCCCAGGAAAGAGAGGTGGGTCACAAACGGACACACTTAAATACCAAGTCTTTCCTTAGCCAGAACTTTCCTAGACATGCACTTCCACTACACCACACTTAAATCCAGTATCTTTGAGACTTTGATTATCCATCCCCGAATCTCTAAATAGAGATTTCTAAATCTACGTATTTCTAAACCTCAAGTTCATGGATTCTTAATGATCCTTCATAAGTTTTCTCATAGTTCGCTCTGATACCAACTGTAACGCCCCATTCTTCTCGAAGCGTTTCTTACCCCGACATTTATTAATTAATAATTATTTTATACTTCATATATTTCTCTTTCTTTCTCTCATTTTCCTCATTGGGGTAACCATAGCTAACAGCGGAAACATGATAGATCGTAACCTAATACTTAACAAGCTTTTAACATCAGAATCGTACATTCATATTCATAATAAAATCATAACATTATTCTCAAACGTACTAGTGTTTAAACACAATCATGATCATCCCTTAATATTACATGCCGAAATATCATAATTAACATCATGGATAACATAGCAAGACATAACATGATAGGTTATATGCATAACCGATACATTTACGCACTTCAACAAATGCCATCACATGCCTTCATTCTCTTCGTTTCTGCTATGACTTCCATCTGGAACATTAAATATTCCAGGGGCATCGCCCAATTAGATGATCGGCCATCTAAGTAAGAGTATAATATTCATGAATGAATGTAAAATGCATAATGTCTTGTCATTTGGCCTGTTTGAGCCGACGGACATCCATACATCATATGCCACTTACCATTTTTACGACCAGCTCTTTCCAGGCCGAGGTGTATGGGTGCACCCTTGGTAAAGCAGCGATGCCCACCCGTACTCTCAAACATATGCGATGCATGAGTAACGATGGATTACATGTGAACATATGCATATCATCATCATATTATGTAAATGCATCTACGTGACATATGCACACATCATACCATGTCAACATGTCGAAACATACTTTGAAACATACATCGCATTTAACATTCCATCAAATCATATAACACATTTTAGAAATTACCTTACATAGACAAATTAGGTTTGAGAAATACTAGCTTACCTTTGAAATTGGCTTGAGTCTCGAAAAATATGCTTTAATCTCAAAAACGTGCTCGCCTTGACTTTCGTACTAGACTTTTAGTTATACCCAAACTTTAGTCTCAATGATTCCTGGACATCATATTTATTCAAGGGTATTAAAACTTATTTTTCTCAATTTTTCCTCAATTGTTTAAATTTCTCCCCATTATTTCCTCAATAATTCTAAAATAAATACTTCCCCAAGCATTTTTTTTTAATTTTTCTCCACAAAAATTCATAAAACAACATTTCTAATCTTTTAAAATTTTATGGGAATTTTTCATGATTTTTTCCTATTTTCTTCTATTTTCCTAGAATTCTTTTTATCCCAACAATTACCAAATAAATATTTCTTTCCATATTTTTCATAAATTTATTCCATAATAATTCATAAAATAAAACACCTAATTTTTTTTGAAATGTTTTAAAAAATTAAACATAATAAGATAAAAGAAAATATTATCAACTTCCATCTATTTGAGATATTTTACACTTACCTTGTAACACTTTCTTCAAGCTTGTCTTTGATGTGCCCAAATTCCTCTTCTTTATTCCTTCCTCCTAAATCTCTTTCAAGCTCAATTTTTCTCACAATCTCTTTCTTTCTTTCTTTCAAATCTCTCTCTTACTCTCAAATCCTTCTTTCTTACAACATTTCTCTTTCTAACTCAAGTCTTCCAACCTTTCAAGTTTTCTCTATTTATAGAGGTTGAATTAAGTTTAATTTAATTGTAGTGATCCACCATCTTTTATTATTTTATCATTTTTTTATTTAATTTTTCACTAAATCTCACTCATAATCTTTAATTATTTGTCCATACTCTACTTTATCTTCCACATTTCTCCATTAATTCACCCATTATCTTTGATTATTTGGCCACACTTTACTTTGTCTCCCACATTTCTCCATTAATTCATCATTTATCTTTGATTATTTGTTCACACCATATTTTGTCTTCCACATTTCTCCATTAATTCACCCATTATCTTTGAGTATTTATTCACACCACATTTTGTCTCCCACATTCTCCATTAATTCACCCATTATCTTTGATTATTTATTCACACCATATTTTGTCTCCCACATTCTCCATTAATTCACCTATTATCTTTTATTATTATTTTTCAACTAAATCCTATTTTGAATGGACTATTCTTTCATTTAGTCCATAAACTCAAGCCCACTTTCTTAACCTACTAACTTTAAGCCCATTTACTTAATCTTTCATTTTTCAACTTAGCCCACTAACTATAAGCCCATTTATTTAGCCTTTCTTTTTTCTTTTTTCTTTTTTTTCAACTTAGTCCATTAACACTAAGCCCATTTATTTAATATTTTTTTTTAATTTAGGCCACTAATTCTAAACCTATTTACTTATTTATTATTTTCAAATTAGCTCACTAACTCTAAGCTCATTAGTTTTCTCAATTATAATTTCTAATTGATATAAAAAAATATTTTAAATAAAAAATTAATTATTATTATTATTCTCAAAATACTGGGATATTACAAAAAACAACAACCTCAAGATGACCATTCAGTCATTAGAGAGAGAGAGAAAGAAAAGTTTTTGAAATATGTGAATATTTGGGTCAATAAAAAATATTCTAATTAGGGTTAGGAAAAACTATAACACAACATTAAATCTATATTTCTCAAATATTAAAAATAATTTTCATAATTACCTTAAATTTCAAAAATACTTTATAGAATATTTTATTTGTTTTTAAGTTATATAGATGTTCTCATCTTTTGATTAGCGTGTGAAAGGCCTAAAAAGAGGATGAGAGAGAACGAAGTCGCCTCTCTCTCTGCATGCGGTATGTATGGGGGAATTGGCCGGCAAAATCTGACCACTCTTCTCTAATTGTCTGAGTGAGTACATATATAGAGATGAAGATGGAGATGGAAAGAATAACTTTTGCTTTATGTCCATGGAGATGGAGAAATGATGAGGAGTTGTCATCTTTGAAAGGTCTTTCTAACTGCCTTTGCCCGGCAAAGTTAGACTTAGACCCCCCATAATTGAAAGGAAATAAAGGACGTCTTTTGATAAAGTTTGATTTGAGTACAATTTTCATGAGCAGCTTGCAATTCTGACTCACAGCTTATCTCTTCCAGATCCATCCTTGAACAAGGCAAAAAAGCCTCCATGGAATCCAAATTTTGTTTCTACACACATATATACATGCATATACCTATATCTATATGAATATAGGAGCCACTTTGGTTTTTTCTTAGTAATTTGATTTTATTAATAATAATCTTTTAGGTGATTAATCATCAAAAATAAAGGAACAAAAAAAAAGAGAAAGGTAAGAAGAGTAATGGATAAGTGTAGGACTTGAACCAGTGGTTCTCCTTCACTGTCTAATTAGCTGCAATCAAAGTAGGAAATGTCAAAAGCTTGTTCTCTTCCACTACTCTTTTAGTCAGCAGCATGTGCCAACATGCCTCCCCTCAGGTAGGACCAAAGATATGACTTTTTAAGGTAGGATATATGAACCTTGGTTGGCTAACTTCCTTATTTATTTTAGAACACTATGTCCTGTATTTGGTACACTTAATTAATAGAGATGGCATGTTACTGATAGCGTCCTTGATTTTGGTCATTTCATTAATTAAGCACTCATAACTCACAATCATGGGCTCAATATTAATTAGATTATGGGTTCAAAAACTGTTGTGTTGTGTGATGAATAATGCATTTAGTGAGTTTATGTGCTGCTTTGAAAGGATTAATAAATCCATCCACCTTTGAAGGGTGGGCGAATCATATCGTTGATGTGGCTGCCGGCATCTCCAATTAACCTTTGTATAATGCGCCATTATTGGCCCCTTTGCCATTTTAGTTTTGGCATAAATGAGAGAATAGCATCCATCCATCCATTACCCATATGATAATGTCAAATTATTGACATCTATTATATTAAAGGGACACCAAGCGAGCATGGTCCAATTAATTGGGTGGTTTTATTTATTTAAATTTGATTTATGAATAATAGACTAGAGATTATGTTTTATCTTTTCCTCATCTAAATGATAATAGAGCAAAGGGGCAATTAACCCAATGCATACATGCATGAAGATGGGGTCATCTAAATATTTTAATTTATTAAATAAAAACTATACACAAATTAATGTCATTGTTTTCAAATATTCTATCACCTTGGATAATTCAAGAATAGAGTGATGTTAGAAATTATGATTAATGATGGTTTCATTAATCATGTATTGCATCATTATTAGAAGATGTGTTAGATAAAAGAGATAATAGTACATGATCCGCCTAACATCTCCTCCAATGAGGAGGCGCCACATACTTAATAATATCGTCATCAGTCATATGACTCCTACATTATTTTTCAAAAATTGTTAACTAATTTAGTAATTTCATAGCCCAAATAAATTTAGCAAAATGTGTTCAATAAATTAGTTTTTTGAAAAAAATTAAGAAATAAATTAATTTTTATAAATCATAAAAAAAGTCATAATCAGAGAGACTCTTGTCAATTGTCATGTGAAACAGGCTTATCAAATAAAAAAATAAATAAATCAAAAAATGGGATTAAATACTGGGGGATACCACATGAAGTGACCTATCATAAAAGCATGATTCTACTTTAAATTAGAAGCCAAAATCTTGAGAATATAATTTTTCCCTTTCTTTTTAGTGGATCTCTTTTGCAAGATCCAATGAACAATGGCAGTTTTGGATATATATATATATATATATATATTGGAAGTGTTTGCTAGAATTATGCCAACTTAATCTTGGACATAACTAAAACTATTTGCTATGATATTAGTGTATTTTTAAGAATAACTCTTCCTTATTTAGGTTAAGAGTGATTGTGGTAAGAAAATACTTTTAGCATTATACATATTATGGGGATTATTCAATTCTGTGAGTACTTGTGTTAAATGTGGACTGTTTAATTTATGTTTTTTTTAAAAATAGAAGCCAGAGATCAAAATGAATTTATAAAATACTTTGTTGTGAAACCATGGGTGGTCAAAATCAACGAAAAGAAATAGTTTTAATTACAAAGCTTGGGCCACAGAGCAACATAGCAGTTAATTATGTGAAGGTTAAAACCACAAAAGCTGGAAATAATTACCTTCTTGTTTGGCTGTCAATTAGATAGAGTTGAGCTTTGTCCTTGACATTATTTTGCCCTTTCACCGTTACTATATATATTATTTTGCAAAACCTTAACCCACAAAAGCTGTAATTATCAATCATTTGAGGGGTTGGTTTGATTATAATAAGATTGAAGTTTGAATGTTAGTTTGACAGTCTCGTCCTGAGCTCATCTCTTTGACTAGCTTAAGCCAAAAGCTGCCAAAACTTGTGCTTTATTCAACTCTTGCCTTGACACATTAAAAATGAGCAAAATCAGCAGTGAGTACTCAAATTGACTGATTTTTTTAAGTTATATATTATCACTATGTTTAATCACGCACACTTATCCATCTCCCCCAACTCATTACTTGCCTTGTTTCTCTTTTCTTATTCCTTCCTGATTTCAACTGCATATCTTATCTGTCAAACCGCTAAAAATCTTTCAAACCTACCACACTCTCCGCCCACTCCAGAATTTTCATCAACTTATCATTGAGATTAAACCCTCCTTCAAGACTGTCTGAGTTTGATAATATAAAAATATTTAGTAAATTGATTGAATTGAGTTTTTTAGTTATAATAATTTGATGAAATACTTAAATTTAACTCTTTTTATTTATTGCATCGAAATACCCGAGTCGGTAAACTCAAAATTATGAAAGACCTAAACATCTTAAAGAAAAAAGATGTTTGGTAGTGTTTCTTTGTCCTCCTTTCCTTTTCTTGTTTTTAGTTAAAAGAAAACCTAATATTAAATGATAGGTAAATAATATCCTCATCTTATTATCCTTTATAATTGTGCTATTAAGTTCTTTTTTTATCTTTTAGATCTATAAAAGAGTGTTTGTGATTTACGATACTTGAACTCGAGATTTAAGCTTTTAGTAATGACAATAGATATGTTTGTCGTCATAGATAAATACCAAGTTTTTCTTAAAATGCTATATATTATTGTATGGTTGTGGGCATAGTTTGTCTATGATTATACTTGTTATCATTAATAAAATTCTTCCACCTTCTATAAAAATATATAACGCTCTTAAATTATTAGTTTTATTGCCTAAATAATAACTCTTTCAAAAATAATTCCATAACTAATATGAAGTTTATGAAAACATTGTACGATCGAGGCCAATTTAGAAAATATGAAATATGTTTTTGAGTTAGAATATGTAGCAAATGTCAAATTTGTCTCTTTCGTCTCATATAGCCTAAGTAGCGCGGAAGCATTAAAAAAAAAAAAAAAGGTCATTTCTGTATTTGTGCTGTGAGGGTGATGGATATGCAATTTTATTAAAAAATTACGACTATGCTTGTCCGTCACTTTAAACAAAAACAAAAGTGTAGGGATATGAGGTGTGAGTTCTTTTTATAAAATGTTTACAAGAAGTTGGGATAATTTTTATTTTATATTATCGTACATATTTAATAATGAATTTTTTATAATTAAGTAAAATTTAAATTTATAAATTATATATATATTTTTGTAATTTTATTAAAAATAATAATAACGTAATATATATATATATATATATTGTTGTGTACTGGTTTCTTAAATTTTGTTACTTTTATTACGTTATGACACATAATGCGACAGTCAAATGACTCATCATAGTTCTTCACTGCATAATATATAAATAGAAGTGGGGAAATTAAGCAAAATAAGAAGGACAAAAACGTAATTCCGGTGGTAGGAAGGGAAAATGTTGAGCTGAGCTCTATAAGCAGAACCAAGCCATGCTCCTCTCTGATTCCGCCTGTCCTCCCCCCCTCTCTCTCCAATATCAGGAATAAGCCAACAAGGCCGGGTTTGGAGACACCGAAAAAACGCGAGGAAAGACTCAATTTCCTTGTCTCCATTTTAAAGACGTAGATGGAAGGAGCCATACATCCGACGGATACGTCGGCTTTCAGAGACTGCTTTTCGCTCGCATGGCGGAATCCTTATGTCCTTCGCCTCGCCTTCTCCGCTGGAATCGGTGGCCTTCTCTTCGGCTACGACACCGGTAATCACCTTCTCTCTCTCTCTCTCTATATATATGTATATGCAGATTATATGTATTCTAATCTCAATTTTCTTCTTCTTCTTCTTCGTCTTCGTCCTCTCCGTCTGGTTCTATTTTGCTGTTTTGCAGGAGTTATATCGGGGGCTCTGCTCTACATTAGAGATGACTTCAAGTCTGTGGATAAGGAAACAGTTTTGCAGGTAAACTACAAAATTGCATTAAACATATTAATTTAAAAAAAAAATAAAACAAACAATCAACTCTAATATTTTATTATTTTTTTATGCAAGCCTAAGGTCCCTCATTTTCTTGTTATTTTAACATAAGTAATGGTATATAACTACAGATTTAATAAAAAAAATTATCTTCTAACCCATAATTCATTCAGATTAGATGTTATAATACTTGGCAAATAGTTTATAATTATAAAAATGTTATTAGTATAGTATTTTAATTTTATTTTCGTATAAAAATACTGTAAAAATATTATTTTCCTTGCTGTGTTGCGTTTGAATATAATCAATAATGCGCCTCAGTTTTCCCTCTCCCTGAATGGATGCTGAGATACTGAAATTGAAATATCCATTTCCTTTATTCGCCCTTCTAATTTGATGGTCACTCAAATTCACCCTCTTGCTTTTAAAGTTTTGCAGAAAGGCCCTACCCTGAATGTGTTTGCCCACTTCAGGCTTAATAAGTGGCAGTTCTGAAAGAGTTTTTTTTGTTTGTTTGCTTTTACCTACTTCATCTTCTATGTATTTCATCGTGATGGTGACTGTTTTACAAAATAGAAAGACTGTGAATTTTGTTGCCAAATTAGGTGGGGAGATTTCTGAGGTATTTCCAAAATAAGAGGGTATATTGGAGTATATACGTAACTAAGACGGCAATCACATCATTTCCCTTCTAGGATCTAGATTACTAATATGCCCGATAATGCCTCCGCACGTTTCTTGGCACACTGCATCATTGATTGAGGGCATTCATGGCTATTAACCAAAGAAATGCTAATTACATGAACGGCGCCTGTTTCCTCGGGACCAAAAGGTGATGTCCCTCACTCTGTGGGTCCCTCTCTGACTGTCCCACGTCATGAGAGAAGAGGTAAATTAGGTACACGGCAATTATGGTCAATGGGAGGCCCAGTGCTGACTGCCCACAGGACCCCACCCCTGAGGAGTAGAAAATCTCACACTGCGGCTGGCCAGACTCGAAATTTGACATTCGGGACCAACTCTACCATCCCACAACCAACCGTGCTACGCCCCAACGGCGCCTGTTTCCTGGATAGATGCTTAGCTGCCAATTCCCACAATTGCTACTTTACTGTAACTCTATTAATTAACACTGGCTTAATTTTTTTAGCTTAAATTCATTATTCTTCTCAAAAATTATAATTTAAGACACATTTTTTTTATAATTTTATTTTTTGATTGAGAATTTCCTTTTACATTATTATTAGCAAAAAATTCAATTAAATTTACATATTAGAAAAAAATGACCATAATACCCTAATTAATCTTAAACAATTATAAATAATTCTATTATTGTTATAAGTTAATGATTAAAAATAAAAATACCAAGCTTACTTTTAAGTGGAAAAGATTGGCGTCAATTGATAATTAATTTGAGAGAGAAAAATAAAGAAAAAAGTGAGATAATGTAACCACCAACTCTACTCACTTTCTAAATTCAAACAAAATTTTAATTTATCTCCAAAAAAATACAAATGGTGCAAGTAAAATAAATTCAAAGAATTAAATTTTTGATTGAATTTTCTTGTTTTTCATCAGTAAATGCCATTGTTTTGTTGAATGTTTAAACACATAATTCTTTGAATTTTTTTCCTCTGTAAATACAGTGTTTGATGGAATTTAATTTCAAAAGTTAAAAGTTTCTTTTTTTTTCTTAAGTTAGTGATTATATTTTTCGTACTTTTTTCTTTATTTTTCCCTTTCAAATCATTAATTGGTGTCACTTTCCTTCTCTTAAGGGTAAGTTTTGGTAATTTTTTTAATTGATTGTAATAATATAATTATTTATAATTATTTAAGATTAATTGGGCATTGTAGTAATTTTATTATACGTAAATCTAATTTTCTGGTCAAAAAATAATGTCAAATGAAGATCTAAATCAAAAATAAAACTATACAAGAGTTAAGTATCTAAAATTGTAAACTTTGAAGGGATTTAATAGATTTTAGCCTAATCTTTCTGATGCTAATTAAGACTTGAAATGCATTAATGGTTATGAAGGCTAAGCTACAATTACTACAAATGATCTTTTTATTTAATTAATACGCTGGAAATGGTAATTATTATATATGAATTTTGTTTTTCACATATAGTTTTTAAGTGTTTACCAGCAGAAGCTGCATTAGCTTGTGATCTGGGAAAAAATTGTAGGCTGATTCAGATTATTGGCCGAGTCCGGTAATATATATGTAATAACCCTTGCTCTATTGATTAGTCCGGACACATACAATGGGCGATGGGTTTATATCATTCTTTTTGGGAATCATGGACTGAAAATTCTGATTATGGAATTGTAAAGCTGTTGTCTCGGTTGCAAATTAAGGACTGGAGTCCTTCAAGCAAAGAAGATCCTATGAATTGCCTTTGCATCAGCGTACAAAGATCAATCCTTTTACAAACAACAATCCTTATCGTTTGTTCTACTTTTAATTGGAATGCTGAATTGCTGGGCTAGTGTTCCATGTGGTGAAATGATTGGCCAAATGAAGTTTGTTGTCTAGGCTTTCTGCCATCCTAAATTTTCCTCTTGTGATTAGCTGTAAGCCTTTCGTTGAAGCTCTACTTTATGATTCAAATTCCAAATTTAATGTGAGTCATGGCAGTCGCAAAATTTTGCTATCCTTTCATTCAGTAATAAAACTGAAAATTACGTAAAATTGCCTTATGTTAGAAGATGATTCAAAATTAGTGAGTCTGTCGACTGCAGCTCCTACGGCCATCCTCCCTTATCTCTTTATCCAATTCCAACTGTTTTATTTTTTTCCTTGAAGTTAACGATCATTCTCTTATATATATAGAGACAGAGCATACGGAAAGATATAATACCAAAAAGGAAGTTCTGTGCGTGCATCTCCTGTTTTTCTCTGTTGAGTGAATCACTGTAAACTGAGAGAGAGAAAGATCAAGAGTGGTCTGTGTATATGTTGGAGAGTATGTTGGAGAGCATGTGTAAGGGCTTGTAAGTTCTCGAGGCTTCTTGTACTGTAATCATTTTTTGTTTTTATAGTGGATTGACTAGGGATCAACCCCTGCCGTGAGTAGGATTCATTACGAATTCGAACACGTAAATTCTGGTGTCCTTTGTGTGTGTGCAGATTGCTTGTACTCTCGGATTCATTACGAATTCGAACACGTAAATTCTGGTGTCCTTTGTGTGTGTGCAGATTGCTTGTACTCTCTGTTCTTCATGGTCTTTGTATTTCTTTTATGTTCTTGAGTTATCGGGCGACAATCTAGCTTCACTAAGTCGACAGAAAGCATTCAAAACCTCAACACCTTAGATAAATGTTCTTCCAAGTTTAATTCTACAAAGATATGGTCTGTAAAATTACGTAATGGCGATGTTTCCTGCAGGAAAGCATTGTGAGCATGGCAGTTGCAGGAGCAATCATCGGCGCTGCTATTGGTGGTTGGTTGAACGATCGTTATGGAAGAAGAACTGCAATCCTAATTGCCGATTTTCTCTTCTTCATTGGAGCAGTTATCATGGCTTCAGCTCCAAATCCTGCTCTTCTCATCCTTGGAAGAGTTTTCGTTGGACTTGGCGTTGGAATGGCGTCAATGACATCGCCATTGTACATATCAGAAGCTTCCCCAGCAAAAATCCGAGGGGCCTTAGTCAGCACCAATGGCTTCTTGATCACTGGAGGCCAGTTCCTGTCATACCTTATAAACTTAGCCTTCACCAAGGTGAAAGGACACATTTTTTATGTTTAGATATTGTTTGTTAATTAAGGTATAGAGTGAAAAAGTTTAGATATAGAAAGTATTTTAAATATTTATTTTTTTAATATATTTATTAAATTTATTTGGTCTTCTTTGAAAAACTCTCATGTAATTTCTTATCTGATTTTTTATAAATAAATTTATTTGACTCCTTTTTTTAGATAAATTTATTTAATATTTTACAAATAAATTTAAATTATTCATATATCGAATAATTAATATTATTTAATATATTTTTAAAATTTAAATTTCTCTCTTTATATATTTTATTATCTAATACAAATTTTTTTCACCGTTTTTTAAATTATTTTATTTAATTTTATATTTTATTATCTATTATAAAAATATATTTGACTTCTTTTTAAAATTTATTTTTGAACATAAATTTAATCATAAATTTATTATTAATGTTATTTAATTTTAATTTTAATTTTAATTTTTTGACAATTTATATTAATTATAAAATACTATTTTAATCATAAATTTATTATTAATATTAACATACAATTTTAAAACAAACAATCTCATATAAATCTTAAAATACTTTTATTTCATTCAAAAAATATTTTAACAAAAGCTAACTTAGTATGAAAGCTCGTGTTAAGAATAGTACATTTTGGGCCCGACTTTTTATTATATTATATGTTTATCTTGATCTCTTGTATAAGTTCACACCAGTACAACTCTCTCTCTCTCTCTCTCTCTCTCTCTAAATAGATTTATACGACAAACAGCTCACTTGCTCAGCTGTTCCTATCCTCTATTACTCTGAATTAGGCACCGGGAACGTGGAGATGGATGCTCGGAATTGCTGGAGTTCCAGCTTTGCTGCAGTTCACACTGATGCTGCTACTTCCGGAGTCTCCTCGTTGGCTATACCGCAAGGTTCTTTTTATTGCTTCTAAACCACTTCTCAAAAGTTCAATTCTTATTTTTCTTTATTTTCACATTAGTGATCATTATTTGACAAATAACAGGGGAGAGAAGAAGAAGCAAATGCCATACTGAGGAAAATATACCCTGCAGAAGATGTGGAAGCAGAGATTGCGGCTCTTAAAGAATCAGTCCAAGCAGAAATTCAAGAAAAGGAATCTTGCCGGAAGATTAGCATTGTCAAGCTACTCCAAACAAAAACAGTGAGAAGAGGACTCATTGCCGGTGTCGGCCTCCAGGTCTTCCAGCAATTTGTTGGCATAAACACAGTTATGTATTACAGCCCCACAATAGTTCAGTTGGCTGGTTTTGCATCCAACCAAACTGCTCTTCTTCTTTCGCTCATCACGTCTGGACTCAACGCTTGTGGCTCGATTGTGAGCATTTACTTTATTGATAGGACGGGAAGGAAGAAGCTTCTTGTCATGAGCTTGTTTGGTGTTATTATCTCGCTCGGCCTTCTTTCAGCAGTCTTTCACCAGACTACAACACACTCACCAGCTGTTAGCGCCTTGGAAACTTCTCATTATGCTGCATACACCTGCCCGGATTACAGTTCAGCAGGAACTTCTGCTCATTGGGACTGTATGAAATGCTTGAAGGCTTCTTCTCCAGATTGCGGATTCTGTGCTTCACCAACTAACAAGGTAAAAGACACGTTCTTTTAATAGAACTACTCTTAAAACCTATGCATTGTTAGCAGGATAGAATTGAGTCTTCCTTTTGAAAATCATTGCCATTTTTGGGTAGATAAGCCACGGCTTATGGTAAGCACAGCATTATACATAGTTTTCACCGTACTGATCTCTGCTCTGAAGGTTTCGGCCTTTAGATAAACAGAGGATGAAGCATATACAAAAAATAATTCAAATGATCGAACTTGAGAAATCAGATTTAGGCTCTTCCTTCACAAGCTTTTTTTTTCTTTTTTTTTTTTAATTTATAAATTCAAGTTGGTGGCTAATTATTCTTGGCTGTAGTATTGCATATTTCACATATTGCCAAAATTGTTAATGTTGCAGCTGTTTCCCGGGGCTTGTCTGATCTCCAACGATACAGTGAAGGATAAATGTCGGGGGGATGACAGGTTATGGTACACAAGAGGATGTCCAAGCAAGTATGGATGGCTTGCACTCATCGGCTTAGCGCTCTACATCATCTTCTTCTCTCCTGGGATGGGAACTGTGCCATGGATTGTCAACTCGGAGATATACCCTTTAAGGTTCCGGGGGATCTGCGGAGGTATAGCTGCAACATCAAACTGGATTTCAAACCTCATTGTTGCCCAGTCCTTCCTCTCCTTGACACAGGCAATAGGGACTTCTTGGACATTCCTTATATTTGGGGTGATATCTGTTTTAGCCCTCTTCTTTGTCCTAATTTTCGTGCCCGAAACCAAAGGGCTTCCCATCGAAGAGATCGAGAAGATGCTGGAGATGAGAGCTCTGCAACTGAAGTTCTGGGAGAAGGGGCCTAATGCACGGCAGAAGAATCAAAATGTGTAGGTTCCCGTCTATTTATCTAATAATGCATATGTAAGTACTTGACGCTTCAATTTGTGGGAACATGCACCCATAAATTCTTAATTTTCTGATCAGGAAGAAGCCAATAGATATGAGTTGGATTTGTTGAAACTTTTCATACATAGCACGACATTGTTATTGCAACAATTACGTGTAATAGTTAAAAAAGTTTAGAAATTTGTTTGTATGTTCGCCTTAAAAGTGATTTAAATTTTAACAGTAGAAAAAGGTTTATCTTACCACTCGGACAGCTCTTGAAATTAAAGGACTATTCTTTGAGTGACTTAATTAATAAAAAATTAGGTCTCCTTTTTTAATCGCATATTTAAATTGGGGTGTAGTTTGTGCATGCTTCTATTTTGTGATATAAAAGTAATTGTTAGCTTTGACAAGGACTAAATGATTTGAGGATTATATATAGAAGTACAAAGACGAAAACAAATGGAATATTTGTCCTCTTCATCTGACATTTTTCCAGACAACAAATTAAAGAAATAAAAATAATAATATTGTGGCTCTATCACCAACTGCAAGAGGGGGAAGGAAAGAATGGAAAGGGGGGAAAGATAATGTGGTCCAATTGACACCACAATTGTCTCCCTCAATACATCAACTTCACTTCACAATGATGGGTTAATTTTCCTTCTCTAACCTTTGGAACTATATTTTGTTTAATCGTTAGCCTACCACATAATTATCGTGATTTGAGGGCACCTAAAATTATTAGGAATTTTATAAAGCTATAAGATGATTTGAGAGTCACCTAACAAACCAACATATATAGTTTACTTTAGTTTACCTCTTGAAGACAATTACACAAAATAATAATTTATGTTAAAATCAAAATTGGATTAGGATATTAAATCCAAAGAAGGATGATTGATTGATTGGACCGATTTAAAAACAAAATCCATCTTCAATTTTAGATTCCTAATCCAAACTGACACACATCTGCTCTATTATATAAATAAATATACCATTTTGATGTTATTAAATCTCTTAAAAAATGACTTTTTAAATATTTTTAGAAAATTAAAGTTAAAAGTGAAGAGACTGTAACCTTTCGAACATCTCCAAAATCAACTTTATAAATTAATCAACCGATTAGGCCATCCCCTGCTCTCAATCATATCGACTTGTGGAGGGGAGAGATTCAGCCGGCGCTGCCACCATCAACTTTCTTATTTTTTGTTATTTAACCATTAAACTGTATATTTCAAAATTCATCTTTAAAAGATTTTGTCCATTACATTGGACGAAATTAAATAATAAAATGAAGATTTGTAATTGTGGGTGTTGTGCCGTTATAGTATAAAATAAAATAATATTAATTAATGCGACAACTTTTAGTATAAAAAATATTGTAAAATTAATAAAATACTTGGATAAATTTTATTTGAATTTTGTAATATTGCTTCGGTTATTTTTAGGTTGAATTTTTAAAAAGGAGTTTAATTTAGTAGACAAAAATTAGTTAGTTAGTAAGCGTGTTAAGGTTAAGGGTTTGTGGAAACTCATAGTCAGTTATGTTTAATTAGTTTTTACAAAAATCACATATAAAATCAATCATTGGTGGATTTATTTAAAATAAACTGACGGCAATGTGTGTAGTAGCTGTACGATAAGTGTAGAGTGTTTGCCATCCGTAGAATATTAATAATTTTCTAATAAATAGAAAATGGGAAGTGTGTTTAAACCTTAAAATGACCAGAAATATATATGTTTAAAATTTTAATATTTAATGTTAAACTTAACGACGGTGATTGCTGTTGTCGTTTCCCAATAGGCCCGGGGATTTGCTCCAATGGCCGGGGAATTCACCTTAGGGCATTGAGCCCCCCAATTTCTCTCTCTCTCTCTCTCCCCCGATTTTGGATTTTGCTTCAGCTTTATGGGGCAAGCAAACCCTAGATACTCAACTTCTCTCTCCCCGGAAGAAAATTGAGAACCCGAAGGGAGAGAAACGCCTCATCGAGCTCCAAATCGAGAGGGTCCGTTAATGGCGGTTTTGGCCTAACTAGTTTTTGCAATTGCTTGTATAACTTGCGGACAGAGGTAACTTAATTATGTTTCTCTCCCTCCCTCCTTGAGAGCATTTTGAAGGGATTAGAGAGAGAGAGAGAATGTGGGTTTGAATCTCGAGGGAGCAACACAGCTCAGGAAACTCGGGCACCAGACTTCGAAGTAGTAGTCCTTTGTTTTTTCCTTCATTTTTTTTTTTTTTGTGACTTACTTTCTCCTATCCTCTTGAAACCGCCAACCCGGTCCTCTTCGCCTTGTTTCTCGTTTTGCTGATTAATTTGATGGAGCAACCGAGCTGCAGACTTGCCTAGAGTTGCTCTATATGTTGTTCAAATTTTGTATGTTTCAGTCAGCTAAAACAAAAAATTTGTCCGTTTCGCGCGGGGTGTTACCGGAAATGAGCTGCCTAGTAATTTCGAACTCGAGTTTCTTTGTGATCGAAAGCATTTTGCTGGTCTTGTGTTTTTGCAGCTTTTGATTTCAGAAAATTTTGGATATGTTTGGGTCATTTTAGGTTTCAAGTACACCTCATTTACCATTATGCGCATGTTCAAGCAGCACAATTAACTTGATAGATTCGTCTATCTAAAGAGTACATTGACAATGCACAACTGCTAGCTGAACGAACCCATTTATTTGACTCGTGATAGTTAACTTTTTATAATTGGACGTCATTATTTGGTTGGGTAAGGTTGATTGATCATCGTTAAGCGGGGCAGATTTGATTTCTACGAACTTTTAGCTCTGAGCATAAAACTTGTCCTCTGAGTCGGAAATTGATGCAAAAATTTAATGTTTTTTGCAGGTCACACGGGCTGAAACACACGGTTTCTGTCCGTTTTGGCTGTATAATCGGTCGTGTAGTAGCTTGTTATAAGCAAATAAAGCCGGTAAGAAATCACACCTTATCCTCCTTTGTCCTCACTCTCTCTCTTCACACAGGCGTATAATTTAGACACAGTGGCTTCATTTTTTGGTTCGATAAGCGCAGCGGAGCATTGAATACTAAGCTGATCGAAGGCACAGCTTTAACACTCCTGCACAGCTACTGATTCATAACTTTTATCATCAAACGCCAGCGTGCATTGCACTTGCAAGCCGAGAAAGCTCAGATCAAAGGTAAATGATAGAGAGAAACACATTACACACAAGAGGCATGGTAGACTTTTCCTTCATCATATTACAGCTTTTCTCTCAAAGCTGTATCATATTAGAAAAGCTCAGTGTTTAGGTCTGATATATAATAATGCACACACATACCATGTACTTGTACCCAGCAAAGTCAGATGCTATTCAAACTATGCCGCCGGCAACTTAATAATGGGTTCTGGCGATAGTGTAAAATCAGTGTACGTCTCTCAGCACCTGATGCCTTTATTTACCCCTTTTTTTCGTTTTTTTTTTTTTTTTTTTTGTGGGATCTGTTTGGTTTTACCCTTCACAGTTCACAGGCTGAGAATGGTCTGAGCGAATTCAGAGGCCTTGCTTTTGAAAGCACTGCAAAAAGCTTAGGCGGAGCCTTCCTCTGACATTATCGGCCTGCGAGTGAACGTGATATATCAAAGCCTAAAAGAGAGGCCTTTATAAATATCTAGTTATCCTCTGTGTATACATCCATACAAAAGCCAAAGTGCTCCGCGTGATTATCATCAATGCAAAGGACACACATAGGCCCCAACACCCACTTGCATACAACCAAGTTTTTCTCTCTCTACAAACTCTAGCCCTGGTTCTGCTTCCCCTTAGGCCTGGCTTTCTCTCTGTAAAAGTGGGGGATAAGAAACAAGGGTGAATGCTTGCCTTTTCAGTTTTGTAGAGAGAGTAATGAAAGTGATATGGATGTGGAGGAGATTCGCACGCAGGGATGTAAATTTCAAAGGATCGGCAACGGTAGGGCTGATCGGGACAAGATAGGGAAAAATGGGGACGAGCAATACCCAGACGATGAGGAAGACGGGGAAGTCAAGACAAGTGGAAGAATTGGTGGTGGTGGAAGTGACATCGGCCGCGCTCTTGGGCGGTTTTGCGGGTGGCCAGCTTCCCGGATCGTTAGGGTTTCTCGATCATCTGGTGGGAAAGATCGGCACAGCAAGGTCTGGACCTCAAAGGGGCTTCGGGACCGTCGAGTTCGCCTCTCGGTCTCCACTGCTATTCAGTTTTACGATCTTCAAGATCGTCTGGGTTACGATCAGCCGAGCAAAGCCGTGGAATGGCTACTCAAGGCTGCTAACAAGTCCATCGATGAGCTCCCTTCTCTCAAGCAATTGAGCGACGAAAAGTGGTCAAGCACAGGTACCGATCAAGGATTCGATTCTGCTGAAGTGGAATTAGATGGCGATCTGAGCTATCAGCAGCAACAGCAGCAGCATGTTTCCTTACCCAAATCTGCTTGTAGCAGCACCTCGGAGACGAGCAAGGGGTCTGGGTTTTCCCTAACGCGGTCTAAGCGTCGCATAAAAGCCCGAGAACGAGCCAAAGAAAGAACGGTGGAGAAAGAAAAGGAGAAAGAAACCAATCATCCAACTGTCATCAACCCTATATCTCAAAGCTCTTTCACTGAACTTCTCACCAGTGGCATACATAGTGTCAATGGCAACAACCCTGCTGCTAGTCATAATGGATCAGCTCATCAAAACCATGGTGGCGGCGAGGCTAATTTATTCCAGAAGCATCATCGTCAGTGGTCTTCGGCTCCGATGGACTGCTTTGTCTCGGGACTTCTTGCTCCTTCGCCGTCCCGGGCCCATCACTCATCTGGGTTTTCCGGGCAAATTCAACTGGGTAATCCTCTTTCACAGTCTATGATCGTCGATCACCATCCCGAGCTGCAGCATTTCTCTCTTGTCCCAGACCATTTCATCCCGGTCGCTTCCACCGCCGGCGGGACTGACTATGACCTTAACTTCACAATTTCTTCCGGCCTTGCTGGCTTGAATAGGGGGACCCTTCAGTCCAATTCACCGTCTTTGTTGCCTCACCTTCAGAGGTTGCCTCCAATAGACGGATCAAATATGCCCTTCTTCATCGGCACTGCGGCTCCTAATGCTGTCCCTGTGGAGAATCACCATCACTTTTCAGCTGGGTTTGATGGCCGCTTGCAACTCTGCTACGGCGATAGCGGCCGGCATTCAGACCAGAAGGGGAAAGGAAAAAACTAAATCTGCCGGAGAGCTATTTCCTCTCGCCTCAACTTATTCTCTGGTAAGAATACCAAAATGCTAATTTATCCTTTTTTTTCACGTTACATTTATTTCCCTGAACCGTCTGTGCCTTTCCCGCTTACTTAAATCTTTGCTTGTTTCTCTTCTCATTTGTTTCCCTGTGTTTGCTGCGGCAAAATTTTCCTGAATTGCCTTTGGGTCTGGATCTACGTATTGTGGTCCGTGAATCTTTCGGTTTATTGATATCATAAAAAAACCCAAATACTGGGCACATCACATATTTTATAGCACTCTTAATATTATCTTTTCTGAAAACTACGTGGATTGATGCGAATGGGGATCGGCTGGTTGTCTCTTTGTCTGTTCTCTTTCTGGTTCCCCTCTTTCTAGCACGCCTGAGGTCAAGCCAGGTGTTAGTCCCTGGCCTGGACGAACGCACTTTCAGCAATGGCGTTATTCTAGCAGCTAGAGTTAATTTCTCCCCCCCAAGAGCTTCTTTCTGACCACTGGTACAATAAATTTCAGTGGCATCGACAGATGCCACAGCCGTTCCCGCACCATCTGACAGTGGGAACGGCTGACGGCTGATTGTCCAACTTTAGCGAGTAGCGGAATGACTTGTCTTTTCCGGCAAATACTGTCTATACATGTGTAGGGTAAAGTTAAACCTGGCATGCACAAGGTACAATTATGTTTGCGCGACTTTTTGAGGCCATGATATGGATCCTTAATATTTATATAAAGAATAAGGTATTAAATTATTAAATTAATTTACAATGATAAAAAAATTTCACTTATAAAAATTTTTGCCTCGATATTATTCTTCTTAAATTAATTGTAAGGTTCACTTGGCTAGAATGTTAATCAAAGTTGATAGTTGTTTTGTGCAAATTTATCAGAGGTTAAGCTACATTCACTTTGTGTTTCAACTTCTAGAAACATTTAAAATTTATTAGTTTTGAAAGTTTGGACTATACTCGGAGACCAATCACACCTGTTTATATATATATATATATATATGATAACCTAGATTTGCGTTCAGCAATAAGCAAACTTAAGATAAAAATAAAGGACACTTGTATAGAAACTTGGGAATCAATAGAAATACCATGTAGAGCTGAAAAGTATCAAATCAAGACAAGCACTGTAAATAGAGAAGTTAGTAGGGTTTACTAACTTGAGATGCAAAACCAGTTTGACACAAAACACGGCATAGAAGCCTTGCTTGCTCGACTCTTGGACACATTATACGTCTTGTGTTTGATCTAGATATATATTATTAGTGATTTAGAATTTATGTAGCTAATCTCACGAATTAGAATTAAAACTTCGACTAAAAATTTGGTTGGCAGTTTTAAAGAGGCTGCATTTTTATTCCCTCTTTTTTTCCATTGTTGCACTAGACCTTCTCCTTCCATATGGTGACCCCGCCATAGATATCACTAACTGGCCTCTCCCACCTATGGCTATAATCGCCAAGGGACAAGAGAACATGCATATAAATACTCCTTTACAGTTTCTCAAAGTTCTCCTTATTCTTGACAGTTGACATACCTGATTTCCCAAATGCAGCCCCAGCTACATTCCATTTGAACTCACCAACAACTGGAGGTCCCCATAGAGAGATTGGCCATTGCTTCTTATTTAGTTCCCAATGTATCAAAAGATCAGATAAGTTAAATAAGTGAATACTACCCATTAAAAAAAAAACAAAAGTAATAAGTGATTACCATTAAATGGAAATTGAGCGTCCTAAACATGTATCCAAGTTGATGATTTGATTTGGATGATTTCAGAAGCTTTTCAACATTCATTTTAGTGTTACTGAAAATGATATTCTGCTCTAACTATATAGACAAGCGAAAGTAAAAGAATAGAGAAAACAAACTTTTTTTTCATTGAAATTTACTCCCACTGTTGAAACAATTCTTTTAGAAACTTAACAGAGGTGTCATTCCAAATTCTATTTGTATTAGACCCAAATCCACCTAGATTTGGACCCAAATCCAAATGCTTTCAACAATTATATAACCAAACAATGAATTTGAAATTTCAAATTCCAAATGACAAATGATAATAAGGTCAAATAATCCTTTACTCGCATAACCCTAGAGATCTTGGGCATATCCAGCTTGTTCCCCACGAGCGAAAAACTTTACGCTATAGCCCGCAGGGAAAATCACACCAAAGGAAGAGCTGATTTACTGATCCTGCTCACGGCATGGCGGGCCTACATCGTAGCTGCTACTAATACTACATTTCTTTAAGGATTATCCCTAACATTCAACCTTCCACGTATAGCTAGTTAAGTGAAAATCTGTATCTTTGGTGGAGCAAGACTCTTCCACTAATTGGTAAGAGCAATATTTTTAGGTTAGAAAGATCTTCCAGTTGCTTAAAAGATGACTTCACAGAAAATTGCCCGGCAGCAAAAACTCCATATATAGGAGCCTGTCTTGAGAAGTCTGCTTCTGATTTATGCTAGAGATGACCTTTGAGAGGGTTTCCAAAGAGACCCCTTCAATTGGACCGAGGACCTTCACCATGTAAATTCCAAATCCAACTGAATCCATCCAAAAATCCTATCTTTTACAACTTCCCTGGTCAAGAGAGAATGTTTTCAATCTGGAGATAATGTTTGAGCAGGGTTTGTTCAATCCACACATCCTCCCAAAAACGAACATTATCACCGTTTCCAATAGACAATGGTAGATCTTTTCTTAGATCTTTCTAGTTCGAGGATTCCACTATCAACATGTATAATATCACTCCGAAGAGCCTTCTTGATCCCCTCGATTTCCATTGAGGCAGTGAGGTTACTCCACATTCCTATTCGTTACAAATAACTCTTCCCACTAAGAATTCTTGTTCTTTAAATTCTCCATCCTCCTAGCTCCTTAGCTCTTCTCACAAGATCCCATTTTAGCAATGCCATTTACAAAAACTCTTCCCAGAAAGAATTCTTATTCTTTAAAAATTTCCATATCCAATTAAACAACAGACTTTTTTCAGCAAACATCTGACGCCAAGTCCTCCTAGCTCCTTAGCTCTTCTCTTGATTTCGTGGCGGGCAGCCCCTTAGAGTAGTTTTTTGTATGCCTCTGTCTAGCCTGCTGACTTTTGATCTTCCATTCAGGGAAAAAAAGTGCTTACTATTACATGATATTTTGAATATCTTTTCTTTATGCGGTAAGCCATTACAGTTGCACCACAATAAATCTACTGTCTACCCTTATTGGCAGCCCGATCACGAACCTTCATACTCGGGGTTAGAATTTGATTTTCAGCATACTTTATTTGTTTTCAGCAGTCTCCCAAGCGTTTTTTGTTGACTAATGTCTACTTTGATTGAGTTCCCATGTGGGAGGAACTTTTACGTGGTAGAAGTTCTTGAGAAATAAATTGTCAGTCGTTCTCCAATTACCTTTGTAATATCTTATTTCACCTCTTGTTGTCTCCCTCTTTCGTTCGCGTTTTACTATTTCTCCCACTTGGAAATGAAGAGGTACTTGGTCCTTGGTTTTTCATGACTAACTATTTTCTTATTACCAATAGAAATGCCTGCTACTATAATATTTCTTTGTACCTAAGCCATTTTGCTGTCCAACTTTTCCGAAAATTAATCAGAGTCGTATGTTTGTGATGCTGTCTGTCGTGTACCCAAACTCAACTCCCAGAAAATGTTGAGCTACTACTTACGGTTTTCGTAGGTCCATGAAAATAAAACATGTAGCATGAAGTGCCTTTCTCGTTGTCCATTAATTCCTCTCTCTTCCAAGTTTCCAAAATCTAGCGTGTTTATAGCAAAACTACTCTGCTGCTCTCACGTGGAGTCAGCTTGTCTTTGAACGTGCCTGGGTAAAAGAGCTGCGGATAACATAGTATACGGTCAATTAGCTAGAAGATACAGACGGCACTCGATCGAATTTCTTAATTTGGTTAAGCATTCACCTTCTTGTCGCCATATTCTTTTATGTTGTACTGTGTTGTACTGCAAGGTATGAGACTTGTCCCACATTAGAAGTTCAGACTTTTGGTGTGGAGTTTATAATTTTTTGGACACTCTCCTCTTAACAATTAATTTTTAATTAAAGATGAGTTATACCCAAACATTATAACAGTAGTATTAAAGCCAGTCCCATGGTTCTCAGTGCAAACGAGCGGCAATAGAAGTGACGTTAGCATTGCAGTGTTTGCCCGAGAATAGTACACAGCTTGTCGTCGTGGGTGCCGGGTTACGGAGCGTGATAGTATGTTATGGTCCACTACAAGGTATAAGATTTGTCCCACATTGAAAGTTAAAGCTTTTGATGTGGAGTTTATAATTTCTTGGACTCTCTCCCCTTAATAGCTAGCTTTTGAGGATAAGTTCTATCCGACAATTATAACATATTCCTTCGCTAATTCCTCCTTAACCTGTGAACATGATAAAGTAGAAGCGCAGTTAGATTTATTAAGAATAATTTTCTTGTATTTTCTGTGGGAGATAAATGTTTCTTACCATCTCCTCGCTGCTCTTACATACTAAGAGAAAACATATCTTTAACGTCACACCCCTGGATTTCCCGAGCCACGTGGAGCAAACTAGACCTCTCCTGGTGGCTAAGCCCACCTTTCACGCCAATGCCTGAAGAAAAGCTAGCTTTCCCTTTTCAGAGAGAAACACCAATGGAAGCTTTCTAGTGAATGTAGTTCTCAACTTCTATAACTTTGAAGATGATTGCAAAATAGGACGAGGGGGATTTATATAGGCCCATAACTACAAAATGTACGACCAAGATCTAAATAATCTAACAGCTTATAATGAGTGACCTTTCATGTGGGTGACCTTTGTCTATTCACCTACCCAGATATTTCATAGCACATTCTATAGAATATGGGCATATATATAGAAAGACACAAGATAACCACTAACAGTCCAGAGTCTTTCAAAAGCTAATAGATTTTGTAGAGAACTCAAAGGTCTTCTTGCCATGCAATTTATATGTGCTGTTTGCGAAGTCATCGCATCAACGTGCCAAGCGCTTGCGTGGCACTTGCATAACAGTCAGCCCCGCACCAAAAAATTCAACGTGTAACATTAAGTTCAAATCCTTCATGTTATAGATCTTTTATCATATTGACATTGAACTATTATATTGTGTGTGTGTTTCCCATAAATGTTAAATCATCGACGTGGTGAAATAATTAAAATGTCAATTTTCCTCTTGCCATGATGTATAATATTACTTTCACTTCATTGAAAATTTTCTTAATAAAATAATATCACTTTTATGAATTCTTTTTTTTTTTGTACTATTTATTTTCTGTCCACATTGTAGTGAATTATTATCAATGCATGACATGTTTTTCATCCCTTAAACCCCACCACTTATATGTCAGGAATACGTTCATATTAATTAATTTAATTTATTATGGTCTTATAAATTTTTTTTTGTGAAGATGTTATTGAAAGTTTTATCTTATCATTTCTTCGTTAGAGGGTTGCTTCAAAAAAGTATTCATAAAAATTTTGCCACATTATTCTTTTACATAGATTTGGATTTTCAATGTTACTTTTAAGAATGAATTAAAATTATGAATGTCACCAACCCAAAATTAGTTAGGATAAAATTTACTTATGATAATATATATATATATATATATATTTCCTCCTTGCTGTATGAATTTGGTACAACAAGAAACCGTGTTCTTCTGCAGTTCTGTTGAATTTAGATTAATGTTAGTTTTGTTAGTCGCTCCTTAGTCTGATTTTTCTCAATGCATGGTCATTTCTTGTTGCATTGCCTTGACCGAACCTTCTTAGTTTCTGCTTTTCCAAAATCTTTTTAGGTTACGAAATTGTAAGTCTCAAATTTTTTTTGAACAGTGAGAATACAAGGACACAACTACAATTCAACTCCGCATAAACCCCATTCAAAATCAACACACACAAAGATATAAATCCAACAAAAAACCATCTAAATAGTCTTCAATTAGGGGAAAAAAAAAAAAGAAAAGCTCATAGATTTCATCCAGGATTCTTGTTTCCCTTGGAGTAGATTCTGGTCAAAATCGGGGGGGCGGAAAATTCTATTTGAAATGTAAAGTAAAATCTTCAATAGTAGCCTAAATATATATAGGAGTTGAAAAGTTATTTAGGTTAGATATACGAAATGTTAGTTGTTTAGGAATACGAGAGAGACAATGTTATTAAAGGACTTAGATACACTATGACGCAAAAGGGTGTTAGATCTTGAAGTGCAAGATATAGAGTAAGACGCGCGCTTGATGGAACTAGATGTATGAACTAGATGTATGTTAACTAAACAAAAATAAAAATATATATCCTAGTTGAAAAATAAGATATAAAACAAGTCATAACTCCTACTAACATATTTACAAATATGTTATCAATGAAATTAAAAAATTCAACATTTACTAATGAAAAGAACAATAAAAAATGTGAAAAAATGTAATCTAAAAGTCTTTAAGTCAACTTAAATTAAATCCTAAATAATTTATAAGTTTTAAATTTTAATCAAAATTAACTAATTATGCATTTTAAATAATTTAAAAATCATCATTATCATCAAGATCAAACATTTCCATATTTGTCATCTTTAGAAGCATCATCTCTAATATCTTCTTTCATATCATCTTTCTCTCCATCTTCATCTAGTTCAAATTCAATTAGAGCATTTGAAGTAATAGTCTTTTTACTCATTGTCAAATTTATAGTTGAAGTAATAAATTTAAATTCTAAATAGTAAAAATTAAATAAAACAATAAACAATAAAAAAAAAATTCTAAAAAATAGTAAAAAAAGTCCAAGTGTGCCTAAGCCCAAGGCTTCTTGAGCTTAGGCACGCCTTGATGGTCTATGCCTGCTTGGAAGCATTCCAGATGCCCAAGGTGTACCTAGATGCACCATGTGTTTAGGTGGGCTTTTAATAACATTGATGAGAAGTACTTAGATATTTGTGATGGAGTGTTTTGCATTGTGTGGTTGTGTCTAATGCATACCAAAGGTTTTGTATGTGCGAGTATAAATATCTATTTAAGTAGTCTTGTTTAGTAGAGTGAAGTAATGTTTAATTTGCAATAAAATTTATATTTTTGTACTTCCTTTCTTTGTAAGTTTTGAGGATTATCCTGAAGATAATATTCTTGTTTTGCTTCTGTTGTCAACGTTGAGTATGAACAAAATCACACACAAACATGACTGTGACTTTGAGGATATAAGGCCATCTCCAACGGAGACGGCAAAACGGCAAAATTCACTGATTTTGCCATTTTGCCGTCTCCAATGAGACGGCAAAATTGGACGCCATTTTGGCGTCCTGAACAGTGGGACGCCATATTTGGCGTCCCACTGTTCACCCACGGCATTTTGTCGTTTTTTTCTTTATTTTCAAATTACCCCCTCCCTCCAATGTGAAATAATATTATCCCTATTATGTCCTTTTTTAAATTTGTTTTAGTATGTATAATTATTCATTTTAACGTTAATTTGTGTATTTAATTTGATCATTATTTTTAATAATATAATAAATTAAAACAAATTAAAAAAATATCTTGTAGATTGTGATATTATGTATAATATCGTATTTTATTTTTTAAATAAATACAATATTTTATGTAAATATGTATAATTCTTTTTTACATATTTAATTTGTAATTGCGTAAATAATTAAGTAATTTTTTGAAATAAATTAATTGTTATGAATTAAAGAAATAAGAAAATAGAAATAATACTATTCATTTAATGTAACTTTTGGTGTAATGGGTTGGAGATGTCTTCATAGGATAGTGTGAAAGTTACACCATTTTAGTGTAAAAGTTGCACCATTTTGAAGTTTTGGGTTGGAGATGGTCTAAGTGATAATTTTAGTCCCAATTATCACGTTCCAAGCATAGTATTTGTAATTTTAATATTATAATTTTGGTTTTTTAATTTCTGTTAGGGGGTATTTATCTTGTAGTTAAAGACAATTAGGACTATTTGTCTCGTAAATAAAGGCAGTTAAGATTTGGGGTACAAATGCACTTGGATGCTTGGCGTGGCTGGAGACTATATATTAAGCTACAATTGTAGGATGAACTAATGAATTGATATTCCGGTATCTCACTCTCCTATCCTTTCTTCCTTCCTCTCGACTACTCTTCTTCCATCTTCTTGCTATATCTCTCCCTCCCATCTAATCTCTCTCTCTAAATTTTTCTTTAATCTTCCCAATTCCCTTTAATACTCTAGCTCAACCCAAAGGGTGAGACAAATGGAATCAGAGCTAGCTTTCTGGCCACCTGTGCGCCACTGATGACTACTCATTCTAATCAAAAGTTCTGACCCCAACTGGTGAAGCAAACCGGTGGCCTTCGAGAGCTGCCCACCCTGATCAAAAGCTCTGACCCATACTAGTGAAGCAAACCGTTGGCCTTCGAGAGTTGCCTACCCTGATCGAAATAAGATTCCTATCTGTTCTAGAGAGGCAACACAGAGCCACAGGTCCTAGGTTCCGACCCAAACCAGAACGCAAATCCAACTGGTGCTGGGCAGTGTGCTCCTCACCAGGTTTGGAAGGTGATTCCGACCCAGATTGGGGAGGCGAACAGGATCGAAGCAGCCAGAGTAGAAGGCAATTTCGACCCAAATGATAAACCTTCTTATTGGTGAAGCTTCCATCTGGTGTGCGGCTGTGTGCTGCAATTTTGATTGGAAGGCGATGATTTCAGACCCTTCCCAACTATTAATTCTCGATGATACTCGACCGTTGCTTCCCGACACTTTTTGGTAGATTATTTTTTATCGGTCCCTGGCTGTGAGTTAAGCAATTTGTAGGCGACCTTCAGGGTCCTATTCAAGTGGAGACGAGTCACTATTGAGAAAAATGGGCTGTAATTAGAAAAGGAATCACGAAAAAATGTGTTGTGATAAGAAAAGAAATCAAGAAAGCACACAATCAACTCGTAGACCTCAAACACAAGATGGATAACTTACTGACTTTGTTTTTACAAAAGTTTCAAGTTGGTATTCCAGCTAAATGTTTTCCCAAGAAACATTCTAAGTTCTTAAGAAGAAAGGTTTCGAAAGATAGTTTGTTTGTTCAAAATTTTTATATTGCAATTGAGGAAAGACTAGAATTAGAGCAAATAAATCCAGGATGACAAAGAAGGAATGGTAGCCATCGAAGACGTTAATGAGGCTCCATTGAGAAAGAAATTTGTTAAAATAAATTCGGTTACAATTGTCAATAAACCAGAAAAGAGCTAATAGATCAAGATGTGCCTATTGAGAGGGTATAGGAGAAAAATGAGGAATTATTTAATGAATTGACAAAGGAAGCAAAGGTCATTGCAGTGGCCCAAGGGCCTAGTTCAAGCTAATATTTAGGAATGGAATTTTAAGAAGCCTCGTCTTGAGAATGGAGGGTCTAGACATATTACTCCCTTACTCTTGGCTTTGAAGAGGGTTAAGAAGTTCATAACTTTGGTTAAATCAAGCATCAAGATAATGATGATAATTCTAGCAGGAAAATACCTTACTGTTGTTATGAATATGCTTGATCCTGAGCAATATGATAGTCTTGTTGTCATTTTAGCTGAAGCAGACTAAATTTTTATTCTGGTCCTAGTAAAGGAAGAGCAAGAGATTAGGAACGTAAAAAAAAAAAAGGAAAAAGTCTAGGAGAAGAAAGAAAGAAAGAGAAAAATAAAACTGATAGAGAAAGCTGAGATTGAATTAATAACAACAGTTCAATGATAATAAGTTTTTTGGAGACAAGAAACATTTTAAGGGAAAAAAATTTGTCCTATTCTAAGAATAGTATTTATAATTTTGGTATTATAATTTTAGTTTTTTAATTTATGTTAAGAATATTTGTCTTATAACTAGAGATACACTGCACATGGGTGGTTAGAGGCTATACATTAAGCCACAATCGAAGGATGGAGGTGATGGTGTAATGAATTGATATTCTAGTATCTCTCTCTCCTATCTTTTCTTCCTTCCTCTTGACTACTCTTCCTCCGTCTTCTTGCTGTATCTCTCCCTCCCATCTGATCTTTCCCACTAAATCTTTGTTTAATCTTCCCAATTTCCTTTCATACCCTAGCTCAACCTAAAGGGTGTGACACCAACATCCTAGATCCCGTTGGATTGAGACCTCATTTTCCAACATCTGAAAACTGTGCTTCACGGCTTTGGCTTTACCGTAGGCTGTTTGGCTTGAGACCTCATTTTCCGTTTTAGGGCATCCCAAGTGTGTTGTATTGTCATGGAATTGATGTGTGCAAACTAGTTTGATTTTCTTGGAATTTCTTCCTGCAGCTAAGTAATGCTTGCGTTAAACTTTGAAGGCCTAATTTGTAATATGCGATTGCAGGGTGTTGAAGATGGAGGGACATGTAGCCTTGGCCATTGAGTGAATGAATGCCTTGGGTGCTTCCTTCGTAGGGTACCATATCATTATTAAGCTTTATAAATTTTTGCTTTCTTCTGCTGCTTTTTTATCGGTTGTGAAAACTGTTGGGCTTTGCATTCAAGTCTCTGCGGATGCTAGTGTGTTAATGGGCTACGCCACCAAGGACGTTGGTTACAGCGAAGGGTTGGGGCAAATGGCCTTGGCGGACCCCTCCCCATATGTTCAGTGTGTCTGCCTGGAACCATCCCTGATCCCCACCCCAACCACGGGGCAATATTTTCCTCTCTTTCTTTGTTTTTCTTCCCTTTTTTGATAGCTTGTTACATGTTTGTTTTCGTGGGGTGCGAATGTTATACAGTTTACTGTCTCATTAATAATTGGTCAAGCCAATTTGAAGTGTGTCATTTTGAGAGTTGTAACTTATTTGTTGCTTATGTTTTGCTTTGGACCTTCTCCCTCTCCCTCTCCTCTATGGAAACTTATTTGTTGCTTGAGAGTAGTCACTTATTTGTTGCTTAATTGTTAGAGGTTTTTGTAAATAATTTAAGGTAAATGAAGGGACTAGGAAGAATCAAGGGTGGGATTGTTTGAACTATTTTTTCTTTAAATTCATTCCGGGGAATAAAATTAAATATTTTTAAATGTAAAGTATTGTTGTTTCAACTTTTTTTTTATATATATTTGAACTCAACAGGAGGAAAGTTAGTTGTCACCTCAGTTGTGATGGTGCAAGAAATTTAAAAAAAAAATTACGTCTAGCATATGTCAAGTGATGGGTAAGTGATACACTAAGATTAATATTAATAGGTCACAAGTTTGATACTTAGTTTAAGTAAGGGTCAAAGAGTTGTTTATAATTTACTTTTTTTTGTCGAAATTGAAAGTATAAATGACGAAAAATCATGTACAAATAATAATTCTAAGAAATTGAAAAATTAAATTTATTTATTCCGTCATCAATTCTACGCACCCTTAAAACATTGAAGACAATCCCTTTTTTTGTTTTTTTTTTTTTTGTCAGTTTGATCTGAGTTTTGGAATGAAGCATCGTTGTCTTCTTCATGATTCGAATATTGCCTTGATTGTACTTTATTTGATGATTTTGTGGACAAATGTCTGATTCCTAGGTACCATTTGTTACCATTGTCTTGTTACTTAATGGTTTGATTGAAAATTCAGCGGTTCTTGGAAGAAAGCCGTTGCCGATAAATAATAGGGACTTTGTTTATTACAGGAATTTTCTGGGTTTGGAGAAGGTCAGTGGTAGTCTTTTGATTGACATAAATAATTGTTAATTTTAAAATATTAAAAAATTATTAAATTCTAAGTGGGTTTGGAAATTTACTAAATCTTTATAATATTTTTCTTAATTAATAAGTACCGTGATTAGAGAATTTAGTAGGATTGGCCGAGGTGTCAAATTCTCATGTCCATCCGGTTGCAATCCTGCGTCCACGCCCAAGGTTAACAGGTTGCCACACCTAGCAATGACTAACACGTAATGTACCTTTCTGTGCCATGCAATATCACGTGACATGCGCAGGTCAAGCTTGTGTTATTCATGTGCGTACAGCAAGGCAGATCCAAGTCCACCAATGGAGAAAAAAAAAAAAAGAAGTTAAGACGGAGAGACTAAATCTGCATGTGGAGTTGCTAATTTATTCGGGCAATACAACAAATATAAATTTTATATTAAAAACACAATCAAAGCATATAATTCTTTCACTAATAGCAAACTAAAACACTATTATGATCCCTTCCAAACATGAGAGAAATAAATGTTTCCCCCACTTTCCTTCAAAAAAAAAATTAATTCTAAAAAATTCATTCCCCTCCTCTGTGAAAGGAATTGTCTTAATGCTAACTATGTTTGAATGAAAATATTATTTAGACACGAAATTGTCGCTCAGTGTGGCACTCGGTATTAATAATCAAAAAAATTATTAGTAATTATTTTACTTATTAATAATTATTTATCATATAACAAATAATCACCAATAATACTAAATATCATATGAAATATTAAAAAATTTATGCCAAAATAACTTTACCAAAGTTTGAAATAGGACAACAAAAGTGAACACAAAAAGATTAGAAAGAACGAAAGAGAATAGAAGAGCCGAGAGCGCTTGCTAAAGTTAGGTGCAAACAAGTAATGGGAAATTGAAAGAAGTAATGATTGGAGAGGCAATTGATAGTGGGGACGAGGACTCTCTTCGACGCAACGCAATTATTAACCACACCATCCACACACAAACAAACACCATCCCCATCTCCATCCCCCAGAAAAATACCCACCAAAACCTCCCAGTGCCTCATCCACCCCACAACTAACATCTCTCTCTCTCTCTCTGCCTATCCGCTTAAAACAAGAAGGCCCCGAGTTAATGTACCAAACACAAACAGAAGACCTATACTGATTACTTATCCACCATAAATTGAATTTTTACACACAAGAATTGTCATTTTACGTGATTTGACAATGGCATTTTCGTATATCACTTTCATGAACCTTTTTTTTTTTTTTTCTTTTCTTCTTTGGTTTCTGATTAAGCAAATATAAGACCTACATTATAAGATACGAAATTTCTGTACAAGACCAATTCCTGCAGAACTTACCAACAGCCAAACTTCCTGTTAAGAGGGACAATACACCAAAACTAGCTTAAGCTAAGCTGACAGACAAAGCATTGAGTGAGTGACAGAGAAAAGGCTGAGATAACTTTTTTGAGGCATACAGAATCTCAGCTCTATGCAGTCATATGTACCTTAGTCATTGGGGAGGCAATGCCGAGAAGGTGGTCCTAAGTAAACTGCTGGACCATAAACGACACAGCATCACTAGTTCGAAATAAATATGAAAAGAGATTATGGCAACAGAGATTTGGGCATCAGAAGTTCAAATGCTAATGAGGTTGCAAACCAAAAATAAAGTAAACGAAGCTGCCTCAAAACAATACCCGCGGTTTAGAGACAGGGATTTTGAACTCCTTAAGAGGCTGCTCATACCAGAATAAGTACAAAACTAATACTTCAAACCTCATATAATAAACAAGCATCCCAACTCCATATCAAGTCAAGTAGTCAACAAATACAATATTTGGTGAACATATGAAAATGTCAGCATGAAAATGTTGGTATAATCTGGAAAATGTGAGAATAGACTACGAAGAGGAAAATCAGGTCAAACAGAAAAGAGGTGAGAACAAGCAAGGATGTGATGGCAAAATTCATTAGGCATATTATATAGTCCCTAATTCAGAGAGCATGGCACAAAAATATCCTAGAAGCTAAAGCAGTAGCTGAGATCTAGACTTCATATTCATTCAGTCCATTAACTGAGTTTTAGTAGATATTAATTCATAGAAGCAAGGAATATTGTAAACTGAGCAAGCAAAAAATCTGCACTAACACCCTACTTCACCAATCCTCTAATACAAGTCCAATCTGCTAAAGCCAGAAGGCCGGTTAAGGTTATCCATCAGAGAATTCTGCCACAAATGTGATAATAAAAATCCAGACAAAGCCATGACTTGCAACTACCATTCCCACAAACACCCCCCCACCCCCCCCAAAAAAAAAAAAAAAATGGTAATCATGTCAAATTTGAGCAAAGTTTACACAAAATGACTGCAAGAAATTAGGCAATGGAGTAAACGTAACATTGTATCAAGAAAACATAGCTACAACCAGTTAACTAGCCACTTAACATTAAAACCTAAACACAAAGTACAGAGCTGACGTAGGAATATTTGCACCTAAATATTCACATAAAATGAGATGATTAAGAAATCCAAAAGACTATGACCTCAAAACTCTTTGAATGTCAATCTAATTGCATCTCGAGTGCTCTTAAAGCATTTTCCCAAAGCAAAGGTACAAATAGCAGATGCATTCAATCTGTTGGCTCGATCACTAATAAGTACAAATTCTGCAGAGTTCACTACCAACCAAGGACCAGCATTTCAGTCACTAGTATTAAACATGATAGGGCATTGCAAGATAACCACTTCCTTTGGGCCACATGGAAGAAAAATTGTGTGTATTCCCCGACTTCCACCATAAGCAAACACTGCTTTCCCTCATAACCTGCACTTTTTCCTGGAAATCAAGAAAAAAATTAAATAAATTTAGTGTGAAAAAGCAAAGAAGGCTAAACTTGTTGAGACTTCCATGAATTTCGGACAATCAAACACCTGAGAGACAAGGTGATGGAGATTTAGGAACAATATATGAAATGCACACATGATCTCTTCACTATTATACCACAAACTAGGATGTTGATAGTCGGGAATATCAGCCAAATTAAACTTATATCATTCTCTAAGCTAGAAGGCCCTTTTTCACTTCTAGCTTGGTCTCTAGCTTCTGCAGGGTTCAATGAGATGAGAAAATTTTCATATCAAAGGTTCAACATTAAGCATCTCAGAAACAATAAGTTAGGAGTTCGTCAAGTGCCACAGTTTGCATCTACAATTTTCTAAACCACAAATAAGCATGGTAAAATTCATAAGATACGCCTACCTTATATTGAACTCTCAACAGAATTCAACTAAATGCCTGATTAAATGATCAAAAAGTAACTAGTTACCTAGGCCTCTGGATTAAAAGATATCTATCACAAAAAATAAAGAACAGATCTGATGATAAAATACATGGAAGCAATATAGCATACATACTATTATTTAGACTATGCACATTTCCCTTCAAGTAAAGATATACAACATGAGTTCTATAGACATTGTTTTAGGAGCTTGTAACACGTTCATTGATCCCATTAATATGTAACTAAACATCTGTATTTCCATCCACATTCATCATAGACCCAAAATGAAAACTACCTCAGAAGTACATATTGCTCTCAGAAGGAGTTCATCTCAAGACAATAAGTTCTCCTTTTCACCAGCATTTTGGCAGCAGTACCATATGGCTCCTCAAAGGCAGCTGAAACCCAAGACCCGTCTGACACCTCCTTCTTGACAGCTGATTGGTCACTAGGTCGAATTGCAACCAATGTTGCCCCCTTGAGCACAGTGCCATCAGGCAATTCCAAATGAGGTGCATACCACAACCTCATATTCAGAGCCGGCACAAGAGTCCTCTTTGAAGCGGAGGAAGCTGATAAAGGTTTCACCCTCAACTCCTCCAACTGGTCCTTATTCATACAAAGCACTCCCTGCCCGTCTGCATCAGTCAGAACCAAGCTATCCAAGGTCTTATGCTCAGCAATTATTGGCTGAAGCAAGTAATGCCTTGCTGAAGCAGCGATTAACGAACTTATTGTCCACACAACTCGCAATTTCAAGCCCCCGTTGGTGTAAAACGACTCAGGAATACTACCGTTATCATCGCCATTGCCATTCCCAGCCGCATTAACAATAAACTCATCAGAATTATTGTCTTGTGAGTGCAAATTCTTAGCTGAGAAATGGTAAATCACAGAGGAAGCCCCGAGAATTACACAATTATCAAGGGTCGATCCAAAATCGGCCCTCCATTTCAATAAAACACCATCTTCAATACCCAATTCCCCACTAGGAAGCTCGATTCGGAGAAACCGAACCTCTTTGAAATTCTTCAGTACCTGAGTAGGCGAATGATGAGTCACTCCATTCTGATCAAGGTCATCGTCCTCCCCCGAAAGCCCACCGCCGACGGCCAACGACGACGAACCCGAGCTCGAATTAGACTTCTTGGGGCCGAAGAATTGGCCTAGGGCTTGCAGCGGCTTCACGATCCCGCCAAAGAAGAGGCGGCAGAGGCTGGTGAACGCGCCGCGGGACTTATCGGCGGAGCCGGAGGCCGAGGAGGAAACGTCATCGTCGGAGATGACACAGTCGACGCGGACGACGACGTTCTCGACCTGCGGGAGCAAGGAGTGAAATCGCCTCGAAACCACGCCGCATCGGCCCAGGGCCTTGACGTCTCCGATCCTGTTGAAGATCAACAGCAGCAGGGAATCCGGCAGCCGATCGAAGTAATCCATCCCCGATGCCGAAGACATCTCAACCATACACATGCGTGTATTTATAAATATATATATATATATGCGCAGAGAGAGAAAGTAGATCTGGGAGATAGATCTACCCTAGTTTGATGAAATAGGGAACATTGCGTAGAGACAGAAAAACAAACCTAAAATCCGGATCGAACAAATCGGCATCGCAGCACAAACGGAAAGAACACACAGAGAGAGGGGGAGTGGGAGGGTGAGGGAGACGTATTCCTTCCAGCTATGGAGTTCTGGAGAGACAGAGACAGAATGGAGTGGAGGATGAGATGGATCCACGAATTTGTCTTACAGACAAGCCAAGGCGCAGAGAGAGAGAGAGAGAGAGAGAGAGAAGCCACGAATTTGTCTTTAATAATGTCTCTCTCTCACTCTCTCTCAATTCATCCATCATTATTATTTTCCAGTGGTTTCCCCACCGCAATGACGGTGACCCTTCCCTTCCTATTTTCCAAGTATTGCAGCTACTCCCCAAATATTTCTAGCAATTGCACATCACCCCTGCAAATCTAGATTTATATATAACATTATTGGAATGGAATGAATGTTGATTGAATCGGCGCACAAGGGCGGTGGATTTGGATAAGCGATGGGAGTGAAGTAAGCAGCACTCATTGAGTTTGGGGTTTAGTGGGTGGGTGGGAGTTGGCATTTTTCATACAGAAATGGCGGATGTGGTGGCTTTAGTTCGTCCACTTGTTGGTTAACACAGGACACATTTAAAAGTGAGGTTGTGGCATGCTTTGGTTGTTTGGGGTGTGTCCCAAGTCCCAAGGTAGAGCAAGCCAATTTTGCTTGAGATTGGTTCTGAAAAAGTGTAAGTCTACTTATTAGGCAAATGCCTCCATAAATAAAGTGTTAATGCAAATACTTGTTAAGTGTGTTTAACATGCTTTTGCCTAATAAGTCTCGGTAAACATTTTGAATTTGTCTAGACAACTTAAATAAAGCGCTATTAGCACCAAAAAGTTAAAAAAATTTGAGTTGTGGTGATTTTATTTTTTTGTACAAAATTTTTTTATAATAAAATGTTAAATATATTTTTTTGAGTGTGTGAGTTTAATTTTTTTTATTGTAAAAAAATCAACTAAACAACTCATTCCCACTTTCTTTTTAAATAGCTCCAATTTTAATCAAATTGAAATAACAGGCTATCCGACTGTATAATTTTGTTAAATACAGCTTTGTATAATAGTTTAATATTTTATTATAAAAAATACCATTCAAATGTAATATATTTGTTATGTGATTCTAAAAAAAAAAAAGAACTGTGTTTAACATTTATGTGTAATATAGCAAGAGAGTTTATATTTTTATTTGTTTGCACCTTTTTAAGGGAGTATAATATTCTATCTTATATTTTAAAAAATTCTTGTGAGTGTATATGTGTGTATTACTTTTGTTGTCTTCATAAAATAATTATTTAATATTACTTATAAAATAACTTTGTTATCTGTTGATTTTTTTTTTGTGGATAAATTTATGTTTGTACTTTCCAAGTAGGACAAATTTTTTTGTCTTACTTGGACACCATCGTAGTCAATGACAGTAGCGACAGTTGAAAGAATTTAACTCTTCCTTCCTACTGCTATTGCACCAAATGTATTTAAACTTTCATCAGATTTTAGGGACTGTTTAAAAATAAAATGAGAGTGAGGACATGGCCAAAATTGAACCGGACCGGCGGTTCGAACCGGAACCGGACCCGGAACCGGAACCGGACCGAACGCCCCCTTCCCCCCCCGCAACGGTCCAATTTTGGACCGTTGCAACGGTCCAAAATTGGACCGTTGGCCACTGCCAACGGGCAGCAGCCCAATTTTATTTTTTTAATTTTTTTTTTCTAATCCTATGATTCCTATCTATATATACCCCTCCCTCTCCCACTCATTTTTCACACTCTCTCTCTCAAGTCTCAAGCTATTATTCTCTCTATTTTGTCTCTCATTTAATATTTCAATTTCAATTTCTTCAATCTTCTCATTTTGTTATTTGTCAATTTATTCAATTATATTGTTAATTATTTATTACTTGTTACTATATTATATTATTACTAATATTTTCATTATATTTGTCAATTTTTTACTATATTATTTTATCATTATTATATTTTTTTATTATCATATTTTTTTCAAAAAAATGGCAAGTGAAGTTAGAAATTTTCAAACACGAGAATGAAACTCAACAAAAGAAAGGTGGAAAAATTTCTACTTCTGATATTTTTAATATTCATTTCAAGAAAACACCAAAAGGAGATGATAAATTTGATGTATCTTGTAATTATTGTAATCAGGTATACAAATTCAAATAAGGAGGTGGATATGGTACTTTTGCCTGACATTTGCAAACAAAGCACCCGCTCAAGGTTGGATTGAGCCGCGATCAAACACAAATATCCGGGTTTGTTACCTCTTCAAACTTTCCTCAATTATTTCATTATAATGAAGCTAATTGTAGGTCTGGTTTAGCTGAAATTGTAGCAATTGATCATTTATCTTTTAGTTTTGGTGAAAAATTAGGTTTTGCTCGATTTTGTCAAAACTTTGTTAATCCTAGTTTTAAATCAATTCCTAGAAATACTTTGAAAAGGAATTTGTTAAAATTGTTTAAAAACTCAAAAATTGAATTGATAACATATTTTCAAAACAATAATATTAATGTTTCTATTTGTAGTGATATTTGGAGTGATCATTGGCAAACTCATTCATATATGGGTATTACTTGTCATTGGGTTGATGAAAATTATGTTTTACAAAAAAGAATTCTTGCGTATCGATGTTTTGATGAAAGTCATAATGCTGAAAATATTTGTAGATTAATTCAACAAGTTTTACAAGAATATAGATTAGTTAATAGAATTTTTTCAATTTCTTTTGATAATGCATCGGCTAATACTGCTTCTATTAATGAATTGAAAAGAATTTGCCAACCAAATTTTGGTGGAAGATTTTTTCATGTTAGATGTGCATGTCATGTTTTAAATTTATGTGTTCAATATGGTATTAAGTCACTTAATTCTTATTTAGATCCAATTAGAAATGTTATTTCTTATATTTGGGTACACTCTCGAACTGCAAAAGCATGGGCACATTTTTGCACCTCCAATGGTCAAACCCCAAAACGTTTTTCAAAAGATGTTCCTACTCGTTGGAACTCAACTTTTAAATTACTTAATCAATCTTTTGAATATAAAGATTTATTGTGTTCTTTTGCAGCAAATTATATTCCACAATATCCTATTTTTCCAACTATGTAGAATGTTTGTAGTTCAATTTTGAATATTTTACGAATTTTTAATGATGCTACTCATACACTTAGTAGTGTTTATAAACCAACTTCACATCAATTTTTAATAGAAGCAATGAATGTGGCCGGTGTATTAATGGAAGGAATTAATGTTGAAGAAATTTGTCATGCTGTTTTAGAAATGAGAGAAAAATGGTTACGTTATTATCAATTTATTCCTGAATTTTTCTTGTTACTATGGTATTTGATCCTAGGTGTAAATTTGATGGTTTAATTGAGTGTTTGTCTAACTATTATTCGTTGTTAGGATTAGAAAATAATGAAGAAATTGATGTGAATATTATAATTTCTAAGGTTAGAACTTTATGCAATCAATTATATGAAGCATATGTTATTGCTCCTAGTAGTGAAGAATCATTTCCATCCATGGCTTCGCATTCCTCTTCCTCCCAACCAATGAAATGGGGTCATAAATTTTTAGATCAAAGGAGAAAAAAATCTAGATCGAGCTCACATTCGGAGCTCGAAACTTATCTAACCACAGTTTTTGAGTTTGGTGATGATACAGGTTTAAATTTTGAAATTTTGGAGTGGTGGAAAAGGCACAAGGAGACATTTCCAATTCTTGCAATTATTGCAAGTCAACTTCTTGCAGTTCCAGCTTCAACTGTAGCCGTTGAACAAACATTCAGTAGTGGAGGCAATATTTTGGACGAAAGAAGATCAAGATTGGCTCCAGAATCATTGGAAGCTCAAGTTTGCCTCGATGATTGGGAAAGAGCTAACATGCGACGTCAAGAAGAACTTATCCATTTATCATCATCTGACGAATGGGTTAATGATGGTTCAACAACGGCGACTTCCGACTCCAATGAAGATGCGTAGGATCCAAGTCCATTTTTTATTTTTTTTCACATTTGTAAAAATTAATTACTTGTATTACATTTTTGTTGTAATTATTTTTTAATGAAATTAAGTCTAATTCTATTTTTTATTTTTTATTTTTCACATTTGTAAAAATTAATTACTTGTATTACATACTTATTTAGTTGTTTTAATTATTTTTAATGAAATTATTACTTATATTTCTTCAATTTTTAGTAGTGTTTTTTATTAAAAATATGGTTGAGAATATTTATATTTACAATTACATTTAACAATTAAAAATTGAAACCAAACCGAACCGAATAACGGAACAAGGACCAAAATTGAATACAACAATATTTAAAAAAAATTAAAAAAATTCGGTTTAAACCGGAACAGGAACCGGAACCGTTGACCGAACCAGCTCAAGCCGTTGATCGAACCGGTCCAAACCGTTGACCGAACCGGCACGAACCGGAACCGGAACCGAACCGTCCCAAACCGCCCTTGGGCGGTTCGGTTCAGGTTCAAAGATTTCTTGAACCGGAACCGGCGGTTCATGAACCGTGGCCATGTCTAAGTGAGGGTAATTTGTCATGGAGCTATCTAAAAAATTGATCTGAGATGGAAGAGACTATTTGTTTGAAGCTATTTAAAAAGAATGTGAGGGCGATTTATTTAGCTAGTTTTTCTTCAACAAAAAAGTATATTTAACATTTTATTATAAAAAAATTATACAAAAAATGAAATAACGGGTCAGGCAACCTATTATTTCAATTTGGCTAAAATTGCTACTACCTCTACAAATTCAGTCTTAATTGTCAAACATAAAAGTATTAGATAAAATCACCAGAAAAAATTTGTGTTAATAGCACTTAAATAAAAGATTCAAATGAGTTGATTGAATCTTTTTCAGTTATGGTACCATTAATTAATGGCTAATCAATTAATAATTTATAAATTACTTGAATAGTGGACATTTAAATACATATTAAATAATACGATTGGGTTAGAGGGTTATGCATAATTACGAAATGATAATAATTTAAATAATATTTTTAATACACTACACTCTCTCGTTTATAAACTACTGTAAAAAAGAAAAAAAAAGCAGCAAATAATTATAAATTTATCTAAAAAGCAAATCAATGGTCCATTAAAAGGAAAGAGAGAGCAGAATTAAGTGTAACTACCGCAGCCCCACGGAGATGTCGCATTGGTGTGCTGTTTGGTTTTAATTTTGTATGGAACTTCCTATTAGTAGAAGAACAAACTTCAATTACCAAATCATTAAGCAAGCACTTTGTCTTGGAGACTCGGTTGTCCATGTCCATTGTGTTACGAAAAATGTTATTGGTATATCATTGTATACATCTTAAACTACACAATGATGTATCAATGTTTAAAATACCCTCACTCAAGACAATGAAACATAATGAGACGAGAGATATTTATGTCATTTATATACTTTATATAACTCAAAATATACATAAATAATGTACAAATGACAGAACTCTTGTGTCACATACACAAATCTGTCATTGTAACTGAGCAGGGACCACTGCAAATGCTGGTTTCGAATTATTTTTTTTTTAAAAAAAATGACATTACAACAACCTCCACTGCCCCCAATAAAAAGAAATAGATCAACAACTATTGTTCTGAAGTGGGTCCTTGATTTTTCAGTTTATAGTCAATACCCAGAAAAGAAAAGAAAAAACAGAGGGTAAGCAAGTTGGTACTTAATTAATCTTGGGCTTTTGTTGGCAACCCAACACTGCATTATTGGATAATGAAGATGTCACAAGCATGATTCATGAAGTTGTGTTTCATCATTTTAATTAATAATTCGACAGTAATATTACAAGCTTAGACTTAAGAAGTAATAGATGTAGATGATTTTTACACACTTACATATCAATTAACATATCACTAAGGGACCTAAAACATGGCACTAGTCTCATGTCACTATAAATTCTCCCAAATGCAGCATCTTGACCCCATTTAACATCACAATAAATGTAGGTCAACTCCCAAACCAAGACTGTGAGTGATCAATTAATGAACAACGTTAATTTTAGATAAAAACACTAAACGCCTCGCCTCTCTCAGTGGAGAGCAGAAGTGACACCTAACCAACGAAAGAAATGCAAAACGGAAGCCGGTCCAACCCACACAGAAAATGGGCAAGTTGGAGCAATTCAATTCAATGGTACAAATGGATGGGCAATAAGAGCTTGCAAGTCATTGTCAACACAACCCCTTGGTTCAATTGATTAAGTTTAAATAGCATTTATGTAATTCTAGAAAAAGGATATCCTCAATCCACTTTACCGGGAGAGGATCACATTTGCATATAATAATATTATCTTTGTTTGCTAAGTAACTGTTTTTTTTTAACTCCAACTCGTGACTTTGAGTCATACCCAAAAGGAAGAATTACAATTGTTATTTCTTATACTCCGAAATTCAAAAGCAAAAAAAGACCCATTAAATTTACTTAACTAATTGCTATAGCATTAAAGTGAGCTATTTGAGTTTCATTTGATACAGTTGAATCCACCCAGAAAGCACAAGTAGAAACAAAAGATGCAACTTGCTTGGCACCCATCCCTAATAGCCACCCGCCTAAAATTGACTCATTTAACCTTGTGCATGGTCCCTAGCCTTTTTGAAAGGTGCACTAACTATCTATGCCCACCAATTAAAACATGAGCAACCCAAAAACATGAAGAATTTGTCTGATGCCAACTGCCTATATGACAGCATGAGCAAATCATAGTTGACTAATATTTTAGTACATTTTGATTATATTAGCAGTATAATCATAGTTGTTAGCTTCTATTTTTGCACGAATTAACTAATATTTTATCAGAAAATATGGCCTGAAAGAGATGCATGGTAAGAACTAAGAAGTCATCTAGATATGTGATATTAATTAAATCACAGCAAAACAGCTAAGCTATTTTCTATTTTCCACTGCTTTGATCACAATTCAATAATGAAACCCAGCCAAGGCACCAAAGTAATGCAGAGAGCACGAAAGTAATCCAATTTCATAATTAGCCACCGTTTGTATATAGCGCTCGTGGACTAATATGATCCATCAGTGTTCGTTGCAGATATTATAAAAGAGAAGGAGCTGTCTCAAAATACACAATAATTACATGACAACCAAAAGTTGTAGCATTATTGTGTCTCCATCATGTCTCTATCTCAACGTGTATTTAGAACTATAATTTGTGCAAAAGTCTAAAGGAGTGGAACAAAGGGAAAAGGCCTATAATTTTACAACCAATCCAATCTTATATGGGCTCTGTTAATTTTATGTGATTCAAAATGTGTTTAATATTTTTATCAGAATGCTGTTATGATAATTGAGATGAATTATTATATTTGTTTTTTGAATATAATTGTCTCATATTATTCTGTTGTTATATACTGTTAATTATCATGCATGTTTTATTGTGGGCTGTTGAGTATTATTATGGGTTGAGCCCATACCCATTTCTGCCGTGCTTTGTCCATTGCTGGCTCGAGCCCTTTTTTGGTCTAATTAGTGCTGATATATAAGGGCTGCGAGATGCCCTAATCTCCAGAACATTCTGATATTTTCTCGTACTCTCTCTCTCTGAAACCTTAAGTTGGCGATTTCTTGAAGCGAGATACTTTTCGTGAATCCTTCGTTCTGATCTTTGTTTCAATCGGTTGTTTGGTTGCTTCCATGGTAAGATCTAATGGTAAGACAGTTTATTACTTAATCTCTATGTGTTTTAACCGCCTGAGGCGTGAGAGGTTGATAGACTGATAGAACAAATTCATATTCTTGATCGCGAGATCGATATAAGAACATATCTACTCTTGTTCTTGTTTTCTTTGTTTCTGTTTTCAGTTGTATTGCAATACTGTTTTTCTTTCGGTTTATGATCTTATAATCGTTTGTAAACTTGAGATCTAGTGGATTGACTAGAGGCGGAGCCTCTGCCGTAAGTAGGATCTATTGATCCGAACACGTATATCGCTGTGTCTTGCATGTATGGTTTTCTGGTTTAAAGTTTATGGTTTTACTGTTTATCGCGCTTGATTTGTGTTTGGCCGAGAAATTAGGTTGTTCAAAAACCTACAACTAGTATCAGAGACACGAGGATCTAAGATCCTAGTCAAGCTATCTCAGATCCGAAAGGTAAAATCTCAGATCTGGTAAGATCTCTAAGGAACTAAGGATTTCAGATCTCACACTCTGTTTTACCCTATCACTTGTGTGTAATAACACTTGTCCTCTTTAGTCTGTTAGATATATGTTGCATACTCTAATCTTAACAGTATATTCATGATCTTGAATAAGTAATCTGTCGTTTACTTTATTCTCTAACATGCTCTGTCTTGTGTTCTTGTTTGAATTTGAAAAACCAAACTCTGGTTTAGTTAATTTCTGAAAAATTAAATTTCAAATTTTTATATCCAAAACTTAAATAAGATTCATATCTTATTTGTTTACATGCCTGCCTGTTCCTACTTCTGCTTGAATCTTGTCTGATTAGTCTCAGTTAATCTCAAATATCACCTGTAATTTCCTTTATGTTTTTTTTATTGTCCATAAAATGGCTCCATCTAAGTTCGAATTAGATAAGTTTGATGGTAGTGGTGATTTTTCGTTATGGCAAAAGAAAATGCCTGCAGTATTGGTTCAAAACCAGTGCTCTGAAGCACTAGATGAACCTTCTGCAACTGAGAAGGATAAAGTAGAATCCCCTCCTACCCCTGAAATGCGAAAAATGGATAGGCTAGCCTATAGTCTAATAATCTTAAATCTTTCCGATAAAGTTCTTAGGCAAGTAAATAAGGAGAAGACTGCTTTAAAGGTTTGGAATAAACTAGAATCTTTGTATACGACTAAGTCTTTAACAAGTAAGATTTATTTAAAAGGAAGATTGTTTAGTTTTAAAATGAATACCTCTAAAACTCTAGAAAAAAACCTAGATGACTTTAATATCATTGTAATAGGTTTAGAAAACATAGATGAGTGTATCTCTGAAGAAAATCAAGCTATAATTCTTCTAAATGCTTTGCCTGAATCATATAGAGATTTAAGGGCTGCAATGCAGTATGGTAGAACTTCTTTATCCTTAGAGGATGTAGTGTCTGCCTTAAGATCTAGGGATCTTGAAGATGATAAGAAAGATAAGAAAATAAATAGTGCTGAAGGCTTAAATGTAAAGGGTAATTGGGAGCAAAAATCTAAGAACAAAGGCAAAGAGAATTCAAGGGGTAGAAGTAAAACGAGGTCAAACTCTAAGGTAAGAGGAACAAGTAAATGATCCTCAAAAACAAGAACCTATTGATATTGTAAGAAAGAGGGTGATGGGATTCAACACAATAGGTAGGATCTCCAAAGAATGAAATAGATTTGACTGTATTGCAACACTCGAATTACAAGAAGAAAACAGTAAGAACAAGCAACAAACTGGGCATTCGAGAGGCCCAAAACTCTCCTGCAAGAAGCTCCAAATTCTTCACACCCTCATCTCCCTTCTGCTTGCCTTTTATAGGTTGTTATTCCTCTCTCCTCCATAACCGTATTTGATTATGCCTCGCACATGCTGGTTTGTTACACAAACCAGCCAAATGCCTACTCTACCCTTGGCACACATGCTGACTGTTACTTCCTCTAGCTGTGCCTCCACTATCTCTTTGATGCTTGTAATGCCTATGGTAAGTATGCAATACCGGAGGCCTAACAGAGGGTCATGTAAGAAAGAACTGTTACAAGAGAAAGAAATATCTAGAAAATGAAAACTCTAGTAATCAGGATGCAGCAAATATTTCTGATGGATATGATAGTGCAGAAGGCCTAATTATGACAGAACATACCATAAGTGATAAGTGGATTTTAGATTCAGGTTGCACCTTTCACATGACACCTAGGAGAGACTGGTTGCTTAACTTCCAGCATATAGAAGGTGGGAAAGTCCTAATGGGTAATAATCAATCCTGCAATGTAACCGGTTTAGGGTCAGTTAGGTTTAAAATGTGAGATGGAGCATATAGGACTTTAGACAATGTGAGGTTTGTGGCAAACCTTAGAAGAAATCTTATTGCCCTAGGTATGTTAGATTCAAATGGGGGGTCTTATAAGTCAGAAAATAGGGTCCTTAAGGTGTTTAAAGGATCCATGGTAGTTCTTAAGGGAATCCAGAAGCAATGATTGTATGTCCTTCAAGGAGAGTCTATCTCTGGTTGTGTTGCAGTTTCATCTTCTGAAATTGATGACACTATGTTGTGGCATAGGAGGCTAGGTCATATAGGAATGAAAGATTTACTAGAATTAAGTAAGTAAGGAATCTTAGATTCCAGGAGGATTGGTAATCTAGACTTTTGTGAGACATGTGCCTTGGGCAAGTCTCATAGGTTGCAGTTTGTTTCTGCAACTCATAAGTCCAAAGATGTCCTAGAATATGTTCATTCCGATCTTTGGAGATCTCCCCAAGTCCCTAGCTCCCTTTCAGGAGCCCAATATTTCCTTTCTTTTATAGATGACTATTCTAGGAAGGTTTGGATCTATTTCCTTAAGTATAAGAGTGAAGCCTTTGCTAAGTTTAAGGAATGGAAGACTTATGTAGAGTTGCAATCAGGAAAGAAAATAAAGATCCTTAGAACAGATAATGGCCTGGAATTCTGTAATCAAGAATTCTCTAATTTCTGCACACAAGTAGGCATTGCAAGGCATAGAACTTGCAGTGAAACACCTCAACAAAATGGAGTTGCTGAACGCATGAATAGAACCATCCTAAACAAAGTTATATGTTTTTTGAAAGACTCTAACTTGCCCAAGAAATTTTGGGCTGAAGTAGTTTCAACAGCTTGTTATCTTATAAACAGATCTCCTTCCTCTACCATAGAATTTAGAACTCCTGAGCAGTTGTGGAGTGGGAAAATCCCATCTCTAAATCACCTTAGACCTTTTGGATGTATAGCTTATGTCCATAAGAAAGAAGAAGTTAGACCCTAGAGCCAAGAAGACTGTATTCTTAGGATACCCTCAAGGGGTAAAAGGATACAAATTATGGCTGATTGAAGAAAAGAAAACTGTTATCAGCCGGGATGTAGTATTCAAAGAATCAGAATACTATACCCCAAATAAGGTGGAAAATGCTAAGGTATACCAAGCTGATAAATTTCAGCTTGAAGTGGAAAGAGATAGAATTAATGATAATGTAGTAGAGACTAACCAAGAGAGTCCTCAAGAGTCTAGTTCCCAAGATTTTGCTGAAACTAAAATGGAGAGTGAGGATAATGAAAATTCAGCTGAAATCATTCCAAAATTGAATGATTATGTCCTATCTAGAGATAAGGTAAGGAGGGAGATTAAACCTCCTAGTAGGTATGCCCATGCTGATGTGATTGGCTATGCTCTTAATATTGGAGATTCAATAGAGCATGAAGAACCTCTTAGTTATCAAGAAGCTTGTTCCAGTAAGTATAAAATTAACTTGTTAAAGGCAATGAAGGAAGAGATGGAATCTCTTCAAAAGAATAAAATCTGGATTCTTGTAAATAAACCTAAAGACTAGAAAATTATAGGTTGTAAATGAATATTTAAAAGAAAGCCATGTATCCCAGATGTAGAACCAGCCAGATTTAAGGCTAGGATAGTTGCCAAGGGTTTCTCCCAAAGAGAAGGCATTGACTACCATGAAGTTTTTTCACCTGTAGTAAAACATACCTCTATAAGGTTAGTTTTATCCTTAGCAGCCTTAAATAATCTAAAGCTTAAGCAATTAGATGTTAAGACTGCTTTCCTTCATGGAAACCTAGAAGAGAAAATATACATGGACCAGCCTGTAAGTTTCACAGAAAAAGGTAAGGAGAATAAGGTTTGCTTGTTGCAAAGATCCCTATATGGTTTAAAGCAATCTCCTAGGCAGTGGTACAGGAGATTTGATGAGTTTATGCTCAAAGAAAATTACACTAGGTGTAACTTTGATCATTGTGTTTATTTTAAACAACTTAAAAAAAAACTGTTTATATATCTCCTTATATATGTAGATGATATGCTTATTGCATGTAAAGAGAAGGGAGAAATAGATAGATTGACTCAAGCATTAAAATCAGAATTTGAAATAAAAACCCTAGGAGCAGCCAGGTGTATCTTAGGGATAGATATCACTAGAGATAGAAAAAGGGGGAGATAGAAAAAGGGGTACATTGACCTTGTCCCAATCTGGTTATTTAAGAAAAGTGATAAGCCTTTTTGATATGGAAGGCCGTAAACCTATTTCAACCCCTATACCTCCCCATTTTAAGCTTCAAACTATAAAAGGAAATTTACCTAAAGAAGAAACTGATTATATGAAGAAGGTTCCCTACTCTAATGCAGTAGGAAGCCTCATGTATACCATGATAAGTACCAGGCCTGATATAGCCTATGGGGTTAGCTTAGTAAGTAGATTCATGTGCAATCCATCTAAGGAACATTGGTCAGCTATTAAATGGGTCCTTAGGTATTTAAAGGGGTCAGTTAATAAGGGTTTAGTGTTTAGATCAAATGCTAAAAATTCCAACAGCATTAAGGGTTATTGTGACTCTGATTTTACAGCTGATTTGGATAAAAGAAGATCCTTATCAGGATATGTTTTCACTTTGGATGGAAATATGATAAGTTGGAAAGCTAATCTCCAACACATAGTGGCTTTATCAACCACTGAGACTGAATATGTAGCCTTAACAGAAGCTATGAAAGAAGCTATCTGGTTGCAGGGAATAGTTAGAGAATTAGGTCTAGGTGACCAAATTTCTAAAATATATTGTAATTCCCAAAGTGCAATTCATCTCTCAAAGAATAGTGCGTTTCATGAGAGAACTAAGTACATAGATGTGCGTCTTCATTTTGTTAGAGATATTATAGCTAAAGGTCAGGTAAAAATAGAAAAGATTTCTACTTTAATAAATCCTGCAGATATCCTAACTAAATCAGTTTTTGTAGTTAAGTTTGAGCAGGCTTTGGACTTGCTCAATATTCTTCCAACATAACTGTGGAAGATTTGCAAAGGTCTCTAGTCATAATCCACAAATTTAAATCCATTTTTGAATCAAGGTAGAATTTGTTGATTTTATGTGATTCAAAATGTGTTTAATATTTTTATCAGAATGCTATTATGATATTTGAGATGAATTATTATATATTTTTTTTAATATAATTGTGTCTCATATTATTCTGTTGTTATATATTGTTAATTATCATGCATGTTTTATTGTGGGTTGTTGAGTATTATTATGGGCTGAGCCCATACCCATTTTTGCTGTGCTTTGTCCATTGCTGGCCCGAGCCCTTTTCTGGTCCAATTGGTGTTGATATATAAGGGCCAACGAGATGCCCTAATCTCCAGAACATTCTGATATTTTCTCATGCTCTCTCTCTCTGAAACCCTAAGTTGGCGATTTCTTGAAGCGAGACACTTTTCATGAATCCTTCGTTCTGATCTCTGTTTCAATCGGTTGTTTGGTTGCTTCCATGGTAAGATCTAACGATAAAACAGCTTATTACTTAATCTCTATGTGTTTTAACCGCTTGAGGCGTGAGAGGTTGATAGACTGATAGAACAGATTCATATTCTTGATCGCGAGATCAGTATAAGAATAGATCTACTCTTGTTCTTGTTTTCTTTGTTTCTGTTTTCAGTTGTATTGCAATACTGTTTTTCTTTCAGTTTATGATCTTGTAATCATTTGTAAACTTGAGATTTAGTGGATTGACTAAAGGCGGAGCCTCTGTCAGGAGTAGGATCTATTGATCCAAACACGTATATCGCTGTGTCTTGCATGTATGGTTTTTTGGTTTAAAGTTTTGGGTTTTACTGTTTATCGCGCTTGATCTGTGTTTGGCCGAGAAATCAGGTTGTTCAAAAACCTACAGGCTCCACAGCCCAAAATCCATCTTTCAGATTGGTTGTGGCTTGTTCGTCTGTTTTATCATTCCCATATTTTGTTTGGGATTCAAACAAAGTATGGATAAGGGTATGTGGATAAACAGACGTCACCTATTTCTTGTCCCAAATAGTAATTGCCAGAGCTTCAATTAAAGCCGCTCCAAATCAGTTTTCTCCCGAATAGCCTAGCTGGTTGGATCAGATTTATGCAACCTAATAGTGGGGTACAGGGAGGATCAGACTTATGCAACCTAATCCTTCATATTAGATGTCTTAACACTTGTAAAAAGTTGGTGATAATGATTCTAGCTGACACAATTACTCCTAAACAGGGGCTCATTATACTGTGTGCACCGTATGAAGGTAACGGTAACCAAATATCAGAGATACAACAAGCACATACCGTACACGGGAGCTCATTTTTATGGTTAATTGTATAGTTGTTCTTTCATTGCTGTTTTACTGGTGAAGAAGAGCTAATGGGGAGACACGGTCAAGAAATGAAAAACAAATACCAAAAATAACATCAAGATGTTGAATTAAGAAGTCTCGGCATAACGTTGTCCTGAAACATATGAATGAAAACTTGGTTCTCAAGCGGCATAGTAAGGACATCATAAAAGCACATGATAATATGGCAATAGTGTTATAACCTGGAGCTCCTACTATGACTCATACAAGTTGCGTCCACAACGATCGCATACAGTAGAAACTGGAGCAGAGACAGTTACTGGCTTTGCCTTCTGCATCTTTGGTAGATCAAATTCCAAAACATCATGCAGTGCCTTTGACCCTTCATTGAGCTCATCCAGGCTGAAAGTACCAGTTTATGTTATAAATTAAATCTTGATGTGAAATATATAGATAAAGAGTAATGCACAGCAGCTCATAGCACATTTCTGCAGCCAAATACTGTATCCACCTCAGAAATTTGGTTAGAATCCACGACTGATTATGAAATTGTATGACAAATGGAATTCTGTAAACATGAAGTTTATGAGATAATTTGAAATCAACCAACAACATCAACAAATATGTGGTAAAATTCATTGGCCAGGGTTAAAAGAGAATTAAAATATTGAGCATGTCACAAAAGAAAAGAGAAAAAATATCTACTGGATGAGGATATTTATAATGCCTATAGAGATCCATGATTACATGAAATGGAGAATAGGAAAAATACATTGGTGAGAGAGAAGAGATGGCATCTATAATAAATATCAAAACTGAGATGGCTGGCTTACAAGCAGTAAAGCTATTCATCAAACAACAGGGTAGGCATAGTGTTGAAAGGCAATAAGAAGGCAGAAGAGAAGCCAAAAGCACATTGAGTTGACAGTACCTCAAAGAGATGATGCTCTACAAAATAGCAGCAGGAATAATAGAGCACTCAGGGCAGTGCCCAAAAAAAAAAAAGGTTTTATAATGATGAAAAATAAATTATACATCCTTCCAAGGTAGCCCAAACAATAGAGACTCAGAATTGACACAGGAAATACTGGGCTGAACTGGGAGAAGACATCAGAACTATGATATATTGAAACTGTATGTGATTAATCAAAAGTTCAAAATTACCTCATGCAGAGGGGAGGAGTGAGTCGGATAATGGTATCATGAGTAGGCTTTGCCAAAACTCCTCTCTCCTTCAACTTTAGACATATATCATAAGCAGAGATAGGGAATAAATTATTGCTGTTAAGTTCCACAGCATTGAATAAACCTCTTCCACGGACTTCCTTAATGATGCTAGGGAATTGCTTCTGAACCTTTAACAGGTGTTGCCTAAGCTCCTGTCCCATATGGTCAGATCTGCAGAGCAGTGCAATCAAAGATTTATATATAGGAAATTAAACCTGGAACCTCAAACCAAATTTGTAAAAGTAAATTGGATGGCAGTGCCCAAACTTTTGATGAAATATCATTGCACACTAGTAAGAGTTACAGACAAAGACTAAATCGTATTTACTGAAATCCATTAAAGATGGGTCACTGGATGATTGAATGATAATCTTGCATTGGGAACTAAAGTAGAGACCTAGATGTATGGAGCCAAAGACCCAGCTGTGTCCAATATGGTCTCTAAATAAAAGGTTTTCTTAGCATTCAGTAGTTAACATGTTCCTCCAGATCAAACCCGTGAAGCAATCTTTTGAAATGTACAACCCTTATTGATGAACCATTCATATGAAGGTTGATCCTATAAATAATTAAATGTATCTTGAAAACAGAAGAATCAATCATTTTAGTCATCAATTTGGATTTTGTTTGCAGCAGTGGAACCACAAGGTCGAGTTGGGGGTTTCTCTGCATTTAAACACTGGTATGGCATGTTAATTCAAACTGCCAAAGAGGAAAAAAGAAAAAAGAATGAACATTTCATCACTGTTCAGTTTCTTCAAAATTTCCTTCTCTGATCTTGTACAACTAACTTGTCTTGCAAGAATGGTATCAGAAATATGTCAATACCTCTTAGCGAGTCCCTCCTCTCTGATCACCTCTAGTGAAGCAACAGCAACTGCACTGGCCAAAGGATTTCCCCCAAAGGTGCTGAGAAGGGTGCCAAATCAGAAGCATTAACTCCAGGAAAATGCGGCTCCACCACAGCATTATGAGTAACACAGAGTGAAAAATATGAGAAGGATAAAAAAAATAATAGCTATCAAAATTTGAACACTTGTGCAAGGATTATGCAGCATTATAGTAAATCCATGTTTTGAAATCTAGTAGTTATCCCAAAAAAAAAAAAAAAAATCCATAACTCAGCCCAAAAACAAACTCCCATGATATTTTTCTTTGTAGTCCCGTTCTCTTCAATATTTCCTTAGCATTTGTTTATCTAGCCACAAAAATGGAACTGATCCACTGGCCACAAGTCATGTCCCGGATGAAACATTATTGACTGAAATTGAAAGTTGAAAGTGAAAACAAGTTTTTTGTGTGTTCAAAATTTTTGAAAACAAATATAGGTAATGAAACAGAATTTTCTGTTTTTATTTACAAAATTTTGCAAACAAAAACAAAAAATTACAAATGAAAGTGCAATCAAACAGGCCCCAATCTCTGTTATTTAACTGTTTCTAAGGAGACTAAACTTATACCTCTGGTAAACTTCTTTAAATTCCAGACAGACAGTGGTAGGCAACATAATACTCTGACTGGGTAAAGCAAACAGTTTTCAAATCCAGTATTTATAGTGCCAATGAGAAAAAAGATTGCAAATTTTGACCTTTTCCCTTTTGTGTTTTTTACCTGAAAGGCTAAACAGCTAACGAGAAAAAAGCTAAAAGACACTGAACACTGAACAATTTGTTCTACAAAAGAGAACCAAATAAGGCTGAATAGAAAATACTCTTCATAAATGACCCTAAGTCACTAAAAAAGGATATAAGTACAAACCTTCCATGCTCTCCCGGTTGAATACAAAGCATAACATCTTTGTCTGCAAGCACCGCACTGACAGGTACCACACCTCCACCCAATGCTTTCCCTAGAATCTGAAAAATGTAGACAGGAAAGAAGTTATGTCAAGGAACTGATAAATATTTGAGCTGTTAAGAAGAGAATATAGTATGTGTTAATTTCAAGATTTGGATTTTGTTCAAGGTTTAAAGAACAAGCCTTGCACACGCCAAGTAAAGAAGATAAAGACATTGGGATGTCAATGCATGATTAAAGAATAATAGTTCCTGAATTTCATCTTTTGCAAATTAAGCTGAACATAATTATTTTATACAGTGGAACTTCAGAGGGGAAGAACGGCAACAGAAAAATTCAGTTGATATTTCTGAAGGAAACTGTGTAACTAATTTATTATCACAGTTTTCAGCTCATATTCAGTCATTCAAATCCATTATTAGCCGTTGGGTCCTTCAAAAGAAATCAACTATCAGTAAAATTGGGTTATTAACCTATCTACTTGTCTCAGTAAGGGCGCACATTCCTAATGAAACATAGATCAATACGCATAGCAAAGTAGCAAACACGCGAAGTCCTATCTATTTGCAAATTAACACACTTCCGGTTTTACTAATAATGTATATAGTATTTCCATTTCTTTTGGTTGGGGTGCACAACCCCATGTGCAATTTAGAGTCAAGGGTAGAAAAAGCAATAATAAGGCAGCTACAAAAGCACAAGAAACGAACTTGCAAACCAACTTCAGTAAACTAAATAACTTGCTGAAGAAATTTTGAACAATAAGGTGAAAAAGGATGGTGCATTTATATCAAGAATTGGGTGTACAAATATCACAGAACAAATGGCCTTACTACGACATCTGGACGAACTTCTTCCCAATCACATGCCAGCATTCTTCCTGTTCGTGCCAATCCAGTTTGTATCTCATCGGCAATCATTAAAATATTATACTTCGAGCAAAGATCTCTGACAGCTTTCAAATAACCATCTGGAGGAATAATGACCTAACAACAAAATTGTTCAAAAATAAACATAAATGACACCCAAAATGAGGTCATATCAAATGGATTCTAGTTCCTCTGTCCTATAAAAGAAATGACATAGACATGCAAAGAAACGATCGACAATTTTACCTCCACACTCTGGACTTAGGCCCTACACCAAAATCGTTTCATTCAAACAGAGGAAAATAACATGGTTCTAAATAAGGTAATGGTGCAGCAGCTGTTTAAAAAAATGTCTTGATGTAAAAACCAGATGAGCCAGAGCCCAAAAGGTTTAAAAGACAAATCTGTTGTTTATCATTGCTTGCTAGTTCAGCTAAGAGAAAACTAAAGTGTAATGAAAGAAAAGAAAATGAAGTTCATATACATATGGCTCATGCACCTAGCTGCTAAAGACACATACCCCTGCCTCTCCTTGGATAGGTTCAAAAAGAAATCCAGCAATTCGGTCTCCATTTTCTGCATATCACAGAAAGGACAATAAACTAGTCATATAAGTGCTGACACCTGACAAATATTGATGTAGTACTAGATAACAAAATATGAGAGAACAAAATTTCTCTAAAGAATGAGGTTTGTTAATTACATTGAGTTAAATCAAAACTTTTAATAACAAGAACCAGCAAGTTTAGATAAGTTTTCATTATTAAAAACCTCTGAAGATCTTCTCAAGAGCAACTGCATCACCAAAATCAACTTTAAGATGACCAGGTAACAAGGGCCCAAAACCACGAGTAGCCTCATTGTCACAGCTCATAGAAATAACAGCCAGCGTACGACCATGAAAGCAGCCACAACATGAAACAATGATAGCCTGCAAAAGGCTTGATTAGAACAACAAAATTGAAAGCGGAAACTCAAAAATCAAATAAATATTTAAATGCCAAAATCGTAAATGCTTCTTGCCAGAACAAGTAAAGCTATAACAACCGCTAACTATCATCTGACTTTATGAACCCAGGAAATATTGAGGGTGGAGAACAATATAGGCAAATCAAAGTCTGAACTACAGGACTGTCAATATGGACCAGGCATGTTGTTTTTAAACCAATAAATGGGAGGCCAAGACAGGAGGAGATGATCATATTCTATACATTCTGCTATCCAGACTTACCTTATTTGAGGCATACAAAATAAGAAAAATTGGCTAAGGTGGTCTGGTATTGTGTAACATACAAATAAATATCAAAGTGAGCTATACATTTTATTGACACATAAGTCCAAATGAAATAAGGCAAGCATTTAAAAAGATGAAAAATCATAAGGCAGTGGGACCGGATAATATACCAATAGAAGCATGGAAATGCATGGAAGAAGAGGGCATCTCCTGGCTAACGAAATTATTTAACACGATCCTTAAATCAAAAAAGATGTCAGATGAGTGGAGGAAGAGTACTTTAGTTCCTATATACAAGAACAAAGGAAATGTTCAAAACTGTGAAAATTACAGACAAATTAAGTTGATGAGCCATACCATGAAACTCTGGGAGAGAGTAATAGAGCAGAGGTTCAAAAAAGAAACAGATGTCTCGGAAAATTAGTTTGGTTTCATTTCTGGTAGGTCAACAATGGAAGTTATATACCTACTGAGGCACTTAATGAAAAGGTATCGGGATTATCAGAAGGACATGCATATGGTGTTTATAGATCTAGAAAAGGCCTATGATAGGGTCCTTAGAGAAGTATTATGGAGGGTTTTAGAGAAGAAAGGAATCCGAATAACCTATACACAAGCTCTTAAGGACATGTATCACGGTGCAGAAACAAGGGTTAGAACATGCGGAAGGGATATTGAATCATTTAAAATTACAATGGGACTGCATTAAGATTTTGCACTAAGTCAATACTTATTTGCTTTAGTAATTGATGAACTCACTAAATACATTCAAACAGAGGTGCCATGCTGTAAGCTATTTACAGATGATGAAACAAAAGAGGGAGTGAACACTAAGCCTGAGTTGGGGAGAAACAACTTAGAATCTAAGGGATTTAAATTAAGTAGAAGGAAAACAAAATATACAGAATGTAAATTTAGTAAGAATGCAAGAGTGGAGAATGTTATAATAAAATTGGAAGACCAAATCTTACAAAGAAAATACCATTTTTAATATTTGGGATCGTGATTCAAAAAAATGGAGAAATTCACGAGGATGTCACACATAGATTTAAGGCAGGTTGGCTAAAATGGAGAAATGCATCAGGGGTGTTATGTGATGGTAAAATCCCATTAAAACTGAAAGAAAAATTCTATAAGACAGCTATAAGACCAGTCTTGTTGTATGACTCAGAATGTTGGGCAGTCAAATACCAGCATGAGCAAAAGACAAGCGTAGTAGAGATGAGCATGTTAAAATAGATGTGTGGCCAAACAAGAAAAGATAAAATTAGAAATGAGATTATTCGTAATAAGGTAAGAGTAGTGTTAATTGAGGAGAAGATGAGAGAGACTAGACTAAGATGGTTTGGTCATGTGAGAAGGAGACCAAGAGACGCTCCTGTGAGGAGAGTTGATGAAATGGAATAATTAGTCAAAAAAAGAGGTAGAGGCAGACCCAAGAAGACTTTGGGAGAGACATTAAAGTTTGATATGAAGTGTATGGGCCTAAATGAAGCTATGACAAAAGACATAAATACATGAAAGTCTAGAATTCATGTAGACAACCTCACATACTGGGATAAAGGCTGGATATGTTGTTATTGTTTTACAAATGAATATCAGGAAACAGGGATTTGACATGGGGCACAACAAGAAATGGGTAAGGATACTAGCTTAGAAAGAAGCTGTAAAATAGAAATAATGTTCCTGCTATGGATGGCTTTATCTACAGTTGAATGACATCCAGCAGTCCAGCCAAGAAATTGCAGTAAGACTTCATTAGCTTAAATTAGTAGCCCTAGTTAAGTAAACAACCTTAGAATTAACTCATAACCATTGAATTTCATTACTATAAAGCCTACATAGGACAAGGAAACAATATATTACTTATACAAATTGTCCAATTTCTCCTGTAGTTGCATTCTTAGTATTTGGAAGTTTGTGAACTTAAGCTAATGCCTCCAAAGACAGGATTGAATCAGAGCTCAAATTCCCAAAAATCATAAATCATGCCAAAGTTGAATACTTGTTTTGCAAGTGTGCGTTAAGGGAAATGTGTTTGTGCATGTGAATGTGTATTTAAGCACATGTTCATTTATCTCAGTGTGTGTGCCTTTGACTGCACAAGGGAGATCCAAAGCAAAGGTTCACTTAAGGTTTGTTTACAAGGAAAAGATAAGGAGCTCCTAGTTCAAGTTGACATTTAAAGAAAAAATTATGTTTTAATTCCCATGACCTGTCTTTTAAATAAAATACAATATCAAGCAAAAGTAAGTTAGTTAGCTAGCCAGTTGACAAGTGGAAATAAACCAAGTAGCTACAAGTGAAAAACCAATATAAGGATACACAACAGAGGATGGATGCCTAGGAGTAAAATATAGAAAAATAAACTTTCAACATTCTGCAAAATAATCAAATGCATTTACAAATCCAGTTTCAAGACCTCAATCATACATAATTCAAATATAGTTATTTTAAAGACTTAAAATCACTCAAATAACTTGTTTGCATTAACCACTTTAACAGGTTCAGGTTATCTTCATGTCACATGCAAAGCCAAACATGGTAAAATTGTAAAGAAAACACCAATAAAAAAAAAATATCAGAGAAAAATAAAATACTGTCTCTCTAGGTTTATAACGAATTTGAAACTAACACAAAGCTAGGAAATCTTTCCCAGTTCAAACTACTCAATAAGTATATATTTTTTTTAAAACCAATTGGGACAAACAAGCAAACCCGGTGAAGCAAAGCTCAGAATCCCAACTTTAGTGCAAATTTCTCCAAATCAAATACCCCCACCCCCCTCCCCATGCAACCAAAATAGAAAACTCCTACTTGAGTTCATTTTTCCATGAATCTTCAGTGCCTAGATAATATTGCAATAAAATCGTACTATTGTTCTACCAGCAAAGTGAGCATGCATAAGTCCATGACTAGTGAAGACATTGCATGGTATCCATTAACCAAGGATCCCCTTCTTTTTTTTTTTTTTTTTTTGGGTTGTTCTTTTTTGTGTGTGCGCGTGTGTTTTGTTGTTTTGGGGGGGGGGGGTGTGGGGGAGCGGGAGGATTACAAATATGCAAAGCAAGTACCACATTTGCACTTAAAGTAAAGTAAGCTCTTGAATTAGCCCATTTATAATAAGAATAACACACCAAGATAAACACAAACCTCATCTTTTGGAATCTTTTTCTTCTCATAACCCCATTTCCTTGCCAACTTCAGAGCTGTTTCTACACCTTCAGCACCAGTATTCATTGGTAGGACCATGTCATATCCAAACATGCTAGTTAGATGCTCTGCAAATAAGGGAAATCTGTCATTATAAAAGGCCCTAGAGCTAAGAGTTAGCTTTTCCGCCTGTTCTCTTAATGCTTTAAGAACCTTTGGATGAAAATGTCCCTGCAGCGAAAGAAGGCAATGAAGTCAAAATTTACACTTTGCCTACTTCATCCTGCAGATAAGTAAGAAATATGAACAGAAGCAGTTGCCACTTTCAAGTAAAGGCTGCAAATGTTTATGGGTCTATCCACTAATTTTGCACTCTATTATGTGTGGAATGGATTGAAGAATGCTGGTGTACACCAACAATCCCTCCCTAAACCATAACAATAGAAATGGTAACAACAAACGTCAAAAATAGTAGTAGAGATGAGGATCAGGATGATGACAACGACAATTCAAGATCCCACCCCAAAAACACGAGCGAGAGAGAGAGAGAGACCCATGAAGAAAAAGGTATCCACAACAGTTGTGAGTGAGGTAAATCAGAATGATTAGGTAAAGCTTATTACAACTTGCACAGGACACATAATTCATGCTAAAAATAGAAGACACATGCACTCTTCAATTTCTTTCCCAACCCCCCCCCCCTTTCTTTGTTAAATTATTTAAGGAATAAAAGTGTATCCATAAAACATTCCCAGAATTTTCAGCTGTAAACTACTTCTCTACACCCTGCATGATTTATTTAAGTACTCCATAATGAAAATAACCAATTTATTTACACGTAACACATACAAGAATATATTACAAATATTTGAAGAACATTAAAATTTTGCATTGTGTTCAGAATGTATATCTTGTACATTGACCTTGGAGCAGAGTCAGCTGACTAGATGAATTATAGACAACATATCAAATCCTTAATCCACAGTTGGTTTCATGAATTCTAGCTCACCAATCATTTCACTATAGCCTTATCATCTGCAAGGTCCTTCTACCTCATATGATATCTAAGAGGCTCCCACCAAGTTTTTCTTGGTTCTGCTCTACATCTTGTGCTGAAGACTTGTTTGATACGAGCCTTGGCATAGGATCTAGTCACAGGGAAAGATAAATCCTAAATAACAAGCAACTAATTACCAAGGACAAACAGATCCTAAATTATAGGATCTTATTTAGGATCTTGACTATCAAAATAAAACAAGAAAGGAATCAAAAATAAACTTTTAATTGGCAAGCAATCACTATGGATTCACTATTGTTGACTTCCTTTTTTGATAATGCCTTCCAATAAAAGCATCCATATCATCACTTCCCCTCCCGAACTTGAGCTTGTCCTCAAGCTCAAAGTCTGGATAAGCTACCTGGAAGTGTTCAACCGGTTCCCATGTTGCATCCTCATGAGCGCATCCTGCCCACTGGACTAACAGTTCCCGGTTGCCTCTATTGAGCCTGCTTCGAATAATAGCCTGGGGGGTGGCTAAAACTTTGCCATCTCGTATTGGTGGTAAATTGCCCATCGCAGCTAGTGGAGGTCCTTTATACTCCTTGAGGAGAGACACGTGGAACACATCATGTATTCGACTGCCCACTGGAAGTTCAAGCTTGTAAGCAACCGGGCCTACTTTGGCCAGGATGCGAAAGGGGCCAAAATACTTTGGAAAAAGTTTATGATACTTTTGTCGTGCTATAGTGAGCTGATGGTATGGTTGAAGTCGCAGTCATACCCATTCTCCAACTGTAAAACTCAATTCGCGATGCCCAGAATCATAAATGGTCTTCATCCTCTGTTGGGCTTGCAAAAGCCTGTCACGAGCAGCTGCAAGTACTGCATCTCGCTCCTAGAGAGCTTGATCAACTGCTTCAACCCTCGTAGAACCTGCTGAATAAGAAAGAAGCCGAGGAGGCTCCCTGCCACAAACCAACCGAAACGAGGTGGTGCCAAGAGCAGTGTGATAAGAGGTGTTGTAGCAATATTCAGCCCAGGGTATCCAATCAACCCACTGTTTCGGACGATCGCCTGTGAGACATCGTAAGTACATCTCTATAGTTCGATTAACCACCTCGGTTTGAGCATTCGATTGAGGATGGTAAGCTGAAGAGAAGGCCAGTTTGGAACCACTTAGGCAAAATAACTCCTTCCAAAACGTACTAAGGAAAACCTTGTCTCGGTCCGAGACTATTAATTCTGGCAACCCATGGCGTCTAAACACTTCTGCAAAGAAAGTAGTAGCAACAGATATAGCAGTGAATGGATGAGCTAAGGGTAAAAAATGGGCATTCTTTGAAAGCCGATCAACCACCACCATAAGAACTAATTTACCCCGAACCTTAGGTAACCCCTCCACGAAATCCATAGAAATGTCAACCCAAACCTGTTGTGGCACCATAAGAGGCTGAAGTAGTCCGGCGGGTTGCAAGTTTTGCCATTTACAACGCTGGCACACTATACAGCGCTGCACAAAGTCGAATACAACCCGCTTCATACCCTTCCAATAAAAATCCAAACGAAGACGTTGTATGGTCTTTTGCCCACCCTCATGAGTCATATCATGGATGGCTGAAATAATGGTGGGAACAAGTGGGGAGGTAGGCAGAAGATATACCTTGCCCTTAAAAAAAATCAGCCCATCGCGCACAGTCCAATCGGACCCCAACTCCCCGTGTTCAATGCGTTGTTGCAGGTGTAACAATTCTTGAGAGGCTGCTACTTCTTGTCGAACTGCATCAAAGATCTCAGCTTGAGGAAAGGAGACTACCATGAGTTGGAGGGAGTCTTCATCCCGTCTAGACAAGGCATCCACAACTTTGTTCAATTTTCCAACCTTAAATTCCACCCGAAATTCAAAGCCCAGCAGTTTGCTTATCTAGTGTTGCTGTGGGGATGTGGTGAGACGCTGTTCTAACAGATACTTAAGGCTAAAATGATCAGTACGAATAAGGAGGCGCCGCCCCCAGAGATAGGCCCGCCAATGAGAAACTGCCTTGGCCAATCCTATCAATTCCTGTTCGTACGCAGCCAACTTGAGGTGCCGTTCAGCAAGCTTACGGTTGAAAAAAGCAATGGGATGGTTGTTCTGTTGTAAGACCGCCCCAATCCCGCTGCCCGAAGCATCACAATCTACCACAAACTCGTCCTCGAAGTTGGGTAACTGTAAAACCGGAGCTGCTGACAGAGAGGCCTTTAATTTGTTGAAAGCAGCATCAGCTTTTGCGCTCCACTGGAAGGCATTTTTCTTCAAGAGACTTGTTAAAGGGGCTGCCACTTGCCCATAATCTTTGATGAATTTTCTATAGTAACCTGCTAAGCCAAGAAAACCCCGTAAAGCCTTGACAGATTGCAGTGGCGGCTAATCAGTGATGGCCTTAATTTTTGTCACATCAACTTCCACTCCACTGCCATGGATGACATGTCCCAGATAGGTCACTTGGGACTCACCGAAAGAACACTTGGACTTCTTTAAGAACAACAGATTAGTGCGTAAGAGTTCAAAAACTATTCTCATATGTTGCCTATGCTCAACCCATGTTTTGCTATAAATTAATATGTCGTCAAAGAAGACCAAGACAAACTTACGCAGATGAGGCAGGAAAACTTCATTCATTAAACTCTGAAAGGGAGAAGGGGCATTAGCTAGCCCGAAGGGCATGACTAGGAATTCAAAGTGTCCATGGTGAGTTCTAAAAGCTGTTTTTTCCACATCCGATGGTGCCATCCTGACTTGGTGGTATCCCGATCGCAAATCTAACTTTGTAAAATATTGTGCCCCATGCAATTCATCTAGTAACTCATCCACCACAGGTATCGGAAATTTATCTTTGACAATGTGTGCATTAAGCTCGTGGTAATCTACACAGAAATGCCAAGAGCCATCTTGCTTCTTAACTAAAAGTACTAGCAAAGAGAATGGAGATCTACTAGGTCAAATGATCCCTTGTTGCAGCATCTGTGCACACTGTTTCTCAATCTCATCCTTCTGTAGATGTGGGTACCGGTAAGGACGTACCACAACTGGTCCCGACCCAGGTACAAGAGGTATGCGATGGTCGCACTCACGATTAGGCAGCAACCCTGAAGGTTCCATAAACAAGTCTGAAAATTCAGCCAGTAAGCTATCAAGGATTGTAGTAACTGAGTGCTGAGTTTGCATCAAACTAAGTTGTGGTTCTGCCTTTGACGGCTGTCCTCGCCACAAGATCTGCTTCCCTTCTAAGACAAATTTCATTGTCAAGGAACTGAAATCCCATAAAATTGGTCCAAGAGTGCACAACCATTTTATTCCCGAAATCACATCGAACCCTTCTAATGGAATAGTATAGAAATCAGCATGGAAGATCTCGTCTCCAACCTGCAATGGTACCAACTTACAGATGCCCATACTAGGTACACGTTCTCCATTTGCCACACAAACTTTGAGCCCTGGTTTTTTCCTCACTTCTAGACCCAAACTTGATATTAAACCTTCACGCAGAAAGTTATGTGTGTTGTCGGAGTCGATTAATACTGAAACATTAACTCCCAACACTTCGGCTAACAACTGCATGGTAGGGGAATTGCATGTTCCACTGATGGCATTCAAAGAAATCTCAAGATCTTCCGTATTATCTTCGTCTGATTCATTATCAGCATCTGGGACCTCAATTCAAAATAACTTTTTACATTTGTGTCCCAACGTATAGGATTCATCACAGTTATAGCAGAGTCCTTTGGCCCTCCTTTCAACCATCTCTGCTCATGTCAATCTCTTAACAAACGATGTGGAAGAAGTCACTTGATTGTTGTTTCCCATTGGTCTTGTCATATGTCCTCCACCCTTGTTAATCGAACTCTTATTCGAGGAGATCAGAGATGCGTTGTTGTTGGGTTTTGGAGTGTGCCAACTTGTGTTAGTTCGCGAGGATAAGGTTCCTTGCGAAACCCTTTGCTTACGCTCTAGTGCTTTAGCCATATTCATGGCAATTCCAAGGTTCCCTGGCTACTGTAACTCAATGTCAATTCTGAGTTCTTCCTTTAACCCAGCTGTAAAAAGATCCACTTGTTGGCGTGGTTTAAGATTCGAAGTCCTGGCCAATAGCAACTAGAAGTGGCGTTGATATTCTTCGACAGATCCAGTCTGTTTGAAATTGGCTAGTTCTCCCAAGGAGTTATTACTCATGGGTGGCCCAAATCTCACTTGACAATACTCCTTAAATCGCTCCCAATTCAGATCCAACTCCTTTTGTTCTACTTGATCAAACCATAGTTGTGCCTCACCCAATAGATGGAATGCAGCTAGGCCTACCTTATCTCCTTCAGCAATCCTTTGATTGGCAAAGAATTTCTCACACCTTTTCAGCCATCCTAAAGGATCATCAGTGCCATCATAAGTAGGAAATTCCATCTTGGAGTATCGCGACACCATAGATCCGCCTGACTGCAACTCTGATTTGTTTCTTGGACCCGAACTACCGCTGCTGCCATGGATCCCACTGTCTAGTCCTTCTCCGATATCTCTGCCAGGTCCCTTCCCTTTTTCCCTAACTGAGATTGAAAGTTCTGTCATCTGTTCTTCTAGTGCGCGTTGCCGTGAAGACATTTGTTCCATAAAGGCATCCAGCTTGGCTACCCAATTCTCCGCATCACCCATGACCCTAGGCTCTGATACCAAGTTGATACGAGCCTTGGCGTAGGATCTAGTCACAGGTCTAGACACGAGAGAATCTCTTTTTGGAGCTATGGTGGATTGGTGAAGGCAGACTCGTCCTTGACGAAGCCCCCTCCTAAGAGAAAACTAATTTCTTTTGAAAGAATCGATATCCTTTTATTCCATAGTAAAGCCCTTTATATAGGCAGCTAATAACAATGGAAAGATAAATCCTAAATAACAAGCAACTAATTACCAAGGACAAACAGATCCTAAATTATAGGATCTTATTTAGGATCTTGGCTATCAAAATAAAACAAGAAAGGAATCAAAAATAAACTTTTAATTGGCAAGCAATCACTATGGATTCACTGCTGTTGACTTCCTTTTTTGATAATGCCTTCCAATAAAAGCATCCATATCATTGTTCCATTACATCCATAACCAAACTATCTTAATTGTCTCATACATCTTGTTTTCAATAGGAGCCACATCAACCTTATTGCCAATAACCTCATTGTTAAATTTCACCTTTCTTGTATGGCCACATATCCACCATACAGATCCTCATCTTCTATGTACTCATATTGTGCACATGTTGGTACTTTATTGCCCAACATTCAGCTATACAACAAAGCTAGTCTTATAGTTGTCTTGTAAAATTTTCCTTCTAGTTTTTATGAAATCTTACCATCACATGAAACAGTGGATGCACTACATACGATTTTGTCTTAATTCCATGCATAATATACTCATTAGTCTCCCTATCTTTTTCAATGATTGTTCAAGATATTTGAACTAATCTTTTTTTTTTTTTTCTGGTGACTTGATCTTCAAGTTTTAGCATAACATCATCAATATTTGTATTTTTGCTAAACTTATATTCCATGTATTCAATTTTCAATATGCTTTAAGGTAAAACATCTAGATTATAAAGTGTTCCTCCATCTGTTTACCTTGGCATCATGCCTTTTTTTGTCTCATCCACCAAGATAATGTCATCTGCAAGTAGCAAACACCAATGCAACTCTACTTGGATATGTTTAATGAGTTTATCCATTACTAGGGCAAAGAGATATGAACTGAATGCAAATCCTTGATCTAATCCAATTATAATTAAACAAAACTTAGAATCTTCCCCACAAGTTCAAACACGTGTTTCTCCTCCATGATACATGCCTTTAATAACGTATATATAAACAATCCGGACTCCTTTCTTCTTTAAGACCATCCACAAAACTTCTCTAGGAACTTTATCATAAGTTTCTTTAATCAATAATCAATGAACACCATATTTAAATCTTTTTGTTTATTTCTACCTCTTTCCATTAGGCACCTTAGGAATTATATCACTTCCGTTGTTAACCTACCAAGCATGAAATAAAATTGGTTAAAATTGGTTTTTAGACGCCTTGATTTATCTTCTTAATCTTTGTTCAATCACTCTTTTCCAAAGTTTCATTGTGTGGCTCATTAGCTTGATTCCTATAAAACCTTCCTGACTTTGAAAATCTATTTTATTCTTTTGAATAGACACTAAAGTCCTCTTCCTCCACTTGTCCACCAACATTTTTAATTTAATAATTTCGTTAATTGAAAAATGCCCTCTTCTCCCATGCATTTCCATTTGTCTATTAGTGTATTATTTGGTCCAACAGCTTTACTATTCTTCTTTTCAATGTTTGTTTTCGTTTGGACAAATAGAACATGTAATTATATCTTTTTCAAAGTTATTACAATGCCCCACATAACACTTGTTTCTCCATCTTCATATGACTTTGAGAAATAATCCTTCCATATTTCCTTAATTGCTCCCTTCTGCTAGCACTTTTTGAATTTTCGTCTTTTATGCATTTCACTTTGCTCAAATACCTTGTCATAAATTACAGACACTAGGATCAATTACAAATTTTATTATGACTCTTCACATATATTCAGAGCATTACTTCATATCTCTAGTTAACAAATTCTATCTTTATTCTTCAAGCTTTATGAATTGAAAATGCAATTATGAATGTCTATAAGATATGCTGTGTACAAACAAAAGAGAATTAATATAATCAATAGACAAAGAGAATTAATATAATCAATAGATATGATGATTCAACAAGCACAGACCCAGCAACAAACCATAAGTACCGTACAATAATTTTTGTGCATTTTCTTGAAAACACAACAAACTTTTACCAGATAACATATATCAAGCTATTTAAGAACCTCAGCTGAAGCTTACATACTCTTCCATTCATTTTTCAATTCCTTTTACAAGTACCGTTAGGGGCTAGGATGTTCGATTTCTAAGACTATATTTTAGAGAACACAAACATGATCTTTAACTAGGTTGAGAGTCACGCCCAATTCTAGTAGAATGCCCTTTAGCTCGCATTCTAGTGTTGAGAGCATTTGTTTCTAAAGTTTATCACGTAAGGCCACATAAAATTGAACCATTGGCTACCAGGTTGTCCTATATGAATGCAGTAAAATAGCATCGGCACACGCATATAGATGTAGAAACTCATTTACTTCCTTTCTCTTTTGCCACTCTCTGTTCATGTTTATGTTGGCCTCTTATGATGAACGTCCTAAATCCAACCCAAGCAGACTTAACAAGCTACATCATCCCATAGAAACAAAGAAAAGCAATTCCAAAACCATAAAAGGCAGGCAACAACGATTCTCTGACAAGGTATACATGATGGTAAATCAGAAGAACATAAACAGCCCTAACTGTGACCTGATTAACAGCAGAGTAAGCAGCGAGGAAATCAAGATACTTGTTGCCTTCTGGATCCCAGATAGCCGATCCCTTCGCTTGAGAGAATACAATAGGAATTGGGTGGTAGCTGCAATTTAGTCAGGAAAGAGACTTTGGTGAAGAAACAATTACAAAAGACACTATATAAACTCTGGTGGTACACAACATATGTACAGCTTTTTTCCCCTAAAAAACAGCATATGGACTTCCTCTTTTGCTCATTTCACTCAAACTGCGGACTTCATGGGACCACCCAAGGATTAGTCATCAATTAGCCATTCAAAACTGAAAATAAAAGTAAATTAGACGTAAATCCTGGCTAATCATAAGCTTCCCCGATCATTAAGCAGGAGTTTTAGAATTTAAAGGCACAGTATATGGCCAGTGATGATAGGCTCAATAATCTACATCCAGCTTGATCACAATGGTACTTCTGATTCACAATTCATACACGTTATTTCTGTCCCACAATTAATTATGTACAACCCTTGATAAAATTTAATAGAGACAAATATTCATGTAGGCAGCCCTCAAGTGGTTGAAAAAACGCACAGTTGAAACTACATTGAGATGTATTTCAAGATAGCATCAGTAAAGTAGCTCTTCCAAGTTCCACGAGAGAACAAGAGAACACAAACCAAACTAGAGGAATTACGGCAACCACAAAATTGCAAATAACCATTTCAACATAAATTAATTTAACGCTTTCAAAAGTCTTCAATTAGGCAAACCCAGAAACAAAACGACCATTTCAAAGCCCGAAATTGGCTATGCAGCAATATACAGAACTAAAATTGCAAACAAACATATACATAAACCATGTAGCAAAATAAACAAAACCCGGCAACCAAAACATAAACAAGATAACAGAAAGTGTACCCAGAAACCAAAACATGGAGAGAGAGAGAGAATGATTTTACTTGTGGGCACTGCACTCATATTCCAAGTTAATGAGGTGTTGAGACGAGGAAGGCAAGGCGTTCTCCGTGACAGCTCCAAAACTCCTACACCCAAAACTTACCCTGCAAATTCTGCCCAACAAACTCTGCAAAGGCCTCTTGGCAGCCATTGATGACGCTAAATTGCTCCACCTGTATGCACTGTTGCTCAACTTTCCCTTCCCAGATTTGTATGGCTCCCTTTAACGGCCTCTCTCGCACATGAATGAATTCGAGTGTATATCTTGAATTGATATATCGGGAACCATCATGCCGCTACTTTACGGAAGGGCATTTATGGAAAAGTACCTCTACCCTACCTCGCTTCAACATTTTCATTTCTGTTTTATAGACATGAAAAATGTAATTGGACACTTAGATTTAACATTTTAATAATATTTTATATTAATATATTATATTACTTGTAATATTAATATAAATATATAAAATATTAACATAAAATTATTAAATTTAAATATTTAAATAGTATTTTATTTATTTATTGACACAAAATTAATAAAAAAGATTATATTTTAATTAAAAAATAATATCGATAGTATTTATTAAAATGAATAAAGTAAAATTATATTAAAATAAAATTTAAATATTTTTTAATATAAAATAATTAAAATAAGTGTAAAAAATTTTTAAAAATTTTATAAAATATGTATTAAAAAATAATTTTTTAAAAAAATAATATTTATATTAAAAGTATCACATTTTATAAAATTCTATTAATTAATAAAATATTTAAAATTAAAATAAAATATGAAGTTATTTATTATACTTTAAATATTACCTTTTTAACATATATATCATGAAATAAAAGCGGGAGAGACAGAATTGCCCTTTTTATATATATCTTTTGTTGTTATGCGGCGGCGGAACAGTCTCCAAAGCAAGTCTGTGAGTCTGTGACCAGTTCTCACGCCCACGGGACGAAAGTGCTACAGACAAACGTGCCCAAGTGCCCTACCCAAAGCACACTCTTCTCTTTTCTGCTTTACCCAAAATAACCATCGGAAAATGTTAGACAACCCGACCGATTTACTAACGGGCTTATTAAAAGGGGATAAAAATATCATTTTACCCCTACAACCTGCTCTCCCCCTCCCCCTCTCATGATTCTCTCCCTCTCCCCGCTCTGCACCTCCCCTGCCTGTCATGGCCGCCGCTCGACTCTCCGCCGCGCCTCCGTACAGTTGCCCAGCCTCACCTCACCGACAGTTGATGCAGTGACTGTCGGTGAGGCGAGGCGGCAAAGCGAGGCCGGGCGATTGCACGGAGGCGCGACGGAGAGTCGAGCGGCAGCCATGGCAGGATGGGGAGGCGCAGAGCGAGGGGGGCAGTGGCCTGCTTTGCAAATTTACAAAGCGGGCAAGGGTAAAATCGTCATTTTGCCCCCTTTCTGTAAGCCGCTCTGTAAGGCCGTCGGGCCCTATAGAGCAACTCATAACCCTCATGCCCTGCGAATTTACAAGGAACGAGGGACGGATAGATAAAAAGGGAGTTTAATAATTATGAGAATAATGATAGAAATTATAGTTAATGATAGTGTTATGGTCGTATGGTGTTTTATTATTAGAAAAGATTAAAAAAAATATGTATTATTTTTTTATTTAATATTTTTTTAATAAAAATACGACATATAATGGATGATAATTGTCATAATTAGAGAAGTAATTAAGATTAATATTAACAAAATTAATTAATTACATTTGTCCTATATGTATATATTACTTAACCCTCTTTCATTATATCCTCTTAACAAATGCACAGGGGGGTTTTTGTTCATGGAAGTGTAGAAAATTTAATTAATTTGAAGAATTGTCAAATTTTTACTGTTAAGAGTTAACTCCAATGAAAAATAATGGGGTATTTGGTGTCATTCAAATTACTATGCTAGAATCCAAATTAAATTATACTCTTATATGAAGGCTTGACATATTGGGTAGATGGAGTATGTGGAGGTGGAGCCATCGTTTTTTGCTTTGTCTCCAAGAAAGAATCTTAGAAAGGTATTGCCAACGTGACTTTTTGTTAACTTTTGTAAGTGCTTAGAGCAATGTGATTAATTTAATCTATTAGATATAACATGAAGGGGGCTAAATACTGACACCCTCTCAAGTTTGGGGTTTCAAAAATATATATTAATAGAGTCAAGTCACCTAATGACAAGGTCAAGATCAGGTGATCCTATAATGGGTTGTGTTTGGCAAAGTTTGCTGCCATAGTGAGTCTCGTTTGGTCTAAGGTGTGAGGCACCATCATCATTATGTAATCTTTGAAAATGTTACTTTACATATGTCAAATAACATAATATTTATTTAATGAAATGAGAAGAGAGTATGGGCCCCACTTCTCTTTACATGCTTGAGTAATTAGGCAAATTCGCAAAAAAATAAATTTGGTATAATCTTTACTTGCTAGATGAGAGAGAGAGAGGTTATGTGAGAAGGGAGGGCACTGTAAGAATGTTTTAAAATTTAACCAGTTATATACAGTATGAGGATAAATGTACCAAATTAAAGGAGTATTCTTGTACATAAAAGCCAAACATTAGAGGTGTCATTGTCATTTATTAATTACAAATATTATTAACTGTGTTAATATTTTTGTTAATACTTTTACAATAGGGGAGAAGTAAACTGATCACCTTGATAAAGAAACAAAAAAGTTATCAAAAATAAGAAAACAACCAATAAGGCGATTGGTGAACAGTGATCCTAGCTAAATACTCTTGGTTGGAACCTAAGCAGATCTCTGGGAGGTACGTAGGCAATTAGTATCCGAGCACAGTGCAAGGAGGTGCGATGACACAAAAAGGTTGAAGCTAGCTGGCACAAAAAGAGGTAAGCAGATGTCTACTACTCCAAGAGCCTCTGGATTACAAGTAGAAGACAAAGGTAACTCGCAAAACCATAAAAACATACAAATCCCTAAATTCACACAACAAAAACCAAACTACTAGATACTAGAGCTGATCAACCTTTTAGTACTATTTTATCTCAAGCAAAAACAAAAGAACCAACCAAGCTTCAACTTCATCTTCATCGAAGTAGAAATCATATTCGTGTAGGAGTTGATATCACCCACTACCTTTATATGCAAAGAGAAGGGATCAATACAAACCTAAACCATTTTCTCTGGTCCCATGGCAAATCAATTACGGAACTCCCATGAGGTGCGGCGGTAACCTTCAACCAAAATGTCAAAAACCCAACAAAGGGCCCACCAATAGAGGTTCTTTACCTAACACGGTTGTTGCTGGTAAGAGGGGGATGAACATATAAACCAGTTAGCAAGAATCAGAAGAGAGAATCTCAAAAGGATAATAAGAGGATCGAATGTTCAAATTTTAATGACGTTTTGAAAGATAACATTTAATGTTAGAAGATAAGTCGCTCTTGTAGAGACAGAGTTATGGTGTGTCCTATCACCCTTCCAAATGTCCCATCCACACATCATTAATGTGGGGTCTATGGAGAAGGAAGTCGTTTCCCAAAAAATTCACTCCAAATGTGTATGACTGTGTCTATATCCGGAGTAACATATATGGGAGAGTGCATAAGAGGAGAAAGTCACATATTCTTGAGGATTAGTCGGGTATAAGCTCAGATATCCCAAGATAACAAAAAACAAAAAAAAAGAATCAGAAGAAAGAAATGGGGGAAGAGCTTGGATTAGGAATTAGGCATTAGGTTGGATTAATTAGGAATTAGCTTCAAACAAAGTTGTGTATCAAGATGGCTGAAATAGTTAGCCTGCCTTGTTATTTTGGATTATCTTTTCTTTTCTCTCCTTTTTTCTGCTACTGTGTTTTCTTTCTTTTTGGTACTGATTTTGTTTGTTGTATTTCTTCTTATAACGCGCGCCGGCGGGGGGGGTGGGGGGGGGGGGGGTGAATAAAGGGAAGGAGAGAAGGGTGAACAAGATTTGAGAGATTCAAGGAGGAAGCAGTGATACAAACTTAGGGTTTGCAACAGGAATCACTTGGGAAGGGAGGACATCACCAGAGAATTTCGAATTTCTCAACATAGAAGAGAGAAAGGGTTTAAGTTTAATCATTGCTGTTGATTATGATTTTCCTGCTCATTAAGCAAGTCTTTTATCTTTTAGTTAAGCAAACCTGCTATTGTCCTTAACAAACACATACAAAAGGGACACACACACACATATACACATATCAAAGTTCTCAAATTAATTAAGCAGCTACAAGTATCAAAGAAACTTAGGCACCAGCTTTAACAATGCTTCCCCTCTCATGCCTTTGCATATGTAGGATTCAATAATGTGAAAACCTGCTGATGAGAGAACTTCTTTTTCACTTTCTGCTTCAGTACATGGCTTCAACCCAATTAAGCCAAACCTACCTTGTAGCCCATACTTGCAGAGTTCTATCTCTTCTTTTTTTCTTTGTTTTTGTTAGTTTACGAGGAAATAGAGAACCAAAAAGAATAGAATGATGATTATTTGTTTGATCCAAAAGGTAAAATGAGCAAAGAAAAAAAAAATTGAACGCCCAAAGCTGTCTCTACTTATGCATCCACCATCCCCATCTTCTTCCTGACCATGAGAGCAAAATCATAGACGTTGAGGTGATGGGGCAGGATCCTAGCCACAGCGTCCAGTTGCATGCATCTTTTGGCCCAAGCCACCAGCTAGGGGCAGATTGCCTGGTGAAGTTCCCACATTTCTCTTAAGTTTAGAACCTGTTGGAATGGGGCACCAGAGTCACGTCCACAAGCCCCATGGCTTCCCCTCCAAAGTATGGCTTCTCCCCAAGCTCTCCTTTCAGCAGCTTCAGGCACTCTGTCAACTCTTGCTTTGCTGTCTCTTGCTCTTCTCCAAATTAATTTCTTCATCCATATCCCTTTCACACATTGTATGCCTGCCATCAATTAATATTAATTCAATGCATTCACTGGTTAATTCTCTGTATGTATCATTATCCCAAATATATGTTTGAAAGAAACGAAAATATCTTTTATATACGTATACATGTATCTTTTATACAAGTTTATAGATACATGTATGGTTTTAGGTACATCAAATAAAAAATGTTGAGTGCAGTGCACCATGCGCGTTTAATGTGTCTATAAATCTTTACTTAGAAAAAGTTTCTATCAAGGTAATTTATTTTTAAAGTTCAAGATAAATTATCTGAAGAGGGAAGGGACAAATTTATCTTAAAAATTTAAGATAAGAAGTTATGTGATTTCTTTCCAAGAAATTTAACAAATATAATAGAAAGTATTTTGTTTATGATATTTTCTATATCCTACATTTTTTTTATCTATATCTTAGTTAACAAATGCTACCTTAATAGTAGAATGTCGATTTGAGGATTTTTTTTTTTTGATAAATTAATATGAAATTATCTCTATTGTATTCTTTACTCTCCCTGTAGTTTTGTTGATGCATTAACTTACAAAAGTTGTTAGAAATATAAAACAAATCTTAAAAATTTAGATTATACATTAGAAATTAAAATTTATTTAGGAATGTAAGTCTTTAAATACATATATGATTCTAGATATATCAAACAGGAGTTAACAAGTGCTTAATATATAAAAGATACATATATTTGAGTATGTGAAACTATATATTCATAATCAAAAAAGCTACAAGTGTAAAGTGGAATCATATGTTTTTAAATGAAATTATATATATATTTTTTTAAATGATCATTTTTACATGATTTTCGATATTCGTGCCATCAATTACATTAGGAAAGGTAAATCGTAAGCTTAATTATGTTAGAAAAAGTAAATTGTAAGTTTGAGAATTCGTCTTATTACACAAGGAAAGAATCGAACTCACGACTTATTGAACTGACATCGACATATTAATTGTCCGACCACTTTACTAGTGAGGGTTTATTTATTCCTCATTGTCCAATATCCTGTTTGATGCATTAACTTGTTATTGAGATGGTGAACAACCTTCCAAATGTTGTTTTTCCACCAGCAAAGTGATAGAGGACCCACCATACTTTCAACAATATATATTAGTGTTTTAAAATGTGTTAGGCGTTAGTCAAGCGCTAAGCATCTAGGGCACCTAGGCGAGCTTAGAAAAATTGTTGATTTTTTTTATATTTTTCAATTTTATGATGTAATTTGATGTTATTTTTAATTAAATCATAGTTAAAAATTGCATGAAAAAAAATATATATATATATCTAATATATAAATAAAATATATATATATTTAATATATAAATATAGAAAATAAAATATATATATATTTAACGTATAAATAGAAATAGAGAAATATATATCTAATATATTTAACATATAAATAAAAAATAAAATATATATCTAATATATAAATAAAAAAAATTAAATAACATAATAAACCCTAATACTAACACCCAACAACGCGAGAGAGAGAGAGACCCAATAGCGCCAATGCCAGCGTGCACGTGAGTGAGAGAGAGAGATGGGGGGTGAGAAGCGGAAGTTAAGGCAAAGATGGAGCTTGACAACGACAGCAACGGCATTGACGCAACGAGGACGCGGCAACAAGGATGGAGCTTGACGGCGTAAAGGCGATAAGAAGGTCACAATGGAGCTCGAGGCAGCGAGGAGGTACCAGCGGCGTTGAGGCAACGGCGGCCTTGGGCCGAAAGGAGTATGAAAGGGCGATGGCTAAGAGAAGTAAAAGAGGTTTCGAAATCGACGAAAGGTAAAATTTAATCACAAAAATTAGGCGTCCCAAGTGGCTAGGCGTCGCCGCCGTCACCGCCCAATTAATCAGGCCAGCACCTAGAGGGGCTGCCTAGACCGATTTTTAGAACACTGATATATATATAGGGGTGGCAATATAGATTGACAGGTCGTAATCGTGTCATGTTGAGACACACGTATAACACGTATCAAGCTAATCCAAACATGACCCGTTTAATAATCGTATCAAATTCCTTGAACCCAAACACGACACATTTATTAAATGTGTAACATGACCCCACCCGTTTAACTCATTTAACTAAATGTGTCGTGTCGTGTCACATGGTAATATGTTTAATTCATTTAATTTAAACGAATCGTGTTGTGTCACCTATTAAAAGTGTTATTTAGTTTTAAACGTATTATTTCGTATATAATCGTGTTAATATGTTCAAATCAATTCATTAACTCTTTTAATTAAACGTGTTATTTCATATATAATTGTGTTAACGTGTTCGAGTCAACCTATTAACACGTTTAATTAAACGGGTCATTACATGTCTAAATGGGTTAGACGGGTTGATCCGCCTAAGACACGAAAATAATCGTGTCATAAATGGGTTAACCCATTTATAACCCAAACCTGATTAACCCTAATTTTAACCCTCTTAATTTTGTGTCGTGTAATCTGATTGTGTCCAAAATTGTCAGCTCCATATATATATATATATATATATATAAACAAAAGATTAAAGACGTTTAACATAATTAGTTTTTTTTAATTGTATAACATAAGTTAGTAGGTGACAAATACAAGAATTATAATATTCACAAACTTTAACCTCATTAAACTAGATTGGCTACATAAATTTTATATCTCTAATCATTTTTATCTACAATTATATCATTTTTAAAACACTATATATATATATCTTATATTATGTTTCCGTGAATATTTTTATATAACTTTAATTTTCTTTTTTCGTTGTAAATTTATATATTTTCATCCATCTGCCTAACAAAATAATAATTGTTTCTATAAATCTACTTTTTGTATAATTAAATCTTCTTAGTCTCTCCCTCGCATTTTATCTCAATCCAACTTAGTACTCATATTAAAATCCAAACTCAGACCATTAACTCACAGTGGACCAAAAATCTACCTCTAAATCGTCTTCATCAACCCCAATTCACATTATTTTTAAATTTTGATATAGAACAGTACTACTGCAGCCAAATGACAACCAACCTTACGTTTGGGCTAACAAAGACACCAAAAAAGAAAGATTCATTTATGGTGCATGAAACAAACAAGTTAAAGATGGCAACAATTAGGTGTACTTCCTAACCAATTTTTTCAACCAAAACGCTCGAGACTCGAGTGGAGTATGCATGCAGCCCGATCGAGCTATTGCGCAGGCAAGGCATGCATGTGAGTTTACTCAACCAAAGGATAGCTAGCAATCGTTATCAAACAACAACAAATTAAAAATATATATAAATATCGAAACAGCGGCCAGCCGGAAGTCGAAAGGGTGGAAGAAGACGAACCTTTTTGCCAACAAAGTCGGCCCCAGAACCTGGCTTGAGGCTTGAGCTTGCTGGTTATTAAGGAGCGAACGGAAGGCAGCAGAGGGGATCTGTCTGTCATTCCAGACCTGGTCGATGTATTTGCATGCAGATGGGCTTGTCGTTGTGAATCAAAACGGGAACCAGCTTGCGAATGGGGTTAATTGGATTGCAGAAGAGAGAGACGATGAGAAAGTCATAAAACAAAAGTATATAGTAATGAAATTTGAAGATATCATTTTTTTGAATACAACAGGATACAAGTGTCATTTTTTACTATTAGGCTGCCTTAAAAGGAAAATGATATATTGTTATGCTTTTTATACAAAAATGTTTTAAGTCCTAATTACAAATATTTTTATAATAACTTAATAACTAAATCTAATTTAATTCAAAATAAAAAAACAAAATTCAATAGTAAAAAATTAAGTCGTAAAGAAAACCCATCGAGTAATGAATGATTCCCAACACGAAAGATTCAGAATATTTCGAACGGTTTCGAGCAAATAAAATTTCATTATTTATATTGATAATATAAATTCACATAAAAAATCATCTGACAATTTTATGCTCAATATTTTCTTTGGCCTAACTCTCTTAACCAAAAAATTATGTAATGAAATTTAACCAAAAAATCATAACACTAATTTTTTTTAAAATTCCCATTTTACCCTTTCTAAGTAACCAGCCTGCATTGCCCGAGCCGGGCCTGACATGGCCCATACAACACGCCCATATGGGCCATGTTGGGCCGTGCTATTAGTGCAAAAAATAAAAAATGGGAATCATCCCTGCATAATAGCTGTAAACCCTCATATTACCTGAAGATTAACACACAAAAATGGTCCATTAATACCTAAAATACTTGTTTTTCATTAAAAAAAATTGAAAAAATTATCCCTGGTAATGATATTTTCTTACAATTAATTCTCAATACCCACCTAAGTTAGGAACCGGAATTAGTCTATCTCCGATTCAGAAGATCTAACGCTATTACTCACAGTTACAGTCAACAGTTATAACACAGTTTTCTGTAAAAAAATACGGATGACGATGAAGACCAACAAACATGAAACAGCAGCTCTTCAATTTGGCTGATCAATACCTGTCCCTGTAAGGTGTCCCATAGACTATCAGGTAAGGTACGGTACGAACAACCGTGTCGATAGGAATTGCAAAGTTGACGCCAGAAGACATTCCTGTCCCTGAATTAGAACATAACACAGGAGAATTTCATTCAAATTCTGGAGTAAGTACGTTTAGTTCACTAACAGATATAGCCACCATCATTTAGGTGTACACTTGATAAACCATCAGGCACGTACAATAGCCCACAAATCACAGATGCTAAGTAAGCTTCGGATTTGTTTTGAACTACTTGGTTTGATCAGTAGGTGGTGAAAATAGAGAGAAAAGATCTCAAGCAGTGGAACTTTAATCATTTAGGAAGGCATTTATTTTCACTTTGTTGCAGCAAACCCATTACTAACCAAAAGAAAAGAAATAAGTTCTATCACCTTTCCGAGTGAAAGTTGCAGTATTTACTCCAATAACGTGACCATATGAGTCAATTAATGGCCCCCCTTAATTTCCTGTTGCAAGATATAACAAAATAAGTGAAGAGTCGTTGGCCATTATTTGTGAAGGGTGAATGAGACTCAATTCTTAAATAACACAACTGCAACGAAGGCTGGCATTCCAAGCTTTCAGTATAAGGAATACCATTGAAGCTATATAAAACAGGCAAAACCGGAAGAGTGGAAGGTTTCTCTCCCTCCCCCCCCCCCCCCAAAAAAAAAAAAAACCTCTACGCAAAGGCCAATGATATCTGCAATTTACCTGAATTAATGTCAGCATCAGTTTGTATAGCTCCGCGGATGGCTTGTCCATTTGGTGAGGGTATCTCTCTTCCCAATCCACTAACTACCTGAATAATGAAAAATAAGTAAATAACCACTGAAAGGCACCCAACATCAAGAGGAGCGCAAGCCACAAACGAATAGGTCCTCTAGAAACGGAAAAGTGATGGACTAATTAGCTCCGTAACCGATTTACCCAAAATTGATAATTAAGATATAAGATACCGATGATTAAAAAGAGAAACATTTACCATAAATTTACTGTAAAAATGCATATAGAATAATGAGCTTGGCCTGAAAGTATAATAGCACAGATAAATTCTATACATCAGAGAAGTTACCCCTGTTGTTAGAGTGTTCTCAAATCCATATGGATTTCCAATGGCAAAGCAGCTCTGACCCACGTGTAAATCACGAGAAGAACCAACTACAACTGGTTTTAGTTCATTCCCTCCAACATCAACCTGCAAATTGCATGATATTAGACATCTGACACTTCAAAATTAGTTATTGCCCTTTGTGTCTGTGTTTTCACATCAAGAATTATTTGCAAATGAAGAGATGTCAAAGGGGCTTCTTTGAAAGCGCAGTCTTAAGTGAATGGATGGATTCCCGATGACCAAAGAAAGGCAGAAAAACTAAGAGATGGAGCCCGAAGTAACCTGAATATCCTTTTGGAAATGCTTTTGGCTTGTTTTAATCCCTAAAGTGTATGTCAAATTGTAGATATTGAATTTGTAAGTGCATGGCTTCGGGTAGGAGGTCAAAAGGTCTTTCTTCACTAACTAAAATCCCTCTTCGGATGCTAGACGGTCAAAAGAATGTGTGTATACCAACTTTTCAGTTTCTTTATCCAGTCTTATAAAATTTCTCAGGTAATAAAGTAAGTTCTGGAGGATTTGCTTTTCTGAAAGTGACTTGTATGAACAATGTTAAGAAACACAAAAATATGAAGATGAAGTTGAATATTGCTGATGGAGAGCATAATAAAAAGTTAAATGCATTCATTACAAGCTAAGGTAAAACAACAATGTCCAAGCCTTAATCTCAATATATGGTACTTAAAAAAAAATCTCAATATATGGGGTCGGCTATATGGATTCTAGCTTGCCATTCATCTCTATTTATGAACATATCGTTTGTAAGGTCATTATAACTCATGTAATGTTTAAGAGTTTTCCACCAAGTTTTTTTTTTTCTCTTATCTCTTTTATTACAAATTTCTTTCATTCCATCCACTTCCCTCATAGGAGCATCTATTGACTTTCTTCTCACATGACCAAACTATCTAGAATCAAGAATATTGGCATCCAATGCATAAGGCTCCCCGTTTGGGCGCTGTACTTGTACACAGTCTTCCATTTCCTTTTCTTTTTTTTTTTTTTCTTTTTTTTTGGCAAAGAGGTTGTTTCCTATGACCTTCTAGTCACAAAGAAGCAACCTTACCATTGCTACCAAGGCTCGCCCTCTACTTGAAATTAAGAATGTTATTTTTTTTTTTTCTACAAAAAAAGGTGAACTTATTATGATAAATAATGTGAATCAAGTTGAAGGAGTTACAGGAGCAAGAGGTGGCTAGAAACACTTCACACTCTATAACTTGGCTGAGGATATAACCCAGAGGAAATTTCAAATAGTCATCCCTAACTAGGGGAGATATGGAGATTCATTATTTTTATCATAGGGTTATTTAACAGGACATTTTCCCTAAGATCAGCTTCCTCAACAAGATGATATATAGCCCATATGGGCAGTTCATGCTTGCAATCCTTCAGTTATATTTCAAGAATTCAGTAGTTAACATTTGATTGTTATAGAGGCTTCAAGTTTCACATATCTATTGACGGTCAGATACCACAAGCATTTTTATTCAATTAAACCATGCAGAAAGGAGATCAGACAAAGCTATCCCGCCTAAGACTGTATATGAAGTAGAAAGCCAGCCAACCTAAAACCCTATCAAATAGACCTACCACAAAGGAATGGCTGAAGCATAAGTTTATGCACCTTCATTTGCACTGCTCCAAAGACTTTATGTCAATAGTATAAGAATGAAATAGAAAATTATTTAACATATTTTATAAAATATAAAGGCTTCCAGATGATTAAGGTTTTCTTCCATGATGGTGATTTTTCCGCTCTCAATTTAAGAAAGTTAACTTCACCACTATTCCATTCTCAATTGAATAAACTTAATTTCACCACTTTATCTAACTCATGCCTCATGACCTAACTATTCACTGGGAAATCAAGTAAATGGTGAAAGCACTGAATGAAGAATACTGCATCCAGATCAACTATGGACCAAAAGTTAATTATAGAGGGAGTTCTAATAAAGAACCTTCAGAACAGCAAGATCATATGCTGGATCAAAACCAACAATCTTAGCATCCCTTGAAAAGCTATTGCCTTTTGCATCAACTAGAAACACCTGAAAATGAACAGCGAAGATGTTGCAACTGCACCAAGAAGATAGGCTGCTCAGCTAAATCAACAATGGTGATGTGCATCCTAGTGCATTGCCTTGATAAGAATGATAATGGAAAAGGAAACTAACAGAACCTTACAGCGTTGTAGTCCACTACTATCTGTGGCCAACTTCGCAACAACATGATAATTAGTAACCTGGTATATACAGAAAGTGGCTTGTTTAAAGATACAGAAGTACCACCCCTATCTGAAAAGGCAAAAAAGCATCTGACAAGAACACAGAAAAAATGACAGATTCCTTACCTGCACAAAATTCTATCACTAATACATTAAAAAATGAAATTATGGGTGTTTGGAGGTTTTCAAGACGGCATAGTGGAGAACAGTTAGTCAACTGTGCAAGAACACTGTCAAATAGAGAACACTTTGCCAGACAGTTCCCTGTAAAGTTTCTGGAATTAAGAAAATCTAAATAACACTATTCAGAGAACTTCAATGAATTTTGGAACCACGTCATGCAATGGTCAAAAGTTCTTCAAGCATTTATGCATGTACTGAAAATGTATGATTGGGAGGGAAATCATCCAGTGAAGTTACAAGAGTTTTATCATCATACTGAAAAATGCCATTTCATATAGTAAAGCCTGTGTGAAACAATCATTACTTAAATTTCTGATATACATATTTTTCAGAAACAATTAGAATAATCATTTGTGTGGAATACTAAAACATGTAAAACTCAAGCTGCACGCAAACAAAATCACGAATACTACTTGGTAAAAAATACCAGAAAGAGTTAAAAGGAAAAATTATGCTTGAAGAGAACATCTGTCTTTGCAACAAAACTGTTGCAATGGACAAGCTTAAAATTTCTCATCAGCTGCTTTCTGATACAGTCAACATGATCATAAAGAACAAGTGAAATCATGACAAGACTGAGATATAAGATATTCAGAAGATGCAGCCTTCATCTTGGGAAAGAACAGTCATTGTAAGAAGCTTCAAAAACCAATGGGACTTTAGAGGACAAAAGCACCATGTACTCTGTATTTTTAATGCACACTTTGAAAATTCATAAGGAAAAGGATTGCCTACAATGTGTCCAAATTTATCCCAAATGAAACCAGAACCGGTCCCTTCCACTTTCACATTTTCATCTTCGACGAGCATAGTTTCATCTGAGTTCCTGGGGCTTTTCAATAATTCAAGGTCCTTGATGAAAACAACTGATGGTGAGGCATCCTACAACCATGGACAAAAGCTCTGTTACCATGAAACTACAAGGAAAAACATCAAAATGCAGAATGATAAATCAGATGATGGGCTTCCCCCATCCCCCAAGAATGAAATAAGATTGTGTTACATTGTTCATGAATCTCAAAAGTCATGCAAATGATTATTGACATTGCTTGATACAGTGAACTGAAAACATTTGCCTAATATGGTAATAAAAAGAGTGGCGAAGTTCATCAAACCATAATCTACAAAATACTCTTCAATTTTTTCTTTTTTCATAACAGTAAGAGTTGCTCATAGGAAACATAAATGACTTCTGCTGGCCCTTAACTAATCTCATGAGCCATGACTTAAAGTTGTTCCCAGGAAAAGAAAAAAAAACTGTCACCAATCCATTTTCCTAATTGAAGTGGACAAGATCTGGAAACTAATTATAGAAGTTAACCATCAGTCTTCTGATACAAGAATATGCTAGATGTGTTAGATATGAGAGCATTTCTTTCAATTCTTTTTTTTCTTACTTTCAATTTTATTTTCTTTCTTCTTTCCTTCAATCTTGTAGCTTCTTATTCTTCAGATGCCATTATTCCAAAATAACTCAAGCCTTGAAATTTTGGTTTGCCCTTATACCAAGTGAGAATTCAAAGGATGTGGACATTAGGCTTTTATATTTCCACTTCCGGTTCGCCAACCTGATTTTGGGATGTGTTGTTGTAATCAATTGCAATCAGAGTCACACAACTCACGATTTGTATACATGGAAAACTATTTTGGTAAAAGCCAAAGAACCTAGTCTAACCAAAGCAAACTGCAATCAGAACAGTAACAAGAAGACAACTTAGAAAACCATTAATCAAAGTCTTGGATCAGTTTCTAATAGGATGATGAAAATCTTCAAATTCATTGTTAAGGGAGATGAGGAGTATTCTGGGTGCACTAGAAATGTTTGAGGCTGTCTATTGTTCTCCTAGCAGTTTTCCTTTAGTGAAGCACAAGGAGCTATTCTACAACACTAGATCACAAAATTCTAGGTAAGTAGGATTTTGAATTGCCAAAATTTTCCAGCAACACTTGTGTGATTGTCAAGAAACAATTGAATCTGACTATCAAATGTGTGGATTGACGGCTTTTTTTTATCATTTTTATACATTTTGTATAATTTCTTATTACAAAAATAAAAAATTATAAATTTATGATTTTGAATGTACAAACTCCAAAATAATAAATTAAGATAATGATAAGAATTAAATAAAAGGTTACAGAATGCGTATACACTTACCATTTACAAATTATAACATACAAAATTATAAACGATACACTAAAATGAATTAATAATGTTCACTAAATAATACCTCAATACACTTTTGTTGTTTTAAAATTATCACAAATAAACAGTTAGATTTACAATTATAATTTCGAAAATAAACAAATATATATATGCACATATACATACATATATATATATATATTTGTCAAGCCCACAAGGTACCATGGGCGGCCCAATCTCAAAGGGCTTGACCATGAAGCCATCTAGGCGGCCACCTAAGGCCCTGCATTTACAAAGGCCACAAAGTTTTGCAATTTATATATTTTTTATTTTTTTATTTTTAAAAATAAATATTTTATTAAGAAAAATTTGAGCCTAAAATAAAATCCAACTTTCAGTCCAAATTTCCACGAACGCCCACCCCAACAATCAATTTACAACGTTTTGTCTTCCCTATTTTCTCTTCTCAATTTTTACGTTCTCTCTTTCCATTTTTCTCAATTTTCTCTTCCCAATTTTTACCATTTCTTCTTGAATATCCAATAGACCTTAAGACTGTAAATTTATTTTTGATTATAAATCTTTGAATTGCACCTCTAAAAAAAAATCTCATTGTTCCCAATTTTTACCGTTTCTCTACTTATTGTAGTAGGTTGTTTGGCTTCTTTTGATCTCTCAGACATTATATTTTACTTAAAAATTCACTGTCATTAAGAGATTATCGTATTTTGTAATTGATTGAATTTCAATTTTTTTTCTTTTTTAATTTAATGAAATGATGAAATTTTCCCATAGAAATATGTATTATTTATTTTTTACACAAAAAATTAATACTCTTGAGAAGGCCTGATAAACTTTTTTGGCTAAGACCCCCAAGTTGGTTGAGCCAGCTCTGCCCAATCTGTTTGCTATGCCTAACATGAACCTATAAGTCATAGAACTAGCACTTCTAGGTAAGGGCTCGTGGTGTTACAAGTGGTATTAAGGCCAATGCAGGGTCGCTATCGAGCAGACAAGGGCCAGGAAAGTGTTTCACACTAACTTGGATTTGGTTGAGAAATGAGATTTCTGCCCTCAGAAGGATGTTAGGAATTGAAGTAAGGTGTTCGTCATGACCCATTGCTACATTGGCAGTCCATTAGAAGTTCTTGGTATATTATTTAGTCCCATTAACCTCTAAGTCACCTTTAGCTAACACTATTGGGTGAAGGCACCATGTACATTCATCTTGGCACTATCCATAATAATTATCTAGAGTGTGGTTTTGCAAAGGACAATCTGCACCATATATTTGGCAAGATAATTGGCAAAATCTTGGAGCTTTACGCGCTATTCTTCCATGGCCATAAACAAAAGATAAGTTAATTTCTATTTAGGGTAGGCAGCAGAATAAGAGCAATTCATTATTTACATGAGAATTTGAAAGAAAAATCGAGTTTTAAAAAATAAAATAAAATAGGAACTTCATGACGAGCAAAAGGGTTATCACACACGAATTGGGTAATGCATCTAAATAAAATTCATGAAACTAAACTGAACTCAGTTTGGCCATAGATTGTACCAATTTTGCTCAAACAAATACAATGAAATCTCAAATAGGTCGACCACTTCGCCGCAAGAAAATTACAATTCATAACAGTACCACTCCATCAGTAAATGGAAATATGACAAGTGCAGTTAGAGACAGGGGGAGAGGGACCTGAAATAGACGGACGAGGCGATCTTCATCAGGGTCGAGCTCATCTTGCTGCTGGGCAATGGCGGAATGAGAAGACAAATGCACGGAGTTTTGATAAAATTGGAGATAAGAAGCCAACACAGAAGCAGTGAAGAATATTGTTTTGCGCCTTGTGACGAGTCTCCTGTTATTATTACCATGATTTGAAGAAGAAGAAGAAGAAGAAGAAGAAATGATGTGAGGTGGAAAAGGGTTCCGAACAGATTGCAGCGAACTCAACAAAACCGCCCCCATCCCTCACTCTCTGTCTCGCAGATTTCCGCCCCAAATTTCTCGTTAAAAAAGGAAAAAAAAAACAGAAGAAAAGCCATAGATATTAGGGAAAAAAAAAAAGAAGAAAAAGATAATTATTGTACCTTAAAAAATTGTTTTAAGAGAGAGATTTAATAAAAAGGAAAATTTATTCTTTTAATTGTTTAAAAATAAAAAACACAATTCAAGATCTAAAAAACTAGTTAAGGTTATTTATTTGTTAATAATCATATATCTATGTTAAATTATTATAATTTATAATAATAGATAATATTATTTACTAATAATTTACATATATTATTAAAGATTAAAATTCCCATTCCATCCTTTCTTCTTTCTCTTTTCGATATATATATTATTTATGAAAATCTTCTTTGGGTGATATAAATATATATATGTATATTTTTTTTTAAATTTATATATTAAAAATAAGAAAAAAAATTAATTTGAACTAATTAGAACCCAATTGATCTAGTTTTCGATTCCAAATTTTTAAAAATCTTAATTGTAATATAGATCAAATGAGCATTGTAAATGTTAATACGAATTTTTAGTGATCGTAAAAGAAAGTTTGAATGCTTAATAACTAAAGAGGATAGATTAAGGAGGTGGTTAAAGTATGTTGTAAACTCTAATTGATTATAATTATCTTCTTTTTTGGTTAATCAACTGTAATCAATTATATTTAAGAGTCTTGGTTGCTGGGTTGTGATTCTATATATTAACTAGTGATCTGATATGATTAGGATGTTATTGACCGATTAATGCAGTCTTCCAATAATCATTTAGTAATTGCAGCCAACTAATTGTGGCTGAGATTGCCTATCCAGTTCTTACAAACTTCGAGCAAAACTGCAGTGCAAGACTACCATAATGTTTAGCATGTTTTAAAGCACGTACTGTTTTATTTTGATAACAACACATGATATGAGATTTAAATCAAACTATAGATCAACTCAAATATCTTTTTTAAATATCTTGTATTCACTCCAATTCTCTAATATGCCTAAATAAAAAGAATTAATTTACTCTATCTGACAAATATAGCAAGGGGTTATCAAAGTGCCAAAAAGACAATAATACCCTTGTTAAAATTATAAATTTACAAACCCTACTATTGTCTTTTCCGCCTCCTCTCTCCTCTTTCCATGATCGTTGATGCAATTGTCGACTGTCACCTCGTTGTCTTCGCCTCATTGACTACCGTTGCATCCTTCCTCCACTAAAGATGTAACGATGGTCGATGAGACAACAAGACAAGTAATGATAGTTGCATCAATGGCCATGAGAAAATAAGACAGAGAAAGCAAACGGATAATGTAATGGTAAAGTTTGTAAATTTGTATTTTGTGTAAGGGCATTTTTATTTTTTTTAGTGTCATTTGATAACCCCTGAATAGATTTATCTGACAGAGTAAATTATCTTAAATAAAAAATTATTGTGAGAATTTAATTTCTATTTTACATATATTGCAACTCTTAATTACTTTCTTAATTATCATTAGATAACATTTAATTTAAATATGGCAAAATTCCTTTTCAAGAGAATCTAAATTAATTTTTCTTACAAGTTAAATCATAGAACATTCATAAAAGTCGATATGACAACTAGACGACTAAGTGCTCATGATTAACCTGATATAACCTTTTTAGTCTATTTTTCTGAAAAAAGACAATTCATGTTATTAAATTTCTTCCTATACATATATTCTCGTCATAAGAAAACAACAAAGGACAAGAGAAGACAAATGGGAAAAATGAAAAACATAGCCTGCGTACGAAAAAAGAAAAGGAAAATACAAGTACTACATCCTGGCAATATCTTCTCTACTACAAATTCTAATCGTGGTTTCGAGCTGCAGCTTGAAGCCGAATCTGCATGTTAGATCTTCGAATGAAATCCTCCACTCTTCTGTTCAGTTCTTCATCTGACATGGCCGAAAACTCATTCTCTTCTTCTTCTTCATGATTTTCCTCTTGCTTTTCGGATTCCGTCCTGCGTAGCACAATCTGGTTTTCCATCTTCTTCGCAACCGGAAAAGCTTTGTCGGACAAGCTCCGAACGTGTCTCGCTGCATTATCAGCTTTTGAAGTGATCTCCGGCGTTACTTTTTCTTCAACTTTCTTCTTGATCTTATTCTCCGGGGCGGCCTCGCTCTTATTAACAACAACAACTTGTTTGATTTTCTCTGGAGTTGCAACAACTTGTTTAATTTTCTCTGGAGTTGCGTGCAATTGATGACCCTTTTCTTCTCGTGAATTCTCAACCTTAATGCTTGGCTTCGTCATCTCCCGGTACTGTGATTCGAACGACGGGAAGCTACTGGGTCGAGCAGAGGCATAGAGGTCGGGTATATTATAATTTCTAGAGGAAGAGAATGCGCCAAAATCGGCGGCGATGATAAGAACGAGGGTGTTGGAGATGAGGAACCAGAACTTGGTGGTGTTGAAGAGGGAAGAAGGAGACAAGTCGAAGATGTAAAATATGGAGATGTAAATGAAAACGGACAGAAGGAAAGCCCAGTAGGATATCCCGCTGGATTTTCCCTCCACTTTCTTGAGATTATTTTCCCAGGGATTTTGACGGAAAGTCGCCATAATTCATGCACAGGGCAGAGAGACTGGGGTCGATGATTTGAGTTTGGAATGGAGAGGCCTTTGTACTTTTGAGTGGTTGGCGGAGTCGAAGGGGAGGCGAATTTATAGGGGCTTCCAAGTGAAAGGGACAGGTCAGCAACCACAATCTGGAAATAATTGAATCCCTTCAATTACTAATATGCCCCTGGTCAATGTTGATTATGCCAGTTTAGTCTTTTAATAATTATATAATTAATAGTGTAACTAAAATTTTAAATAATAAATAATAGAATCAAATGATCTTATTCAAATTTTAAAAAAATATATTTTATTAACATAAATCCAACCACTAAATTATGAATAGTTGATTAACTTATCGTTGCGAGGGTGTTATCGTAACTTTGTAATAATGCTGTAAGTATTAACGGCACACACACCTGGCTTAATCCGGGAGGAAGTCCGAGAACACGACACCTATAGCAACACACGTGGCATTTTCATTTCCGCAATTTTTCGTAAATCTTGGCGGAGTTTCAGAAAAGGTTAAAATCCAATCAAGTGCCAAAGCTTATCCACCGCGCACCTAAGCCTACGGACGGTGTAGTGTCATGATTATGCCACGTGTCGCTTGATTAGCTCGTGCCATGAATCATCAACCATACGATTGAATTTTGTTCCGGGACCCACAGTCATTCATGTCAATTACGAAACTCGAATTTAAAATGTTAAATCTTTATTATAAACACCTGAGTTGACGATACAAAAATTATGGACATATATCCAATTTCTTACGTTACAGTAGGCTTCACGGGTATGATTAATTTGGAAATAATTGCAATAAAGCCTTAGCTGTAACCTTTTTTTTATGCTTACGGGTTTTGAGCAACGCAATCATCCTCATCTTATTATTCCGTAAACGGGGGCTTGGGTTGGGAGGCCAATTTTTTCAACATCGCTTGTAATTTTAATTTTTAATAATAATCCGTGGTCTTCCACCCACCCACCTGTGCTGTGCCCCCATTGCATTTAAATCCAGGGCCCACAAGCCGCTAAGTCTCGTTACGTGGCCTCCACGTCATCTAGCCAACTCCAAGCCCGCCCGCCCGATCGCCGCCGCGTGTGAGTACGGATGTTTGTTGCCTTAAACGTCGAATTGAAACTCCTTAAATAAGTTAAATTAATCTGGATTTTGATTGCCCGCCCGGATGCTGTCGTCTTGCTGTGTTTTTAAATCACCGCGATGATTAATGTTTAGAAAGTGGGCCAGTAGTAGCTTCTCGAACTTCAATGGTGAATTCCAATTATTAATGCAAGGTTTCGGGGCAACCGGCAATGGTGTCGCTCCGTGATTAGTTCTTGGCCTTTCCAACCGAATTGATAATGTGGTTGTGGAATGTAACCCACAATCATGCATGCTGAAGATATATATATATATATACTATATCACATGCGATTGATTAAGAAGAGTCTGGAACGTGTCGACTCGACGACAATGGTTTCGTGCTGGAAGGCTAATGAGTGTGATTGCTGGGTTTTATTAGATTGACACTGTTATTTTTATGATCAAGGTTAATCCCGTAGAAAATGACACAACTTATAGTTTGTCTTTATCTTTGTGGTGCATGGCTCAATCGTTCCATAGGCAATGGCGCAGGCCATGGTCTAATTGATTCCGTTATTTAGGTTAAAAGTGTAATTTCGTTAGCCTAACCTTTTTGTCACAAAATAGTTAATAGAGAGCCAAATAATTATGAGAAAAAAAACGGAGTTAGATTAGGAGAGTTTTCAATTATCAAATTAATAGTTAATTTAATTGACAAATTTTAATTTTACTTATGTCTTTTTAAATAAAAAATAAAAAAAATGTCATCGCATTCATGTTGTGAAACTATAGCTTCGATGGTTGAAAGGATATGATGGTTAAGTTGTGATTCAAGAAATAAATACACTATCAATAATAGTTTGATTTAAAATAAATATTAATAAATTTAGATATTTGTCAAATAATAGATAAAAAGTGTGATAAAAAATTAAACACGTTGGAGGCAAATGACTAGACGAGGAAGCAAATCATAGCAATATTAGTGATTGAGTTGTTTCTATCCTCACAATTTATTTCATGATTGTTTTGGATTAATGTCCCACAATCCCAACAAGGCTATCTCTAGTAGATTGCCTCTTCAGTTCTCAGATTGAGATTTTTTTGTCACCACTTTTCTTTTTATTTTACAAAAAGAGAAAACATCATTTATTTAATTATTGACTCCAACTTACAATCTTAAGCTACATTTAAAGAAAAACTAAGGTGTAATCTTTAACACCATTAATTCTTTGGATTTAAAAGATTTTATTTTTTAACAGTAAAAAAGAGATTATTTTAGTAAAATTATGAAATTATTATGTCCACCATGGCTTAATTGTGGGGCCTCGTCCAAATAGTATTAATTATCTTACGTGTACTATTTTACAAAGCAGGAGACGTTAAAACGTTAAAACTCATAGGACAAATCAAATCACATGCATATGATTAAGGTCGAGTTGGCATTTTCAAGGGTATTGTGGGACCCATCTAAGCTTCTGTCAATTGGGCCGTCGGCGCAACTGGCTGCTTCTGCCCAAATAATTATGTGGACTTGGCAACAACTCATTTTCTTTCTGTAGAGCCCAAATGTTGGGCCCACTCTTATTGAGGCAATGGACCCCTGGCCCATGTCAATTGACGAAGTCGGCTAGGGGAAGCCCTTCTTCTCTCTTAAGAGGCAGGAATATCATCATCATCATCATGATAATAATATTAGGGTAGGGCTGAGAGAAAATATCATCACAATGATTGAATGTTAAGAAGTATCACATCAGCATATAAAAATTTTGAGTTAAATTTTTATCAGTGTTAAAAGGTTCCATGGTTTGGTTTTATAATTAGATAAATACGCTATTTATATTGATTTTGAGGGATTAATTTTGGTTAACTTATTTATAATCTATTGTCTCCTCCTCTCTCTCTTTCACATTTGTTGAAAACATGACAGCCATGGCCGAAACTGGTTCCTCTTGCTCTTCTTCTTCCAATTTTGACAGTCATGGCCGAAACTGATGCCTCTTGCTCTTGTTCTTCCAATTTTTTTCTTCTTCTTCATCTAGACATGGTCAAAATTGAACCGAATCGACGGTTCGAACCGGAACCGGAACCAGAACCGGAACCGACGAAATTCAGTCCGGTTTCGGTTCGAGGTTCCGCGGAACCGAAACTGGGAAGCGAAACCGCCGGTTCCGCGGAACCAGAACCGGCGATTCCGTAGACCGTTGGCTGCTGCCAACAGGCAGCAGCCCAATTACTTGTATTACATACAAGTAATACAAGTAATTAATTACTATTTTTTATTTTTTAATTAATTACAAGTAATACAGCTTAATTCTATTTTTTATTTTTTATTTTTCACATTTGTAAAAATTAATTACTTGTATTACATACTTGTTTAGTTGTTTTAATTATTTTTAATGAAATTATTACTTATATTTCTTCAATTTTTAGTAGTGTTTTTTATTAAAAATATGGTTGAGAATATCTATATTTACAATTACATTTAACAATTAAAAATCGAAACTAAACCGAACCGAACAACGAAACAAGGACCAAAATTGAATACAACAATATTTAAAAAAAATTAAAAAAAATCGGTTTGAACCGGAACCAGAACCGTTGACCGAACCGGCTCAAACCGTTGACCGAACCGGTCCAAACCATTGACCGAACCGGCACGAACCAGAACCGGAACCGGAACCGAACCGTCCCAAACCGCCCTTGGCCGGTTTGGTTCAAGTTCAAAGATTTCTTGAACCGGAACCGGCGGTTCATGAACCGTGGCCATGTCTATCTTCATCTTCTTATTCTCTTGTATTTGTCGAAAGACGACAACAATTGACCAAACTACCAATGATTTGACTATTTTTCAGCTCTCGTACACAGTTAAAATGATCACTTGGCTTATTTTAATCGGCAACTCTCAAGATAGCAGCCTGCGTTGATGAATGTATTAAAAAATATATGATTTATTTTGACCATAAAATAAATTGTGATTTTAATTGTAGGTGTAACATTTCGTATCGAGCGATAAGAAGGACTGGAACAACTTATCTTGATGGGCCTACATAAACTTTCCAGGAGAGTCACCCATTCTTGAATTTCCCAAAGTCAAGCACGTTTAAGCTTGAAGTTCTTTGCCTGCATTCAGCTCAAAAGATATTCAACTAGTGTTGTTTTTTTTCTTACACTATTCTTGATATATACCATTATTTTAAAAATTGGACCGGACCGGCCGGTCGAACCGGTAAAACTGGGAACCAGTGGCCTATCCGATCTGATTTAACACAAAAAATCAAATCTCCTTTAACTCGGTCAAAATCCAGTCGAATTGGTGGACCAAGAACCGGATTGACCCTAGTTTTTTTTCACTATCTCACTTATTTTTTAATTTTTAACCCTTAATTAATTTTTTAATAATATATATAACAATTATATATAAAATATTAGTTGTATATTAGTTAATAATAGCATTTTTCATAATAATATATAGAATATTAGTATTTCAAATATATATTAAAATATATATTTAATATATATATTATTTAATTATAAAATATATATATATATATGACATTATTCAGTCGGACCAACTGACTCGTGACCTAATTAATAGGCCAGTTCGCTCTCCGGTCCAATTTTTAAAACATTGATATATATTAACTTTTTTGGACTCTCGGGGTATTACAGTAGGTGTATTATGATATATAATATAAAGTTTTGAATAAATGGAGTAGAGAATGAGAGGGGATCAGATTATGAGAAAGTAAGCGAGAAAAAGCCTCATAGATGGGGAGAGTTTATGAATGTTCCTTTTGACTCAAAAAAGGTGACTGATCGTATGCTTGTAGTAATAAGAAATGAATTTAAGAGGTGGTTGGTATCTATAAACACTCTGATACTTAAGTAAGTAAGAGATTTTTAATAAACTAAAAATAACATATTTTAACTCTTAATAAAACTATTTTATATAGAAGGAGGAGAAGTTCTCTGCATACATATTTACATGAGGTGTTGCGTGGTGATAGAACTAAATATTTGGTGCTGACAAAAATTCTTACCGGTAAAATGGTGTTAACGAAACTTTTATTAAATGCGGAGGGGTTTGGAGTAGGCGTAGAAATATTGCAAAAACAAATGTGGTAATGATCACCATTGACAGGTGGAAGGGGACCGAGATTGGGTCAAAAAATCGATGGAGGTCCTGGGCGGCTCGATCGGGCCGGAACAGTCCAAAGAAGAAGGAGGAATAGCAGCTTGCAAGAAGGAAGAAACGTGTAGTCTCAAATCCGTTTGGAAAAAGCTGGTAAGATGGAAATCAAATCACTATGTCATGCCTATTTATTTATTTAATTAATTTTTGTCTTCCTTTTCCAACTTTGCCTCGTCAATTGGTCAATCCTCCACACTTTTGGAAGGGTCATGAATGACATCATTGCTACTGAGATGGCCGGATTGAATTTAAGGTTCCATTTTTGTAAAAAAAATATTAAAACATTTAAACACCATAACAAAGTGTTAATTACATGTCACTTGTTAATTCGTCACTTAGTCATTTAGTTAAACATACATTTTCTCGACTCAAAATTCATTTTAAGAATGTGTTTGATTGCACACATTTTTCATAAAAAACATATAATTATTATATATTTTTTATGAAAAACAATCAAACACTTTTTATTTTTCTATAGAAAAATATGTATGGTACAAACATTTAAAGCTTATTTTCATGGAATTCATTTTTCAAGGGGGTGAGGTGGTTTTTATTTTCTAGGTAATATTACTTAGAATTAAATTCTAGGTAATACAATCAAACACACTCTAAAAGTTAAATCGAGAGTGACAGACAATATGACATGATTGAAAAATAAAAGTTTAACGTAACAATTAAAACTAACTAAACACTCAGTAATTTTTAATAATTTACTCTTACAAAAATAGTTTCATAATTTTAACCAATCACTTGAAAAAAAAAAAAAAAAAGACTAACGCAAGCAGAAGGCCCTTATTCAGATTATGATGAGAATTAACATAATTAGATGGAGAAAAACAAAAATTAGTTCACGTACAACGTTAAAGATCATAAATTCAACTTCTCACGTTCAAGTAAAAGAAACCAAAAACCCAACGTCCAAACAATTTTCATGCAAATCAACATAAGCTATGATTTTGACAATTCTCCACATTAGAAAGTTAAGGTAGTTTTTTTTTTCGTGTTTTAGTTTTTAGTTTTAAATTTATTTTTAATTTTTTATTTTTAGTATATGTTTTAAAATTATTAAAAATGAATTTTTTATCATTTAAAAAAATTATTTCTCAAAATAGAAAATAAAAAAATGTGTTTATTTTAAAATTTTGAGAAAATTTATTTTATAATATTTTATTCAATAAATTTGATTCAAAGTTGTAAATATTTATTAATAAATTATAAATTTAATTCAAAGAATTTAAAATATAACATAAGAGATAATTGATAATCTAACCATATATAATACATTAAAATTACAAAGTGCTTTCTAAAATCATTTTTAATTTGACTTAACTATTAATTCCATGATAAGTTTGTTTTTACCTACAAATTAAAATCTAACATTAATTTTGAGATTTAGATTACCCACAACATAAATATTAAAAAAAATTATAAATCATAAAATAGCAAAATATTGATTTATCCAAAAATTTTAAAATATCATTGAAATTTTTTTAATAAAAAACTATATTACATATTTAATTTGGATGTGTAGAGAGGACATCAGCGAAATGAAGAAATGGCAGAAGAAAAAAATGACAGAAAAAAAAAAATGACAGAAAGGCAAAAGAAAGAAATGACCGACGGTGGCAAGTGTGATAGCGAATCTGGGCGTGGCAAGTAGTGGTCGGTGTGGAGGACAAATAACAATGGTGACTGGAGGAGTACAAACAACAATAGGTAAACAAATGCATTTTGAGTGTTGTGAAAAACTAAAATCATAAAATAGCTCAAAAACAAGAAAGAAAACATGCCTTAATCTACACAGTCAAACTCAATCCTAATTCATCACCCTTTTGTCCTTTGCCCTGCACCTTTCATTTTGTCTATATCTGAGCCGTGATTTATAGTCTTCATGACTATCATTTGTTGGTTGAAGGGAATTCTTTAATTCTTTATATATTTTTAATATTTTAATTAAAATTTAATTCTTGCACTAACCCTTAATTTTGCAGGTATTTTCGTTCATAGGCCTTACAGATGGAGAGAGTCAAAGAAGAAAAAGGAATAGGAGCTTGCAAGAAAGAAGAAATGCAATCTCCCATTGATATGTCTAACCAAAAGGTCAAAACAATATTAAGGCTTACTCCAACCCAGCTTCTAATTATGTTCTTTATTACCTTATATATGATTTACTTTATATTTTAATTTTATTTCAAAAACTATAATTGCTCTTTATTTTATTTTCTATTTCACTCTATATTTTATTTATTTATTAATAAATTTTAATTTTATTTTTAATTTTTATACGTATAAAATCAATAATCAAATACATAAAATAATCAGATGCACGTATAAACAAAATTAATAATCAAATATATACATATACACAAAATTAATAATTAAATATATAAATTAATAACTAAATTAATAAATATACAATATCACTTATCTAATACACAAATAAAAAAAATCTAAAATTACAAACTCAATTTGTCCATGTAAGGCGATGAACAACATGCCGCTGGTTTTGCTTATCGTCGTTGGTTTTGCTTGTCGTCACTGTTGGCACTTCCACTGGTTGTTACGGTCATTAGATCTGGTGGTTGTTCGTCTTTTGTCACATTTACAACTTGTCTTTTCTAAATTTATTGGCCGTTGCGGTTACAACTTATCTTATTCAATTGATTTTGTATGCGGATCGCATTTGGTGGAGCCTCTTTTGACATTGATAACTAGGAGTGTTCAAAAAAACTGCTAAACCGCGGTTTTGACCGAACCGAACCGAACCGGATCGAACCGACCGATTTTTTGAATTGGCGGTTCAGTTTGGTTTGAAAAACTGTCAAACCGCGCGGTTCGCGGTTTGACAGACCGGCGGTTCGGTTCAAAACCGAACCGCCCGCATAAAATATTTAATTAAAAAAATAAAAATTATAAATATAAATTAAAAGCCAAACCGCCCATCTTCGTCTTCGGCTACGGGCGCCTCTCATTTTTCTCTTCATTTTCCCCCCAACCAAACCCTAACCCACCCACTTGCTGCATCGTCTTTCTCTCCCCCTTCCCTCAGACATTGCCGATCGGCGCCAACCCATCGACAGCCCCCAAGTCGCAAGCTCTGGTCGCGGCTGACGCACCTCAAACTGAGAGTTCCACTCACCTGACGCCCGTCGTCTTCTTCCTCTTCCCATTCCGATCGCCAGTTGCGGGTATGCCGAGTCTCTCTCTTTCTCTCACAGTCAATGTTTCTGTTGTTTACTTATTTTGATTTTTGAGTCACAAAATGCTTCTGAGGAAAAACTTCCAGTGACTGTCGATCATTCCTTTCAGCGACGTCTTGTATTTTCTACATTTTTACTTATTTTTTAGAAAATGCTATAGCGTGTATATCTGTATTAGCTTGGATTTTCGATTTGTTTTGTTAACATTATATTGTTCTGGTTATTTGTGTGTCTGTTAGATGCCTTGATCCAAATAAAGTAGTCTAAATCTGTTGTATTGAGAATGCATTTTGCAGTGACTTTGTTCAGTGAGTCATCTTTGTGCTGAAACCATCTTTGTGCTGAAATCGTTGAAACCGAATCGAACCGAACCGCAAAATACAGTGCGGTTCGGTTCGGTTTTTCACACCAAATCAAACCGCTCGGTTTGATTTGGTAGCAAACCGAGCCTACGGTTCAGTGCATTAAATCGGTTTCAAACCGGCTAAATCGAACCGTAAACACCCCTATTGATGACCATTGAGAAAAAGAGATGACAGTTGAATCCAATAGCCAAATTTAATGAGACTTTTGAGGTTTGTCAAAATTTTAGCGAGCAATTTTGTCAATCGCGATCAGCATTGGAGGTGGAAGTTTTCATTTAACTCCCTATTGTTTTACTTGACAAGCAGAATAACAACCTCGTTGGAGTTAGTAGAAAGACAGCTGAGAGACTACAAGTCCTCCAATGCGCTTCTCAAGAACAAAGGACATGATATGTCAGTAATAATTAAGAAATATATTTATATTTATATTTATATCTATGTCATACTCAATATATATATATATTTATATTTCACTGAAACTAAATTAATGTATCATTATTTCTTTTAACAATTAATAATAACCTAAATACGCTAAAAATGATATTTCTTATCCATTAAGATCAACAATACAAATTACTTCCTCTAACATGCATGGCCACTGGCACACCTTTTTGGAGCACTCCATCAATGGTCACAACTTTTTGAGCACTCCATCAATAGTTAATGATAAAAATATAATATTATTAACGGTAGTTTAGAATTGAAATTAAATATATAGTTAAATACCACAAATGATAAAATTAAAAAAAGTAATTATAAAATTAAAAACACATTTGATATCTTTTTATATTAATAATTATTAAAAAAAATCAACGTTAAGGATCAAATTAAATAAGTTGTTCTAAACTTTTAATTCACCTATGAAGTTAAATTTAATAAAGTTAATTTAATATGAATAATGAACCATTATTTATCAAAGAAAAATTAACTCCGAGGACGTCCCATTCAAATTCGCTTGGAAAATAATATCATTATTTTAATTAATTTTCGTATTCCTTTTCCAACTTTGCCACGTCAATTAGTCAATCCTCCACACTTTTCGAAGAAGGTTCATGAAATACATCATTGCGACTGACGGCCGGATTGAACTTAAGGTTTCAGTTTTTTTTTTTTTTTAAATATTAAAACATTAAACAAACATACATTTTCTGGACCTAAAATCACTTTAAAAATTAAATTGAGAGTGACAGACAGACAGACAGACATGATTGAAAAACAAAAGTTTAATGTAGGAATTGAACAATTAAACTAAGGATTCAGTACTTTTTAATAATTTATTTACTCTAACAAAAATAATTTCATAATTTTAACCAATCACTTGAAAAAAAAAAGACTCACGCAAGCGAGAGGCCCTTATTCAGATTATGACGAGAATTAGATGGAGAAAAATAGAAATCAGTTCACGTGGTGCAACGTTACAGCTCATAAAACGAAGAAGAAACCAAAAGGCCACCCTCCAACCAATTTTCATGCAAATCAACATCAGCTCTGATTCTGACAATTCTCAATCCTAAGTCGTCACCCTTTTGTCCTTGCTCAGCACCCTTCAATTACTCTCTCTCTCTGTTTCCTTCATTTTTTATTCTGTATTTGTTTATTGGTCTTCTTTGTTTCATTGTTTTTGTTTTGTTTTCCCTTTTCAACCACCCTTAAACTTCGCTGCCCGGCTCTTCAGTTTCGTACTTTCACGGACTTCTTTGTTCAGCGCAGGAGACCAAGGTACCTTCTTCTACACTCTACGCTCTTGCTGTAGTATTGAGTCCTTGGTGGTTTAACTGTTTGATCTGCTTTCGGGTTGATTCATATCTGGGGTTTGATTGGAATTTGGTGTTTTATCTACGACTCTATCTATTGATTGATTTTGGATGGTATTGATGTTATAAGTTGTGATATGAAGACTCCATGTTTGTGTTCTGTCTCAAGTGGGTGGGATATGATATGTGCATAATAGGAGAATTGAGTCCTTGAGAATACAGAGATTTCAAAATCTTCTATCTTGATTTTCAATTCTTAGGTTTGGGTGGGATTTAATCAGAACTTAGTACGTGGCTTGTAGTTGATCGGTGGTTTTGTAAATTGCTCATGTCATGAGATCACAAGTTATTGGAATTGGATCGGAGTATTGATGAACTTATTCTTAGAGCTCATACAGTTCGCATCCTATGCAATTAAAACTTAAAAGAAGGCGACTTTTAGGAATATTGATGATCTTGCAGTGAAAATGAAACTTATGTTAATATTAGAGGATCATATGAGAGACGAAGTTCAGTGGTTTGCTTGCTAGGTATACTTAATCCACGTGTTATTTTTCTCTGGTGCAACCTGCAATCAGTTTAGTGGAGTTTTAGTAGAAGAATAAGCAGCTCCTCCTGGTCCTACTTTTTGGATGCACCATGTCTGGAGGAAGACATTTTTTGAAAGCTCGACCTCGTTCTCATATTTTCATGCTTCATATAACCTATCCATTCTAAATTTGGACACATTTAAAGGAGAAAATAGGAACTTTCATGTCTTCTGAAAGCTCTCAGAAATACTGCTACAGTGTGTCATAACAGGATGCTTGAATTGAAAAACAGAATAATCCAATAGAAATCTCAAACTATTCTGTCAACTTCAGGAAAAATCAGATTTTGTTAAGGAGAAAGTTGGTCATTTTATCAATGGATATTTTTTTTTAAAAAAACTGATCAATCTCGAAATCAATTGAATATAACTTGGCTCATAATTAGCCCACAACAACGCATTTTCTGAAAGGTAAGAGCATGAAGGATATTTACACATGTATATTTATGTATGGTTGAGAAACAGTTCCATAATTCTTAAAATGCTGATTTCCTTTCAACAGTTTGGTAGTTTAATTGGTGATGGCATGAAGCAATCCCCATCCATTGATGGCATCTTGGAGCTTGATATGATAATATGTCTTTGATAGAATGCTTTTGTATTAACAAAGGAAGAGAAGACTACAAACTCGTTGTTGATTAAACAAATCTGTGCCTGCAGTGACCAAAGCTCCTCTAAACGATAATACCTCTGAAGAAATGCAAATATACCACATTAATTGGCACTGCATTAGACTTTATTAATTGGATCTGGAGGTGAATACATGGCTTAAAGCTTTAAGAGTATACAATCAATTTTGGTACATTATATCAGCCAAATTATGGCCCTGCATTTACAACCAAGCTAATAGTTAATCCAGATGGATTAAGATTAAGATTTTGGGTTCTGTGCCCCTTGTGTTCTATGACAATTCTTCATAGGATATTCTGGAATCATTGTTACTGTTTCTTTCTTTCTTCACCTCCTTTCTATTAGGGCATATTTTATCTCCATGTTCGCTCTGCTTTCACTTTAAGCATACATGCATCACAACACCTTGATACTATTTTGTATTATCATTTCAAAATTTTGAAGGTTGGAATATATCAAAATAACTTGGTCTGATCCTTGTTTAATTTCTTGAATTTATTTCAGAACTTCCTGGTATACCAGAAATAGTGCTTCAGAGAAATGGATGAGATAACCAATGTTATGGAGTATGAGGTCATTGCAAAGGAGAAGTTACCAAAGATGGTCTATGACTACTATGCATCAGGCGCAGAGGATCAATGGACTCTTAAAGAAAATAGACATGCATTCTCAAGGATTTTGTAAGTTTCCATCTTGATAATTGTAAACACATTTTAGAATGGTCCCCCCCTTCCTTCCTCTTTTTCCTTCTCAAGTGATTCATTGCATTAGATAGCAATGGTAAGTTTACTCCTTTGTGATTGGATATTCTTGAGTTTGAGTTGTGGAAACAATCTCTTTGCACAACAAGGGTAAAGTTGTGTACAAAAACAATCCTCCTCTGACCCTCGTAGAATGGGGAGTTTCATCCACTGGGGACACTGTTTTTTTTAGTGATTCATGGCTTTGCTCTTTATTTTGTGGAAAAATGAATAGACCATGATGAAAACTAATTTCTACTAATCCTTCTTTTATCACATATTATGATCAACTAGTAGAATTCAGGTTTGGCTTCTGGTTCTCATCTGAAATATCTTTTTTTCCCTTTAAAACATAGGTTTCGACCTCGCATTCTTATTGATGTAAGCAGTATAGACATGACAACAAGTGTCTTGGGCTTCAAAATTTCAATGCCAATCATGGTAGCTCCAACAGCTTTCCAGAAAATGGCCCACCATGAAGGTATATGGCTATTTTTACCTGAACTTGTGTAATTTTTATTTTTATTATATTTTTCTGCTGCAATTGGTGTGCTTACATATGGATATACATGTTGATGGATTTGAACCGCATATACAAATGGTCACAGATCAGTACATTTTCATTTCCGATGAAATTTAAAGATGATTTTTTATATTGACTAGAGTGACAAAAATCAACCATGATGTTTGATTCGTAATCCTTTACCCATGTAGCAATCTGGCATTATTTAAATGGACTTGTATAAAAGATCAGGATACCAGAAGTTTGCTTGGAGACCTATGAGTACCTCATGGTTTTGCATTGTTCAAATCATCTATAAAAACCGTGACTATCTTCTGCCTTTCTAATTTCTCACGGAAAGGAGGTTTCTGTTCTTCATGAACACTAGCATCAGTCAGACAATTTTGATGTAGGTCCTGTAGCATTCAAGTCTTTCAAGATTTGACATCAAAATGATCTGAGAATTTTTGTCTTCTGGTTAGGTGCTTTTAAAAAGTCCACCTTGAAGCTTGAAAATACATTCTCTTTCATTATGAGTTCCTGAAGACTATATGTTTACCTCCACTGTTCTTCTTCCAGAAGTGATAGCAATATATATGCAGTTTCCTTATCTTCAGTATAATACAATCTGCCACATCAAACAAGTAATCAGTTGCAACCCATAGCATACTTGATGGAACTTGAAAATATTTAACAAGATTTTACTTGTTGGATATTAGTAACCCTAGCTGTCTGGTGAAATTGGCACCCTCTAGAATCATTTGACCTTGATTGCTTCCAAACATCTTCTTCCGAGCACTAGAGTGGGCTTTAGTGAAAGGAAAGAGAATCTAAGACTATTGAAACAGTTTACTCATTTTTTTTTTTTTTGCGAAACTAGACCAAGGACTTTGACCCCATGGCTTAAAGGTTGCCAAGGCAAACTGGTTTCTATTGGTCACAGTCACAGGATTTGGTGCTCTTTGGTATCATTGACCTTTATTTCCATATTTTTAAAATATATCAGACTTTTTAAATGAAACATTGGCTAAAATTGATGTGAAATTAGACATACGCTCCTTTGTTACATTTAGCCAAGAATTATCTGTTGATTTCATCTCTTCATGTATGGCTATTTCCTAGACTCGAGATGTATCTAGTTCATGGCGATTGAGTTGGCTATTATTTAGAATCCATTTTGATATGAAAACAAAAGACTTGATTTACTGGGTGCAGGAGAGTATGCAACAGCAAGAGCAGCCTCTGCAGCTGGCACAATTATGGTCCATTTTCTGACCCTCATTATCTCTTTTTACTAGAATTCCGTTAACAACTTAACATGTAACAGTTCATTTTCTGATACTGGCTTCTATTATGCACCACTGTGGCCTTGGGACTACAGCAACTTTAATTGTAAATATCACCAATGACCATGTCCCTGGAATTCACTTGTGCATGGTTGGTTGTTCCAGACATTGTCCTCATGGGCTACTTCCAGTGTGGAAGAGGTTGCTTCAACAGGGCCTGGCATTCGCTTTTTTCAGCTCTACGTGAGTTTATCATTTTTTCCCCAATCTTTGTAATGTGAATGGACGAAATCCTTTTGTTGGGAAACCTTGAATTATTCACTATACCTCATTACCTACAAAAAAAGGAAAAAGAAGAAAATTACTCTAAACTTATCTGAGCATATTTGACATTCCCAAGCTTGATTTTTTTTTGTGAAATTTATGGATTTCACCAATTCCAGAATGAGCACGCATTGCTGACCAAACAACTTTTTACCACTGAACTCATCTTAAATTGTCAAATTCTTGATGTATTCTCCTCAATTTGTTTCTTCCAGTATATTTGTTCATTATTTTGTTGTTGTTGCTGTTGTTTCATTATTAACTGAAATTCCAAGTTATTCAATTGAATCTGAATGTTGTTACAGCCTTATATATTTTTAATTAATTTGTCTGCTTATCCTTAGGTTTATAAAGACAGGAATGTAGTAGTACAACTCGTTAGAAGAGCTGAAAGGGCTGGCTTCAAGGCAATTGCCCTTACTGTGGATACTCCAAGGCTTGGCCGTAGAGAAGCTGATATTAAAAATAGGTGAACTGAGGCATAAAGACTTACAAATTTTGTTTAATCACAATTTTTCTAGCACGTGGTTGGATTTCTTCTGACAATATTATTTAATTGAATCCTTTATTGATCTTCATGTTTCCCCTGCTCCTAAATTCTGTGTGGGACTACAGATTTTATCTACCACGGCCTTTGACATTGAAAAACTTGGAGGGACTAGATATTGGCAAGATAGATAAGGTGATCTACACAAAAGATTTACTTATTCTAGACAAAAATACCTTTCATTTACACAATGTGCTTGTTAACGATAAATTACTGGGATACCGTGCAGACCAGTGACTCTGGATTAGCTTCTTATGCTGCTAGCCAAGTTGATAGGTCTCTTAGCTGGAAGGTGATTTAGCTTTCTCTGTTTTACCTTTGCCGGGTTATAGGCTGAGGCTAATATTCAGTTACTGTTTTTTCATTTTGGACAGGATGTGAAGTGGCTTCAGACTATCACCCATTTACCAATCCTAGTGAAGGGTGTCTTAACTGCCGAGGACGGTAACTTAGTAGTCTTAAAAATAAAGGAGTTGCCTTTGCCTTCTTGAGGTCCTACATCTGGACTTGCTAATGTTCTCATCATCTGATGCACGTTTATGAAAATCATGCAGCAAGGCTAGCAGTACAAGCTGGAGCAGCAGGAATCATCGTGTCAAATCATGGAGCTCGGCAACTTGATTATGTCCCTGCAACAGTTATGGCTTTGGAAGAGGTGTAGTGGTTTGCTTCTTACAAGTTCATAGTGTTTTAAGTGTTACTGTTGGAATTTTGTGTGACAGTATTTTAGTGAGGCATTGTCAAGGAAGATGTCTTCGTGTTAATTTTTGTGCAATACAGAGTAGTCATTTTTGTTTTAGATGCAAAAACCATCCTTAATATACTTGAACCTCTCTCCTTGCTAAGAAGTTTCCCAACCACTTATTCCTACTTGTCCTTAAAAATGTCTTTTCGATGTCACATAAGCTAAAGCAATTTGGATAATTCTGATATAGTGGTGTTCCTGCAACTAACTTAAAGGTTGTTAAAGCTGCCGAAGGTCGAGTTCCCGTTTTTCTGGATGGTGGGGTGCGGCGAGGAACAGATGTTTTCAAAGCGATGGCTCTTGGGGCATCTGGAGTCTTTGTAAGTGAATAGGATGCCTTGGTTACATTTCTAATATTTTTTTTCCCTTACTTGTATATTGTTAATTTGGTAGCAACACCATAGCCATGCTCCTAGAACACAATGGCCCAAAAACTGTATACGTTTTATGCTTAAAATCTTATGACAATTTGCAGATTGGGAGACCAGTGGTGTTTGCATTGGCTGCTGATGGAGAGGCTGGTGTGAGAAAGGTACTTCAAATGCTCCGTGATGAGTTTGAGCTAACTATGGCGTTAAGTGGTTGCCGCTCGCTCAAGGAGATTACTCGCAAACACATTGTGACCCCATGGGATCCTCCTCGTATGGCGCCCAGGTTGTAGAGGTAATCTCATTCCTGAGAGGCTCTGATCTGCTGAAAGGATAAATTTCAAGAGCTGCTATTTCTTTAGAATAATGTTTTGAAACTGATGGTTTCTAGGAAAAAACTGTAATAAAATGATATTTGTGGTTCAGAGCTGCCATTTATGTGTATACCCTTCTAGAACCAGAATATATGATTTTGTTTTTCACTGAACCTTTTTCCTTTGATCTTCTTCAAAGGACATGGTTTTAGTTTAAAAGTAATAAAAGTGTGATTGAATGTACTGCTATCTCATTGTGTACTTGCTATCAGTTTTCTGGGTTCCCTGTCAATTCCACAGAAAATGGTTGCAAATGAACCTTGCAGCTTATTCATTTTTTAAATGGATGAATATGATATAATATCTTTAATGGTGTTATAAAAAAAGAAAAAGAAGATAGGTAAACAGTCAACTAATAAGCTCAAATGGACATGTGGCCAAATGCATTGTTTCAAGGCATCAGATTGAGCTTAGCAAATGATCACACTTTTCATTTGCTGACAAAAATGGATAAAAAGACTGAGAACAACATGGAAGCAGCTTTGAATTAACCTAAAAAAGAGGGAACAACCATATAAATTAGACATTTCGTACAAAGATCACATGAAAAAGATGAGAAATATATATTGCAGAAGGTCAGCTGATAGATCTCAAGATTGTCACTTTTTCCTCATAGGAATAACTAGCAAAGGCTGTTCCTTCTGTAATGTTACACCAAAACTTTCATTCGTGTCTATCTTAGAAGGATCCTCTCCATTAGGAAGGCACCAGTGAAAGCTACTGATCAATGAAGCTAAAATCAAGTGAACTTGCTTGCTAGCCAAGGCTAGCCCAGGGCACTGTCTCCTTCCTGACCCAAATGGCAAGAACTCGAAATCGTGCCCTTTGAAATCGATATCTGAGTTCAGAAATCTTTCAGGCTTGAATCTTAAAGGGTCTTCCCAGACAGTGGAATCGCGCCCGATTGCCCAAACGTTTACCAAAACCTGAGAATTCTTTGGAATCGTGTAGTTCAGAACCTTGCATGTGTCTAGAGCTCGGTGAGGGATTAGGAATGGTGTAGGTGCATGGATTCTAAGGGTTTCCTTGACACACGCATGTAAATATGGGAGTTTTGAGAGATCAGATTCTTTAATGGAGTCTGTAGTCGTTTGTGATTTGAGCTCTTGGCTGAGCTTTTCCATGGCATCTTTGTTCATCAGGAGCTCAGTCATTGCCCACTCAATCGTTATGCTTACGCTTTCTGTCCCTGCACCGAATAGTTCCTGTAAATCAACAAACCAGAGAATCATTTTAGTAAAAAAGATGAACAAATAAGAATAATGACATTCCATCTGGGAGCCCGAATTCATTGGGCTGCAGGACAAAATGACCAAAATGCCCATGCAATGGTAATGATTGTTGAAACCAACACGAAGGCTTTTTGGTCATTTTGCCCAGTTGACCAATGAATTGAGCCACCCAAATTGGACCAAATACCATTGCTCATCAAATAAATCAACGGGAGCCAACTAGTGAGTTTGCATACCGAGATCAAGATGACAATTTGTTCATCAGTGAATCCATTTGCTATCAGAACATCCAAGAAATCCCTTGGCTGATGAAGACCGTTATTGCGCTCTCTTCTATCTCTGATTATAACTCCCCACATTTTGATCAATCTTCTATGGCATTCCAAGGCCTTCCTCCTCAGCCCCTGAGGATCCAACTTCCCCAGCAAACCAGGATAAAGATCAGCCACATTTGGAGTAATGACCAATTTCTTCATGGCTGAAACAATCTCCTTGAATTCTCTTCCCACTCCACCTCTCAAATCTATGAAATCCTTGGAGAAACAAAGGTTAGATAAAATATTAGAAACCAAAGTATGCACCACTTCTCCTATATCCATCACTTTCCCTTCCTTTTCCCCCAAGAACTCCACCACTTCAGCTGTCTTCCTCTCCCTCAGAGCGGCTCCCGTCTCGAGCACCTTGGCCGAGAGCAGCTCGTTCCTGCACAACGCTCGCAGGAGCTTCCATCTCTCGGTGCACTCAGGAGCCCAGATGAAGGAGGAGCGTTCGAGAACAGAGGCTGAGATGGGAAATGCCTGTGGAGCACACCGCCCAGACAGCAACCGGTCCTGCGATTTGAGGACTTCGGTGGCAGCTGCCGGGGAGGAGGCCACCACGAGAAGCTGACTGCCGAGCCTAAGAGAGATGAGGGGGCCGTGGACTCGGGCGAGGTTGGAGAGTGAGACGTGGGGCTTGAAGCCTATTTCCATGGCGTTGCCCAGAATTGGCCATGGACGCGGACCCGGTGGGAGAGTTTGGCCTCTGGAAGGAGGAGATTGAATGTGCTTCTTGAGGATGAGAAAAAGAAGAAGAAGAAGAAAGAGTGGATATAATGCATAGATGTCTGAATTGGCCCAAGACTGCATTGCATGAGATAATGGAGCAAAATTCATCTTCACATGTAGCTACAATAACTTCAACTTCTATCCATATGACTATGATCGGATCATATAACTTAGCCGGGGAATTTAAAGTCGATGGAAAGTAATATTTTACCCCACTGAAAATATTACTAATATGATAAGGCCACCATATTCTTTTATTAGGTATATAATTCATTTTGATAACGTGATTTTTTTTAGAAATTTTAATAATTGTCATTTTTTTAGTAACCAACAATTTATAATTATTATCACACAAATGTATATTTGGGTATGCTAGTTAAGATATCTTAGGTATCATTTAATGAACTAACAATATTTCTATTAGATTTTTAGTAATATGTCGTGAAATCTTGCATTTATAACACGAGACTAATAGATTTAATTGACAGAATAAATTGCTTATAAAACTTGAAAATAGTATGTGTTAATCAAATCAATACTCCAAATAACATTGGGCGACCATGGTGGGTAAATTTACTATAAATTCTAATATCAATTTATAAGCCCCCTATGAATGGAAATCATGCACTTTTTTAGGACCTGGCTACTCCTTTAAAATGCTGTTACAGTGACCAGTGGATTTTAGATCCCACAAACCACAAACGTATCAATCCTTAATTGGTCTAATAGATATTAATTAATTATTAAAACTCAAAAAACAATTTACTAAATTCTGAATTGAATTTATTAACTGTCCTACCATGGAATTAAGGACCAAAACTGGGTATATATGAGTTGTAAGAGTAAATAAACTATAGCTGCTTTATTTACCATGCATCGATCATTCTTTTTCCTTAAACTATTTGAGTGAAAAATTATTCTATGTGATAGTAACATGATACGTGATGTGGTGGGTTATAACTCTCCCATATATATTATAATAAGTTTTACATTATTTTTTGGATATGAATTAATATTATAATTAACAGTCTCAATCAGTTGACAGCCTTGGATTTTGAGTTGGTTCCATATGATGTAGCCACCTTTTATTTTTATTTATTAGTGACTAAACCCTTTTATTCCTAATAAATATTTGTTTCGATTATTTTAATTTCTAACTATTCTCCCAATAATGAATATGCGATTTATATGCATTTATTTTATTTATTTTTTGTCAAGAAAAATAAATTTAAAAAAATAAAAAATGACATATCATAGACAGAACTTAATAGAGATTGTATACATGTAAAGATAAATTTATTAATCTTTCACTTTCAAACAATTATTAACTTGAAAAACCCATAACACATCCCCATGTATTTATTTATTGTAAGAAATAAAACAAGGGAGATGGAAGGCCGAAGTATCAATCACATCCCTACGTATTTTATTTATTTATTTATTTGTTCTTTTACTTCTTTTTAAGGAAAGGGAAATGAAGAAAATGGTATTGGGAAGGAGGAATTAAGCATCAGCCATCAGCTTCATCCATATGTTGCAGATTTAACCTCAATTACTATTTGGACTTGATTTTTCCACCACTTCTCTCCTAACTGAAAGTTCAAAGCCAACCATCATTTAATTTTAATTTGTATTTGTCCTTGCCTTTGCTTGCTTATTTCTTTCTTTCTTTTGCAAAACTGGGGCTTCTTGCTCTCTTGTATTTTGGGATATAGTGTAGTGTAATATGAAAATAATGAGATATTATCTCATTTGGGTATCGTAAAATGAATTAGATTATCTATAATTGTCGGTCTTTATCCCAATTAAGATATCATTTTTGTAATAAGAAATGTGATGTTATAATGAACTTTCCTCTAACATGTCACATGTTGTGGTAGTTGAACAAAAGATAGAAGATAGATAGTGTCATTGAGTTTGATCCCCAAACTCAAATTTATAAGATTTTAAGGGTACGAATAAGTTAATAATTATAAAATTTAAATTTTAGATATTATTAGGTATTGTGATTCTTATTAACTTATGAGATATCATGTGAAATAACAAGTTATTTAATTTTATATTTAAAAAAATATTATCTTATTAAACCGTAAACGAAATTAAGCAACAAACCAACTTTTAAGATTTTGTAAGGCGGGGGGGTGTCCAATACAGGAGAGCTTAATTATAATTTTGTGGTGAAGCATCAAGTCATCAATGGATTTACATTTACAATTACTTGATAATTAAAGTATAATATGAGTGTTACCTATATGGTTGGCCAGCCTATTTAATTTGGTTACAAGCCCTTCATCAGCCCCAGTGACTAAATTGATGTGCATCAGTTCAAAAATTATGACATTTTTGCAGATTTTCTGTATATAAACATCATATATAAACTGATGTAAGATTAAGAATGGTATTTTTTTTTTATAATTATGAGTTTTATTCATTAAATATTTATTTTTTTTAAATATAAATGGTAATAACTCATGTTATTTTACAATATAAAATTTCTATTTATAAAATACTATTCAATGGGTCGTAGATGTTATTGTCAAGATGATAATAATGTCCTAATTCTTATAAATGCAAATTGTTATATTACGCACATCAACTAATATAAAATTTGCTCGATACCACTAAAATTAGAAGCACGAGCCTTATTCTTTATATCTGAATAATAAATTATTGTCTTTTTGAGATATTCATATGAACAAACTGAAGCTTTCTTTTCAATTTAATGATGATAATGCCCTGATTACTATAAATAAACTTGCTGATCTTAGAATGGCATTTAGTGATTATACTTTAATTTATTATTTTTAAGAAAAGCGAAACTGAGTCTTGGTTAATTAAAATATTTTCAATACTAAATCAAATATATATTTTCTCAGATAATAATTAATGGAACAGATGAACAATATCTAAAAGCCTAATAATGACCGACCAGCTGGCTGACACATACACCTGCAACTTAAATCTCCTCCTTCTTCCTATTTTGATGCATGCACCAGTCCTAACTACTAAGAGAAATTAAAAGAATGTGGAAACTGAAGGTTGCAGAAGGGCATGGTCCATGGCTGTTCAGTACCAACAATTTTGTTGGCCGACAAGTTTGGGAGTTCGATCCGGAAGCTGGCACGCCGGAAGAACGAGCAGAGGTTGAAGAAGCCCGGCGAGCCTACCGGAAAAACAGATTTCAAACCAGAGCTTCCGGCGACATCCTAACGCAGTTGCAGGTGCACAGAGAAAAGAAAAGAACGATTGATCAGCTTCAAATTAATATACACTGCACTGAAGGACTAATTAGTTATTATGAACTGATATTGATTTCTTTAAACGTGCAGCTCATCAAAGAGAACAGAATAGAACTAAGCGAGCAATTAGCTGTGAGACCGGGGGAAACGGAAACGGAAACAGCTCTGAGGAAAGCGGTTCGATATCTTTCCGCGATCCAAGCTAGCGACGGGCATTGGCCGGCTGAAAGTTCTGGGCCTTTGTTTTTCATGCCTCCCCTGGTTAGTCAGTTTCCTTGTCGCGTTGATTGTTCTTAATTAATAACTAATAAGCTGGAAGAAAAAGGAGAGAAGTATGGTTCACAAATTGCGGGTTGCTGTTGTTTTTTCGGTTTTCTCTCACTTTCTCTGCAACCAAACAGAAGTTAATTAATTAGCTTGTTATCTATAGAAATATACATATACATTTATTTATGTTTGATAAGTTGTAATGTGTATTATGAATATATAGGTGATGGTTCTTTACCTCAGCGGGACGCTCAACGCTGTTCTGTCATCGGAGCACAAGAAGGAGATTCTTCGTTATATTTACAATCACCAGGTAGGTACGGTACAATTAATGCTGAAATTACTGGTTCGTAATGTGATGGATGAATTAATGTTGTTGGAACTGGATAGAATGAAGATGGTGGATGGGGATTCCATATAGAGAGCCACAGCACCATGCTTGGAACCGCATTAAACTACGTCGCTTTGCGTTTGCTAGGAGAGGATGCAGATGGAAAGGCAGTTGAGCAAGCTCGGAAATGGATCCTTCATCATGGTGGCCTCACTTTGATTCCCTTTGGTGGAAAGATTTTCCTGTCGGTAAATCCAATCACTCATCTAAATTCTCAATTTTTAAATATCAAATCAATTCTTATAATTGTCTCAAAATTTAAACCTTTTTTTTAAGATCGAGTTTGCATGTAAATTTTTGTTTAATTTGTGAATTATTGCAGTCAATATATATGAATATCATTTTCTCAGGTTAAAGGGGAAAAAACTAGTTAGTTGTTGTGGGATTAATTTTTAATTAAATTGTTGAACCAATGTCATGATTTTGATTGATTAATCGTTTAATCTCTCTCACAATAGGTTCTGGGACTGTACGAGTGGTCAGGCTGCAACCCAATCCTCCCAGAACTATGGCTGCTCCCTTCATTTCTTCCACTAAATGCAGGTACGTAGTCAGACTAGAATTTACTCACCCAATCGATTGATTGATGGGGTTAGAGGGATACCAAAATCATTTTCCTTAACATAAAAGTTATGAAGAAATGTCATTATTTGCAGGGAAGATGTGGTGTTATTGCCGTGAGACTTGCATTCCCATTTCATACCTTTATGGGAAAAGATTTGTCGGGCCTATCACAGAAATCATCACATCACTTAGACAAGAACTTTACACACGGCCATACCAAGAAATTGACTGGAACACAGCGCGCCATTCTTGTTTGAAGGTTGGCTACCTAATTAAATTAAATTAAATGTATTCTCGTGTCTCAAAGTGTGTTGTGTTTTTATTTTTGGATTCCCGTGGTTTGTTAGCACAAAAAAGATTGAAGTTTTGTTGCTAATTAAACACTTGCAGGAGGATCTCTACTGCCCTCATCCCTTCGTACAAGATCTGCTGTGGGATGGATTCTATCACATTGTTGAGCCAATGCTAAAACGTTGGCCTTTCTCCAAGCTTAGACACAAAGGTCTACAAAATGCTATAAAGCACATCCACTATGAGGATGAGAATAGCAGATATATCACCATTGGTTGTATTCCCAAGGTATATATATGTATATATATATATATCCAATTACCCAAATTAAGCTGAAAATTATGTTTAGGCAAAGTGAATTTAGTAATAATTGCATTACAAACTATTGTTGGCTTGACATAATTAACTGATATATAGATTGATTTAGATTTAATACATATATATATATATATATATATGTGTGTGTGTGTGTGTGTGTGTGTATCTTAATTAGCAGGTGTTGAATATGATGGCTTGCTGGGCAGAGGACCCAACTTCGGAGGCCTTCAAGTATCACCTTGCCAGAGTCCCAGATTATCTATGGGTAGCTGAAGATGGAATGAAAGTGCAGGTCGGTCTGTGTTGAATTACTACTATATATCATCAACTCATCTTAGAACCACAAATTATTGTCAAGAATTTAATTTTATTATCTTTTATACTAAAGCAGTGCCAAAATTCTTCTGACTGCCAATTGCTAAAAAATTGTTGGCATTGATTTTCAGACTTTTGGTAGCCAATTATGGGATTCTGCTTTTGCCACTCAAGCAATAATAGCTGCTAATCTTCCTCCAGAATATACCGCTATTGTTCTCAGGAAAGCTCACTACTTCCTCGTACAATCACAGGTGTGTTTTCTTCCCCCCCCCCCCCCCCCTCTTCCTTCCTGCCTGAGAATTCCCATGCAAGCGTGTGGCGAGTGGCCCTCACAAAGTGGAAATCTTGTACATTGGGACGCCCCTTTTTAGTCTTCGGAAAATCCTATTTCCAAACATAAATAGCCTCCATATATTTACATTATCAATTATCATCTGTGCTTGCTGATATATACATATATATGTTGTTGATGTTAAAATTAACCCAATTCAAAGATCCGACAAAACCCATCGGGAGACTTCAAAAGCATGTATCGAAGCATTTCAAGAGGCGGATGGACGTTCTCGGATCAAGACCACAGTTGGCAAGTTTCGGACTGCACAGCCGAAGCCCTGAAGGTATAATTATGGCTCATTTTGATTTAGGCAGATTTGATTGCAAGCGTTTAGCTAGACTATATCTATATGTAACTAATCAATTAAACATGTTGATGTTGTTAATATTGGCAGGCTCTGATTTTACTTTCCAAAATGCCAGCACAAACCGTGGGAGAAAGGATTGAGCAAGAGCGATTATTCGATGCTGTCGATCTCCTCCTTTCTTTACAAGTAAAAATAATTTTCAGCTTAATTTGGCACCATTTGAGTTCAACACGTACATGGTTAACAAGGTTTTTCCTTTTCTAAAACTCTGTTTTAGAGCAAGAATGGAGGATTTCCAGCTTGGGAGCCAATAACAGCGCAGTCATGGCTCGAGGCAAATTAAAATTCTCTTCTTCTTCTTCTTTATTTTTATTCTTCAGTTCACTTAAATTAAATATATTCATATAATCTTGTCAGTAATTTCTCTTTGCTTCTCAGATGTTTAATCCTACCGATGTTTTTGGTGAAATCATCACAGAACGCGAGTAAGATCCTAAATACCTTTCCCATGAACATGTTCTAGTTGAAACCGTATATATGGTACATGACAGTAGTGATCATAATTAAGTCATTGCTTTTGGTAATTTTGAGGTATATCGAATGCACTTCGTCGGTGCTCCAAGCTCTTGTGACATTCAAAGATTCATATCCATGGTATCGGAAGAAGGAAATACATCTTGCAGTGGCCAAAGCAATCCGGTTCCTCGAAGAACAACAGTTGCCAGATGGTTCTTGGTCATTAATTGATTTTAATTTTCTTGCTTGTAAATTCATTAACACATGGACTCACAAGACAACATATATTGTTGTTCTTCTTCATAATTATCTGACCTTATTATGATTTACTTAACATTAAAAAAGAATTAATATGGGCATGCAGGGATGGGTTTTGGGGAATTTGCTTCATCTATGCCACATGGTTTGGGCTGGATGGGCTAGCAGCTATTGGGAAGAATTGGAAGAACAGCCCAGCAGTTGACAGAGCCTCTCAGTTTCTGCTTTCAACACAAAATGATGAAGGTGGATGGGGAGAGAGCTATCTTTCATGCCCTAACAAGGTAATTAAGAATTAATCATCCTGCTTAATTTCTTAGCTTAAGTCTCGACTAATGGTTTGATATACTTTCCCATTACCGCTTTGAGCGAAGTTATATCTATTTCTTGAAAAAAAAGAACATTTTGCAATTGTAATTTGTCATTAGACTAATGGGTTTAATTTCATTACGTGGAATTGTAATATGTTAATTTGCTCATCTGTTTATAATTTATGATATTTAATTGAACAAATTTCACTTCAATTATCAACTACGGAATACAATTCTCTTCCTTTATACGAAAATTAAAACCTGAAATAGAAAATCATAAATCCCACTATTTTTAAATGCTTGATGAACTGCAGGAATATGTGGGGATGGAAGGAAATCAATCAAATTTGGTGCAGACATCTTGGGCCCTAATGGGCCTTCTTCATGCTGGACAGGTTAACTACTTTACTTCTTTTTTTCATAGCACATACGAGTTACTGTAGAATACAATTCATCAATCAATCATTATTTGTCTAAATTTATTTCTTTTTAGCTAACTTCTAACATGATCAGAAGAGCAGACAAGGTCCTTCCTTATTCTTGATGTCGACTACTTAATCCTACTTCTTTTTTTCTCTTTTTCTTTTTGTTTTAAATTGAACTTAGAACCAATTGAAATAAGAAAAATAACTTAATGTTAATTTTGGGGTAGAACAGGCTGAAAGAGATCCAACACCTTTACACAAAGCAGCAAGGTTATTGATCAACTCTCAGATGGAAAATGGTGAATTTCCTCAACAGGTAATTAATTCCCTTGGAAGTGATTGTTAAACTAAATTTATTGGTGTTTTGATTTGATTTTATTTTTGTGACAATGAAATTTGCAGGAAATCACTGCGGTTTTCATGAGGAACTGTATGCTACATTTTGCGGCATATAGAAATATTTTCCCGACTTGGGCTCTTGCTGAATATCGAAAGTACCTGGCAATGGCATTGTCTACCCACACCACACCCTCTTAACTAAATTCATTCATTCATTCATTGCCTTGTACAAATTAATGCACAATTTTCATTTATACAATTAAGAGTATCTGTACGGAAATGCTATTTAGACGTAAAGTTATAATATTTGGTGTGATACTTAGTATTGATATTTTATATATTTACTTTCGTAATGAGTAATTCTAAATGGAATAACTCACCATAAAGACTAAGTGTCACCTAATAACATTGATGGTTATTATTAAGATAGTTTATTGTGAAGTTACCACTCAGAGATATTTAAGTTTTTAAATTTATGCTCTCTCTTTTTTGTTTTTCTCAAATATTCACTTTAACCATCAAAGATCAATGCATATCATTCACAAATATACGGAAATCGAGATCACCCCTTCAAGAATCATTAATTAACAAATCAACCCAACAAGTCAAGACTTTTTAAGGAGTGAAATTAAAAAGTAGAGTAGAAAAATTTAAATTATAAAAATAAGTTCTCATTCACTAATTTTGAAAATGATATTTGTTAGATAAAGGTATTACCTAACGATCGAGAAGATTAAACACATGCTTTTTCTCTTGTTGTTAGGGTTCACGCCTCAAATTAATGTTAGTCAATCTTTACATATCACTTGAGTTTAGGAATGACATAATAGATAAGTGGTCACTAATCTCTTGTCCACTTAACAACTGTGTAGAAATGGTAAGTTAGTGAGTCATATTTAACCTTTACTATTGTTTGTGATTAAAAGTGATATATGTTAGTGGATTCTTTATAAATTAATTTAACTATCAACAAAAAAAAAAAAAGAAGAGAAAACATAAATAAAAATTGAAAACAAATTAAAGAGGGAGAAAAGAAAAGGAGAGGGATGGATCTCTTGTCAAAATCCTCCCACAGCCATTCAAAATATCCTCCCATGCACTCTATATGCCAGCGAATATGGCACAAACAAACAGATAAAGCATCAAATCAAGCGTGCGAAAGCCAAATCAATCAGCCAACAAATCTTGCATAATTTACATGTAATGCATTCATTCATGACGAACGATGACCACCACAGCTGCTGCTAGCTTGGTGGGCAGTCCCATTTCATCGGAGAAATTAAGGCTACCACACCACTACTGATCATTCTTAAAACGAACGATATATATATATATAGATCTTCAAACAAAAAAAAAAAAAATCAAATATTGATTAGATTTCTACTCAAAATTAAACTCTGCAAAGATCTCTACTATTGCGGGCTCTAATGAAACAACAATTAATTGTAGGCAGCTATAAAGCTAGCGGCTGTAAGGAGAAGTAGCCGAAAGCCGGTTCTTTCGCTTCTGCAGGAAGCGTTGCAGAGATCTCTTCATGGAGAGGTTGGTGTTGGGGCTGCACATCGGAGACTGCGGAATATTGTTATAATTGTTATTATTATCTAATGTTGAAGGCGACGATTCTGGGGTCACTGGGCTTCTCATTTCTTCCATTTCTCTGCTCGCCTCCATTATTATGGCTCTCGCCTGCAATTGTATACCACATCAAACAAAGCTCAGTAACCCTGGCTAGCTACCTATATGTAATGATAAATCATTTTTACTTATATATATATAACCAACTCATAACAAAACGTAAAAACAAGATGAATATAATTGAAACAAAGCCCATGCATGCTATTAATGGATATGGGTGGCCGCTCTCTGGAAGTTGAGAGATTAATTCTTGAGTGTTGGTTACAAGTACTATCTCATCTAATTATGGTGGTGTTAATTTGATTTTTGACCATACGGGTCTAAGAGTTTTAAGTTTACCAAACGATAAAAAAAAAAAAAAAAGATATTGTAAAAATGATCAAACAGATTCGTTTCTAGAAATGAGGAACTGACAGGTGTCAATTAATTAATTCCAAGGTATTCATTTTCTGTGGCCTTCGCAAACCCCATTTGTACGTTCTAATTATTTTCCTTTTTCTTTGGTCTCAAAAGTACAACCACGACATGCACAGCTGGTGGCCCGAGCCATCAACCAGCCGGCGGCCGCCTTCGAAGACCCAACCAAGCAATAATAGATAAAGTAACCGGGGAGTGCACCCACCTCCCGTACCCCAAATTTCGGCCATTCAAGATAACTGATCACAGAAAATGCAGAGAAAATATTACGAACCTGAAGCCCTGTAACGTCCCAAAAACTGATCTTCCCGTTGTAGAAAATCGTTAGCTGCTGTTTCTGTTGGTTCCCACTTTCCAGATCCAACCTTCAGGCAATAACAAATCGAACAAAATATTAGAGACGAAAATTTGCTATTAACTTTGTGACAGATGAACATGTATATCTGCATGTGAGTGTGTGTAGAGAGAAAGGAATTGGGAGCTTACATGGACTGCTGGTGGTGGTGGTGGTGGTGGTGGCCGGGGCGGCTGTCGTCGTCGTAGTCGCCGTACTCTGGCGAGCCCAGGGCTGCAGAAGGCGTCACGAGGCGGAGTTCCAAGTTACATTTCCTCCTCATTTTCGATAAGAAATTAAAAGAAAGCGATGGAGCGGTTTGAATTGAGAGAGGGAGAAAGAAGGAGAGAGACAGAGAGATGAGAGTATATACAAGAAAGTGTATATATATATATATATAGATAGAGAGAGAGAGAGAGAGGGGGGGGTGGAATATAAGGAGGAGGGGTGGGGCTGGCGGTTGAGGTCTGAAACACGGAAGGCACGTCGACATTAAGGTGGAAAAAGACAAATTAAAACATCAGCTAAATATATAAATTGTGGTGTTTTATAAGGATGGAGAAACGTGATCTCGAATTCCAGCACGTGGAACACGGTTTCCTTGCGCGTTCATTCCCCCAGCCAAGGGCTTTGGCCAACCAGTCGACGCACGGCCGACTCCACTCCCAACCCCAACATGCCCTGCACGCCATTTTGAGGGCAATTTTGGGAGCACAATTTGTCAACAGAACCAAAAAGAAATTATTATATGATATCTCACTTTTGAGATTTCCTCATATCCAAATTACCCACTTTAATGAATGATATTATAAGCACATAATTTATATGCTATATAGTGTAATATAATATAAAATTAAATTATATATGGTAAACATGCATGTGTTGGGGGCTTAATTAGAAACTGAGAGAGGCTGAGTGATGGGACTAGAGATGGAATGGCCCACGTGTTAACCATGTTTTAAGTGAATTATTTAATTAATTGTCAAAAACTCATGAAAACGGTGGATTAGATTAAGAAAAAAAGAAATTAATATTAAAATTTTAATTTTAAAAGAATATATATATTTTATATATAGTCTTTTGTTTATCAAAATTGAGTTTTGTTTTTTTGTGTTTGGCTTTCGGTGCTTAATTCAAAACATGTGTACTAAAGAACATAAGGAAAAAGTTTTCATAATTCACACTTGAACCACTTCTCATAATATCTATTTGGAAATCAACTTTTAAGATTTATTTTAAAAATTAAATAAAACTATTTGGTGAATTAGTTTTGAATTGATATATTTTATAAGAATTATGTCAAACATTCTTCATCCCACTTTCTCGTATATAAATATATATATATAAAATAAGGAGCCTCTCCATCATACCCAATCGTTATCAAGTTAAGAGCCGACACCACCCATTTGCCATTTCCTCTTCCATCTTCTTCTTCCTTCTCCATGGTTTCCAGTTTTCTTTTCCTTCCTTCCATCGGAACCATCGCAAATCACCCTCTCCATGAACTAATCTCCACCACAAACCAATACGAAACACCCACCGATTTTACCCACCATCTTCTCCGCTGTTACCACCGCAAACCACCATCCTTCACTGATCTCCACCACGAACAACCGCCATGTCTACTAATTTGACCCTCCTTCCACGGGAACCACCGCAAACTGTTGTGACCCACAGCCCACACCCACAGTCGGGATAACGACCCTTTTATATTTTATTAAAAATAATGAGCTAAATATCTTCAACATTTATCTAACACACTGGCCTAATTTTTTCAACCCTTTGAACTGTTCATTCAAAACAAATATCTTCACAAAGAAAAAAGGTGTGGTCACCAGAGAAGTCTAAATGCTGACATGCTTGTACTGCATGTCAAAACATTATTAATTGAATACATAGCACAGCATATATCCAACGGTCGTCCTTTAATTAAACACTCAAAATTCTGAACTGAACAATCTAATTAATTATCACTAAATTGCGTCGACATGCGACCCAAATGAATCAAGAATTAAACACGTGAAATATTTTATATATATGTATATATGCATGGCGAAAGTGGCAAAGCATCTTTAAGTATTTGCAAAAGGTGAACGGATCAAATCAGGAATGAACTTGACTGAAACGTTTCTCAAACTAAAATTTGTTTTTCTTCAACTCTCTCTCATATATACATACATATATATATATACACATATTATCTAGGGTTTCTTCTTCAGGCTAATGGATGCATAAGTTGCTTATATAGCATGCTTTGCTGGTTATTCACATGGACGTTAAACTATGGGGTTCCCAAAGGAGCAGCCTTGGTTTTGGTTTCAGATTTCGCATATCAACGATTACCCTACTGGAAAATGGAGCTACCATTTATGGGTTATTGTGTCTATTTAAAGTTTATCTAGTATTTACTCAAAATTAAAATAGTGATTACTGTGGGTTTATTATCGTAAGAAAAATAATAATAATAATAATAATAATAATAATAATAATAATAATAATAATAACAAAAGAACATTGGTACCCTAAGTCTTCTATGGTATCGTTTAACCCACTATATAGGTGGTGTAATTATATATATATCATTCGAGTGGGCATTCAATAAATTCAAAGCATGCATGAAATTAATAATTTACAAATTGTGTATATATAGTACCAGATAAGTATATATATAGAAATTTACATGTAAGCTCATCCTTAGTAATATTTAGACTACTAGTTCGGCAAACTCTAATAATTAATAATTAATACATTAAATGAGTATTAATTATTTACGTTTTAAGTTGTATTATAGAATTAATACAAAATTAAGGGTTTAAATGTAAAAAATTGATAACTGTTTTAAAATTTACTATAGATATCAATTAATACATTGACCAAAATTTAGCAATTTTTATTAATTAATCTTACAATTACTTTTAATGTTACTATCCTCATAGACTGTAGATTTCATCAGATCCCAACCCCTTAATTAAAACGCTGATCCACCCACTAATTTTCTTGCCATCCAAACATGTCATGTTAATGGTGGTTGAGACACCAAACCTTGAAAAAAGTAAAGGTGGGCGATTTAAAAGCAGTCTTTTCGCATTATATATATAGTACACGTGAAAATTACTTTTTGCATGTGATTTTTAGAAATTAAGTTGGCCAAAGCATATGCATACGTGTCACGTAATTTCGTGGAGATATTTCCCACGAGGACGCAATTATCAATTATGGTACCCAAAAGCAAGATTTCCTGTATCATATCTAGTTTTTAGTAAATTACCTTAATTATCCTTCAAATTTAAGTTTAATATAAAATATATCTTCAGATAACAAAGATTAATATTGACCGCTATATTTTTAAAAATTCATAACCAATTCCTACTTGATGCGAACGATTATTGTTTGTTGGATTAATAGATTTTGCTCATATATATCATGAAAATTTAATACATTTGTAACAATGCATTTTATATATATATAGTTGCTTTGAAAAAGAAAATTGCAACATCATTGGGATTTAATTCATGTTTTGTTAAATCACTGGTTATGCTTCAAAAATCACCGACGGTTTTTTAAAACCGCCAACGATGTGTATCCCATTATCGACGGTTTTGAAACCACCGGTCATTTTGACCCATCATCGGCGATTTTAAAAACCGCTAGTAATTGTAGTGTTTTCCTGACAATTATTAAAACCGTCAGGAAAACTTAGCTACCAATACCCTTTTTTCCTGTAGTGAAAAAAGCTTTGACCACCAAACCCCATAATTAATTCTAGTATGTTGAATTGTTTCTAGAATAGAGTAAATAGATAGTTGTTTTAAAGTTAATTCACTAATCAAGATACTAATTGGGAAAGAAATTTATTTAACTATATATAAACTAATTTGAGATTAATTTGAAAATTTTGGTGGGGTTCTTTTGATATGATATAAATTACAAACGGATTATAAAAATAAATCATAGATACAAATATATTGATCAACTAGAATTAATTCTTGTAGCTAATCCATATATTAATGGGATTAAGATTGATGATATGTTATCTATCATTAATTTGAAATCAATTCATTTTTCTTCATAGTATGGCTCTCAAAAAGTTTTGGTCTAAACCATGCACCATGATGGTCGTCTAGTGGTCGGAATAACACCGTCTCACTACTAATAGTTGGGGGATTGAACCATATAGAGCATCTTTACATACAAATTTGTTTCTAATAACCGAGACTTGGCCATGCAAGGCGAATGTAAAAGGCCCATGCTATTGCCTATGTAGACGAACAAAAAAAATAAAAAATAAAATCTAGTTATGATGATATTTGTTCTCGTCAATCGTCGTTCAATGGAATACGAACCATTTGGTCAATGCTTTTGAAAGTGCTGTCTGTAGGATACAAGAAATTCATGTCTCTGATGACTCAAATTAAAGGTAAATCTAATACAGGCAAGTAACGACTTATTGTGATTGGTGGATGGGGATGGCTTACCTTTGAATATCTTCATTTGAGTAGAAAAACATGTGTGACGAAAGGAAAAGATCAGATGGTGCGGTGCAAATTAACGTTAATGGTTTGAAATTTGCTTTAAAAGGGGAAATAATGATAATGAAAGCCCATCAAATGGCACTAAAGCTGAGAAAAATTGGGTTTCTTAAAGGCAGCTGAGCTGAGAGTTCAGAAGCCATCAAATAGGGAGACTTTCTTTCTTACTTTCATGCCAAGTCTTGTTATTCAGCAAATGATGATTGTTGGTGAATTTAGTACAATAAAATGTAAATCAACAAATTTCAAGGGTTAGTGCCTGCCTCCACAAATTTGTGCCTGTTTGGTCAGTTCTTCAGTTCATGATTTAATTGTTTTAAATATATATATTGCTTACCCCCCCACCCCCTCGGCCAACCAAAAAAAAAAAAAAAATATTCTAAATATATTAGTTTCTATAGAATTTTTACAGAAAGTCAAATTTTTTAAAAAAATATATTTGTATAATTTATTTACAGAAAATTTTATACCAATTTTTAAACAAAAGAATTTTGGCTAAAATTTTTATCTTTAAAACATTTTCTGGTACAAGCTATTTCTTAGGTAAATATTATTATTATTATATGATGAATATAATCTATAAAATGGTTGCAGCTTAATTTGGATTTTGTAACATATTGAAAGTGATTATGGGCACTCTAATACCCGGAGAAAAACCTAATTTAGAGCATTTTAAATTTGAACTTGAGGCCTTAATTAGATAAGGCTTAGAAGGTTGAGTCTATCTAAAAGTTTGGTCTAAGACAACCCAAAAAAATACCAAAGCTTGGGCCAAGCTCTTGCCCATACTTGGCTTGCCTAGGCCATTCAGAGGGTAAAATTTGATCATTCAAGTAATCTCATCCTGACTCATGCTGACTTACGGTCTGTCTATATAAACAAGCGATATTCCAAAATTATAGTCTACTTATCACTGTTACATTTCTCCAAAGATAGTGATTGACTTAAAACATTAGAGAATCTATCAAAAAACCAAAGCCCACCCTCCCTTTCTATTGAAAAATTTAAGGTCTGCTTGATTGACATTTTTTTACATGAAAAATAGTCATTTTCTACTCAAATTTTAATTTTTGAGATGCTTTATTGGTCAAATTTTTATGCTTGATTGGTCAAATTTATCATAAAAAATATTTTTTAACTTGTGGTCACGTAATGTTCTTTTCCCACTTTTGCTGGAATTGATTTTCTCGTGGGGGGTGGGGGGTTAGATTTCATTTTTCATAGAAATAAAAAAACCCACCCACCATGGGCGAGCAGTGAGCAATGGCTATCGGCCATGGGCAGTTGTGGCCAGTGGCCATCGACGATAGTTGTGGCCAAACGACGAGTAGTGAGCAGCAACCATCAATCATGGGCGGGCAGTGAGCAACATCGACGACCAACGACCATCGATCATGGGCGAGCAGTGAGCAACATCAACAGCCAGCGACCATCAAGCATCAGACATCGACAAGTAGTGAGCAGTGGCTATGGCCATCAGCCAATGACTATCAGGCATCGGGCATTGGCCAACAGCCATGGCCATCAACCATGGGTGAGCAATGATGACGGCTGTGACCATGACGACGACAACGACTGTGGCAGATTTTTTATGGATGTATGTATATTGGACTATGCTATAGGTACTTTATGGGCTATATCATGGATTACATAATGCATTATAAATGACAAAAATATACCTTATGCCTCAACACCTCGTGTCGCTTCACCGCTTTAGGTGAGAGATATTTTAATCATACACCTCATCACTTCAAGTCGCATCACCCCCTCACTTCATCACCTTGAATGAGGGATATTTTAGATATTTTAGCTATATTAAGTAGCTAATGGTGTAACTCATGGAGTACCAATAGCATTTTTCATGTATATTTGTGTATGTATATTTAATTTATTTTTTGAATATGTATATATTTGATCATTTTATATAGTTCATTATTGTTTTTTATATTTAATTATTGATTATCTCCGTATGTAATTATTTTCATGAAAAATAATAACAATCAAACATCAAAAGTTAGAAAAGTACAACAATTTCTAGGTAAAAAATTAAGTTAGTCAAATATCTTCGATTAACATTTTTCTTAAAATTTAATTCTAAACAATTCAATTGCCTAAAAAATATTTTTTTTCATACAAATTTTATGCTTGCAATCAAACGCACCCTTAGTTCGAAGACGCTCAATCTCAAGAATTACGTGGACAACTTCAAAACTAAATAGAATTTCAAGAAAGCACAATTATATCACAAATCAAGTAATGGTTAACCCTAAAGCCCTCATCAAAAATCAAACTATAAAATGTTTTCCTCAAATTTACCAAAATAAATTGTTTTTCCGAGTAACTTACACTAAATCAAATCAAACCAGGGCCAAACTAAACTGATTTGAACTGAACTAAATAATGTACATCCTGTTTTGTGAGATAAAATGAATTGTTATGAATTTACCGTTTCATTTTCGTAAGTTTTCACAATGTTCCAAAATCTCAAAATGCACCTAACACTACCTGTGAGACTCATGCCTCGAGTTTGAGTGACTTTATAAGCAGAGACTTATCATTGTTTATTTTGATGATATTGTTTATTTATGATATATATCAAGAGCGCTCAACAACATCTTGATCACTTATTTATCTAGAGTTATAAATGTAATTTCATGACTTAACAAAAACGAAGTCTTGTTCATACTTGTGGTTCTATTAATCTTCAGACTTGAAGTTGGCGACGAAATAGGCTCACTGCTCCACCATGATAAATCCGACCAGGATCTTGAGAAGTTGTAACATCAGATCATGGTTTGTCTAACCTCTGCGCATACAAATTGTAACAATCATAATCACTATGATAATCCAAACTTGAGAAAATTGCAAAAAAAATAAATTTGAAATGAAATGACATTCCCAACTCGCCAAAAGAAAACTCACGAACTAGGTTTTTGAGGAAGAAAAATTCACAGAAAAATTACAAATGGAGAAAGCTGAATTGTTTGTTGAGTAATTCGAATAAAAATAATAAATATTGAATAAAAATATCAAGACTTAATCCCATTAGATTGGGTCAGCTTAAATAAATATCAAGTTTGTTCAGTAGTAGTTCGCGATGACTAAGAAATAAGCCAAATTTAATTAATTCCAAATAAAATGGAAACCTCAAAGAGAGACAGAGAGAATATGGAAAAACAATAACCAAACATTAGACAGATCAAAACAAACTATTAAAGCCAGTGGAAATAAAGACAATATGATGTTACCTAACCAAGAAAAAAAAAAAAGACTGATAAGTTTGCATATCAATCCACACACGGTTAGACGGGTAACAGCCCAAACAGAAAAAGAAGGCGCTTCAAAGCATATTATATTTGTCTGATAGAGTAAATAGAAATGGGTCATCCAAAAGCTCTGAGCTCTCTACGTTGTTCAGGGCGAAAAACACCCTTATGGACCCACAACTTGTCCCACATCATACCAACTGGAAGGATGGTTGACGAGAATGAGCTGCTTGTCAGAATGAAAGTAAGCAAGAGATCAGAACAACATGGACCCTCAAACTGGAAAAATTGGCCTGTTGGAAGAAAGCAGAAAATGAAATAGAACAACTAATCCAGGATTTGATAACTACATTTGTCAATCCAAAGAAGAAGATTATTTTGTAGAAGGTTTTGACCTTTATCAAAGCCCCCTGAAGGACTAATCCTTTCATAAAAGCTATAAGAGCCCAGACCGTCCACGCCCCCTGAAACCAAAATAACCTCAACTAGAGTGACTCTCCCCATCCTATAAAAGTCACCAGAACCTCTAATTGAAGCGGATTCCTAGGCCATGGTAGCAACCCTCTCAATTAGGCAGGCCCCGAAACACCTTGAGAGGAAACAAAAACAAATTCTAGTTTCCATAGTGGCTGCAGGAATTTTGGTGGTAGGAAGCAACTCAAGGGTTTCACTCATGTTCAAATAAAGTGAAACAGAGACTTAACTGCTTGTACTCAGCACCAGGGCCACTTAGCATCCCTCCATGTGAAGCAATGATTCCTCCCATTCATGCCCTTCACAGAATCAGATCCACTTCCTTCATGTGGTAGATCATTATGTATTACCTGAGGACATGTAAGTTTGCTGTCACGTATTGAAGCTTCATGCCTGTATTCTGGGTTAGAATACCGTGGATGTTGGATGAATGGCACACCTTTCCACCAGAGCTTGAGAGCCTACAAGAGCATAATACAGAAAAATGCTGAAATTTTCTGTTTTAATTCAAAGAACCAGCATCCACAGAAGAAATCTCTTTAGAGTCAAATTATTTATAATGGGAAGCAATCATAAGCATGTGTTCTTTAATGGTAAAGTTACATAGTTAAATCTCTTGAGTCAAATTATTTATAATGGGAAGCAATCATAAGGATGTGTTCTTTAATGGTAAAGTTACATACTTAAACAGTTCAATTTGCCAAATGCGGTTGCACGGAACATTGTTATCTAAAGACATAATTATTCTGGTAACCTCATGCAGTATTCAATTCAAGTAGGTTATTAGACATATTGCAAGATTAATTTTAAATGCATAAACATTTAATTTGAACATGTCCAAGTCAAATCACGTTCTTTTATTCTCTCCAAACAAATGCAACCATCCAAGTTGTTGTAATTTGTGATTCAAAATTAAATGTTAATTGCTGCATTTCATTCTCATTTCATGTGAATGTCATTTCAGTTTTATGTCATTTGAATTTACATGTCATTACATTGTTATATGCGCATCTGTTATATCAGCCATTGATTATGTTTAAACGCTGATCGTGTGGCTTGAAATCAGTCTGCCTTGGTATATAAGGTTCTTATCAAGAATTGAAGCGTCACTTTAGCTACCCTTCTGCAATCGTGAAACCCTAAATCGGCGCTTTGAGAGGAGACACAACCTGTGAATCCTTCGATCTGTAAGAACCTACGGTGTATTGCTCTATCTCCGGTGTTAATCACTTTGTCGTGGGAGGTAAGATCAAGAGGCAGTGGTGAGTACAGTGTATGCTCGGTGCTGATGCATTCTTGTACTTGTTTTCTGGTTTCTGTTATCTTGATGCAATACTGTAAATGTTTCGTTCTTTGTTGAATCGGTGTACTCGATTTGTAACCGTTGATTTAGTGGATTTGACTAGAGGCGAAAACCTCTGCCGTGATTAGGATCCATTTTCAGATGAACATGTATATCGTGTGCACTGTTTGTGTTGTAGTTTTTGGTGTGCTTGATTCGATTTCTTGGCTTGGTTCTTGGTTACGTCCTTGGCTGGATAAATCGGTTGTGAGATTAACAAGTAGTATCAGAGCCACTATAAGGCTAGCCAAGTAGCCGCCAGAAATCAACATCGTATCGAACACAACGAAGATCGTAAATCGATCTTGAAATCCCTCTTGGTAAGAAATATCCTTTGTACCCTAACTCTCTGTTTATGTGTTTTTTAGTCTTCTTTCTTTTAGATCTGGTTCTGTTCTGCTAGGGTTTCTTTTTCTGTTACTCTTTCTTTGTAGTTCCTTGCAAAGATCCGCATGATCCTTTAGATATGGCTCCTTCTAAGTTGGAAGTTGAGAAATTCGACGGCCACGGTGACTTCGGAATGTGGCAGAAGAAAATGAAGGCAGTCTTGGTTCAACACCGGTGCTCAGAGGCACTGGTTGCTGAATCAAAGGATGGAAAGGATAAGTCAGAATCCTCAACCGACCAGGAAAGCGAAGAGGTGAATGAGTTGGCTTACAACCTTCTCATTCTTAACCTGGCTGACAACGTTTTGAGACAGGTAAATGACGAGGATACAGCTGCGAAGGTATGGTCTAAACTGGAAACTCTTTACATGACTAAGACACTGTCAAACAAAATTTTTTTGAAAGAAAGATTGTTTGGTTTTAGAATGGATCCCTCTAAATCCTTAGAAGAAAACCTAGATGATTTTAATGTTATCACTATAACTCTGACTAATATTGATGAGAAAATATCAAATGAGAATCAGGCTATAGTCCTTTTAAATTCTCTACCAGAATCTTATAGGGATGTAAAAACTGCAATCAAATATGGTAGAACTTCATTGACTTTAGAGGATGTTTTATCTGCTCTTAGATCTAGAGATCTTGAATTTAAAAAGGATAAGAAACCAAACAATGCAGAAGGTCTGAACATAAAGGAAAAATTAGAAAAGAAATCCAAATTTAGAGGTAGAACTTCGACTAGGAGTCAGTCCAAAAATAGAGGATCAAGTAGGGGTTCCTCAAGAACCATGACATGCTGGTACTGTAATAAAGGTCACTTAAAGAAGCAGTGTCGGAAAAGAAAGAAAGACCTAGAAAACAATAAAGGAAAGGAAGAAGTAGCTAATCTGTCTGATGGCTATGAGAGTGGTGAAGGTCTAATACTCTCAGAACATACTTCTGGAGAGGAATGGATTTTAGATTCAGGATGTACATTTCATATGACACCAAGGAGGGATTGGTTGTTCAACTTTAAGAACATAGAGGGTGGTAAAGTCTTAATGGGAAATAATCATTCTTGCAACATAACTGGAGTAGGATCGATCAAATTTAAAATGTGGGATGGAACCTTTAGAACCTTAGACAATGTAAGGCTAGTACCTAACCTAAGAAGGAATTTAATTTCCTTAGGTATGTTAGATTCTGGTGGTGGGTCCTATAAATCAGAAAATGGGATCCTTAAGGTTACAAAAGGATCTATGATAGTCCTTAAAGGTGTTCTAAAGCAAGGGTTATATGTCCTTCAAGGAGAGACTATTATAGGAAATGTAGCTGTCTCATCTGTTGTGGGTGATGACACTGAAATATGGCATAAAAGGCTAGGCCATATAGGCATGAAGGGCCTACAAGAGTTAAGTAAGCTGGGTATCTTAGATCCTAAGAGAATAAGAAACCTAGATTTCTGTGAGACATGCGTAATGGGAAAATCTCACAAGTTACAATTTGCTTCATCAGCTCACAGGTCTAATAGCACCCTAGAATATGTCCACTCTGATCTTTGGGGTTCTCCCCATGTTCCCCTATCTCTATCAGGAGCCCAGTACTTCATTTCTTTCATAGATGATTATTCTAGAAAAGTATGAGTTTATTTTCTTAAGCAAAAGAGTGAGGTCTTTGGAAAATTTAAGGAGTGGAAGACTCTTGTAGAACACCAATCAGAAAATAGGATTAAAATCCTAAGAACTGATAATGGTCTGGAATTCTGTAATTATGAATTCACAAATTATTGCAAACAAGTAGGAATTACAAGACATAGGACATGTAGTGAAACTCCACAGTAAAACAGAATTGCAAAAGAATGAATAGGACTATCCTTAACAAAGTTAGATGTCTTCTAAAAGACTCTAGGCTCCCTAATAAGTTCTGGGCTGAAGCAGTCTCTACTGCCTGTTATCAAATTAATAGATCTCCCTCGTCATCCATTAATTTTAAAACTCCAGAACATATGTGGTCTGGAAAGTTGCCTACCCTAAATCACATGAAATCGTTTGGATGTATAGGGTATGTGCATAAGAAGGAAGGCAAGTTAGACCCTAGAGCTCAGAAAGCAGTTTTTCTAGGATATCCTCAGGGAAAGGCTACAAATTGTGGCTGATAGATGAGAGAAAGGTTGTCATCAGTAGGGACGTAGTATTCAAAGAATCAGAATACTATGTGCCAAGTCAGATGGAGAAAGGTAATGAAAACCAAATTGATAATTTTCAGTTTGAGGTGGAAAAAGATAGCTCTAAGGATCACATAGAAGATTCAAATGAAGATAGTATTCAACCCGTAAGTAGCTCAAAAGTTATTGAGTCCGAATCTCAAGATAATACTCCTGAGGTTACTGAATTTGAATCTGGAGTAGAAAATGACACTCACCTGAGTTGTTATCTCTTATCTAGGGATAGGATTAGGAGAGAAATAAAACCTCCTAAACGGTATGCTCATGTAGACTGTATAGCCTATGCCCTAAACATAGGAGATTCTATAGAGCTTGAAGAACCAGTTAATTACCAAGATGCCTGTGTTAGTAAAGATAGAATCCACTGGTTAAAAGCCATGGGAGAGGAGATGGACTCTCTCAAAAGAAATAAGACCTGGTCCCTTGTGAAAAGGCCTAAAGACCAAAAGATCATAGGCTGTAAGTGGATCTTTAAAAGAAAACCAGGAATACCAGGAGTAGAATTACCTAGATTTAAAGCAAGGATAGTTGCTAAGGGGTATTCCCAAAGGGAAGGCATAGACTACCATGAGGTATTCTCTCCTGTGGTCAAACACACTTCCATAAGACTAGTCTTGGCCCTAGTAGCCCTATATGATTTAGAGCTAGAGCAGCTAGATGTCAAGACCGCTTTCTTGCATGGAAACCTAGAAGAAAGGATTTATATGGATCAGCCTATAGGATTTGTAGAAAAAGGGAAAGAAAACATGGTCTGCTTACTGCAAAGGTCGTTATATGGCCTTAAGCAGTCACCCCGGCAATGGTATAAGAGGTTTGATGAGTTTATGCTCAGGGAAAATTACAATAGAAGTAATTTTGACCATTGTGTTTATTTTAAATAACTTAAGGGGAATCTATATATATATATATATATATATCTCTTAATATATGTGGATGACATGCTTATAGCATGTAAAGATAATAAAGAAATAAGTAAACTGACCATATCCCTTAGATCTGAATTTGAAATGAAATCTCTAGGTGCAGCAAAGCGTATACTTGGAATTGACATTAAAAGGGATAGAAAGAAAGGTATATTAACCTTGAATCAGTCTGGTTATATAAAGAAAGTAATAGATTTATTTCAAATGTAAGAGTGTAAACTAGTGTCTATTCCTATGTCTCCTCAATATAAGTTAAGTGCTGTAAAAGGTAGTTTGCCTAAAGTGGAAGAGGAGTATATGAAGAATGTTCCATATTCCAATGTTGTAGGAAGTTTGATGTACGCAATGATATGCTGCACTAGGCCTGATATTGCATATGGTGTAAGCCTAGTAAGTAGGTTTATGAGTAACCCATCTAAGGAACATTGGAAATCTGTTAAGTGGATGCTTAGGTATCTTAAAGGTACTGTAGATAAAGGTCTAGTGTTTAGTTCAAACACAAGGAATGATAGCTACATAGAAGGTTATTGTGATTCAGATTTCGCAGCAAATTTAGATAAAAGAAGGTCCTTAACAGGATATGCTTTCACCTTAGGTAGAAATTTAATTAGCTGGAAAGCTAATCTTCAGCACATAGTAGCCTTATCAACTACTGAAGCTGAATATGTGGCTCTCACAGAAGCCATTAAAGAAGTCATCTGGTTACAGGGAATAACCAAAGAATTATGTTTAGGCAAGCAGGTCCCTAGAGTGCATTGTGATTCGCAAAGTGCAATTCATCTCTCCAAAAATAGTGCATTTCATGAGAGGACTAAGCACATAGATGTGCGACTTCATTACGTTAGGGATGTTATATCTAAAGGGCAAATTAAAGTAGAGAAAATCTCAACAGAGATTAACCCAGCAGATATTCTTACTTAAACTGTTTCTGTAGTTAAGTTTGAGCAAGCTTTAAGCCAGCTCAAAGTGCTCCTAATGTAGCTGTGGGAGAGTTGCAGAGGTCCCAAGGTCAAATCCATTAACATTCCATTCTTGAATCAAGGTGGAATTTGTTGTAATTTGTGATTCAAAATTAAATGTTAATTGCTGCATTTCATTCTCATTTCATGTGAATGTCATTTCAGTTTTATGTCATTTGAATTTACATGTCATTACATTGTTATATGCGCATCTGTTATATCAGCCATTGATTATGTTTAAACGCTGATCGTGTGGCTTGAAATCAATCTGCCTTGGTATATAAGGTTCTTATCAAGAATTGAAGCGTCACTTTAGCTACCCTTCTGCAATCGTGAAACCCTAAATCGGCGCTTTGAGAGGAGACACAACCTGTGAATCCTTCGATCTGTAAGAACCTACGGTGTATTGCTCTATCTCCGGTGTTAATCGCTTTGTCGTGGGAGGTAAGATCAAGAGGCAGTGGTGAGTACAGTGTATGCTCGGTGCTGATGCATTCTTGTACTTGTTTTCTGGTTTCTATTATCTTGATACAATACTGTAAATGTTTCGTTCTTTGTTGAATCGGTGTAATCGATTTGTAATCGTTGATTTAGTGGATTTGACTAGAGGCAAAAACCTCTGCCGTGATAAGGATCCATTTTCGGATCTGAACACGTATATCGTGTGTACTGTTTGTGTTGTGGTTTTTGGTGTGCTTGATTCGATTTCTTGGCTTGGTTCTTGGTTATGTCCTTGGCTGGATAAATCGGTTGTGGGATTAACACAAGTGAACATACAAAATGTGATATCTATACTTCTAACTTCAACAGTTATCTCACGTGGTTCAGCTTGCAAAATCCTGAAAATAAACCCAAAAAAAGTTGTCTAATTAATTGTGCCTAGCCTTTAGAAGTGTAGAAAACGACAAGATCCATGGATGTTGCTAACTTGCAACATCAGCCAAGTTTTCTTTAGCAAAACCTACTTCTGGTATTACTTCCAAACAACAACATATCAAGCCTTATTGCCATTAGGCAGGGTTATGGATATGAATTATAGCTTGTCAATCATCTCAATCTTTGGCCATATTCTATAAGGCCTTTATAACTCACATTGTATCTAAGAGTTTTCTCATATAGGCCTTTAGTTGTTCTCTACCTCTTTTTGCTAAAAGCTTCTTCCATTCAATCTACTCTCCTTAGAATCCTCTATTGATCTTGTTCTCACACGATCAAACAATCTTAATCATGCCCTATACATCTTATTTTCAATAGAAGCTACACTAACATTATTATAAATAACCTCATTTTTAATTCTACCCTTTCTTGTATGGCCACACAACCATCAAACATCCCCATTTTTAATTCTATCCTTTCTTCCATTATGCTCATATTTTGCATTTGTTGCTATAAAGCACAGACACTCCCTAGGGCTCTCGTCAAGTGTTGTGGGCATGTCCAAACACTTTCTTAAAATTTTTTAAAAGGATATAAGAGGGGACACGCATAAGACTCACATGTGCCCCCTACCCTAGGAATATTAAAAAATATAAGAGTTTTCTTTTTGTCTCGTCAGTTTTTCAATTTTGTAACTGTCAGTTTTTCCATGTTTTGATTGTATGATTGTTTAGTTCAATTTCAATACCCTTCACGCTTCTATTCTCTAACAATTTAAACATAGACTGGGTTGTGAGGAACAAAGATGACTAGATTGTGAGTTATGGCAACGTATTACTTATGGAAAACCAATGCCTCCAACATACACTAGCACCACATGCAACAAAAGGTTCAAGCTCCTTGAGGGCAGCTTTCTACAACATATCCAGCCGTTATCCCACTATGTGGGGTTGGCTACATGAATTCTAGACTTTTATGTGGGTTACATCCCAACAGATAGTTTGTCTAGAATTCATATTTGGATCCGACTATGTTTTACGCTGGCTGTCGGCTACCTAACGCAACCCTCCTCCTTTATCCGGGCTTGGGACCGGCAGTGGATAATATCCCCTGGCGGAGTAATGATGAAATGAGGGCAGCTTTCTGCAGTAACAAAATTCAATAGCAGTAGACTCATTTTTATGTTGATATTCTCCATAATACGAAAAAAAAAGTATATTTCCACTGGAACTGAGTGTGAATTTCCAGTTTTTCTCCCATTTCTTTTTTTTTTTCAGATGAATGGATCCTTACAGTTTGGGTCACGGAAAATAATTTAGCAGAACCAGATTACCTTAAGGTTAATAATATAGCCAAGCAAAGTGAAGATCCATGAGAAAGCCTATACACTTACATGCCAGTATATCCACACTGCAACTTTATGGGGCATTAACCAGAAGAACAGTGCATAATCATTTTCCGGTAATGAGATTCTTTTTGCTCTTAATGTAGCTGTAAAATAGTCACCGAAATTGGGATGTTGAACTGAAATTGCTACAAAAATACTATCCCCAGGTGCCTTTGTTCTGATGCTCCAATTTCCAAGCATATCCTGCACTTCAATTCATGCAAAGGTGACTTAGGTCCATTAAAGTTAAAAAGGGTGAAGCAAGAAAATATTGTGCATGTGGACAAGCAATTAAAAAAAAAAAAAAACCAGTTAACACATGACATTGTAGTTTTTTTTTTTTTGGCAGAGTGGACATTTCAATTTTGTTTTTTCATGTAGTAAACAATTTCACTTTTATTAAAAGGTAAAGCAACTTGTTTTCCCAACTGACAAGACACGAAATCAAAAGGCTTAGCATCAATTATCCATAGACTGGAAGCAGGATAAATAGGCATGTCCTAAACAAGAGTACAAGGTACTCAAAGATGTAACAATGACAAAACATTGAGTAGAATGATGATTGGGAACATGTATCAACTCAAAGAGACACCAACCTTGTGGCTTATCCCAATTAGTTGGCCTCATCACTGCCTTATCAACAAACTATCAACTTACTGCAATTTAGAGGGCCGCAAGATTGCATACTGCCTCAAGAAGAAGGCCAAGGATTACTCAGAAAGACAAAGCTGCTACTCTCTCAAATAGGCTGCTGTCATTTCTATTGATTCATTAGCTCCGGACATCGTTAGTACAGCCAACATTGAGGGAATCATTCAACAAGTTCTGTTATCATGTTGGTTTCATTTCTACTTCTTTAACTGTCTCGGACTGTCAGACACTTGTATAGTTCCTAGTTTGCCTCAAAATGCCATCCGTACCGGGTCAGCAAGGTGAGCTGTTGAGGAACCACGTGGGGAGGTAGATCTTGCTCCAGGTCCTGCTGAGGCCTTAACTGAGGTGTCAATGGCAAGTAACTATCTCTTGGCAAGGTGAGGCGTGCTAGGCACATACTCTTCAAGCTGATGGGTGCACTGTGCATATCTTTGGTGGGTGAGATGGCCTTGGTCCTCAGCTTAAAGATTGGGCACCGCATACACTACTCTGACTAGAACCAAACTGATAGAGATGCTCAAGAGAGGAGATAATGACAGCTTATTCAGCCACCTCGCAAAACTAGTTCACAGGACCATTAGGGAGGGCAATCACATGGGTTCTAGAGAGCGTTATGTAAAGTCTTGCAGAAAGACTGAAGCCATGCTGCATGGAGTATGCCAGTTCATATGCCCCACAAGTTACTTCTATAAAATATGCGAGCTCGATGCCCATTCATCACTTAAATTTAATCAGCAATACTACATCACACATTTTGTGCATGCTGAGTGATGATGATAAGTCCTAAATGGCACCTCAGCCAAAGCATTCTTCAAAATGAAGGAGCTTGGACCCAAGCACAAACCATCTAAGAGAGACAGACCTCATGAACTGTCAGGAATTTTCCTTCCACCAACCTATCTTGTAGTCTAAGTAACAAGCACCAATGGTTGTGACTTAAAGAGAAAAATGGTAGCTGCTCCAAATATTTGGCAAATAACTACATCAGAGCGCAGATGATCCAACAAAGTCAAGGACAGATGGCAATCTTAAATACTTCTATTATTCCTTCAAAAACAAAAAACAGCCTTATAGAAAAGATAGCAAAATCTGTCTTTTCCAAACATGAAATTCCGTATAATGCCACTACTTTTATGCTCCTGACAGCTCAAGTTAGACTGACACATTGATGCATTCCAATTCTGACAGCTCAAGTTAGTTAAGGTTAGCCCACATTGATAAGTTTCGGTAATCAATAAACTGTTGCAGAGATTTAAGCATAACTGTAGATGTTACAAATGCCTTGAGGCCTTTACTTGACATAAACACATATAGAACAGTCAACATAGTTCATGGACCATGGTCATTAGACTGTCTCAAAGGTGTTCTAGACATCTTCTAATCTACTGAATGAAGAAGGAGAACCAATAAAATGAATCCACAACCCGATGAATCACTTAACATGGCTAGGACCTCATGTAGTTTGGATCTCATCAAATGATTTTCATGACATTATTTTGCAAATTAGTCAAAACAAATGCCAAGCAAACACATGAATACTCATGAGAAAAGAAGCTTTGCCGAAACTCTGGATGCAGCGAAGTGAAATCAAGCAATGTGTTGTCATGGACCGCCTATAGAGTACAATAACAACATATCCAGCCGTTATCCCACTATGTGGGGTTGGCTATATGAATTCTAGACTTCTATGTGGGTTACATCCCAACAGATTTGTCTAGAATTCATATTTGGATCCGACTAGATTTTACGCTGGCTGTCGGCTACCTAACGCAACCCTCCTCCTTTATCCGGGCTTGGGACCGGCAGTGGATAATATCCCCTGGCGGAGTAATGATGAAATGAAGTTTGAACACCATCTTCACATGGAGAAATTTCATGAGATGGTGGTGAATGAAGATAATTGATATAGTTGTGTTCCATAACTTAGTTGACATGGTGAAACCAACAAGTACAATATGGAAACACAACAAGGACCGCCTATAGAGTAAACATAATAATTGTAATAGAATAACTAACTCACACTATGCATGCTGGCCAGTGGCGCGTAGGCTAATTGCGCAAGTTGCGCTTTGGCGGGATACTTCAAATTACCGTGGGAATCAGTATAAATAGAAACTGATTCCACCGAAGACATTATGAATGAATTGAACATTGAATTCCTTCTCAAATTTTCCCTCTCTTTCTCTCGTTCTCTACTTCTTTCTTTTTCCCTACGATCGACTTCCTATTCTCTATCAGAATTCCAGTGGAATTCTTAAGGAAGTTCTCGTCAGATCAGTTAAGACCTGACAAATTGGTATCAGAGCCCGTCCAGGCCAGTTCAGATTAAGGTGAATTGCGAAGATGGCGGAAGGCACTAGGATGAAAAATATGGAGATGCAGTTGCAGCAGTTTGGTTCCACGGTATCGGATCTGTCGGCTCGAGTGGATCAGCTGGAACTAGGATCCGATCGCAACCATGAAGCGATCATATCCATTGATCGCAAACTGGATGGAGCAGTCAACCAAATCCGCGAAGAGGTGGGAGCGCAGATCAGGGAGCAATTACAAGGATTTATGGTGATGTTTACTCGACAGCACCAGGTAAGTCTTTCACCAGATTTTCCTCCTCGAGGCTGAGAAGAACCCATTCTTCCCAATCATGGGACGAACCGAAGGAAGCCAGGAACATCTGAGATGGAGGAAGATCAATTGGAAATTAGAGCAGCTGCAGTCGGTCGAAGACAGGGAGTAGTTGGGGTCCAAGGCCATCCGGGAATACCCATGCCTAAATTGGATATTCCTATGTTTGATGGAAACACCCCTAGATGGTGGGTGAGAAGGTGTGAAAGGGCCTTTGAATGGTATGGCGTGACGGAGCCGCAGCGAGTGACTTTGGTAGCAGCCTATCTCAACGATGCAGGGGATGATTGGTATCAAGGTTGGGCTAAGGTGAAAGAGGAGTGTCATTGGTCCGAATTCGCGGAGGACCTGTGTGAGAGGTTCGGAGAAAGAGGAATGGTTGATGTAGAGGGATAAAGGCTGGATATGTTGTAAGGAGGATCGGTGACAGAGTATCAAAGGAGATTTGAGGAGTTAAAAGCATTGATGCTCAACCACAATCCATACCTTACAGAAGGATACTTTGTTTCGAGCTTTATAAGTGGATTGAGCGAGGAATTGAGACCCATGGTAAAAGTCTTGCAACCAAAGACCCTTAAACATGCTACCGATAGTGCCAGGTTGCATGAGCTAACAGTGGAAGCGCTTATGAAGAAACAGAGGCTGCTGAATAGGGGAGGCACTCATAATGTGTTGACGCCCGTGGGAAGGAATCAAGGGCGAGATAATTTTAGGGGCATGCAGGAGATGAAAGGCTCGCCAATGATGGGACCTAAAGTACAAGGGGACAGATTAATGGAACAGAGAAGACAGGCTAACCTCTGCTTCAAGTGTGGAGATAAGTATTTTCCCGGACATCAGTGTAAGAAACAGCTACTGTTGTTGGAAGGTGAAGAGGATAGTCCTGAAGAAGAAGATGTTACGGATATACAAGAGGAAGGAGAAGAGGATAATGGGGAAATCTCATTACACGCATTGCGGGGATTAGCGAACAACAAAATTATTAAGGTGGAAGGAAGAGTAAGGGAGAACAAATTGATGATCCTCATAGATAGTGGAAGCACCCACAGTTTCTTGGATGAGGAAACTGCAAAGAGGTTGAAATGCCCCCTTATTAGCACGCTACCTCTCACAGTGACGGTAGCCAATGGAAGCAAGGTAGTGAGCAAATCTGCATGTGCTGGATTTTGTTGGGCCATGCAAGGGGAAGGGTTTGAAGCTGATCTTAGATTGTTCAAATTAGGAGGTTGCGATGTGGTCCTCGGAGTAGATTGGATGAAGCATGTGAGTCCCATATGCTTTGATTTTAATAAGATGGAGGTGACATTCGAGAAGGAGGGAAGAAGAATGACTATCGTGGGAAGCAAGGAAGTGGGCATGTGCAAAATGATCACAGGGAAACGGTTACAGAGGATGCTGAGGCAAAAATTGAGCAGTGTGGCCCAACTCTTCTCCATTCAAACACTTGAAGAGGAAGAGCAGGAACCAGCCAATGCAGGAGAACTCAGGCTGGTGGTGAGCAGTCCAGCCAAACAGGCATGGGAGGTAAACCAACTTGACTTACTCGATTTACTTTTGGTTGAATATGAGGATCTTTTTAAAGAGCCTAAGACTTTACCCCCACCCCGAACTCATGACCATTCCATAATCCTGAAGCCAAACACCGAACCTTGCAACACCCGAGCCTATCGTTATCCTCCTCCACAGAAAACAGAAATAGAGAAAATGGTTAAAGAAATGCTACACCATTCTCTCATTCAACCCAGCCATAGCCCATTTGCATCCCCGGTTCTACTAGTTAAGAAGAAAGATGGAACGTGGCGCTTTTGTGTAGATTACCGGCAATTAAACGCCTTAACTGTCAAGGATAAATTTCCTATTCCCCTTATCGAAGATCTCTTAGACGAATTAAGAAGTGCCACCATTTTTTCTAAATTAGATTTGAGGGCAGGCTACCATCAAATTAGAATGAGCCCTCAAGACATCCATAAGACAGCCTTTCGCACCCATCAAGGCCATTACGAATTCTTGGTAATGCCTTTTAGCCTCACAAATGCTCCGACCACTTTCCAATCCTTAATGAACTAGATATTCGAACCTCACCTCAGAAATTTTATTCTAGTATTCTTTGATGACATACTAGTATATAGCAATTCTTTTGACCAACACCTTACACACCTCAAGGCTACTTTTGAGATCCTTCGATTCAACCAATTGTATCTCAAGAAGTCAAAGTGTTCATTTGCACAAGGGCAAGTTGAATACCTGGGCTATATCATTTCAGAAAAAGGGGTCAGCACTGATCCCCAAAAAGTGGCAGCCATGCAGGCATGGCCCAGACCAACCACCATCCGGGCGTTAAGAGGCTTCCTCGGCCTGACCGGATACTACAGGCGGTTTGTGAAGGGATATGGAATGATAAGTCGACCCCTTACGCAGCTACTTAAAAAGGAAGGGTTTGGATGGGGGCCTGAGGCAGAAGCAGCCTTCCAGCAGTTAAAACAAGCCATGAGCGAGGCACCGGTATTGGGATTATCGAATTTCAGCAAAACCTTTGTGGTCGAGACCGATGCATGTGATAACGGCATTGGTGCGGTATTATTACAAGAAGGCCGACCCATAGCCTTTCTCAGCCAGGCGTTGGCTCAAAGGCATGTAGGCTTGAGTATTTACGAAAAGGAATTTGTGGCAGTCTTAATGGCAGTGGAGAAGTGGAGGCATTACTTAGAGAGTAGCCAATTTGTGATCAAGACTGACCACCAAAGTTTGAAGTATCTGCTGCAACAGAAACTCCACACACAGCTACAAAAGAAGGGTATGGCAAAAATGATGGGACTTGATTATATCATACAATATAAGAAAGGAAGGGATAATGTGGTTGCAGATGCTCTTTCCAGATGTCAAGAGCAAGGAGAGGTAGCAGCCATCACCACCGTAGTACCAGAATGGTACCAGGAAGTGGCCAACAGTTATGAAGCAGACGACCACATTAAAAGGATCATTGAGCAGCTAATTTTGGATCCTAACAGCAGAATAGGTTACAAGCTACAGAATGGAGTGCTCCAGTATAAGGGGCGAATAGTAGTGGGAGACTGTCACCAAGTCAAAGACAAAATCCTACAGGCCTTACATGGGTCTCCTTTGGGGGGACATTCAGGGATTCAGAATACTTATCACAAGGTAAAACAACTATTCTTTTGGCCTAAATTGAAAGAAACAGTGACCCAGTTTGTAATGACTTGTGATACTTGCAAACGGTGCAAGTATGAAACTGTGGCCACACCTGGGTTACTGCAACCTTTGAGCATTCCAGAGCAAGTTTGGGAGAGTGTTTCTATGGATTTTATTGAAGGCCTTCCCAGATCAGATAGCAAGGATTGCATATTGGTGGTGGTTGATCGACTCACGAAATTCGCACATTTTATAGGCCTATCACACCCTTACACTACTCCGGAAGTCGCACGAGTGTTGCTTGAACAGGTCATCAAGATACATGGAGTTCCTCGCACCATAATATTTGATCGGGATAAAGTATTTACCAGTCTCTTCTGGCAAACGTTGATGAAAGCAATGGGAATTCAGCTGAATATGTCATCCACCTACCATCCACAAACGGATGGACAGACCGAAAGTGTCAACCAATGTCTGGAGAATTACCTACGCTGCTTGTGTTTTCAACAACCTAAACGATGGTATAAATGGTTAGCTCTACCCCAGTGGTGGTACAACTCAAGCCACCACAGTTCCATCAAGATGTCACCATTTGAGGCTCTCTTTGGGTACAAACCTCCCCTACTTCCGACCCCACCTGAGCTAACTAATGTTGCGGTAGTGGATGACCACCTACAGCAGAGACAGGAGTTGTTGCAGCAACTCCGACGTGACTTGGCCTTGGCACAAAATAGAATGAAGCAGCAAGCAGATAAAGGCAGAAGCGAAAGGGAATTCTCAGTGAATGACAAGGTATATCTGAAGCTCCGAAGCCCCCAGATAAAGGCTATCACCAACGAGCCCATCACCAAGTTCAGCCCCAGGTACTACGGCCCTTTTCCCATTTTAGCAAAGGTAGCCTATAAGCTGCAACTTCCCGACAGCTCCCATATCCACCCGGTCTTTCACGTATCCTTACTCAAGAAATACGTGGGAGGCCAACCAGCGAGCCTTGAGCTTCCAGCAGAAATCAAGAACCCAGAACCTACAGCTGAACCAACGGCTATTCTTGACAGACGAGTTATCTACCGACACGGGGCACCCTTAATTCAAGTATTGGTCAAGTGGCAGCACCTACCTATGGCTGATAACACGTGGGAGTACCTTCCGGATTTACTTAAACAATTTCCTAGAGTAGCAAGTTTACTTTGTATTTCTTGAGGACAAGAAATTTTTCAAGAGGCGGGTATTGTCATGGACCGCCTATAGAGTAAACATAATAATTGTAATAGAATAACTAACTCACACTATGCATGCTGACCAGTGGCGCGTAGGCTAATTGCGCAAGTTGCGCTTTGGCGGGATACTTCAAATTACCGTGGGAATCAGTATAAATAGAAACTGATTCCACCGAAGACATTATGAATGAATTGAACATTGAATTCCATCTCAAATTTTCCCTCTCTTTCTCTCGTTCTCTACTTCTTTCTTTCTCCCTACGATCGACTTCCTATTCTCTATCAGAATTCCAGTGGAATTCCTAAGGAAGTTCTCGTCAGATCAGTTAAGACCTGACATGTGTTAGAAGGATACAGCTTAGTAGTATCATGCATAGTGTTGTTTCCCTTAGTTGTACAGAGTTTTGTTTTGTAGAGCTGTATATAAACCTAACAGTGAATAGAGAATTCAGTTCTTCTTTTTCCCTTCATATCATTGTCTCTCTCTCTCTCTGTCTTCTTCACACAATGTACCTTTATTCTTTTTCTTTTGGGTAAACTACACTCACCTCCTCTAAGGTAAGGATAAATTCAAGAGGCCTCTCCTTTGAGAAATTACAATGACCTCCCCTGAAGTTAAAAATTTGGAACAATTTAGTCCCTAACGTAAGATAACTAACACTACTTTCTGTGTAATACCCAAAACACCCTCACTCTTTTTCTCACTCTCCCCTATCTTCTCTGGAAGCAGTTGCTCCTCTCACCAGGGTGGCCTCCCTGCCTCATCAGGTGAGCCCTTACAACTGCTGCTGTGCAATTTGAACCCCCGCAATCACCAGGGTGACCAACAATGTCTGCCAGTGTGTAGCCAGCAATTGTTGGTCACCACCAATGTTTTTCATTTTTCTTTTCTTTTTTTTATAATTCTCTGGCATGAGAGAGGAGAGAGAAAGAGACAGGAGTAAAATGGTTCATTTACCCCATTTTTTTAACAATGGCAGAGGTCATTTCCCAAAATGGAGGGGAGGTCCCCTGAATTTAGCCTTACCTCAGGGGACGCAAGAATAATTTACTCTTTGCTTCCCTTTTTTTTTCTCCTTGTTCTGTTCTTATGTTTCTTAAACAATGCATTATATGCCCATTCACATTATTTGCTACATGAAAGGGGATTCATTGGTTGTTGTAGAAAGAATCGCAAGTGGAAAGCAATCTGGCAAACAATGGAACATCAGAGTGCAAATAGGGATCAGCATAGCATGTTAACACTGCACTATATATTTCAATTGGAACATGGAATATGATTAACATTATGAACCATCAAGTTAAATATGAAAACGAGTAAAAGCAACAAAGGAAATGAACATATGATAAATAAATGAAACATCAATTAGACTTACCATGAATGGACTGACATGAAGTGGTTTTGCAACTAAATCAGAGTTTGGATTGAACAAAAATGATACTCTTTCACCCCATGGTGTATTAGTGACCTAAACCAGAAATTGTCAAGGCTGTTAAGCGAAGAGCAAACAGATCAAGCACAAATTTGAAATCAGTTTGAAATTTTATACAGAATGAATTCATTTATTTACATGTACAAACTTTATTGTAAAAATATGACATCAGTTATCCAGAAAATGATATTTCTTCATTTGTGTAAACTATATAATTTGATGATTAGACCTATCTATGCATAGCAAATGGGAAACAACAAGGAGGACATGATGTATAGTCAAATTTCAATGAGGACCTGTAAGCAGTAGCTTTCTTTGATTAACAAAGTGTTTACCCTGGTGGGAGAGGGGGTTGGTCTTCCCAACATGGTAAGTGAGAGAATTGATCCAAGGTGTGCCTTTTTGTTTCTTTTTTTGATAAGTATATTGATTTGGAGTATGTTATGGTGAAACTTCAAATTTTTGAAGTGTCCAAAATGGTGGTAATAGACATAGGCATAAGAATGAGGGACTGACCAATGTTTGCAATTATCAGGAAGACAAAAAAGAAAAAATAAAAAATAAAAAATAAAGATGAAGTGTAGAGAACTTTTTATTCCATCCTAGAGTTTCAATGCAAGACATTCTAGATCAATTACTCACCCTCACATATAATTCAAGATTAGTTGACCACCAGGAAACACACACTATGAAGTTGAACAATTTCTCTTCATCATCAATTCAATACACTGCCAAGAGCAGTCAACAACACTTGGTGGAAGTTGTCAACATTGTTGCCAACTTAATTGAGCTGAACTCAAACTCCTTGTATAGCTGGATAGAAAGGATATGCTAGATGTTGCTTTAACCTATTGACCTGACTCAAATTTTATAAATCCATTAATACCATGCCAATTAGTGAAAAGGGATATCCATTGTTCCAATCCCTGATAGCTAGAATTATACCACAGTAACAACTATCTGAAAAAGAGTTCTACTACAACAACAACAACAACATATCCAGTCGTTATCCCACTATGTGGGGTTGGCTACATGAATTCTAGACTTCTATGTGGGTTACATCCCAACAGATAGTTTGTCTAGAATTCATATTTAGATCCGACTAGATTTTACACTGGCTGTCGGCTACCTAACGCAACTCTCCTCCTTTATTCGGGCTTGGGACCGGCAGTGGATAATATCCCCTGACGGATTAATGATGAAATGAAGTTTGAACACCATCTTCACATGAAGAAATTTCATGAGATGGTGGTGAATGAAGATAATTGATATAGTTGTGTTCCATAACTTAGTTGACATAGTGAAACCAACAAGTACAATATGAAAACACAACATCTAAAAAAGAGTTCTACTAAACCTGGAAAATGATGGGATCTTTATAGGGTCAGGAATTTTTAAGTTTTTGTCTCCTTCTTCAATTTGAATTTCTAGTTTAGTAAGGACCAGGATGTTAAGGTTTGTTTCTTTCCAAAATTTGGTTTTGCAGTTTGATAGTAGTTTGTGAGTTGAAAACATAGAAGCTGATAAAACAAGCTTGGATAGAAGTTAAATTTATGAAAGGATTTGTTAATTCTCAATAGAAGACCACGTATTTGGTACAAAAGGCCAACTACAAACTTGTAGATCTAAAGAATTAATTTCCAGAAAACAATGCTTTTACATAGCATCTACTCTCCATAAATGTAAATTTATTTTGGCAATTTAAATAAGTTGATGTTATGTTTCCTTAGAAGGAGATTGCAACGATGGATGATTCCAAAATAAAGACACATGTGTACCATGAAAGGCCTAATAAAATGAAATATTAAAAACAAGTCAAAATAAAGGAAAAACACATACCTCAGCTATGCATTTCCTTAAATTACAGGTTGAGCCTTCAACATCATAGCAATAGTACAAACTCAACGGATTTTGTTCATATCCAACACTAGGAGGGATCGTCAAAAGGAAACTGTGCAAGGAAACCATCAATGTGAAGAACTAGAATACACGTATTCTACTAAAGCATTGACTTACTATACCTGGATCAGAAAACTGGCAACCCACAGGCAAAACAATTCCAATTAACTGTTTCAATCCTGTATAATTACTTCAAATGTAGGTTGATTAATTTACAACTAATAGAGCCAAAGAGTAGTTTGGATTAACAAAGTAATCTATACTAGTATATAAAGGAAAATATCAACTAGGTGCCTTCCCTTTTTTAAGGTTGCGGCGATTCCTTATATCCGTAAAATCAAAGTGCTTATAAAGTAAAGAAACTACCAGTAATCGGCATTTAATTTATTCCTTCTCCCCGCACGCTTGATTCAGATAATCAATATAAGAGTGTTCATAATCTAGGTTGGATTTTAAATTAGAAGGAAATGAACGAAGTTGAAATTTCATTTTCCCAACTTGATTATCTACAAAAAAATGCATGCGCAAAGATAATATTTTGCCTTATACAGTTTCATCCACAGCATAGAAGAATATGAATCACACATCTGAATTTCCCAATTCACGCAGAAAGGAGTGAAAGAGCAAGAGTGATTACACAGGACCGTTGGTTTCGGCGGCGGAGCGAGCTTGGTCGGCGGATAGATGATCGGGCGGCGGCCGGGGCGTGTGGTCGAGGTCAATTAGGGCGTAACGGACGGCGTAGCGGAAAGAATGGTGGAGGGGGCGGCGGCGCTCGTGCCAGACGGTGCCTTGGTACAGGGAAACTGCCTCTTCTCCGCCGCACACCGCGGACTTAGTGGAAAGGCGGCGGAAGAGGAAGCGGAAGGGGAGGAGGAGGGACGTGAGAGACGTAGAGATGATAGAGCATAGGAGATAGAGTGCCTCCATCACCAGCCTCTCAGTGGTGATCCGACAACTGGTGGTCTTGACCGTAAAAGCAACGGAGAAATTGGAAGTGTTATTTTATTGGGTCCGAATCAAATATTTATTTTCTTTTCTTTTTTCTGCATTCTGTTTTTCTTTTTTCATTTTTATCTCATTTATTTGTAAAATTAAAAACTGTTTCTTCCGATCCAATTAGGTTGGTAGGATTGTCTGTAACAGTGGCAAAACATCACAGTCCGATAATTTTCATGATAGGGATGGCATGCACATGCAAGCATTTTAATGTTTAAGTTAGTAAAAATTCAAAATATCAAAATATTAATAAAGTTTAAAAATAATATATTTTTATTTGTGACCAGACTCGCTTATATAAAGATAAATGTACTTTACGTATCCCTAACTATTATGAAATGATAGAAGACTAAGATATACAGTTGTGATATGGATTATCCTTAAATATCTCAAATTTGATGAAGATTATGAATTGATGAGAATTAGTGTGCGAATTGTTTGAGATTGATAAAATTAGTTATTGGCGCAAGAATTTTGACTTAAATGCTATCCGAGTTTTTGGGACAAGATCAGCATGGGGATTAAGCTAAGCGCCAAGTAAGAGGCTAACTCAATGGATTAGTAGGGTTCAAAAATAATACAAAAATACTTACAATATAATTAGATAAAATTAACTTGATGGACCATTATTTGAAAGAACATATATTATCAAGGTAATTGTTAATTAATAGAGTTTAGCATCATTTATTATGTTTTATTTTAGATAAAGTGGGCTTATTATTACATTTTGTTTTTAAATTTAAATATGTTTTATTATTATATTTAGTAGGATAATGCTAAATAAGATAATAATTAAAGTGTAATAAATATATTTTAACGTAAGTGAAATTCATTCATTATATATTTTTCAACTAAAAACACTTTTATTGATTAATAATAAATATATTATGTTCTGTAACAATTTATCAACTAATACAATTATTTTAAAATTAAAAATAAGATGTAATAAATATATTATTTTGAATATAAAGCACATTTACTTATCTTAACTATTGCCCTAAGAGCATAATTGTCATTATTCTATTTTTTGTTATAATAAATGTATATATTTTAATACCAATCAATAACAAATATTTAAATATAAAATTATGTATAACGAGCCTACAATTTATTAACTTAAAGTCATTGAAAAACTCATTCCAAAGACGCTAGAGACAAATTTTTTAAACTCTTTAAACCGTGCATCTGTGCATCATTAAGCATTAAATGTTATTTTATTAGGAAAAAAAAGTAATTTAACAATTAATCTCATTGGAAGAAACAGCTGGCTTTTATGGGGGATGCTGTAGCAGATTTCTGCCTACGCTCTCAAATTAACGAGCCTTTTGTTTAGAGTTTTAGGCGGGGTGGGTCACCCACTCGCCAATCCAATTCACACGAAAGACACGGCATTTTTGTTGTTCTAAAAGGTGAAATTACTTACTCTGGGTGTCCCTTATAACTGATCTAATAGTACGTGGGGAGGAGATAAATTCATGGTAATTCAGTCGGACGTAATGGCAAGATTCGTGTCCATCGCGCACAAGAAATCTCTCTCACTTTGAAGAGAGATACCCCGACTTTGTCGCTTACAAGACTAGATCCTTGATCATTGTTTCAAAATTCACCATGAAAGTACTTTGTGTCCCTTTCTTGATCAACTAAACTGCGCATGCGGGCGAAGGACACGACATTTTGCCATACAAGAGACCGCACAAACGGTTACACTGGCACCATGGTGGCAGCTTCATGCTTTTCATTTGAATCGTTGTTATGTGAGCGATCTTCATTTTTACTTGTGCCCACCCAATCACAACACGACGATTCAAAACATGGGGGACGATTCAGTACGTTTGACATTGAAATTTGACTTATGAAATGGCCAAGTTGCCCCCACAGTCCACACGTGGCTTGTTTTGGATGCATTGTCGTAAATCGCGTGCTGGTGGGCAGCAGCGATAACGAGCCTGGCGATGGAAACAAGGTATAGTTATTTATACAAAATGCCCTTCGACTATCCCCAGTTCTCACTTGATACCCGTTCAGTAAGAGTAAATTTGTGTGTATTATGTGAAAATTATTTGGACAGCATCAATAGCATTTTAACCCTTTAAATTTAACTAATAATAAAAATCAAAACACGAAATCTAAAAATATATGCATGGTACTTGTTACCGAGCGCTCGTAAAATTTTCGAGTCAATACGAGGGAAGGGCTAGGGGTCCAGTTGCAATTAATCGTAAAATAAATCGCCGAAAACTAGAACGATAGCCGATGGGCGGAGCCAACGACGCCATCTCCCTCCAGCCTCAACCTCAATTTCTCCGCCCGCTCTCCCTCTACAAAAATACACACTCTCTCTCTTCCTTTCCAATAGCCCCTCGTTCTGTATAAAATCTCTTCTGCCCTCTCTCGCCCCACGCTCTGCAGTCACTGTTTCGTTCCGCTCCAATGGCCGTCGCTTTCCAAGGAATCGGAGCCGCCGCAGCTCTCTCCTCCGCCAGTGTTCTGGAGTCGAAGAGGTTGCATTTCCACTTCTCTTCCCGCAGATCGCTCTCAGGTTCGCTTCTCATTTGCTTCACTCTTTGTCTGATTCGGTTGGTTATTTTAGGGGATTCGCATAAATTGCTTTAATTGTATGTTGTTTATTTGGATATTTTGCCGTTTTGAGGTTCGATTTTTGTGTTGCCTGTGTGTTTCAGAGATAAAATCAGGCTTTTTTGTTGTGAGATCTGATGGGAGGTCGAGTGCTGGCCCGAATCCGAGAGGTCGCAGAGCCGATCAATTGATTACCAGCGCAGTTGCGGTAAATTCCCCCTCTTTCTACAACACATATGCATGCATATATTCATCAAGCTTTCTCCATTGGATAATTGAGTTCTATGGCTTGTGCAGACAAAAGCTGATAGTTCGACGGCTTCATCAGCATCCAAACCTGGGTATGCTCGGCTTCCTTTGTTGGATGCTCGACTTTTGATGTATACTGCATCTGTAAATGCACTTTCATCGACTCATTGACACTAATTCTTTTAGTGAACACACTTGATTTTGATCAATTCTACAGTCTCAGTTTGGCATATAGAAATAATAATCTGTTAGAAAAATATAGTTTGCAATAATATCTCAAGCCCGAAGTCTTCATAGGTTTGTATAACAGAAAAAGGTAAACAAACAAATGACTACATATCTTAGTTGGGGATATTTTCATGGTGATCAAGCCAATAGAAAATTGTAGTTCAAAACTATCTGGCCATTTCAACTAGCAAGGGTCTGGCATGAAGAAATTTTAATGAAGTTTTTTAGTTTTATTTGGGTTTTATTTTAGTACAGGAAAATTCCAAATTTTAAGTTGAATTGCTTTTATTGTGGCTTTGTGCCAATAGAGTTATCATTTGAGGGATGATGCAGTTATTATTTATTTCGTTTTTCTTGATAAGAAAAATATATATTATTAGTTCTCTTGTTTGTTGTGAAGTCTTCAGATGAGGGCATGTGGGGTTGTTGCAGTTTGGAGTGTGATATATTTATTGGACTCTACCTAGACTAGCATTTGTGTTGTAAGCCATTGTCTCCATGTTCTATTTTGACGTGGGATGCCCATGTAACATGGCAAGTCATTCTTAAAAGGCTCTAAAGGACCATGACTGCCTACATACAGAAACAATAATAATCACATGGGAAAATGTAATGTATTCTTTACACCAAAATTCTAGATTACTTATGTCACCATACAAGTTAATTTTTTCTCATTAATATTATAGGGATTGGTTTATCACTGCATGTCTCTGTGCTCTGATGTGATAGCTTTCATGCTAAAAAAAAAAAAACTGCATACTCAATGGAGTTAGCATGGTCTTTCGATTTCAACTTGAGTTCATGCCATTGTACATGTGTCTTTAATTCAAGCACTGGAAGCTGCTTCCAGCCATCTGCCTTAGTGGGAACAAGCCCAATGCACACTATAGTCTTTGGTCATCCGGTGTATGAAGTGTGCGCAAGATCTTTGCTTCTTTGAATGAAGTCAGACTTAGTAACTCCTTGGTGTGGCATGATTTCATAGTCCTCTTAAAAAGGTTTACTTCATCAGTGATTTAAAGAACTCTCAATTGGTTAATTTGTTAAAATTATGCTCTATTTTGAAAAAGATGACATTTTATGAAACTTTAATCTTACAAATTATAGAATGATCTTATAACACCTTTCTATGAATGTCAGGATGTTAAAACAATCACTTCGTGCAGCTACTTCATTTTATTTATCTGTTATATACTTTTTGGATATAATACTGAAGGGTTTCTTTGAATTCATCTGATTTCTTGTGCCTAAAATAGGCTATGTCAAGAAAAAAGATAACAAATGCAAAGCCTACCTTCTTACTTCCCCACCATACAACCACTAGTTAAGGGAAACCTCCCCAAAGGATCCTTTGGGGATGGCTGTGACATCCCAAATTCCTTTACACCCGTACAGTGATAAAAAAGAAAACTAGTTATTTTGTTTCTCTTGTGCATGCAACGCCAATTGACCAAGACTTGGCCATCTTTTATTCAATTATCAATAGTCAAGATATGCTTACATATGACTCCGCACATGAAGCATGCTTTCAGGGGAGGCTTAACCTGACAAAATTCATATCTTGTCCACTATCCCAGTACAACCAAGTAAAAAGACCTCACTTTAACCATTCCATTAATAGAGGTTACCCACTCTGGAGATCTTAGGTCCTTTCCTGCTCCAGAGTAAATAAGCTGAAGGAACCCCTTAAACTTCTTACCTCCCAGTTGTGCAAAGGTCTCCTGGGGATTATATTTGCCAGTTCAAAACATAGTTACATAATTTGTGGCACCAACAACCCCCCCCCCCCCCAAACTGGCTTTCTGGTTGTGGTACAGACCCATATTGGGACGGGGAGGGATGCAACTTGGATCACCAAAAATGGTGATCCCAAATATAGAACTTTAAAGTGACTTGATAGCGCAAATTCAAAGGTGTAAACTCAAAAATCGTTGAGAGACTTGGGATTTAGGTGCTCTATTATTAAGCTTTTTGAGATGGCTGTTAGCTTTAAATGTGTTATATTAGCATTCAGCTTTTTATTTTTTTTGTTTCCTGTTTCTGGTCCTACTGTTATGGTTTTATGTTATTGCAGACTTGTTTTTAATTAAGTTGAACCTTATTTTCATTGCAATATCTTATGAATATAACAAATTTTTTCCTTTGAAACATTATTCAAAGTGAATCACAAACCAAACTGATGTACCAACTAATCCTACGCCACATGAATGTGTATCTAGCTAAGTAGCATACCTCGTACCCAAATACGTTCCACCAATTGGAACATATGCCGTTCTCTGTAAATATGATTCAATCATAGCTGTCACCAGCACTTCCCTATCTACCACCAATAAATAGATAGTGAAAAAAGTTTCCTTCAGGCATAGCAATAACAGTTTAGTTTTTTTCTGTTTTATATATTTTTAGTTACATAAAAAAGAAGAACTAAGGGCAATGTTTCTGTATTAATGTTTGTTATTGCTTTGTCATTTTAGTGAGGATATGGTGAATTAACTTCTGTCCATCCTCAGGCATGAGCTTTTACTTTTTGAAGCCCTTCGTGAAGGCCTGGAGGAAGAAATGGATAGAGATCCCCATGTATGTGTAATGGGTGAAGATGTGGGTCATTATGGAGGGTCATACAAGGTAACCAAAGGCCTGGCTGAAAAGTATGGTGACCTCAGGGTTCTTGACACTCCTATTGCTGAGAACTCGTTCACTGGGATGGCCATTGGAGCTGGCATGACTGGGCTGCGACCAATTGTTGAGGGAATGAACATGGGATTTCTCCTTCTGGCTTTCAACCAGATATCCAACAACTGTGGCATGCTTCACTATACATCTGGAGGCCAGTTCACCATACCAGTGGTTATCCGTGGACCTGGTGGAGTTGGCAGGCAACTTGGGGCTGAGCACTCTCAGCGGCTGGAGTCTTATTTCCAATCAATCCCTGGTATCCAAATGGTGGCATGCTCTACCCCATACAACGCCAAGGGCTTAATGAAAGCTGCCATTCGAAGTGAGAACCCGGTGATACTTTTTGAACACGTTTTGCTTTACAATCTCAAGGAGAGGATTCCAGATGAAGAGTACGTGTTGAACCTCGAGGAAGCAGAGATGGTTCGGCCTGGAGAGCACATCACCATTCTAACATATTCCAGGATGAGATATCATGTGATGCAGGCTGCTAAAACTTTGGTGAACAAGGGGTATGATCCCGAAGTTATCGATATCAGGTCACTGAAACCATTTGACCTTTACACAATTGGGAATTCAGTGAAAAAGACACATCGCGTGCTGATCGTAGAGGAGTGCATGCGGACAGGTGGAATTGGTGCTAGTTTGACAGCAGCTATTAATGAGAACTTCCACGATTATTTGGATGCCCCGGTCGTATGTTTGTCGTCCCAGGACGTGCCAACGCCGTATGCGGGGACACTGGAGGAGTGGACCGTGGTTCAGCCAGCCCAGATTGTCACTGCAGTTGAGCAGCTCTGCCGGTAGTTGCAGCAGCTGAAACAGTTGTGCACAACTAGAGGACCTGTAGTGCCTCAATGTTCAATCTATGCTAGTTTGCAACTTTGCCTTGAAGTTAATTTATGTTTGGCTTTTTGCTAGGCGGTTTCTGCTGTTAAAGAGAACTTGCAGTGGTTGATTTGGTTCTGGTGTTTGTTTTTATTCTTTATTTAATGGTAGGTATGATCTTTGTTTACGAACCTTACACTGGCTGGCTGCGAGTGGGAGCGAGAAGAATACAACTGTGTTACAAGATTATCTGTGCCATTTGCCTGTAATTCTGACATTGACATATTGGGATGTCGGATACAACAGAAATCAGACATGTGTTGAGAAATAATCCCATTTTGTTTTTGGCTATTCAATAAATAATCCTATTTATTTGTTCTCATTTATATTATTGTATTTATGTGGAGACCCTTTTTTGCTTATCTCAACAAACATGCATTAATTTTTGGAAGAAGGAAAATATCATGAACTAAACATATGTCTAAATCTTAGTTATTAAATATGAGTACGCATATATATCATTCAATTATACTTATATTTTAATATATTTTTTTTAATTCTAGGGATTGATTAGGATTACGACTAAAACTCATAACATGAGTTTTTATTTTTTATTTTTAATTAAAAATAACAAGAAGTGACTCAAATTTATAATTTATAGGCTAAAATTGTAATTTAGACCAGCATATAAACAATTTTACCCTTCCTTTTAAAAATCACAATGTTATTGTTAAAAACAAAGGTAGAATGATTCTTTTTTGCCTCGTTTGGCATTTGGCACAAGCTGATTGGTCGGAATCACCACGGTCTGCTAAAAAAATGCTTATGGACGCGGAATCTTTGTGACGTTCGATCAAATCGAACGCTTCGTTCCAATTAGAAAAATCGAACACTTTCTAGTGCCACCGAATTCGAAAGTGGATCACAGCCGCAATCAACGGTTTCGATTCGCGGATCCCAAAGATGCGGAGTACTGTTACGACTACGTTTCATCGTCATTATCATCTCACCATCGCTTCTTATTCTTCTTCTCACTCTGTCTCGCTCTGTAGCAGTACTTTGGAATACTTGTACACACTTGATAGATACTTGTATTAGGTATATATTTGATCACCATCTGGTTCCGTTTCTGCTTTTGAATCCTTTTGCATCTAATACTTTGGTTCGGCATGATCGAATTGAACTTAAATTCTTGATTATTTGCTATTCTAATTGACCATATTTGTCTTGGCTCAGTGGCTCAGCCCTTGTACCCACCTATATGGGCACATAGGTATGCAATAGTACTAATTTCTTTCCTGCATTGAGCATGGAACAGTTTAATCTAGTTATCGAGTAAAGAAGTTTCCATTTTTGTCAAGTTGTTATCAATGCCTAGACTAAACTGTTCTTGGTTATCAATATCGTACCCGTTAATCGCTCTTTTGTTTCTTTCATCTGTAGTCCTAATGTCTCTCATTAATTGTTGTCAACTTCTTATGTAGCTTAGACCGTAAAAGGCATGGCTTACCTTTTCTCTTTGCGAAGCATATATTAGATTTTAGTGAATCAAATTTTTTATTTTTTGAAAACAGGATGCATGTATGATTAAACAGTCTATGTCAGGGAGCTTAGCTTAGAAAAAGGGTTATAGTTTTATACAGGGCTAGGCAGAGTGGGTTTGCTTTAGTTAAACGTTGTTACTTGTACTTCTGGTTGCCAAAACTCAAAAGGTGTTTGTATTGCACGAGGCTCCCCGCTTTATGAGGGTTGGAGAGTCATATTTGTAACTAGCCTGCCCCCTTGCAAGTCTTAAGAGGTTGTTTTGACAACTCAAATCCTTGACCTTCGAGTCACAAAGGGGCGACTTACCATTGATGCCAAAGCTTGCCCTTCTCTGGAGTCTGATTGCCAAAACAAACTAGAAATTGGAAAATTGTTGTATGCGTTATTTCAGTCTATTAGGTCTCGCGTCAAAGCTTTTATAAGGTGGGTTTTGGTTTTTTGTTTGACAGGCCAATCTTGAGTCTGCAAACCCATTTTACTGGTATGGATGAAGAAATTGTTAACTATATTGTCCTTTAAGGCCAGTGTTCCTACCTACGAGCACTTGCAAACTCACCTTAGATGAAATACAAACTATGGTAGATGAGTTATCCATTCGTTTTCTGTTTAGATGTCCCTGTTGGAAACTCTCTCTAGTGGAGATTTAGCCATTGTTCATGAAACATCGAAGAATGTTGGTGCATCAGGGTACCCAATTTTTACATCTCAAGAAAGCAAGAGAAAATTTTCTGCTTTGGATTTTCATGAAGTTGAATATTTATGAAGCATTCTTTAGCTCTGAATGGTTCCATTCTTTTTAGTTTTTTATTTTTTCTCTCTAGTTCTTGCCAATGTGCATTCAATTTATTCCTTTGACGTATATGACCTACCAATCCATACAGTTCTTGTAGCTTACCAATATTTCCACCTTATTTTTCTCAGGTATGCTTCCCATCCCTATTGCTTCATCTATTGGAACCTCTTGGTTTTTAAGCCTTCAGACTATATGTTCTAGTATAGGGTGACCATTGATAGCAGAAATAAGGTTGCTCTTTTTGTGACTAGAAGATCACGAGTTTGAGTTGTGGAAACATTATTTTTACAAAGCAAGGGTAAAGCTATGTACAAAGATGACCCTCTCCCGAACCTTGCAAAGTAGGGAATCTCGTGTACTGGGAAAACACGTTTATTGCATACTATTGTAGAAAGTTTCTCTTGTAGAATCTGTACCTGGACAACCCATCTTGAAACCCTGCATAAGTATTAATCAAAAGTTAATTATCTTTATGCTTTGTTGTTGTTGAAGAAAATGAGGCAGCTCAATTGTAGCCTTTGTTCTTATAACATTTTTTTCTTGTATGCTGTGTTTGTATTATTAAACTGTGATTCTGGTTGTAGAGGATTGTTAGTTATGATATGTAGGCATAGTAGTCAAGGGTATATATATTCAATAGCCTTTCTATTGTAATGTGTTGAGAATCATTTTATTTTTTTAATCAGTTTGGACGAGGTTCTACTTCTTTTCAAACCTTCTGTTTTCATTTTGTTTCATGGTATTAGAGCCATCGCGACTTGCATCCATGGCTTCTCATGATTCGACCTCATCTTCTTCCTCCTTATCCTTTGTCGCTTTGTCAGATTTTGCTTCTGTGTCTAAAGCATTTAGTTTTGTTCCTATAAAACTTGATTCGAATACTTACCTCTACTGGAAGGCACAAATCTTAGATACAATTAGGGCTTCTGATTTGTTGTCGTTCATAAACAAAACGAATCTACTGCCTAAATACGTTCAATCTGATGATACTGAGCTAGTTGTCAATCTTGATTTCCTCAATTGGATGCGGTCAGATCAACTTCTCCTAAGATGGCTATTTTCGACAATTGATAAGGAGGTAATCGGTCAAGTTATTCACTGTGAATCTGCAACAGAGGTATGAACTACTCTTGACAATCTGTTTTCTCGCCAAACTGTTGCTCGATCCTTTCAGTTGAAACAACAACTTAGGTCGATTAAGAAATGTGACATGACGGTGACTGACTATATTCTAAGAATCAAAACTATTAATCATGCGTTAGTAGCAATTGGAGAACTGTTAAATGATCAAGATCTGTTAATGACTGTTTTGCATGGATTAGATGAGGATTATGACACAATTGTTAGCTTAATTACATATCAAATGAATGAGATTGATCTTGAGAAAGTTCAGTATCTTTTAATGATGCATGAACAGAGGTTAGCTGCAAAGAATATGCATATGTCTAGTACAATGCATAAATTTGATTCTATTGCTACTATGAATGTTAACTATGCTTCACAACAGACTAGAAATAGCAATGTGAATAATAGTAGAGGTGGTTTTCAAAATAGAGGTGGTCGAGGAAATGGTTTTAGAGGAGGTCGAGGCAGAGGCCAATTTTCTGGAAGGAGATTTTATTGTCAACTCTGTGGAAAACTTGGACACTTAGTTGATCGATGTTATCATAGATTTGATAGCAATTTTCAACGTCCGTCTTTTGGTAAAGGTGGAAATGAATCCAGTTCTCAGGCTTTCGTAGCTTCTCATGAGGGTAATGGAGCTTTCTTGATAGACTTAGGGTTTGCACCTGAGACTCATCATGGTTTATACTCTCCACATTTGAATGAGCAATATCCATCTTCTTCTTCATCATCTTATCAACTCGGCGATACTTCTTGGTGTGTAGACTCTAGTGCTACAAACCATATCACCTCTAGCCTTCACAACCTTTTTCTTCATACTCCCTATGGTGGAAGCGATAAAGTAGCACTAGGAAATGGTAAGGCTCTTCCTATTGCTAATATTGGAACTGGTAATATCCTTACACAAACTAATCCTCCTTCTGTTCTTTCTTTATCTCAAGTTCTTCATGTTCCTTGCATGAAAAAGAATTTAATGAGTGTTTCACAGCTTACCAATGATCATAATGTCATTGCTAAATTTCATTCTATTTTTTGCTTGATTAAGAACAAGATCTCGGGCAAGGTGCTACTTCAAGGAGTTCTTAAAAATGGTCTCTATCAGCTGGATCCAACATTTGTTCATGCTGCATCGTCAGCTGTTTCTAGCTCTCCTATTGCTATTTTTCCCTCATAATCTTCAAGGCCTTCTAGAGAAATAAACCTATAGCATTCTAGAGAAATCATCAATAATTGACAGGAAGTATCGAGAGCCTCCATGAGTTAGGATTTGTGTTGGCCCCCACAAATCTGAGTGAATATAATCTAGGGGTGATTTGGATGAGTGTATAGTTGTTTTATTAAACTTTATTTTGACAATTTTTCCATAAATGTAGGATTCACACTTACTTAATTCAGTGAGCTGTTCTTAACCCAAAATTCCTTATTTGGCAAGTTCTTTGAGCCCTTGCTTATTTATATGTGAGATTCTTAAATGCCATAGCCTTGCCTAATTTTGGATATTGCTGGTTACTACTGTAGCTTCACCACTTAAGGTGGTTGCTTGCAGAAGGTAGATACCATTCTGCAACACTGCCTTCATGCATACTAATGATCCTTTAGATATTTTCAAGACTCCACCCTCACCCTTAAATTTTAGGCAATTCCTATCTAACTCACCAAGAGAAATCAAATTTCTCTTAGAGTTCCAGAACATACCTTATTGTAGTGAGGGTTCTATAGGATCCATCATGCATTTTTAATCCTACATCACCCACTCCTAGGACCTTACACTCATGGTCATTGCCTAGCAATATCTTTCTCCCATTTATTTCTTGATAATTTTTGCAGCCAATGCTTCTGTTACGACCCTAAGGAACCCCAAGGATATATTAGTAATACATGTCATGTGTTTTCCTTATTAGTTTCATTAGTTGTTAGCATCTTTAATTGTAAGCCTATAACAATTGTAAGCCTATAAACAGGCTTGAGTAATTAGAGGAAGTTAGCTTAATGAATGATTTGAATTCTCTCATTTTCCCTCTCCCAATTCTCCTAGTTCTCTCTCCCGTCTTTCTCTTCTTCCTCAACTTTGTCCGCTTTGTTCTTTCCTTCCCATCAGCCCTATCTTCCTTTAATTCTTACCAAATTCCTTCCTAGAATTTTAGGTTAGTATTTCAATAGAATGCTTTTCTAGGGAATACTCTGCTTCCTTCAATCAGATCGGAGATGAGAGCTATAAAGAGGAGCTCAACAAGTTGAAACAAGAGGGCTCAGTTATGGAATACCTAGTCGAGTTTGAGAAATTGAAAGCACTTGTGCTTAGTTTCCATCCAACTTTGACCGAGTCTTATTTTTTTTATCAAGATTCATTAATGGTCTTAACGATACGTTGAGGCCTATGGTGAGAATGATGTTTCTGGCCACGGTACAACAAGCAGCCGAGAAGGTTAGGCTGCAAGAGTTGGCACTGGAAGCCATACACCAAAATCATGGGCTGCTGCGCAAAGGATACCCTAAGAGCAGCCAACAGATTGAAGGAACTTCTAAGGCTGCTAATCAAGTAGTGCATGAAGCTAATGAAGTAGCAATGGAAGAGGAAGATGGAGTTCATGTAGCTGATAGGCTGATGAGGTCTTAAAAATGGGAATGATAGTTGCAAAGAATAAGGAAAAACCTGAATTGGATTAGACAATTCAGAATGACAAGAAAGGAAAGGCAATTGCTGAAGAAGAGATTGAGGTTCCACTTGAGGAAAAATCTATTGAAAGTGAGCCTTTGGTGTACTCTTGCAATTAGCAAGTAAAAGTCTCTCCACTTGAGGATGTCCTTACTGAAGATGAGGAAGGAGCTTCAAAGGCTAGATTTGGTGTTGCAGCAAGTAATAGTACTATTACTGTTGAGGAGTCATAGGTCAAGAAAATTCCAGCCGAAGAAACTAACCTTGTTGTTTTGAGCAATTTTGATCCTGAGCTATATGATAGTATTGTTGTCATTTCACCTGGTGTGGACCAGATTCGGATGATGAAGGAAGAACAGGTTGTTGCCATTTGGTTCAGGAGTTTTGATATTGTGGAAGAGGAGGTTACTGCCATCTGGTTTGGGAGATGTGACATTGGAGAAAAAGACGTGGAAAGGAAAAAGAAAAGGAGAATATGAGATAAGCATAAGAAAATGCGAAGCACAAACTAGATTGCTGAGGTTGGAATCGGCTAAGGAATGGGGTTAATAGCTGTCAATTCTTGGGGACAAGAATTATTTGAAGGGGTGGGGATTGTCACGATCCCAAGGAACCCTAAGGATATATTAGTAATACATGTCATGTGTTTTCCTTATTAGTTGTATTTTCTGTTGTTGTTGTTAGCATCTTCAATTATAAGCCTATAAAAAGGCTTGAGTAGTTAAAGGAAGTTAGCTTAATGAATGATTTGAATTCTCTCATTTTCCCTCTTCCAATTCTCTTAGTTCTCTCTCTCTTCTTCCTCAACTCTGTCCACTCTGTTCTTTCCTTCCCATCTGCTTTATCTTCCTTTAATTCTTACCAAATTCCTTCCTGGACCCTAGGCAAATCCTAGGGTCGTAACAACTTCTTAGGGGTTATATGGAATGAGCAGCCAGAATCCATGACCCATTCATTACTATCTGCTCTTTCAGAAACTACTAGTGCATCAACACTGTCATGCCCTAGTTCACACATATTCACACCCTCTTCTAAACTCTCCATATCAGATAGGTCTTTCTTTTTCTTAGGGCAATGTTTTTTAATGTGTCCTCCTTCATGGCAATAGTAACATCATATGGGATTCTTTCCTGTCCTAGACTTTGACCTTGATTTTCCTCTACTTCTAGGGTCTCTTCTCATGCTTCTAGACCTTACTAATAGGATATCTCTAGGGGTGGATTTTCCATCCAGTTTAAACCTCAATTCTTTTGAGTTGAGGGCACTTATTACGTCATCTAAGGACAACTTATCCCTGTCATGTTTCAGAATGTCTACAAAAGTCTCGTATGACCTAGGTAATGAGTGAAGTAAAACTAGTGCCTTGTCCTCATCATTGTATCTTACATCTATATTCTCAAGATCTAGTCAAAGTTTGTTAAATTCATCTATGTGATCTTGAAGTTTTTGATGATCTTGCATTTTAAATGTAAAGAACCTGGCTTTAAGGTAGAGACGGATGGACAGGGTCTTCTTTAGGCATAAACTGTCTAATTCCTTCCATATTTCTTATGTCGTCTTCATCTTGGATACTTCCCGGAAAACTTTGTCACCAAGACTCAATATTAGAGTGTTGAAGGCTTTCTTGGTGATCTCTTGCTTCTGTTCTGCCGTGATGGTCTTTGACATTTCCTTTTCCTCTTTCAGCGCCTCCTCAAGGCTAAGATTGTTGAGGAGGGTTTCCATCTTAATCTTCCAGAGGGAGAAGTCATTGTTACTGTCAAAATTTTCTATATCGTACTTTGATGAAGTTGACGCCATTTCTTCTTCTGGAACTCGTCTCCTTCTCTTAAGTTTCTTGATCGATAAAGACACCCAAGCTCTGATACCAAGTTATTGTCCCAATCTTCTGCCTCACTTAATCAAACACTCAACCCTCAAGATAATTGTAAACACTCCACACACGAAAGAAAGGAAAACAGAATATGGAAACAACTAAATATAAGAACACACACACACAAGAAGACATAAAATTTATCCTGGTTCAGTTCCCTTGCGAAAACCTACATCTAGATTGCCTTAGGCCTCTTCTCCACTATCTTGAATCACAAGGATGATTACATGCACTGTAGAACACTCTCTCACAGCCCTATTCCTGGGCAATACATAGTTAAACCCAAGATTTCAAAGCACTCGCCAACTTTTCTCTCACACGGCATATACTCGCATAGTTTTCCCAAGATATAATCAAAACAGAATGAGAATTAATGACCCCTTATTTATAAAACATAAGGGCGGACCAAACAAGACATAACCGATCAAACAACCTTGGCTGTTATAACTAACCAACTAATAGAAAGATGAACTATCGAATACATCCCTAACATAACTACCCTCCTGAGACTCTCTAGCTAATCTAATACAAATGACTTAATAGGTTGATTGAAATCCAGGAGACTTAGTATAGGGACCTCACTCATGGCTGTTTTCAGCCTTCCAAAAGCTTCCTCCGCCCTCTCACCCCAATGGAATTCCTCTTTTTTCAACAACTTTATCAGAGGCTTACTGATAATGCCATATGATGTTTTTCCTTTGTTATGGTTTTGATGATGAAAAACAATATTGATTTTATGTTGAAAAATTTGATTGGTGCATCTATCTTTCTTTTCAAGCACCAAAATGAAAATCAATTTATCATGAAAATTAATTTCATCCAATGCCAAAAATCTTCTCAAATATCTTGATGGCATTTGGAAAATCAAGTTTTAGTGTCAAAAGAATCATTTACTTTTGATGTATCATAAATGATTTTGTAGTCTTGAAAAATTGGAGCAAAATTTTTAATTAGCAGAGGACAAGCTGTCGACCGTTTTTGGTAATCGATTGATCGTTTTTGTCTTGTTGTCGACTACTTTTCAAGCCAGTCGACTAGTTCAATTGTTGCTCTTGGCCGTGTGCGATTGACCATTTCTACATCTAACCTGTCAACTGTTTCTTAGAACTTGTCGACTATTTTTGTCGTAGGTCTCTTTAACGGCTAGTTTTGCAAGCTCCAACAGCTATAAACAACTAGTTTCTTTTGAAGCTATGGGGATGCCTATAAATACAATTCAAGGAAGCACTTAAGAAGACCAATGGATGGAAATGAGTTGAGTTGAAATTACATATTGTATTCATACTTCTCAAAATTACTTGTGCTTTATTTTTCTCTCAAAAGGCTTTGTACTTAATTTGTATAATTTGATTTCAAGCCTTGTGTTTACTTTGAGAGATCATTGTAACTAAGAGTGTCTACTCTTAGATTTTCTCTTTTGTTCAATTCTTGTATTTTCCTATCTTATTGCTAGCAGGCCTACTTGTCTAAGTAGGAGGTTTGTAATTTCCTAATTTGTTGCTAGAGAACCTACTTGTTTAAGTAGAAGGTTTGTAATTTTCTAGCTTGTTGCTAGAGGGTCTATTTGGGTTCAAGTAGGAGATTTAGTGGATTGCTTGAAAATCCTTAGTGGGAGACAAGGGAGTGGATTAGTCTGGATTTAACTAAACCACTATAAATCGCTTGTGTCTCTCTATTGCTTTCATTCTTTATTTCATTTACTGTTCTAAGCAAATCCCCATATTTCCTCATTTGCATTAACTTTCTCATATTTAATCAAAAAGGATTTCAAGTTCAATAAAATTTTTAAAAAAATCCAATTCACCTCCCTCTTGAGTTGTGATGCCATTGTTATGCAATTATAAAACCATAGTCCTTAACAAACCTTTGGTAGTACCCGATAAGTCCCAGGAATCCCCTCAGGGCTTTCACATTAATAGGTCTTGGCCAAGTAGTCATGGCTGCTACCTTGTGGGGATTTGTGCTCACTCCTGCCCCCGAAATAATGTGGTCAAGATACTCCACTTGGGTTTGTGCAAATGCACATTTAGACTTCTTGATGCACAGCTTATTGAACATGAGGATTTGTAGAGTGGTCCGTAAGTGCTCTAAGTGTTTGGGAAAAGTAGGGTTATACACTAGGATATCATCAAAGAATACCAAAATAAATTGGCATAAGTAGGGCTCAAATATTTGGTTCATAAGGGCTTGAAAGGTTGTTAGGGCATTGGTCAATCTAAAGGGCATTACCAAGAATTCGTAATGCCCTTGATGGGTTCTAAATGTGGTTTTGTGGATGTCATTAGGGTGCATACGTTTTTGATGATATCTCAATCGAAGGTCAAGTTTAGAGAAGATTTTGGCTCCATGGAATTCATCCAATAAGTCCTCAATAATCGGTATAGGGAATTTATTCTTTATAGTGAGGGAATTGAGTTGGCGGTAATCAACACAAAACTGCCAACTACCATATTTCTTTTTTACTAGGAGTAAAGGAGAGGCATAGGGACTGGTACTTGGTCGAATGGTAGATGTGTGTGGCATATCTTTAATCATTCGTTCAATTTCAGCTTTCTGTTTTGGGGGGTATCTATAGGAATGAAGGTTAATTGACTCAGAATTTGGTTTTAAATTGATGGTGTGGTCTATTGGTCTTGGGGGTGGCAAAGCCTTAGGTTCCTCAAACAAGTCCCAAAATTCAGCTAAGAGTAAATTAAGAGAGTCTAGTTGAGTTACCTCCCAAGGAGTTTGTGCCGAATCTCTATAATTCAACACGAGCTTCCCAACATCCTTTGCTTCTTCCTCTAGTTTAATAGCATGTATGGAAAAAAGTTGGGCCACTTGCGTCCATTTGCTCTTGAACAATTTGTGTAGCCTCTTGCCTGTGATCAACTTACAGGTTCCTACCCCAGCATTGCCTGTTAGTAAACGTAGATAAGCCTCAAAATCTTCCCTTTGCATCTGCCAACAAAACCCTATGGATGCTGATTTGCACAGTACCTTCTATCCATTGGCTACTGTGACCGATAGGGGATGAGTCTCTATTTGGCTGCATTTCAACTTCTTGGTTGTCCCTTCATCAAGGAAGCTGTGAGTGCTCCTGCTGTTAATAAGTATCATCAAACTACTCTCTCTTGCTCTCTCTTCCACCTTGATGATCTTATTAGTGGTAACTCCCTTTAAGGCATGTAGGGAGATCTCCACCTTCTCCTCATTCTCCTTCTTCATCTTGATTGCATTCATCTTCTTCTTCCCCAGTATCATCTTTAGTTCCTTCCAACAGTAGCAACTGTCGTTTACATTGATGCTCAAGAGAGTACTTATCTCCGCATCTGAAGTAGAGACTTGCCAACCGCCTCTGCTCTATCAGATTTCCCCCAAATGCTTGAGAGGGTGCTAGGAGGGCCAACCCATTGTTCCTCCACTTTTACTCCACCCTCTGCTGCCTTAGGCATTACCTACCATCCCTTATTCACTCCCTTCTGCTTCTTCACTAGTGCCTTTATAGTTAACTCCTGTAATTTGGCACATTTTGTAGCTTGTTGGACCGTATTCGGTTGGAACATCTTAACAGTGGGGCGTATTTCTTCGTTCAAGCCGCTAATGAAGCTTGACATGAAGTATCCCTCCGTAAGGATAGGATTGGAGATCAACATGAGAGCCTTCAACTCTTCAAATCTTTGTTGATAGGCTTATATAGATCCCCCCTACCTCAGTTTATTGAACTCCTCCACCACATCTAACATCCCCTTCTCACCAAAGTGCTCGCATATTCCATCCACAAATTCCCCCTAAGAACACTCCTCCTTCACTCCACTTCAGCCTTGGTACCATGTGTCTCTCATGTCATTCAAATAAGTAGCCGCTAATGTTATCTTCTGTTGCTCAACCACATTGTAAAGACTGAACATCCTCTTGCATCGCCTCACCCACCACCTTGGGTTATGGGCATCGAATAGAGGGATCTCCATCTTAGGCATAGGCAAACCGATCTGATTTGATCCAGTTGCATTTCCTTGCCTCCTTACTCCTACATTCTCCTCCACCACTTGATGTTTCGTCTCCTACTCCACACATCCTTCGGATCTGAAGTTTCCTCCCTGGCCATTTAAGATTGGCTCAGATCTCTCCCTCGGAGGAAATTCAGGTGAGATTCTTAACTGAGTTTGGCGCGAGAGCATCATTACAAATTGTTGCATTTGATCCCTGAGAGCCTGACCCTGCCCTCTCATCTAATCCTTCAGTCTCGTAGTGTAACACCCCGCCTTCCAGGGCATTAGTATATGCTAGGATTTTTTTTTTTTTTTTTACATTAACATCAAACATAAATCGACAATTAATCCTCAACATAACATTTATTTAATAACACTCCCAAATATAACAAAGGAATGATACTATTTTTTTACATAAGCGGAAGCAAGATCAGAACCTCGAAAACATAACTTATGTGGGTACGTACATACTGTTCACCCAACATAGCATTACAAATAACATTAAACTCTAAACAGTACATCCGAATAAAATAGATTATTCTAGTCCCACATGGGACCCTCAAAATTTCCACCACGATCATGCCTCGACCACTTCCTTGCCCTTCCGACCGCTTGCCTCACCTGGAACGTGGAATATTCCAGGGACACAGTCCAATATTAGAAGATGAAATCTTCTAAGTGAGGGTTAGATAAACATGAATGAATGATGCATGATGCATGGACATTTATAAACATATACCCATAATGTAACTTCTCAGGCCTCCCCAGCCCGGCTAGGAATCCTAGGCAAATCTCGAACCTCTGCGGGATAGGCCTAACGTTATTCCCTCAACACCCTAGGGGAATTACGGCTACACTCTGAGGGTATCATCCCAATCCCATGCACAAGTTTCAATATGACAATAAACATCGTGTTGTGCATATATCACGTTTTCCCATGCAACAGTATATGAATAAAAATGATCATAATATAAGAAAATATCATGCATGGAAAGAAAATCATATCATATACGGGCTATAAGGACAAAACCACTCACCTTTTACAGATATCGGGATACCTCGAAAAATGTGAAACTTGCCTCGATTTGCGTGTCAATCTCGAATTTCGCACCAAATGACTCACCTCACTTCCCAAAGCACCCTAGGCAAGATATTTATTTAATTAATCAATAAAACCTATTTTTCCTCAATTTTCTTGCCTTTTTCTCCATTTTTCCTTTATTTTTCCTTACTAAAATCTCAAAATAAATACCTACACTTAATTTTCTCCAAATATTTTTACATAGAAAATTCTAAAATATTTTTCTAAGATATTTAAAAAAAATTGCACGAAAAACTAAGCTCGCACGCGCCCACACGCGCTGGCACGTGTTAGGGCGAGTGAGACTGGCGCGTGTGGCCCACGCTCCGGTCGTCTTCTCCGGCGACGGTCATGCCAAAAAATTGCAAAAGCTATACCAAATGAAAGACCTTAAAGAATCGATCCTAGGGGTACCTGTTTGGGCTCCAAAGGAGGTCGGAAAGGGCTCCAACGAAGGCCTCGAAGTCTCGGCCAGGCGGACTACCTAGGTTTCCGGCGAGCTTCGATTTCGCCTTCAAATCACCACCAAAATGCTTGAAATTCTCCATAAATGGCCTTCAACCTATGGGCAACAAAAGCCCTCTATTATTTCCTCTCAATTCGTTCGAAAAAGACGTCGATTTGAAGCTCTAAGTTTGATAATTTTCGGCTTCAAAGGGTTTTATTTATAGGCGATGGGGAACCCCGATTTGCTTTCGGCCGCCTTTCCCAACACCCTAAACGTTTCCCCCTCCCCCGGATCGACCCAAAATCGACCTCACCTGACCAAAATGTCGGGTTGCAGGTCGCGACATCGCGGCCTGCAATCTGGTCGGATTTTGTTTCAAAAATTCGACCACCTCGTGGCCCAACGACGGCTCTCGAGTGGTCGTTGGTCTTCCCCGACCATTGCCCAACCAATCCCCGTGCTCAAAACGGCCGGTCGGCGACCGTGCGTGGCCTGGTCGGAATCCATGGCTGTCTTTTTCAATTTTTTGCACTTTCACCCCATCAGATTTGGTTTTCACTATTTGGCCCATTTTCTCACAACCCCTAGACTTTCCTTAATTGCCATTAGGTCCCTTGAATCCTGATCTTTCAACTTCATCTTTGCAATTTTTTCAAAAAATGACATTTTGACCCCCTTCGGGCAACTTTGAAAAATTGCACTTTGGCCTGTTTCTCCGTTTTGGCTTTAAATCTACTCGTTTCTTCCTGAAACTTCCAAAGGGTTGTTCTACTTGACAAACCGAAGCTTCCCTTAGCTTTCGTTATCATTTCGGGAGTCTCCTACGAGAATTCGGTTTTACAGCCTAGACGGTAGCTGTATTTTAGCTGTACCGAAAACCGTTCCTGATTCCATTTCTTTCGGTCCTAAAAATCATGCCTCGATATGCTTATTAGAGGCATTCCTATTTCCTTAATCATTTAAGTTTTAGGGTACTCCCTTCGACTGATTCGGTAAACTTTTTGGGCTTTTCTGATACCGAATTTCCCCAAATTTCAATTTTTCCTTTAAAATAATAACCCAAAGTTCTTGGGTATTACATTCTCCCCTCCTTAAAGAAATTTCGTCCTCGAAATTTTCGTATTCTTACCTACTAAGACATCAATATCGGACTAACAATCTCATAAAAGGTATGACTTTTATCTCTTAGTCAAGCATTATCATTAATACTTTTGTAAACACATCAATTGCATCTCTAACATAAGTAAGGCCTATCGGGTATATTTGGTTTTTGAACAGAATATCCCATTGTAGCTCTCTACCGTCGGCCACATACATCAAGAATAGCCAATATTATCACAAATACAAACGTACTATTCGAAATCATCTCTTTATTTCACAACATTTTTGATAACTTTACATAGAAAATTACAAACATTTGCTACTTTCACTCTATTTCCTCGAACAACAGGGGATATTTTTCCCTAATCGTATCCTCGAGCTCCCACGTAGCTTCTTCCTCAGTGTGATTTCTCCATTGGATCTTTACCAACGGTATGACTTTATTCCTCAAGATTTGGTCACGCCAATCTAAGATTCGCTCGGGCGACTCTGGATAAGTCAAATCGTCTCTTAACTCAATTGCTTCCACCCGAATTTCTTGAGTCGGGTCCTGAATATGCCTCCGAAGCTGAGACACATGGAAAACATCATCAATGTTGGATAGGCTAATAGGAAGTTCTAGACGATAAGCCAACGGTCCAACTCGTTCTTTAACTAGATAAGGTCCAATAAATCGAGGTCTCAATTTACCTTTCTTCTTTCCCCGAGTTGCTAAGTGTTGAGGCGATACTTTTAGGTATACATGATCTCCTACCTCGAATTCCAAATCTCGCCTCCTTTTGTCCGCATAAGACTTTTGACGACTTTGTGCGGCACGGATTCTCTCTTGGATCTTTCGAATCTTTTCTGTAGTCTGTTGAACCAACTCTGGTCCCAATATTTGCCTCTCTCCTACCTCAGTCCAACAGATAGGTGATCGACATTTTCTTCCATATAAAGCCTCATAGGGTGTCATTCCTATACTGCTATGGTAGCTGTTGTTATAAGCGAACTCTACTAATGGTAGATGCTCTTCCCAGTTACCCTCAAAATCTAAGGCACATGACCTCAGCATATCCTCTAACGTTTGAATGGTCCTTTCAGACTGTCCATCGGTCTGCAGATGATAAGCCGTGCTAAGGTTCAATTGCGTCCCCATGCACTCTTGCAAGCTTCCCCAAAATCTTGAGGTAAAACTCGGATCTCGATCGGAGACTATGCTTACTGGTGTGCCATGAAGTCTAATTATTTCACTAATATACTGCTCCGCAAATTTTCGTACCGGCCTATCCATTCTTGTAGGCAAGAAATGTGCTGACTTCGTTAGCCTATCTACGATGACCCAAATTGCATCGTTGCCTTTCTGACCCTTGGGAAACCCTGTCACAAAATCCATCGTGACATGCTCCCATTTCCACTCTGGAATATCTAAGGGTCTCATAAGTTCAGCTGGTCTCTGGTGCTCGATTTTTACCCTCTGGCACGTATCACATTGTGCTACCTTCCTTGCCACACTTGTCTTCATTCCCGGCCACCAATAGATCTCTCGGAGATCTCTATACATTTTTGTAGCTCCTGGGTGTATTGTATAACGAGTTCTGTGGGCTTCGTTCAAAATTGTTAGTCTCAAATCCTTCAAGTTTGGCACGTAAATCCTTCCCTGAAACCTCAATATGCCATCATGCATTTTAAAATCAGATCTCTTAGGCTGGCCATGCTCGTCCACCCATAGACATAACCATTTGTCATCCACATATGCCTCTCGTATTTCATTCATCAAATCTAGCTGAACTACCATGCCAGCGATAAGGACAGACGATTCCTTGGGCACTACACTCACCGTCAGATGGCTAAAAGCCTATAACATTTGCCACTCACAAGCCATCATTCCGGCCATAGAGATAGGCACATTCCTACTCAGTACGTCAGCCACCACATTGGCACGCCCTAGGTGATATCGTATGGTGCAGTCGTAGTCCTTCAGAAACTCCATCCACCGTCGCTGCCTAAGGTTCAACTCCTTTTGCGAAAACACGTACTGTAGGCTCTTGTGGTCTGTGAACACCTCAAAGGTTTCACCATATAAATAATGTCTCCATAGCTTCAGAGCATATATCACGCCCGCCAATTCCAGATCATGAGTCGGGTAATTTACTTCATGCCTCCTCAACTGTCGTGATCCATACGCGATCACTCTGTCGTGTTGCATTAACACACAACCCAGACCTATTTTAGAGGCATCCGTATACACAACGAATCATTTGGACCCACCCGACGTTGCTAAAATAGGTGTCGTGGTTAATCTGTCTTTAAGTTCTTGGAAACTTTCCTCACACTTAGCAGTCCATTCGAACTTGACATCTTTTCGAATGAGCTTTGTCATAGACGCAGCTATCTTTGAAAATCCCTCTACGAATCTTCGATAGTAGCCTGCCAATCCTAAAAAGTTTCGTACCTCAGTCACATTCGTCGGCTACTTCCATCGCTAAACAGCCTCAATTTTTGTCGGATCTACCGAGATTCCTTCCTCAGAGATTACATGTCCAAGAAATGCAATTTGAGGTAGCCAAAACTCACACTTCGAGAACTTGGCATACAATTGATGCTTCCTGAGAGTTCCTAGCACCAACCTTAAGTGTTCTTCATGATCGCTCTCATTTGAGGAATATATCAATATATCATCTATGAAAGCAATCACAAACTGATCTAAATAGGGTCTGAACACCCTATTCATAAGATCCATAAATGCCGCTGGAGCATTCGTTAACCCAAATGGCATCACGAAATACTCAAAATGGCCATACCTTGACCGAAAAGCTATTTTTGGAATATCTTCCGGCTTAATCCTTAATTGGTAGTATCCAGACCTTAAGTCAATTTTTGAAAATATCTTCGCTCCTTTCAATTGGTCGAACAATTCATCGATCCTTGGAAGTGGATACTTATTCTTTATCGTGACTTTGTTCAACTGGCGATAGTCAGTACACATCCTTAAACTTTCATCATTCTTCTTTACGAATAGCATAGGCGCACCCCACGGCGACGTGCTTGGCCTAATGAATCCTTTATCTGTCAGTTCTTGCAACTTACTCCTCAACTCTCTCATTTCGGCCGGAGCCATTCGATATGGAGGAATCGATATCGGTTTGGTTCCCGGCACTAGTTCAATTGAGAACTCAATCTCCCGAGGTGGCGGTGGTCCTGGTAGGTCTTCCGGAAACACATCTTCATAGTCTTGTACTATCCGCACCTCCTTGATCTTTGGTACTTCTTTTTCTTCCAAACGAGCGTAGGCTATACATCCATGAGCTCCTTGGTTCATCAACTTTTCTGCCTTACTGGATGAGACTATGTTTCCATTTTTGGGGTCACCCTGTCCCCGAAACTTGACCCAGTCCCCTTCGGGTTTTTTTATGGTCATTACCTTTCTTCGACAATCTATATTGACGTCATATCTGGACAAGAAATCCATTCCTAGGATTACGTCGAAATCGTATACCTCTAGCAAAATTAGATTGACTTTAAATTGAGCATTACTTAAACTAATTTCGCATTCTTCTACCACTTTAGAGGACCTTTCACTTTTACCCATGGGCGTCGAAATTATCATCGGAGATTCCATAGGTTTAGTCTCTACCTCCAAACTCTCAGCCAAAGCATAAGACATAAATGAATGCGTTGAACCAGGGTCTTGATAGACCACCAATTCATTGGACATATCAAAGGCGTCCAAGGAATCAGGGATAGTTTGGGAATTAGTAAAATGAGCTGTTAGATGAGGGGTAGAGCTGGTATTGCAGGTTGTGTAACAACCTGCATGCACGGCTGACATTTCCGTTAGAGAATGAGAATAAGAGGGTGGTGGCAGAGGTGGGGAGGGGGTAGAGAATATTTTACAGAAAGTAGGAGAGATCCAGGGCCTCTCGAATTGCCCTGTTTTCCTTTCTTTCCGGCTGTAATCGGTTTGGACATTTTGCCTATTGAATCAAGCATTGTTACAGTTCTTAAGAGTTCTACCATTTTGGTATCAGAGCATTGCGATTCCAATGGTGAACTTAACGGATCGAGTGGGAGAATTAGAGAAAGGGTTGAATAGCGTACAACTAGGCGTGGACGCCATGAAGAGTGAATCGAATGCCATGAGAAGTGAGATTCGCTCGGTGGAGAAGAACGTTGCTTCCTTGTTGGAACAGTTCGAATGGATGAGAGCGAGATGGGAGGAGCAACAGCGAGAAAGGAAGAACAAGGAGAAATGCGGAGAACAATCACCTGGGGTAGGTGACTCGGAGGCGACGCCCGAGGCGGTTGGGAGGCGAGTTGAAACGGAGGGGGTTGAGGGTGGCTGGCGATCAGAATCTCGCGGACCCCGGCTGGAAATGCCGCTCTTCGATGGAGGCGACCCTGATGGCTGGATTTTCAGAGCCGAGCGATACTTCTTGGTGAATGGGTTGACTGATATGGAGAAGGTGGATACGACAGCTGTATGTTTGGAAGGACCTGCCCTCTCGTGGTTCTAGTGGGAAGAAAAAAGGCGGAGAATGAGAACTTGGGAGGATTTCAAGCTGCTATTGTGAAACCGATTCCGACCCACTCAAGAAGGGTCGGTAGAAGAGCGATTCTTAGCTCTTCGGCAGAGGGGGGCTGTCTCGGACTACCGCCAAAGCTTTGAGGCACTGGCATCGCCTTTGGAGAATCTGCCAGAAGCGGTGCTGGAAGGGCACTTCATCAACGGTCTCAATCCGGAGATCAGGGCTGAGCTGAGGGTGTTGAGGCCAAGGTGTTTGGAGCAGATGATAGACCTGGCGCAATGAATAGAGGAGAGGAACCTGGTGCTCTGGGGAAGTGTGGCTGGACCGGCTTCGAATAGAGGTCAGTCCGCTTCTTTCGCTGTTCCAAATTACCAGCGTGGGGGACCCCAACTCCCAGCCCAACCTGCTCCTAAATCTGTGGCAGCAAACTCTCCCTATCCATTTCGACCCCAAAACAGTGGGAGAGTGATTAACCAGCCTTGGAAACGGCTTAGTGAGGCCGAATGGAAGTCCAAGCGAGACAAGGGTTTGTGTTTTAGGTGTGGCGAAAAGTATACAATCGGCCACAAGTGTAAGAAGAAAGAGTTGCAGGTGATGATGATTTATGATGAAGAAGTAGAGGAGAAGGAGCAGTGGCTAGAAGATGATGAGACCAACCAGTGCCTCAGCCAAAAGAGGGAGGAAGTAGGGGAACCAGTCCAAGGGGGAGAGGTTATTGAGCTGTCCATGAACTCTGTGGTAGGATTGACAACACCCCAAACGATGAAGTTAAAAGGAGAGATAGAGCAACAGCCAGTTGTGGTCCTGATTGATGGAGGAGCAACCCATAACTTTATTTCTGTGGAGCTGGTGCAGTTGTTGGGCCTAATTAGGGAAGAAACAGCCGGCTATGGTGTGATTATGGGAACGGGAATGGCAGTCCAAGGGGCTGGAATTTGCAAGCGGGTGAAGCTTCAGCTCCAAAACTTGCAGATTGTGGAAGATTTCTTACCTTTAGAGTTAGGAAGCTCGGATGTGATTCTGGGGATGAAATGGCTAGCAGCGGTAGGTAAGATGAATGTGGATTGGAATACTCTCACAATGAAGTTTCAAGTAGGAGACATGACTGTAACGTTGCAGGGGGGTCCTAGCTTGAGCAAGACCTTGGTATCCTTAAAGGCTATAGTGAAAGCATTTAAGGAGGAGGGGGAAGGAGTGCTGCTGGAATTGGGTACATTGGTAGCTGAAATTGGGGAAGATCCAAGGGCAGTTCTAGAACTCTTAAGGGGCGCATTGGCTGAATTTAGAGGAGTGTTTACTGCTAAGGAAGGGCTGCCACCAAGCAGGGATAGAGACCATGCCATAAACCTCACTCCGGGATCATCTCCGGTGAGTGTGAGACCCTACCGTTATCCTTATTTACAAAAGAATGAGATTGAGAAGCTAGTGGGAGAAATGTTGGCTGCGGGAATCATTCAACCCAGCTCTAGTCCATTTTCTAGCCCAGTTTTATTGGTCAAGAAGAAGGATGGGGGGTGGCGCTTTTGTGTTGATTATAGGGCCTTGAACAAGGTGACGGTCCCAAACAAATTTCCCATTCTGGTAATAGATGAGTTACTTGATGAGTTGCATGGTGCTAGGGTTTTTTCCAAACTTGATTTAAAATCTGGTTACCACCAGATTCGGGTTAGGCCCGAGGATGTCCTGAAAACAGCATTTAGGACTCATGAAGGACATTATGAGTTCCTAGTGATGCCTTTCGGATTGATGAACGCTCCAGCTACTTTTCAAGCATTGATGAATGAAATTTTCAGAGATTATTTGAGGCGCTTTGTGTTGGTGTTTTTCGATGATATATTGGTGTACAGCGGCAGTTTGGAGCAGCATGAACAACACCTAAGATGTGTGTTAAGGGTGTTATTGGACAACCAATTGGTGGCCAACAGCAAGAAGTGTGTGTTTGGGCAGCTGGAAATTGAGTATTTGGGCCATGTTATTTCTTATTTGGGGGTTTCAGCTGATAGTAACAAGGTGCAAGCAATGATAAATTGGCCTACTCCAACAACGGTAAAGGATTTGAGGGGGTTTCTTGGGCTTACGGGGTACTACCGACGCTTTGTGAGAGACTATGGTAAGCTTGCTCGGCCTCTAACTGATAAATTAAAAAAAAACTTCTCGTGGGATGCGGCTGCTGAAGAGGCCTTCCAACAACTCAAGGTTAAAATGGTATCCTTACCCGTTTTAGCCTTGCCCGACTTTGAGAAGCCTTTCACCATTGAAGCTGATGCCTCGGGGCATGGAATGGGGGCTGTTTTGATGCAAGAGCAGAGGCCAATCGCTTATTTCAGCCAAGCATTCAGTCAGTTGGGGAGTAAGAAATCTGTTTATGAACGAGAACTCATGGCCATAGTGTTTGCGGTGAAAAAATGGAGGCACTACTTGTTAGGCAGAAAATTTTTTATTATAACGGATCAAAAAAGCCTCAAGTTCTTGATGGAGCAACGGGAGGTAAGTCCGGAATATTTGAAATGGATGGTGAAGTTGATGGGTTACCACTTTGAGATACATTATAAGGCTGGAAGGGAGAATATGGTGGCTGATGGGCTATCCCGAATCTGCCACACAGCAACTTTGATGGCTTTGACAGTGCCTAGAGTGGTCCAATTGGAGCAGGTGGCAAGTGAGGTAAACACTGATGCAGGGCTGCAAAAAATTATCCAAGAATTACAAGGTGACCCCTCCTCCCATCCTAATTTTCAGCTAGTGGACAAGCACCTCGTATACAAGGGACGACTTTACTTACCCAAGGGATCCGCACTAATTCCGTTGATACTCCAAGAAGGGCATGATGGGAGCATAGGAGGACATTCGGGATTTTTAAAAACTTACAAAAGGGTGGCGGCGAATGTCTATTGGCCAGGTATGAAGAAGGATGTGCACCGGTATGTCAGTGAGTGTTCTACTTGTCAACAAAACAAATATATAACCTTGTCACCGGGCGGACTGTTGCAGCCACTACCAATTCCAAACCAGATTTGGGATGACATCGCCATGGATTTTATTGAAAGACTTCCAAAATCTAACAAGGTAGACTCAATCTTGGTCGTGGTGGACCGACTAAGCAAATACGGGCATTTTATTGAACTTAAACATCCGTTTACAGCTGGGGAGGTGGCTGTAACTTTTATCAAGGAGGTGGTACGGCTCCATGGGGTTCCTAGATCCATTGTGTCGGATAGAGACAAAATCTTTATGAGCAGATTTTGGGAGGAGATCTTTAGGCTGCAGGGCACCAAACTCAAAAGAAGTACCGCTTATCATCCACAAACGAATGGGCAAACTGAGGTACTCAACCGGACTTTGGAAACCTACTTGAGATGTTTTGCTTCTTCCAAACCAAAGGCCTGGTTCACTTGGTTACCATGGGCTGAACTATGATACAATACTTCCTATCACACAGCTGCTAAATTAACTCCCTTCCAAGTGGTGTATGGGAGGGAACCGCCTCCCTTAGTGAGGTTTGAGAAGGGAACTACCCCCAACTCGATGGTAGAGCAGCAGATGATAGAAAGGGATGAGGTCCTAGATGAATTGAAGGTGCAACTTTTGAGAGCACAAGCCATAATGAAGAAGAGAGCAGATGGGGGAAGGAGGGATGTGAAGTTCCAGGAAGGCGACTTAGTGTATTTGAAATTAAGGCCGTATCGGCGAAGATCTTTGACTGCCCGTGCAAATGAGAAGCTAGCGGCACGCTATTATGGCCCGTTTGAGATTGCGAAGGAGGTAGGCCCTGTGGCTTACCAGCTGAAACTGCCGCCGCATTGTCAAATCCACCCAACATTTCACGTGTCCCAACTACGGGAGGCAAAGGGGGCAATGAGGGCCACAAGGGAGCTGCCTGCACAACTTGCTGAAGATCTGGAAATGGTGGTGGAACCCTCAGCGGTGCTAGGAGTGCGTCCAGGGAAGGGTAGGGGCATGCAAGGAGCAGAAGTGCTGATTCAATGGAAGGGCCTGCCACCATTGGAAGCCACTTGGGAGCCCTACTCAGTGATCCAACAGCAGTTTCCATCTTTCCACCTTGAGGACAAGGTGACAGTTGGGGGAGGGAGTATTGATAGACCACCGATTCATTGGACATATCAAAGGCGTCCAAGGAATCAAGGATAGTTTGGGAATTAGTAAAATGAGCTATTAGATGAGGGGTAGAGCTGGTATTGCAGGTTGTGTAACAACCTGCATGCACGGCTGACATTTCCGTTAGAGAATGAGAATAAGAGGGTGGTGGCAGAGGTGGGGAGGGGGTAGAGAATATTTTATAGAAAGTAGGAGAGATCCAGGGCCTCTCGAATTGCCCTGTTTTCCTTTCTTTCTGGCTGTAATCGGTTTGGACATTTTGCCTATTGAATCAAGCATTGTTACAGTTCTTAAGAGTTCTACCAGGTCTATCAATGCATGAACAGGGGTATCCAATATGAAGAGCGTACCTTGGACGACTGTCGGATTTGTCCCCACATCTTCCTTGGTGAGGTTGTAGACACGTCCCTGACGAGTCCCACGAGCCTCTTCTACCTTTTCAATTGGCCCATTAGCTTGTCCGAGTCTTAGCCTCTTCGGGCAGTTACTTGAGTAGTGGCCTGTTTGATTACACTGAAAACACACCACCCTTGACAGATCTTTCGTTGGAGGCGTCTCCTTTCTTTTGCGGCAATCCCTACTGATATGCCCTTGCTTTCCACAAGAGTAGCAGATAGACGTTCCTGCTAAGCATTTTCTCTCTGGATGGTTCTTTTTGCACTTGAAACATGGCTTGCCACTTTGGGGATTTTTGTTTCCCGTTTTCTACTCTGGGTCCCTTTTTGCCTCCCCAGACCTAATCTGCTTTACCTGAAGAAGGTTCCTCTCTGTCGTTAAAGCTTTACTTAAAGCTTCTTCGTATGATTCAATTGACCAGGTGCTCAGAGCCTGCAACGAATCCACTTTGAGTCCCGACATGAACTTTTGTGCCTTCTGCCATTCGTCGGCATCGTACATCGGCACATACTTAATGAGCTGATTAAACTTGGTGTCGTATTGAGCAACCGACATTTCTTCAGTTTGCTTCAGATTTGCAAACTCCCAGCTCTTCTCTTACCTCCAGCTAAGAGGGAAGTATTTATCATTGAAGGCTTTCTTAAAGGCCTCCCAAACTGATGTTGGGGTCTCATCAGTTTCAGATCCATGCCTCAAGCGGGCCCTTTGCAATGCTCGCTCTGCAGTCTGCCACCATTTCCCAGCTTCTTCTTCTAGCATGAAGGTGGCGCAGTTTAACTTGTCCTCGTCATTAAACTGGAGATGTCGAAACAACTTTTCCGTCTGCTCCAACCAATACTCAGCCATACTGGAGTCATCATTGGTTTTCCCCTTAAATGTTGGTGGTCGTTGTCGTCTGTATTGTTCCAGCACATTCTCTGTAGGTCTGGCTAGTTCTCCTCTCGTCGTATGGGTCAAGAGGTTTTCTATAACCCTCTCGATACGATCCAAACGTCCTTCAGGAACTGTTGACTTCGTCACTGGTTCGTCTGTCCTGACGCTACTACTGTAGCGGCGATTACCACTACTTCTTACGTCTTCTATTCCCCGATTGGGGCTCATAGGAGTCATGTTTCTTTGTTGTCTCGTTGTTACCATCTGAAAAGGCAAGACAAGACAAAATCTCATTCCACGAGAATTTCTTTCAACAGGAAATTTCTTTTTATATATATAACATGATATATAACATCGTTTTATGAGAAACACAAAGCACACATCTAAAACATTAGTAAGCGAAGTAAATCGTCCACGATTCTTTTTATGGGTTGGCTGGCTTCCAGACCCAAACATCATCGCTTATTGTATCGTCCTCAGACTCGACCTCGGGTCCTTCGAGGTCATCGTGCTCGGTCACTCCTTCCTCTTCTTCATCGTCCGAGCTAAGGTAACCGGCGCCCATTATTTCGGCATCGGCTGACACCATATCTTCCCAATCTCCTTCGGACTCGGATGTTTCGTCTTCCTCCGGATCTTCATCCTCGAGCATGTTTAGGGCATGATCACGGAACTGCTGGCAGAAGAAGAATAAAGATGCATAGTTGTCTTGGAGGTAAAGTCCTTCAGCCAGGTCTCTCCATACTCCTTCCATATGATTTATCAGGAAATTAATTTGGGCAGTCATTAGGGTTGGCTGTACAAAACTGCTTGGCGGCACATCCCTTAAAATCCCTTCGAGGAGGTCCAAGCGACCGAAAACATCTACCACTATTGGCTCGTTATCTGCCCAACGGCTGATCCAATGCGTCACCCAGAATTGCTCAAGATAGTTGTTTTCCATGTTGCATCAAGAAACCAATTAGATTTTCTACTATTCACCGAGAACAGTAGCCATTCAGTGTTCTGTACAGAAATAGTACACCAGGTAAGTTCCCAGGAAAGAGTGGTGGGTCACAATGGACACACTTAAGTACCAAATCTTTCTTTAGCCAGAATTAGCCTAGACATGCACATCCCAGTACATCACACTTAAGTCATAATCTCTAAAGGTAGATTATCAATCTCCTAATCTATAGATAAGGATCTCTTAATCTAAGTTATCTAATCATCGAGTTCGTAAATTCCTAAAGATCTAACCTGATTCTCCTAATAAAATTTTAGCTCTGATACCAACTGTAACACCCCGCCTTCCAGGGCATTAGTATATGCTAGCATTTTTTTTTTTTCATTTACATCAAACATAAATTGACAATTAATCCTCAACATAACATTTATTTAATAACACTCCCAAATATGACAAAGGAATGATACTATTTTTTTACATAAGCGAAAGCAAGATCAGAACCTCGAAAACATAACCTATGTGGGTACATACATACTGTTCACCCAACATAGCATTACAAATAACATTAAACTCTAAACAGTACATCCGAATAAAATAGATTATTCTAGTCCCACATGGGACCCTTAAAATTTCCACCACGATCATGCCTCGACCACTTCCTTGCCCTTTCGGCCGCTTGCCTCACCTGGAACGTGGAATATTCCAGGGACACAGTCCAATATTAGAAGATGAAATCTTCTAAGTGAGGGTTAGATAAACATGAATGAATGATGCATGATGCATGGACATTTGTAAACATATACCCATAATGTAACTTCCCAGGCCTCCCCAGCCTGGCTAGGAATCCTAGGCAAATCCTGAACCTCTGCGGGATAGGCCTAACGTTATTCCCTCAACACCCTAGGGGAATTACGGCTACACTCTGAGGGTATCATCCCAATCCCATGCACAAGTTTCAATATGACAATAAACATCGTGTTGTGCATATATCACGTTTTCCCATGCGACAGTATATGAATAAAAATGATCATAACATATGAAAATATCATGCATGGAAAGGAAATCATATCATATACGGGCTATAAGGACAAAACCACTCACCTTTTACAGATATCGGGATACCTCAAAAAATGTGAAACTTGCCTCGATTTGCGTGCCAATCGCGAATTTCGCACCAAATGACTCACCTCACTTCCCAAAGCACCCTAGGCAAGATATTTATTTAATTAATCAATAAAACCTATTTTTCTTCAATTTTCTTGCCTTTTTCTCAATTTTTCCTTACTAAAATCTCAAAATAAATACCTACACTTAATTTTCTCCAAATATTTTTACATAGAAAATTCTAAAATATTTTTCTAAGATATTTAAAAAAAATTGCACAAAAAACTAAGCTCGCACGCGCCCACACGCGCTGGCGTGTGTTAGGGCGAGTGAGACTGGCGCGTGTGGCCCACGCGCCGGTCGTCTTTTCCGGCGATGGCCATGCCGAAAATTTGCAAAAGCTATACCAAATGAAAGCCCTTAAAGAATCGATCATAGGGGTACCTGTTTGGGCTCCAAAGGAGGTCGGAAAGGGCTCCAACGAAGGCCTCGAAGTCTCGGCCAGCGGACTGCCTAGGTTTCCGGCGAGCTTCGATTTCGCCTTCAAATCACCACCAAAATGCTTGAAATTCTCCAGAAATGGCCTTCAACCTATGGGCAACAAAAGCCCTCTATTATTTCCTCTCAATTCGTTCGAAAAAGACATCGATTTGAAGCTCTAAGTTTGATAATTTTCGGCTTCAAAGGGTTCTATTTATAGGCGATGGGGAACCCCGATTTTCCTTCGGCCGCCTTGCCCAACACCCTAAACATTTCCCCCTCCCCCGGATTGACCCAAAATCGACCTCACCCGACCAAAATGTCGGGTTGTAGGTTGCGACATCGCGGCCTACAATCTGGTCGGATTTTGTTTCAAAAATTCGACCACCTCGTGGCCCAACGACGGCTCTCGAGTGGTCGTTGGTCTTCCTCGACCATTGCCCAACCAATCCCCGTGCTCAAAACGGCCGGTCGGCGACCGTGCGTGGCCTGGTCGGAATCCATGGCTGTCTTTTTCAATTTTTTGCAGTTTCGCCCCATCAGATTTGGTTTTCACTATTTGGCCCATTTTCTCACAACCCCTAGACTTTCCTTAATTGCCATTAGGTCCCTTGAATCCTGATCTTTTAACTTCATCTTTGCAACTTTTTCAAAAAATGACATTTTGACCCCCTTCGGGCAACTTTGAAAAATTGCACTTTGGCCCGTTTCTCCGTTTTGGCTTTAAATCTACTCGTTTCTTCTTGAAACTTCCGAAGGGTTGTTCTACTCGACAAACCGAAGCTTCCCTTATCTTTCGTTATCATTTCGGGAGTCTCCTACGAGAATTCGGTTTTACAGCCTAAACGGCAGCTGTATTTTAGCTGTACCAAAAACCGTTCCTGATTCCATTTATTTCGGTCCTAAAAATCATGCCTCGATATGCTCATTGGAGGGATTCCTATTTCCTTAATCGTTTAAGCTTTAGGGTACTCCCTTCGACTGATTCGGTAAATTTTTCGGGCTTTTCTGATACCGAATTTCCCCAAATTTCAATTTTTCCTTTAAAATAATAACCCAAAGTTCTTGGGTATTACACGTAGTCAGTGATCTGCTTTCTTTGCTCCACAAATTCACAGCTCCATCGATCCTTCTCTCCACCAAATTCTCAAATGCTTCCATACGGTTTTGTATCCCTGCCACCGTCATTGTCACCTGTTGGAGTTGCGCCTCCATCTGCTTCATCCTAGTTTCGTTCGCCATAGCCCACTCTGATTGCCCTGGACTTGCTCTGATACCAAATTGTCATAATTCAATTTTAATAGAGGGAAATTCTCTCGCAATTCAGTGTAACGCCCCGCTTCCACTTACGGGTGCCACTTGTGAACAATCATCCGAACTGCTCACATGCCCGGCCATTTGTGAAGGGTGGACTATGTTTTAACACAAAACACCCTAGGTGAGAACTAGGGTTCATCATTCCCTTTCTCAACCCCAGGATCAACTAGCAGATTTGGGCTTTAATCATACCACACTTGGTTAATTAATTTCTATTAAGATTGCCCAATCATCATTTTTAATTCTTTTTCTTTCGAAGAATTCTGCCGGGCTTCATATAATTTAAAATTCCAAACACCCCATTGGTTTAACCAATTTCAAGGAAAAAATTCATAATTTTCATTTTCTAAAAATTTCGGCATTTATCTCCAAAAATGCCCGAAAAATCCCTTTATTTAGAAAATTCCTCTGAGACCCAAAATCAATCAAGAAATGCCCCAAAATTCCCATTTTTTTCAATTTTTTTTTAAAAAATTAACCAGCGAGGCCTACTGGCGTGCTCGGGGTCCGCATAGGGCCCCGTGGTGCGCTGGCTGCGCTGACGGGCCATAGGTCGCGCCTCAGCTGGCGGCCACTGTGGCCCCCTACAGGCCACCCGGTGGCCCTGCTGCTGCCTTCCACCACTTTTTTTTTTCTTGGGCTTTCTAACCAAAAATTTCCAGAATACAAATACCTTTTTTTTTATATCCCAAAAAGCCTTATTTCACAAAAGAACAATAACACCAAAATAAACCTCAAACATACTTCCAAAGTTCCCTTTCATTTCACAATTGAGGCTTACACAAGTCTCTTGATGCTTACATAACAAACATCCAAATAAAATACAACACATGAATCAAATACAACAAGAATAAGCTTTCCATAAGCCATACAATGTTCTTGGATCTTCATTCCCATGCATCCACATGCCATTGCATGTTGCCTTGATTTTTCCCATGTCTTTACAACCTATATGTGAGGGTAAAAATCTCATGAGCTATTAAGCTTAGCAAGGGTGCAATGACAATAAGCATGAATATGAATATAAAATGTGATGCCAATGCTTGCAATGCAACAAAGTTAGAGCTTCCATATCCTCACAACCACCTTGGTTTGAGGGTTTAATCTATCCTACCCCAAAACCTCATGGCCATAGGTCCTTGAACACAAACAACATGCCAATGCACACATATTTGCTCAAACCATACTTACAACCTTGCAAGCCACCATCCCATGAGGCTATCCCTTACCTTTTTCATTCTTTGAAGCTTTAAGAACCTCCTAGCTTCATTACCATCTCTTCTTCTTAAGAGATCCTTTAAACAAAATTTTAAAGAGACTAAGCTACCATTCAAGAGAAACAAAAGAATTACTAAACTAAGGAAGAGTCTTTACCTTGATCTTCTTCCTTTCCTTTCCTTCTTCTTTTCTTCTCCCATTCTTTCTTTTATCTTCCATTCTATTCTTTCTACAAATGGCCAAAGGAAGACAAGTCTTCCTTACTTGCCATTATATATTAGTTCTCCATTTTTCAAGAATGAATCTATACCATTCACTAAAAGCACAATCCATGTGCTTAAGGAGGACTAAATCTCAACCATCTATCTCTTTAGATTAAATTCCTCTCTCTTGGAAGAAGCACAATCCATGCCATTTCCTCTCTTTAAATCCCAACCCCTTGGATCCATTCTCTTTTCAAGAATAAATCTCATCCATTGGATTTTCTTGAATTTTTCATTTCTTTCCCATTTATTTAAATAAGACTATTTTCATATTCATCACATGAGAGACATAATCACTTTCTTTTTCTTTTAAATAAATCCCACATTTTCTAACCATTAATGGTGACCATTTACCATTTTCATTTGGATTTTCTTTTTAATCCAACACCATCATTACATGAATGACTAATACCATTAACATTTAGATTTATTTAATCCCACCATTTTTACTTGAACAAGATTTTGCCAAGTGTCATCTCTAGACACTAACCTTAGCTTTCAAGTTTCCATCCAAGCCATCCATGTGGCATCACCACATTTATTCACCAATTTAGGGAAAAATCAATTATTTCTCATATAATTGAATATTCTCAATTTCCCCCATTTTCCATAATTTAAGTCCTTTATGAAATTTCACTCCAAATTACTAAAATGCCCTTTGTGAAATATTAATCCCATTTATCTCCACATAAATACAAAAATGAAAAATTAATTCACTTCCATTCTTAATTCCACCTAGGAATTATTTTCAATTTACTAAATTACCCTTTATTGAACTTCACTATCCAAATTACCAAAATGCCCCTCTCATAGGGCACACCATTATTCTCAAAGATCCATCACCTTCTTAAGGGCATTTTTGGAAGTTTCCCACTTCCTTTCTCATTCTGTTAACACCAGCAACACTGAGTGTTACATTCCACCCCCTTTAAAAGAATTTCGTCCTCGAAATTCATTTTAACATACTTTTCTGCCAAAGACAATCACATTCTCGGGCTATTCACCAAATTTCCATGCTCGAGAATCTCATAGCCTAACCATTTCTCAACTTTACCTCAGGAGCTATTCCCACCTCAAGACTTCGCTTAGGCTTTTGGTCCTCTGACTTTCAAGGACATTCATCAACCGAATACCACTTTGGCTTCTCGCCAAACCGCACCATTGGTTGCTGGCCATGCTTACTGCAACGATGTCCATCTCCTGATGGATTTCCTCTGCCTTGAAGCATCGCTTTGCAATCCATTTCCCATTTTCCCATCAACCGAAACAAACATGCGTTAACATTGCATCACTGATCAGTCTACCACGATTTTACGCTGATCACACATGGCAACGTTTCCCATTGCCAACCACACATGGCCACGATTTTACGCTGGTCTAACCAACAACGTTTTAACACTGATCATCCGCCGCAATGTCACTTCTAGTGCCCACAAGACACTCTGACACCCATTCCACCATGGCATACCGCCATTAATCACATGCATGCATAGCTTGAGTAGATTCTCATGGCAACTTCTCATTACCGATCAACTAACCATGCTAGCACTACATGGGAAGCAACCATTTGGCCCATCCAGCCAAATTCGACCATTCAATACATGATCTACTACCTTGACCAATCGACCTTCCTTTATCGATAGGATTACGCATATTCGACATACCCAACACCTTGCCAGGCAATTTCACATTTCAACCATACGTGCACTACCCGAGTCCACCTCGAGTTTGGCAATGCATGTACCATTACATTCTCACCTCGAGCTTAACCATGCTTAAGCCACAACCTTCTCCCAACCAGGAGTTCTTCGCATAAGCACACCGAGATACTTAGGCCTTTCTTACTAGCCGATACTACTTGCTAATAAGGGTCTCATACCTATACCAGGGAACTCTTCACAGAGCAACCCCCCTTCAATTTTTCACCCAATTTCAGCTTTCACGAGCATGTCCCATGCTAGGCCTTACTTTGGCTATTAAACCCTACCACGAGTTAGGGATCCTACTATTGCGCTTAAAGGCATGGAACCATTAACTGGCCCTTATCATCACCCATGGTGCGTGGCATAAGTGATCGACTCATTACCATCTACACAATTACTTATTGCATCGCACCTGTAAGATGACTCGTGCCTTTGGTCCCATACCATAACAAGCTAATATGGTTACACCCCTCTTTGTAGTGATCTTCTAGCCAAATTCACTCGCCCAGCTTTAATTTCATTGGGACTTTTCAAATCCCACCATTTCTCGACAGAGCCTCCTACTCTAGAGGCATGAAACTTTTCGGCCATCCTAATTAGGTTCATTCTCAATTCACAATAGGCACCTGACTTAAACCATGCATAATGGCTCTCCTTGTCCTCCTCAACAAAGACAATACCAGGACAACAACGAATTTCCTTCCACGGTCGTTGCATCTCAACTCTCACAAATCAACTTAACCCACACAACCTTTATCTTAGATTAGCTTTTCTCTACCACCTTTATAATACCCAGAAACTTTGGGTTATTATTTTAAAGGAAAAATAGAAATTCGGGGAAATTCGGTATCAGAAAAGCCCGAAAAATTTTCCGAATCAGTCGAAGGGAGTACCCTAAAGCTTAAATGATTAAGGAAATAGGGATGCCTCTAACGAGCATATCGAGGCGTGATTTTTAGGACCGAAAGAAATGGAATCAGGAACGGTTTTCGGTACAACTAAAATACAGCTGCCGTCTAGGCTATAAAACCGAATTCTCGTAGGAGACTCCCGAAATGATAACGAAAGCTAAGGGAAGCTTCGGTTTGTCGAGTAGAACAACCCTTCGGAAGTTTCAGGAAGAAACGAGTAGATTTAAAGCCAAAACGGAGAAACGGGCCAAAGTGCAATTTTTCAAAGTTGCCCGAGGGGGGTCAAAATGTCATTTTTTGAAAAAGTTGCAAAGAGGAAGTTGAAAGATTGAAACTCAAGGGACCTAATGGCAATTAAGGAAAGTCTAGGGGTTGTGAAGAAATGGGCCAAATAGTGAAAACCGAATCTGATGGGGTGAAAGTGCAAAAATCGGAAAATCCATAGCCATGGATTCCGACCAAGCCACGCACGGTCGCCGACCGGTCGTTTTGAGCACATGGATGGATTGGGCAATGGTCGGGGAAGACCAGAGACCACTCGAGTGCCGTCATTGGGCGTCGGGGTGGCCGGATTTTCAAGAAATCCGACCAACAAAAGCTGGTCGCAATGTCGGCACATGCAACTCCAATTTTTGGTCACTTGAGACCACCTCAAGGTCGATCCGAGGAAGGTATGAATGCCTAAGGCCATGGGTAAGCCGTCCAAGGCCATTTGGTAGCTCAAAGATCGCCTATAAATAGAGGACGAAGAGGCCGAAAATATTCAAACTTGGAGCTTCAAATCGACGCTTTTTTCGAACGAATTGAGAGTAAATGATAGAGGGCTTTTGTTGCCCATAGGTTGAAGGCCATTTCTGGAGAATTTCAAGCATTTTGGTGGTGATTTGAAGGCAAAATCGAAGCTCGCCGGAAACCTAGGCGGTCCGCTGGCCGAGACTTCGAGGCCTTCGTTGGAGCCCTTTCCGACCTCCTTTCGAGCCATAAAAGGTAACCCTGTGATCGATTCTTGATAGGCTTTCAAATGGCATAGTTTTTGCAATTTTCCAGCATGGCCGTCGCCGAAGAAAACGACCGGCGCGTGGGCCCCACGCGCCAGTCTCACTCGCCCTAACACGCGCCAGCGCGTGTGGGCGCATGCGGGCTTAGTTTTTCGTGCAATGTTTTTTAAAAAATCTTAGAAAAATATTTTAGAATTTCCTGTATAAAAATATTTGGATAAAATTAAGTGTAGGTATTTATTTTGAGATTTTAGTGAGGAAAAATAGAGAAAAAGGCAAGAAAATTGAGGAAAAATAGGTTTTATTGATTATTTAATAAAATATCTTGCCTAGGGTGCTTTGAGAAGTGAAGTGAGTCATTTGGTGCGAAATTCGAGATTGGCACGCAAATCGAGACAAGTTTCACATTTTTCGAGGTATCCCGATATCTGTAAAAGGTGAGTGGTTTTATCCTTATAGCCCGTATATGATATGATTTCCTTTCCATGCATGATATTTTCTTATGTTATGATCATTTTTATTCATATACTGTTGCATGAGAAAACGTGATATATGCACAACACGATGTTTATTGTCATATTAAAACTTGTGCATGGGATTGGGATGATACCCTCAGAGTGTAGCCGTAATTCCCCTAGGGTGTTGAGGGAATAACGTTAGGCCTATCCCGCAGAGGTTCAGGATTTGCCTAGGATTCCTAGCCAGGCTGGAGAGGCCTGGGAAGTTACATTATGGGTATATGTTTACAAATGTCCATGCATCATGCATCTTTCATTCATGTTTATCTAACCCTCACTTAGAAGATTTCATCTTCTAATATTGGACTGTGTCCCTGGAATATTCCACGTTCCAGGTGAGGCAAGCGGCCGAAAGGGCAAGGAAGTGGTCGAGGCATGATCGTGGTGGAAATTTTAAGGGTCCCATGTGGGAATAGAATAATCTATTTTATTCGGATGTACTGTTTAGAGTTTAATGTTATTTGTAATGCTATGTTGGGTGAACAGTATGTATGTACCCACATAGGTTATGTTTTCGAGGTTCTGATCTTGCTTTCGCTTATGTAAAAAAATAGTATCATTCATTTGTCATATTTGGGAGTGTTATTAAATAAATGTTATGTTGAGGATTAATTGTCAATTTATGTTTGATGTAAATGAAAAAAAAAAATGCTAGCATATACTAATGCCCTGAAAGGCGGGGTGTTACAGTTGGTATCAGAGCCAAAATTTTATTAGGAGAATCAGGTTAGATCTTTAGGAATTTACGAACTCGATGATTAGATAACTTAGATTAAGAGATCCTTATCTATAGATTAGGAGATTGATAATCTAGCTTTAGAGATTATGACTTAAGTGTGATGTACTGGGATGTGCATGTCTAGGCTAGTTCTGGCTAAAAAAAGATTTGGTACTTAAGTGTGTCCATTGTGACCCACCACTCTTTCCTGGGAACTTACCTGGTGTACTATTTCTGTACAGAACACTGAATGGCTAATGTTCTCGGTGAATAGTAGAAAATCTAACTGGTTTCTTGATGCAGCATGGAAAACGACTATCTTGAGCAGTTCTGGGTGACGCATTGGATCAGCCGTTGGGCAGATAACAAGCCAATAGTGGTAGATGTTTTCGGTCGCTTGGACCTCCTCGAAGGGATTTTGAAGGATGTGCCGCCAAGCAGTTTTGTACAGCCAACCCTAATGACTGCCCAAGTTAATTTCCTGATAAATCATATGGAAGGAGTATGGAGAGACCTGGCTGAAGGACTTTACCTCCAAGGCAACTATGCATCTTTATTCTTCTTCTGCCAGCAGTTCCGTGATCATGCCCTAAACATGCTCGAGGATGAAGATCCAGAGGAAGACGAAACATCCGAGTCCAAAGGAGATTGGGAAGATATGGTGGCAGCCGATGCCGAAATGATGGGCGCCGGTTACCTTAGCTCGGACGATGAAGAAGAGGAAGGAGTGACCGAGCACGATGACCTCGAAGGACCCGAGATGGAGTCTGAGGACGATACAATAAGCGATGATGTTTGGGTCTGGAAGCCAGCCAACCAATAAAAAGAATCGTGGACGATTTACTTCGCTTACTAATGTTTTAGATGTGTGCTTTGTGTTTCTCATAAAACGATGTTATATATCATGTTATATATATAAAAAGAAATTTCCTGTTGAAAGAAATTCTCGTGGAATGAGATTTTGTCTTGTCTTGCCTTTTCAGATGGTAACAACGAGACAACAAAGAAACATGACTCCTATGAGCCCCAATCGGGGAATAGAAGACGTAAGAAGTAGTGGTAATCGCCGCTACAGTAGTAGCGTCAGGACAGACGAACCAGTGACGAAGTCAACAGTTCCTGAAGGACGTTTGGATCGTATCGAGAGGGTTATAGAAAACCTCTTGACCCATACGACGAGAGGAGAACTAGCCAGACCTACAGAGAATGTGCTGGAACAATACAGACGACAACGACCACCAACATTTAAGGGGAAAACCAATGATGACCCCAGTATGGCTGAGTATTGGTTGGAGCAGACGGAAAAGTTGTTTCGACATCTCCAGTTTAATGACGAGGACAAGTTAAACTGCGCCACCTTCATGCTAGAAGAAGAAGCTGGGAAATGGTGGCAGACTGCAGAGCGAGCTTTGGAAAGAGCCAGCTCGAGGCATGAATCTGAAACTGATGAGACCCCAACATCAGTTTGGGAGGCCTTTAAGAAAGCCTTCAATGATAAATATTTCCCTCTTAGCTGGAGGCAAGAGAAGAGCTGGGAGTTTGCAAATCTGAAGCAAACTGAAGAAATGTTGGTAGCTCAATACGACACCAAGTTTAATCAGCTCATTAAGTATGTGCCGATGTACGATGCCGACGAATGGCAGAAGGCACAGAAGTTCATGTCAGGACTCAAAGTAGATTTGTTGCAGGCTCTGAGCACCTGGTCAATTGAATCATACGAAGAAGCTTTAAGTAAAGCTTTAACGACAGAGAGGAACCTTCTGCAGGTAAAGCAGATTAGGTCTGGGGAGGCAAAAAGGGACCCTGAGCAGAAAACGGGAAACAAAAATCCCCAAAGTGGCAAGCCATGTTTCAAGTGCAAAAAGAACCATCTAGGGAGAAAGTGCTTAGCAGGAACGTCTATTTGCTACTCCTGTGGAAAGCAAGGGCATATCAGTAGGGATTGCCGCAAAAGAAAGGAAACACTTCCAACGAAAGATCTGTCAAGGGTGGTGTGTTTTCAGTGTAATCAAGCAGGCCACTACTCAAGTAATTGCCCGAAGAGGCCAAGACTTGGACAAGCTGATGGGCCAACAGAAAAGGTAGAAGAGGCTCGTGGGACTCGTCAGGGACGTGTCTACAACCTTACCAAGGAATATGTGGGGACAAATCCGACAGTTGTCCAAGGTACGCTCTTCATATTGGATACCCCTGTTCATGCATTGATAGACCCTGGGTCAACTCATTCATTTATGTCTTATGCTTTGGCTGGGAGTTTGGGGGTAGAGACTAAACCTATGGAATCTCTGATGATAATTTCGACGCCCATGGGTAAAAGTGAAAGGTCCTCTAAAGTGGTAGAAGAATGCGAAATTAGTTTAAGTAATGCTCAATTTCAAGTCAATCTAATTTTGCTAGAGGTATACGATTTTGACGTAATCCTAGGAATGGATTTCTTGTCCAGATATGATGCCCATATAGATTGTCGAAGAAAGATAATGACCATAAAGAAACCCGAAGGGGAATGGGTCAAATTTCGGGGACGGGTTGACCCCAAAAATGGAAACATAGTCTCAGCCAGTAAGGCAGAGAAGTTTATAAACCAAGGAGCTCATGGATGTATAGCCTACGCTCGTTTGGAAGAAAAAGAAATACCAAAGATCAAGGAGGTGCGGATAGTACGAGACTACGAAGATGTGTTTTCGAAAGACCTACCAGGACCACCGCCACCTCGGGAGATTGAGTTCTCAATTGAACTAGTGCCGGGAACCAAACCGATATCGATTCCTCCATATCGAATGGCTCCGGCAGAAATGAGAGAGTTGAGGAGTCAGTTGCAAGAACTGACCGATAAAGGATTCATTAGGCCAAGCACATCGCCGTGGGGTGCGTCTGTGCTATTTGTAAAGAAGAATGATGGAAGTTTAAGGATGTGTACTGACTATCGCCAGTTGAACAAAGTCACGATACAGAATAAGTATCCACTTCCAAGGATCGATGAGTTGTTCGACCAATTGAAGGGAGCGAAGATATTTTCCAAGATTGACTTAAGGTCTGGATACTACCAATTGAGGATTAAGCCAGAAGATATTCCGAAAACAGCTTTTCGGTCAAGGTATGGCCATTTTGAGTATTTCGTAATGCCATTTGGGTTAACGAATGCTCCAGCAGCATTTATGGATCTCATGAATACGGTGTTTAAACCCTATTTAGATCAGTTTGTGATTGTTTTCATAGACGATATATTGATATATTCCTCAAATGAGAGCGATCATGAAGAACACTTAAGGTTGGTGCTAGGAACTCTCAGGAAGCATCAATTGTACGCCAAGTTCTCGAAGTGCGAGTTCTGGCTACCTCAAGTTGCGTTTCTTGGACATGTAATATCTGCGGAAGGAATCTCGGTAGATCCGACAAAAATTGAGGTTGTTCAGCGATAGAAGCAGCCGACAAATGTGACTGAGGTACGAAGCTTTTTAGGATTGGCAGGCTACTATCGAAGATTCGTAGAGGGATTTTCAAAGATAGCCGCGTCTATGACAAAGCTCATTGGAAAAGATGTCAAGTTCGAATGGGCTGCCAAGTGTGAGGAAAGTTTCCAAGAACTTAAAGACAGATTAACCACGGCACCTATTTTAGCAACGCCGGGTGGGCCCGGAGGATTCGTTGTGTATACGGATGCCTTTAAGATAGGTTTGGGTTGTGTGTTAATGCAACACGACAGAGTGATCACGTATGGATCACGACAGTTGAGGAGGTATGAAATAAATTACCCGACTCATGATCTGGAATTGGCGGCCGTGTTATATGCTCTGAAGCTATGGAGACATTATTTATATGGTGAAACCTCTGAGGTGTTCACAGACCACAAGAGCCTACAGTACGTGTTCTCGCAAAAGGAGTTGAACCTTAGGCAGCAACGATGGATGGAGTTTCTGAAGGACTATGACTGCACCATACGATATCACCCAGGGCGTGCCAATGTGGTGGCTGACGCACTGAGTAGGAACGTGCCTATCTCTATGGCTGGAATGATGGCCTGTGAGTGGCAAATGTTATAGGCTTTTAGCCATCTGACGGTGAGTGTAGTGCCCAAGGAATCGTCTGTCCTTATCGCTGGCATGGTAGTTCAGCTAGATTTGATGAACGAAATACGAGAGGCATATGTGGATGACAAACGGTTATGTCTATGGGTGGACGAGCATAGCCAGCCTAAGAGATCTGATTTTGAAATGCATGATGGCATATTGAGGTTTCGAGGAAGGATTTACGTGCCAAACTCGAAGGATTTGAGGCTAAGAATTTTGAACGAAGCCCACAGAACTCGTTATACAGTACACCCAGGAGCCACAAAGATGTATAGAGATCTCCGAGAGATCTATTGGTGGCCGGGAATGAAGACAAGTGTGGCAAGGAAGGTGGCACAATGTGATATGTGCCAGAGGGTAAAAATCGAGCACCAGAGACCAGCTGGACTTATGAGACCCTTAGATATTCCAAAGTGGAAATGGGAGCATGTCACGATGGATTTTGTGACAGGGTTTCCCAAGGGTTAGAAAGGCAACGATGCAATTTGGGTCATCGTAGATAGGCTAACGAAGTCAGCACACTTCTTGCCTACAAGGATGGATAGGCTGGTACGAAAATTTGCGGAACAGTATATTAGTGAAATAATTAGACTTCATGGCACACCAGTCAGCATAGTCTCCGATCGAGATTCGACGTTTACCTCAAGATTTTGGGGAAGCTTGCAAGAGTGCATGGGGATGCAATTGAATCTTAGTACGGCTTATCATCCACAGACCGATGGACAGTCTGAAAGGACCATTCAAACGTTAGAAGATATGTTGAGGTTATGTGCCTTAGATTTTGAGGGTAACTGAGAAGAGCATCTACCCTTAGTAGAGTTCGCTTATAACAACAACTACCATAACAGTATAGGAATGGCACCCTATGAGGCTTTATATGGAAGAAAATGTCGATCACCTATCTGTTGGACTGAGGTAGGAGAGAGGCAAATATTGGGACTAGAGTTGGTTCAGCAGACTACAGAAAAGATTCAAAAAATCCAAGAGAGAATCCGAGCCGCACAAAGTCGTCAAAAGTCTTATGCGGACAAAAGGAGGTGAGATTTGGAATTTGAGGTAGGAGATCTTGTATACCTAAAAGTATCGCCTCAACACTTAGCAACTTGAGGAAAGAAGAAAGGTAAATTGAGACCTCGATTTATTGGACCTTATCTAGTTAAAGAACGAGTTGGACCGTTGGCTTATCGTTTAGAACTTCCTATTAGCCTGTCCAACATTCATGATGTCTTCCATGTGTCTCAGCTTCGGAGGCATATTCAAGACCCGACCCAAGAAATTCGGGTGGAAGCAATTGAGCTAAGAGATGATTTGACTTATCTAGAGTCGCCCGAGCGAATCTTAGATCGGCGTGACCAAATCTTGAGGAATAAAGTCATACCGCTGGTAAAGATCCAATGGAGAAATCACATTGAGGAAGAAGCTACGTGGGAGCTCGAGGATACAATTAGGGAAAAATATCCCCTGTTGTTCGAGGAAATAGAGTGAATGTAGCAAATGTTTGTAATGTTCTATGTAAGGTTATCAAAAATGTTGTGAAATAAAGAGATGATTTTGAATAGTATGTTTGTACTTGTGATATTAATGACTATTTTTTATGTATGTGGCCGACGGTAGAGAGCTACAACGGGATATTCTGTTCAAAAGCTAAATATACCCGATAGGCCTTACTTATGTTAGAGATGCAATTGATGTGTTTACAAAAGTATTAATGATAATGCTCGACTAAGAGATAAAAGTCATAGCTTTTATGAGATTGTTAGTCCGATATTGATGTCTTAGTAGGTAAGAATACGAAAATTTCGAGGACGAAATTTCTTTAAGGAGGGGAGAATATAATACCCAAGAACTTTGGGTTTTTATTTTAAAGGAAAAATAGAAATTCGGGGAAATTCGGTATCAGAAAAGCCTGAAAAATTTACCGAATCAGTCGAAGGGAGTACCCTAAAGCTTAAATGATTAAGAAAATAGGGATGCCTCTAACGAGCATATCGAGGCGTGATTTTTAGAACCGAAAGAAATGGAATCAGGAACGATTTTCGGTACAGCTAAAATACAGCTGCCGTTTAGGCTGTAAAACCGAATTCTTGTAGGAGACTCCCGAAATGATAACGAAAGATAAGGGAAGCTTCGGTTTGTCAAGTAGAACAACCCTTCGGAATTTTCAGGAAGAAACGAGTAGATTTAAAGTCAAAACGGAGAAACGGGCCAAAGTGTAATTTTTCAAAGTTGCCCGAGGGGGGTCAAAATGTCATTTTTTGAAAAAGTTGCAAAGAGGAAGTTGAAAGATTGAAACTCAAGGGACCTAATGGCAATTAAGAAAAGTCTAGGGGTTGTGAAGAAATGGGCCAAATAGTGAAAACTGAATCTGATGGGGTGAAAGTGCAAAAATCGGAAAATCCATAGCCATGGATTCCGACCAAGCCACGCACGGTCGCCGACCGGCTGTTTTGAGCACATGGATCGATTGGGCAATGGTCGGGGAAGACCAGAGACCACTCGAGTGCCGTCATTAGGCGTCGAGGTGGCCGGATTTTCAAGAAATCCGACCAACAAAAGCTGGTCGCGATGTCGGCACCTGCAACTCCAATTTTTGGTCTCTTGAGACCACCTCAAGGTCGATCCGGGGAAGGTATGAACGCCTAAGGCCATGGGTAAGCCGTCCAAGGCCATTTGGTAGCTCAAAGATCGCCTATAAATAGAGGACGAAGAGGCTGAAAATATTCAAACTTGGAGTTTCAAATCGACGCCTTTTTCGAACGAATTGAGAGTAAATGATAGAGGGCTTTTGTTACCCATAGGTTGAAGGCCATTTCTTGAGAATTTCAAGCATTTTGGTGGTGATTTGAAGGTAAAATCGAAGCTCACCGGAAACCTAGGCGGTCCGCCTGGCCGAGACTTTGAGGCCTTCATTGGAGCCCTTTCCGACCTCCTTTCGAGCCATAAAAGGTACCCCTGTGATCGATTCTTGATAGGCTTTAAAATGGCATAACTTTTGCAATTTTCCGGCATGGCCGTCGCCGGAGAAGACGACCCACGCGCTAGTCTCACTCTCCCTAACACGCGCCAGCGCGTGTGGGCGCGTGCGGGCTTAGTTTTTCGTGCAATTTTTTTTTAAAAATCTTAGAAAAATATTTTAGAATTTCCTGTATAAAAATATTTGGATAAAATTAAGTGTAGGTATTTATTTTGAGATTTTAGTGAGGAAAAATAGAGAAAAAGGCAAGAAAATTGAGGAAAAATAGGTTTTATTGATTATTTAATAAAATATCTTGTCTAGGGTGCTTTGGGAAGTGAGGTGAGTCATTTGGTGCGAAATTCGAGCTTGGCACGCAAATCGAGGCAAGTTTCACATTTTTCGAGGTATCCCGATATCTGTAAAAGGTGAGTGGTTTTGTCCTTATAGCCCGTATATGATATGATTTCCTTTCTATGCATGATATTTTCTTATGTTATGATCATTTTTATTCATATACTGTTGCATGAGAAAACGTGATATATGCACAACACGATGTTTATTGTCATATTGAAACTTGTGCATGGGATTAGGATGATACCCTCAGAGTGTAGCTGTAATTCTCCTAGGGTGTTGAGGGAATAACGTTAGGCCTATCCCGCAGAGGTTTGGGATTTGCCTAGGATTCCTAGCCGGGCTGGGGAGGCCTGGAAAGTTACATTATGGGTATATGTTTATAAATGTCCATGTATCATGCATCATTCATTCATGTTTATCTAACCCTCGCTTAGAAGATTTCATCTTCTAATATTGGACTGTGTCCCTGGAATATTCCACGTTCCAGGTGAGGCAAGCGGCCGGAAGGGCAAGGAAGTGGTCGAGGCATGATCGTGGTGGAAATTTTGAGGGTCCCATGTGGGAATAGAATAATCTATTTTATTCGGATGTACTGTTTAGAGTTTAATGTTATTTGTAATGCTATGTTGGGTGAACAGTATGTATGTACCCACATAAGTTATGTTTTCGAGGTTCTGATCTTGCTTCCGCTTATGTAAAAAATAGTATCATTCCTTTGTCATATTTGGGAGTGTTATTAAATAAATGTTATGTTGAGGATTAATTGTCAATTTATGTTTGATGTAAATGAAAAAAAAAAAAATGCTAGCATATACTAATGCCCTGGAAGGCGGGGTGTTACAACCTTGCCATTTCTTGGATGGCTTACTAATCCCCTGAAAAACTCCGGCTTCTCCTAGATTCTTCTTATACCTTCTGTTTCAATCAGCTCACATCACTCGGTGAGCGACCACATTGGCTCTAATGCCACAACAGCTCCACTAGCTGATTTCCTTTCACAACCATTAACCTTTAGCCATAAGGTTAATTTCCCATCAATTGGCCCTACACCAGGGCATCCCCCTAGCTGTGTCAATCACAGCTATTAGGTGATCTCATCACCTAAACAGCATTCCTGGGAACCAATCTTTTCCCATAAGCTCTTCCTTCGAGCTCTCGACCCCCATTGGCGACATCTTAAATTCGCTCTCAACTTTCATCTGACCAACTTGATTAGCTTTAGCCGGATCGCCCGGCTCACAACCAACACAACCCTCCTCCAAGCACTACACTTGCAATCATTGAGTATCACTTCGATTTAAACTCCACCCATTGGGAATCACCCTTGCCACTCCTATGGAACTCACACTTCCACTCAATGCCGTAGGACTCACCTTCTTACTCAGGCACTTGCCATCATGCTGGCTTTCACTCGGGTGATCCATCCTGTTAGAGTTGTAGTGCATTAGGAAGTTCATCCAACTTTGTTGCCCCATGCTCAACTTTTCTTGGGAGAACATCTCAAGTTCTACCCAGGCCACATTTCAACACTACCATCTATAGCCCTCGATTTGAAGCAACACTCTTTTAAGCGGCACAATTTTGCCCCTGTCCAACCATCTTCTATAATCTTGGATCTCTTTCTCAAAATTCGCCTGGTATGGCCACCCGGACCCGCTGAACCTTTATATTAAAGGCATACACGTCAATCAACCAGGCTTTACATCACAATCCTCGAGCCTCACGCTCCCATCATTGCCATCAGGTGCTACCACCTGACAACTCATCAGTGTCATCGACTGGAAACCCATCCAGTGCTACATGAGGATACTTCCTCATTTTCGCATCGACACATTCAGGACTAACCCTAGACTGTGCAGTTGCGAGCCTTCACGGATTCCAAACCATGCCTTAGCCACGTGTTCAGCCTGCCACAACTCACATCACAAGATTAGAGATCCCCTTACTTGAAACCTTCGCACGTTTTAGTATTCCCATCTCATGGTTGGCTTTCATCTTGTAAGTCTCGCCCTCCACGACACACACTTAACATTCTGGAGCCATTTACCAACTCCACCAATTAACCCACTTTCCCGCATTACCGTAAGGTCACACTGGGTCCATCATCCTAATTTACCATATCAATTTCGATCAAACTTAACCACAACTACATTAGCATCCTTTAGCAAGGAGCATCGCCAATGCATCTTGTTATCACACCACAAGATATCACTCAATGGATTCACAAACTTTCTAGCTGCCATGACAAACTAAAGGCACTACCACGATACTTCAACCCTCGCAGAAATTTAGGTCTAGCCCAGACATAACCTATAGCACACCCCAGGTCTTCGGCATCTAATCATCTCCACCGCATATGGGTTACTCCACATAGAGGGCTGCAGTCCCTCTTGTGAACTAACCGTCTGTATCCAGTGGTCTTTAGCATTAGACCCGTCACTGGTAGGCATCAACCGTAACGTTATTCCCACGCTAGACCCATTTCTTTTCCACGGGTTTCTTTCTCAAACATCTCGAGACGCTACAACACCCGAACCTTCGCCAAACCGTTTCGTCATTGCTTTACCCAAAAAAAGAGCTTAACCCCCACTTGGGTGTAACGCCCCAACAACTCTTATTACTCGCAGCTGAGTTGTGGGACTGACCACAACTTTCGTCACCCCTACCATGCATCTCGCAGCTCCTCAGCCCTTGACCATCTGCATAATCACTGTGTTGCCTTGTGCTTTAGGCGAGCTAACACCTCGTCATCATTACTGTGTTGCTCCCATACACTGGCCCAATACTGATTCCCCATCGTGTTGCCCTGTTCTTCGAAGAGTCAACACCTAGTCATCAATATCGTGTTGCTCCCTTACACTGGCCCAACAATAGTTCCCAACAACATGGCTCAGGTCCATCACTGATTTGCTTCGCACCCGTAGTATGACTCCAACCCGTTCGCAGCCATTAACCCCACCAAGCTTCCTAACTCAGCTACTAATCCATTGGAACATTACCGCGTTCCACGATTCTTCCATAGGACTACTCTAGATGCCCTATCCCTTGAAGGAGACTATCGGTCTCACCTGACCAAATTCTTAAGATGCTGCTCCAGATCTTCGGCATCTGATCGTCACCTGCAGTTCACTAAGTTGCTCCGACCCATGGGCCACCTGCCTTCATCGCGAGCCAACTCATTAGTCCTCTGCCACATGGTCCATAGCATCGGATTTATCACTGCGAGCCTTGCACCTGTAGCATTATGCTACTATAAAGCCTCCGTGAGCTATGATTGTTCCACCACCCTCGACCAAAACAACCTCAAGCTCACATCATAAGCCTTGCTCCTCAAGACTCTACATCTCTTACCACCTAAGAGAATCTCAAACCACTCCAACTCTTGAGGCCTAATGATCTTACCCCACAAGATCATACCTCGCAGCTTCCAACCAACATTTGAAAGTTCCAACTTTCCATAACAATGGATCCAAGTCCATCATGATTTATTTCGCCACCCAGCTCATCCCAGAGCTTGACTATCAATGATCTCTCAATCCATAACCGACATGCTGAGCCTACCTCAAGCTCTAGCACCCATAACCTGGGGCACCTACCATTACCCTCCAGGTAAATCGAGACCTCCCGTCTCTCATTGCACACCCATGAATGCATTCAGTCACTATGCCCAGCTCGGCCTTCCAACAAGCCTTACTCAAGCTTCCATGACTTGGAATTACAAACCCGGGGCCTCTACTTCACTTACCACGCCCCTGCCTACTCGGCATCCGAAGTTGGCATTTCTGGTGCACGCATAGCCCATGGATATCCTGTTGCCATAAACTCACCGCCCTCGGCCCACACACCCATTCATACCCCTCATTGGGTGATCTCCTCGTCTCCCCAACAAGGATCTCGTGACCTTAGGTGTCATTCCCGACCCCAAGCATTACAATGAGGGTCTATTCACCTCTCATCTCCCGACCTTAGGCGTCTCGCCTGACCCCAAGCGTCGCCATGAGAGTTTAATTAGCCCTTCATCCATGATTCACATAAACGGTCACTTGGCCTTTCACAACCAGGACTTCTAATCCAATGGCTCCCACACGCATATCAACGCATGCCCAACTCCTTTTATCCCCAATCTGGATTCCCTTGGATTTCAGCTCGACCCACTAGGGATTTTTCATCTCATACAAACACCCGCTAGGGTCCATTTGCCACCCACCTATCCTTCCTTAGGATAGATCTTGTTTCCTCATGAAACCAACTAAGGTCCACCCATACCCTAGGCACATCCTCTCCGGGATCGCCATAACCATATGATCACTTCGAACCACATACATTTAGCATGCACACCTCACACACGGCTCCCCTTAGAGCCCTTACGAAAACTACTAACGTCATGCCTACCCTGGCCATGACACGCATTTGCTTCACACGCTCGCTCCACCTAGAGCCTCACTGCAAGCAACATTATCTTACTTTCTTCCTGGAGCTCGTCACACAACCCGTCGACAACTCCTTCCTTGAGCTTCGAGCTAATTTCCACTTTAGCTCACTCTATCTCAAGCACACAACCTTTATCGCACCACCTCTAAGGGAACAACTCCATTCCCTCATACATGCTTGACCATTTCCCTAGGATAGGGATGCTCCACTATTCCCTTCCCGGATTAGTTATACCTCGGGTTCTCCTTGCCCTTTCATGACTCTTATCATGAGTCGGCTTCGTGTCCCCCACACAAGGCCTCAACACTTCGATCACAAGGAGCTTTCATCCTTAGAACACTTCATATACCCCCAAATTTCCACATTCGACTTCTCAACACCAATGCCCATATTTGGGCTTTTAACTCTTCTTTGCTCGACCCGTATACCTCTTACGGAATATCATCTCAACCCATGATATTTTCCTATTCCTATAGTAGGAATATCTGAGTTCTCCATTCACATTGCCACAGACCTCAATGCCCCGACCCAACTCCTAGGGTCCCCTGACATGTGGTCATACTTCCAAGGTCTTCAGGTCAACCTTCTTCCAATTTTATACCAAGCATCTTTCACTCAGTACTCTAACCATATCTCTGATACCAACTGTAACGTCCCGCTCCCACTTACGGGTGCCACTTGTGAACAATCATCTGAACTGCTCACATGCTAGGTCATTTGTGAAGGGCAGACTATGTTTCAACACGAAACGCCCTAGGTGGAAATAGGCTTCGTCATTCCCTTCCTCAACCCCAGGATCAACTAGCTGATTTGGGCTTTAATCATATCACACTTGGCTAATTAATTTATATTAAGATTGCCCAATCATCATTTTTAATTCTTCTTCTTTCCAAGAATTCCGTCGGGCTTCATATAATTTAAAATTCCAAACACCCCATTGGTTTAACCAATTTCGAGAAAAAATTCATAATTTTCATTTTCTAAAAATTTTGGCATTTATCTCAAAAAATGCCCGAAAAATCTCTTTATTTAGAAAATTCCTCCGAGGTCAAAAATCAATCAAGAAATGCCCTAGAATTCCCATTTTTTTTCAATTTTTTTAAAAAAATTGGCCGGCGGGGCCTACTGGCACACGGCCCACCCGAGGCCCTTCGGTGCGCTAGCTACGTGGGCTGGCCATGGGCCACTCGCGCCTGCTGCGTGCCCCAGCTAGCGGCCACTGTGGCCCCCTACAGGCCACCCGGTGGCCCTGCTACTACCTTCCACCACTTTTTTTTTTTCTTGGGCTTTCTAACCCAAAATTTTCAAAATACAAATACCCTTTTTTTATATCTCGAAAAGCCTCATTTCACAAAAAAACAATAACACCAAAATAAACCTCAAACATACTTCCAAAGTTCGCTTTCATTTCACAATTGAGGCTTACACAACTCTCTTGATGCTTACATAACAAACATCCAAATAAAATACAACACATGAATCAAATACAACAAGAATAGGCTTTCCATAAGCCATACAATGTTCTTGGATCTTCATTCCCATGCATCCACATACCATTGCATGTTGCCTTTATTTTTCCCATGCCTTTACAACCTATATGTGAGGGTAAAAATCTCATGGGCTATTAAGCTCAGCAAGGGTGCAATGACAATAAGCATGAGCATGAATATAAAATGTGATGCCAATACATGCAATGCAACAAAGTTTGGGCTTCCATATCCTCACAACCACCTTGGTTTGAGGATTTAATCTACTCTACCCCACACAACCTCATGGTCATAGGTCCTTGAACACAAACAACATGCCAATGCACACATATTTGCTCATGAACCATACTTACAACCTTGCAAGCCACCATCCCATGATGCTATCCCTTACCTTTTTCATTCTTTGAAGCTTCAAGAACCTCCTAGCTTCATTACCATCTCTTCTCCTTAAGAGATCCTTTAAACAAAATTTTAAAGAGACTAAGCTACCATTCAAGAGAAACAAAAGGATTACTAAACTAAGGAAGAGTCTTTACCTTGATCTTCTTCCTTTCCTTTCCTTTCCTTCTTCTTTTCTTCTCCCATTCTTTCTTTCGTCTTCCATTCTATTCTTTCTACAAATGGCCAAAGGAAGACAAGTCTTCCTTACTTGCCATTATATATTAGTTATCCATTTTTCAAGAATGAATCTATATCATTCACTAAAAGCACAATCCATGTACTCAAGGAGGACAAAATCTCAACCATCCATCTCTTTAGATTAAATTCTTCTCTCTTGGAAGAAGCACAATCCATGCCATTTCCTCTCTTTAAATCCCAACCCCTTGGATCCATTCTCTTTTCAAGAATAAATCTCATCCATTGGATTTTCTTGAATTTTTCATTTATTTAAATAGGACTATTTTCATATCCATCACATGAGAGACATAATCACTTTCTTTTTCTTTTAAATAAATCCCACATTTTCTAACCATTAATGATGACCATTTACCATTTTCATTTGGATTTTCTTTTTAATCCAACACCATCATTACATGAATGACTAATGCCATTAACATTTGGATTTATTTAATCCCACCATTTTTACTTGAACAAGATTTTGCCAAGTGTCATCTCTAGACACTAACTTTGGCTTCCAAGTTTCCATCCAAGCCATCGATGTGGTATCACCACATTTATTCACCAATTAGAGAAAAATCAATTATTTCTCACATAATTGAATATTTTCTATTTTCCTCATTTTTCATAATTTAATTCCTTTATGGAATTTCACTCCAAATTACTAAAATGCCCTTTGTGAATTATTAATCTCATTTATCTCCACATAAATACAAAAATGGGAAATTAATTCACTTCTATACTTAATTCCACTTATGAATTATTTCCAATTTATCAAATTACACTTTATTTCCAATTTACCAAATTACACTTTATTGGACTTCACTATCCAAATTACCAAAATGTCCCTCTCATACGGCACCATTATTTTCAAAGATCCATCACCTTCTTAAGGGCATTTTTGGAAGTTTCTCACTTCCTTTCTCATTCTCTTAACACCAGCAACACTGGGTGTTACATTCAGTGAGGAATTGCACAGGAATTGCTGAGAGGGAAAAAGAAGAATAGAATGATGATAGAGAGAGAATTGAGAGGGAAAGAGGGATCGAGAAAATTGAGAGGGAAATAGAATCAGTTGTATTCCAAAATCATGCCTCTAGGGGCTGCGGAGGTTGGTTTATATACCAATCCTTGGCGCCAACATTTGAATTACAATTTGAATTATTCTCTATAACTACCTTCCATCCCTTATTACAATAATACCCTGGTGTTCCCCTGTATACTCCCGTCTAGGTAACCAACCTACAGGTCCATGACATTTGTTCATACAGCATAGTATTATTCCTCCTAACTTGTTAATTGTCTTTTGCTAATACAACATGCTGTTATGCAGATCCTAACTTGAGAGACGCACAAACATGGATGATCATTTTGTTCCTTAAAGACCTCAAATACACACAATGTCATTTAGATTTAATATGCTCTCTACTTTTCTTATCTTCAACTTTTTTTGCTTATTGTTACATACCAGAAAAAAATGAAAAGACATTTTGCTGCTTGTTTCATAGAAAATAAATTTATTTTCCGAAGTTCCTGATCTAGCCAAACTTTGTATGGAAATTGATTCATAAGGCTACTACAATGGGTTTGTGGTGCATTTGTGCAAGATTAGGTTCTAGGGTTGAGGTTTTAAAATTTAGAAATGAGTTCTGGGGTTTGAGGAAAACAACTGAATTGTTTTGGTTCCATTAGCCAGTCCTTGCTAGATTTTAAGAACTAACTAGGCTTTTGATGACAAGTATACAGTTTCAATGGCCAGATTTAAGGTGAAAAGGTTGGGTTAGGGGCAGGGGCAACACATTACACGGACTGAAGTACTGACATTGGCTATGAATAAGTGTCAAGTGTCAAGACCCATCTCATTCTCATGTTTAAGGACACAAGTCTAAATTTTTAACTTTAAAAATATTCTTTTAATTTATTTAATGTAAAATTTTGTTCATAAACTACCATTCATTACTTCAACATTATTATTTATTTCACATCCTTCTAATACATATCCCGTATCTTATCCCAACTGTGAACTGTCTGGAACAAGTATTTAACCAATTTACAAGAGTCCTTGTGATATACTGTCAGTGTCGGGTATATTGAGCCTAATTTGCATGGGTTCCTGGCTTTATAACTCGAGATGTTATCTTTGCTATTTAAAGGGATGCTCACATATCCATTGGCTGCTAGACTTTTCATACTCCAACCAACATCCATAAATCAGAAATGATAAACTCATAAATCTTTAGTAATTAGAATGCTTAGACTTACCAAATATTATATGAACACGAGGACCTTTATTGCCTATGCCTAGCAAATTGTAAAGTTAGCTAAAAAGAAAGAGAAATATAATTTGTAAAACATAATAAATAATAGTATAGTGATATTAGTATCCAACAAAAACGTAAAACAATAGTAAGGTTACTCCAACATATTGTCATATAATCTTAAAGGTATGCTCTTTGTGAATTTGAAGTATACCCCCTGTATCATTATGCCTCTTGGTAAGGATCAAAAGAATTCCTCAGTCACTGGTGCCAACATTTGAAATATCAAAATCAAGTATTTTTTACTTGCAAGGACCATGCCAACTTTGGCTACTCTTTCCCACAACAAAAATTAAATTAAAATCATGCTGAATATTAGGAAATTTAAGATTCAATTTCATAGCTCAGTCTTTGTGACAAAAACAAGAAACCCACAAAAGGTTGGTAAATCCATCATTTGGGCCCCTCTACTTTTTCATTGACCTAATTTAAGGAGGTGAAATTAGGAGATAACCTCCAAATTTGCAATTATTGTGCTGAGATATCCTCCTTGCTCAACATTATGTAATTTGGAGACAACCTTTCTCTTTAAGACTCTTGGGGACCTTGTTCAAAATTAATAAATAATATTAAAAAATAAAAAATACTTTCTGCAATCTTATGTGGGAAACAAATCCATTTAGCATATTCAAAACTGGTTTTGGTCTGGACTAGCTATGTCACATGGTGAAGGATTAATAGGAATGCCAGCAGGAGGCTTGTTTTGTATAAGAGTTTTGAATGCTTATGCCTTTTGGTCTATGACATAAACGTTATAAGTAAAGCCTCAATTATTATTCTCTTCACCAAAATTTGCAATTCCATGCCTTTTGTTTTGAAGGACCACAATATTTAATGTGAAATCTTTTTGTAGTCTATTCTGATAAAGAACCATGTTTGCTGTAAAACTACTTCTTTTACAAAAAGCTGTCTGTATGATTCCTGATTTTTGGAAAATGATCCTTGTTGACAAGTAATTTCTATTCCATTTTCTGTTATGTTTTTTCAATTTACCATTTTGGAAGATGTGGAACTAATTAACTGGTAATAGTTCATAGTAATATGCTCCTATGGATGATTTCTCATGTTTCTATCTCTTTTTTGGTGTTGAACATGGGCCCAAATTATCAAGATATATATTTTTTGGGTCAATAGTACTTGTGCACATTTTTTGGATAGAAAGTGGGCTGAATGGGCTCCAGAAAACATTCAACTTGCAATATTTAACTGTATTTTAGCAGAACAAAAAATGAAATTTTTTTTGAACTGTTTCTGAATCAGCTACTCTTACTTTTTAATTGTGTTACTGTGTTTGTTTTGAACTTCAGTAATGTGGATCTTTCTTTGTTCTTGAGAAGACCTGTGTGGCCATCATGACCATGATATTTGCAGTGCAGTTTTTTGCTCGAAGTGTTTTGTACCTACCAGACAAAATAATATGAAATTTAAAACTAAATGCTATGATTTAGTTTTAAATAAATTTCATGTAATCCTTGTGTATCTTTAGTTGAATGCATCTGTTTCCTACTCTTTCTGCTCTTTCCCTCTTGTCCTAAGGGTTTCCCCAGTGCATGAGGCTCCAGTGAGGGTTGGGGGGCAGGGGGCGGGGGAGTCATTTTTGTACCCAACCCCACCCTTGCTTTGCAGAGAACTTTTTCCCTAACTTGAACCAGTGACCTTCCAGTTACAAAGGAGCAACCTTACCCTTGTTACCAAGGGTCGCCCTCAGTCTTTCTAGTCCTAATTGCTTAATTCCCTTGGGTGTTTCAGCTCCACTACTTACTAAAATATATACGATCCACTTATTTAATTTATTATTTTATGACCTATAATACACACAATGAGTTGTGTGGTGATCTGAGTTATATTTGGGTGATTGCTAAATTGACAACAAACAAAAAAGCTCATGCATAAGCTGGTTTTAGTGGCTGGGTTGGCATGATGAAATGAGGTAGAGGGTATTCCATTTGATATTTTTTCTACTGCTCAACTATTGATACCTTTGGTTATTGCTGACTGAAAAAGAAAAATAAATGTGCAGTTTTCACCTTTAACCATAAAACAGGATTATGGAAAAACAAAGTTGCTAAAATTTAAGTGCAAGATGCCACTTTAATGTTAAACTAGGAAAAATCTCCTCTTCATTCCCTGGCATCAAATTTCAAGTAGAAAAATGTATGGAAGTTATTTGTCATGGATATCCTATTCATAAAATTTGATTAGTTTATAGTACAATAAACAAATATGTTGGCAGTATTGGATTCCTTAGCTAATTGGCCCTATTAACTATCAAGGACGGATCTGTTCTTGCCATTAAGATCCTGCTCTGAAGGTCTGTATTTGTGTGTATATTTTTGGTTGTTTCATTAATAATTCGATAGCTATAATAGTTTATATTCAAAATCCTGCCAACATATTTGTCTACAACAATATATCTATATATATATATATATTCTTATTAACAAATATGTTTACAGATCTGTCTACATTTATATTGGATCAAAGATTTGTTTAATCTCAGGCAGAATTGGTTTTATGAGCCCTTGGCTATGAACAACTGGACTTATGTAGCATTGGCATTTTCCTCTGGCTTGACCTGTAGTTATGGGGACCCAATTTGGTTTCAGTCAGGATTTTAATGTAATGAATCAAACCTTCCATCTGATTTCCTGTTTCTGGCTGAACCTGTCTAAACATGTTTCTTTGGCAGTTATTGGCTGAATTTATGTGATTTTGAACATGAATGTGGTCATGCTGAGATTTTTGCAGAGCCAAACTTACTAAGTTTTTGGGAATAAGCTTGGGAGCATTGAGGGGTTAAGTGAATCCAGAAAGATATCCAATACTTTCTGAGTTCCATATATAAAGCATTTTTAGTTCAAACTGTTTCCCTCTCCCTTAGGCCAGGCTTGAATCCATGTTGATATGATATTCTCCTATTGTTTTCCCAGTATGCCTATGAGTTGTCCCAGGTTTCTACACATGGAGCATAAACAGACTATGTATAGTGTGATTGACACTTCCATAAAAAGGTTTTCCATCCCTGTGCTAGGTCTTTTAGTACCAATCTATGCTTCAGAATTTAGAAACTTAATTATCCTCTTCCACATTCGACCATATTATACATTATCATCATTTAACTACTGCCTGTAGATTTTGTCTACTGATGATGGGCCTTTCATCAAATTCAGCACCTTATAAATATTAGGAAAAAGGTGTCTCTAGTCCCTACAGGATGCTTATGGAAGATAAGATATTTTACTTTATTGCACTTGCCAATCATGCATTTTAGGTACAAACAAGCTTTGGGCGTTTGTTATGTTACAGGCCAGGACTTATTGTTGCCTCCAGCCTTGTCAATTTTGTGATTGCCAGTGATTTATGAACTGAGATATCTCTTATTAGGATGTGGTTTTTCTTTTGAAACAATTTACAAGTTTTCAAATTGACTAGGTATTTGTGGTATATGTGCTTATGTAAAACTAAATTGAGTCTAATTAAATATAGTTTTGCATTTCAATGTTCTATAAATTGTGTATGAACTATATCCAAAATTTAAATGTTTTTTTGTATGATCAGGCCTAAATATGTAAGATGCTTATGCTTATTGCTGAGGCTGATGCAAATCCAGGGGACTAATGAGGCATAACACCAAGGCATGTAAAAATGACAAGATTTTTCCCATAATCTCCAGACATGGTGGCCCAGTCAACAGTAGGATAACCAATGGAGCATTTGGCCTGAAAATAATTAATTGTCTGCCCTAGCCATCTGCTTCCGAAGTGTCATCTAGAGTAGTAGAATGGTTTAGATGCGGTATTGGGAAGATGAAGGGTTGTGGGCCAATATTTGAAAGTGTTCTTCTAGATGTGTTTGCTGGAGCATCAAAATCACAGATCTAGGACCATCTTTAAACGTCTCTTTTCGTTAAGCATTGATTGCGTTCTTGATCCACACTGCTGCAACTTGAGCACTTAGAATTTATGCTGAGGAAGCATATGTCCAAGTGCATGAACTTAAGCATAGATGTGGTCTTTGTATAGCAAGCATTCTTCCCAATTATGTTTTTTTTTTCTGTTTCATATTCCAGGAGAGATGTTCTTTATACATTATTCTAGGTTTGGCTGTCAACATGTGCATTCAGATTTATCCATGTGGAAGATATGCAGTATCAAATTGGATTTTAGGTGGTTGCAATGGATTTTCAGTAGATCATATGTCATGCTTTGTCCAAGAACCTTTTGGTATAGATTTTGGATCTAGATCCAATGGCAAGGGAACTCCATTTGACTGTATACACTTAAATTATGTTATTCGATACCACATAGATACTCTTTCACGTGCCTCTAATGTTAAATAATAAACCTTCCCCCCACCCTTGCACTCCATTCTTTTCTCCTATCAGATGGAAGAAAAAAATTAAAAAAAGTAAAAACAAACAAGCAAGCACCTACCATTCTCAAAAAATTGCATCCCTCTCAGCATCGGTGCCCAGTTATCCTTGTATTCTGATTTTCACATGCAGGATAAGTAGATTCTATCCTTCGAATTTTCATTTCATGTATGCATCTCCTGTTTGTTCTCTCTCTCTCTCTCTCTCTCTCTCTCTCTCTCTCTCTCTCACAATTTGGTTAAAGTGGTGGACCCGTTTTGAATTTAATTCTCACTTCTTGTCTGAAACATGCAGAAACATGCAGAAACATGTTTATTCGCATCTTCTGCTGTACATGCATGCTAACATGCCATGCCAAGATATTTGTAAAACACAGCAAAGTAAAAACCTTGGTGTTGTTGCCACTCTATGAACATGGAAGGATTCAAAGATCAGCCAAACTAAACTAAGTTGGGTTTGTTTTTTAGATTACGTCCATCACTAGTGCTCTTGATGTCTCACTCTGAGAGGATGAGGTAAATCAGGACTTGACAGCTTCTTGGTTTCGACCTCGAGATCAATGCAAATGCAATGACAATATCCTTGGAAATCTTCAGGAATCACCAGGCTCCCTGGTGGCCAAGTTGGGTTCCTTTTTGTACCTATGCATGGTAGATACCAAGCATTTTCCTGCCGAAATGTTTCCATGTCACCTGGACAAGGTTGATCTTTGTTTCTGGCCTAGTCTGCATTAAAGTGTACCCATGTGGAGGACTTGTGGAATCATGGTATATAGTGTTGGACTGAACCTGTTATTCATTTTAAATACATGAATTCTAGGACTGGACCTTCACTTGGCCACTTGTGTCTGCCCTATATGTTGTTACCACTGACCTATGAATGAGAATATTCCCAGATCCTTTCAAGTCTACTACTAATTTATAACTAGGGCTTCAATATTGTAAAGCTTCACCACCTCTAGTGCGATAATTTGTTGAGTTAACAAGATCCATGATCTAATATATGTTCTTTCATTTGATTATTTCAGGTATACAATGCGGGTCAGAAGGAAAATGTTTGGCAGATGAGAAGTGCAGAAATTATTTTAAGAGAAGGGAATGGAATAATTATTCATTAGAGTGTATCCTATATATACACATATAGGAGTCCTACCTTATGTACAAGTCTATGCCATCTACAAGTACAAGATAGTTATCTAAGTTATTTAAATTTACAGAACAACTATCTTCAAAATAGGAATACAACTAATCTTCTATGAGAATTATTCGGTCTCATTTTCAACTGATTTATCTTCAGTTTTTAACACTCCTAATATGCTTAGAGTATTAACAGATTTTACATTAAAACTTATGTGGATCTTGACTCTTAAATAATGATGGGAGCAATTTCCTAAGATAAACAAAGTTTGGGTATCCTTAGTTGCGTTGCCATAATATGATTGCACTATTATAGTTGGTATAGGAATTAGAAAAACAAACAGTGTTAAGTTGGATAACAATTGCTAGAATGAACTTGGTTGTTTTTGGAGTTGGTCTTTTTAAGAAAATAGAGTTCTCAAACATGTCTCAGCACTGCCAATCATCTTCCCTAAAGTCCGTTCTTGAAATTCACACTTTCTTTGAGAACTTGACAATACTATCAAGATCAGAAGTAAGCGTACTGATTGATAATAGATTGCAATCCAGATTGGGCATCAAAAGAATCGATTTGAGGATAATATTCTTGGAGAAAGCAATAGAATTGGTCCTTACTACCCTTGATGGTAAGCCATCTATCACTTTTACTGTCTAATTTTTATTACAAGGATGAAAGTTGGATAGTAGATTGATATGCTCAGTCATATGATCCGAAGTTCCTGAGTCAATAACCCATACAGTAAACAAATCTTACTTAGCAATAAAAGCATGTATAAAGTTACCTTTGTGGACTATAGATTTTGATGTCACTGTAGAGGATTTGCATATTTGTGCCTTGCCAAACATATTTTGCAACCATTCCATCTGTTCCTTGCTAAAAAAAATAGGTGCCAGAGGTTGTGGTGGTCTTCTCCATAGATGCTATGTTGCATTTACTTATTCTCTTGTGGGTCAGCTTCTAATCAAGAGGTTTGCCATGTATCTCCCAACATGTATCATTGGTATGTCCTATTTTGTGACAGTGATCACACCAAGGACGTCCTTTCTTTGATTTGAAAGTTTGTGGAGTGTCTCAAGTGGTTAAGGCTGAATGCTCCAAATTTGGTGTTATAGGTTTGAGCATGATCTTCAACCTACTCTTCTCCCAACGAACTTTGAAAAAGGCTTCTCGAATACTTGAGAGAAGTTTTGTACCAAGAATTCTTCCTCTTAACACCATCTAGGTTTTTGTTTAAGCCTATGAGAAACTTGTATAACCTTTTTTGCTCCACAATCTTTTTGTACTTTGTTGAATCCTTTGTGTATTTCCATTGGATATTATCGAACTTATCCAATTGAAGATAGTAATTGTTCAGAGAATTAAAATACTAGGTTACATGATATTCACCTTGCCTAAGATCATCAAGTATACTCTCAATCTAAAACAACTTAAAGCTATTTTCAACATGAGAGTAGACTTCTCTAGTAGCCTCCCAATATCTTGTGCAATGTCATATAATAAAAAAATTTCTCTTATTTCATTTACCATAGAATTAATGAGCCAAGACATTATCATATTATTTTCAAATTTCTAACTCTTGAACCTTGATCCTCTTCCCCTGGTTTGATTACTACTCCAATTAAATAATCTTCCTTCCTTTTTCCACATATAAACATATAAACATCATAACTTATTGAAACTATTGTAGGTAATTCTGTTCATTCAACTTATGTCCGATAATGGTGAATATATTGTTGTCAATAGCTCCTGGATTATTGGCGGGTAAGGGGATGATCTCAGATGATTGACTACTCTTGCCACCCATAATGTTAGGTAGCAAATCAGAGGGCTGTATGAAGAAGAGATTTGGGAAAAATTGAGTTGTGTAGCGGTTAAGGTCTAGGATTTGTAGATGGGAAAATAACTCTGCTCTACTACCATATAGAAATTATTTTAAGAAAAGGGAATGTAATAATTATTCATTAGAGTGCATCTTATATATACACGTATAGGAGTTCTATCTTATGTTCAAATCTATGCCATCTATAAGTACAAGATAGTTATATAAGCTATTTAAATTTACAAAACAACTATCTTCAAAATAGGAATACAATTAATCTTCTAGTAGAATTATTCAGTTTCACTTTTAACTCATTTATCTTCAACTTTTAACACTCCTAATATTTAGGACCATTATCACGGTTGCATACTTTCAATAATGCTTCAAATTCCTTTCAATTCTCCACAAGAAGCATGAAAAATTGCAATGAGATTCCATTTAGCAAGATTTCTTGGTGACTCTTGCTGAAATGAATGGAAGACAGAACCAGTGTAGGTAGGCCCTTAGCCGACGTCGCAAATTACTTCAGCGAAACAAACACAGGTGGTAAGTGTCGCGATAGGGACAGTTGACAATCTCATATTGTAGTAGTGCTTCATGTTTTAATCGAAACTGGTAGGACTTAGGGGCTTGCCATTCTTTGAAAGAGTTTGCTCGCCAAGGGCAGGGCCAAAGGTTTCTATAACTTGAATACTCATATTTCCAGACAAGCGAAAAAACATTTTGGGCCCTGCTTGATGATGCCCTCTGGGAGGACAGCATTTTGTTATTGTGGCATTGTCTTTTGTTGTGGAAGTGACAAGTGGTTTCATTGTTGTTTTGTGAGGAATCAATCACATGTAAGTTTGGGCTCTTGTTGGGGGAATAAATTAATGGAGCTTTCGGTTGAAAGCGAATTGATTGTTATCTTCTGAATTCAAACTTTTAGATCTAAATGGTTAAAAATTTGATTTGGAATATGGACATGGGGCATGGCATGGGTCAATTGATGGGCCACAGATGGGTCAGCCTTCAATTTGTTGTTTGCGGATATGTGAATTGGCGGGCCATCAGAATCATAAATTTGGGTCGCATTCCCAGAAAGCTGGTTTTCTTTTGTTGCTTCTTTAAGCATCTCTCATACATGAAACCTTTCATTGAAGAATATATATGCTAATATTTAATAGCCAAGTCAGTAAATGAAATTGGATTTTGGGATTTAAACACATCTTATTATTGCAGGAAACTGGACCCTTTTCTAAGAACAACAATCCTCAATCATTTATCATATAACACAAGAACCAAAATGGGTTAGTGTGGAAATTTTAAGGATACTTAAGAATGCTTAGAATTTGTAACATGTTCTTTGAGTTGTAAAGGTTGATTTACATGCGGCGTTGTTGTGTTGGTCATCGTCTTCATTGTATGGTTTTTAATCTTATTTTCAAATTTTGGGTTTTTTTTCTCTTTAAAATGTTGGGTTTCTTTGATTGTTCAAATGTTTTTGTTTTCTCAATGATTTCAGATTATTTACTGATTATAAAAAAATATCCGTCTTATGCACTATAAGATCCTCACATGCAGCAAATGTGTGCACCACTCGTGACAAACCATTTCAAAGCTGGAGATTTGGGACCTTGGTATAGATTCGAGCACTTGTGACAACTGATTTGTCACCCAAAAAACAGATTTGTCTTAATAAAATATTTGTCACTACAAGTAAACCTATATGCATGACAATTGGACTCATCAAAATAAACCTATTACTAAAAACGAAACAAATGTGGGCAACATGGTTGGAGCTACGTTGCTAATATATATAATTTTGTCCTGAATTATATACACATTAAGACAAATTGGTCAACTACCACGAAATATTTACTTAACCTAGGGTGGCAATGCATTTTGAATGCTATTAACTTTCTTTTTGGTTTTTTTCCTTTCGATTTATTTATTAACGAGAATTTAGAGTCACTATTTTTTTAGTACCCGTTGATTGAATTTCTCTAATTAATGCACACAAGATAAATGCATAAAAATGGAAGATTTTGTACCTTTAATTTAGAAAATGTCAATGTATAGCCTACCATCTGATCAAACTCTAGGGGGATTGCTATTTATGCTATTCAAGCAAAATATTCAATTCATCCCTAATTACTTTTTTTTAAACTTGAATTAATATAGGATTCATCCCTAATTACATAAGTACGTTTGTTTTGATATGTAATTGCTGGATCTGGCAGAGATATTGTAACAGATTCGCTACTTGGTTGACTGCTATGGGGAGAAGGACATCTCTCTCTCTCTCTCTCTCTCTCTCTATATATATATATATAATTTTTTAATCGTTTTGTTTATTAATTTTCCGATCTGGGTAGCAGTATAAAATGATTTCTTTTTGCTTAAAAATAGGTACCAAGTTGACTTGCCACTTCATTGAGTCGCCAAGAGAGAATCTATACTCGGTCGGCGATCAGTTCTTGCAGCCGAAGCAAGTCGCCTGTGGATCGCCTCGTGTACGGTACAGCTTTGAGCTCGCACGTATACATGCATCAGAAAACATCTTCTTCTTCTTTGGCTCAATAATTGCTCCAAATGCCAGCTGTGAGGCTTGACATGTTCTCTTTTTGAACATTATTCTAAGTTGGAAAAGTCTTGAGAGGCCGAGAGACTTATTGAATGTCTTATAGAAAGGGAATAAAAAGATAAAATTGTCCCATCTACTTTACAAATTTTTAAAGCAGGCCATTGCCCTTGCTCTCTCCTTGCTCCCCTCCCATGACCTTGCCTCCGCTATCTTTGCCTCGCCGTGGCGCCTCGCTGTCATGCCGCCGTCGTCTCGCCTCGCATCTCCTACCATCGAGCGAGACAAGGCGGTGATGACAGCGAGGCAATGGAGGCGAGGTGATGAAGGTGAGACAATGAGGCGAAGGCATCTGAGGCACGACCATGGGAAGGGAACTAGGAAAAAGCAGGAGCAGTGGCACACTTTGCAAATTTGCAAAATGGGCGGGAGCAATTTTATCTTTTTACCTTTTTTTTGTAAGGTGCTCGGTAAGCTCGTTTGACCCTATAGAACGACTCTTCCAAGTTATTAGGAGAGGCGACGATGGCATGGCAATTGGCATTGCGACGAGGCGAATGCAGCATAAACGCGACCATGGGAGGGGAGAGAGGAGAGAGCAAGAACAGTGGCCTGCTTTGTAAATTTGCAAAGTGGACGGGGGCAATTTAGACGCTCATTACCCCCTTCCCCCCCATAAGGTGCATGGACTAGCTAGCTAGGGTCGGTCATGCATGTCTCTAATTCTAACAAATTACACTCTGCCATTTCTTTATTTATTTAATCATCTTATGACCAGGGGCGGAGCTATGCCCAACCAAGGGTGGACAATTGCCCACCCTGTTTTTTTAAAAAATGTTATTATATGTATATAATTTATTTTTTTTAATTTTTTTCTGAATATCAGTTGCACCACACCCCTCACTTGCCTACCCTGTTTTTTTTTTTTAAAAATGTTATTATATATATAGTTTAATTTTTTTTTCTAAATATTAGTATCACCCAACCCCACTCATGTCCAATTTTTTTTTTTAATTTTTGCACCCTTGTCCTTCCGTCCCTCTCCCTTAGCCCACCCATGCTCATGGCGTTGTAAATAACACCAATGGAATCTAAAGCTGTGACATTATGGGCCATTTAATCAATTTTTAATTTTCAATCTCATATCAATAATCATTCTACATTTATATAAATATTTGTGTCTGTCTTTTTTATAAATCATTTGACATTAATATCTCAAAAGAGAGTACTTTTTCTATTTTAGGAAGAAAAAATATGAAAAAATATAGAATATTTTTATTGTTATTAGCTAAATTATGAGAGAATCACCTATTCTGAAACGCTATTTTTTTTGTTTTTATTTTTAATCTAAACTTAATTTAATTTAATTAAATTGATTTAATATTACTTTATAAAAAAATTAATTTTAAACTCTTATCAAAGTTAATAATTATTAACTGGGATGTGAGTTGTATATTCTTTAACAATTGGAGTACAGGGTGTCTTCGTGTTTCTCTCCAGCATGTCTCCAGATTTCACTCGCCCACATATCTCGGGATTTCACTCACCCACATGTCTTCTTCTTATTCTTCTTCTTATTCTCTCTCGTTTGTTTTCTTCCTCCTCTATTTGTTCTATGAAAGCTCTCTAAATTACCTATTTTACAAAATCCAATCATTGGATCTTAAATCCGATCATATTATCATTGTAAAATCAATCTCGATTTACAATAAGGTAAGCTTTTTAGTTTTATTAGCTTTATTTTTAGTATAGATTCTTGAGGTGTTTATATATATATGCTAATTATGTGTGATTTTTAGTTTATTGACTTAATTTGCTAACTATGTGTGATTTTTATCTACAAGTTTATCTAGCTTTTTTGAAAGAGTTTGTAGACTCTTATGCAAATCTTCAAAATGTTCAAAATCGATTTCACTCAGAAATCAACCCTATTTCAGAACTGGATCCGAGCATTGCTGGTGATTTTATTGATGAACTTGGACCAGTCGTGTTTTGGTAGACATCAACATTGAGCGTGGGTGAATTAGATTTTTTTTTTTTTTACTATTTGTATGATTTATTAAGCTGTAAAAATGAAAAATGGGTTAAGAGAAATGAAGTCTTTTTGAAGATGTTGTTTTCATCAATCAAATATATTTAATTAAATTTTAAATGTATAAAATAATTTAAATAGGTGAAAAATAAAATTAAATTAACATTTACAGCGATTAACAATGGTCGCAAAATTTATTAATTTAATAATTAAAAATAAATTTTACAATAATTTTTAAAAAATTATCGTAAAATTTAGAAAATAATTTAATAATTAAAAATAAAATAAAATAATTTAATTTTTTAAATCTTTTTAATATTATTTTATTTTTGCCCACCCTCTTTAAAATTCCTAACTCCGTCCCTCTTTATGACTCAAGGTAGTTTTGGCTAAGTTATTATTTCTTTATTTTTTTATTAGAGACAAATATATATAATCAAGCCATAAGACCAAAACCTAAAGGTGCGATCCATCAGGACAAGCTCAGGCCAGATGCATAAAATACGCACCGCCCCTGAGTGCGATTTTGTTCATCTTCTTTAACAGGGTGAACATCACTCTCACAAAAGTTGTGAGGGTGATGAGTAACGGAACGCCATGCCACCCAAAACAAAGTGTCGTTTCATTACTCATCACCCTCACAAAAGTTGTGAGGGTGATATTCACCCCGTTAAAGGGGGTGAACAAAATCGCACTCCACCGCTCCCTCCAAAAAAAAAAAAACCTAATATAATGAACAACAAGCAACCAAACAAGAACTACAGAATTTAAAACAAACAGAAACTAAATGCTCGAGAAAATCACAAACGTAACCCAAAGCTTGAAAATGCAAAATAGAGCTAGGAGCCATCCGAAGTTTGGCTGGGTTATATATTTCCTTGTCATATTTGTTGAATCCTTTGATTCAGTTTCTTAGGATCTGGTTGTTATAAAGTTCTGTCCCTAATTAAGATTTTTACTTTGGTTATTTTACCTACCCCCCCCCCAAAAAAAAAAATAAATAAATAAATAAAATACACATTCATCAAGCTAATTCCATGATAGGTTTTGATTCTAAATTATGGTTTGATTAAATAGGTTAATCGGATACATTTAAGTATTTTAACAACTGTCAAGTGTGGGATAATTGAAATTATATTTAAATATATAAAAACGTCTTCAATACACTCAATATTCTAATTTGTTGTACAAAGATGAGCGAATTAACTGTTTTGTAACTTACCCTTTTACCTCCTTTTACAAAGAGGATGTTTTCAAACATAACTTTATGTAACTTTCATATATATAAACACTTTAAATGATGTCGCATGATGTGGGAGGAGGTAGGTATAGTTTCGAGCTAGACATATATATAGAGAAATGGATGAAAGTAGCAGGGCACTTGTCAACATGCATGGAGGGCCATGCTGCTCATTTGACTGCACCGAATTATAAACGAAATTTAGCAAAGGGATTGTGTCTGTCATCATATATATGACGCGTAGGGTAACCCTTATCGAAACTTGAAGAGATGCCCTAGCTAGCTAGCTAGGGCTTCCATTCATATGTCCGCCTCAAAAGCTGTCAAAGCTCTCTAATCCCCTCTTATATAATAATAACAATATTATGTATATTTGTATATGTTGGTTATAATATGCATATATATATATGTATATGCAGGTCCCAGAATCCAGGAGGCTGAGAGCTTTCTACAAAAGTAGTATTGCTGGATAGAACCCTAGCTGATTGACACGTTGAATGTAGAATTCTGTCTGCATGTACGCATGTCGAGCTTTCTAGGGTGGTGGCTGTCGAGAATGTTCCTCTGTTACTGTTAGCTAGGGGTCCAACCATATTCATGCATTCAATTTATACATACATACTGAATGATGCCAGGTACAGTGAATCCTAGCCAGGGGTATAAGAGACTGTTTGGTTTATCGTTTTTAATCATAACTTTTAAGTTAATTAGCAGTTAACATAAAAGTTATCTAGTGTTTAAGTTGATAACGTGTTTGGATAAATATGTTTTTAAGCTGCCAATTAATAGTTATGTGTTTGATTTGTAAAAACTAATAAGTTGTCAAAATTGACAAAAAGACTAAAATAAACATGATGTTAAATAATTCAAATAAAATTTATAAAAATACTATTTTTTATAAAAAAAATATAAATTAATTTCTAAATATTAGATAAATTATACATACTTATTAAAAAATATATTAATATAATATATACATCTTTTATTTTTTTCTTAAAAATATTACCATTAACATATATATACAATATATATACACTTATAGGTGTAATATATATCTATATATATTGTATATACTCTGCTATAGGTCGGGGATGCCACCGGCGATGGAGGAGGAGGAGGCTCCGATCGAGGCTAGAGGCGGCACCTGATTGTGACGGCAATAATGGAGGAAGATTGATGGTGCTCGACGACGGCTGCGGTAGATCTGGAACCTGGTTATGCAGCGATGGCACGACCTGATTATGTAGTGATGGTGCGACCTGGTTATGCAGCGATGGCGCAACCAAAACTTCGACTGCTTGCAGCGGCCTAGCTGGACTACGACAACGTCGACGGCGGTATGGAGGAGGGGCGACGGCTACGGCGACGGTTATGGTAGAGCAGAGCTTGAGAGAAGATGATGGAAGAAAGAAAGGTGGGAGAAGATGAGGGCATTTTAGTATTTTAATTGGTTAACCTAGCAGTGTTTTTCGACAAAGCTGGGGGTACTAGGTTTTGAAAAACGCTGGTATAACAGGTTTTATGCTGGGTAGGTTTTACGCTTAAAATTTTTATCAAACACTTAACTTTCAAAAATTGTATAACTTATACGCTGTAAAATAGCTTATACGCGGTCAAACCGCTAAGCCAAACAGCCTCTAAGTAAGCCCCATGAAAAAGCTTTAAGAAAGAGAGAGAAGAAATTGAGGGAAAAAGAGAGAAGAAAATAGAATAGAATTGGTAGACCTATTCATCACCAGTTACACAATATAATTCTATAGTTAATTGGAGTGGCATTTACTTAGCTCATATATAAACTCAAAAAGTCGCATTTACTTGGCACATTTAAGTCAGGAATTATGTTTTTTTAAGTAATATCACGCTAATAAAAATTTATTATTAAACGGGTGTTACTCCGAGTGCTATTTTGAATTACTAAGAGCATGTTTGATTCCTTGATCAAATGGGTTAAGGAAAACTATTAAATATTGATACTAAAATCTAAATTGAATTTCATGAGTCTCATACATTTTTTCTTTAATCTCGAGTAATCGTCACTATAACTACTTTGTCGGGTTTAAGAAGTAAAAAAAATAATAATAAAAATGAAATTCTCATAAAAAATTAATAAAATGTTTTTATTAAATTATCAATAATATATTATATCTAACCTCATAGATAAAACTATAAATTAAATAACTTAAACAACATAGATTATGTTCCTTGACCATCCATTACTTTTTCCCTCTGACGAAGAAAGAAATTAATTTATAATTGGCATAAGCATGCAACGAGCGAGTATTATGTCAGCAAATTAAATACTGATATAATTAAGTATACGTGACATGTAATTATTGTTTCCTCGTCAGTGTACATATCCTCCATTTTAAGGGGAAGAGGAGAACAGCCTACGCCTTTGTCGGAGCTCTACACGAATTCTGATATTTCATCCATGGCGGCCATTGTCAGGTTACCGTTGAGTCGTATATAGTAATATATAAATACATGTTTTATATCAAAGTAATAAATAATTAATATAGTATACGTTCGAAAGAAAATTATTTGTAACTACAAAAAGATAGTATCTTTAAAGATGTAAGTGATCTGATTACGAGTGGACTACGTCGTTATATATATATATAATTTTTATTTTTCATTATCTAAATATTATTAATTATATTGTATGCATAAATTCAGAGTAGCTTTTTTTTAAAGATCTATTATATATTATTAATTAGGTTTTGTTTTCTATCGACTAAAATTATAATCTACTATAGTATTGGTGAACTTCAAATCTCAAGTTAATTTGTAATTTTCATGTCAATAGTTGTTATCTTGATCTAAGTTTATGAAGACTGGGAAATATGACAGTACTAAGGAGACTTGAATTGTTAATCTCTTGATTTTTCATATAATGGTTTATATAAGTTTATCTAGATGTTCAAGATTGCCTTTGCTTGAAAGCTTATCTTGACAAGTATTTTGAGAAATTTTTCTACTAAGACTATAATTAAAATGCTATGCTTGGAGTATATTTTGATAGTGGCCTTCTACTTGATTAAGTTTCCATGTCTTACTTTATCTTGTTTTCCGCATGAATGATGTCCTACAAAAGTCTTGGTTGTATTTGATGTCTAATTTGACCAAAATTCAATTACCATCACAGTCAAATCCTTAATTTGAGTGATTAATTAGACATTGACGGCTAACATGACGTTAATTAACTTAAGTTTGCTTTTATTGACATGTCATATTTTATTTTTTTTAAATATCATCGTATGGAATAATATCTTTACACACACACACACATATATATATATATAAAACAATTCTAAGAAGGACAATTCTCTAATTTAATCAATGTGCTTGGGAGTTGTATAAAATTTGTTTTGACACACGCATATAATTATACAAGCGAGGGAGAAGAAAAGTTGGAGCTCCATAGAATAATACATCTCACAGCCATTAACATGAGGTTATTTGGTAGATTAATTTAATATCTATATCTATATATTATGGGTATTTAAAAAAATCGACAAATCATGAAATTGGCCTAACCAAAGTGCAGTACATTGCATCGCACTGACGATTTTTTGAGGGGGTAGTCCGACACGATTTGAGAAATCCGCAAACCACAAATCACGCGTTTGAGAATTTCTCGGTTTGATTCAAAATCAAACCGTACGAATATAATGTAATAATAAAAAAATTATGAAACAATTTATTTTGGTTCATGATGATACATAAAACAAAACAGATTGTATAAACAATATATACAATCTGTTTATGCATAAATAAAAGGTTAGTTATATACAATCTTTTATTTATTTTGGTTCATGGGCTAAATAGTTGATGAAGCAATTTATGAAACTGTGAAAATCGTACCATAAAAATAGGTGAATTAATATTTTGAATGTTTTGAGCAAATCATGAAAGTTTTCGCGCACCAAACTAGATCGCGCGGTTTGGTTTGACAAAAAAATCACAAAAACAATTTAACATACTAAAAATGTCAAAGATCGATCAAATCAAACTGTGTACACCCTTACTCCATATATATATATATATATATATATAATTCCTTGGTTTAGGATCACTGATTGTCCACTCTGTATTTTTCATTCACGATATATTTCCTCGGATGTGATTAAATATTCAATGTCACATGTCAATTTTTTTTTCTTTTGGGTTTATCGAGAAAGTCAATAGGCAGACTTGTTTTCGTATCAAAAAATTTGCACGATTTAATTGGAGACCAATCCATGATAACTTGCTAGTGAGCAAAATGCTTATGACAATCTTTTCCAGACATTTTACTATTCTAGATGGATGAGTTGACATGAATATTAAAAGTAAACTAAAGCATCCACATACGTCAACTTCATATATATAATGCTATGATATCGGATGTGTGTGGGTGTGGGTTAAGTTTTTTCACTGTATAATTAATTCAAGAGTTTCTGACCTCTAAATTAAATTGATGAAAATTCATTTTTAATATTCAAAAACATGGTCATCAATAAAATATTTAATTTAAAATTTATTTGATGGACATTACTTAATATGCAGAATTGAGACTAATTAATTAATTAAGTGGGTAGGATTCCACTAGTTTTGATTTTGTTTATTCTATATATATATATATATATATATGAAGGGAAATTAAGGAAGAAAAGAAGATGCCTTTTGTGAGTCCCTATCAAAGCGATCTTCGTTACCCGTGAAGCATAGACTCTTCAACGAGACAATGACAGTGACCTATGAGAGGGTGTCTCTTTCGGAATAAGTTTGTGGATATTCAAGGATTCGGTATTTTTTTTTTTTTTTCAAGTCTTACCATATTTTAATATTTAATAAGCATTAAATTAATTAAAAAAACTAATTCACATATTGGGTGGGTCACTGTAGGAATATCAATGCCCTAACCCACCTACACCTTTCTGTGTCTGTTGGATCCTTTACCTGTAACAATCGTCGCCTAGACAGATACCTTTTGGAAAGCTATGGTCGGTATTGATTCACCCGCAAAATAAGAATAATAAAACAACATATTTGCTTTTGCATATTTATTATTGAAACCAAGGATCTATATATTTTAGGGAAGTTTCCATTTATTAATGAAAAGGATTGTTTTCTATTTCTTCCGAGAGAGATATCGTGTCGTATTGATCGTAGTTTATCATTAACATATAACAATGCATGATTGATTTAAAGTATAATAATAATATAATGCTTCAAGACACAAAAGACTTTATCTCAATTTAACATGATCCAATAATTGCCTCATGACTGATTTTGTATATGATGGAGGCTCTTCATGCACATTAATCTGTATTTAAAAATAATATATAATTCAATCCTCTAATCACCAGTAACGAAAGCTGTCCAAGCGGCAGCAGCGTGCTGTTAATATATATACTTCCATTTACATGAGCATAGTATCCGGAATACAAGTGCATTTGAATTTTTCTTTCTGGAATCTTCATCATGTAGCTGCTGTTCCGAGTTCTTATGGATATTTTAAGCATTATTTATGTGATTATCCAGGAAATTAAGGTTTAAAACGCATTAAACATAGCACACTTAACGGACAAATGGAGCAAATTAACTCGGATAAACATATATATATATATATTGTTTAAAAATTTCAGAGAAGTTGGATTGATCACATGGGTGTTTAAAGTTTCGTGTTTAGCAACATATATACATGTTCTTGAGGCGTAAATATAAATAAATGTGGGTGTGTAAGGCCGTAGATGCATTGGATGAAGAACAGATTTAAACCCAGACCAGACAGCATCTCATCAGATTTTGTGGGGCAAACTTTGTACAAGATATGGGGGACAGAATAACGTCCGGTTTGCAAAATGTTTGCCATTCTTGGATGGTTTGCCTAATACGTTGAGAGTGGGAAGAGTTTCAGAAGATAATGATGATTGATTCATTTCTGAGCAGAATGAATAATGAAAATGATAATAATGAAATTCTTACATGATCTCTTGATTGATACTAGGCTAGGCCGTCCCAGGAATTCACGCAATTAAAAGCAAAATTTTTGAAGACAAGTGACTGAATTGAAGTGAACAACTAGACTTAATTAAACTTGTGGAATATATTGCATGCATGCATCACAAATTAACTTCAACAGAGAATATTCATTGCACAATGAGGCTGCCATATGATCAAGATCCGTATAAACAGTTATATGTATATATATATATATTAGACACACACGCCCCATTATCAATGAATTGAAGCATGGCTTTTGGTTATATCAATATCCATAAACAGTGTTCAATATATTTTTTTCTTTAATAAAGGGTTACAAGTAGCATTCTTTTTTAAATTATGCTAGACTAGACTGATCCAGCAATCAAACAAAAATCATGAAGTATTTGGTACATATATGGAAATTTCGCTTTGGACATAGCAAATACAAGACAATTAAGTATAGGATTCTCATGGAGTTTCTTTCTTTCTTTCTTTTCTTTTCTTTTTTTGTTTAAATCTGTTTCTTCAGAAAAAAAAAAAAAATTAGCATCACGCATACATTACATTTTGCATATGTATATATGTATATGTATGTCTCCCTTTCCTGAATTATTTGCTCCTCTCAATTAAGGATGGCTTTCATCCATATCATACTACAGTTAGACCGAAAACTGAGTTTTTCCATATTGGTAGACTATTAATTGTTTAAAAACAAATTTTATATATGGATCGATGGCTAGACCATATATATATTAATATTTTCCAGGTTTATTCACACACAAAAAATGATAGTTAGCTGACTCACGATATCAAATTAACTTGAACTTCCGGCAAAAGTAATTGAAAGGAGAATGGAGTAGTGAATGTTTGATGTGATTTGCAGTTGCCAGTGTCTGAATATCTGAGGCTTGCTGTGAAGAACAGATGAGCCTATCAGATGGGAGCCAACTTAACAATTAGTTCCTTTGTTTTGCATTCTCTTCCTTCACTTGGACAATATTAAAGAAGATCGAGTGTATAAGTGAACTTATTAATTATTGAAAAATTAAAATTTGATCATGTCAACAATCAATCTAAATTTCCTCTCACAAACTTGTTAAATAAAAAATAAAATAGTACAAGCAAAAAAAGAATAAATAAATAAAATAGAAATTGCCAACTTAATGAGAGGATTTGAGTTAATAAGTCACGTAGCTAAATCTTTAACTTTTTGATGCATGAGCCTACTTATACATGATCTAATATTCTACCTAAGTTTTCTTTTTCTCCAAAAATTGAATTTGAGCCTCTATGATTTGAAGGTCTCCTTAATTAGCTCATCAGGAATTTTGGGTTCAGCTTTTGTCCCATATATCTTTGTGTGAATTAATGACAAGATCATAAAGTGGAAAAAAAATCAACTTAATTAATTTGCACAAATTTTCCAAAGAAGAAATTAGATACTCAAAATATTAAGATATATAGCTGATAATGATATTTGAATCAATTATGATTTCGTTACGTATGATATATAAAACTGGGATTAGTATGAGCAGTTCTTAGGAAAGCATATTAGATGACTTCTCGATTCCAATATTGCCCATTTGGGCTTTTCAAACTAAAAATTTTTAGCCATTAATTGTTAGAAAAAAAGAAGAAAAAATCATTTGCATAGAGATAAAGTATAATTCTTATATATATATGTAAAGAACTATCATATTCATGTTAAATTAGCATGGTTTCAAATAAAATGGTACTTTTACGAAACTTTTGTCAAAAAAGTTATCAATGTAACGTCCACAGTGGGGCAAAGGCTTTTGAACTCTCTCTCTCTCTCTCTCTCTCTCTCTCTCTATATATATATATATATATTTTTTTTTTAATTACTTTGATAGGTTTCTAATTAGTCATGGACGTGAACTAACCATATCGTTGATTCTCAACAAAATTACGTACAAAAACTTGTTTTGCACGAATTGCTTTCTTTGTAAATATTAATTAATTTGTTCCTGATGATCATTCCAATCATTCATTATAAAAATAATGTATAAAATGATAATTTATGTTGGGTTTCAATCTAGCAATTAATTTACTTAAAATAATATGGACGCCGCAATGTCACTTCTCACGTATGTTCCTGATTATTATATTATAATTAAAATTTGAACTCAAAATCTCGAAACGTTAAACCACAATTCGGTGTATCTATTATATATATATATATATCAACAACGCTTGATATATATATATATATTTATTTAAATTTAATCATCTCCGTTTTATGTATATACAGGCGCTATAATTGCTTTGCTAATTCTTCTGAACTTATGAATGTTCCATGAAAGCCATATGGAACCCTAGAAGGGAGCTTAACCGATGCCTCTAACTTCAGATTCATGGCATTTACGATCTGAAGCTCCGATTTCCATGTCTTCTCGTCGTGAACAAATCCCAGAATGTACCCATCATCTTCTCTCTCAGAATTCACATCTCTCGGGACAAAATATGGCTCGCCTCCGTATCTTCCCTCGCCGTAGATGAACTTGTGAACTTTTCCGGTCGAGAGGTCGACCTTGGCGAAGCCGGAGACCTTTGGCCATGGCTCGGCAATGGCGAGATAAACGTATGGGGTCTTTTGGCCGAGCTTGTTCCGGTTCACCATGCCGGCTTCCAAGTTGATATGATCGGAGTGCGGGATTATAGGCCGGCGAGTCGACTCGCCGGTCTTCAAGTTGAGCCGGATTTCGGAGATTACGCTCTTCAGGTTCTCGTCGCATTCGTTGAAAATGGAGTCCGGTGGCGTCATGCATGAGCCGATGACGACGACCTCGTCGGATTCCGGTTCTTCCCAGGCGTTCCAGATGTGGAAGCAGAACGTCTCCGGTGACTCGACCCAGATAATCTCCGACGCTTTTCTAGCCCTTTTGGATAGAATTCCGAACCGGGATTTCTTGTTCTTGTCATAGATCACCGGCGAGCCACCTCCCACCATTTCTTGGAGCTTGAACACCACTTGCTGGTCCGGAATCACCACGTATTTCTCAGTGATCGCGAAGTCATGAATCATCGTAGGAGCTTCTAAAGGAATCTCAACATCCGGCGACTTGGTTCCGTCTGCCGAGAATAGGAAGTACTTGAGATACGGCTTCTTGACGACGTCGTAGCTGAGAGCGAAAAGCTCTCCGGTCACCGGGTCGAGCTTCGGGTGAGCAATCATGGACGACCGGAGCTGGCCGTTAAAGTCGTACCGTCTGCATTTAAGAAGAAATACATATTCAGAACAATGTGTTTTTGCCAGAAAAAAAGAAATATTTTGTATTGAATTGAATGAATTTCGATAGTTAATTATCTACTAAGCTATTTATGGAGAAGTTTATACCCAACTGTCTCGAGATCACCGGAAGGTGAGACTCGGACTTGGTAAGGAAGGTCCTCCTCCGACATGGCGAGGAGCCGATGGTTGAAGTAGACCAAACCAGCGTTGGCCACTCCGGTGCCGTGCCGGTGGTCGACAAGCCCAAAAACTCCTCGAGCAAAGAAAAGCAAGAGCCGAGCAATACCGGAATGTCCATGGAGCTCGCCGATGGCCTTGGGGAAAACCGGCCGGCCCAAGCTCCGCTCCTGGACGAGACGGCGAGTCTCTGTGAACCGGCAAGAATAGCTGACCGAACCGCCATTGATTGTCACGGCATGAACCATGCCGTCGCCGTCGAACAAGTGGTGCCCCGCCGCTGGCTCGAACAGCGGGTTGGCGCCGTTCCTGACGTAAACCCCTCGAATGCAGTTGGGCACGGACCCGGACACCGGAAGTGAGTGGCGGACTGGCTGCTCCGGCACCGGAGCGAAGTTTCCTGCGATCTGGACACGCGGGTCGGTGGTCTTGGGAAGCGGGCGGCGGCGCTCATTTGAGACTAGCATGCCCTCCATCATGTCCAAGGCTTTGGCGGCAGCTCTTTGCAGTATATTCCAGTGCGGTGGCGTTTCCGTTTTGGGTATCTGATGGACATCGACATCAACTTGTTCCTCTCTGATGATAGTTGGCAACTGGTGATTTTTCTTGGGAAAATGAAGCTGCTTCAATGGAGATAAGTTCTGAACACAGTAGATTTTGATGCTTCTGGTGGGTTTCTTCTTCATTGAGATGGACTTTGAGGGGAAGCCCAAATCAAGTTGAGATGAGAGAGGCTCAGGGATTTGGCCCATGGCCCGTTTGCCTGCAATTGCTGTAGATGAAGCCATGGCTATTCGGACTATTCTTGAGAAAAATATAATCTTTTTTTTGTTGTTTTTCTTTTCCTCAGAGAGAGAAAGAGAGAGAGAGAGAGATTTGGGCAGAGAAAGGAGAGAGGGGAGAGGGGTATAAATAGAGAAAAAGTGGTGGGGGAAGGGGAAAGAGGGACGCCAGTTACGTGAAAGGGAGCGCCACGTGGTGGATTTGTGGAAAGGGCACTTCGGATTCGACGTATTATTTGGGGCGATAGGTGGGGGGGGGGGGGGGGCACGTGGCTTTGCATTCAAATTTGACACGAGCATACTTACATATATATATATATAATATTAATAAGTACAAAACATCTATTTTTTTTTAAATAAAAGAGGTAAGCCCCATTTTGACGATTTTTTTTTATGTCTAAGCGTACTAACACTGATATGTGAAGGTTTAAGACCAACTCTCAATAAATTTTATAAGAAATTGACTAAATTCAAATTAAATTTTTGTAACACGTTCGTTACTAATCTTACATTTTTTAAACTCAAAAGCATCGCTATTACCACTTAAACCAATTACAATATATGATTATAAAAAACACGTGTTGTTGAATTTTTAACTGAGAATAATACCAAGAACATTGGTATTATTTTGTATAAAATCTACATTTTTATGTCATTACTCTTATAAATTTATAAAAATAATTTATAAATTTTATTTAGCGCACGCGACTATAAATTGTTTATTTCAAGAAAAAAAAAAGATAAAGAGAAGTGTCTAAAAATAAGGAGTTAACTTATCCTAAGCAAAATGGGTTGGATCATCTTCTATAAGTGAACTTAATTTGATGCTACTTATAAACATGGGAATATATAATGTGGAGGTTTAATTGCTAGAACCAGAGTGTACTAGTAAATAATTAAATATGTTATTTGGATATTAATGTTAGATACTTACTATTGATTATTTACTAATTAGTGATTGTTCACTATCATAATAAGTAGTCACTAATAATAATCTAAATATTAATGTCTAAATGCCACATAAAATGTTAAATCTCAGTGTCAAAATAGCATTTTAAAATCCCTCTCCAAATACACAAACTTGCACAACTTTTGCCACAACATATATATATACATATATAATGAAGAAATTATAAAGCTTACAAGAGGTCTCTTATGTTGTATATATATATATAGCACATATTAGGTGTTAGAGATATTATTAGGGATAATTAAGCATGATTAGATTAGGGAGAAATAATTAACTGGTTTGTTATCGTAAGTGAAGTAAATGCGCTTCCATTTTGGGCTAATTAAAAGTCTAAGTTACCAAGTGCACGGCAGCATGGATCACGTGAATTTCTGTAATCCCAGAAGTACTAAACGTTAAACTAAATTTAATTATATATACATATATGTGTTGAAATTGAGAAGTCGATTATTGCTTTCTTCGCGAAAAGAAAAGATTGGACTCTAGCTACTACCAAATAATAATGGCAATTCATGCGACCACCAAAGTGGTCCATACCATCCCTTTGTACCATGGGAAATCTCGTCACCACCACGAAGCAAAATAATTCTGTAATAATTTTAATAACCGATCGAGCTGGTCATTTTGGGTCAGTTAGTGGCAGTTGGTACGTAGAACTGATTGTGATTAACATGAAGCAAGAAAGATTATTAATTAATTAGTAGAATTGGTAGTGATCAATGCAGCCATAAGGCATATATAAAAGGTAGTCGTGATTTGCTTGAATGATGGGTTTCCAGCCTAATTAAAAGTTGGAGTCAAGCCTAAATTAGGCTAATGTTAGGCAACCTAACATTCCTTGGGATTGGTAGCCTAATTGTGCCTAATATTAGGCAACCTAACTTCTCTTTTGGGGAGTATAAATACTCCCTCATATGCTAAGGTTTATGCATCCCATTTGTATCCCATTTTGCATCCATTTGTGAGAGCATTTAGAGAAGAGAGGCAAGGAAGCAAAGACTTTAAAGTGAGGGTGTTTTGTGAGTGCCACTATATTGTTGTATCACTTGAAAGAGAGTAGAGTGTGTGAGGATATTTTTGTAATTATCCTTATTATAGTGGATTATTGCTCGGATCTTGCCCCGTGGTTTTTCCCTCAACATTGGAGGGTTTTCCACGTTAAATCTCTGTCTCTTGTATTTTCTGCTTGTGTTCTATTCCGTGGTAGAAAAAGGTGATTCTGAGAAGCTTCCGCAATTGTTCGAATCTCTGTCCTATTTTTCCCAACAAGTGGTATCAGAGATCTTGGTTACGAAAGTATAAGTCTTTTCAAGAAATTCTTAGTATGCTCTATGGTTGCAACTTTGTTTGATCTTCCACATCAGAAAAGAATTGTCTTGGTCTTTTCAGGAAATTCTTAGTATACTCTATGGTTGCAACTTTGTTTGATCTTCCACATCAGAAAAGAATTGTCTTGGCTAAAAGCATCTTTCTTGTATGTCCGGTTATTGGATTTAAGTGTGGTGTAGTGGAAGTGCATGTCTAGGAAAGTTCTGGCTAAGGAAAGACTTGGTACTTAAGTGTGTCCGTTTGTGACCCACCTCTCTTTCCTGGGAACTTACCTGGTGCACTATTCACGTACAAATACTATTCCAATATTCAGTTGCTATTCATAGTGAATAGTGGGAGCTTGATGGAAGCTAGTACAAGCAGAATGATTAGTCTGAATGGAACCAACTATCACGTATGGAGGGGAAAAATGAAAGATCTCCTTTATGTGAAAAGTTGGCATCTACCGGTATTTGCTATACAGAAGCCCGAATCGAAGACCGATGAAGATTGAGAATTCGAACATGCCCAAGTATGTGGTTTTATTCGGCAATGGGTAGATGACAATGTGCTCAATCATATTTGTGATGAAACGCATGCCAAATCGTTGTGGGAGAAACTTGAATCTCTATATGCTCGGAAGACCGGCAACAATAAGCTCTTCTTGATTAAGAAGATGATGTCTTTGCACTATAAGGAAGATAGTACTATCTCTGATCACTTGAGTGATTTTCAAGGAGTTTTGCAGCAGTTGTCTTCTATGGGTGTAAAGTTTGATGATGAGATTCAAGCTTTATGGTTGCTCGATACTTTGCCAGACTCTTGGGAGACATTCAGAATGTCTCTTTGTAACTCCGCTCCTAATGGTGCAGTGACGATGGAACTTGTTAAGGGTGCTGTTTTGAACGAAGAGATGAGGAGAAGATCTCAAGCTTCGTCTTCGCAATCCGAAGTTTTCATCACCGAAGATAGAGGGAGAAGTAAAAACAAAGGTCCAAAAGGTAAAGATAAAGGCCGAAGCAAGTCAAGGCCTAATTACAAAGATGTCAAGTGTCACTATTGTGGCAAATTGGGACACATTAAAAAGAAGTGTTTCCAGTTCAAGAAAGACACGAAAAAGGGCAATGAAGAAAAGAAAGATGGTGATACAGTTGCTGCTGCTAACCTTGTCATAATTTGTGATAAAGAGGTCATTAATTTTGCCTGTCAAGAGACAAGCTGGGTCATTGATAGTGGAGCTGCCTTGCATGTTACATCAAAGAAAGAACTTTTTTCATCTTATACACCTGGTAATTTTGGGATGGTAAAGATGGGTAATGAGAATTATTCAAAGGTTGCTGGCATGGGAGATATCCACTTGGAGACCAATAAAGGAGCACGACTGATTCTCAAGGATGTTAGGCATGTGCCTGATATTCGCTTTAATCTAATCTCAGTGAGAAGGCTTGACGATGAGGGCTATTGCAACACCTTTGGCAATGGACAGTGGAAACTTACTAAAGGTTCCGTGATTGTGGCTCGAGGAGAGAAAAGTCCTAGCTTGTATGTGACACAAGCTAACATTGCTGGTGACTTTGTCAATGCTGTGGAAGATGAGAAGACAGTCGAGATGTGGCACAAGAGACTTAGTCACATAAGTGAGAAGGGGCTAAACTGTTTGGCCAAGAAGGATCTGCTCTCAGGTGTAAAGAGAGCAAATTTGAAGAAATGTGTGCATTGCATGGTCGGGAAACAAAATAGAGTTGCTTTCAATAGTCACTCTCCTTCAAGACAATCGAATTTGCTAGAGTTGGTGCACTCCGATATTTGTGGTCCCTTAAAGGTAAAATCCTTTAGTGGCGGGATTTATTTTGTGACGTTTATTGACGATCATTCAAGGAAGCTTTGGGCTTATGTTTTGAAGACCAAAGATCGGGTGCTTGATGTTTTCAAGCAATTTCATGTTTCTGTTGAAAGGGAAACTGGTAAGAAGTTGAAGTGTATTCGTACTGACAATGGAGGCGAATACAGTGGTCCTTTTGATGAGTACTGCAGAAAGATGGGCATCAAACATCAAAAGACACCTCCAAAGACTCCACAGTTGAATGGTCTGGCTGAAAGGATGAATCGAACCCTAATGGAGAGAGTCAGATGTTTGCTTTCAGAAGCAAAATTGCCAAAATCTTTTTTGGGGGAGGCTTTGCTCACAGTAGTACATGTTATCAACCTATCTCCTGCAGTTGCTCTGAATGGTGATATCCCGAACAAAGTTTGGTATGGTAGAGAAGTCTCTTATGATCATCTACGAGTTTTCGGATGTAAGGCGTTTGTTCACATTCCGAAGGATGAGAGGTCAAAGCTTGATACTAAGACACGACAGTGCATCTTTATCGGTTATGGTCTTGATGAATTTGGTTACAGATTGTATGACCCGATTGAGAAGAAACTTGTTTGAAGTCGCGATGTAGTATTCATGGAAGATCAAACTATTGATGATATTGATAAGGCTGAGAAGAAAGTGTCTAGTGGCAGTGAAGGCTTGGTTGATCTAAATCCAGTTCCTATGGTGAACTTGTCCAATCCAGTTGTCAGTGGTACTCATGGTGATAATCAGACTGATGGTCAGCCGGGGGCAGATGATGCAGGAAATAATGATGAGGTTGTTGAGTAGGGGGAGCAGCCCCCTCCACCACCGCTCAGAAGATCAGAAAGAGAGCGGCGACCTTCTTCCAGGTACTCTAGTTCAGAGTATATACTTCTTACTGATGAAGGGGAGCCAGAGGGCTTTGATGAAGTTCAAACTCATAAGGATAAAACCCAGTGGATGAGAGCCATGTAGGACGAGATGGATTCCTTATAGAAAAATAATACTTATGAGCTTGTGGAACTTCCGGAAGGCAGGAAAGCCTTAAAGAACAAATGGGTGTTCAAACTTAAGAGAGATTGTAACAAGCTGGTGAAATTTAAAGCTCGCTTAGTCGTGAAAGGTTTTGGACAAAAGCGAGGGATTGATTTTGATGAGATTTTCTCTCCAGTTGTCAAAATCAGCTCTATTAGAGCAATACTGGGTTTGACTGCTAGCTTGGATCTAGAGCTTGAGCAACTTGATGTGAAGACTGCATTTCTCCATGGTGATTTGGAGGAAGAAATCTACATGGATCAACTAGAAGGATTTGAAAAGAAAGGGAATGAACACATGGTTTGCAGATTGAAGAAAAGCCTGTATGGATTGAAGCAAGCTCCGAGACAGTGGTATAAGAAGTTTGACTCTTTCATGATGAGTCATAATTATACCAGAACTGACACAGACCACTGTGTGTACTTCAAAAGTTTCCCAGGTGACAAATTCATTATCCTTTTGCTATATGTAGATGATATGCTGATAGTGGGGCAAGACAAGGAGATGATTGGCAATCTGAAAACGGAGTTATCAAAGGTGTTTGACATGAAAGATCTAGGACCAGCAAGGCAAATTCTGGGAATGCACATTTTTCGAGATCGAAAAGCTAAAAAGCTATGGTTATCACAAGAAAAATATGTGGAGCGGGTTCTTGAAAGATTCAACATGCAGAGTGCTAAACCAGTTAGCACGCCGTTGGCCAGTCACTTTAATCTCAGTAGAAAGAGTTGTCCTACCAGTCAAGAAGAAAGGGAAGACATGGCTAAGATTCCTTATTCCTCTGCAGTCGGAAGTTTGATGTACGCCATGGTCAGTACCCGTCCGGATATCGCTCATGCGGTAAGAGTCGTCAGCAGGTTTCTTTCCAACCCAGGTAGAGACCATTGGGAAACTGTGAAATGGATCTTGAGATATCTCAAAGGTAGTACAAAAATGTGCTTGTGTTTTGGAGGATCTGAACCAATTTTGAAGGGATATGCAGATGCAGATATGGCAGGTGACCTGGACAGTAGGAAATCTACTTCAGGATTCTTATTCACTTTTGCAGGTGGAGCTGTATCGTGGCAGTCTAAATTGCAGAAGTGTGTTGCCTTATCTACAACAGAGGCAGAATACATTGCCATGACCGAAGCAGGAAAAGAAATGCTTTGGTTGACAAGATTTCTTCAACAATTGGGGATGAAGCTGGAAAAGACAGTAATTTACTGTGACAGTCAGAGTGCTCTAGATTTGAGCAAGAACGCGATGTATCACTCCCGCACAAAACACATTGATATCAGATACCATTGGCTACGGTTAGCAGTGGAGGAACATCAATTCACATTAGAGAAGATCCACACTGATAAAAATCCTGCTGACATGATGACAAAGGTTGTAACTCGGGAGAAGCTGCAACTAAGTGCCGGGTTGGCCGGCATGGACTCCGCTTAAATGCTTCTGGTATTATTCTCCTTGCTCTTAGGCTGAAGGGGGAGAATTGATGGGTTTTCAGCCTAATTAAAAGTTGGAGTCAAGCCTAAATTAGGCTAATGTTAGGCAACCTAACATTCCTTGGGGTTGGTAGCCTAATTGTGCTTAATGTTAGGCAACCTAACTTCTCTTTTGGGGAGTATAAATACCCCCTCATATGCTAAGGTTTATGCATCCCATTTGTATCACATTTTGCATCCATTTGTGAGAGCATTTAGAGAAGAGAGGCAAGGAAGCAAAGGCTTCAAAGTGAGGGTGTTTTGTGAGTGCCACTATATTGTTGTATCACTTGAAAGAGAGTAGAGTGTGTGAGGATATTTTTGTAATTATCCTTATTATAGTGGATTATTGCTCGGATCTTGCCCCGTGGTTTTTTCCTCAACATTTGAGGGTTTTCCACGTTAAATCTTTGTCTCTTGTATTTTCTGCTTGTGTTCTATTCTGTGGTGGGAAAAGGTAATTCTGAGAAGCTTCCGCAATTATTCGAATCTCTACCTTATTTTTCCCAACATTGAACCCTATCGTGTACTAGATGGTCTTAAAGAAGTACATTAATTAATAGCATCATGCATCAAAATTTAAGATAGAAGGGTTGTTCAGATCTATAAAAGGTCCCTTCTCGTCGAGTAATTAATTATGGGCCCTTTATCATGTTCTTCGATTTGTTAATTAGTTATTTCATTTTATTCTTTTTTCTCTTATGATTTTTCACTGGGAAGAAAAAATATTACTAATTATATATGTTAAGAAAATGAGAAAAAAATAAGTTAAGCAACAAGCTTGCCATTGCCATTGCCATGGCCATGTGGGAAGAGGATTAAAATCTCCAAAAAGGGGTACCAATATTAATTAATGAATGATGCTTATTTGCAGCTCAAATGCATATATATATCATGGTAGGAAAATGTATGACATTTGGGGTACAGATTGATCATCATGTGCCTCTTATCTTTTCTTTTGTCAACCATGATCTAATTTACTAATTAACTTTTGCATAGTCAAAGAAAATGTTTACGTATTCCGGTTAAAAACATAAATACCTAAGAATTGATGATACCTGTATCAATATAATAAGTTGAATATTCGTTACTTGAATTACAAGAAAAAGGAACCTACGAGAGAGCACACCAAAATCCTATAGCCTAATAATGATGCTGATTAATAGATCATTCTTTATTTTTTTTATATAAAAATTCCATAGAATTCATACTGAAAAGTAATAAAGTTAAGGCATATTTGGGCTCTTCTTGGGTCTGTCTTTTCAAGAGGGTTTGCCTACCTTCTGGTTCATGCATTCATCTTTAAGAAGTCAATGAATTCCAGTCAACCAAACTTCTTTAAAAGAAATTAAAGAAAGTAGGTATAATGCCTCCTTTTAAGGTAGAAAGATGAAAACGATTAATAATTGAAGACCTTAGTCAAAAGAGTAATGATGTACAAATAAAAAAAAATTATGCATAATTTTTATACATAATAGTGCGACATATTATATTAACAATTATATAGAATGCTTTTCAACACATAATTCATAATTAAAGAAAGTGCATCATTCATATTTTATTCTTACAATATTTTTATGTGTTTTTTTTTTTTTTATCTTTCTATACTTTATTTGTTAGACTCCAGACATTTAATTATATTTGTTGGTGATAAATAATACATCATGTTCTTAACCATCTCATAGACCAATAGAAATATTTATGGCCTAAAAATCAAATGTGATAAAAACATTTTTTTCTTTGTGAAATAAGATATATTTATTATATACGTTGGGTAATTAATTAATTAGCATATGTCCATTCAAATTCAAGGAGACAGGGCAAATTGAGAGAGTCACAATGGGAATGTGTTTGGTGGCACATGGTAGGAATGGATGATGGGTGAAAGAATGATTACGTTGGGAACTTGATCTCACAAGGTAAGAGTATAAACCCAACAAGATATCATATGATATGGAGCATGAACCTGGACTTTGAAAATTTTCATGCTTTTCTAGGTTGTGACGTGTGGCCGTTCACATGTATCATACAAAATTATGGAAGTACTACTCTACTGTGTTAGATTTCATCAGCGACAGGATCTGGTGACGATCAATTACCAGATAGAGAAATATTAAATCAATGAATTATATTGTAATATGAACCCAAAAAAACTATGGAGCTGGAGCTTCACCGTCCATCAAAGGTATGCCTTTTGCAGCCTGGAGGCTAGATTTATCAGTGGATGAAGAAAGAGAATAATTAAAACTCATCAAGTACGTTCCAAGAAAGCTGGTACTTGAGTTATCGCTATATATCCTACAACAATATTATCGATCGACAAACTTAGGCAAGGTGTAGCAGTAACTTTCTACGACAAGCAAGTTGTTCATGCATCGGCCGGAAACATCGTACAATTTAATGGGGTTTTAAAAGTTGGCAACACACATTGGCCGGCAAAGAGATCGACCTCTCTCTTTGCTAAGTCAGACACCCACTTCTACCACCCAAGAAGCCACACATTATCACCCCCACTACTACCGTCCGTCGTCTCCATGTGTCATGTCTTGGTCCCACAGACGAAAAGTCTAATGGAGATTTCATCTGATTTAATTTGATTCGTCCATTTGTGCTCATACCCATAGTGCAAGGGCCGAATGTCATTGTCCTTCAAAAAGTAATCAAATCCGTGATGGTATATGGAAGAATTAATGATCTAGTTATGGATGTTCCTGTGCTAATAATAATTATTAATTAATGTTTGATTCTGGTAAGCTTTTGGTAATGGTGAATGGTTACTTTGTTTGGTCATACGGAAGTGTATTTAATTCTCAAATAATGGGATACCTCTACGTGCACGATACTGCATTTTTGAATTCTTAGCATTCACCTAATTAAGAGATATTTATACTGTGATTTGAAACAGTATGCAAACTGCACCACTGATTATATATTAGATTAATCCTATATATATCAATAAATAAATAAATAAGTCTCCATGGAATTAATCCTCCCATTTATGAATAAGAAAGTTTGGCAACAAATCACTTGCACGAGTACTGGCTCACTTGAATTGTGTTTCTTTGATGCCTTCACGCAAATAAAGAGTGGAATCAATCCATTACCCTAAATGAAATGAAAATTTTGGTGATGCTCTCTGCCAAAGCCTGACCAACGCATAAAAACCATAACGTCATCTTAATTAATTAGCAAAACATTTATGGGAAAGAATGCATTAATTATATAAATGAATGAAGTGTTCGAGACCCTATTCGAGAGAGAGAAGAAAATATAAAATGCCTCATTAACCCATCTAGGGTTTCAACTTCTCTATTAAATATTCCTAGAACTAATACATCAAAATGACAAAAATGCTATTGTTTGTTCAACAACGACAATCAGAAAAAACAACAGCAAACATAACAAAGAAAGAAAACAAAATTACAACAAAACTAACAGCTAACAATTATACAACTAAAATACTCTAATACTCCCCCTCAAGATGGACTATGAACATTGATAATAGCCATCTTGGAAAACAAAGTAAACAACTGAATAGTAGCTAAAGGTTTTGTGAACACATCGGCCAGTTGATGTTGAGTACGAATAGGGAGAAGTTTGAACAAGCCAATAGCTAACTTGTCCCGAACAAAATGACAATCGATCTCGATGTGTTTGGTGCGTTCATGAAAAACAAGACTGGACGCAATGTGGACAATATCCTGATTGTTACAAAATAGTAAAGTAGGAGCTGAGGACAAATCTGAAAATCTGCAGAAAGAAGCTAAGTGAGCCAAAATATTTCACTAACAGTAGAGATAAGTGCCCGATATTCTGCTTCAGCAGATGATCTAGAAACTGTACTTTGCTTTTTAGCCTTCCATGAGACTAAAAAATCACCAATAAAAACACAAAAACCTGTAATGGAATGCTTAGAATCCGGACAAGACCCCCAATTGCATCTGAAAAAACCCAAATTTGCAAAGAAGAACCAGCAGAAAATAATAAACCTTGTCCGGGAGTACCCTATAGGTACTGTAATAGATTAAGTGCAGCATCAAGATGAGTTTTTCTAGGCTAAGATATATATTGACTAAGTTTATGAACAACGAATGTAATATTGGGCCGAGAAATAGTCAAATAAAGCAACCGACTAATAAGACGTCTATAAACCGAAGGATCTTCAAGTAAATCACCATCAAAATTACTTAGTTTAATGTTTGGCATCATAGGTAAAGTAGTAGGTTTACTTAAGAGAAAAGCAATGTCCTCAAGCAATTGCAAAGTGTAATATTGTTGGGAGAAGAAAATACCCTTAGTAGATTGAGCAATTTCAAGGCTAGGAAAATACCTCAAGCGTCCAAGATCTTTAAGTTTGAACTGCCCATGAAAAAAGTCTTAAGAGAATCTATAGCTGCAAGATCACAACCCATAATAATGATGTCATCAACATAGATAAGGAGATCAACAAAAGATGCACCAAAACCCTTAGTAAACAACGAATAATCGGATTTGGATTAATGAAAACCATGAGATATGAGAGCAGTGGAAAATTTTGAAAACTATTACCGAGAAGCCTGTTTGAACCCGTATATGGATTTATGAAGTTTACACACCAAACACTCCTCTTGTTTTGGAGCAAGAACTTGAGGCTTATACCCAAGAGGGAGGTCCATATAAACATCTTCAAAAGGTCACCATTAAGAACTGCATTGTTGACATCTAATTGAACAAGAGACCACTTATTGATAGCAACTAAAGCAAGAAAGACCTTAACAGTTACTAATTTTGCAACAAGAGAGAATGTATCAGAGAAGTCCAATCCCTTTTACTAGGTATATCCCTTAGCAACTAAACAAGCTTTGTGCCTCTCAACTGTACCATCAGATTTATATTTTATCTTGTAAACCCACTTACAATCGATTGTATGCTTATCATGAGGCAATGAAACAACATACAAAGTATTAGTCATATGCATGGCATCTAATTCAGCCTTCATAACATCTCTCCAATGAGGATGGGATACTGTTTGATGATAAAATTGAGACTCAAAATTAGAAGAAACATTGAGAAGAAAGAATCTAACTGGAACATCATAAAGAGAAGAAGTGCTGGAAAATTCAAGTTCTAGCAAAGTTGAAGGACTATCATTATTTGAAACATGTTCGAATAAAGGAGAGTCAAGACTTGAGTGAGGCAAAACTAAATTAGGAAATGGATTTATGACATCATTATTTGAGCTGAATGAATGAAAAGGAAATATGGTTTCATGAAAAACCACATCACAGGATACAAATACATTTTTGGTAATAATGTCATAAAGTTTCTAGCCTTTCATACTAGCAAGATAACCAAGAAACACGCAGGCAGCAACACGAGGATGAAATTTTGTTCCATGGGAAGCCAATGTAGAAGCAAATCAGAGGCTACCAAAAGTGCAAAAGAAAGAATAGTCAACAAGTTTCTTGCATAAGAGTTGATAAGGAGACTGATTTTTCAAAATAGAAGCAAGAATCCTATTGATTAAGAAAGTGGTAGTTAAGATGCAGTCACCCCAGAATGAAATTGAGACTTTAGACTGAAACAACAATGCTCTAGCAACACTAAGAAGATGTTGATGCTTACGTTCCACTACAGAATTTTGTTCAAGCCTTTCCACACAAGAAAATTGGTGTATTACCCATTTTTCAGCAAAATAATCATGAAAAGTGAGCTCAGGAGCATTATCAGACTTAAATTTCTTTATCCTTATGTTAAACTAGGTCTCTACCATAGAGAAAAACTTGGGAATAACAACCCTAGTATTAGACTTTTGTCTCATCAAGAAAACCCAAGTGTATCGTCTGTAGTCATCCACTATGGTGAGAAAATATCTATAACCATCATACATCGGAATAGAATATGGTCCCCAAGTATCGCAGTGAATAAGATCAAGCTCATGCGAAGATAGATGGTTATTATATACAAAAAATAATCTCTTTTGTTTAGCTAATGGACATATTGAACAAGAAACACATCCCCATTATTTTTGTAACTCAACAAATGTTTCATTGTTTCAAGCTTAGGAAAAGAAATGTGTTCAAGCCTATTATGCCAAGTGTGTTTGCTTACAACATGTGCCATATGAGTAGAAACATCATCAAAACAACCTATTCTACGTACCTACTGGCTGAGAATTAAAATCAACAGTATCAAAAACATATAAACCTCCATGAAGATCACCCCTGCCAATCACCTTTGAATGTTTGACATCTTGGAGAATACATGTATAAGAAGAAAAACTGAGACTCATACACGTGTCCTTTGTCAATGCACTTACTAAAAGCAAATTAAATTGGAACTGAGGCACAAAAACGACACCACTAAGCACTATGAATTGTCCAAATTGAACATTTCTAGCATATAATACAGAAATTCGAGAATGGTCTGGCAGGGTAATGTATGTGTTTTGAATTGGACTCAAGGATAGAAAAAAGGACTTATCAAAGCAGATATGACTAGTGGCCCCAGAATCCATTATCCAATACTTATGATTATTAAGAACCGAGTTTACAGAAATAGAGAGACAGGTACCTGATGCTTGATCTTGGGAAGCATCAGGTTTTGCTTGTGCCTTAGCCATATTCAAATGAAGAGTTAATATGTTCAACAATTGCTAAAACTGTGTAGGGCTCAATGTCTACGTAGGATCTCCCATAACTTTGTCTATGATGATGATAATCACATACTTGTCCGACAATAGGTTTTGCTTGATTATAATTCACTTGGTTTGGGCTCTTTTGCTTATACTTATATCCAGGGGGATAACCATGTAATTTGTAACACTTGTCAATGGTATGACCATAAAGGCCATAGTGGGTACATAATCTGTCTTTCTTCCCAAATCGACCTTGACTATTTTTACGTACTTCATGATTTCCATTGAATGAAACAGAATCATTCCCAGTATTGTGATTAACTACATTCCTCTGTTTCTCTTCTTGAGTGATTAGGAAAAAGAACTTATTAATTGGGAGAATGGGATCCATAAGTAATATCTGACCCCTAACCTGAGCATAGGATTCACTTAGCCCCATTAAGAACGACATAACATATTCTGTCTAGTAATAATCTTAAAGAATTTTAACACCACCACATGAACAAGAACAACCCAGCCTATAAAGACTAAGCTCCTCCCAAATTTATTTCAATTTAGTATAGTATGCATTGACCAACAATTGTCCTTGAGTTAAGTTCATTAATTCACGTTTTAGTTCAAAAATACGAGGACCATTACTTTGTTGAAATCGTTCCTTAAGGTTTAACTAGATCTCATGTGTAGAATCAGAAAAAAAATCACACTAGCAGATATGTCTTTGGAAACAAAATTCAATAACCATGATATCACAATACTATTGTTCTGAATCCATGCATTAAGTAGGATAGGATCATCACCTAATGGTCTTGAAATAGTGCCATTAACAAAACCAACTTTATTCTTTACTGTTAAGGCAATAAGCATCACCCGACTCCACGACACATAGTTCTCCCCCGTCAGTGGTTGAACCGTTGAGGGACCAAGAGAAGATCGGGACCATCTAAATAGTGAAGGTAGTACGGGCTAGATCCATCGTCAATGACAAGAACATTCATAGATGAGGAAGATAAATCTGGATATGTTGCCATCGAATATGACGAAATAACAAATCTGAAGAGAATAACAAATTTGAATTGGATCATCAAGGAACGGAATCGAACAGATCTAAAGAAAATACCAGATATGGAGAAATTGAACAAATTTGAAGAAAATAACAAATCTGGAAATAAGTTCGTTGGAATATAGAAAAACCGACAGTGGATCTCTAAACAAAAGAGATCTTGAAATGACAAGAAATATTGCTCACACGAAATCCGAACAAATGGATCGCACAAGACTCATGCATAGAAGAATCGATGTCGTGAGTTGAAGAAATCTAAAGAAAACAAATCAATTAGATGAAGCAAAGAAGGAAGACTCACTCAGTATGATGGATTGACGACGAGGAAGAACAACGGAAAGCAGAAATTGCTGACAGAAACCCTAGGTCTTCAAAACTTGCTCTGATACCATGTTCGAGACCCTATTTGAGAGAGAAAGAAAAAAAAATATATAAAATGTCTCATTAACCCATCTGGGTTTTCAACCTCCATTAAATATTCCTAGAACTAATACATCAAAATGACAAAAATGCAATTATTTGTTTAACAACAGAAATCAGAAATAATAGCAGCAGAAATAACAAAGAAAAAAAATAAAATTACAACAAAACTAACAGCTGATTATTACATAACTAAAATACTCTAATACGAAGCACTATATAATTAAGATATGCCCACTGCCAAGGGCTCTCTTTGGTTCGCTTGAAATGATTGATTTGGGCTTTCAAAATAGATGTTTTCTCTTTAGGGTATTCTCATCTCCACCTCTTCGGGCATGTCTTGTTCCTGGATTTGATTAAGATCAGATATAATTTTGACTTTTTTTACTTTTTGGTCATAAATAAAGATAGCTTGTTCGATTTTCAATTTATCAATCTTCATTGGCAATACAAATAATGTGAAAAAAGACACTTCTATCTACTCGAAAACGTAACCATGAATGCTATTATTTAATTACAAAAATAATTTTTAGAAATGAATGCTAACATTAAACGTTAGCGCATATTTAATTATAAAATTAGAGTTAAAAATTAAAAAATATATTTTATAGCTGAGTAGCCCTAACTTTTTTTTATATTATTATTTTTTTGGTTAGGAAAATTGTAATCAATTTAATGAACTCTCCCTCACTTGGGCTCTTGGGGAGAGAGGTTGATTCTCTGGAGTCAAACCACTCCAGCATCTGCAAAATGGGCCAAGAAATTCTAATGCTGGGCTTCGTTTACTTTAGCCACAAGCCCTCCACATGGGTTTCGGCCCATTTAGCTCAAGGATAAGGTCCAGTAGTCCCACATCCATGTGAACAGTCCACTGGAGTTTGGGCCTGTCCAATCATTTATAATGATCGGCCTGTTTCTTCCAGTCCATCCTGTTCTTTAGGCTGTCTGTCTGAAATGTTACGTTCGGTCAGATAGAATGGGCAACGGAATGGGAATAGACATAGGATTTTTTTTTTTTTTTTATAAATTAGGGAATGGAGAATTTTTTACTATTAAAATGTAAAAATTTAATTTCATAAGCTGTATTCAATTAATGTATCTATATTTTGAATTAATATTTATTTTATTTTAAATGTTACTTGAATATTATTTATGTATTTGCCATTAAATAAATTTTTCGACAGTTACATAAAATTATATTTTTATCTAATATTTTCAGCTAGAAAAATAAAATATTTTTTAACATATATTTGATAAGTATATATTTTCTAGAACTAAATATTATTGTTATAAGATTTTTTAATTCATATAATGTAAAATGATATTTTTGTTAATTAATTATTTTTATTTTTTTATTCCAATTAAGACGTGTTAAACATAATAATGGAATTAGTCATTCCATTTTTGCTTGCTCCAGACACAGCGATGATTATTCCATTCCACTCCCATTCCCTTTTGCTTTCCCTTTTTATTTAAAATTATTTTATCCAACCAAACATGATATAATAATAGAATTAAATAAAATAGAAACGTCCATAACACACTTTTCATACATCTAAACACTTTTAAAATACTTTTTTCTATTTTAAATTGTATTTGGACATCCAAAAAAGGTTTCCAACACCTAAATCTATCTACAAATCAAATCTTTCTTTCAAGATTTAGTTGAATATTTAAAGGGAACCCTCCAAAGTTTGAACTATTCCACTAACCCATCTCCCATGTTACGTCTTATTCATATCTCTGAATGAATGAATCTTCCCGTAATAATTTTCAAATATCTCAATAAAATTTCTAAGACATCTTAATCAAAGCATATCCTTAACCAGATTCTCTTTAGAAATTTGAACTAAAAAATTTAGTCGTCTAAATAAAGACGATTTTGAATACCTTCCTAAAAAAAAAAAAAGTTTCATAATCTCATAAGCCAACAAAATAGAATATATTAACTGTTTGTAACAAAATGATATTTTCTAGTTTCGAAAGGTAGGTTTTTGTTACAGATACGTCTTTATTCTGATAACGGTCTATTGCACTTGGAGTTTTAACTTTTTCATGATTTTTTTGATCTTCATCTCACTTTTTCTAGATTATTGTCTTCTCTTTTAATCTTATGTTTTACAAATTTGTGATATTTTATGAATGCAACCTTCATCTACATGTTTGTTTTTGTTGCCTTCAATATTTATGAAGATATAAATCTCTTGTGATTAAGGAATAACCTTAGCATTTATCATGAAGACTCCAATTATGAGTAAAGAAATTCAAAAGAAAGCAACAAAATGGATGGTCACTGATGATGAGCCTTGTTTGGACAAGGGTAGAGGGGATATGCACGTCCCAAACAGGAACAGTGAGGCAATGGAGGATGGGAGCCCAACCACATAATTCAACCAAACAGGGCCCCATTCCGAGAGATGGTTTTGCTGGAGGAGTTGGGTTGTCGTCAGATCAGATCAGATCAGATCATTCTATGGATAAGCCTTACCCATCTTTTCCTACTCTCATCTTTCTCTAATCCTACTTTTGCTTTACCTAATTCCAATCCCTTCATGCAAGCGGCTGTTAATTAATTAAAGGGCATACTACCAATCCCTTAATTGTTACTGGTCTACCTTCATTTAGCATGGTCTGGTCTAAGTTAAAATAATGAGTTCAGTTATAATTACACAGTATAAATATAAAATTACATACAGATCAGTGTCATTGCTGATATTAATTTTTAGACAAGAAATAATAATAATTATAAATTATTCAATAATTATCCCATTTTTTATATTATGCATCATCAGTTTTATACTATAGAATGATGTGATTGTTTTTGGCTTTATGGATCATTTCGTGAATAAGGTCATGTATGAAAGGGCTGATGAGTGTCCATTTACAAGTTAGAAAAAGTGGTTTTTTCGGTCAATTATCAGCATTTAATTCTTTTGAGGATGGAAAGTGACCCCTTTGCAACTCCTTTCAAACTACGTCAACATATGATTTTTTTATTTATTTTTTCATAAAAACTATCTTATCATCATCATCTCATTAAGTGTGCCTTATCCTCACAATATAAATTTATATAAAAGAATAATATGATAAAATTTAATTTGAAAATATTTTCTAACGAAATTCTCTAAAAAGTGAGATTAGGTATCAAAATTTAAAACCCAAAAATATCCTAAATATTCCCTACATATTTATCCATCCCCAAAAGAAAAAAAAAAAAGGGCATGTTCTCTGAATTTCCTTGAAAACTATCTCAAGAACTGGATAGAAAACTGGGGAAAGATTGGAACAGTTAGGGTTTAGGGCAGAAGGCATGAGTGAAATGTGTACATAACAAACTTTATTGACAAAAAATGGTGTGAAAATTAAAGCCAGTGGTGGCTGTGACCTGTCCCTACCTGTAGTATTTTTCCTAATTAGTGGCCGATAAGATAAAGGCTGGATATGTTGTTGTTGTAATGGCCTAAGGTTGGGATTTTTTTTTTATAACTATCTATCTTAATATATAATTTGTATATTTCAAGTGGTATGGTATGAAGGAGAAAAGGCCAAATGCCAGTTATATGCGCACTTGTGGCTCGTGTGGCTCACGCTCCCCTCCAATTTAGTATTAAATAGCAGTTGGTTTCTAAAAAATGGGGTCCTGCCCTGCGGACAGTTCAACTGGAAAAACATCAGACCAGCCGTCAGGGTGTTTCACTTTCTACCAAACCATATCACTTTAGCCACTGCCACCGACCTTTCTTAAGAAACTAAATTTGATACATAAATTCCAAAAGCATTATTCAATCTCTAACAACACTTTGATATTATGATGATATATATGATCTTATATTTTATATTAGTTAATGTTTTGACTTACGTTCTTGATATTGAAGTTATTTCAATACTGTCGCCCTTTACATATTATTCAATTTTTCAGATCAGAAAATAGTTTTCTAAACTTTGTTTAATAGGGTAAATTAAAGAGGACGGAGTGGGAAAGGAGGAAGGAATAGAGAGTGGGCAGACGCTCCATTAGCGCGTGGAAGGCATCTGGAAAGAGGAAACCATGTTTGCCACTTCCAAATTTGAGGCTGGAACTGAGCAAAAAATATCATTTATTTAGAAGAAGAAGAAGAAGAAGAGGAAGAAGGGCATCCTGGTTCTTTTTGCTTCACAAGGGAGTCAGAGCTCTAATCTCATCATCAAGTCACCATATTTCCACGAGCTTCAATCGATTTCTGTATCTGTAAGTTCTCCTTTGGTGTTTCTCTCTCCCTTTCTGCTTCATGGTTTTCATCTCTAGGGTACTATGGTTGTTGAATTATATATGCTTTTACAGAGAATTGAAAACCCATTTCTGTTTTCCCTGTCAGGTGTGTTTCTTTTCTGGATTCGCAATCTTTGAACGAAATAGGGCGAAAAGGTAAGTTGTTTCAGGTGTGTATGCCTGGGGTATTGAGCTTTTGGTGCCTTTTGCTTCCTTAGGAAGTTGCAGAAAAGTTACAACTTTAGACTCTCAAAATTTGTGCTCTGAGAAGCGGAACTGGGATGAAAAGCTGTGTTTGGGCTTGGGGAGAAGGATAAAAGTGTTTAAAGAAGTTGTTTTTGATGTATATGAACGAATTTCAGTTTGGGATTTCGGAAAAGGGTTGTGCCTTTTAGTGTCTTGTGATGTTCATTGAGTGTATGTAGAGCTTTCTGTGGGGAAGGAACTGGTTCAGGATTGCAATCCAAGATTTGATGATTCTTCTGGGGTACAAGACATTGGGAGTTTGAATTCTTGAGATGTTTTAGAATAGGTGGATTTCTTACAATTGGGATTTCAATCCAAATGTTGTTTTGCTTAAGCATGCGCTTATTTTAGTTTTGCTGTCATAGAAGAACATAAAGAAATACAATAATTCCATACACTGAAGCAAGGTTTGCTTAAGAGTTTCTGAGGTTGTTGGTACTGTTAGATAAGGCAGAGGATGCAAAGGGTACGCGTTTCGTCGCACCAGGCTCCGGTGCTCAAGCTGGGGGATTCCCAAATGACATTATCCCCAAAGTTTAGGCTTGCTGCAATCCAATCTTCTCTAAAAGATCCTTCTTTAGAGTTGGAACTGTCGGTGAGGGGAGAATCCCTAATTCCAGGCCTTCCCGATGATGTCGCTCTAAATTGCCTTCTTCGTCTTCCCATCCAGAGCCATGCAGCTTGCAGGGCCGTCTGTAAGCGTTGGTATCTCATGCTTAGCAGTAAGGAGCGTTTCTTCACCCGGAGAAGAGAACTTGGATTTCATGATCCTTGGCTTTTTGTCTTTGCCTTCCACAAAGGTACTGGGAAGATTCAATGGCAGGTTTTGGACCTTAGAGAGTTTTCTTGGCACACTATCCCTGCAATGCCTTGCAAGGACAAGGTTTGCCCCCATGGATTTAAATGTGTTTCGATCCCCCATGAGGGCGCTCTGTTTGTTTGTGGCGGCATGGTCTCTGACGTGGATTGCCCCCTCAACTTGGTTTTGAAATACGAAATGCAAAAGAATCGATGGACTGTGATGAAAAAGATGAACACTGCACGTTCCTTTTTTGCAAGTGGTGTAATTGATGGGATGTTGTATGTGGCTGGAGGAAACAGCACGGATCTCTTTGAGCTTAACTCAGCTGAGCTTAACTCAGCTGAAGTCCTTGATCCCACTAAAGGTACCTGGCGCCCAATTGCGAGTATGGGGACAAACATGGCCTCATATGATGCAGCAGTTCTGAATGGGAAGCTCCTTGTGACTGAAGGCTGGTTTTGGCCCTTCTATTTTGTTCCGAGGGGCCAGATTTATGATCCAAAAACTGATAAGTGGGAAAGTATGGCTGCTGGACTGAGAGAAGGCTGGACTGGTTCGAGTATTGTAGTATTTGGGCAATTATTTGTCGTCTCAGAGCATGAAAGGACGAAACTTAAGGTATACGACACGGATAATGATTCATGGGAGGCTGTACAAGGACCTCCTTTGCCGGAGCAGATATGCAAACCTTTCTCTGTGACTTGCTTTGGTAGGAGGATCATTGTTGTGGGTCGTAACCTTCATGTAGCTGCGGGTGATATCTCTAGGCTGAACGTAGCAAGCAACTCTGGGAAAAAATTGAGCTTCTCTGTTCGATGGCAAGTGGTGAATGCACCTGAGGACTTCTGTAACTTGACACCTTCAAGTGCACAGGTTTTGCTTGGTTAATATGATCATATAAGAACCGTAGTTTGTAGAGGGAAGATAGATGGGCAGATAGCTGTTAGAATTTTCAATCCGGTGTACCAACAACATATTGCCTCATCTATTTATCTTTTCCCTCATTTACTTAAACCAGCCATTGTGTTGACACGAGTAGATGGTGTGAATCTTTTGCTTGCAATATTTTATCATGTGGTTGAATTGTTACACTGAGCATTTTATATGGAAATGAAGATCTGCACGTTGCTTTATTGTTTTGCAATATCAGCAGGCTATTTGTTAATTAACAAATTAGTGAGGCACAAGCTTTTGCGTCCTTTCCTTGGACACCCAAGAGTTCTTGCCATGGGGCAGAAATTGTTCGTGCTTGTTTGTGAGTAAAAAGTCACAAGTTCAGATTGTAAAAACAATCTTTTGTTAAATCTCCTTATAAGACAAGAAGAGTTACATGCAACAACCACCCTCCTGACTCTCAGAAAGCAGAACTTCTCATGCACTGAGATAGGGAGTGTGGGAGTGCGTTGAATGTTTGAAACAACTGCATCCAGATAAAGTGCTGGGGCATGTGCTGCAAGTGCCAGAATTGGGATTCTGTGAACTGAAAGAACTAAGGTTAACACCAAAACACCTTATCTAGCTGCTGCCTGATTTTCATCATGCCTGCAACTTTCATTTTCTTCCATTCTTGAGTTAAATTGAAAGCTCAACTTATTTCATCTCCTTCATGCATCGCACAAGTAGGCATAACTTTGGAGGTGATCACAAGTTTATGATTTACAATTAGTCTTTGGAGACAACAAAGATACAAGCTATAAAATTACTCTGTACATGATCTGACATGGGGTCGATAACATCGGACCTCCTGAAACAAAGATGCACTTTTTCTGTGTCATTTACAAGAAAGAACATATAATTCGAAAAAAGTCCGTTTAGGCAAGGTAGTTGTATATCTGAGGGTTGTTCTTGTCTCGCTCAAGGTACTCCCGATCGATGAGGCTTTCAATTCTCTTCTTCAAGTCCGCTGGCTTGATTGGAAACTTGAGCTGTGACGGTCACCAATACAAATACACATTTTCAGCCATCAGAGTTCAATAGTACAGACACTAACATTAGAAAAAGCCTTGGTTCTCTATATTGCATCCACCAACATTGATCAATAACAATTGGCTTAAGTGGGTAATTTTGAACCTTCCTGGTCTAGTGGGATTAAGACTTAAGATTGTAGTCATTGTTGGGTAAATTCAATGCTTTCATAAGTAGTTAAGAAACAAAAGTTGTTTGTCACCTGCTGGAAGAGTTCAGTTATTAGAAGCGTGTGACTTAGAACCTTCCTTGTCTTCATGATCCGAACAATAGCAGCATCAATCTGCAATTTGAGCAAATACTTAATTATCCATTTGAATCTGTCCAACTGTGACGTTCTCTGAATCTATGATGCTTCTTTTATATATCTAAATGAATGTGGAAGGGGTCTAGAATGACATTAAAACCTGATATTGACGATCCTGAAATACTCTTTCAGTTGTGCTCGTATTCTCTTCCACAGTTTCTTTCATCTGTATTGCATTTACCTGTCCCAAATAAATTGAGTTAGCTTCAGAACCTCCCATGTCCACAGCATTGAGTTAGAGAATGGCCCCCAATTCCAAATCTCATGTTGTGGTGTGGATTAAGTGGTTAAATTTAGAAAAGCAAGGAAAAAGAATTTCAGTTTTATGTTTCATTCTGATACTAGCCAATCTCCTTTCACCTAAAGTTTTGATCAAAATCTTAGCTACTAAATGTACAACTGGATTCACCTTGATACGGTAGAGAGGAGCAGTAAAACCTTCATTAAACAAAAATGAATCATCATCCTCCACATCTCTCCCTTTGGGCAACTGCATAAAACAATTTCTTAAGACACAAACAGAAATCCAAAATTCCTATCCAGGAAAGGGAAAAGAAAATGTCCTATACGTATTAACCACACTCACCTTCTGAAGGACACGAACTTTTCCACATGCAAGGGATTGCAAAGTCCTCCTCAGCTCCTTATCCTCAATGCCAGTAGAATCCTTAATATCTTGAAAGCTAAGCTTTTCAGCATCGTTAAACAGCATTAAAACAACAGTCTGTAGCACAACAGACACAAAGACCATCACCATTAAGAGTTATAGACATTCCGACTTGTCCAGAAAGCATCAATAAAATAAATCAGCGAAAAAAAATCAATGCATAAAATAGCATGCAAGTTCCCAAATGAGGCCAACCTGAAATAGAGAAACTGCCAGTTCCTTTTTACCCTTGGGGAATTCTGCTTTTAACACGCAGTGGCCTAATGAATTTTGCCACATTAATCGCCTCCCACTATACTTGCTTAGGTAAAACTCCTTAAAAATGTCCTGCATAACCAGGCAAAAGAAATGTTCCAGGTAATTATATAACCAATATAGCATATGCATAGTGGGATGCAGCCATTCCTTGGCTTGTACCGAACCTGATATACATTGAGTTCGTGAGGAAGCCGAACATCCATTGGCGGATATGTTGGCCAGTACCTATGGCACAACCAAAAATACAAAAAGTCAGAATCCTTCAAAAACTGGCATGGGCATTACAATAATCCATCCTAAGGAGTAACACCAAGTAAGATTGAACCCGACCCTGTTGTCAAAACATGGACACTCATCTCAATCCCTGATGGTAGTTTTGTCCTGGCTTGGGAAGATTGCTTGAAAGACTCATTTATTTCTTTTGATAACTCAATGTCCTGCAAAATCGTTCAATTATTACACAAAAATAATATCACACTTTTTTGTTGAACTTCCCATCCAATCACATGCAATGCTAGTTAAACCACGCTATGCATAAAGGACCAGAATGCTGATCTAAAACTAATGAAGACATCTGGGAATACAATAGAATTTCTTTTCAAAGCAACAAATCCAGTGATCAAAACACCAGAAACTATTTCTCAAGTGGCTGGTAAACTCAGCTACCAATAAACTGCAATATTCATATCAAACACAGAAAATAAAAGTTCATGGTGAATTCACTTACATTACTGTATACAACTTTAACCTTGTACAGTTGTACTGGACATTTAAACTCACTATACTATCCTACATTATACCATCTCATATATTTTATTACTTAAATAAATTATATAAAGCATCAATTTCATACAATTCGTACCTCTTGCAAATTACATGTAATACATTTTAAGTTTTTCCAGTAAATTATTGGCTTGTCAGGAAAGCAAGATAGATGAAGCCCCAAGTTGGACAACTTCAAATGTATCTTGGCCTCCTCCTCCACTCCTCCAAAGAAAACAAAGATAAACCCTATAGAAAGGTGGGACGAGATAAGAGAAATAAGTATGTCACAGCCTGATCAGTCCAGGCCAAATTAAGTGTTTTTTTTTTTTTTTTTTTTTTTTTGGGGGGGGGGGGGGGTGGGTGTGGAGATAAGCAAGTCTAACAGATGGCAAGCCTGGTTAAGAGTAAGGTTTCTCCTTCGTGATTGGAAAGTCATGAGTTTGAGTTGTAGAAATAGCCTCTTAGTATTTAAAAAGAAAAAAAAAAGGATTATGCAAAAAATTGACCATCCACTGATCCTCATAAAGCAGGTTGCTTTGGGCTGTCATGCACTGGGGACAGCTTTTATATATAAATGTGTTGTGTGTGTGTGTGTGTGTGTGTGCACGCACGCCAGATTAGTAGGACAGAATTATCAAGATTTTGAGTTGGAACAAACAAGGCACACAGTGAAACACAATGTATTACTATTAATCTATTAAAATTATTAGATTTAAATCAACTTCCATCTTTTCCCGATAAACTTGCACCAATGCAAGTTAAGAACCAACATTTGTGGTCAACAGCTGGAGATATCTGCAAAAATTATGCATCCTGAAGGCACTTTTCCTTTTTCAGTTTGAAATTGGCAAAAGAAGGTACATATCAACAAAGATACTCACCTTGAACATTCCTTCAAGTTTATTGGTGAACTGGCTGCCACACTCAGTTTTCAACTGTGACAATGAGGGAAACTTCTTAATATGATCAACAGGTGAATGATGTTTCACAAAATATGCAAGGGCAACAAGGGAGACAAGAAAGATAGAAAGAAAAGCATCCTTCACCTTGGAAATCATGGACTTCTCCGCATCAATGGAAGCACTCTTTCCCAACAGTAGCCTTTTTGCCAGATCCTTCTTGTAGAATGCTTCAAATACATCCTTACCCTAGTTAACAGAACACAAAAGATGAGACAGATTATTCGGTTTTTTTCCCACTTCGCGGTGAGTTAGGTTGAAACCTACAAGCCCACCCTCATTTTAGACCCAGCACTTTTACAATGACATACTTTTACTGTTAAACTTGATGTTATTGATAAGCACTTGTTCTTAACAAACTAAAATCATTAAAAAAAAAAAAGCAAAAGAAAATTCAATGAAAAAACATCCAGATTTTTTTTTATTAAAAAAACCAAAATCATCGAACAGTATAAAAGCACCAAGTATAATTCAAAGGAAAATTCCATGAAAAAAAAATCCAGATTTACCTGTATAAACCTGAACAAAACCAAGACTCTGTCAAGCGTACCCTCCAATTCCTCTTCAGAAGTACCTTTATTTCCAGCACGAAGCTTCTCATCTAGAAATTTTGCAATCAGCTCAGCAGGTCGGTTCTACAACAAATCAAAACATATTCTTAGTTGGAAGAACAATATTCAAGTTTGACCTAGTTGCAAATATGCCAATGATTATAATAATAATGATCCAGATTCCTGGGGAATGCAGCATAAACAGAAGCCAATTTACACAACCAGGTTAGGTTATCCAAAATGAACATCCTATCCTAGAATTTGAAAAATGACAATGGCTACCTGAATTATTAAAACACTATTGGTGACTAACAAGTATTGATTGACTAGATACAATTATAAATTTTCTGATTCCCTAATTTGCTCTTCTAACATAATTATAAAAATAAAATAAATAATTAAGACTTGAACATAGAAACTTCCTAAGACAAGAGCTTTGATACCATGTTATCACTTGATTTAAACGCTTAAAACTGTTGAAAGGGTAGTTTTATCTTTTATACAATTACTTATATTCCAGACAGACTCTTTTTAGTCTTTTATGTGTGGCCAGATTTTCCTTCATAATTGGCAAATAAATGAACTAATAAATATCTGGTTGGCAATAAGATTTCTGGACAGGGTTTCTGTCTGCTCCAATACAATGTTAAATTATTGACTAGCAATTCATGTAAAAATTTAAACTGTGATGGTTCCAACAATGATTGAAACAAGACTCAGCATTTTTGAAACATGAAAAGGTCATTTTCCATTTCAGCCGTGGCTGCAAGTTACCTACTATTAAAGATACGGAAGAAAAAAATAATAGGGAAAGATCTCCAGTATCAAGATATTCATTAGTGTGTAAACTGACTGCACTTGGACTAGTCCTATTTATTTTGTTTATTGAATCTATAGAAACGTGTCTGGATGGTTGCCTAATGGTTATTAAACATTTTATAGTAAGCTGATGCTTTTGTTAAAAGCATATTTGTTAGTAAACAGAACTATTCTACTTAAACTTTGGTGATTAATAAAGGGATAAGTATTTACAACTAGATTGGAGATGATCACTACTCTCCAGTGAGTGCAGTGAAGGACTCTTAACTCAACTGCCCATTTGATTTATTGTATCATCAACTTGCTTCAATCTAAGCAATCTCATAACAAGAGCAAAATACCTCTCTTTCAGGACCAAACATGTCCCTTAGATGTAGCAGTCAATTAGTTGGCATTCAAAGAAGATATACACCCTTACTGAATGTGAATAAAAGAAAACACTCTCATCCTAATCGCTTTACCATGTTTCTTAACACTCTTCGAAATGTTCTTCACATCCTTCTAACATCTACTTTGGGCAGATTGGTACCTTTTGGTGATAGTTTCCCCCACTTCCATTCCCACCAAACAAGTAAAAGTGTCTACCCCAATATCATAGGGGTTTCCCCTAGTACCAGACAGCACCAGAATGGATCTAATGGAAAAGCACTTTGATCCATGTTAAGAATAACTTTAAGATCATACTGACCTGCCGAAGATTAATGAGATGCTCAAACGAATCTTTGATAGTGTTGCAAAATGTTTCGTTCTTAGAGAAGCTTTCTTCCCATATGGTATCAAGAGATGACTTAAATTCCAAGAGGCAGAACACCATATCTTTATCTTTCTCTTCATCCAAGACAATGCCCTGCCCAGTTCTCCGGATGTAAGAGCTAAGGGCCTGCCTTAATGATTCAAGGGCATTGACCCTTGAAAAGAGAAGGTACACCCTTTGAAGATCCTCAGTACGCTTCCCATCCATCAGCATCGTGAAGCCCTGGACATACCAGTAAAACCTTAAGCAACAGAAAGAATGGTAACCTAGTGCACATAAAGTGCCTGCAAGCAATAACCAGATAAAGAATTTGGAAACTCAGATCATAATTTAAACCTTGTCAAGGATTGCAGATATATGGCGTTCAAGGAGCTGCCTTTCAGCAGTTGCTACCAATGGCTTTCTTGTACTTGCGTCCAAATAAAGTAAGCATCTATCATGTTCTTCATTCAACCTTATCTGGAAGGATAAATTATCCCCAGATGTTAAAAAAAAAAACCCTCAAAATCATGAAATACAATTCAAAACAATAAGCAAGTGATCAATTTCTCTTCATTTAGGTGGTGTAAAGAAAATTACAAGGTGCAGAAGGTAGAGATAAAATAGAATAGTGCATGAACCTCTTCAGTACTTGAAAAGAAATGCAGAAGCAGCAAAATAGAAGAATCTTGAAAAGGGGGGAAGCAGTAAAAGAAAAGAACATAGCAAACCTCAACATGTTTCAAGTAGTCCGGAACATCGGATTGCTGCATGTATTTGACACCTTCAGCAGCATAAAATTCAGATGTGCGCTCAAGGAATGGCTTCTCAAAGCTCTCTGAGTAAATTCCTAGAGCAGTGAACATCTTCAAAAGATGGTTAAGTAGAGTCCTATCAACTGCTTCACCTAATCTGGAAGACCACAAGAAGAATGCAATTTATTATAATATGATTACAAGAAGAGTTTATCTCGACAAGGGATGTTTTTATGCTTTGTCCTTAGCAATGCTTTATGCTTTATCAATGATTCAAATCGTCTGGTAGCCATGCTTTGCAAGTCATTACAACATGCTAAGTTCATCCAATATTATATTGGGTAGCAGAGAAAAAAAGGGGGCCAAGGAAATTTTCAACAAAAGAAAACTTTTGTTTCTAGATGAGAACAGAAATACAGCAACACTGAATCTTAACCCACCAAGGAACTAAAGAAGGAAAACAAAAGTCCCCTCTTTCACACAAAATTTGTGCTGCACAAGTTTAAAGTCAGATACGAGAACACATGTTCAAGGTATAGTAAGTGTTGTAGAGCTTAGGATGAAGGGAAGGAGCAAATTTGGAAGTCATATACAGCATGCAACACATCTGGGCTTGATCTTCTAGCTTTTTACATTTTACGGCTGTTCACTCATTTTCTTTAATGCCTTTTTCCCTTTTTTATTCTTTGGCTAGGGAGGGACATGGGATGGGGGAGCATGCTTTATTAGGTTATAGTTAAGGTGGTATAAGCATTAGCTTTCTTCTTTTGGCATCCTTTCAGTAGAAACCCTCACAAAATTGATTGAATCTAGCAATCGAAACAATAGGAATTCTCTGATTACAGAAGCTTACAGCAGCTATGAACGAATACAAAACAAAAGAAAGCAAATATCGGCCTATTCGAGAGGGCCTTCTCTCTCCCACAACTTCTTCCAAATTTTCCAGCTGCCTTCTCTCTCCTTTCCCCCTCCCTTTTATATGTATTACTTAGTCCATTGCAGCCACGTGAGTTGTTATTCCCTCCCTGACTCTTCTGCCCTTGAGTCATTTTCCTTGGCTGCCCCTGCTTCTCCCCTCCTTTACGTTGCTGGTAATTGTGACTAACAGGGGTCCTAACACCTTTATTAGTTTAGAGGTTAAGGTAGCACAAGCATCTTTATTTGTTAGGCACAGGATGTCTAGGTCCTGAAATATAGGTTCATAGATCTTTCTTGTTCAAAATTTAGTGGGTTAACTGTCCAAAGGCTAATTACTTGTCCATCAAGTTTTCACTGCCCCAAAGTTTGACCATAGTTATACAGAAGGATGTCTAGGGACACATTCGTAGGGGTAGGAATAGTTGGCACGTCAGATTGGTTCATGGTTTGCTTTGAATAATGTATTGGTATGCTTATTAAAATTCAAAGGAAAAACATTGTTATATTCATAAGATATTGTAATGAAAACAAGTTTCAACTTAGCTAAAAGCAAGTCTGCAATAATATAAAACCGTGACGGTAGGACCAGAAACAGGGAAAAAACACTGAATGTTATCAAATTTAAAGCCACAGTCATCCTGAAAGCTTAATGATAAGGTGAACTACTTTCACTCCCAATGATTTCTGAGTTTAAACCTTTAAAGTTTTATATTCAGGATCCCTATTTTTGGTAATCCAGGTTGTGTCCCTCCCCTTTCCAATATGGGTTTGTACCGCAATCAGAAATGCAGTTCATTTTTTTTTTTTTTGGTTTTGGGGGGGGGGGGGGGGGGGAGGAGGAGGAACAAATTGTGTAACTATGAGTTTGGCATTCCAATGATGTGAGTTTAACTTCATCCTTATGTTCCCCTCCTCATCTAACAAAGTAGCCAATTTCCTATCCTCAATTTACAGTAAAGAACAACTAAACCACCCTTTTTTCACCCTCAAACTCTATAATGTACCCATCTAATCAACCTTAAGGTCCTTAAGCTGTTTCTTAGTTTGAACCTTTGATTAAAACCATATCACAAAAAGTAGTCACCTTCTAACCTCTCTATTAGTTAGCATTTGGAAATCAAGCAACCTACAGCTTTTCTGTTTTTGTCAGGTCAATTTCATCCTTTCCCCTCCTTTTGTGATAAAGCTCCAAACTTACTTTTCATAACCAGTCCAGGTGTAGGCAAATTAAACCTACTTCATATTTTTCAAAATTAAAAATAACATTTTTTCCAGCAACATTACATTTGTTTTGATCCTAGCCAAAAAAGTACGTAAACTAACATCTTCGAAGTAGTCTCTCAGATTCTTTTATACCAGGTTTGCCCCTTATGGCAGTCTTTTATATATAATTTTGCTTATCAAAAAAAAAAAAGGTTCATAAACTACTAAATTATTTTCTCCCCTACTTCTTTTCTGCAGAAAATATTAGGGAGAAGAACACATCTTGTTCACTGTGACATCTTATTCATCACAGTGAACAGAATATATATATACAGCATACTCCTTTCTGATTTCCTAATATGTACACTGCAATTAGGAAATTATATCTACACTACTTTAGGAAACCTACAGCTAACTTTGAGAGAGAGAGAGATTTATTCCCTCTACTCAAACTAGGAAATAGGTTGACTTTACAACTGTTAACTTAGGAGCACTTAAAATTAGATTTCTAGGACGGAATTCAATATCTCAACCTCGCGCACACACTCAGATTCCAATGATAACAGAAACAAAAGAGAATGATAATGAAAACAGAATGTAAATGACAGAAAATAAAACCAAACCACAAAAAAAACACAAGCAGTTTATCCTGGTTCGGATTGCCCTTAGGACAACCCTACATCCAGCCTCTTAAAGCCTCCCGATAGCAGCCTCTTTAATTCAGAATGATAGCAGTACAGCCCTCACCCTCACGATTACAAGTCTCTCCAAGATTACAAAGACTAATTCTTGAACACAGCCTTTTCTCTTCTAAACTTCCTCGTGAGAAAATGAGCAACATAACATAAGCCTAGACCCCTGTCCTATTTATAGAATAATAGGCGATAATCTCAAAGACTTATAATAGGATTAGACATTCCTGATTTTACCCTCAAACTTAATACTAATTACAAAGCCGAGTAACCGCCTGACTAAACCCACTAAACCGACTCATTTAACTGCTGTAAAATCTGGATCTACTTGAGACAACATTCTAACAACAACAAAGGAAAGTTAGAAAATAAGAAACAGAATAATAGTTGGCTGAATATTCTCAAAATCTCTACACTCCCCCTCAAGCTAGACTTAATATATTATTCAGAACAAGCTTGTGTCAGGTGCAGCCTGATAGTGATGAATTCTTGGTTCTTCGAGAACTCATGCGAAAGAGAATTGACAGAGAGGGAGAGAGAAATAAAATTTAGAGGGAGGGAAAGAGAACTTTAGAGAGAATGAGAGTGTTTTGAATTGGAATCAATCTATTCATGTTTCTGCCATGAACGATCAGTCTTTTATACTGATCACTTACAAGTTCGAATATGAAAAAGAGTTTCCCGCTCTTATTACTCCCGCCCTATAACTGCCGCTACATGTGCAGTTAGTTACTCTCCTATACTAGCTTTTATAACGAGAAATTAAGGGTAGTAAGGGAATTTAGGAGTGGTCCATGACAATTACCCTCCCCTTGAAGAATTTCTTGTCCTCAAGAAATATAAAGTAGATTGGCAGCTCTCGGAAATTGTTTGAGCAGTTCTGGAAGGTATTCCCAAGTGCTATCTTCGGTAGGCAGCTGGCTCCATTTCACTAACACTTGCATTAGGGCAATCCCGTGCTTGTGGATCACCCTTTTGTCAAGGATAGCTTCTAGTTCCTTTGGTGACTTTGGTCTTGGGCTCTTGGTGGGTAGACAGGAACTAGTAGGTTGGTTTCCCACACCTCTCTTGAGCAATGATATGTGAAAGATTGGGTGAATTAGAGATCCCTCCGGTAGTTGGAGCTGGTAAGCGACCTTCCCCAACTTTGTTGTTATAGCGAATGGACCACATAGTACCTTGGGCTCAATTTAGTAGTGGGCTCTCCAGTCACCACCCACACCTACATTGGTCTCAACTTTAGGTATATTGACTCCCCTACCGAAAACTCCCTCTCACTTCGCCCTTTGTCGGCTTGTTGCTTCGTTCAATTTCTTGCCATAGCTAACTCTTTCTTTAACTGTTGAAGAATTCCTTGCCGCTGCTAAAGGTAGTCATCTATCGTAGCCACTTTAACAAACTCAAGGGGCACTGGTAGGAAGGGGAGTTTATATCCAAAAAGAGCTTCAAATGGTGATCTTCATATAGAGCTGTGGTAGCTGGAATTATACCACCACTACGCTAAAGCCAGCCACTTGTACCACTGCTTCGGCTATTCAAAACTTAGGCACCTCAAGTAATTTTCCAAACATTGGTTAACCTTTTCTGTCTGCCCATCCGTTTGAGGATGGTAGGCCAATGACATGCTGAGTTTGGTCCCCATATTCTTCCAGAGAGCCTGCCAAAACGAGCTAGTAAAGACCTTGTCACGGTAAAAAATAATGGTCTTGGGAACCCCGTGCAACTTAATAACCTGATCCAAGGATTATCTCGCGACCTCTTGGGTAGTATAGGGGTGGGACAACCCGATGAAATGGGCAAATTTTGTGAGCTGATCAACCACTACCATTATGCAGTTCTTTCCCTCAGACTTAAGAAGCCCTTCCACAAAGTCCATGGATAGGCTTTCCCATGCTTGCCCTGAAATTTCTAAAGATTGTAGGAGTCCTAGTGTGGCCACTGTTTCATATTTGCATCGTTTACAAGCATCACACCCCATAACGAACTAACCCACTACTTCCTTCAACTTTGGCCAAGAAAAGTTGCTCGACCTTGATGTAGGTGTTCTGAATCCCTAAATGTCCCCCCAAAGGAGATCCGTGTAAGGCATGGAGGATCTTATCTTTTAGCTGTGGGCAATCTCCAACCACTATTCTTCCTTTATATCTTAGCACCCCATTCTGTAATGTGTAACTTTTCTTACTATTAGGGTCCAACACCAGCTGCTCCAATATTTTTTTCATCGATTCATCAAGCTCATAACTGCTTGCTACTTCTTGATACCATTCGGGTATGGCCGCTAAAATGGCAGTGGTCTCACCCTTCTCCATACAGCAGGATAGAGCGTCTGCCACTATGTTGTCTTTTCCTTTTTTATATTGTATTGTATAATCAAGCCCCATCAACTTAGCCATACCCTTTTTTCTATAATTGTGTGTGGAGTCTCTGCTGTGACAAGTATTTGAGACTTTGGTGGTCAGTTTTGATCACAAACTGACCTCCTTCCAAGTAGTGCCTCCATTTTTCCACTGCTAATAAGACTGCCACAAACTCCTTTTCGTAAATACTTAGCCCTTCATGTCGTGGGGATAAAGCTTGGCTGAGGAATGCTATGGGCCTTCCCTCTTGCATCAGTACTGCCCCTACCCCATTATCACAAGCATCTGTTTCAACCACAAACGTTTTGTTGAAATCCGGCAATTCCAACACAGGCACCTCATTCATGGCCTTCTTCAACTGTTCAAACGTTGCCTCAGCTTCCGGCCCCCACCTAAATGCATCTTTCTTTAACAATTGAGTTAGTGGTCGACTTATTATACCGTATCCTTTGACAAATCTTCAGTAATAACCTGTTAACTCGAGGAAGCCCCTTAAGGACTTAAGATTTGCTGGTCTTGGCCATTCTTGCATAGCTGCCACCTTGTTGGGGTCAGTGTTGACCCCATCTCCAGAAATAACATACCCCAATATTTCTACTTGTTTTTGTGCAAAAGAACACTTCAACTTTTTGATATACAATTGGTTGACTCTAAGGATCTCAAAAGTAGCCTTTAGGTGTGTCATGTGTTGGTTAAAGTCTCGACTATATACCAGAATATCATCAAAAAACACAAGTATAAAGGTGTGGAGGTGTGGTTTGAAGATTTGGTTCATTAAGGATTGGAATGTAGCTCATTGGTGAGGACAAGGGACATTACCAAAAATTCATAATGACCTTGATGAGTACGGAAGACAGTTTTATGGGTATCGTTTAGGCTCATTCTAATCTGATGATAGCCAGCTCGAAGGTCTAGTTTAGAAAAAATAGTTGGCCTCTTCAATTCATCCAAGAAATCCTCAATAAGTGGAATTGGAAATTTGTCTTTGACAATCATGGCGTTTAGCTATCAATAATCCACACAAAAACGCCATGAACCATCCTTTTTTTAACCAAAAATACCGGGGATGCAAAGGGGTTGTGGCTAGGCCGGATTAAAGAGTTTTGTAGCATTTCTTTGATCATTTTCTCTATTTCTGTTTTCGGGGTTAGGGGGTAACGATAGGCTCAAGAATTGCAAGGTTCAGATTGAGGTTTAAGGTTAATGGTGTGGTCATGGGTTCGGGGTGGAGGTAGGGTTGTAGGCTCTTTAAACAGATCCTCTTATTCAACCAACAGTAAATCTAATGAGTCAAGTTGCCTTACCTCCCAAGTAGTTGGATGCGGGCAGCTTACCATCACTAGCAGATCACCTTGCTCTTTGGGCTCCTCTTCTTCTCCTTCTACTGCTTAGATGGAAAAAAAATGAGTCACCCTGCTCATTCTGCGTTTGAGAAGTGTCTGTAGTCTCTTGCCTGTGATCATTTTACACATGCCCATCTCCTTACTCCCCACTAGCGTCAATCTTCTCTCATCCTTCTCAAAAGTGACTTCCATCTTATTAAAATCGAAGCATATAAGACTCACATGCTTCATCCAATCTACTCCCAAGACTATATCACAGCCTCCCAATTTAAGCAGCCTAAGATCTGTCTCGAAGCTTTCCCCTTGTATAGTCCAGCAAAAACCCGCACAAGCTGATTGGCTAACCACTTTACTGCCATTAGCCACGGTCACTGCCAGTGACTGAGTGTTAATTAATGACCACTTAAGCCTCTTAGCCGTCCCTTCATCTATAAAGTTGTGGGTGCTTTCACTGTCTATGAGAATCATAAGCTTGCAATCCCCCATCTTCCTTCCACTTTAATAATCTTGTTATTAGCTAGACCCCTCAGGGCATGCAGCGAGATCTCACCATTGTCTTCCTCTCCTCCTTCATGAGCCTCCAAAACCTCTTCTTCCCCCCAAGCACCACTCCTCTCCTTCCAACCACAGCAGTTGTTTCCAACATTGATGCCCTGGAAAGTACCTATCCCCACACTTATAGCAGAGGTTGGCCTATCTCCTCTGCTCTATTAGTTTCTCCCATTGAGCTGTGGGAGCTGGTGGAAGTGAATTCCGCATTCCTTGTACTCCCCTTCCAATTTTCTCTGATCGAAGCCCTTCCAACGAGAGTTAACACATGTGTGTTCCTCCCCTACTCACCAACCGTTGCTTCTTCATGAGCGCCTCCACTACTAACTCGTGCAACCGGGCACTATCAGTAGCATGCTTAAGAGTCTGGGGCTGTAGCACCTTTACCATAGGCTTCAATTCTTCATTAAGACCACTGATAAAACTGGAGACAAAATAAGCCTCCGTGAGGTAAGGATTATGGTGGAGCATCAGTGCCTTCAACTCTTCAAGCCTCCTCTGGTACTCGACCACCAATCCACTTAGCCTAATCTTGTTAAATTCTTCAACCACGTCAGTCATTCCCCTTTCTCCAAACCGCTCACAGAGTTTTGTTGCGAACTTTGCCCAAGGACACTTTTCCCGTGTCTTCGCCCATCCTTGGTACCAATCATCCCCAACATCGTTTAAGTAGGCCGCAGCCATGGCTACCTTCTGGTGCTTCGAAATTCCAAACCACTCGAAGGCCCTTTCACATCGCCTAATCCACCAACGGGGTGTATTCCCATCAAACATAGGGATATCCAATTTTGGCATTGGTATTCCCGGATGCCCAAGGTACCAGTTCCTACTTGCCTCCGGCCGGTCACGTGATCTCCTATTTCCTCGGGCTCCTCCCCAACCTCCGAGGCTATTGGACTCCTCTGACTCATCCCGTGACTGGGAAGAATTGGATCCACTCTATCCCAAGGAGGAAAATTTGGAGAGAGGCTTACCGGTTGTTGCCGCGCAAACATAACCATGAAGCCTTAAAGCTGCTCTCTAATTTGCGTCCCTACCTCTTCCTTGATCTGATTGACCGCCCCATCCAGTTTGCAGTCAATGGAAATGATTGCCTCGTGGTTACAATTTGATCCCAATTCGAGCTGATCTACTCGCACCTGCAAGTCCGAGACCGTGGACCCGAATTGGTGTAGTTGCGCCTCCATGTTCTTCATCCTTGTGCCGTTTGCCATATCCAGATCGGTTCGCAGCTGAATTGGCCAGGATCGCTCTAATACCAAACTGTCAGGCGCAGCCTAATAGCAATGAATTCTCGGTATTTCAAGAACTCAAGCAAAAGAGAATTGACAGAGGGAGAGAGAAATAGAATTTAGAGGGGGGGAAAGAGAACTTTAGAGAGAATGAGAGTGTTTTGAATTGGAATCAATCTATTCATGCTTTTGCCATGAGCAATCAGTCTTTTATACTAATCACTTACAAGTTCGAATATGAAAAGGAGCTTCCCGCTCTTATTACTCCCACCCTATAACTACAGCTACATGTGCGGTTAGTTATTCTCCTATACTAGCTTTTACAACGAGAAATTAAGGGTAGTAAGGGAATTTAGGAGTGGTCCGTGACAGCTTGTAGCTTAAATCTTCAAATATTTTTCTCGACAAGGCTTTAGTGAGGATATCTACGACTTAACTATTGGTAGGAGTATAGACAAGCTGAAATACCCCTTCTTTCAACTTCTCCTTAATGAAATGCCTATCAATTTTCACATGTTTTGTTTAGTCGCAATGAACTGGATTCTTAGCAATGCTAATAGCAGATTGATTGTTACACAATACCTTTACTAGTCTAGCAACATTCATTTTTAAGTCTTGTAGTAATCTTCTCAGCCATTCAACCATATTCCTTCACAAAATCCTTAAACCATAGCTCTAAACTTAGCCTCAACACTGCTTCTAGAGACCACATATTGTTTTTTGTTGCGCCAAGTGATCAGATTTTCCCACACAAATGAGCAATACCTGAAGGTTATTCTACTGTCAAGAATTGAGCCAACCCAATTAGCATCACCATATACTTCCAACTCTCTGTTTTCCGTTTTCCTAAACATCAAACCTTTGCCTGGAGTTAATTTTAGATACCTTAAAATGCGATACATTGCTTCCTTGTGTTCTTATTTAGGATCATTCATGAATTGACTCACAATACTAACTAACAGAAAACACTATAACTGACCCCATGGGCATGGCGTAGCGATAAAGCACAAGGAGGATAATGTCATGTGCCTAGGTTACCAGATTGTAATAAAGAAGAGATTGTAAGGGTAAATAGGGAAATGGAGGGTGTTTAGGCGCTGGCATGTGCGCGGCTGCTGTAACAGAATTTGGCGCCAATACATTTAGCTGAGAACTCCTTAAAAACAGAGTTCTGGTACATTGGTTTGACATCTAATGAAATTTCGAATTACTGATTCTCCAAATTTCCCTCTTAATTTTTCTCCCTCGCTCTCTTCTCTCTCGTCTTCTTCTCATCCCTCCATTCTCTTTCCTTCACCTAAAACTCCTTCTATCAGATCGGTGATCTGATAGATAATAGGAGCATCAGAGGTTCGAATCCTTATGGAATCTTGGAAAGGCAAAATTATTGTTGGAATGCAACAGTAAGGCTGGAAGGCAAGTTGTCCATGTGGAGGCAGGGTCATGGTGCACCATGTCGCCTCCCCGGGGGTCCCGTTCGCATGACGTAAAAGTGGAGTCCACGAGGAGGATACTCGTTTCTCAAAAGTCCACTCGGAGTGTGTATGTGACCACATTCGGATTTACCCAAAGGGCGAACTAGGGGGGAGACCGCTCTCCCCAAGATTATTTGGGTCAAGCTCGGACACTTGGATCATCAAAAAAAAAGAAGAAAGAAAACACTATATTTGGTCTAGTGCGTGATAAGTATAAAATTTTCCCACTAGTCGTTGATATCTCCCTTCATCAACTGGAATACTTTTATTGCCAATATCTAACTTTGAAGTAGATTCCATGGGAGTGTTCGTCAGTTTGCAACCCAAGATACTAGTTTCATTTAGGAGATCTAAGATATACTTCCTTTCAGGGACTAAAATTCCATCTTTTGACCTTGCAACTTCCATGCTTAAGAAATATCTTAGGTTTCCCAAATCTTTAATCTCAAACTCCTTTTGCAAGAACTTCTTTGAGGCATCTCATTTCAGAAAAATCATTTCCTGTGACAATGATATCGTCCACATAAACAATAACAACAACAACATATCCAGCCTTTATCCTATTATGTGGGGTCAAATATATTTGACAAAGAGGGTGCGATATGCTTGGCTTTGACCATATTCATGCTTCTTGACTGTCTTTGTGAATCTTTCGAACCAGAATCTAAGAGACTGTTTGAGTTCATAAAGTGATCTCCTTAGTCTACATACCTTGTTTTTTGTAATGTTAGTTTCGAATCTAGGAGGAATGTCCATGTAAACGTCTTTTTCTAGTTCTCCATTTAGAAATGCATTCTTCATATTTAATTGGTGGAAAGGCCAATCCAAATTTACAAGCTAGGGAAAGCAGTACTCTGATGGTATTAGCTTAGCCACTGGAGCGAATGTCTCTTGGTAATCGATACCATAAGATTGTGCGAAGCCCTTTGCCACAAGTCGGGCCTTATATCTTTCAATCTACCCATCTTCTCTATATTTCTCAATAAACACCCATTTGCAGCCCACAAGATTTTTTCCAAATGGTAAGTTTGTAATATCCCAAGTCTCGTTCTTCTCCAAAGCTTTCTTCCACCTTGGGTGTTGAAAGGCTTCATAAATGTTGTTAGGAACCTGCACCTTGTCCCTACTTGAAACAAATGCACTAAAGCCAGGTGAGAGACCCTTATATGATATATAGTTTTGAATTGGGTGTTGTGTGCATGATCTAACACCCTTTCTCAATGCTATAGGCTAATTGAGTTCATCATCAATAGGTTTATCATTGGAATTACCTTCACTTACCCTCAAAATCGGGTCAAATGTCTTGGTCAGCCCTAAGACATGTTCGTTGTTCAATCCCTTCTTGATTAGACTTCCTCCGAGAGTAAATTTGAAGTTCATTGGTATGGGGATGGGAAGGATCGTGACTGGTGGAAGGATTTGGATCAGGTTGTGGTGCCCATGAACTTGAATTGAATGGACCACGTTGTTGCTGCTGCTATTGGCTAGAGATGAAAGGACTAGAAATGGAAGGAATATGCCAAAACTGATATTCTTGAGGATTATTTCAAGTGTCCTCTTGAATAGCAATTTTGCAATAATAAGGCTAATTTTCAAAAAAGGTTACATCCATTGAAGTGAAAAACTGCTTATATTCAAGGTAATAATATTTGTAACATTTTTTATAAGGAGAGTAGCCAAGGAAAATGCATTTGATGGATTTAGGATCAAGCTTGTTGCGAAATTGGTAATGGACATGAACAAAAGCAGAACAACTAAAGACCTTTAGAGGAATGTGTGAGAGGACACGAGTGTGTAGGAAAGATTGAAGAAGAAACTGACTTGGTGTTTGGCGATTGAGAGTCCACGAGGGCAATCTATTGATGAGATAGGTGGCCATAAGAATGGCTTCACCCCAAAAGTGTTTAGGGACATTAGAAGAAAACAAGAGTGATCTAGACACTCCTAAAAGATGTCGGTTCTTACGTTTAGCAATCCCATTTTGTTGGAGTGTATCAACACAAGAGCTCTAATGAATAATGCCCTGAATTGAAAGATAATCTCCAAGGATTGAATTGAAGTATTCCTTGGCATTATTGGTTCTCAAGATTTGAATCTTGGTATGAAATTGACTTTGAATCATTGAATTAAAATTCTGAAAAATTTGACTAGCTTTAAACTTTTCTTTCATAAGATACCTGAGTAAGACGTGTATAATCATCAATAAAAGAGATAAACCAACAAGAACCAGTAACATTTTTCACTCGAGAGGGCCTCCACACATCACTATGAATCAAAGAAAAATGATAAGATGTTGTGTAAATTTGGCTAGGATAACTATTCTGAATATGTTTAGAATATTGGCAAATTTCGTATTGAAACAAATGTGAATCTTTATTCTTAAACAATGAAGGAAACAATTTCTTAAGATAGACAAAATTGGGGCGTCCTAACCTGTAGTGCCATAACATAATTGCATTGTTATTATCAGAATGAAAATTAGAGGGACAAACAGAACATTCTGAGGAGAAGCAACTGCTGGGATGAACTTGTTTGCTCTGGAGGTCATTCTTTTTAAGGAGAGAAGAGTCCCGAACATGTCTCGACACTGCCAATCGTCTTCCTCAAAGTCTGATCCTGAAACTCACACAGATTATTTGAGAACTTGGCCACATAATTATGATCAATAGTGAGTTTACTGATTGACAATAGATTGCATTCTAAATTAGGAACCAAGAGAAAGATTTCAGGGTAAGATCCTTGGATAGAGCTATAGATCCTATCCCTACTACTCTTAAAAGGGAACCGTGTGCAATCTTTACAGTTCCATTTTCATCACAAGGTTTAAAGCTTGTCAATAGCTCGATATTTCCAGTCATGTGGTCAGATGCCCCTGAGTCAACAATCCACACAGTTGATAATTCACATTTACCAGTGAAAGCACTTAGGAAATTATCTTTGAGGGCTATGGAACCAGAGGCAACTACTGAAGGCTGAGTGGTTTGTGATTGGCCAAACATTTTTTTCAGCCATTCCATCTGTTCCTTGCTTAAAAAATTGGGCTCTGAGGCTGTAGTGGTCTTCTCCATAGAGGGTATATTGCCTCGACTTTTCCTTTCATGAGCCGGTTTCCAATCTACTGGTTTGCCATGTATTTCCCAACAGGTGCCCCTTGTGTGACATGTCTTAAAACAGTGATCACACCAAGGATGTCCCTTTTTTTGGTTGGTTGTTGAGTGCCCTGAGTGGTTAAGGCTGAATTTTCTAGACTTGGAGTGGCTGTTTTCAGCATTATTTTCATCCTACTCTCCTCTCGATGTACTTCAGAAAAGGCCTCCTGAATGCTTGGTAGGTGTCTTGTACCTAGAATTATTCCTCTCACTCCATCTAGGTTTTTGTTCAAACCTATAAGGAACTTGTATAATCTCTTTTTTTCAACAATCTGTTTGCATTCAGCTGCATCTTCTGGACACTTCCACTGGATCATATCAAACTTATCCAGTTGAAGCTAGTATTTGTTGAGTGAATTAAAGTACTGGATAACATGGGATTCTCCCTACTACAGATCATCAAGCATGCTTTCAATCTCAAACAACTCCAAAGTATTTTCAACATGTAAGTAAGCCTCCTTAGCAGCTTCCCAAATATCTTGTCCAGTGTCATACAAAAAAAAATTCTCACCAATTTCATTAGTTATGGAGTTAATAAGCCCGGACATTACCATGTTTTCGGATTTCCACATCTGGAACTTTGGGTCTTTCTCCCCTAGTTTGCTTGTGGCTCCAGTTAAGTAGTCATCCTTCCCTTTCCATAGAAGAACATCATGATGGATTGGGAACACTAGAGATAGCTTTGCCCGTTCAACTTGTGACCAATGATAGTAAATATATTGTTGTCAACAAGACTCCCGTGCTATTGGCTGGACAAGGGATAATCTCCAAAGACATTGTTTTTCCTGGCCATGTTGTGATTCGCATATCTAAAGGTTGCAGGAGTGAAGGATTGAAAAGCGGATGGTGTGGCGACCACTGCCTAGGTGTGAGTCGTGTGACAGTCGCTACTGGTGTGCATGCGACGATAAAGGAAAGATAAGGGTTGCCTAGGGTTTAACAAAAGAGAATGATTTTTTTCTGCTCTGATACCATGCAGAAAATATTAGGGAGAATAACACATCTTATTCATCACAGTGAACGGAATATATATACAACATACTCCTTTCTGATTTCCTAATATGTACACTGCAATTAAGAAATTATATCTACACTACTTTAGGAAACCTACAGCTAGATGTGAGAGAGAGAAAGAGATTTATTCTCTCTACTCAAACTAGGAAATAAGTTGACTTCACAACAAAGGAAAGTTAGAAAATAGAAACTGAATAATTAGTTGGCTGAATATTCTCAAAATCTCTACATTTTCCTTCTCTCTATCTCAACCAAAGGTTCCACTTATTTAATTCATGTCTCTCATATAACTAATAGGTATCAAAAGAATAGTGAAAACCCCTATCCATCCCACACCCATCTTTTTCCTCCTTTGTTTTTTCTTTTTTCGCCCTTAGATAAAGGTTAAGACGTCTGCTTATTGCATCCTTTATTAAGCACTAACACTATATTACTTCCTTTAAACAAAGGGACACACCAGTGCAAACAAAATGCCTATAAAGGTACATGGAAGTTCACTTGAGAATTTTTATGGAGGTCAAAAGTCCCCCTCCCAAAGTGACCTTTTTTTGTGTAGTCTGATTGACTTGGTGACATTTCCAAAAAAGAATAACGTGAGAAAGAGAGGCCCCCATGAGACAAACTGGTGCTGGAGGCAGACAGACAGCAGTTGATCATATATCATTATTCAGTGGCTCATGAAATTGGAATTTTTTTTTTTACTTTATGGGTAAAGTAATCCCAACTTATATATTGCATCTTTTGCATTAAGTTTGTCCTATTAGTAGAGTTAGGGTCCTTGGTTAGTTATGGTTCTTATCTTTTGGCACACCTAGTTAGAAAGAAAAATAGTTAGAAAGAAAATAAAACTTTGAAAATCTAGAAAGTTCTCCCTCTGTCTTGAGTGAAATGTTCTCATTTCTCTTCTCTTTTGGTTTGGAAAGGTTTTATCTTACTCTACAGAGTCCTTTGCACTTTTTTACTTCTGTCTCTTTGTAAAGGGTTCATCCTTGTAATATCCATACCTTTTTGGAGAATAATTGAGGAATTATTAAGTGAAAAATTATTACTTTATGGAATTTTGTAGGGAAATTGCAGTTTCGGCAATGAGGCATGGGACCAAAAGTTTATCTAGATTACAGGTGGGTCACAGTCCAAGGACCCCAATTCCAGAATCTAACCTGGGCAAAGATAAGGTGTTATTTGGCATCTCAACGCAGAGACAACTCCAATTATGCAATAGGCCCGTAAAATGGATAACCCAAGTGGAAGATAAAAAAACAAAGTAGGTCAACAAGCAGTATCAAATACTGTGGACACACCAAACAAGGTAAGCTTTATCTACAAGATAGTGATGTGATAATATGACGTGACTAAATATCTCATGCAATGATCAAGGTAAGGTGTGTATGACAAGGTATGCTTATGAAAGAAAGAATGACAGCTTGTTGGCTTGACACAGAGAGAAAGTAGACTTTGAGTGATGGGTGGTTGAGTTGGTGTAAGAAGAGTATGGTCATGTAAGGAAAGTGAGGGATGTGTAAGGTGTGAAAAAAAGGGGCATGCCATGAGATGTCTTGTGTAAAGAGAAGGGGGGGGGGAGTGGGTTTTCTCAAGTACATTGGATAGACAAAGATATATATGTTTCAAAATGAAATAAATGGATATGAAGAATGGCCAAAAGATATTGTCCCCAAATGTGTGATAGCACAAAAGGGGGCTAGGATCTCATTTCTCTCCATTTTCCTTAACCAAAACACACACGAGAAGGAGAGAGAGAGAGAGAAGATCGGGGGCTCCGATCTGCTCAGCAGAACTGAAGGGATAACTTCAAAATTCCAAATGTCCCTCATTTTATTTTAAGTCCAAAATGTTGATTCTTGATTCAAGGAACTCCTTGGCTGAGTCTAGTGTATGAAGAATAAAGAATCAAATAAAGAGGAAATTGAACCAATGAATTGTGAAGGGAATACTGAACAGGTGTCAAAAAAAGACACGAGGTTGATTCAGAAACTTCGAAAATTCATAACTCACCAGTCTCAGCTCCTTTTTATATCATTCTTTTTTTCATAGAAACCTCAAACCAAGAAGTCCAAGGATCAAGAATCAGTTCATTTGGTGTCCATGTGAGGGAGATGTAAATTTTTGAAGTTCAGTAACCATTTTGCTACCTACAGTCCACTGATTGCTATCACCACCCTCTTTTTCAACCATATAATGCATTCCGTTTGTCTCTTTAAATTTTTACCCCTAATTTTTCTTAGGAAAATAACTTACAAAGAATATGATGTTATATAATAGGAGCTTTGTTGGACTTAGTTTCATGAAGCATTCTCCTAGGAGCTTTGTTGGACTTAGGGTTCGTTTGGCTATGCGGTTTGACCGCTTATAAGCTATTCATTTAGCGTATAAGCTGTCAAACTTATTTACTTACCTGTTTGGTATGCCTAATAGCTTAAAAGCTGAACAGCTTAAACGCTTATTTAATAGCGTTTGTAGAAAGCCATCGGCCACCAGCTTTCGCAAAAACGTTGCAGAGAGCTTCTTGAGTTGACCAACACATTTACAATTTTACCCTCCTACATTTCTAATATTTACACCTCCTATCCCTCTTCTCCCACCTTCCCAGTGCCTCCTCCATTACCACCGTGCTGGGTCTCCTCCTCCATAAACGGTCGCCGTTGTCGCCCAGCGGCATCGCCTTCGCCGCCCAGCCCAGCTTCTCAAGACACCCAGCACTGTTGCCGTCGCGGCCCAACACCGCAAGCCGCCCCCGCCCTGCTACCAGATCGCCGCAAGCCTCCATCGCCGCCCTGCTAGCAGATCGTCGCCATCGCTATCGCCAGCGCCCATCTCGTCGCCGGCTGTCCATCGCCCTCATCTCCTCCGCGTTGCTGCCATGGCCGAACTATATATATATATATATAACAGTTATATATATAACAGTAATATCAACATATATATATAACAATAATACATAAAATATATATTATTATATAACATATATAATACATATAATTTATAATTTATAATCTTAATATATTTTTAAATATTTTTATAATTTATTAACATATAATTGTAAGTATTTTAGTAATTGGACATCAATTTAATTTTTTTTAAATGTATTTTTTGAATTTTATTTACATTATTCAGTGTCATGTCCATTTTAGTCTTTTTGCAAATTTTAATAGCTTATCAGTTTTTACCAACCAAACACATAACTTTACACTAATAGCTTAAAAGTACGTTTATCCAAACACATTACCAGCTTAAACACTATCAAACTTAAACGCTATAACCAGTTTAAACACTACCCAACTTTAAAGCTTTGAAAAAAAACTCATAGCCAAACTAGCCCTTAGTTTGATGTTTTATACATTAAGATATTTTTGTCATTCTACATAATGCCTCCTAGCATCTTCTAGTAACTCTAATTATGTGTTTAGGTTTTATTAGTGGTCTTTTCCTAGTCTTATTATTAATAATTTTGGTTTTTTTTTAGCTTTCCCAATAGGAAAAGGATTTTTCTAACCCTAGTAGGAATAGCATTACTAAAGTTCTACAAGTACCATTGTAATCCCTTCTTTTGGTAGTGAATTGAATAATTACCTTTAGTGTTCTCTAAGCATGTTGTGCTTTCTTTGAATTATGTCATGTAATTCTAGACCTAGGTGTGATGCCTAGAAGCTATTCGTCCCTCTCTTCCCTAATCTTGAATTTTAAATTATTACTTTCGCAATCTTGCTACCAGACCTGTTTTCAACCCCTGGAATTCACCTTTTCAGCCTTCTTTTATCTCAAAATTCCAAATCAACCCATGTACATATCTAAAGCCTAGCCTTTTCAACAGTTGTCCCTAGCATTCTAACCTTAAATAAGCCCTAACTAATCACTAGGTATTCACATAATATCAGATATGTTGTACACAATGTTCTAAAACTCGGGCTGGGCGGCCGCCTAGGAGCTGGGCGGCCGCCAGTCGCGGCACTTTTGGGGGAGGCGGCCCATTTAGGCAGCCCCCTGACTAGGTAGTTCCAAGCGCGCCTAGGCGGCCAAGGCGGCCGCCAGTCGCAGCCCTAGGCGGCCACTGCCTAGGCCTCCGCCCCCCACACTTTTCTTCAACTAAGCTGCGCGTAGATCGTTTTTAGGGTTTTCGTTTTCAGATTTCCCCCCTCCTCTCTCTCTCACCTCTCGTTGTCTCATCTTGGTGCGTCGCCGGTTGCTCCCCTCCTCGCCGTCGCCGGACCCGCCGCCACTGCTCGCTAAAACGACAACCTGTCTGGCCGCCTCTCTCACCGCACCACCTCTCTCACCGAGCAACCTCTCTGGTCACCTCTCTCACCGGCCGCCGACCGCGTCCCTCGCCGCCGACCGCCTCTCCTCTATGTTCTGCCACCACCGAGCCCCTTTCTCTCTCAGTCCGCCGCCTTCAAGCATCACTAACAGTATGTACTATGTATTTAAAACTATTTATTAACCATCATCTATGATTTTCAGATTTATTAACCATGTCTTTCACTAGCAATGTTTAAATTTTGTCTTCCACATGATTTTGATTTTCAGATTTGTGTTAGCCTCTCTCTCTTTTTTTCTTTTCCTTGATAAGTCACCTGATGATCCTTTCATTGATTCTTGTTGAACCTCCTTAACACAAACTAGACTTCATTACCCAAACTTACATTGCATTACCTTTACCAGTAAATTTAGTGCACAAAGATAAAATTAATGCTATTTGTTGATTATTTTACCAGGGATTGAGAGGTTTGAAAGTTCTTAGTCCATTGGAAAGATCATCCTGATTATGATTCTACTTGGAATCTATTAGGCTGTTAGCATTAGCAATGTTAAGTTCATGTGTTAGGTTGTTAGCTTTGATTTTCAGATTTGTGTTAGGCTGTTAGCGATTTTCAGATTTGATTTTTAGATTTTATCTTCCACATGATTTTGATTTTCAGTTTCAGATTTGTGTTAGGCTATTAGCAATGTTAAGTTCCTGTGTTAGGTTGTTAGCTTTGATTTTCAGATTTGTGTTAGGCTGTTAGCAATGATTTTCAGATTTGATTTTCAGATTTTGTCTTCCACATGATTTTCAGATTTGATTTTGACTTCCACATGATTTTCAGATTTGATTTTGTTCAGTTTAAGTGATATCTGGAACGGGGAGTATGGAAGCATCGTCCGCTACCGCCTCAATTCTTAAAAGGAAGTCAAATGATGTGGGGTGGGAGTATGGGATGCTAATTGATCCCAAGAATATGGACAAAGTCAAATGCAAGTTATGCAGTAAGGTGATGTCTGGCGGTGTTTACCGAGTTAAAGAACACATTGGCCACATTTCTGGAAATGTGTCTGAATGTCCAAAAGCTTCTCCAGATGATAGAGCCAAATGCAAGAATGCAATTGAGGAGGCAAGGAATAAAAAGAAGAATAAGAAAAAGGAAGAAGATCTGATGAGATCAACAGTCAATATTTCTGAAAAGGGGGAAGGGAATGGCGATGATGAATTGCAAGAATTAGGGAGTAATAACCCACCCCGCACACTTGCCCCTATGGATAAATTTACAAGCTCCATCAGCCCTGAAGCTGGTTCAAGTGTAAAAATGACACAAAAACAACAAAATATCAATGAAGCACTCTTTAAAGAGAAGACACAGACAGTCCGTAAATATTGTGCTAGGTGGGTCTATGAGCACGGTATTCCTTTCAATGCCATTGATAATGACAGTTTCAAGTTGTTTGTTGAGGCAGTTGGTCAATTTGGGCCAGGCTTCAATCCTCCTAGTCAATACCAGTTGAGGGAAACGTTGCTAAAGGGGGAAGTTGACATGATGAAAGGTTTGTTAAAGAAGCATGAAGAAGAGTGGGCAAGAAATGGGTGCTCCATTATGACAAATGCTTGGAGTGATAGAAAAAGAAGGAGCATCATGAACTTATGTGTTAATTCTAATGCAAGTACTGCTTTCCTTTCTTCTAAAGAATCTTCAAAGGAGGCACATACAAGTGAACTCATTTTTGAGTATGTGGACAAATGCATTGAGCAAGTTGGGCCACAAAATGTTGTCCAAGTGGTAACTGACAATGCTGCCAACAATATGGGAGCGACAAAGTTATTGAAGGTGAAGAGACCCAATATCTTTTGGACACCATGTGCTACTCACACCATCAATTTAATGCTTGAAAGCATTGGAAAACTGCCAAGGTACAAAAAAGTCATTGATCAAGCCAAGAGTTTGACAATTTTTATTTATGCACATCATAAGACCTTATCCTTAATGAGGTCATTTACAAAGAAGAGGGATATAGTGAGACCGGGTGTCACTAGATTTGCTTCTTCTTTCCTTACTCTACAAAGTTTAATGGAGAAAAAGAGCCAATTGAGGGCAATGTTTACTAGCTCTGAGTGGGAGGAGTGCAAGTGGTCAAAGACTGTTAAAGGGAAAGCAGCCTATGTAACTGTGTTAAGCATTGCTTTCTGGAATGGTGTGACTATATGTCTTAAGGTTTTTGCACCTTTGGTGAAGGTGCTTCGAATTGTTGATGCAGATAAGAAGCCTTCTATGGGCTTTTTATATGGAGAGATTAATTAGGCAAAAAATGATATTAAGGAGGCCCTAAACAATCTTGAAAAGAACTATTTGCCTAATATGGAAATTATTGATGCAAGAGTGAAAGATAGGCTAGATAGTCCATTGCATTTTGCGGCTTACCTTTTGAATCCATATTATTTGTTCAAAGATATGGATATGCAATTTGATAATGAACTGATGGATGGGTTTTTTAATGCTGTGGAGATGTTTTTTTATGGTGATGATCGCATGCAAGGGCATATTTTAAATGTTGAGTTGCCAAAATATACTTGCAAAGAGGGAGTTTTTGGAAAGTCATGGGCAATTCAAGGGTGTGCAACAAATGATGATAATTATAATCCAGGTATAAAATTCCTTCCTTTAATCCTTAGGACTTTTTTTTTTTAGTTTCTATCGTATATTAGTTTAGTGTATAAATTTCAAATTGTTTAACCTATGTAGTTAAATGGTGGATGACTTATGGAAATCAAACAGCAAACTTGCAACGAATGGCGAGAAGGATCCTCTCGTTAACTAGTAGTTCATCTGGTTGTGAAAGAAATTGGAGTACTTTTGAAGGGGTTAGTGCATATTTTAAAGTGTTTTCAATATTTTAATCAATTAGTTATCTATCATTTATATTGAATTATTGATATTGCTTTCATTTTCTTCATGTAGATACATACGAAGAAAAGAAATAGACTAGATGTTAATCGATTGAACAATCTAGTCTTTGTCCAATTTAATGCAAAACTGATGAACAAGCAAAAAAGGGAGAAGGAGAGGAATGTTGATGTGCTACTTGCTAGTGATGCTAGTAATGCACAAGAATGGATCGTTGATGGAGAAGAGTGATGAAGAAATTGAGCCTGGTATGGGGCTCACTTGGGAAATGGTTGGTGAAGCTTCTGGAGCAGACGACATGCTTCAACCTCGAAGAAGTTCTAGGATGAGAGAACTTCATGAAGATGATTTTCAATCAGAAGAAGAAGATGAACAAGAGCATCATGAATTTGATTTTGAGTCTGATGAAGATCGTGTGCTAGAAGAATATGGAGAGGAAGAAGAAGAAATCCACTAAGATAACTAGATATTACTTAGATTCTTCATATATGTTTTAATGTTTATGTTGTATTATTGTTGTTTTTGTCATCTTGACCTCAATACTAATCTACAACAGTTTGTTTTTAAAGTTTTTTAATATTTAAATTCATTATTTCACTTATTATTCCAACTTTGGTTTACTTGATATCAAATTGCATCAAAAAATTTAAAAAAAAAAACACTATTTTCCAAGTCCCCGCCTAGGCGCCCTAGGCGCTAAGCCCCAGTCGGGCGCCCGACTAGCGCCTAGCGCCTTTTAGAACACTGGTTGTACATCAAACATGCTCTTATCTATATCATATCTAGCGGGAAAAAGTACAAAAGGGAATAGAAGAGTCCATCTGACAAATCTTAGATGGACCAACAACGCTATAAAACATGGGCTTAAAAAGGAGAATTTGAAAGAGATAGAGTAATTCCCGACACAACCATAAATAATTCCCAAGTGATGATTCTAAGAAAAATATTGAGACATAAATGTGCTTGAGTAATCAACATATACAAGCATTACAACTGAAACCAACCCAAACTATTTGAAAACATGAGTAAATGTGATCCAGTTACAGCCATAGACAATTCAGTATTTCATTCTAGTAACAATATTGCGTGTGCACAAGTGCACACACATGACAAATATATCCACACTATACATAACACCCATAAAAAGAGCACAGGTAAAGCCAGCTAGAATCCAGATATCTAACCTATTTACTACTCTTGCTAATAATTACTCGCACTAAATTGCCCTTTCTCCAGATACCCTGGATTGCCATGTCAAACATCAATCTGACCAACACAAGGACTGTCATCATTTTGCAACTTTAGGTGCTTAAAAGAAGAAGCACTCTTTTTTCGTTAGGGTTAATAAATCCAGAGGAAATTATAAATGCACAAAAATTGTTTATTTAAGTCCATAGTGACAAATATTGGCACAATTAGTCGACCAAAGATGTGAAATTGATTGGAAGTTGGAATTTAGACAACTTAAACAATTACCTTTCACTCTCAATCATTTTCAGAAGGCCAAATACAGTTTTATGCTCAACTTCTGCAGCTAGACAAAGATGTTTTCGGAAAAGCTGCAAGCCCATGTCCCACAAAGAACGCACATTTGGGGTCTGTTTTACATAGGTCCTATCAAGATACAAGGCTATACCACGAATCATCAACATCTGGTCACAAAAGTCCTGCCAGCATTTCTCCACTAATGATAAGAAAACCACCAGATCTTCGCTTTGGCCAACCAAAGATTGTAGTGCAGCTGATACATGTGCTTTGCACTCCTTTTCAATCCGTTGATAAAGACTTCCCCCCATCTTGTGCAGGCAAAGATCATTGACAGCCTAACCATAATACAGTTAACTCATATTACAAGGAGCTTTTGTATCCAGAACAAAAGAAAATGATGTGGTAGAACCCACCTGATAAAGCATCTCCAAGTCACAGGGATCCGGCTGCTTCAAGAATATGGCACTTACAGCAGACTTCAGCGTTGCCCATGTATTTTCCTCAAAATTTGTGGGCAGAGTTGGTTTAGCTTCAAATATGCAAAGAGAAAAATCAAGCAAAATAATATGAGGTCCCTAGCATAAGGCCGTAGAATATATATATATATATATATATCAAAATAATAGACAACTCAAAGCTCTATTTTGTTGACTGAATTTTTCGGTCACAAAATTCTATCAAGGACCTTTTCCATCAACAGAAAACGGACCTGAATATCTCCAATTATACAACCTTTGCAATTACTTCTCAGCTCACTTTAAAAGATCCTTTCTCGCTTCCACAATATATATATTACGGCATATAAAAATGCAGTACAAACAAAATATTTTGAACCACATTATGTGAAGCAACATCAACTATAAGGTTCAAGATAAAAAAATTAACAATACTAATATTACATTTAGACAAACATCTGAAGCAAGTGTCAACATATTGATTCAAATGTGAGAGATGTGAGACACGTAAATGCATCATCAAAATAAAGCTAATGAAGATCCTTTATAGCTTCCACAATGTATTATGGCATGCAAAAATGCAATCTAAACAAAATATTTTGAAGCACATTATGTGAAGCAACACCAACTATAAGGTTCAAGAAACAAAAACTAAGAATATTAATATTACATTTAGACAAACACCTGAAGCAACTGCAAATATATTGATTGAAATGTGTGAAGTAAATGCATCGTCAAAATAAAGGTAGCAAGTGTTGGTCAAGTATGCTGAAACAATCACTGTCCCCTATTAAAGATGAGGTAAGGGAATAGAGAGGAGGAAAAAAGCATAGAAAGGAGAATGGGTTCTATGACAAAGCTCAAGGAAAGAGAAAAAATTATATAAAAAGGAAATAATAGAAAAATATATGATACAGGGAGATATACATAAATTCTATGCAACACTATAAGTACATTGATTACATTAAAGATAATACCAAAGAACAGGTGTTCTAAAAACTCTTCTTTTGGGTAACATTTTTTTATTAACTTCTTGTGAAAATCAATGCATCATCCACAGAGGTGAGGAACAGTGAGAAAAACAGCATCCTCTCTGTCCACCTCAAAGCCATAACAAACACATAGTAGCAGAGGATGATGGAACACCTTGTCTAAATTGTAACAAGATATAAACCACATTTATTTTAAGGAAAAAAAAAAACAGATAAAAACAAACTGAATCTAGCCAAACTTGTCAACAAGACCAGACCAGATTATTCATCACACTGTCCAAAATCTTAATTCCAACTGATAACTACTGAATTAATAGGGTCCAGAAACACAATATCCATTAAACAGGCATCCTCAACCTCCATAATTCTTCACATCCCTAGAAGACTACAAAGCTAAAATCTCTAGATACTAATTCATACACCATACATTAAAATCCAGGAAATCCTAATTACTAAACTGAAACTGGAAAATTGGAAAAGAAAAAACACGAATTAGATGCTCAGGAAACCACTCAATCTCAGTTCAAACCCCTAAGAACAATATCCTACACGTATCTCGATCAAAGTATTTTCCAGATCATGCAAACCCCACATCCAACTTAACCACACTCAAAAAACCAACAATCGATCAAAACAATCAACAAAAGGCACATCTTTACACAAATTTAAACCTAAAGGAGAAGAGAAATGGCGAGATCAAAAGCACCTTTGAGGAGCTTTATGACGAGCTTCTTGGCGGGCTGGGGAGGCGTGGCCTTTTTGCGGGACAAATTGGCGGCGACGCCGCTGCCGGAGACGACGTCTTCGGAGTGGTTGGGGTCTTCGATCTTGGGGGAAGGGCTGTCGAGGTCGGCGTCAAAGTGGAATCCGTTTTTGTTGTCGAAAGAAGATGCGACAGCCGGGGACTTGGCCTTTTTCATCACCGGGAAATGGCCGCCGCGGCCGCCGGAACTGCTAGTGGCGGTAGTCCTGCCGCTGCCTGTGGTGCCGCCGGAGGTGGTGGTGGTGTTGGAGGAAGAACGCTTGTTGTTGGTGGTGTTGGGCTGAGACATAGAAAGCAATCAAGAGCTCATTGTAAGAGAAAGAAGAAGAAGAAGAAGAAGAAGAAGAAGAAGGGCAGAGAGAGAGAGAGAGAGAGGGGAAGCGAACGGAAGCTCTAGATGATATATATGAGACTCTAAGAGAACAATTTCACTATTGTCAGGACATTTTTTTCCTATTCTTCCTAACTTGATTATGTTTCTGGTAGATCCGGCTTTGATGTGGAACCCCGGCCCAACGGCAGTGAAGCACTGTATCGGATCGGATTTGGGCTGAAGGGCTTTGTAGCTGGTTATTCAGCAGGCCTGTAATAAATTAACAAATTCTTTTCATATTAACAATATTTTTAAAATTTTTATGGAGTGGAATTATAATGTCTCCTGATTATATAAAACAAAACATATAGGGCCTCGTTGTTGCTGTTTAAAAGCTGCAACTTTTATGTGATGTTATCTTTGTATTTCAGTTTTAAATTTTAAGTTTTGAATTAATTTTAAATTTTATGTTTTGAAAGTCTGTTTTAAAATTTTTGAAAATATGTTCTTTTTGTCATTTTGAAAAACTGTTTCTTAAAACAAAAAACTATAAAACGCGTTTATTTTAAAATTTTGAGAAAATTTATTTTATAATATTTTATTTAATAAATTTAATTTAAAATTATAAATACTTATTAATAAATTATAAGTTTAATTCAAAAAATTAAAATATAATGCAAAAAATAACTAATAATCTAATCATATATAATACATTAAAATTATAAAATATTTTCTAAAATTATTTTTGATTTAACTCAACTATTGATTTCATGATAAATTTATTTTTACTTACAAATTAAAATTTCACATTAATTTTGAGATTTAAATTATCTATAACATAAATATTAAAAAAATTATAAATCATAAAATAGTAAAATATTAATTTATCTAAAATTTTAAAAATATAATTGAAAAAAATTAAAGGAAAAATCATTTGGGCGTGGAGAGAGGTGGTGGCAGACTGAAGAAATGGCAGAAAAAAAAAGCAAGAAATGGCAGAAGGGGAAGAAGAAGAGACGACCAACGGTGGCGGATCTGGGCGTGACGGGCGTGGATGGTGGATCTGGAAGAGAGAACGGCGAGGTGTGGTGGATCTAGAAGAGATAACAGCATAGGTGAACTACATGCGGCGCGCAGCGATGGACGGCGTAGGCGAACGACGTGCGGGGCACAGCGATGGACGGACGTAGGCGGCGATGATGGCGGTGGCAAGCGCTACGATGGCCAACAAAGAAGAAAAGTCTGGAAATGAGAGCGACAGTGGCAAAAAAGATGGTGAAAAGGTAGGGGTAAGCGAACGACTTACAACGACGACAATGGCGATGGCAAGCGCTGCGATTGACAAGAAAAAAGAAGAGTCTGGAAGAGATGAGGGCAGTGACGAAGAAGATGGCGGGGGGCAGTTGTGGACCTTGCGGTGTTTGGCCGAGCCTTGAGAGAGAGAGAGAGAGAGAGACGTAAGATTGGGTTGAGGGTGTGTTCCGTGTTTTGGGTTGTTGAGTGTGTTTTCACTGAAACATCCCAAATAACAAAAATCTTTCAAATGTTGTTTTGGTTTCCTTTACAAATTTTTTCATTGTTTTTGAAAATGTATTTTTGAAAATAACAAAGAGAACGCGTTTTCAACGTTTTGAAACTCAAAACGGGTTAAAAACAATAAAGAGAACAAGCCCTTAGCTTCTAGCTTCAAAAAAGTGAGAATGTAGTGTTTGTTATAGTTTGTAGAATTATAACTTATAACTCTTACTAGTTTTAAAAATGGGTAGAAGCTGATTTTTTCAAAGCTGGAGTACCCCAGTTTCTACAACTTCTTATTAAACGGTCATATTTTAATGACATTTTTGTGACAATTTTACCCCTATTTTTAACAAAGAATTACCCTCTTGTCCACGCAATCAAGCATCTATGTTCTCATAATTCATTAGTTATAACACTTGAAACTTATACATATATACTAATTAATTTTTAAATTATTATTCTATAACTACTAAGCGTATTATGAATAATTATATAAAAATAAGTTATTTTACAGTTTATAGTATCAAACACTATAACTATTTAACTACAACTTCTAAGAACCTGCAGCAAATAGGTTCACAACATATTCTAAGTTTTAAAAGTTATAATCTGAGAAGTTAGAAATTATAATTTCTCTAATTAAGCTACAACAAACGAGGCCAAAAGCATGTTTAATTTTATATTTATTTTTAATATTGATTTTTAACAAAAATATTATTTATTTTTTTATTCATTTCCAAGATTGGAAGGGTGGCTATTGTGTAAATATTTAACCACTCCCACTCGTCCAAGATGGACATTTATTATCAAACATATTCAATTATTTATTTGAAAATAAAATTAGTTAAAAAAATTATTTAATATATGATATTACCCATTTTACATCTCTCTTTTATTACAGATAAACAAAAACAAAAATCTCTACAGAAATTGTTTATGATCTCTCACTCTTTCATAAATATTAAATAGCCACTGCTTAATACAATGGTTTGTGGAAGTTAAAAATGTTCTTTGATTTAACATTTGTTGTTCCTTTAAATATTTAAGTTGTCACTCATTATAAAATTTATTAATTTAAATTTAATAGCATATCTGGGAGCTAATCACTCCCCAAAGAGATTTTTCTAGATGTCTTTAATATATTATAGTTAAGCGACAAAACATGAATATGTTATATCCCTATTTGATCATAAAAATGAAAAAATATATATAATTACTTTTACCGTCCAAACTATAATGAGTAATGGTGTTATTATTTACCACACTACTACCAATTGGATAATTATCATACCAAAAAAAAACCACACATTAAATAATATTCAGAAAAAATAATAAATTTTGTATACAAATATATATTAGAATTAAAATGCTATCAAGATAACTTAAGGTTACAAGAAGGCAAATAATACACTAGAGGCTACTCTTCTTCCTCTTCCCCTCTCATGTCTCACAGGAAAAACAGACACTGCATGAGTGAAGTAACTAAAGCAAAACTATCAAATTCTATGCACCAGTAATAGCAGTGACTTCACATAATTAAAGAAGTAAGAAAAGATTGATCAAAATGCCAATAGACATACGATTCAAGAGAATTGAATATTGTATCATCAAGCTCTTTTCTATTCTATCTTCTTTTTCTTCTTTTCTTCCATTGTCTGCACGTAAAAAATATCTATCATAATTGTCAACAACATATCAAGTCTTAATTCACTACGAGGAGTCGATTATATGAATTCTAATTTGTCAATCATTTATATCTAATGCTTTATCTTTTATAGAGAAATATGCCTTGGCATATTATTTTTTGAGAACATAAATACATTAAGCTCAAGAGGAAGAAATGACAAGTATACTTCAATTTGCTTCAGTTGTAATGTCAAGAAAATTGTCTCTCGCACCAAAAGTTAATTCAACCAGAAGGGATAAAAATAATGAAAACAAACAATTTTGCCATGTATGTTGTTCTGGAACCAAAAGTTTTATATCCTGTCACACATGTCAAACTAGATTTAAGAGGAAGATAGGGTAACAAGTGACCTTATTGCTGATAAAATCTTCTACTGACAATTTTTCGGATACAGTTCTGCCCTGTACTATGTATTTGGTAATATATAGATTATGTGTATCTCTTAGGCTTCCTAAAAAGACAATCTTGGAAATCCAATAGGTTTTGCCACCACGAGACATACATGAATTAGGAACTCTAAGAGACATTAGGAACTTCAATAGACATTCTAAACTTCTACTCTTTACTTTGAAATACTAAAACATTTAAAACGAAGATACATTGGGCATCTAGATTTGAGGTTGAGAAGTACTTGATCACCATCAGTTAGAGCAAAATTGTAACGGAATGGAATCAAATACAAGCTAAGTTGAATCTCAAAGAAAGACTTGTTGGATCCCTTGCACAGGGGGGGGCTCCAACTATCTTCAAAGAAGCATCATTGCCCCTTTTGGCAAGATGGGACGCTAGTTACTATTATGGTTTTCTAACACTGCAACAACATACCACCTAACTTTTATCCTACTATGTGGGGCCAACTACATGAATTTTAATTTTCTAAAACTAGGAATTAAGAAACATAATACATGGATATTATGACCGTCCCATTGATAATGCACCTAATTAGATAAACACAACACCTATTAACAACGAAGATAAAATAAATATACAGAATGCACGATTGGTGTCCAAGTAAAAAATGAAAATGATCAAGCATGAATAACATATGAACATGGACAGGATCAAAATAATTCCTCTCAGACATAGGTAATGTCCTCTAGATGTCAAATCAGTGGCTTGTCAATTACTATCTTGCTCAAAGAAAGAAGGCATCAAGAAGACTTTAGATCTACCACATAAAGAAAGAAAATGGTGACTGAATATTGGATGTATATTGAAAAACAAAATCAAGGTTGGAAACGTTTAGAACAAAGAATTAAGGACTACACTATCAATGCCTGATAGGGCAGCATTGGAGATGCACCTAAGATAAACCCATGAAATGCTTGACATAATACTTTTTAACCTCAGGTGCAGGTTAGCATTTGTGTCTTCGGCTGACAGTACCTCATATATTCCAAGTTCAGAACAAGGTAGTCAGTCAAAAATAGTCAAGGCTGTATGAGGGTGCTACATAGCTCACCACCAAAATTGGGATTCACCTACAAAACAGGCTATGAATCAGTTGGCAAGGAACTGCAGGCATGAGCCCTAGGTATTAACATCTACTATGAGCTATACTATATTTTTTTCACAGAAAGTATACCATCATACATTGCTCATTTGGAGCAGAAAACCATCTCACTTAGTGACAGGACCAACATCAGGCTGCCCAATAAGATTCATTGTACGAGTCATGAGTCATGCAGAAGATCACACAAGTTGATTGATTCATTTAAGGATTCACACCCCCCGCCCCCCCCCCCCCCCCAAGTTGTAAGATTCACAAATAATTGTTTCTGAAGAAAAAACACATACTGCTCTTTTGTCACCTCAAACACCAAAAGTTTTTTGAGTCAACCACTTCCCAATTGGAATGGTTCTTTGATTTGTTGATCCAAGACGCTTAATGTGTTGTAGATAATACTCCTTTGTGGGTGAGAACAATCTCCAGCCATGAAAACATTTTTCCTCTTCTCCACTTCAATCCAACTGCATCCAGCAGGTTTTTTAAGATCTCTTGTCCTCATAAGCTTTCTTATCTCAAGGACTCCATCCCATCTATCTTCTGCAGCATATAAGTTTGATAGTACCACATAGTTCCCAATATCACTGGTTTCAATTTTTAAAAGCTGGTCGGCGACAGCACGCCCCATTTCCACATGATGATGGGTTCTACAAGCACTGAGAAGTGCCCCCAAAACACTGGCATTAGCTTGAACGGACATTTTTGTCACAAACGAATATGCTTCATTTATTCGACCTCCTCGAGCAAGGAGATCAACTACACATGCATTCTGCTCGACCGTTGGTTTTGTGCCATGCAACTTCTCTATTGAATCAAAGATCTTCACTCCTTCATCAACAAGGCCCGTATGACTGCAAGCAGATAATAGTGCAGTCAATGTAACATGATCTGGCTTTACACCCAACTCAAGCATGTGAGAGAACACACCAAGTGCTTCTATGCCCATGCCGTGCATCGCATACCCTCCAATCATAGCTGTGAAGATAACAAGATCTTTTTGACGAGTTGATTGGAAGAGCTTATATGAACAATTAATGCTCCCACATTTTGAATATGTATCTATGAGGGCTGCCTTCAAGTGAATATCCTGGAAACAAGACCTAACAACATATCCATGGCACTGTCTCAGCAGGTAGACAGAGGCAATTTGAGCACAAATAGGAAGGAGACTCATCATAGTCATGGAATCAGGCTTCATTCCCTGATTTTTCAGCTCACGGAATAGGCTCAGAGCTTGACCAGAACAATCATTTTCAGCATAAACTCGAATCATTAAATTCCAAGTGGTGAGATCCCTTTCTGACATGCTATGAAATATTTCTTGTGCATCATCATGTGAACCACAATTGACATATCCTGAGAGGATTGAATTGCATGTTACCACATTCCTCTTCCCTGATAGACATTCAAAAATCTTTGATGCATACACCATGTCACCACATTTGGCATACGCATCAATTATTGCATTACCTAGAGTGGGTGCAACATCACCTAGCAAAAGACCGGACTTCAAACAAAATCCATGAGCCTCCCTAACCTTGTCAATTCTGGAAAATGTAGCACAAAATTGTATTATAGCCAATAAAGTTATAGAGTCAGGTCTTATCCTCTCGTCAAGCATCCAATGTAATAAATAAACAAACTCACTTTCAAGCTGACTTTCTGCAAAGGCATCAAGCATGGTATTCCATGATATTAAGTCTCTCATATGAATTGACAAGAATGTCCTGAATGCATCATCTATATCACCACATTTTGCATAAAAACTTATTAGTGCATTTCCAACTGCTGTATAGTTGCTTATTTGCGAATGCTTGATAATATATCCATGGATCTGCTTTCCCAACTCCAAGTTACATATATGGGCACAAGCAGGAAGAATGCTCAGAAGGGTAACAGAGTCCGGTCCAACCTTCCCCACTGAGAAGAACTTGTGAAACAACTCCACTGCTCTCAGCCACTCACTGTTTGAGGAGTATCCAGAAATCATTGTATTCCAAGAAACCAAATCCCTCATTCTCATCCTCCAGAACACATGCTCTGCTTCCTTCATTCTCCCACTTCTTGCATAAAAGGTCACCAGAGCATTCTCAACAGAAACATCGGCTATCAACTCAGTCCGCCGCAGCACATAGCAATGCATCTCTTTCCCGCAACGTTGAGTGGCATTATCTTTTAACTTACCACAAATGGGCAGAATATTTGCAATAGTTGCACAGTTAGGCGCCGTTGCTCCTCTCAGCATCCAACTAAACAACTTAAAAGCATCATCCATGAAATTGTTCTCTGCAAATCCAGCGATCATTGCATTCCATGAAACAACATCTTTCTCAGGAATTTCTTCAAACATAGCATATGCATCATCATGGACATCCCCAGATTTGGCATACACGGATACCAGAGCATTGCCCACTAAGGTATGAGATATTAACCCAGATTTTATTACATAAGAGTGTACATTCTTGCCTGCATCTAGTGCTCCTAAACGTACACACACAGGAAGGATGATGGCAACAGTTACAGAACTTGGGTTTGGATCCATTCCAATATGCATAGCACGAAACAATCTGATCACCTCAGTATCATGATTCCTAGACCCGGCAAAACCAGACAGGACTATGTTCCACATGACTTTATCGCGATGTCCCATTAGACCAAACAGTTTGTGACAGTCATCAAAAGCATTACACTTAGCATACATGTTAAGCAGTGCTTTGGACACAAACTGGCAAGAAGTATGGCCCAGCTTAACAACATGGCTATGAAGAGCTTTCCCCAATTTGATGTCCGCTAATGCAGCACAGGATTTAAAAATGGCTGCAAAGGCTTGGTAATCAGGTCTAAAGGGCAGTGGATATCCTATCTTTAGAAGAAAGGGGTGCATATTTTTATTCAAATAAAGCCCCCCCCCCCAACCAAATCAGCTAGTTCTTTTTACAGCCCTAGTAAGCCCTGAAGTTCAACCATCTTTTCCTTTCACTTCTATGGAAAATAGGCTCTATAACTCATCTCTGCACCAGACAATTGAGAACAAAGGGATGGTCCGGATGGAAGGTGAACTGAATATAATTTAAGAATATTACCATGTCTGCTTCCTGCAAACTGCAATTCTCTTCCGTGTAAAAGGGCACTGCAACACAGAAAATCAAATACGCCATGTCTGGCTGAAAAGAACCTGCATCTGTCTGAAAAAAAATGATAGTAAGATCAAAATTGGGTGTTTTCCTTTTATGCGCAATATTTTGGCATGAAAAAACTATAACTACTGTCAGGAGCAAGTAATGAAATGAACGATTATACGCTTGACTCTACCGACAACAACTCGATACAGTTACTCGCCAACCAAACAGCGGGATTGGGCGACGTTCCCTTTGATCTTTTTGGCATTTCCGCAAATGGTTCGTGTGCGATATAGAACTACAAGAAAACGTTGTGAAAGCGGTAGATAGATGCGCAAAATGTAGGAATAATTACTCTTCCGTCGCCGTACTTCGATCAAACAGCTGATAAATTTCTTAACGTTTAAAAAGTTTACTTGATTCAAAGTTAATTGATTTTATATTTGGTATACTAATCTAATTCCGTAATGTTAAGGCTGACCAATCTAAAAAACAAATCGATTGAATGAGCAGTTATTACTGATTAAAATCAGTTGTGACAATATGAAATGGGATCAAATTTGTGATCTATACTGTTCCTGCCTGGCAATGGATTTTTGGAGGCAAGCCTACAACGGCAACGGACAGGCCCTGATGATTGGTCCGTCAAAGGTAGCTGGTATTTGCAAGTACTCTGATGCTCTAGTGAATAAGGGAGTAAAAAGTGACATAATATCAGTAAATCAGAGAGAAAAACATACATTGACTCTAAAGAAAACTAACTCATATAAGAAGAGGGAAAGTTCTCTTGCATGTATGCATCGTGTGTTTGCAGGAGATGAGATTGAGTATTTGGCGCTGGTGGAGATTCTTAGGTGGTAGTATGATGTCAAATGGGCCTTCATTAATATAGATGAGATATGACATAAATGAGAATGTGATCTGCCATAAATAAGGATGAGATTTACCATAAATGAGGATGGGATTTGAGCGAGCTCGCGGATATCTAGTATGAGGCTACAATAATGCTAGCGCAAGGTTAGGGTCACACCGAGATTGGGCCATGAGAGTTGGGTTGAGATTGGGTTGGGACGGTCCATATACTTAGATTGACCCTATTTTGGGGGTAAAACCTTAAAGCCCTGCAACTTATATTTAATTTGAAACTCTAAACAAGATAAGACTTGAATGGTTGAAATTATTTAAACACTCGACTTAAGACTATTCAAATAAAGAGTACCAAAAGGGTCCCAATTTAAGCTCACGCCCATAATTGGCTTGCCCATTTCATCTAAATAATCAAATTTAACTATTCACGTGATATCATTATGTCTTATATTAATCCTTCAGCGTATCAATATAAAAGTACAATTTCTCAAGAGTCAAATATAACTTTTATTACGTATTTATTATATTACTATTGTATTGTTCTTTAGAATAGTAATTAATTTGAGTATTAGAGAATTTATTGAAAGGCTAGGCCTCACTCTTCTTTCGGAGGAAGAACCAATTTAAATAAAATTGAACTCAATAATTATTATAATTACTTCAAAATCAGGAATAACCAAAAGAGAACAAAAATGTCTCACAAATTAAGTGGTGATTGATCCCAAAACTCTCGTCACAAAAAAGTATAAATGATCAAACTCATATATTTGGATTTGCTCAAGGTGAAATCCAAACTCATATATTTGGGTTTTTAGGTACATTAAAACTTAACTTGATTTGAGTTTTCTGTAACTCATATATTTTATCAAATAAACAAATTTAAAATTAGTTTTTGAACTTTATAAATAAATGGGTAGAGCTTGAACTCAAGAATGCTCAATTTGTTTAGGCTTTAAAAGAAGTTGTTTAAGTATTTCAATTGTAAACTCATTTGTGGCTTATTATAAAAATAATGTGTGTTTTTGCTTTTTAAAATTGAGAATTTTTTCCTATTATTGATATTATTTAAAAATACATATTAAAATGCACTAATTCTAATATATTGTACATAAACAGGTTAAAATTGAATCTAAAACAAACTTTAAATTTATAGTTAATAAAAATGCTTGTTTAATATAAATGAGTCCAGCTCAAAAAAAAAATTTAAATAAATAAACTTAAAATCATGCCTAAGCTCATGTACCAGTCAAAACCTAACAAAATTCTAAACAAATAAGTTTTAAGAGGATTTTTGGCATAACTTATGCTTTGGTAAAAAATAGAGGTGCCAAAAGGGTCGAGTAGCCCACGGGACGGGCTGAGCTTCAGTTGTCCCGTCATTATTCAAACGGGTCAGGCCGAGCCCCGCTCCCATGGGAAGGCCATACCGGCCAAAGAATTTGGGCCCACAACCCCACCCGTGGCCCAGCCTGTTGGGACCCTATGGGGCGGGCTCATGAGGCCCTGATGGGCTAGCCAATTAAACCCTATGGATAATTTTACAATTTACATGTAATTTGCTTGTGAGTTGACATAAAGATAAAGTATGTCACAAGTCTTGTGACAACTCATTATGTCTTTATAAAAATCACATGCTAACTGTTAAGCTTGCCAGCCTTCTCATTTGAAATTCATTATTCACCCACGTTTGTCAGTTTACCTTTATGTCAACTTATATCTTTCTATCACATTTTTGTCACAATGTGACAAGTATTTGTGATAGTCTGACAAATGTTCCCTAACTTTTCTGTCACAACGTTTGAAAATTTGAAATTCATCGAAGTTCGAATTTTCCCTAACATTTGAATTTGAAATTCAAATTTGCAAGTCCCCTGATTGTCTATACATAGGAGAACAAATATGAGTTATTTTCATTTACTTTCGAATTCCATGCAATTTTGTTGTTTAATTGTCTTGAGTTTTCACTTCTTAATTTTTACTTATTTTTGCCTTTCTATTTTATAAGTTTTATCCATTCACAAGTTAGTTATTATTCTTATCAATAATAAGGTCTTTCATTCGTCACTCAAAATTCACCCGTTTTTCTTATGGGACTCCTTCTGGTTCTGTGGATCCACCACGGTCTAGCACATCTAACCCTATAATCCATCCACCTTGTCGTCTTCAACTCCAACCCCCAGTGGATTTCATTTATGATTTGCATAACACAAATTATGCAGATTATGATGAAACACTTTCACCTAACTCACTAGAAGAAGATGACAACATCAACTTTGCTAGGCCTGCTGATTTTTCACCCCTACCAACACCTAGAGAGAGCGAAGAAGATAATGCAAGTTCGTCAAATGTGAGAGCTGTTAGGAAAAGACAACAGACAAGTGTTGTTTGGAACTATTATGAAATAGTTCAGGTTGAAGGCGAGGGTGAAATGGCCCAATGTAAGGTATGTAAAAAACGTCTTGTTTGTGGCGATGAAATAGGTCATCTAAAAAGGCACGTGACAAAGCATGAAGAGGCAATGGCCTATAATGAAAAAAGTAGTACACAAACTCAATTAAATATTTTAGGTAATATTCATCTCTATAATCCAAAATTAGACAAAGAGTGTTTAGCTAAAATGATAATTAAATCAGAATGTACTTTTTTGTTTGCACAAGATCTCGCTTTTAAGTGGTATTATAAAACTGTACACAATTCACAGTCTAAAGGTTTCTCTAAGAATACTATTAGAAATGAAGCAATGAGATTATTTTTAATATATAAAGATAAGCTAAAAAATATATTTAATCAACTTACTAGTAAAATATTATTTACGTCTGACATATGATATGACGGACTAATAAATAATCATTATTTATGTGTGATAACCCATTGGATAGATGACATGTGGGCTATTCAAAAAAGAATAATTACTTTTAAAAAACTTGTAGAAACACGCAGTGGAAACTACATTGCTTAAGCGATTTTACAATCTGTATTAGATTACAATATTTTGGAAAAATTATTTGTTATTTCTTTTGATAATGTTAGTAATAATAATGTTGTAGTGGAATGATTAAAACTTTCTGTACTCTTAATTTTAGGAGAAAAATTGTTTCACAATAGATGTACATGTCACATTTTAAATCTATGTGTTCAAGATGGTCTTCATGTAAGTTCAGAGTCATTAGAAAAAGTAAAAAATTGTTTAAAATTCATACGCACTAATACATCTAAACTTAGAGAATGGAAACAATTAGTTCATACTTATCAACTACCCTATAAAAAATTTTCAAAAGACATTGAAACTGGATGGAACTCAACATTTTTGTTATTACAAATGATAACACCATATAGAGAACTTTTAACAATGTTTTGGAATAAAAAAATGCCCCCATCTCATCACATAATTGAACTTGATTGAAATTTGTTAGATATACTTATTTTTATATTAGAACAATTTTATCATGCTACAGTTATATTTTCTGGTTGTAAATACCTAACAACTCACATTTTTTTAAGAGAAATATATAGTATAGTAAATTGTTTCAATGAATATAGAGAACATCAAAGTTACATGCCATTTTTTGACTCAATTGAAGTAAAATTTAGGAAATATTGGATGCAAATTCCACCACTTTACCTAATAGCTAGTACGTTAGATCCCACACAAAAGTAGAATACTGTAAATGGTTTTTTAGATTTTTATGGCAATGCTATGAATATTGATACAAATGCTATGAAATATGAAGTTAAACAATTAGTATTTGAAATGTATAATTTGTACGAATTTCTTTATAAACCTAGACAACAAGTTGAAGACTCGTCAAAACAAACAAAATCCGAAGGAAAATTAAAATTTGAATTTTCAAAATTTTTGAGAAGTAAACAATAAAAAAAAAACAACTACAACATCAAGTAGTGCATTTAATGAGTTAGACTTTTATTTAAATAGAGATATGCAATTTTCTGATGATGAAATAAATAATTTTGATGTTTTGGCCTGATAGCGTCTAAATCAACACACATATCTTGTTTTGGCTGCCATGGCTTGTGATGTGCTAACTTCTTCGGTGTCCACAGTACCATCGAAGTCTACTTTCTCTGCAGGTAACAGGGTGTTAGATCAAAAAAGATCAAGATTATCACCAAAAATATTGAAAATGTGTATTTGTTTTAAAGATTGACTCGATGTGGACTTCAAACAACAAGGGATCGAGTTAGTAGATGAATCAAGTGAAGATGATGTTGATAACTAGCTGAAGCCACTTTAACTTTGCAATTTTGTACTATTTTCTTTTATTTAATAAAAAATATGTAAAAATTTAATTTAATTATTGTACTCCCTCACCAATCAGTATTAGCAATTGCCATTTGAGTGATGAGAGTTTTTTGCTAGTCACAAGATAATGATTTTGCTGCAACAATAGATTTAAAAATTTTCTACATCTAAAAAGAGACTAGGATTATTATGGATAGTTGCTAGCTCATGTAAAAAAGGTAAAAAAAAAATTATTTTATTGAACTTCTTCAAGTGATGGCTTGAAGAGAGAGGAGTAGACCATTTGTTTACCGAATGGTTCGAACCTCTATAAATTGTAGTGTCCTTACTCATTTATTTTTTTAATTATATTATCTTTTATTAATTATTGATATTGGACGCTTAAAAATTTACATTTCGCAATATATATAAATAATAACCATCAATATATTTAAAATTTTCAAGCTAAATTTTTTATATATTTAAATTATAAATAAACATTCTTCTTTTTGTATATGTATTATTTTTCATATCAATTCACAAGAAAATTTATAAGACATATAAAATTTTGAAATATAAAATGATGAAATAATATTTAAAACTTAAGATAGAAAATTGTTTAAAAAGAAAAAAAGAAAAAAAATAGTTTTTATATATGCATTATTTTGATGTTTATATATGTGTATATTATATGAATTATTTTTAAAAAAATTATTTAAAACAAAAAAAGAAAAAAAAAGTCGAGCCCACTGGGCTCGACCCTCTATAGAGGGGCCGTGGGTTAGACCGGGCCTTATCCATGGCAAAAGGGGTCGGGCTCAGCCCAACTCTTTTAGTAAAAGAGCCAGCCCAACCCGTTTAAAAAGCATGTGGGCTGACTCGGGCTGGACCGACCCTTTTGACATCTCTAGTAAAAAAGAACTCATAGGATTTGTAACAACTTACTATTAATTCTTCTTACTTATTTGGTAAGAATTTATAAATTACCTAACTTATACACTTTTTCAATAACTTTTTAAAAAATTAGTATCCCTAAATTTATATTGAATAGCTTGTAGATTATTTTCAAAAACCTCTTAATTATCTTAATAAAAAAGTCAAAACCCCTCATCTAATGAGCTATAAGACTTACGCTTAGTTTGGCTATGCAGTTTGACCGCTTATAAGCTATTCATTTAGCTTATAAGCTGTCAAACATTTTACAATTATATATTTGACAAACTCAACCAGCTTAAAAGTTATATAGCTTAAATGATATTTCAACAGTTTTTTGAGAAGCTATTCCTCCTCAACTTTTGCAAAAAGCTACTAAAATAAAAGCTGAGTTGACCATAGAAAATACCTATTTATCTTCAACCAAAACATCAATTTCCAACTCATATCTTTTTTTTTTCAACCCTCTGCAATCAATTTTTGGTCGCCATTATTGCCCGTCATTCGTCGCCATACGCCTCGTCGTCGCCCTAGCCATTGCCCCCATCGTTGCCTCCAGCTCTTCTGTCGCCGTTGGCTAGTTTCTCCAGCTCCATCGTCGCTAGTAGCCACCGCCTCAAACCCATCCCTGTCCCCATCAGTCGTCGCCTCTAGCCTCAACGCCATCTGCGCCTCCATCGTCGGCTTCATCCTTAGGGGCTGCCCCAATCGCTGCCTGGTCTTGTTGTGTGTATGTATATATATATTGTATATATAGTGATATTAATCTAATGATAATATATTATAAGGAAAAAAAATAAAAAGTGTATACATAGTGTATTAATATATTTTTTAATAATTATATATAATTTATTAATATTTAATGATAAAATTTTACATCATTCAATAACATGTATATTTTTATCTTTTTATCAAGTTATAATAATTTATCAGGTCTTTCAAATTAAACATATAATTATTAATTAATAACTTAAAAATACATTTATTCAAATACATTATCAACTTAAACACAATAACTAGTTTAAACACTATCCAGCTTAAAAACTTAAAAAAAAAACACATGACCAAACTAGCCTCCAATAATTCAAGTCAATTAAACCAAACACCTCAACTTCATCCCTAGCTTATCTTTCTTCTTCACACCACATTTCATTTTCTATTCATATTTTTTCCCAAGTCAATGACAAAATAGGCCATCTTAAAAACTAAATAAATAAAATTAAAAATAAAATAAAAAAGTTAACATGAGAGAGAAGTACACATGTAAGCAAGACCCACAACACAAACTTGCCGCAAACCTTAGATACATGTGCAAAATGTCTATGCTAATGCGAATGTATATTATTATTATTGAAAAAAATATGGTAATATATTTGGATAAAATAGTGATGGAATAAAATTAATGATAAAAAAAATTAATATTGTATGATTTGTATCGATGATAAAAAAAAAAAATATTATTAGTATATCATTGTGTATACTTTAGACTACACAATGATGTTAAAATATTTAAAATATCTCTCACTAAAGGTGGTGCGGTGCAGAGACGCAGTGAAACACAAGGAGTATTTTTATTATTTATACGCATTATATAACCTAATGTGTACATAAATGATGTATCAATAACATGACTCAAAAAAATATATACTACTTTAGCTAATAACTATTTTACAATTGGTGTATTAAAAAGTGATATTGTGAGTATTAATTACTTGAGATTATAAGATTAAATAGCACATGACTAAGTTGGCCCACTGTCTTCCACGATATACATTTATATATTTATATATTTTTGTGTGTATATATATATAATTGGAAATTATTTTTTATTTATATAATTATATATATATATATATATATATATTACAATTATATTGAAATAACAAAAAAAAAAATTGAAAAAGCTCCGGCCACCATGGCCAGAGCTAAATCCGACAATGGGGTTGAGAGCGAGAGAATTTTTGTCAGTGAAGGAATTAGAGGGAAACAAAATGATGGCGGCAAATTGGGCCAAGAGGGGAGTGAAAATAGAGACGGGGGAGAGAGAGATCGACAGTGGCGATGCCGACTGATCTCGCAGTGTCGGCAAATCTAGCAGTGGGAGATGGCAAAAATGGTGAAAGTGGCAAATGATGGCAGATCTAGGGCGACGAGTGGTGACGGCGATGGTGGTGGTGAGAGATGATGATAGATAAAACAGTGGTGGGCAATGGTGGGATATAGAGAAGAACTGCTACGATCACCCAGTCTTTGTTATTTGTTCGTATCTATGGGTATTTCAATCCAATGGTGTACAAAATGTAAATCCCTTTTCCTAAATTAACTAATTCCAAGGGATTTACTAAGCTTAGGTACCTTGTGGTGCCAAGTATATATAGTAATCTCTGTATTCCTATGAATTAAAATCATGTCAAATATTTTATTAGTATATTTGTTGTACGGATTCATTTATAAGGTTAAAATTTTGCAACGATATATGAGTGGGACCATGTACCGAGTAGACCCAAGTATTTGTATATTAATATTGAAATGAATCTTCTTTGCAAGGGTGAATATAATTAGCATAACAAAAAAGGTTTAAGGAAACAATTGAAGTCAACTGCATATATGGAGGATAAGACGATCACGAACAATATTAGAAGATTTTAGAAACTGTACCAAAGTGTACGAGAAACGAACCGTTCCCTTGCTTTTATTAGCTAGGCGTGGCGTTTTCGTTCATAAATCGCGTGCTTAGCTAATTCATAGAATGCGTGCTTTGATCTTGACTTTGGTCCTTCTTGACTGCTACGATCACCCAGTCTTTGTTATTTTTTCGTATCTATGGGTAATCTCACCCGGTCAACTGGTCCCACCCCAAGTCCCCTCAATTTATTGTCCAAACCCCACCTTTTTCTTTCCCTCTTCGTCGACCAAGAATCCCATCTCTCTCTCTCTCTCTCTCTCTATATATATATATATATAAATATATAAAGCCACACGGTATGTACTCAATTCAAAGTTCAAAGGTACAAGAAAACATAAAGCAATCCATTGTGAGTCCATGGCGGCCGGACCAATCCCAGAGCAACAGCCTGCAGTCAAGGTGGTTCACATCGACACTCGTTACGTGGACGTTGATCCCCTCAGCTTCAAATCGGTCGTCCAGAGCCTCACCGGCAAGGACTCCTCCGCCGTTGATATTGCATGGATGACGACGGCAAACAGCTCCATTTCAGGGCAAAAGCGCAAAAGATGCCGCGGCGGTGGCGTTTCAGTTTCATCGGAAGAATACCGCTGCTCGTCGTATGATAAGGGGTTTGAGGGATTGTTGATGGAGCTGCCGCCGCGGCCCATGGAGGAGTTGCGGTGGCTCTGGTCTGAATCAAAATCCCTAGCCACTTAGTGTGTTAACCCGTGATTAATGTATGGCATGCAGTTCGTACGTAGTTTCCTATCTTGATGTATAATGAATTTATTTTGAAATAATAGAATTTAAACAAAATATTTTGTGTTAGTATCATGTTGGATTGGGTGTAGCTATAACTAGAAGATCAAATTATGAACCCAAATGCAAGGTGCACCTCATGAGTCATGACTCACCTTCTTAATTCCACTTAATAATGTACACGCAAATGTCTATGTATACATTATTTGTGGAGGTTATTGTTGTGTACCTATATATGAGGTTATTAGTATTTGATTTTCTTCTGATTGAAACCCGATCCAATTCACCTCCATCGAGCCAGCGAATTAGTACCACATCTTAATTTTCTGAGGAATGGAAAGGATGCAGGGGTATTCCAATTATCCGGCTACACCATGAGAAAAAAGTTCTAGCTCTCTTTTGCTCTGTTGTTGTCGGGTCACTGGTTTCCACAAGCCAATGGAAGGAAGAGTGGGTTTCGAATTAGCTCAAATAGGGGAGTAGGAGAGGGCTAGTTAACCATGAACCTGTGACACGCAGAGACCGGAGCCGACGAAAGGGAAGCTTTCGGGCAGGCTTTCAAAGGTACCGGCGTTTTCTGAGTTCTGACTGTGAGGAAGGCCGAAGGCGGCGTAAAGGAGAGGCTCGAGGGCTTGTTAAGGAAGGCAGCAAGGGCCGACGTTATTACACGTCTTATGTATTGCTGCTGGTCGTTGCAACAATGGGCGGAAGCATGCATTCAATACTATCAACAACCATGTGGACCAAATTCACCAGACATTATCCTGTGCTTGGTTGGCTTTTGCCGAAAGTTTTTTTTTTCTCTAAATAATTAATTCTCATTATACATTTATTTAATTTGTTTTAAAGGGTTTTGGTTTCGAAAGTACTTTAACGTGAATAACCTTAATGCGTACACACAAAATTTTCATGTTCTTTTAATATATTTCACGGGACTTTTCATACTAAATATTAAATATAACTTTCACAATAATTTTATATAATATAAAACAGTTGGTTTTCAATTTTTTTTTTACACATTTTAACGTCAAAAATACATCAAATGGTTCAATATGCTTTAGTTGCACGTGAATAACTAATCCTTCGTACATGCACGCATGTCCCACAAGTGTAGTTGTTGAAAAATTCAAAATAAACTTCAATTTTGTTATAGATAAAATAAAATTTTCCTTTTTCTATCTGTTTATGGCATTCATCATCTTTCTCCCCCATTGACATCTCATTGATGCAAATCAAGCCTACTCAAAGTCCAATAATATGAAAAGTGGTAGTGTTGGCAAATAAGTCGAGTGGGCCACAATATGAAAAGTGGTAGAGTTGGTAAATAGGTTTGGGACAATGCTAGACGGATGAACGCGGCGACAAATGGGTGGACAAACCCGTTCCAAATATTTTTGAATTAATTTTATATTTACCCGTCTATTTTTAAGCCTATTTTCAAAACCATCATCTCTCAAACTCTGTCTCTCCCAAAACCACCCTCTCTCAAACTCTCTGTCTCTCCCCCACTCTCTCTCTCAAAACCCCCCCTCAAACCCACTCTCTCGCAAACCCACCTTCGCGGGTGTAGCGTCCGCCCCCTACACCGCTCTCGCACCTCCGTCCCCGTCAACCCCACCACCGCTGCTCGTACCGTCGTCGCCCAAAGATGGCGCCACCGCCGTCTCCCCTGCCAACATCGTCCGCCGTCGCCCCCCTGTTCGCATAGCCGTCTCCCTTGCCAACACCACAAACACTCCCACCATCACAGTCGCCATCACCCCCCCACCGGCCACTGACCATCATCGCCCGCCTGCCCCTCACACCGCTTCTCGCATCGCCTCGCCCTCACTCGCCATCGCGAGCAACTGCCGCCCAAACTTCTCTCTCTCTCTCTCTCATCCTCGACCTTGAGGGAGGAACGCCTCACCGCTGCTCCCATCGCCATCGCCATCGCCATCGCCCAAGGATGGCGACACCACCGTCGCCCCCTCCCCCCGCCCCCTCTTCCCCCCGCGCTGCTCTGTCTCTCCCAAACTTCACCCGCCCACTCTCTATTATGTTTCTGCTCCGTCTCTCCCAACTTCACCCACCCACTCTCTGTTATGTTTTTTTTTATTTAAGAAATATAATTTTAATACAAAATAAGAGTTGATTTTAAGATATAATTGATACTGTTGTAATAAATTAGAATTTAAAGTGATCTTAAATGAGGAAATAAATTATTTAATTACTTATTATATATATTAATATTAACATTTTTAATGTCAATTATCAAGATTGCTGTTGTTATATCTGATTGCAAAATAATAAGAAAAAAATTATTGTTATATTTGATCATAAAATAATAAAAATATATATCTAATTATATTAGATTTAATCTTAAAAATATGAATTTTACTCCAATCTTATTTTACACTGATATTAAGTAATTTTATCAAGTTATAATTTTATTTCAATCTTATTTTACGCTGCTCCAATTTTACCAAGTAATTTTACTCTAATCTGATTAAGTAAAATATTAATCTTATTTTACACAAATGTTATAATTTTATAAGTAAATAATTTAATTAATATCCTCAAATTGAAGAAAAATTAATAACAAAGTATGAAATAAGTGAAAATAACACAAGCAATATTTTTTACTTAATTGTCAAATATACAATCAAAATAAATTATGTTCTTTCATAATTCAAAATAAATTATATTTTTTAATTTTTATTTCACCAGCTAAATCACCATAAAAAAACAAAAGAAGCATAAAAAACAACAGCAGAAAAAAAGAAAATATGTAAATGTATATATGTATATATAAACGTTTTTTATAGTCGCGATGGGGCTGATGGAGGCGGTCCGAGTGACGGAGGGGGGGGTCGACGGCGGGCGACAACAAAGGGACCATCCTTGGACGACGGTGGTGCAAGAGCAATGTGTTGGGAGGGGCGACGGTGGTTTTGAGACAGGGTTGGGGGGGTGGACGCTGCAACTGGGTTTGAGAGAGAATGAGAGGGTTTGAGACGGGGTGGGGAGGAGATACTGCAACTGGGTTTGAGAGAGAGAATGAGGAAGAGATAAAGTGGATTTGAGACAAGGTGAGGGGGGGAGACACTGCAAGAGAGAATGGGGGAGAGATACAGTGGGTTTGAGAGAGAGAATGAGAGAACAGTGGGTTTGAGAAAGAGAGGGAGTGAAAGTGAAAGTGAGAGAATGGGAGTTGTTCGTAAAAGAGGAAATGAGGGGTTAAACTTGTAATTTTGGATGAAGGGTTAAATTGTAATTTAAACAGGTTTGTCAACTCGTTTGTCTCCGCGTTTGTCCGTCTAGCATTATCCATAGGTTTGACGGCCTATGGGCCCGCCTCTCAACCCAGCCTATCCTACCTCAACTTGGCATTGTAACAAACGGATCAGACTAGCACGGTTGATTAGCGTATAATTTTGTTATAATTTTACCCCTATTTTAATATTAAAAATTAAGTTTAATTGAATATTTTGTAATTATATGCATGTTTAGAGAAAAAAATGAAATTCAAAGAAAAACTAGGGATGAATTGAAAATTAAAAAAATAATAATAATTAAAAAATTAAAATAGAAAAAAGAATATAAGTGCATGCCATGCGTAATACATATATAATATATGATATATTAATAGCATACATTTCAATTAAAGTTTCAATTACAATGCAGCGTGACGCAGCCAAACAGGGACTTGAAGGGCCACACTAAAGTTTCAATTGAAATCCAAATTGAAGGCCTACTGTTTGGAATTAGAAGCTTCCAGCCGCAAGCCTCAGTTAAAGTCCAGCCAATTGAAGTCCAAATTGAGGCCCACTGATGTGAATTAAAAGCCCAGCAGTGTGAATCAGCAGGCACGGCAGCAACACGCGGTCCCTCTACTGTAATTCTCACTCAATTTCAAGGGCAATGTGGAGGGCATGATACACACACACACACACACACACACACATATATATATATATATATACAAACGGACGCATAGAGAGCCCAAAGCCCCATCGCCATTTCTGCAATCTGAATAAGGGGCACAGCGCTGGAAATTTCAATCTCAGCAACGCAGAGAGAAGAAGTAGCAATGGTGTAATTTCATGACAGTGCTATTCACCTTTATTTCTGTTATCTTGATTGCTATTCTGTTCATCTAATTCCAGCGACTTGATTACCTTCATTTTAATTTTCTGATGATGAATGTCTATTGTTCTTTTATTTTCTGTTATATTTTGTTATTAAATTCTGTTAATGCTTACCATCTTTATTTACTGCAATTAATTTCTGCTCTTTAAATTCAGCTTTTTAATTTCTGTAATTTAGTTTCAGTATTTCAATTTTAGCATTTTAATTTCAACATATCTAATTTTCTGTCATTTAGATTCCCGCCATTTACTTTTTGTCAATTAATTTTTAAATGATGACGCATGGCTAAATAAGTCTTGAGTTTAGGCAAGGACAATGTCCGATACCATAAATAATCCAAACAAGGCGAACTCAATTGCTTAGTTGAGGTTTTGAAATTAGATAAAAAATCTTTGTCAAAATATTTAGATTTAGATTAGGGTATATACATAACTCGGAACCCTCATGCCATATATATGAGTTGCACAAATTGAAAATACCGTGATACCATATCCAAATCTAAGTGTAATATATATACATTTTGATTTATGATAATTACTTAAATTAGATATTCTCATGTCATGTATGGAGGATGATAGAAATAAAACTATCATCATCCGAAAATATAATCAATAGCAAAATTCTGTAATCTAATTTTCAAATTCGATAATACTATAATTTTATGTTTGCTTACGGAATGAATGAATCGGTACTGAAATTGTCTTATCTCAAGACATCTTATTTTTCGTGTTAATTCACCATCTACATTTTCCCTATATCACACCACATTGCTTCACAATTTATTTTCATGCATTATTTTTATTTTTCTTTTAATAATTGACTTTCTTATGAATATGATCTTGACTTACCAATTTTAAATTTTGTACTATATAAACCTTGTACATTGGTAGTGTGACCCCCTTATGAGTGTGTTGTTAGGATAGTTAATTTTTACGCAAGGGTAAGAGTCAAACACCGGTCTCAAGAATGCAAGTCATGTCAGACCAGTACTTTATGGCCCGTGGCCCAACTTGACCCGTTTATTAAAGGTCATAAGATTATCTCAGGCCCACATTTCTCATTATTCGCCTCGGCCCAAGCCACCTTTTTTGCAGGATAAATTTGGACAAACCTACAAAATAAATGGGTCAAGCGGGAGAGGGGCCGACCCGTCCCACCTCGAGTGTGATTTTGTTCACCCCCTTTAACAGGGGTGATGGTCACCCTCACACTTTTTGTGAGGGTGAGAAAAGTAACGGAACGGCATAAAAATATTTATGCCGTTCCGTTATCTTTCTCACCCTCACACTTTTGGTGAGGGTGACCATCACCCCCGTTAAAGGGGTGAACAAAATTGCACTCTCCCACCTCGCCCATTTTCCAACTCTAGAAAGTGGCACGTGATTCTGACTCTTGAGCTTAAACCCACCTATCACTAGGTGAATAGCTATAATCATTTTTACCAATTCTTTCCTCAGATATTGTGGTTTTAAAATCATTCATCTCATCATGTAAAGTGTACCGATCTTCTGAAGTAATCTTCATTTTAGAGGGACATTGAAGCTATTTAGAGCTCTCCCTTCAATGTTCATGGGTTTTGTCCAAATTATCTGGATTGTTATTGGGATTCAACGTAGGAAATGATAGAATTTAATTACCTGCTAACTATTTGTGTGTGCGAATCTATGTGGTGATGATTGAGTTCTTGTTATGAAATTGGAGCAAAAACAAATCATAATCAAATCAATCAATTATATAAGAACACATAATTTATGTAAAACACTTAAATTAATAAAAATTAAGAATAAAAAGAATAAAATATTATTAATTAAATATTAATAATATAAAAATGATATAACTGTTACTATAATTTTAATATATTGGCCACTTATTTATAAATTTAAAATTATTTATAAATGTATACAATAAACCATATCCTGATTGAAAGATAATTCATAAGAATTTTCTTTCAAACGAAATAAATTTTATATAAAATTAAATTTGATAACATCACATCCAAATTTAAAGTCATAATCACGATCAAATTAAGAGTCTCAATTTTAGTCAAATTTAAATTCTGGATCACAATTGTAACATACTCCATCTTGACACAAAATTCAAATATGAAATTATCCAAAAAAATTTCTTCTCCAAAATCATAAATAATTAATCTCTTGAAAAATACCAACTAAAATTGCATAATGAAAAAAACCACCAAAATCCACATAAAGCTTAATATAATGGGTATCTTTAGCCGCACTTAAAGCATAACTAGAGATCAATCTCAACATATTTTTACTGATCATAATAACTCCACATTTATCAAAATAAATTCCCCGTAATAACTCCACCTTCATCAAAATAGATCAGTCCAAAAGTACACACATCTTAACATATCATAGTGAAAATCAATATATTTCAATCTAATAATAGAATATCATACTTCAAAGTGGCTAATACGAAGATCGAATAACCCTAAATAATGTCAAGCGATTCATAAACAAAATCTCAATTGAAAACAAACCAGAATATTGGATCTGGATAGCAAATCTGACAAACAAACATATCTGAAACTAGGTGGAAAATCTGAAGTAGGTCTGGAGCGGGACAATATGTTAAACCAGATTTGGGTCGAGATCTAAGCAAGCTGAAATTGAGAAGCTTGGCTGATTCAATAGGAGACAGAAGCAGGATGGGCAACGATTGACAGAGGCAACGGTCGAAGAAGGGAGGCCAACTATTGAAGAAGTGATCAAAAGAGGTTGAGGAAGAAACAACAAAAGCAACGAGAAGACCAAATCAGAGGAGGAGGCTGATGGTCGCGATGCAAGAAGGGCATCGAAGAAGATGACGGAGGCGACGGTCGAAGAAGGGAGGCTAACAGTCGAAGAGGTGATCGAATGAAGTTGAACAAGAAACACCAAAAGCAATGGGAAGACCAAATCAGAGGAGGAGGCTGATGGTCGCGATGCAAGGAGGGCATCGAAGAAGATGACCAGAGTAAGTTGACAATGAGCTATGTCAGACGAAGACGAACGATCGTGGTGGTCGTCGTCGGCCAAGGCAAATCGAGAAAGCCCACTCGATCGACAATAAAGCTGAAATGATGGCATCATAACACGAGGAAAGCTGATGGCAAAAGCAACGCAAGGTTGTGCGCGATCAACTGTTGAGGTTGGCCGCTGGCAGGAATAAGACCAAACTGTCTGTGGCGGCAGCAAAGGCGACCGTCAACGGCGACAATGGCTGACAACGATGGCAGTGGTTGGACGGTTGCATCTGGGCAACCTGTGTTCTGGCTAAAATTTCAGATCCAATGGTTGAGATCTACCAACAACTAATGGGTTGATTTAACGGCTCTAATATCACTTTGTTATTAAATTGGATCGAAAATAAATTACAATCAAACCAATCAATCACACAATAACACATAATTTACATAGAAAATCCAAATAAAAAAAAAACTACAAGTAAAAAGAACAAAATATCATTAACCAAATATTGATAATACAAAAATAATATAATTGTCACTAATTCTAGGACATTATTGGTCACGTATTTATAAATTTAAAATTATCTATGGATATACACAAGAAACTATATTTTGATCGAAAAATGATTTATAAAGATATTCTTCTAAACTAGATAAATGTCACATAAAATCAAATTTGACAATAACATAATCACAATCAAATTCAAAGTTATAATCACAGTCAAATTAAGAATTCTAATCTCAGTCAAATTTTAATTCCAAATCACAATTATAACAATTGTAAATGAATTGATCTATAGTGTTATTGATCTGTTTAATCTCTTATTTGGTTGTGCTATGTTAGATCCACTTCCGTTTTTGGTTTTATATAACCTCTGGTGTCCTTGTGGATTGATCATTTAACCTATGCTATGTTATTTTATTATTTTAAACAATCCTTTGGTTAACAAATAATTACATAAGACCTATGCACGTAAGGGAGAACATCTTTCTGTTTTCCTTGGCTTATGGTCTTGGGTAATTTTTCAATTAATTATCTTTGAACTACGTGACAGCATTCATAGCCATAACACTGAAGTCTATAATAAACATTGTCTTAAGCAACTAAACGAATTTGCAAAGCATCAAAATGATCATCGTTTATAGCAACTACTACAATGCATATAATTGGCTTCTCAATAACTTTATTCAAATTTTATTTTATCTATCCTTTGTTTCTCAAGTTTGCCAGAAGCAGTGAGGATCCTTCCTCTGTTGTGACAATGCTAGATTATAATGGTGGCGACCACTCTTCTCCGACGAGGACGTCAACATCTTCTCCACTACTCTCTCTCTCTCTCTATTTTTTTAGCTCCCTACGAATCGAACCCTTTCAATTTGCATACATATACGGTATGTAATCCTTCAATTCCCCTCTCTCTTTCCCTATTTTTTTAGGTCTCCCAACGAATGGAACCCTTTCAATTTGCATATAAGATTTGTCACCCTTCAATTTATAAAAAGATTTTCTTCGACAACAATAAGAGAAAGTGGCATAAATAATTTTTAAAGCAAAGTCGATTAGTATACAATAAATTAATATATATGTTTTAATTAAATAAAATATTTTAACGTGAAACAAATGAAAAGGTTTATTTGACTTGTCTTCCCTCGCATTTGGATTGGATGCTCTAATTAATATTACAAATATGTAAGATCCTCCCAGCTAGCAAACAAAGGATCTGGTTGGATATAAATTGGGCTTGTTATGGCCCTCTGCGGTCTATTTTCTGGGCCTTTTCGGCCATCTTTCTCTTGTAAAAGAATTCATTAATGATTTATTTGTTCCTTTCCTATTTAAAATAATTGGTATAAAACGATGTCTCACTCTATCAAGCATTCCCCTGCCCCAGCAAATGGGAAGACAGTGCAAGATTGAAATCTCTCAAACCTATGTACTTAAACAGAAAAACAAAAGAAATATCTCAAACCAGCTAGTTGTCTAGTCTATAATTAGGCTATCTCCAATTCACTTTCATATTTTAATTCTTATTATATTATAAATAATTCACCTTAATAACTTAAATATTCCACCTACACTCTTTATTCTCTTCTCTATTTCACTCTCTATTTTATTTATTTATTAATAAACTTTAATTTTATATATTTTACCTAACTTATAATTTTTACTATTATAAAAATTTATTAATATTCAAATACAGAAATTAATAATTAAATGTATAAAATAATCAGATACATATATGCACATAATCAATATTCAAATGCACAAAATAATCAAATACTTACATACACAATTAATATTCAAATGTACAAAATAATCAGATATATATATACACATAATCAATATTCAAATACACAATATCACTCATCCAATACACAAATACATAAACAATGTAAAACAAAATTCACAAACCAATCTACTGGTCGTTGAACAACAAGTCAAAAAATTCACAAACCGATTTGGACAATGAACAACAACTTGAGAGTGGGGGCATCGCTACCGATCATTCTGCTTGTTGCAGCTGTCGCTTTTGTTGATTGCCACAGCCTCCACTGGCAAGCGCAACCGCGAAATCTATTGGTCATCGCAGCCTTTTCTTCTTGGCCTTTTCAGCTTAGATGGCCAAGCTTTTTTCTCAAATTTCTTTTGCTGCGAGTAGAGATCATTTTGGGCTTCCCTAGATTTTTGGCGATTGAGATTTAGCTTCGCAAGTTGCATTGGATGGCTGATTTTTGGGTTGCCTTCCTATATTTGCCAGACGAAGTAAAATAAGGAAGGCATATGGAGATAGCCTTAAGTGTCAAGTTTGACAAGGAGCAACCTCACACACACTGATCTTGAACTAATTCAAATTACCAAGAATTTAGGTTGAGTTTTATTTAAGTAGTTTGAACTCCTAAAAACAAACCCCTGATGAAATTTCATTAGATCCTTTGTAAAGTTTCATCATGTAGACGATTCTAGCCACCTTTACATGTGCCTTAACCCCCTGTTTGTGCAGGGAAGGGGGACCATAGAACATAAAAGCACTTTATATCTACACCAAAGTACCTCTAATTACTAGATCAAGTTACCCCACAAATTAGGAAACATGATCCTGACAATATCCACAATGACAGCAGGCACATTTCCCAAGAACCAAACAACGAGGAGGAAAGAAAGAAATAAAGATAGAAAGAAAGGGAAAAGTAACCAGAAGAAAGAAAAAAAGAAAATAGAAAAAAGAAAACCTATAACCATTGTTGCTTTTCATTTCTTCAATTCACTTATCTTATGCCTTCCACTCTTTATGTTATATCCTTTTTGACAAATGACACCGTGATGGTGGTTTCCAGCGGATGTATGTAACTAACAAATGGGAAATTTTTATATATTGTTGTAGGAAAAATACAAGCTTGATTTTGTAAAAAAAATAGTCATGAAATATACTTAATTATATGATTTATGTCTAATGAAGTAACATATATGATTACACACACACGTATGAGATATACTAACATTTTTACAATTTGTTGAAAAAATACTCTCGCACAAAGCCAAACAATCTTCTGTTAGTCTGAAAATCAAAACACAAAGTAATAGAACCAAACACAAAAACAAAAAAATAGAACTCCCCTGTGAACACCAATGAAGGTTTCAGCTATTCAAGTCTCAGATCAGAAAATCATCACCAACAGTGAACCGTCGAGAAGCTCTCCCAATCCGAAATCCCAATGGCCCAGTTTGGTACCAGCACACAGCATAGGAGATCACATAAAAAAGGTTCACACAGAGACCCAACGATTTCTACTCGATTTTTCTTCTTTTTCACACACTCGTCCCATCGAACCCACAAAGGTTTTATAGCCATCAAGAGGTAAACCGAAAGCTAGCAAAAAATCCGTCAAGGAGAATAAAGGAACCAAGCTTTCGGAAGAGATAAGGATGGCGAGATAGGAGGAGAGGATAAGCTAGGTTTTTGGATGAAGTCGCAAACGGACAGGATAGAACTAGGTCAAAACATGGGGGAAAAGAAGCATTATATACCTGGGATGAGCAAGGGTTGGTTTGGCCGAGCTAGACTCTAAAATTGGGCCTGAGTTGCTGGGCCAAAATTGGCCCTACCTTCTCAAAGGCCCTTTGGGCTTTCTTCTTTATTTGGCGACTGCACATTTGGGTTGTATCCACACACTATCAATCCTGGGCCTTAGCCTATGATAGTGTGGCCCACCTGATCATCATGGCCTTGGGATGTTTGGTATCACAAACAACACAATTATATAGAGTTTTCAACTATAAAAATAATCGACAAACTAGAATTATGTAATTAATTTTTATCGTACCAGATAAAAAAATTACGTGATATATGTATAAATAAAATGATGTACATAATTATATATATAGGGGATGGTCGTAGGATCTTCTTGTGGCACGATCACTGGCATCCTTTGGGGGTGCTTGTTCATTATTTTTCTCGCTTTTTTTCTCGTCAATTCTCCTTTCGCTCTACTGCTAGAGTGTCTGACATTATTGTGCAAGGCGCCTAGTGTTGGCCTAAGTCAAGCCTTCCTTAGGCTTTTCAACTTCTTCTCTCTTTGATGTTGGGCCTTCAACACATCTTTTCCCTTGATCACCCTCGGTGGCTCCCAGTTGCTGATGGTGCTTTCTCAGTGCATTCTGTGATTAGGGCTTTGCAAAATAAGCATAATAAGGTCCCTTGATATCGTCTTGTTTGGCATGGATCAAGAGTCATCTCCTATACTTTTATCAATTGGCTTGCTATTAAAGAACGTATGTCCACTCTCGACCATCTCAATCTTTATTTGTCTTTTCCTAACAGGTATTACCTTTGCAAGAGCGCTTTTGAAAGCCACAACCATGTGTTCTTTGCTTGTTCTTTTTTTTGGCAGATTATTTCTCTTCTTAGATGTCAGGTGAAGTTTGTCTGGCCTTAGTATACCTGGTCCTGTGGGATTTTGTGGCCGCTCATAGATGGCATGGAAAATCCCCATGGACAGTGGCAGCAAGGCTTACACTTCAAGCAATTGTCTATTTCATTTGGCAAAAGCACAATAGTTGTTGTTTTTGTGACAATGAGCACTCTATTTTTCAGCTTGCTTCCCAGATCCAAACCTTAGTTTGTTCTCAATTAGCTTCAATACAGTTCTCTCGTACTCTACAAGGTTTGGCTTTTGTCTATTTTTGGCGCATTTCGCTTTCTTGCCTGCTTTAGTCATTTTTTTCTTCTCTGCCATAATGTTTCCTCAGATGCTTCTAATCCTATGGTGTGTGAGTCTGTTTTCTTAGCAGGTCCTTCGATAGGTGTCAACGTTCGAAGTTGGTCGATTGTAATTCGTAGGTCCGCAATGAAAGAATGAGAACAAATGCAAATAGGAAAAACAAATAATAAATCGTACACAGGGAAGTTTTTACGTGGTTCGGGCATAATGATGCCTAGTGCACGACTGTTTTTTGATTAATCTAGCAAAGTAACAATATATCATTATTGTTTATGCCCAATACAATGATTTTTGACCCCTATTTATAGTGGGGGAGTGTTTACAATTTTCATAAAATCCAGAGAATAATATTATGGAGACAATGTCCTTATCTACTCCATAAAATTGAGAGTGGATTTCGCATTATTCGAGATCTGGTTTGCCTCAGATAAGACAGGTGGACATCGTCTCTGATTATTCCACAGTCTTTTTGTTATGCGAGCTGAACGGTTTGGCTAGCAGGCTGAAAGCATCGCTGGGAGCTCGCTTGGTTCTGCAATTTGAGCTTGAGTTTCGATGATGTGCGACCTTGCTCCGATGACCTTGGCTGGGCCCGTTGGGCTTCAGGTGGTTGGGTCGGCCTGTTAGGTTAAGTCCAGTACATAAAAAAGGTGGTTCGAAAAATACCCATAACAGAGTAAAGCTATCTCTTGGGTCATAGATTTCTTTTTACTACCCCTATGCACATGTAGATCTATTCTGGATTTTTGTGGTGGGTTCGAGGGCCAAGGCTGTTTTTGTTGGTTGGAAGCTTCTGCATGTGAAGGGTTCCCATCGAATTCTTTTTTTTTTATTTCTTTTTTTCTGTCTTGTCAATTTAAAACATTTATGTTGTAGCATTGCCGCCCTCATTATTTCTTAGTTTGCTATACTTTTCAGTTTATGTAGTTTTTGTGTTTGCGGGGTATGCGCCTAATTTTTTTTCCTTGTTTAATGCATTTTTATTTACAAAAAAATTATATATATATGCACACACATATATTGGATGGAAAGAAGGATGTCTTTGAGCAAACATCCTCAAGCTTGCATTAATGCCAATCAACCTTCCAATATTCATGCATCCCTCACATATATACTTTCCAGCCCCTTTTCTTAGATGATGCCTTCTTTCCATCAGCCAAATGGCTTTCAGAAAGCAATAATGCATGTTCTTTACAATCCTGTTCCTGATCAGCTGTGATGTCTATCCCAACCAAATTAACATGAATCCTTTTTTCTTTTTTCATTATGTGCAAAAAAGAAATTATAAAGTGCGTGGCATTGACCAGCTAACAAGGACATGGTTGTGTTCCTTGTATTTGCAGTGATTCATCAAGGGAACAAAGTAGCAACCCCTTTTTTTCTTTCTAACGATAGTCGTATATATAAAAGTAGGCATCTTATGCTACGTAATAGTGATTAGGAGGTGGATGCATGTACGCATTAACCAATGAGGTTGATTATATTGACAAATTGAACCATATCCTATATTTGCCTTTTGAACTGTTCAAAGTCACGTTGAGCCAAAAAAGTAAATTGACAAATTAACCCCTATATATATATATATATATATACCAACGCAGCTTATCCAAACTATTATTTTATTTATCGTGGTCTTACGTCATAAGATGATGAGGTTGAAAGAGACTCGAGGGAGAAGTAAGTCATCAATTTATATATATATATATATATATATATGCTGATGGATGTAAATACTGTAGCTGGCCGACTGCATCGATCACCTTACCTTATCATCGATCTATACCCACAGGGGGCTAGACATTAAATAGAGAGAGAGAGAGAGAGAGTGCTCTCTCTAAAGGCTCCTTTTCTTTTGATGCAACCCTTTCTTTTTTTATCTCTTTTTCACTAGTTAGATCACATGCATGGCCGGGGCAAAAATGCACGTACTGTTTGCTAAAGTCCATCTATATATATACATATATGTATGGTCCAGCTGCTTGTTCTCTATCTCGTATCAACAAATGAGATCCATCGTACAATATCATACATTGACGAAGAAAGAAAACTGCATCACTAAGGAATTGAAAGCCCTTCCAAGTGCAATAAAAACTGCATCAAGTCCTCTATAGCAAGTAGTCTTTGACTGTGACGTGGAGCTACCCTTTGTTGGTCTCAAGAGACGGAGGAGGCTAACTTAGTAAAAGGGATTTTTGTTTGATTTTTTTAATAAAATCTATTTTTAACTCTTTTTTTATAAAATAAGAAAAAAAATTAAAAATTATCTAACTAACTTCTCATTAATGAATCGTTTCATAGAGAAAGTTGGGTTTATTTTTTTTTTTGTAAAAATATAAAACTTTAATTGTATATTAAATTTTATTCTGATTTTTACTTTTTTAATTAATAGTCACATATCAAACTTATTTTTTATTTTTAATAATGTACTACAATTTGCCTTGTAAAACTAAAACACCTCAAATTAACTTTTCTTTTTGATAAATAAAGATAAAATTTAAATGAATTATGCTAAGAATGTGATGATTAAGTTTGCCTGTCATCTGATAGAAGATGTCAACTTAAACATCTTAAAAATATTAAAAAAAAAGATTCAAAATGTTAAACGTTGCATAAATCTGTGGAAGGCCAAACCAAGACATCGTTGCCAATTCAATATTTACCATCTCCTCATTTGCCACATCATTTGTTCTTCAAATGGTCTACTTAATTGGTCACATTATGGGTAGGTTTGATGAAGAAAATAATTTACCCTAATATAGACCACTCCTTATATAGAGTCCAACTTTATATGATTTTTTAGCTAGCTAACGCAATCGGGCTAACGTGGCAAATTAAGTTACAAGAAGACCTGGTAAACCGTCAACAAAAGCACCTATTTAATTCCCTTAATTAATTTATTCGATGCAGTCCCATAGGGCCAGTGGGATCTTTGATGGCATTACTTTAATTAATTAATTTCATAAATGCCTCTTCATTAACTAGCTTTTTAGCCAGATCTCCATCATGCATCGTTAATAAGCTTTTTATTATTCAATCAACAGAAGATAAAAAGGAAGGACTGTAAAGTAATTTATTTTATTTATTAATTAATTAATTATTTTACTGGGTACGCAAATAGCTTGTAGAGAAAGACCACCCCTGTAGTTTAAGGTCAAATTTAATATTGCAACGCCTTTGACAGACAAGAATATCGTTAATAAAGGATCTTTATTATGACTCCAAATGATTTGTGACACTCCAGCACAATCCCATTTCCCACGCATTCACTAAATTGAAATATTAAAAAAATGAATATGTGAAATATTTAATTATTCAAACAAATAGCATTAATTTTGTATTTAAAATTGTATATAGTTATTGCTCTTGAGGTATAATAATATAAGACGTACCATATATTATAAAACACAAGTTTAAACTCATATCTCTCTTTATACATATTAAAAAGAATTTCAAATCATATATATACACATAAATTAAGTAATACCCAACACTATAAAAATAAATATAGTCAATACTAATCCATAGATAAAAAGACCCCAAACTTGAATTGCAATTTGATTTTGCTTTCTATGGCTTGGGATGATCAACAAGTAGCAGAAGAGAACGAAGCAAAGTGGTAAAAGAGGGTACGTAGACACAGACAAGGACATGATGTTGCACCTCTCATTGTCAATTTGTCATTCTAGCGTAATACCCATTTTTTTAATAATTTTCCACTTAAGGATCAATTGCCAAACCCTTTGTGACAAATTTGACAATGCCAGCCTAAGTTTTCAACCCCCAACCAAAATGCAAAGTTTACATGATAATTGATATGCTGCATAAGCCTTGTTTGTCTTCTTCCCATAAAAAGTCGTCTCACAACTTTACTCCCAGATTAATAACCAAAATCCCACCACCCGCCACCTTATTAATCATTATATTAATTGCAATCCCAACGTGCCCTTTAATTAATACTCATCTTATTTATTCAATACCGTGATCTCACTAATTAGTAAAATAAAAATTATTTCATCTTTTGACTTGGTAGTAAGCAGCCACAAATTAGAAAAATAATATATGAATTACTCTTCTAGAGTTCTTATTTTTTAGGGAATAAATAACGGTTATATTAATTGAAGAGCAGCCACCCAAACAGTAGCGGAGTCACGTTATGGCCAAGCCCCAGCTGATTTTCTATTTTTTTGATTTTTTATATATATTATTATAGATCATTATAATTTGATCAAAGCTAAAATTATAATTTGATTCAGACTAAAAATCTTTTTTAACTCCGCCAGTACACCCCAAAACAAAGGCCTGCCTTATAAAATACAGCCCCCATATATACAGATAGCCGAAAGACAGCCAAAAATGAAGCAAAAAGGAGCCACAGCCCATCTAACAGAGAAGCAATCCGTGTTGCATGATCAGAAACAAACAAAAACAACAGAAGAAAACTTATCTAGAGTTCTTAATTACTTTTGATGCCCAGATACTAATAAAATTAAATGTATTATTTTATATAAAAATTTACAATAATAATAACGATTATATACTCTTATGATCAAATATAATTATATATTATAGAACTTTTAGCCTTGTCTTCATCAACCTATTCCACGCCCCAAATAATCGATGGTGGTTTCTATACAAAATGACTTGTAAGGACGTAAATGTCAGTTATGTTATTATTTTGATAAACTTTATGCATGACTAAATGTATTTTTAAGATATAGAATATTGAATATTGTTCATAGTATTTATATATATTTATAGGAAAGAAAGATCAGAAAATTGCAGCCAATTATTATAGCATGAGAAGTTCTTTTTCTTTCTTTAAATGAAACTTTTGGAAAATCTCAACGCGGCATTCTATTTCTGGAACAATGAAAGTTGAAAGATAATCAGAAAAACTCGCCAATGCCAAGGATACATATATTGACACCCCAAAGTAACCCCTTTAATGTAGGCTCCTTTCATTCTCGATCACTTCCAATCCTAATTTTTTTGCATTTCCTTTCTTTTCTCCAGATCAAATGGATAATTGATATGTTTAATTTATGCATGTAAAATGGAACTCACCCAACTATCATGTCATATCCTCATCACGACTGTCACCGTCCCTTTAACACACAAGGGTTCTGCAAATGCAAACTTGTGGTAGCTTCTAAGTTATAGCTTCACATACTTCACAGCACAGGTCACCTATAGGCAATGGCTGGTTAATTACTGTGGTATCGATCGTTAGACATATTATATTATATAACTGAAGAACCTTTGCACCAAAAGAGATTCTGGGTATCTATCACCTAGATCATGTACCCTGCAGTCTCAGTCATAATTTTTTTTTGGCAAAGAGAAAACAGTAATATTTAATTATTGTTTATTTTGTTTCAAGATTATGTCATGTATGTACCATAAGGAAAATTATATCCTTAGATAATTTTAATTTTAAATAAAAATACCATTAATTTGGTGTGACAGTAATATTACTATAAATTATTTTTACAGGTATTTTTTTTCCCAATTTATCATCATTAACAACTTACATCATTGTGTATGAATTTTTTATATAATTAAATAAAATGAAAAGACTAAAATTTATAGTTCTTATAAATTTATATTTATAAGTTTTTGTCTTTAATGAAAACAATCATAATTACTATAATTCCCGGCGGGGGGGGGTATTAGAAATAAAAAAATCAATAAAATGGGTATTTAGGAAAAATAAACACACACAACTGTACAAAATGGGATTGGAAAATTAATCTATGATCTGGTGTTGGGTTATTAACTACCAAGCACACAGTAGTGAAACCCGAAAAGTAGAGACAGGGAATGGGTGATACAAAATCCATGAAATTAACTGATCAATCAAATTATTGAGCTTCCCTTTCCATGGAATAACATTCATGGAGCAACAAGATATAGCTTAGATGTGACGATTCTGCTAGTTTTCACCTTTTGCCTTCATAATACATGATTAATAAACGATTCATTCTTGATTTCAATTTAATTTTTTTATGATCTAATATTAATATTTAAAAGTGTTCATTAATTCGATCTGAATTAAAGATCAACTTAAAAAAGAAAAAAACCTGATCTGAATTAAAATTTAAACACCCTTATAAATACACTTTCTTCCCCCAATCTTTCTTTAATCACTTTCTTTGACGGGAAGAAAGTGTTTGGGGGTATAATGGGCATATAAATGACAGGGGAGTTAGCTTTCTTGGGAAGCCATAAGGTAATTAAATAGTAAAATAACATATACTATATATACACACAATATGTGAAAAATGATGTTAATATGTAAATTTTGTATAATAATGAAAAGGCTTATATTTTATAGAAACTTTATTCAAAAAATGCCACTTGAATAATATACAAGTTATAGTTTTTGCAATTATAAGATATTTTAATAAGTAATTTATTTTATCATATGTAATTAGTAACAAGTTATTTATTTTTGTATAAATATATATATATATAAGATTTTTCCATCTATATGCCTTAAAGATACAAAATGAGTAGATATCTTTAAATCTTAATTTATATTTAAAAATTTGCAAAAACTAATTAGTCTATGATATAAGAGAAACCTAATATATCTTTAAATAACATAAATAAATTTGGGGTTTTTTTTGGCCAGAGAATGATATCAAAAGAGGTTGTTGTCTTGTTGATAAAAGTAAAATTGCATAAATTTTAAAGGAATTTAGTGTATTTAGTATCCAATTATTATATATATATATATATTATATATTATGTTAAGAGTACGATTAGCAGCCAAGACAGTAATAATGAACAATTCGGCAACAGCCAATGCCTACACCGCCAAGGCAAGGCAACCTAATATCCCTTTGCCCCAAAAAAACAAAATTCAAACAAGCAAAGAAAGGAATTCACAAAGTATACACACCCACCCACGTTCGCCTATATATATATTACCTTCTACCGTATCTTTCTTCCTTCCCGCTGCTATCCCACTCGGGAATCTCTCTCTCTCTCTCTCTCTCTCTCTCTCTCTCTCACTCATGGCATTATTTTCTAGAAATACTGCCTTCTTCCAGACTCTTTTTATATTTTCTCTCTCTTTCTCAGGTACCCTTTTTTTTCTTTTCTTCTTCTCTTCTCTGTTCTTGGTACATTATCTATTTTCCAATGTACATCATATAAATGTTGTTTGATTTTATTCTCTGAATCTGTGATGGTTGTTGATTGACATGTGTTATGGTTTTGCTAGGAATTGTCGAATCCTTCGGCATCAATTATGGTCAAGTTGCCAACAATTTACCACCGCCGGACAGAGTTCTCGAACTTCTACAATCGCTTAAGATCAACAAGGCCAGGATCTACGACACCAATCCTCAAATTCTGACGGCATTTGCCAATTCCGGCGTCGAGCTCATCGTCACCGTCGAGAACCAAATTCTGAGGCAGCTAATGGATCCACAACAAGCCCTTCAATGGGTGAGCACCCACATAAAGCCATATTATCCGGCCACCAAGATCACCGGAATCGCCGTCGGCAATGAGGTCTTCACCGGCGACGACATGTCGCTCTTGGACAACCTTGTTCCGGCCATGGTCAGCATCCACGCCGCCCTGGTCCAACTTGGGCTAGATAAATACATCGATGTCTCTACGCCGAGCTCCCTGGCGGTTCTCGACGTGTCTTACCCGCCTTCCGCCGGCTGTTTCAAGGGAGAACTTACCGGAATCATGTCACAGCTCTTGCAGTTCTTGACAGCCACCAAGTCCCCCTTTTGGATCAATGCATACCCTTACTTTGCCTACAAAGATGAACCAAATGGAATTTCTCTAGACTATGTGTTATTTAACCCTAATTCAGGCATGGTTGATCCTTACACCAAGCTACGCTATGACAACATGCTATATGCTCAGGTTGATGCAGTGATCTTTGCTTGTGCAAGAATGGGTTTTGGTGGGTTGGAAGTAAGTGTTTCTGAGACCGGCTGGCCATCGAAAGGCGACTCCAACGAAGTCGGGGCAACTGTCCAAAACGCGGCAATATATAACAGGAATTTGCTCAGAAGGCAAATGGCAAGCGAAGGGACACCATTAAGACCAAAGATGAGGTTAGAGGTGTATTTGTTTGCTTTGTTCAATGAGGACTTGAAGCCTGGGCCAATTTCAGAGAGGAACTATGGCCTGTTTCAGCCTGATGAGAGCATGGTTTACAATGTGGGACTCTCTGCCTTGTCAAGCACTTCTTCCACCTCCTCAGCTTCCAGCACTTCTTCCACCTCCTCAGCTTCCATTTCTCTCACTTCCTCTGCCACCAAGGTAAAACCCTAGGTTTTTCTTTTTTATTTTCTCTCATTTTCAGTCCAAATGGTATATAGAAAATCAGGTGGGGAATGTCAAAGGTGGCCAGAGGAAAGTGTGTAAACTGTACAGTGATACCCTTACCAATGAATGGTGTATAATGTTTCATGGATTATTTAATTAATTAGCTATATAAATGGGTATTTCACATGTTGGTTCTAGAATGATAGTTATTGTTAAAGATTAATCGGTCTCTGATGCTTATACTGTACTCTTTTTTCTTTCTCTGTGGCTTGTTTGGATGGGATTTATGATCAGAAGCCGGTGCCAAAGATGGGATATCAAAGCTTGGTTTACTGGATGTTTGTGTACTTGCTGGCCTACCAAGTACTAATAAGAAGACAATGTTAGGCAATGAAGCTGATGCATATATACTTTTCGGCAATGAGAATGGGATTGCCCTTTCAGGCCTTGTTGCACTTGAGGAGCAAACATTGCAAGCAATTTAATTAAGACCCCCCTCGGCAAGAGAAAGGTTCATCATATATGGTATGGCCTCAATGAAGGGTTACCCCATTTTGCCAATTACCCAAAAACGTCCCACAATTTGATGGATATATAGTTGGCAAATTTAAATCAAGTGTCATTTGCGGCCACCATCAAATTGATCAGGAAATTGTATCATTGATCAAGTCCGATTCAAACGGTCCCATTCATCAGAGGAGACGCGACAAGATTGATTACCACAAGCTATATTGTATTTTATATATATAATATATATATTGTATTATATATATATTATATATACGAATGGTGTAGCTGAAAAATGTACGCCTCCCAGTTTACTTTTTCTTCTCTCTCTTTAATTAGCTAGGACTTTCAACTATGTATGTCTCTCATATATATATATATATATATATAGAGAGAGAGAGAGAGAGAGAGATCAGTAAATTATTTTTACATAAGTAGATCAATCTTGTAACTAAGACTACTCCTCTCTCTTTGGCCGCGCCATAAAAAGTCGCCACTTTTGGGACGTGGATTCCACAACTGTTCCTGCACGCATATAAAAAATTATCAAAACTACTGTTTTTCTGCTTCTTCCTCCTCTCCCTGTCTCTACATAAATGTATGTGTGTGTGTATAAAGTTTGGAATAAAATTTTGGGGATAATGTACAAATATAAAACCGAAGAGCAAAAGGTAACCCTTTGTTTGGATCTTTATTATTTTATATCTTAAAACGGAGAATGGGCGGCGAAGCTTTATTCCCTTGCCGAAAACCGCCAGCTGGGGTGAGTGCGAAAGCTTTTGGAAAGGAGCTTTATTAATTATCAGGATGTGTGTGCGTTGGCGATGGGGTCAATTAAAAGCGGCGCTTCAATAGTGATGATGATGGTGATCAAACGTGGTGCACATGCGGACCAACAATTTGGAAATCAAGGACCCACCTTGAAGAATTAATTTGGAGATTATCTGTATCTGGATCTAGTAATTAACATGGAATTGTCTTCGATCGATCTCCTCTTCTTTGAAGCTTCTACTGAAAACAGTGTTGTTTGCATGGCTCTGATCTGGCTTCTGGCATTCGTTCGCTTTTCTTTCCTTGTCACATAAACATCGAATGGATGGAGTGTTGGTATTTATCAAAGGCTAAAGGCATATCCAGCCCCTCAACTTTCACCGTTTAACCACTTTGCCCCCTAAATTTGAGGAGGGACCTATTGCCCCCCTCAACTTTCAATTTTGAATCCATTGTGTTCCTCAATCACCAATTTTATAACAATTATATATCTGAATATAACGAGGATTGAGTGTAAGTTATACACGCGGTCTAACGTGGGCCCCACATTTACCAGACCAATAAAATTGTGCCACGTGTCTCGCTTGTTGCAAGAAAGGCCGCCGACGGCGGAGACACAACGGACAGCCGCTGAAAATGTCGCTGCTCGTCCACCTTCTACGTTGTCGAACCGATAGACAACTCACCTCTTATGCCGCCGCCAAGATTTGCTCGCCTACGCCCAACCTCTGCAATTGCCGGCCCCCTCGACCCCAATTGACGTCGTCGTCGGCCACTAGCACGAGGAAAGCGATCGACCGCTCGTCTCCCATGCCGTCGACCCATATCTACTCCCCTAACGCCCAGCCTCTGCTATCACTTGCCCCCCGACCTCGATCGATGTCGTCGCCGGCCACCAGCACAAGGAAGGCTAGCAAGCGACCGACTACTCGTCTCCCACGCCACTGGCCCAGATCTGTTGGCCCAATGCCTAGCCTTTGCTATCGACGGCCCCCTGACCCGATTAATGACGTCGTCGGCCACCAGCATGAGGAATGCGAGCTACCAACCGACCGCTAGCCTCCTACCCCACCACCGAGATCTGCTCACCCAACTGTTTCTATCAACCGACCTCTCGTCTCCCACACCGTTGGCAACCACCGATAGAGCGGGAGAGTGAGAGCGAGACGAGGAAGATTGGAAAAAAGAAAGAAGAATGTGAGGGGTTGCACGAAAAACGGGAGGTCACCAATGACGAGGACGACTGAGAAAAAGGAAGAAGAAGATGAAGATGATGTTACACACACCTCAATCGTGTGTATAACTCATGCGCTGACCCAAGTGTCTAAGAGACTCAAAATTAAAAGTTGAGAGGGGCAATAGGTCCCACAAGTTTTGGGGGTAAAGTGACTAAACGGTAAAAGTTGAGGGGCTAGGTATCCCTTTAACCATTTATCAAATCAAGGCCCCCAGTTAGACATATGCTGCGATGTGCATCTGTCTCGCCGGGGGGGAGGGGTATGCTACCATGTGCATCTGTCTCTCTGCTACGCGGGGGAGAAGGGGAAGAGCATATTCTAGCCTTTTGGGTCTCACAAATTTGCCCATTATCGCCATCTGCCTAGTGCATGATGAGTGAGGATCGATGAATGATGAATTTAATTTGTAGTTTCTACAACATTCCTTGGCTGCAGGGCTGGCTTAAGGCATAGGCCAATGAGGCCTATGCCTAGGGCCCTCAAAAATTGCCAGGCCAGAGCCTTCCCTCACCCACAACCATCCCCATCTCAACCACCTTTCTCTCTCTCCCTCTCGAACGTCGCCACCGCCATAGGAGCGAGCAACAACATCATGTCGGCGTTAAACTTCATAGCCTTCATGTGCTCCATCCGCATCATCGCATCTGGGATCTGGCTGGCCTCCAAGCCGGACAACGAGTGCCTCCACGGCTCCGGTGGCCCGTTGTTTTCATCGGCCCCACCATCTTCTTAGTGTCCTGGGCGGTTTTGTCGGCGCCTATTGGAACAAGCAGTCCCTCATCGCCCTCTACCTCTTTGCCATGACCCTTCTCTTTATCGTCCTCGTCCTCGCCTTCGTTGTCACTCGCCCCCATGGTTGTTCAGGATTCACGCAGAAGCAAGACGGGACTACGGTCTGTGAGAGAGAGAGGGGGGGAAGAGGGGGTCGCCTGCTACTCAGCTACCCGCTGCTGACCGCCGGCCATCAGACTGTCGCCTAGGGCCCCACCAACGCTTGAACCGGCCCTGCTTGGCTGCTATCTAATCAAGTTCTTGCGGTTTGCTTTTTAGTCTTTAGTGACTAATATTTTATAATAAATATGATACTGTAAATTAAATTATTTTTGATAAAACATATAAATGTATATATGAGATTGTGGAGTTTTAAGTTTTTAAGGTAAATTTCACGTATTATATATATATATATATATATATATATGAGGTTTATCTAAATTGTACAGATTACTCTTATATTTTAAAAAATGACACGTCTCTTTTGAAATTAATAAACTAAGCTAAATCATCATTCTACACATGTATTTAACATATTTTTTCTTTCTTTCTATATTTTTACCCATCACCAACTAATAATGTGATGGGAAAAAATCCCATCACATTATTATATATATATATATATATACAAACACACATTTAACTCACCCATTATTGACAATCTCTTTGTCTTCCTCTGTATCAACCTCTCGTTGCCATTGTTAGTAGTTTCTCTCACTATATATATAGAGAGAGAATGTGTGTGGGTTTCTATATGAAATTCACTAGCGTGTCATTTTGAAATTTTAAAGAAATTAACCTCAAAAGAGGTCGATGTTATTTTTGAACACACAAATATAATTAATTCAATTTAGACAAATTTTAAGAATAATTTAGAAAATTTACCTAATTTTGTAATATCTTTTAAGAGTCATATAGTGAAATTCCCTTTTTACATAGTGAGATAATAATCCCTAAATTTTATCCCCACACTCAATGAATTAGTTGGCAAGAAAAAAGATGTAAAAAACTTATGTAACTTAGCAAAAAATGTTATATAAATAAAATTGACATGTACACAAATATCCCATGCTGAATTATTCATTTTATTTATGTTATAAAAAATGAATTGATCGAATCAATTTATCTTTCGTATAATTTTATTAAAAAAATATTTGTGTACGAAAATTTCAAGTGTCAAAAAAAAATAGTGAATTATTGTGTTGCCTACGTCAAGGAAGGCGTGGGCAACATAAATGTTGCCCGGTACGAGCAACAAATTTGTACTTGAGAAAAATATTACTAAAAAATAATATCATAAAAACATGATTTAACCCAATTTTATATATTACTTGAGAAAGTAATTTTGCCTCTAAAATATTTCACTTATGTAAAAATTATTTTATAATAAAAATACTTTTTATCTGATTTTCACAAACAAAAATATATTATTTAAAAATATTTTATTTTAAAATAAACGAAACCTTAATGTAAAATATTTTTTTAGTAAAAATAAAATAATGAGTGTGGGACTATTTGATTTATTAATTATGACAGCTGATTAATGATGTGATGGGGAATAAAATGAAGCCAAGTTCAGTTGATGATATGATTTCATATTCAATTCATAATGAGAAGGAAATCTAAGCTGTCACCCTCAATGCACAAATCGAATATATGGAATTCGTTTGTTTTCATTACTAAATAAATCTAAGTGGACAAATAAAGGGGAATTAATGTCTGCTGCCTAATCAAATCCATGATTTGATATATAAAGAACTTGCATAAATTATGTTATGTAACAATTAATAGGTTTTTTATTATCATAATTTGACATAAACATCAATTAATAATCATATTATATATCTTGCACGTAAAATTTATGTGAAAATTCTGGTTCAATTGATAGGGTTCGGGCTCAATTAATTAGGTGTGATAGAGAGATATCATATGTCCCATTCAATCTTGTTATTAACAGTTAAAATAGTGGATATTTTGAATAAAATAAAGAAATCTTAATCAACCACATTAATTATTAATTCCCTATATAAATATAAATATTGTGTCAAAAAAGAAAGGCAATTGTACTATGTATACTCAGCCTTGCATTATACAATATTAAAGAACTGACAATTAAAGATGAAATCGTATAATAAAATTAGTACAGCTCAACTTTATTTGCTTGCATGTTAATGGTACTTGCCATGCATGTTACTTTAATAATTGATCACCATTTGGTAGGGACATTCTTACTGCATGTTAATGGTACTTGCCATGCATGTTAATTTAATAATTCACCATTTAATTGGTAGGGATAATTAATAGTGTCAACCAATTGTTCAATTTATTAATTAGGTGATCGATCATGGAGAAGTTTGTGGTGTAATCCTAGCTAGCTAGGCTTGCTACTATTTTTTTTCCCTAACAATTAATTAATTGGGTATTCACATGTTTGTTTGGTAGCTGATGCATATATCTTAGATATAATGTTGACCTAAAGCAAGAAAAGAATAATCATTGGAAGTTTAATTTGGGGCTTCTTTGCTTCAGAAGATGGAAATCTAACATCTTTGTCTCCATTTTACATTAGATATATTATTTATTTTAATCAAAGATATATGAACATGTTTTGCATGATTTTGGTTTAAAAAGGGCTCTCTTGGAAAAAGTTTTCCTCCATTGCTTATAAATCATAATTTTTTTTAATTAATTTCAACGTAAGATCATTCCTCCTCAATATTAATCTTAAGTTAAGAGTAAATTTTGTATCTTAACTTAAGAGTAAATCTAGTTTAGATGATCATAAATGACACCGATTAGTAGTGCATAAAGACTATCATTAATTAATTAAAATTGACTTTAATTAATAATTAGATAGTTGATATGGTCGTAAATTAGTCATGAGTTCATATTTTTAACTTAATGTCACTCGTTAACTAAATTTGACTCCCTTAAATATATGGTCAAACTCTGCACATATTCCACATAATATGAATCTTTAATGTATTTGCATAAAGCCTTCCATGCAAGTGAAATTGGGGTGTCAGAGTATCCTCTATCTATGTATAACCTATTAATTACTAGCTAGTAATTGATGATTCTCAATATCACTGAATCTTAATTTATATATATAGGCCAATGTAATTTCATGTATTATTCCCAATTTATTGTTACATATATATAACATTAACATTTCAAATTAATTCTCAACACCAATTGCTCGATTTGGGTCTAAGTTTTCATCCACAAAGAAATTAACCAGCAAATGCAAGTGTATATTAGAAGGGGTTTAATGGAAGAAGTGACGTTGTAAGGTAGGACCTTTGACCATTCCAATACCTAAAAAAGTATGAGAAAGGGAAAGGTACCTTTAAGATTATGTGCTTAAAATTTCAAGAGATGGTTAATTGAAAGAAAAAGAATGGATTCCTCTTGAAGAAACTCAAGAGTGACTTGATTAGGTTGTTACTTGATTGTCGACAGTTGCTAGAGAATATTTGCAGATTGTAGAAGCCTTAGGAATTTTTAGATTTGACGATCCAACAATCAAATAAGAAATTGAGGGCACAAGTAATGTAGGTCGTATTAGTAAGTCGTGGATTCAATTCTTTACCTTACGCAGTAAGATAAAATCTCCCTCTGCAATTTATCTTTTCTGTCAAAATTGAGGGTACGAGTAGTAGAAGACCGCGCATGAGCAATAATGCCAAAAAATCTAATTTTATTCTCTCATTTAATTTGCATTGTCATCTCTAAAACCCAAGGGAAGATAATTAATTAAAAGCTTATATATTTTCCATACCCCCCCCCCCCCCCTCTCTCTCGCGCGCGCGCGCGCGCGCCTTTTGCAAACCACCTCAGCCATGGAAACTTTCACGTCAACTTGCCTACTAGATGTTAAAGAATCGTTTAACCAAATGAACGGTTATGGTGCATCCAAATAGCCAGCCCATTCGCTATATTATATTATGAGTAAATAAATAAGCCTGTAATCTGATCTAGTTAGTATTCTGTTATCTTAAAGCAAGCTCAAGTGGGAGCCAGTTAGTTATCTATGACCCAACAAATTTTGGTTGAGAGTGGTTGAATGATAATTAATTGATAGGCTTCCCCACCATGATGCTTAAGGATAACCCCTTTGGATTTGTTAATTATTACTTTAGGGGTGACCTTTAATTTGGCATAATTTGAGGAATTGGCGCTTTCTTAAAAAAGCTAACACTGAGCCACCTTTTCTCTCCTTGGAAGCTTTTCCACAGTAATATTTCAGGTCTCCTGCATTCAACTTGGACCAATTCAGCAAGATTGAATCTTGACTCTATTTACCTTCAGCCACCCATTTGGGATATGGGCATTATAATAGTATCAATGCATTAAAAACCCAAGGGAAGATAATGAGTTTACAAAGAGATCAAACTATTTATCTCAATCCCAAAACTCCAATCGACTTAAATTCGCAAATTTCACTAAGATTTATCAATGCCCGAACGGAATATGATAATAGAATATTTGACCACTTATAGAGAGAACATACAAATCAAACTCATTGAGTTAAGATTGGATACAAATCCTAACCTCTATTATAACTTAAAATTGATCATTCAGATGTAAATTCAAGACAATATCTCGACGTTGGCAATGATGATTTATAATCAATAAGTAAATCACTTGCCATGTCATGCAAATCGCTACTTTTGCTGCGAACTTGGAATTGCTAACATTTTTCATAGGATAATGTCATGCATTTAGTTGATCACACAAATTCCAAGGTTAAATTGTTGCAGTAGGAATGAAAGCTGCAACAATAAGTAGAAGTAAAAACATTATTTTCTCCAGGATCCGAGGATGTCTTTGGCATTCACTAAAAAAGCACTCAACACTATTTACACAAATGTGAGTGTCTTTTCTCAATCACCTTATTGACATTCATTCGTTTTTAGTTAAGATATTGACATTCATTCTGCAACATCTATATCTACATAGTTAGGTGGAAGATAACATAATATTTGTAAACTTCAAACTAGAGTTTTTCCAAAGGTAAAAAAATTACCTCTTGAAACCTGTCTCTGAGATACTCTCCAAGCGCCCACATTGGAAAAATGTTTCTGTACTGTGCATAGTGCAGCATGCATTTCTTCATGTAAGCTCCTAAAATTTCCTGAGAAAATTTCACGTTTGGAGAGGGAAATGATGCACGATCAAAATTTCCCAAGAACATAAATAAAGGAATGAGCGTGATCGTGATTAAATTTTGGAGGATCAAGAAAATGCAAAAACTTTAAAAGAGACTGAAATAATTGCATAGATGATTTTCTAAGGTAGAGTGGCATATGAAAGTTCATGTCCATTCAACGAGATTACCTGCTGTGGAAAATCGCCATCATCCATCTGTGCATTGATCAAGAGTTTTGCTGCTCTATGTAACGGCTCTGGATCTCTGGCAGCCTAGTTGAAATGGAAAAATGAAAAAGAAAAACGAGCAAACGTATAAAAGAATTCCATGGAATGAAGGAAGTGTTACTTAGAACAAACTGCATATATTAAGCTCTTTTTTCTTTTAAATTCTCGCCTAGAGTTAAATTATTTCATTAAAAAAATAACAGCAAAGATTTTGAGATGGAAGAAGTGCTCTGCCGTTTTAAAACCAAAAAGGCCTCTGAAAATTGTGCATATTTCACAGGATAATCATAGAATTGGACTAATAGTTCTATGTTGAGGATGGACATTAACATTAACTCACAAGGCCAATCCAAGTTTTAGGATTTCATTAGACATCTAACTTTATACTGCCAGGTTGGGGCAAAAATTTATGCCGGACTATGTTCTGGCCAAATATTATTGATTTATACTAACCTGTCCTGCATGAATAAGACCCAGCATGGCCCAAGATGTCTGCACCAAATTAGTTTTATTTCCTTCCAATGGATGATATTTCTGTTTCACGAAAGCAATTGAAATAACAATAACATATCTAGTTTTTATCCCATTATATAGGGTCGGCTACACAAATTTTAAATTTTCATGTATTTTTGTCTTTTGTTTTTTGTTATATTTTCATTTAGGACCATACATTTCATATCAAACTTTAACGTCTCTTCCAAAATCTTTTTGGATCTGTTTCTATCTCTTTTTTTGACTAATTGTTCAATTTCGTCAACTTTTCTCACATGAGCGCCTCTTGGTCTTCTTCTCACATGACCAAACCATCTTAATCTAGTCTCTCTCATCTTCTCCTTAATTGACATTACTCCTACCTTATTACGAATAATCTCATTTCTAATTTTATCTTTTCTTATATGATTGCAAATCCATCTTAACATCCTCATCTCTGTTACGCTCGTTTTTTTGCTCATGCTAGTATTTGACTACCCAACATTCTAAATCATACAACAAAATTGATCTTATAACTATTCTATAGAATTTTCCTTTCAGTTTTAATGAGATTTTACCATCACATAACACTTTCAATACATTTCTCCATTTTAGCCAACTTACCTTAATTCTATGCGTGACATTCTCGTGAATTTATCCATCTTTTTGAATCACTGATCCTAAATATTAAAAATGATCTTTTCTTCGTATGATTTGATCTTCCAATTTTATTATAACACCTTCTACTCTTGCATTCTTACTAAATTTACATTCCATATATTCTGTTTTCATTAAAATGAAAAAGAAAAAAAGAGGCAAAAAAAACAAGCAGAATCAAAGCGGTGCAAATCAACCACCATTTCCATGATCTCATAGCTAGTGAGAAGATCATCAGTATCCCCATTTTCTTCTCGAGGGGTTCATGCCTTTCCAATTTGTGGGATGTACCTTTACAGTGTCAACAATCTGCCAGGGGCTTATTTGGATCCAATTAGTTTTGAGATTTATATGAATTTTTCTCTAGTCGAAGAAGGTGATGGTACTGGAAAAGTAATCTAAAGTCACTCCTCTTGAATTTGGTTTTGCACAAAGGACTCAGGAAAAGAAATCCAAGAGGGGTCTCTAAAAATATCATATGGGTTGGAGACGATGCTTGTCACAACTTGGGATAACCATATAATTAAACATTAATTGTAGATCACTATTATTTTTCTAATTTTTTTTATCAAAATTTTCACCAAACAAAGTGAAAAAACTAAGGAAGAAGAAGAGAAAATCAATCACATGATGTGGCACACACATATCTAGTTCTAGATGTTTGTTTCCTCTTTCCAAATGAAGGAAGGTACCGAAATATCCTCCTGCCTATTGAGAAGTTACAGAGGCAACAATATAATTCAGCATAAAACTTCTAAGAGAAAGGTGTTTAATTACTATAGATGGGGCATGATTTATAGCTCTCTCCAGCCACCCTCTTCATTTTGTATGGAAAGCAGAAAGTGAACTGCCTTCCTAACCATTTCGCTGTTGTTGTAAGTCTTCCCAGAAGCGGGCTAACCCTCCCAACACAGTAAATGTACCATAAATGAAGCAAACTCCCCAATAACCATACCTGCCAATACCATTGCATTCATCAGCTTAAAGTTATTAGCTGTAATTCATTAAACTCATTAATGCCGGCCTTATTCTCTTTGACAAACACTAAGAACTGTTCTCTGTTACCTGAGCTTTTTATTTAGTAATTCCCAGTGAAGAATATTGGTTTGCTCAAATAAATACTCAAATTATTTAGTTATTCACATTGGTTTGGTCAACCGTGATCTTGATCTGAAAAGGCCCAGGCACCTTTCGTGAAGTGACGATACATGCTCTTGAAATCCCCTGTGGGATTGTCTTTGATCTGGAAATTTGTGACAACATTATAGGTGAAATATAAATTTCCAGAAAAGGTGACTGACAAGCATTTCAGTTTCAGCAGGAATGGAACTTGTGATTCCTTGATGAAAAAGTGTGTCTTCTTCAGGGAATCTCCATACTCATCAAACATGTTACTTGCAATTATTGCTTGAGTTGAAAAACTGCAGTCCCATACCTGGCTACCAAAACTCTGCGACAAAAAATCAGCAATTTGGCAAATTTAGTCTTCTAGAAAATAAGGTGCTTGATAAATAAAATTATATACATTACTGTTAGTGACTAATCAGGAGAAAACTGTTACGGTCTAATCCCATATCAGCATTGGAGAGGCAGTGAATATAATATAATACCCGGTAGTAGAAGACCAAGAGTTCAACTTGAACTAGCACCTCTATTGAGGAATCATGATGCTACAAGTGGTATCAGATCGAACCAATGTCCATAATTGTGCAGGTTTGAGCCAAGATGGCAGGTTTGGGACTAATCATGGTCAAAACTATGGTAAAATGAGAGATTTACAGCCTAACCAGAACACTAGGCCTGAAGGAGCAGAATTTATCCCGACTCAATTCCATATTTGTAGTGTACAAAAACCATCATCCGTCACGTCACATAATTAGGAACTCTGGCCATGTCAGTGCAAAAACTATGATCTTCAATTGGATAACATGTACCTGCATTTTCATTCCATCTTCGGCAAGCCACAGGTAATCAAAACTCTAGCAAGGTGATACTTGAATTCCTCACAATTTGGGTCCTCTGTCCACGAACACATCATTTCCAAACTCTGCAAGTAAAAAATGACATTAGAATGGCTTTGAGATCAGAAACATAAACAGTCTGGGAGCATGAAGAGCTGATACTTGCACTAATTTGTGGCATCCCTAAGTTTTGTCTGTAGCGTTCGCCTTTGATACACATCCAATAGTAATGTATCTGCTAGTTTCAACTCCACAATGCAAGTATTTGATTGTCTTCCTTAGCTTTTTCTCTAATCTTGGAGAGGGGCAAATGTATAATAACTGGCTCGCTCAAGTAATGAAGACTGTCCCAAAGCAGATCTTGTATGAACGTGTGATCATAGTAGAGATCCTCCTGTAATTGAATGTCATGAATATATAAACTTAAGCATGTCTGTGTTAAGAATTCCAATCATTTGAATTGCAGGCCATGAAGACAAACAGAAGATTTAGCTGACCTTACAACAGTTATGTCTAGCCTTGTTCCAATTGATCCCTTCATATGGCTCATTTTACATCTCTTGCCTCAGTGATTTAACTAATATCAGTGATTGGACCCACAACTTTTTTCCCATACAAATAAGACATCGGCATGTAAGTTGTTAGACAATAACACCACATTTTGGCTGCATTTCAGAATGACTAGGAGAATAAGCACAATCATCACAAGAGAGAAGGGAATTTCTTGTTGAACGCCTAAGCAAGCCATCGACTTGCCCAGATGGTAAGGCAAAAATGAAGGGAAATGCCAGAATTCTGGGGGCAAAGCGTTGCAGCCTGACCATTCATACGCACCAAGCACCTGGTGTGTACAAAAAACACAACATTAAAAACCATCATCACATTCACATCCAACTTCCACAAAAAAAAAAAAAAAAAACAAGAAGAAGAAGAAAGAAAAATGCTCAAGAGTGGCATTTTTAGGCTTTTGAGACCAACTTTCAGGCTTTTGAAACAACACAGAGAAAAAATGAAAAGGAAAAAAAAAATAGCACATATGTAAGATAATTGAAAAACTATACCAAATGTTCATACACAATGACAATTATTTTGCATATAAAATAGTGCAGAATCGCCATGAAATTTGTGGTTTTACCGAAAGATAAGTGTTTCCCCAAGAGGGTATTCCAGTGGCGCTGCCATGATCAAGAATCCATTTCCGGGCCTTGGTCATGGCTTCCATTTCGCCACCATCTGGGTCTTCTCCCAACAAACACAGCTGAATGTAGCTCAGCGCCGTGCCAATCATGGTGCTGTGGCTTTTGATGTAGAATCCCCATCTGCCATCATCGTTCTAAACCAAAAGTTTCATGGTTTCAGGTGTAAACGACAGAGGAATCTATGACCGTATCTATATCTTGATACTGATTACTGTTGGTCCCTTGACACACACAATAGCCACTCAAGAGGGGGTAAATTTAGTGATTAAAATTAATTAACTCAAATTCTTTCCATTTAAAATTCTTGAGATTTTTTTATAAACAAAATACTCTTATTATAAATATATATGTTGTTTGAAAATGATAGTAATATAAATACACAAACAACCACAATAATCGACACAAGAAATATAGTGGTTCGGTGTCTCCAACACCTACTCCACTCTGTCAAGGTCAACCCGACAGTTGAGGTTCCACTAAAACCATACCTAGGTTTTCAACAAGCTCATCTAAGGAACTTTTATACAATACCGAGGTTTTCCCCTTAGCTCACCCCAGAAACTAATACAACAAAACACACCTAGATTACTTGGGCTCTAGGAGGCCACTCACAATCTACAATAAATACAAATAATCAATCATATGTCCAACACACTTAGATTAAAATGGATACCAATATAAGAACAATGTACAAGGCAAATATGCAAATACAATGATACAATTTTTACCAACTTAGAGAGAATACCTTCTTCTCCTTTGTCTTGGGCTCCAATTGATGTATCTTTGAGCTTGAGCCTTGGATTGCTTTGAAATGAATGTTTGGGAGCTTGGAAGTGCTTTAGGATGATAGATCTTGATTGTGCATTAGCCTTCTCCAAAAATCTCACCTTGATATTTATACTAGACCTTCCAACGGATCTGTAACGGTTGGGAAAAATTCGACCGTTGGAGCCGAGAGTCGACTTCTCTAAAACAGGAGTCGACTCCTATTTGAAGTAGGAGTCGACTCTAGTTATACAAGAGTTGACTCTTCAAAAAATACCATGCTGCTAGGTCGACTCTGCATCAACTGCTCTCGGCTGGATCGCCTCTCACTTTGCAAGAGTCAACTCCAGCTGAAGGGGAGTCGACTCTAGTTATACAAGAGTCGACTTTTAAGCCAAATTTTATAGAAAATAGATTTTAAACATATAACAATTGTTTGAAGGTATAATCCATATAGCATGAATATACTACAAGTTAAAGTAAATGTCCTCATTTTATTTTATTTATATTTTACCTTCCATTTGGATTCAATAAAAATATCTAAAAAATAAAATCCAAATAGATAAAAAAGTAGATTTTGAGTTTTAGTACAAAATTAGAATTTAGCGATTTTACAACCCCAAAATAGATACTTTCTATATCTTGAAAAATTCGTTAAAAATCATTTTAACACTAATGAACATTAGATATGAAAATACCGGGAGTTAGTTTTTCAAAATGAAAATATTTTCTAATATGTTCTCTTATAGCTTGCTAATATTTCAGACTTAGAAAAATATTATTACTTTGTTCATTTTGATACACAAAATAATATAATACTTAAGATATATCAAAAATACATTAGGGATTTTAAATATACCAAAAATAATTTTACTAAAATTATATTTTGTTAATCATCAAAACATACAATAGATTGATTGGAGCAATTTGGCTCAACAATTACTAAGCATATTATATCTGCCATTTCAGTAAAAAGAATTTTCATACCCCAGGAGCTTAACTAAGCTTAACTCTTAACGAGTACTGACCTTGGATTTGCAGATAGATAAGATGAATGATTAATTCGACTAATTGTGCAATCTCCCAAGTTGTGTAGACCTGTGGTCGTGCAACACATACAAACTAGTCAATTAGGACACATACAACAAACTGAAACAGCAAATCTCACCCCACTTGCATGGTATTCCAAAAAAAAAGTATATTGAATACCATATGAGCACTATTTTGAAGAGACTGGATTTTTAGGGACAAACATTACTTTTATGTAGAAGAGAGTCAAGTTTTAGGGATAGACAATGATCTTAATGCCTCAAAAATCAGGTTGGTTGTCATCAAGCTGTGGATGGGGAGGAAGGGGGGTGGGGTGGTACTTTGGCATGAAGGGCTAATCCGTGCCAAAAGTAGGCACCATATGCACTCGATAGCAGCATTTGATAGTGAGCAACCTACAACGAAATAGATTAGTTGCAAAAGATGCACGCAAAGCACAAGAATACAACCTAAACAAGATTGAGAAAAATTTAAAATAACAAGTTATATTATTACCCTAATCTTATCTAAGTACTTACCATCAATTGTTGTGAGTAAGAGATTGGTGTAAGAATGTGACACTGTGCTTCTTGTGAAAAAACTTTATTGAATGCCTAAGTGTCTTGAACAATGTTTCTCTCAGGGCCTTGCCTTTGTTTGATTTTGAGGATCCCACCTAGACATCAAATGAAAGTAACAACTGTCACATTCCTACGGTTACCTAGGGTTGTGATTGGAATTAGAGAGAGAAACTGGATGATAGAATTAAAGGAGGGGGAGAGAAATCAAAAGAGAGAGAGGGAGAGATTAGAGAGGAAACGAGAGGGAGAGAGAATTAGGGAGATAAGAATCCACTTCATTCATTAACATGCCTTTCTCTACATATTAAGGCCTATTTATAGGCTATTCAATAGTAAATGAAATCTAGAAAATAGTACCCATGTGCTCCTAACAACTCACAAAATACCTCCTACTAACTACTACAACATTATTACAATAATGTTCTTATAACAAATCTTGAGTTGTGGCATTCCCCTCCCCTTGAAAGGTTTCTTGTCCCCAAAAAACTTATTACAACCAAGCCATTGTTTCTTCATCCAATGCCCATCTTCACCCATTGGTTTCTTCACTTTTCCTTCTTATCTTGTTTTTCCCTTCTCTTTTGCTTTCTTTTTTCTTTCTCCTCAGCAGCAACAACATTATGTCTTGCTACCATACCAATGGAAACATGAGTAAGCAAAACAACAAGGGTCTCGATCCCTTCAACAAAGAATCCCTTCCCTTTCTTCCTTTCATCTTGCTTTGCTTTATCTTTCAGCGTCCTCCATTGCTCCAGATCAAAAACATACTACTGAAAGGTTTTAGTGTAATCAATTTCATGCAAGCATATTCTCTTAACCTTTAACCAATCATGATAGTCCCTCCATTGGTTATCCACTTCAATTAAGGCACAAGTTTCCTCCCAATTGACTGATTTCTCAATTGGAGTTACCTGATCCATAATGGGTAATTCAGCAACTCCTTCCATTCCTATTCTTTCAAGAGAGATAGATTTAAAATCTCCACAATCTAAGGTTGTTGTGGTCATTTCCATTCCAAGATCTTTGGCTCCTGGATTGCTAGCGAATATCTCGGCTTCATCCTCAACAGTTACCTCCTCCAACGGTGTCATATTGAGGGTTTTAGCATCTGGATTCTCAGTACTAGTGGGGGTGCTTGAGATGCTACTAATCGTTGGACTGCCATCCCCCAATTCTTCAATCCCTTCTTCCACTTCCTTTTCTTCCCCATCAGCTTCTTGCATCTCCAGATTAACAGCCTTAGAAGCTCCATTGATAATATAGGTTCTGGTCCGTTCTCCAAACCAATTACACAAGTTAATTACAAACTGCGGCCAACTCAATTCCATTCTTCCCCAGCTCCAATTCAAGAACCAAATGTATGGAATTCCACTCAGATTAGCAACAACCATTTTTACCTTCTCATTTTCAGCTACTCAGTGTTGGTAGAACACCCGTTCATATTGCCAGATCCACCATTTTGGCTTTATTCCTGTCAAACACCAGAATAGCCAATGGAGCAAGAGTGGGCAAATCGACACTTGGAATTGAAATCGACAAAGTCCGATTAGCAATCTAAAATTTAAGTGGACACGGGATCAAAAAATCATCCAGTTGCCTACGGAGGTCCTTAATTTCCTTTGTTGCAGCAATTAGTCCTTCGGCCATCTCCTCAGTTCAATTCCTTGAAATTATACCCGAAATTCAGTCACTAAAATTGCTTTGATAATTCGCCAAGACCTACTGATAATCGATCGCTTCCAAATTCGCAACCTTAAAAACTTCAAGATCAGCCAATCTAAATTCACTGGAACCTAAATTCAGCAACCTATTTCACCTCGATCATTGCTTCACCTCGACTGCAACTGATCCCTGCTAAGATTGCTTTGGGAGCTACCTGACTCATAGCTGAGGAACGATCGGTTCCATTATAGTACTTCAAAGTTGCCCCCAAATCTCAAACGAAAATCACTGTTGGAAATTAATAACAGAGAAGTATCATTCCGCTCGTTGTAATTCCCCCAAATCACCGAAATTCACCCCTGGACCGTTTCTAATCGCACCTTCTTTCACGACTCGATCACATGCAGTAACCTAAACCTAAATTTTCGTTCCTAACCATGCATGCCTTCTCGCCCATAGTTATTAAAGGCACGTCTAGGCGCAAAGCGCCAGTTTAGCGCCTCGCCTTGGCCCAGGCGATTTTAGCAAGGCCCTCGCTTTGCAAGGTGAGGCGCCGAGGCAAGAGGCGCGCCTCATGAAACCCGCGTCTGCATCCTCTTTTCCTCTCCTTTCCAGCCTCCCATCTTCTCGGTTCCAACATGTATATATTACAATATATTTACATTTATTTAGTTTAAATAAATGTCTACATTTTCTTTTATTTATATTTTACCTTACATTTATTTTAATACATAAATGTAAATAAGAAAGTACCCCCCATTTGAATTTAATAAAAATATCTAAAAAATCAAAATCCATAACAATAAGAAAATAGAATTTTGATTTTAGTACAAGCTCAAAATTGAGCGATTTTACCACCCCCAAAATACATACCTACTATTTCTTGAAAAATTTATTAAAAATCATTTTAACAACAATGAATATTAGCAACAAAATACCGGGAGATAGTTTTTCAAAATGAAAATATTTTCTTATATGTCTCCTTATAATGCGCTAATCTTCCAGACTTAGAAAAAATGCCCTAATCTTCAAAACTTAGAAAAATAGTATTTTTCAAAATGAAAATATTTTCTTTATTGTGGACTTGTAGTGTTTATTGATTGTGGAGAGTACTAAAACTTATCTAAAATGTCTTCTATCAGTAAAACAAGAGATTGGAGAGTACATGCAAAAGAAGAAGAATAACAGGAATGAGCAAAATATGGTACCGTAAGATGATGATTTTCAATTTGGTGAAGGGTATGATGATGATGATTAAAACTTATTTATTGATTGTGGACTTGTAGTGTTTATATATTTGTTTAGAACTTTGCACGATGATTGGTACTTGTTTGAGTTTGAGACTTTTAAGTTTGAACTTTGATGATGTTTCTAGTTTAGAAATTGCATGATGAATGAATCAACTTTGATGTTGTTAGTTTAGAATTTAAAGATAATGAATCATTAATGATATGCATGTGTTATTATTGATAATTTGATAATTTTTTATAATTTTACAAGATTTTGAGTTTTTTTTCTAAAAGGTGCACCTCACTTCGCAAAGGCGCGCCTCGCCTCATGCGCTTCGCGTCTCAGGCTCCAGGACCCTTTGTGCATCACTATGCCTCGCGCCTTTCAGAACTATGTTCTCGCCACAACCACATGCAGCGAGTTTGCAGGAATCAAAGTGATTCAAGGATCGCCTAGTCTCACCCAATCACCGACATCTACTTGAAATTCTCTTGAATTCTTGAATCGCCCACGGCTCTGCTTTAATAGCACCTCAGCTTCGCCTTTCAAATTCGATTAACTTCTGATCGACGTTTGCTTTGCTTGGCTTCTCCATGCAAATTCGAGTTCAATTCTGCCTTGCAACTAATCGCTTTCTACCCCGATTGATGCAAATCAAATTCCCCAGCGGAGTTACCACCCAATCATCGTCCACTGTCTCGCTTCCGAAGCAACTTCCGTTGCCTAACTCCTCTTCCTACTTGATCTGAGTTGGTCACTGAAAGCAGTTGCAATTGTTATCAGCTTTGATCGGCTTCTCTACGATGCCTTAATCTCCGTTTAAATCGCTACTCGATCAATGGCCAGAAGTCGCTGACACTCTGGCCATATCGATCCACTTCCATGCAAGTGGTGGCTTCCGATTCACCTGTGCTCACCTTGATCAATACTCGTAGCAGTCTCCAGAGAATCGATTCTTTTTGTGGACTTGCTAAATTAGCTTCACGGAATTGCTACTATGATGCACCTCGGTATTAGCCGATAATTTCTTTGCTCCGCTTCAATTCACCCTTCCGATAATCACTGTCGGGATTATGGCCGAGGTTAGACTGGCTCTGCTCGGTTCCGATTTGCCTTCAAGTCCTTCAAACTCCGATTGGAGCAAATGCTGTTAATAACCAGTCACAGCCTAGAATCAACCAGCTCTATTTCGCTTCTCAATTTCGAACCAAGTTGATACAAATTACCAAAATCACAGCTGAGGAAGGACCGGCTCTGATATCATTTGTCACATTCCTTCGGTTACCTAGGGTTGTGATTGGAATTAGGGAGAGAAACTGGATGATAGAATTAAAGGAGGGAGAGAGAAATCAAAAGAGAAAGAGAATGAGAGATTAGAGAAGAGACGAGAGGGAGAGATAATTAGGGAGATAAGAATTCACTTCATTCATTAACATGCATTTCTCTACATATTAGGGCCTATTTATAGACTATTCAATAGTAAATGAAATCTGAAAAATAGCACTCATGTGCTCCTAATAACTCACAAAATACCTCCTACTAACTACTACAACCTTATTATAATAATACCCTTCTAACTACCCTTGAGTTGTGACAATAACCATTACAATCAGGAATTTGAGCACTACATCTTGCTTTGAGGTAAGTAAAAAATAGATTAAAACATACCTTCATTTTCTTGGAACTCGTTTCCAAGGGGCCCTTCTTGCAAAGCTTCGTAAGGGCTCTTTTTGTCTGCAAGCATTTCGAATCCAAGATTTGTCCGCTTGAAGACGTTGTTGCCTCTCTACAATCAGGGACTTGTTCTTGCACACTGTGTTCAACACATATATTACTACCATAGCTTGGCTTTGCATAGGATATGCTCAATGCATTCAATTGAGATTCAATCCACTCCATAGTTGCCCGGGTACGTTATTCATCATCTGCAACCAAGTCAGCTACCTTAGCAAACGCACTACACAGTTCATCGTATCTTAACTGGCTAGGAGTACTAATCCAACTGTTGTAATTGATCTTGACCCACATGTAGGATCTCTTGATATCTCTCCTCCATCGCCTTAAGATATACCTCTCAGGAATTGATCTAACACTATTTTGTATCAAAATTGTGATAGCATGTCTGCAGATTATTCCCCTAAACTCAAACATGTGACAACTGCAAACAATATCACATTTCTCTTTCTCAAAAACAACCATTAATATTTTTTCCTTGACTCTTTCGTCAAATATGATATCTTCGCGTATCTCGTACCCAATGATCCCTCTTCAACAGACACAAACTTGCAATATATCTTCCCATTGAACTCATTCTGAAACTCCTTGAATTTTGAGATTGTGTACACTCCCTGAAATTGTTTCTCCATGGGACACCTTGATGCACATGAGACCATCTAAAAAAATGACTTAACGTTGGCCTGATACTCTTTTTCAACTTTACACCTCAATGCCCGCTCATATTGTTCAATAAATTACTTCAACGAGGTTTTCGAGTACACATAACCATCAAATAATGCATTCATACTCTCACGCCACTATGTTGTTGACATCCCTACCCAAAAACTAGTTTACAAAAAACATGGGACCCAACGGCCTCTTTCTTTATAAAGTCCAAACAATCAATCGTTGTCATGCAGCGTATATTTCTCAATCATTGAACTCCATCCCTGCTCGAATTCTTCAGGACTCTCTTATTCGTACCCCACGTCATGTACGGCCGAAAGAATTAAAGCCATACAGCTATGGTTCCCAAATTTTTCAGGCAACTTCTTTAGTATATGCCACAAACACCACCTGTATTTTGTGTTAGGAAAGACTATCTCAATTGCGTTTTGCATAGCCCTCTCTTGATTAGTGATTATTCCTGCGAGAGCCTGATCCTCCATGCACTCAAGTCATGTCCTAAATAGCCACACGAAAGTCTTAGTATCCTCATTGGAAACTAGACCACATCCAAACAGTGTCGACTATCCATGGTGATTTACACTAACGAATAGAGCAAACGACGTGTTGTACCTATTAATCAGGTATGTGGTGTCAAATGTGACAATATCGGCGAATTCCTTGTATGCTTGTCTACACCTATTATCAGCCCAAAATACATTCTTTAATTGACACTCTTCATCCAAATTGACACTAAAATAAAATCCCGAACAAAGGACTTGCATTTTCGAGAAGTACGCTTGAATAGCAATATCATCTCCTTCTCCAAGTCTTAATCTCCTCACCTTATCAATGTAATTTCTACAATCCTTTTTCATAAATGTCAGGCTCTCATATCCACTAGCTTTAACAACAGTTGAGTTCTATAGTGAAATTTCAGCTATATCATTCACTTCAACTTGCCGCTTCACATGTTTGCTCAATTGTCTTTTGCATCGATATAACCTAGATTTACTTGGACTTGTTTCGCCAAGATGGACTGTGCTTATTTGCCATATTCCTAAAACATTTTAACAGGCTATCATCCTAGCTTTACACCCTAATTGAATAGTTAGTCAAGGCTTCAGAGAGATGCTAGCTTTACTAGTTCTTTTGTCATTTCGGCTATATGCATATGCCACATATATTACCACCCTATCATCACCCTTCTTCGAATTTCTTTTTTTTTTTAACTAGAAAACCCACATGGTAAGCATATCTTTCGTAAAATTCAAAAACTTCATTCTCGTCATTGAACTTCATTCCAACCTTAGGGACAAGATCACTGTCTTCTCCTAGCAATTCATCGTTTAACAGAAGACACTCACTATCTTTGAAAATTTCCTCATTATCAACGAAAGTTTCCTCATTATCTTCTAATGATTCCACAAGCACAATATGATTTCATATGATTTCTTGGATCAAAACAAGGTACAGTCATAAGATAATACAATATTAGCTATATAATTTGAATAATTTCATTTTTTCTCTAATTCTAAGTGAAAAAGTTACCATTTGGAGAAACAAATATACGAGCTCATCAAGATATTTATACTCACTTATGGCATATGTCTAAGAAAGTTGTGCCATATTTGGGGGGAAAAAAAACAAACATACCTAAGTCACTCATTGTGGCTTTCCTTCGTCTTCTAAAATATAATTGATTGTCTGCTATAAAATCTGGAAAATTATAGAAAGTGAAGACCATCAGAGGAGTATAATATGGTACATTAATATATAAAGAGAAATGAAAGTAGGGGTGTTCAAAAAAACCGACGCACCGCGAAAACCGCCCGCACCGAACCAGACCGCACCGAACCGTGCGGTTTTTTAAAATAGCGGTCTGACACGGTTTGAAAAACCCCCAAACCGCACGGTTTGCGGTTTGGGGTTTCGCGGTTCGGTTTCAAACCGAACCGCCCAATATATATTATAATAATTAAAAAATATAAAAAATAAAATGTAAAATATAAAAGGGGTGGGGGAAACCCTAAATCATTTCTCTCATCTCTCCCTCTTCGGCTCTTCGTCTCTCCCTCTTCGTCTCTCAAAGCTTCACACCGGCTGTCGCACCAGTCTTGCACCCACCCATCGTCCGTCGGCTGCCGCACCAGACCACCTGACCCATCCCCCGTCGGCGACCACACCAGACCACAAGGCAGGACCGATGAAGACTTGCAACGACCCCCGTTGCTGGCGGCACCAGTCCACGCACGAGCGACGACGACCCCAGCTGCTGGTCGCACCAGTCCACGCACGAGTGATGAAGACTTGCGACGACCCCCGCTGCGATGACCCATCCCTTGTCGTCGGTCGCACCAGTCCATGGACGACTCAGATCTGTTTTCCCCCTTATCCTAGATCCGCAGATCCAACGATACCAACTCGGCAACTCCATTTCTGACAAGGTATCTCTTCCATTTGCACTTCCAGTCCTGAATGTTTTGTTATTAAGATGGTTTTGGTTTGGTGCGGAAGCTTGAGATCTTTGGTGGACATTGTCTGATCAAGTATTTGGATTTGGATTTGTTTGTATGTCGATTGATTGGGGTTGTTGGGATTATTTGCAAACCGTGAAAACCGCACCAAACCGCACCGCGTAACGCGGTGCGGTTTGGTGCGGTTTTTTCTACCAAATCAAACCGGTTGGTTTGACTACATGTGAAAACCGAATGTGCGGTTCGGCGCAATAAATTGGCCAAAAACCGGCCAGACCGAACCATGTACACCCCTAAATGAAAGAAACATAAACAGGAAATCAATCTTCACATGCAATAGACTAGACCTATAATAATCTTAACATTACTCTGAAGAAAGCTTATAATTAATCTCTAGATACCTTTGAAAAGCAACACAAGTTAACCTTTTGATGTCAGTTGAAGTACACTCAAGAAAGAAAAATGTTACAAACCTATAGGTGGGACTTGGGAGACCTTGGAAGATAAGAAAAGGCTATTGTTAAAGGAACACCATGAAGTTTGGAATATGAAACCAAAATATAACTATTTTTTCCCCTGATCAAAAAGTTTTTCTCCCCCTCTTTCTTTTTGTTCTCTTTTGCTCGAGGGAGGGGAAATTGGTCATAAAATTTGGCAAATTAGTTGAAAACACTGACCAAGTTTGGAAAGACAAGGTACAACAAAATAGGATAGCACTGTTAGACCTCTCAAGTTGAAAATACATTATCCAAAATTGATTAATGAAAAAAGATACATACAATGGATATGGAAATTAAAGATAATAGCCATATTTCATGTATTAAGACTGGTGATCTAGCATTCTATTCCTCATTTGTAGATCTCCTATTTGTTCAATAAAAAAATTATCAATAGATAACAAAAGCACCCCAAACGAAAGAATAAAGCGAACCAAATGTTCATGCTATTATCAAATAACAGTGAGAATAATATACATAAAATGCAAAAATGACCCAAAACAGAAAGAGGATCTTGTGGAGGACCGGCGAACGGCCGGAGGTGGAGGAGACGCACGCCGGAGGTGGACGCGACGCACCAAGGAGGTGGGAGCGACGCTTGCCGGAGGTGGAGGCTTCACACGGTGGAGAGACAGAGAGGTTTCGCACGCCGGAAGTGGAGGCTTTTCGCGGTGGAGAGAGAGGCTTCGCACGCTGGAGGTGGAGGCTTCACGCATTGGAGAGAGAGACACACACAGAGAGGGAGAGAGAGAGAGAGTAGGTGAGGAAGAAGCTTTAATTTTGGGCGGGCGTTCAATTCGATGGCTGGTCAATTAATTGGGGGTAGATTTGTAATTGAAGTTTGGGTGTCACCTAAGACGTTCATCTAAGCATTTTCCGTAACAAAAACACGAGACGACAGGCACCAACTCCATTTCCATATCTAACACAATAACAGAGAGGGCTCGTTCGGCAAAGTGGTTTCACCGCTTATAAGTTGTTAAGAATAATTAATGAGGTGTTTGATTGTACCTTACCAGCGTTTTATAAAAGTTATTGAGAGATAATTTTTGTAAAATGTTGGTTATTTAAAAGTTGGGTTGATCAAGTATTTTGTCATTTCATCTTTATTCTTTTGCTAATTTTCAGTCACGCCCTCTTGTTCAACCTCTGCCTCCTGCCTTCTTTTTCTTCTTCAGCTCTTCCGACCACCATTGTCGGCCATCACCATTGCCCCCACCAACTATTTCCCACCAGTAATCTCCCCCATCAGCAACATCAGTCGTTGTTCTCCTACTGTTGCTCCCATCTTCTCTTTCGTCGCAGGTGTTCGTCGCCCCGATTTTGTTGGAAATGTATGCCCTAAAGACACGTTTTGTTTAATTTATGGTAATGATGTTTCTTTTAGTCAGTTTATGGCACATATATTATTTGCATTTAATTGTTGGAAAAGTGTCTATGCTATTAAGTAAGTGATTCATGTGATGGGTCGTTCTTCACAGTTAGGCATGAATCATGGGTACTTAATAAGCAAGAAAATATTACTCTTGATCTTTTAATAGAACTGGGCATTCTATCATGATAAGATCATTGTGCAATAGATCCTAATGGAGGATGGCTTGCCTTAGCCAGTAAACAGTCTGTTTACTCTAATTGTACAAGCGCATTTGGAATGCGTAGAGTGGACCTGTGATAGAAGCTAATGACAAAGTACTAATTATCATGGAACTAGTCTATCACTGCTACTACGTGGACGAGTACTCTAATACTTGAGTATTAGTTGGTGGTCTAGTGAACCTAGAGCTATATTCTTAGATTCACTGTAGGTAAGGTCTATTAAAGATCAATAACCTTGTGAGTTGGGAGTGTGGTTTCTAATTAGCTAAGACAGACTAATACAAGATAGTTTCTTTGATTCATCCCCTTGTGATTGTTAAAGAATAATCAAATAATCCAAGACCCTGGAAACGTGACTTAAGAGTGTGTGCTTCTGGGTAGCTCTCAGTGATAAGCAAGCACATTCGAGTAGTCACGGATTATTGGACTAGTGATCTAAGGATGGTAGAAATCATTTAGAGAGGTGTTAGTATATTATTCCTTTCTAAATGATGGGTGTTACGCAGAGGGGTATTTTCGTCATTACACTAGTAGGTCAAAGACATTGCACATGCAAAATTATTCGTGGGGTCAGTGTTACCATATGGTGATAGTTGGAACACTTAGAATGACAAAATATAGCTACTGGGTAGCAGGGGTATTTTGGTCATTCTAGCAGCCATGAATAGTTTGTCTTTTCGTCCCCAGGGTAGCTCGATATAACTCATGTATTATTTAATACATTTGGCTTGTTGGGTGAATTACATTGAGAGAAAATTATTTTATTCAGAATGGTCCATAATTAATTGGGTTAGAATAAAATAATAGTTCATTAGTTTTTAATTAATTAATTGGGCTAACCCAATTAGAAAATTAATTAAATGGACTTGGCCCACTAGGGTTTGACCCACTAGGGTTTTAACCCTAGGGTTCTCCCTATATATATTCTCTCTTTAATTGTTTTTAACCTAATTGTTTTTACTCTTCTTCACCTAAAGAGAGGCAACGAGTTTGAGTCATACCTTGGAAGATCAAGAGAGCGTTCAAGATCTGATGCGAAGGAGCCGAAGGATTGCAGGACAACCGTCGTCTCCACCACGCGAAGAAGCTGCCGCCCCTCCTCCTCCTGTCGCTCCATTTCGTCCGGTGATCCGTAGGAAAAGTAAATTTCCTAGATTCTAATCAATACGATGAGAGTTTTTTATTTTTAAAAACGCTTCCGTTGCATGCTATTTATCCTCGTTATGGTCCTTCAGATTTATTTCAAGATCACCATCGTCGATCGTCCATCACCCCATTGATCGCTATCCATTGTTGTCTGTTCTTCGCCTTTCCTCCTCCTTATTATCGTGTTATTTGTGTATATATATGTATATATATAACACATAATAATATATATTATTATTATATAACATATATAATATATATAATAATATTATATTAATAAAATTTTAATAATTATGTATAATTTATTAAGATTTAATGATAAATTTTTACATTATTCAACATAGCTATTTTCATCTTTTTATCAAGTTATAATATCTTATCAGTTTTTTCAAATCAAATATATAACTATTAACTGATAATTTAAAAATACATTTACTCAAATACATTTTCAATTTAAATATTACCTAACTTAAACACTATAATTAGTTTAAATATTATCTAATTTAAAAATTACAAAAATAAAAGCCTAGCCAAACTAAGCAACAATCACTCTTATGTCTATATAATTAGCTTAGCTTGGGATACGGGCATCTATATATGATGCCTTTATATATAACGTTTGATCTATTATTTTTGTTATAAAACATAAAAAAATTTTGAGTTATTTTAAAAGACATAACCATCAAAATGTTACCCGTAAATTACTTTTTTAATTAACTAGCTTTAATAACTAACTAACTAGCTATCATTTTTTGATATGTAATAGACTAAAAACTTACCTAAAGACAAAGCCCAAATCATAAAAAAGAAGGATGGGCATTACAGAAAAGGCCCACTAAATAATTTTTGAGAGATTGAAATATCTCCAGAAAACATGACCCGACAAAAATAGCTTTAGGATTCTTATGAGATTTCTTGTATACACTTCCTACAAAATAGTTTCGAACAATGTGAAAATATGATAAATTTTAATATCTAAAAAAAATCAAAAATTTCAATATTTATCACAAATTTTCACACTCGTGATTTTTCATTCCAAAAAAATATACATATGATATTAACTTTAATAATACATACAAATTTTCTTCAAATTCAAGTATTTAATTTAAGCATTGAAGTATTAGTGCCGAAATTACTTTACGGTAAATTTTCTTCAAATTCAAATTTTTGATCATATTCTCTCTTATAGGGTCTGAAATGAGCTAATTATAAATTTCTTAACTACAACTTCTGACACATTATAATACTTTATCTTTCAATTCAATTTTGAGCAATTCATGGCCCGTAAGCACCTAAAAAAAAACCTTTATAATTAAATTTTGTATACTTTATTAAATCCCTTAAGGTGCGACAATCAATATAGTAATTCTTCTCTCAACTTAATTATAAAGGTTTTATGTCCATAGTGTTGGATTTAAATCATATCTTTCGTTTAAAATAGAGTTCATCAACTTAGCCCATCAACGTAATGCAATAATGGGCCTCACTTTCTATACTGTGACCAAAGTCAACTTTTTACCAAACAAATTAACGTTTAAGAAGGTTTAAGTTACAATTTTAATGGTCTTACAATTGAAAATTATATTTTTTTTATAAAAAATAACGATGATAATTGTAACAAATTTCATCCAAATGCATATACGCAGTCAGCCAAAACTTTCAAAACCACCGTAATAATTCATTTTAAGTCTCTTGAGATGATCGCTTTTGTGCAGCTTTTGATATTTATGTCTTCGATTATATCAGTGGAGATAAATCATAAATTGGGCCTTTAACCCTTGCGTAAGACGGGAATCAAATTCACAACTCATCAAATTGATACTAATATATTATTCATTCAACTACTCGACTTATATTTTGAAAACATCAATTTTAAACGTGTTTGTTGAATATATAATGGTTGGGTTATTTATTAAATAATATTTCAGCTTTCATTGAACAACAAAAAAAGCCACAACTGTTAGGAAATGACAGAGACGGTGACCTCTTTGAATGGATGTTATGCATAACTTTACTTGCCACTGAAATGTTATCAATTATATAATATGTATAATAATATAAATTGTTGGATAAAATTTTCATCAAATCCGTTAAAATTCACTTATCATATAAAATATCAACAGACTAAGGAAGAAGAAAACCTCTCAAATTTATGATTAGCTATAAAATTTTGATTAAATAATAAGTACAAGTACATAATTCACAAAGCCAAATCTTCATCTTCTTTTTTTCTATTATGCCAAAGTCGCTTCTCAATAGATAGAAAAATAGTATGATAGACTCAATGCGAGAAGATGAGACATAATCTTCAATTTATAATATTAATAGAATTTTATCTATCATAAAATTCTATTAAATCTACATTTTTCCACAAATCAAGATCCATTGACATAAACTCATAAATGTGCACAAAACACAACATATCAATTATAATTACATATAACCTATCAAGAGTGCAAATAATGTTAAACTAAAGTTAAATTAATTATTTTAAAATAAGATCTAATTAATATTACACGCATTATTAAAATTATAACACAAATAATTATCAAACAAAAAATATATATTTATATACACAAGTGGCTAAAGAAATATTCTAGCTCAAGATTAAACTAAGGATAGATTGAATACTTATTTTTTGTGATTTGTATGGAGATTTTTATATTCATTTAAACACGTATTTAAATAGCAGAACTGCTTATATGCAAAGTGAGATGAGCTGAATCGTTGGTAACTAAGTGAATTAAGTAAAAATAGGACCGTTTTCAACATTCATCTGCCCAAAGCCTCGAAGCTCCAACCATCATTAGATCTAATTAATATAAATTTTTAATAAAATCCCAAGTTTCGTCATATGTATTGCCTTTTTAAATCTGGTGAGATAGTCAGGATAACTGTTCATTTATTTAATGTATTTGAAAATTTTATATTAAGAATTATTTGAGATAATATTGTAGACTTTTAACGCCCTTAACTCATAGTTTACATATATACGTACAGAGCTTTATACAGCTTTAAATCCTCTCCTCGTTATTATTGTGTAGATTTGATTCCGAACGGATGACGTGTCCACTGCCGATTGTTGTAGCATTGAGTAGTACTGTAGGGTGTCTAGAACCTTCTTGTTTCATCTAGATAAAGAAAAGAAAAATAAAAACAAAAATCACCCTTACTTCTGCCCCCCTTCAAACTCCTCTGTTTACTCCAGACTCTATAACCCCTTCCGCCTGCCTCTCTCCTCTCTCTCCAGAAGGCGAAGATGGCTGCGGATGATTTGGCGCTCGACTTGGAAGAGCTTCGCCATCTTGAAAGCATAGCGAAGAGGCCCCGAATCGTCTCTCTCATTACCTCTGAAATCCGCAACTTGGAGAAGGTCTATCTCTTTCTCTCCTCCTTTTTTTGGTAGCTATTTGGGTTCTGGGTTGTTGGATATTTGGTTTTTGCTGGTTTCAGGAGATGTTCTTCTTGATGTATTAGTTTGGTATGGATTGGATTTGATGTGGGTGGAAATGTGATAAATATGTGGTTTGTGGAACGGAAGCTTCATTGGTTCTGGTTGTGCGTGTTTTGGAATATTGTTGGATTATATGGATTTTGAATCGATCTCTTTGCCTTTTTTTAATTTAAGGGGAATCCATTTACCATTGTAGGTGTATTTGACTCAACTCATGTAAGGAATTAGTTGAACTGTGGATTTTGGTTGACTTGCAATATTCATTGACTTCCCATGTCTTAAAACATCGATGAAATCAATCTGTTTCTCACAGTATGACTAGGATTTGGGGTTTTGGGAATTTCATAGACTTCAACTGTTGACGAATTAGCCGAAATGCCATTCTTAGCTGTGCTTGCACAGAGTTTGGGCGTTCTATATGTTTTATTTCATATTCAGAAAAATCTGGTGAGTCATGATTACTTACATAGTTATGGTTGATTGCTCCAAGTTAAATTTCACATTAGTTTTCTATAGCTCTCACTGTGTCACCCTATATTCCAGGTCCATTGATTTTCTGCAGACTTAGAAGATTGCCCTGCCTTTGTTGTTACACATATTCATTGTTGTCCATTCTTGCAATGTAAATTCTTGAATTTCATGAATGAACCAGCTAATGACATCTCTCTCTCTCTCTCTCTCTCTCAATTGTTGCATTCTAGATGCCACATGTTCTTCTGGTTCTCCCATTCCACAATATCCACTAAAACTAAAATTTAAGTGCATAAAGAGGCTGCAACAAGCAAAACTCTTTAGTATAAGAAAGGAGAAGGCAAAAGAAGAATAGAGCATCCGAGGTTGAAGAATTCTTCCATGCTAGCATAAAGGCACAAATCTTCAACAACCTTGGATACTCTATTCTTCTTTTGCCTTGTCCTTTCTTATACTAAATAGTTTTTCTTGTTACGCATTACAACCATTTATAATATTCCTAGAATTTTTGTTGCCATTCTCTTTACGCATTCCTACTATCTCCAGTAAACTTGAATGACTAGTATTCCAAGATCTTGGTCAATTGTTTAAAAGAGAGTTGGTGTATAAGAGTTTGATGGTTGGATGAAACATTTGAGCAATAGTTGCTTGAATGTGATTCTTCCAAAATCTTATTAAAATTACTTCAATAAATCTATTAAAGTTGTATAGATTTCAAATTTGGGGTGCCCACCTTTAGTGCTACCTGAATCAAATTTGACAATGGACCCGGCTCTTGAAGTAGATATTTTGCATCATTTTCATCATAATTAAGCAAGTAGATATTTTGCATCATTTTCATCATAATTAAGCAAGTGTGCAGAATTTGAAGACATTATTTTATACCTTCTCCTGCATCTTACCATTCTGTATTTATTTTCTTGTGCAGCTGTCACAGGCTCAAACACCAACTCCAGTTCCAACAGCAAAAGTGGCTACGTCTACTAACCCAGCACTGAAATATATTACACTTGGATCTTTTAGCTGGGATCAAGACAATGAGAAAATCAAGGTAAGGTTTCCTACCTATTGGAGAAACTTAAAGTCTTCTTACTTACATTGTTGTGTTCTGAAGGGATTTGATCTGAAGCTATTTAGCTGACTGAAATAAATGTTGGTCTAAAGTTCCCAACAGGTGTGAGAGAGATAATTTTTGTACATTGTAATATCGCTTGGCCTTAGCTTCCAATAGTAATACATGCATGATTACTTCACAGTGACATTTGTCCAAGCAATCACTATCTGTTGTTTGTGGAATTGGCCGTCTTATGGAGCATTATTGACCTAATTTGGTCGTCTCATTGTTGCCTCAGATATACATCTCCTTGGAGGGAGTTGACCAGGAAAAGATGGAGATAGAAATCAGGCCAATGTCCTTCGATGTCAAATTCCATGATGTCCAAGGAAAGAACTATAGATGTGCTATTCCAAAACTGCACAAGGAGATTGTGCCTGAGAAATGTAAGGTGGTAGTTAAGCCTACAAGGGTTATAGCCACATTGTATAAGGCCTCCAAGGGAAATTGGTTGGATCTGCATTTCAAAGAGGACAAGGTAATTACCCACAAGTGAAAAAGAAGAGCTGAATAGTATTTTGTAGGCTGTGAACCTTTCAAGTTATCTGAGTTATTCTCATCATTTGCAGCTGAAGCCGAATCTCGACAAGGAGAAAGATCCAATGGCCGGAATTATGGACTTGATGAAGGTACGGTTTTCATTTAGAGGGATTATCTCTTTTCAAAAAAGTAAATAGAAGATTGTGTATGAACACGACCTTTTTCCCAACCCTTCCCCACCCAACAGATGCAGAGTATCATGTAGTAGGGATGCCCTGTTTTTTTTCACTATAAGTGAATTCCTATTAACATATGGAATTTCTATTTAATCATTCGAACTCTATTATGTGATTTGCAGAATATGTATGAAGAAGGGGATGATGAAATGAAGCGAACAATTGCAAAAGCATGGAGTGATGCTAGATCCGGCAAGGTAGCTGACCCATTAAAGGGGTATAAGTGAAACAATTCTAGGTCACTTGCTTTTGGCTTAGGATTTTGATTTGGAATTTCATGGTCACCTGTTGGTTTATCAGTTGCGGAATGTTGTGAATGGTGGCTCTTGTTTATTTATGTTGTTAAATTTTACTTCTGGATAATTGTGCTGTCAAAGAACAAGTTTTTATGCAATATAGGTTAATGGCTTTATAGTTCACGCTCATGCTTACCAGTTCCTTCATTCAAGAGGCAACTTTAGAAAGGAAAGAGTAAAAGAAAATGACAATTTATGGGGTTCTTTCTTTTTTTTTCCTTTTTCTTTCACCTAAAGCACTTGCAAGTTGCAATAGGCCTCTCTCAATCTGGCCACTGTTTCAACATTATTTATAGTGAGAGGACAGCCTACGAATCACGGATAAACTAAGTCCTGGTATTTAAGAAAGAGTGAGACGATGTAGATGATGATTGCCACTGGCACCACAAGAAAGTAGTGACCAAAGCTATCAAGCCCTCTCGGTTGAATCTCAAGCAAAGCTTTTTAATTGGCAAAAAGAAAAATCTCAAGCAAAGCTCTTTAAAAATCTGGTCATTCTAACTGAGGAATTACAGGAGGGTGGTTGGCTACAGCCTATAATATATAAAACAATCTATAGGGCTCTCAGCACTCAAATAAATCATCAAATGAAAATAAGTAATAAGAATGTAGACAATATTAAAAGTGAAATAGGGAGGTGAGGTGCCTTCATTGAAGTATTTGACTGCCATAGTCGGCATTGAATTTCTCGTAGCGATGAGCATGGAGATGCGCCGAGGCCTTCGTGTTTCTCAAAGCCATCTCTACGTCCTCGTCTTTGATTGGTCCAACCTTGGGCAATTCTGCAACCAACCATAACCTTCAGTACGAAACAGAATAGAATAACCAAAGATAATTCTGCTCGTCTCTCCGCCTTTTGTTTCCTCCTCTTTTTTTTATTGTTTTTGGTTTAGAATGAAAACTAATATAATTGAATGAAATGGTAGTAAAGAATAGAAATACACTATCTTTGTTTGGAAGGCTTTTTAGTAATGGAATGGAAAGGGATTGGTTTCATCCAATCTTCTTAAAATGAGCTATTTTAATCTTCCCCAAATCAGAGGAGATTGGGTGGAAGTGACACTATCCGTTACTTCCGTCCAATTTTATCACTTTTCATCCTCTCCTCTCCCAAACAAAGAGAGAGCCTTTCATTCCATTTCCTTCATTTCCGTTCCACCCATATATAGGTCACTCCATTCCATTACTAAATCTCCCCCAAACACAGCCTTAGTTCTGCTTTCCCTTTGGAATTTATCTAGTTCCTCTCATCCACCACCACTTGCCGAAGGAACACATGCCTAGAATCTAGTAAATTAACATATAGAAGTGGAAGTGGTTGACTAAATATCTCGTACCTTCCTCTGGCACCACTTCTTGTTTTTCTTCAAGGACAGCCATTAACCGTCTCAGGGGCTGCATGGCAGCCTCTTTGCACACCAACCGTATATCAGAACCTGAATAACCTTCTGTTCTTTCAACCAACAGTTCATATGGAAGTTTCTCCTCACCGGGTGTTGATGGCAATAGTTCCTCAAACATACCTCTTCTTGCTTCAGGTCCCGGAAGAGGAACAAGAATCTTAGCATGGTTAAGGAAGAAGAGATCAAGACATAAACTCAACGCTATTGCATTTTTCTAAGTTTAACAAAAATAGCAGGTTTTTTTGGGTAAGTAATGTCTAAGAACTGAATGAGACAACATATTTCAGCCATTAAAAGTGTTTGGAATGAGAAGACTGAAAAATAACCGAGGACATATTGGAACATACTCTTTTAAGGGGATGTTTGTTAAAACGAGCAAGATAAGAGGTATCAAAATAAGGTTGAAATGCATTCCGGATCAAGATATGGAATGATCAAGATAAGACCGGAAAGTATTTCAAGATTTTTCTCAAGCTGTTTGTTAAAGTTTTTAAAATGTACTAGAGGACACAAATATCTTTTTTTTCTTATCTATAAAGACCAAGATATGCTTATCTTGAGGGGGGAGAGAGATAAACATATCTTAAAAGATCAAGATAAGAGGTCATTAATACTTTTTCCAAGAATTGTCAGATAAGTTTAACAAATACATTGGAAAGAATAGAAGTCCGGGATGCATTCCATATCTTGGTTTTTCCGCCCCATATCTTGATTAACAAACGCCCCCTAAGTAAATGTCAAAACTGAACCACAACTGAATCTTAAAGCTCAGTTAACATATAGTAAATTATATATGGGCCTTTCAAGAAGTATGACCAAATATCAATTCTGTTTAATTCAATAGAGTGAAGTAGTTGTCAAAAGAAATTGCACATGCCAATAAACTTGATTTTCTGAGATTTTCTGCAACAAAGAGGTTTGTACTTGAAATCCTAAACCCAGAGATCAAAGAGTTTATTCCGAACATAGTCTTTTATCTGTTGGCAAGAATGAGAAGCATTTATTTGTTTTGCACAAGCTTTTCACTTCAATTATCACCAAGAACTATCTTTTTATTGAAAAAAGATCTCAGTGTAATCCTTTCTAACCATTACATGAAACGTGATGTAATTGACCTGTCAAAAGGATACTCTCTTCTCAAGACGCCGGAGCATGGCTGCATCCAGTTCCCATGGGAGATTTGTAGCAGCAAGGACAAAAACAAGTTCATCTGTCTGTGTCAAACCATCCATCTGCAATCTAGTCTGACTCGTTAATTTTGCAGAAAGTGGAGATGAACATGTATATAAAAACTTAGATAATCAATCATCCAAGAATTTGAAGTTGAAAGAGATTTATAAAGCCAGTATTCACATTGTTATATGCTTATGCAACAAGAACTTGATTTTGATGGCAAAGATAGCAGAAGGCATAAACAAAAAAAATTCTGTAATTTAGTTAACATTTTTAGATACTAGCAGGGTGGCATGGCACATGCAAGTAATAGAAGGCTGATTTTATAGCATGCGCATAGCCAAAAAATAGAAGACTAATTTTATTTCGTCAAATTGAAACAATTTAATAGATTGGCATGAAAAATGTGAGATAATTTTTGAGAGAGAACTTTGACCCACAACTTCAAATCTTCAACCCCCAACCCTGCATCTCTTGTTGCAGTTTGATTAGAATAGATATTTGTGGAGATAAATTTTGGCAGTTGCATATTGTTGTTGTTGTGCTTTTATTTATTTATTTTTTACTTGGTATTGTTACAGTTTGTTTATAAATTACTTGTGGAAATAATTTTTTAGAGATAACTTTGAGCATAACTTCAACTTGTTTAGAATAGGTATTTGTGGAGATAAATTTTGGCGGTTGCAAATTGTTGTTGTTGTGTTTATTATTATTATTATTATTTTTATTTTTTACATTTGTTGCTGCTGTAGCTTGTTTATAAACTATTTGTAGAGATTATTTTTGAGAGAGACCTTTGACCTATAACAACACACACCCCCCCCCCCCCAAAAAAAAAAAAAAAAAACAAACCCCACGTCTCTCACTGCAGTTTGATTATGTTTGTGAAGATAAATTTGGCAGTTCCTTATTTTTTTGTTTTTTAACCAGAATAGATGGAGGGAAATTGGGGAATCAAAATCTTGACACCAGAATACATAGAGGGCGCTTTGAGAAATCAAAATATTGACAGGGCTGCATAACACCAAATTTGGTGTTTGCTTATATAATATAGAATAGATTAACAAATAGATAGTTACTCCTCAGAATAAAAAATCACCTGAATTAGTAGTTCAGTTTTCAAACGCCTACTTGCTTCATGCTCATTACGTCCTTCACCACGGTGACTAATGATGGCATCAATTTCATCAAGAAATATAGTTGAAGGTGCATGATGTCTAGCTAGCTCAAACAAAACTTTCACCAACTTCTCTGAATCACCTGTGAAGCAAAAAAATCCAAAATAAGGATAACTTTAAAATTGAAGTGTGTCAATTTAAGGAAAACAATCTATTTGATTATAGACAAGTGCATTATTGCTGATGTTTGCAAACATTATATATTTTCAATTTATTTTACGAAATATGTTGTCAAGAAATAATCAATTAGATAATTATGTTCTTCTAATTAAAGTATAATATATCAATCATGGAATAATTGCAGTCATTAGTCCATTAAACCAACGCAAAGAACTTGTACATGAATATTTAATGATCCACCTAAATATAATAAATTTAAACTAAAATAAAGTGATAAATTGACATCTATAATGGTTGTTCCAACAAGGCCACAGACCCGACCAGTTCCCGTAGTTATTAGAACCTAACAGAACCAACCAGTTCAACCTCTATCATCATGAACTGACTAGCCTTGAGGTCTGGTTCATATTAGAAGTACATTTATGCAAGACACTATTAAAGATTGAAATCAATGCCCTCTTAAAATCCAATTGTAGCCTCCAAGGCTCAAACTTGAGAGCCTTGCCTATGAGTAATCAATGGGCCATTTATTGTTTTTGTTCAATTTAGTACAAGTATTATATATAAAAAGAATCAATAAAACATGCATAATCTTGTACTACATATACAAAAACCAATAAAATAAAAAATAACCTTGTACTACATATGCAAAAATAATAAAACATGCACAATCTTGTACTACATGTGCAAAAATCAATAAAACATGCATCATCTTGTACTACATAAACAAAAATCAACAAAATATGCATAATCTTGTACTACATAAACAAAAATCAATAATATATGCAAAAATCTTGCACCTTATAAACAAAAACCAATAAAATATACGTAATTTAATAACAATGGGTGAACCAGTTGAACAAATGAACCGTGAACTAGCCGAGTTTCGGCTCAAATTTTCTACCTGATCCTGATATGGATATAACAATCTTTAACTATTTCAGGAAAGGATCAAGATAACACACCACGCCATTTGCTGACAACAGATGATGCTGAAATATTAAAAAATGTGGTCTTGCACTCGGTTGCAACAGCCTTTGCAAGCATAGTCTGCAGCATCACAAACAGTCCTGTTGAGAAGGAAAATACTAGAAAGGAATGTTGGATCAACCGTATAATAGTAGAGCAAAGATTTCAGGGTAAACCAATGTAATATGAAAGAACACATAATGCCTCCACTCAAGTAATAGATTTAAGTGGGCATGGGGCCAACAAGCTTCCAGTTCAATGGAAGCTAGTGTGAGATACCCATGTAATGTTTACAGAATTATACCATCAGATTTACATGTGATATAGGCAGCAGGTATGAGAAAAACTACTACAACTAGATGGCTATTTCAGACATGGTAGCAGGAGAAAAATAGGCCTTTTAGGGGCATTTTTGTTGTTTTCTGTGGCTAATATATCAGTGAATATATAGTTTTTTTCCCCCAAAAGGTAAGAATAGCCTCAACGAAATATTTAGGGCCCTGTTCTCTGAGCAGTAATCCACCTTGCTAGTTTTGTGTCCTTTTGCAAGGTAAGAATGGTGGAAAAGGAAGCAAAGGTCTACATCTTGATACTAAATTTTATCAGATAACAATTACAACAGCAATGTGAAAATCAGCCCATAAGAAACTATGCACATATATTGCCTTTTTATGCTCACAGAATAAATGAACCAAAAGGATGAAAAATACACGTACACAAATAGAAAAAAAGAAACTGAAAGAAAGCATTGAATTCTTCATATAGTAACATAAACCAAGAAAAGATCCAAGACTACATACCTTTCCTGTTCCTGGAGGACCAAACAGTAGAATACCTTTCCATGGTGATAGAAGACCAGTAAAGTACCTGGAACAATAACAAAATGAGCTTTTGACCAGTGTGCTAAGTACTTCAGAATTGTATCTTGTGTCGGTACAGTGAATAATTAATATGATAATGTGACTTCAAATAACATCATCAAGAAAATGCTATATATGTGCAAAATGGAAGAAATATACAAGTCTATGAGGAATGCCATATACTCAGAAGTGCATTAAGAGCTCTATACACTCCTTATAATTTCACAGAATCAATCAAATCCAAATAATGGTCTTGAGGTCCAGGGTCACATTACCAGAGAGCCACCAACAGAGAAAGGACAAACAATTATTCTTGAACCCATAAAACAGAAATTCAACTTCTCAACAGACCTTCTATTTCATTCCTCTCATATAAGATGATGCATGCAAACAAGGCCAACCACCAAATCTCTCTCCATTGCTTTCCTACTGACCACCACTAATCCATCAAGGCATCCTAGAAATGGTCCACGAGTCAAAACTGTACAATGAAGAAAGAGAGGATATGATCTCTCTATCCTACTTGTACAATAAAATCAATTAACTAAAAATATGTTCTCTTTTTATCAAGTTACCCTTCATCAGGATCTTCTGATTAACCTTTCAAGGGTAGGGAAAAATACGGCCACCTTTGGAGTAGCTGGGGACAACCACGCAAGTAATCCCATGGAAAATGACAGGCACACAAGCAAGTGCAAGATTTGAAATGGTTTGAGCCAAGGAAGCATTGATACAAGGAAATAGATACAATTTAACACAAACATATTAACACAGCAATTCTTTTGGTCTGATAAATATGTCAATTTGCAAAAACTTTAACAAAATCAACAATGAACTATTTGTCCTAATTAGTTAGTTCATGAACCTAAGAATTACCTTCTAGCACTTCCGGGTGAGAGTCATAGGTGTTACAAGTGATATTAGAACTAAAAACTAGGACCACCAGCAAGTGAGTGCGAGCTAGGAAAGTGTTTTGAGATTGATTGGGGTCAGATTGAGATATGGAATATTTGGCTTGGTGAAGGCACCAAGAACAAAGGAGAGCAGTTTGTGACGACCCAATTCTACATCGGTGGTCTACTAGAAAGGTCTAGGTGAGGACTCATGGTGTTACTTAATCCCATGAATCCACAGGTAATCTTTAGCTAACACTTTTTTGGGTGAGGAGCTATGGTGTTACAACTTACAATATGAAAAAGAATAACAAATTTTAAGGTTTGCATATAATGTACTGATATTTGTCATGCCAAAGAAGTAAAGATACCATTCTCCTAATTCTGCAAGTTCAAAGAAATGTAAACAACAAACCTTATTCTCTATCTTGGAAAGTTCAATTCCCCAAATATTGAGTGTTATAGTGAGTTTGATCTGTCTCATATTACATGGGCTCCGCTATGAGTTTTAGGTATGGGTGTGCTTCCAAACACTAGACTTCTAAAAATGTTTAATCCTATTTGGAAATGCATATGAAACTAGATGGAACTCAAAATCAGATTTATATCTCTTATTGAAGTTGAATATATTAAAAATTTTCTTTGATATCGAATATGCGGTTCTTTTTCTTCAAAAATTACAAAAAGCTGGCTATGAATTAATTGCAATGGTTTGGGTTTGAACCAAAACATTTTCCCTCATCCCTCTTCCCAGCAGATAATTTACTTAATTCTGCATTCATTACCGGGTACTGGTAGGGTACCTGCTACTTGATCAGTTTATATTCATCTTTAAAATTTATTTTACATTCTTAATGATGTTTTTTTCCTACCATATAGATGCCTTCCATCCTAGATTGTTGTTATTATTTAAAATACGATAATGAAAGGAACATATTGTTAGATAAAGCAAATCTGAAAATTCAAAAGAAAAAATAAAAATTTTAAAATATTAAACATTATTCAGAAAGCACCACAAGCTGAAATTTGGCAGTGGGAAGGAGGAAATCTAAAAAACAAGAAACTTTTTCAGATAAAACTCCAATATGTAGACAAAAAAGATAGGATTATACTTAAATAGAATAAAATAAAATTTCATTTAAAATTATGTTTGAATCGGGGACCAGGAATTTTTTTCTGCTCCATACTTGCTTGATCTGGAAAATTTTAAGTGCAAACCCACCACATTCAAACATAACCCATACTCTTTACCCTTTCAAAATACCACATACGAACCCACCACATCACTATCTCTACGTGTTGGACACATACCCCATACTTGTTACCCTTGTCACATCCAATGGACACAGAAATCCAAGAGGAATAGATGAGTCCATGTAACATAGACTAAGAAGAAAGCACATCATAGGTGTTCACTAAAACATACTTGGGATATTTTATTGGCATGACAACTGCTTCTTTAAGTAGCTGTTTAGCATTCTCTAGCCCTTTTATGCTTTCCCACTTCACATCTGGGCTTCCATGAATTATATCCCTGTACATGAAATAAAGATTAGAAAATGAACATTTGCAAGGCTTCCTGTTTTTCTCACGAGGCAGATGGTTTCACCCCCACATGTTGAGCTCTTTGTATTATTAGCAATTACCTACTTAAACTTTCTGCTAATGCACGCATTTCAACAGATTCAAAAGCAGGGAGCAAAGACTTTTGCCTGCAAAGAGAACAACATATCAGCACACTCTCAAAGAGCAAGAGAACGTTGAGCAGCTATCACAACATGCAATCAACATGTCATATCCTCTCATTAGTTGGTATAAAATCTATCTATTTAAACTCAAGAGAAAACATTTAGCCCATGCTAACAAGATTAAGGATCTGAACACTTCTAAGTAAATAAACCAACAAGATTAAGGATCCAAATATTTCTGAGTAAAGATTTGAAAATGAAGTACCAAACATCAGTTACTTTACTGTGCCACTGCATGCAGCATTTTGACCCATTTAACTTTTCTTTCTCACTCAATGTATAATCATCAACTGCACCTTATCTTAATCAAGCTTGGGTTAGTGGCATGACATTCATAATGTCAATTGACTTCTAAAAGTTACATAGACAATACAAACCATCCCCCTACCCCCCCCCCCTCCCCCCCAAAAAAAAAAAATCTGGCAAAATTTTAGGCCAAATGCCCCTCCTGACACAACCCTCTAGCAAGGGAAAGATAGGATGAAGTTCCAACACTATCTTTGTATGAAAAAGTTATATGAGATGGCGGTAAATGAACATAATTGATATGGTCGTATGTCATCACATGGTTAATATTGTGAAACCAACTTATACAACAAGGAAACATGAATGCTAGGCACCCCACCTGGTGGGATAAAACTTGTGATTGTTGTTGTATTTAAATGTAGGCAGCCCAAGGCTCCTATCATGTGGAGGGTACACAACATTAAACACAAAGCAAAGAGCTTGTTCCCATAATTCAAGGCCACAACACTGTGTCTTGATGGAGTGACGTTGTCACAGAGATAAGGCCAGCTGTGATTGGCCACTCCATAGGCCGGCATTGCACGCCCAGTGCCCATAGTGTGCCACAAAAACTGGTGTGAAGCACGTTGAACTGTTAGCTTGTAACCTTTTGCCTAACTTCCACAATTAGAGGAGAAGAAAACTTACATACTTTGCCACACAACCATGAATAACATTATGGTTTTTAATTCTTGCTTTCTGATGCAATGAACTCTATCTTGCTCTCTCCGTTCTCTTCTACTATTACTTTTCTCTTCTCAATTTTGATTAAAATAGATTCTTGTTGGATTGGTAATATCAAGTAGCATGGTCAAATCTGAGATGGGGCTTATCAATGACAGCATGCAATGCCTTGCATGTAGCATAATAAATGGTACAGAGCCACAATGAGCCTCAAGACCTTACAGCAACTCAAAAAGTAGTAAATAATTTTTCTTCATCAACATTAACTAATTCCAACAACCTCAAGCAACATCGACAACTAAAGTAGCTCAAGGGTGAACCAAACCCAATGGGTCGAACTTTGAAGCAGCCAGGACAGTGGTCAGTGCAGAAGAATCTCAGAAGCAGCTAAATCCTGCCCATGATGGGTTCTAGGGTGCATGTCTTCATGCCCAACATCCCTATGAAGCAAATGCCCTAGTGCCCTGAGCTGCTAATTTACCTATGTGAAGACTATGGGACTACAGAAGACTTTCTACAGGTCTCCACCAAGCTGATAACTAGTTTTAGTATTTTGTTTTACCTAACAGCCTACCTATTTCTTCAATCACTGTTATTAATCAGATCTCCAGAACCTACTGCCAACTTTTTTATAAGTATCTGCTTTGCATAGATATTAATGAAGATGAAAGATGTTTCAGATAGGCTAATTTGTCAAGACAGTTCATCGAAACAGAGCAACCAAAAAGAGGTGAAACTCTAACAAAAGCTCAAAACTAAAACACTTAACTGCAAGTGTCATAACCCAATCCCACATCAATAGTCTAGTGGGGAGGTCTTAATTATATTACTTGGTCCCATGAACCCAACGAGTTATCTTCAGCTTGTAATTCTGGGTGAGGGCAACAGCAAGCATATACAAATACAATTAATAGTCTTAAGTATATACACAAGAGGCATGAACAATTTCACTTTCCAAAATGCATCTCCAATGAGAAACTTTGTAAAAGGCAGTTTTCCAGATTTAAATCACCCACAAAAATACATCATCCAGTAAACCATCAATTTGTAAATTGGACGGCACTAACAAGTTGAGACATTGGATGGATAAATTCAGTAATTCTTTATTTGAGCCAGTGAAATTATCTTCATTCACCATTATCCCATGAAACTTTCCATCTGAAGATGGAATTGGAACTTTATGCCATCATTCCCTCACTAAAGGGTGGAAGGGCATCTGTGAAGTTTTGCCACAATATTCTTTTGCATAGATTTGTAGTGTCAATGTAACTTTTAGAAATCAAATGATATTACAAATATCACTGCCACCAGCCCTAACTTGGGTAGGATAAGGTGTGGTTGATGATCATAATGATGGTGATACATTCATCATATACTATTTGGTTAATGTTATCCTTGCACAAATGTTTCTTTTGATTAGTTATCCCTCACATAAATAACTTGGTTGGACAAAGTGTAGGGTTTTTATATGGCTCCGATAAAGAAAAATATATCTATACATACAGGGAACTTGTAAAATTATAACACAAGAAACAAGGTAATTTGAAAAGGTGAAGGAACCATACAGCTTTTCATAAAATCTAGTAGATGAAATCCCATTACTGTAAGTCAAGCTCTGCCTATCCTGCAATCAAACAGTATCTAGTATAAGAATACATTTTCCAAACACTAAAGAGAATCATGACCAGTAACAGTTGTAGTCATGTAATGGGGTACCTGATTCCGATACTGTTCATAGATGGTCAAGTCAGATGTATTCCTCACATGCCCACTTCCACTTGATGTTACGCTGGACAAGTTCCCATTACATATCCCGCCAGCAGCTTGACCATTCATGGCTGCATCTTTTTCATCGGGTTCTTTCTTTCTCCCAAACTTAATATCATAAAACATCTTAAACTCCTAAAAACACCACCAAAAAAAAAAAAAAAAACTCAAATGAATGCATAAACTTGCCCAAATTTAATGCTTAATCATGGCTCAAGGTAAACAGATCACAAATTCTAATTCGTAATCAGTTATCAAGAACAGGGCAAGGGAACAAATTAAAATACAAAAATCAAATTTCCAACTGTAGTTTACTTATGATCTCACATCAACCAAGCCTAAAAGTTGCACAAAGCTAAATTGAGGGAAATTGTGTGCTGCCGCAAAATCTGACTCAAAATATTTTTCACATTTTCTTGTCCACCAAACAAAATAAAAAACTGGAAAAACAAGATCAGAAAGTGAAGAATTAATACAAATCTGAAATTCAAGATCCAATTATTTTCTATTTCAATATTTTCTGAGCAGCCAAACACATTCAGAAATAAAGGAAAATAATAGAAATCAAAACTTGAACTGTAGTGTACTTCTGATTTCACATTAACAAAGCCAAACGGTGGTTACGAATCCAAGTTCAAAGAAATTGTGCAGTCTCACAAAATGTAAGATTCAAAAAGATTGAATTCCTTATTCCATATTTACTTGCAAACAAACAAAAGCAAAAACTAGAGAGTCATTGTCAGAAGTTGAAGGCGACGTACAACAATGGAATCCGAAATTCATTTTTCTTTCCTTTCCACATTTTCTCTTAGTCGAACAGATTTATGGAAAATGAGAAATGAATACAAATAAGACAATTCAAAATTTAACAGTAATGAATTCTAATTTCACATATACAAGGTCGGAAGAGAAGTTGTACCAAAACAAAATGGGGAGATTGCGGCGTCCTAACAGAATCAGAGACGGTCAAATGTTGAAGTGTAAACAGAAATAAAGCGTGGGGAGGACTGTTGGTCAGAAGTAAAAAGAGTAAAGGACAAGTTCGGAAAATGAAATTCGAATATTTCTGTTCCAACATTTCTCAGCAACCCAACAGGTTGGGGAATAAAAATTGCACAAATCAAAACTTAAACAAAAATATACTTCTGGATTAGATTCACATCAGAAAAACGACCAAATATGTACCAAGAATGATGAAAGTTGTCATTTCACTAGAAATTCAATCGCATTCTTCATTCCACATTTCCGCGTTAACAAAGCAAAATATAAACTAGAGAGGTCCGAGCGGAATTCGAAGAGTGGAATGGAATCCAAAATTCAATTTTCTTTTCGGTAACTACATTCTCTCAGCTGCCAAACAGATTTAACAAAACGGCGAACATAATTTCACTGCATGAGTGTGACGACCAGGCACAATAAAAAGTAGAGACAGTTGATCGGAAGTCCAGCAGGTCCAGCACAAATTCGGAATGCAAAAATCGAAGTCTCTCTTTTCAACCGACATTTCTCGGCAGCCAAACAGATGAAAGAAAAAGAAGTAGAAACGCAACTAACCTCGAAGGACCAGCGCGTGGGCAAAGGCTCGTCCGCCATTTCTCACGCTAAGCAAATATCGAAAACAGAGCAGAGAACTGGAAAAAGAAAAAAGGAGAGAGATCTACAGATATTTCTCTCCCTCTCCCTTTCCCTTTCCCTCTCCCTCTCTGGTGGTTCGATTCTCTCCTTTGCGAGAGATGCGTTGGCTTGAGCTGTCCCGCAAGGCCGAACGGCGAAGAGAGTAGACTCTAGAGCATGAAGGTTCTCCCCCGTAGGTGACTCACAGACCAACCAGATCTCAACAGCTGGCCAAGTAAAACTTTTGTCATGGTTTGGAAGTGACCGCAGCGGTGCCCGGTGCTTTTTCATCGCCTGTAATATACAACAAATAAATTATACGAATAATAATAATATTCTCTTAATAGTTAAATTATACAAATAATAATAATGTGCAAGATTTTACCATTTTTGAGCCATCTTAATAGCTTAAAATTGAAAGGAAATTGAAAAAAATTATTGGAATTGACGTTAAATGTTTTCTTTTTCCAAAAATTATTTTACAAAAAAATATCTCTTTATGTTAGATGATATTTTTAGATGATAAGATAATATTTTCTTTTAGGTAATGTTTGTTAAAATAAGAAAGAAAATATTGAATTAAAATAAAATTAGAATATTTTACGAATTAAGATATGAAATAATTAAGATAAAAAAGAAAAATATTTAAAATTTTTATTAGACTATTTGTTAAATTTTTTAGAATATATTGGGGAGCATATGGGTTATTTTCTTCTTATCTATAAGATCAAAAATAAATTTATTTGAAGTGAAAAAAAAAAATTTACCTGAATAATTTCATTAAGAAGCTATGTGACTTATTTTTCAAAAGTTATTTGATAAATTTAATAAATACAATAGAAAATACTTTTGTTGTAAATATTTAATATATTTTATTTTTTTCAGTCAATATCTTGGTTAACAAACATTATTTTAATAAGTTACCATTAGAGTAGCATTTGTTAAAATAAGCTTAAAATACTTTTCGGATCAATATATGAAATGGTCAAGATAAAGTTAAAAAATATTCTAAAATTTTTATTAAATTATTTGTTAAATTTTTTAAAATGTACTATATGACATATATGTCATTTTTTCTTATCTATAAAGTCTAAGATAAATTTATATGAATGAGAGAGAAATAAATTTATTTGAAAATTTTAAAATAAGAAATCATATAGCCATATAACTTATTTTTCAAGAATTACCAAATAAATTTAAAAAATATAATAAAAATATTTTTTTATATATTTTGTTTTTTTTTATATTTTAATTAACAAATACTACTTAAAAAATTATATAATTCTATAAAAAGAGAAATTAAAATTCATTTTATTGTGATAGTGGGTCGGCCATGGTGGAGCCTACGCACGTGCCAAAGTTCTGATTTTGCCACTGTGACGTGAAATACATTAATCCATTTTAAGAATTTAAAATTTAATTTTAATTAATATATTTTATGGCGTAAGAAAATAGGCACTTTTGAAAAATGTAATGAAGTGATTACAGTTTTTGAAGACCAAGAACGAATGGAAAAAGCTATTCATGGGCCTGAGCAGCGAGCACTTGTGCAGTGGCCCAAGGTCCTCATTGCAGGGCAGGGATAGGAGGAGGCCCAATTTTGGAAACGGAAAGGCTACGAGCTCTGCAATCTCATGGGCCGAACACATTTAAGGCCCAATCTCCACTTCCAATTTCCCAATTCGCCTGGGCCTGGGCAGTGCGGGGCCATCACGTTAGTCAGGCTCTTCGTCTCCTTTAATTAATTAATCTCAAAAAAGAGCAATAAATTTCACCCTAAAAAAAGGTCTATAGTTTCTACATATTTTGTGTAAATATTTCAAGTTGCATAAAAATGTCGCTTTTCCAAAGGCGTAACTCTGACGACATTTTGTATGTAAAAAAGAAGAATGTATGGTTGAATCAAACGATTAAAAGAAGCCGTCAAAAGGGTGGTACAATTCAACATTTCTATGAACTTTTGTGTCGTCATCTTTGAACTTGGAAACTGCTTATTCTGAATTGAACCAAGCAAGCCCAGTAGTGGGCATATTGTGAATCGCACATAATGTACTAACATCATCACATTTATGACCATAATGTCGAATCCCTATCTAAAACATTAGATATGCTTTAAGAAAAGTGAATGGCACCATCAAGAGATTTAAGGAACTGTCACTCCATTTCAATGTCAAGAGAGTGATATTTGTCGTACTTATTTTTTTAAGAGTTGATTTGAGAGAATTATCAGTCATCACTATGGATGTGAACTTAAAAAGTATTTTGACGACATGAATGACATTAGTGATGTTACAAACTAACTAACGGATGAAATGAAAATAAAAGAAAGAATGATGAAAAAGAGAAGATAAGAAATGAAAAACACTGACGTAAAATTAATATATGCCGTAATTTTTATAAGAGCTGATTTGGAAAAATTATGTGTGAAGTTAAAAAAATATTTTGACATTGACGACACTAAATATTACAGATGTAACTAACGGATAAAGTGAAAAGAAAGAGAAGAAATGATGAAAAAGAGAAGATAAGAGATGAAATAGCGGAAAAAAAGAAATATAGAAAAGGATTAGAAGAAGGAAGACAGGAACAAGACAAATTTTTATACATTAACTTGCTAATTATCCGGTTAAATCTTTTCCCATTGGGAGAATAAATGAAAAGATAAAAAAAAGGCAAAAGCAACGATCTTGACAGATTGGGGACATATGCATTCATGATTCATGGCTGCTCATCATAGCTCGGATAATTGGAGGCTATGCGATTAGAAAAATCATGGTACTATGCTAAGCAATTATTAGTTAAGACGAACTCTAATTTGTCCTTCAATATTAATCAAAGACCAAAACATTGAATAGATTCCACAACAGATTCATAGCAGCTTTGAATAAAGATCATGGTGCCTATCAAAAAAAAAAAAGGGGGGGGGGAATTTGGTAGGATTTGCTGACTTATATATATATATATCCTTGCTTTCATGTAAGTAATTAATACTTTTGTATAGTTTTATTATTATATCACAATTGCTTTCTAATATATATATAGTTGAGATTACAGTCATGGTGTGGTTTCTCGTTACTTATATCCTCGATTTCGATAGAAGAGATATATCGTAGACGAACTTTTAATCCTTACCTAATTTGAGTATTGAACTCATAATTTAATAGTATCACTTAATCTATATTTGGGGAGCTTTCTATATATAATATATATATATAGTTACTATTTAAACTATTAGTTCACCGCATATTTGGTAGACAAACTGCAAGACAGTATCATGAAACAGTGGGTGTTTATATATATATGTGTGTGTGTGTGTGTGTGATCAATGTGTAAATTGGAGCTTAGAACTAGCTATGCAAATTAATGGGTTTTGGAGAAGGGAACAGTAACACTGGAGGAGAGGGAATATCTTGGAAAGATTTTTCTTCAAAAGAAATCATTCATCCATGGAAGAGACTCCATATAATATCAGAGAAATCTAGATCTTGCATAGCCAGCCAAACCTATTAATTAGTAGGTCAAGTTATTCCTGTGCCACCAAATCATGTTGCTTTCATCTAAGTAATTAATACTTGTTAAGTTGCGAATTAATTATTCTATCAAAGTTTTGCACATCATGATATCACTTCTCCTTTTCATTTTTGCTCATGAAAGTCGTCTCTTTGGAAAGGATTCACCCTTTTTTCCTTTTTTCCACTAACGAGAATTAAAGTGCAGTTCTCATAATTTTTTAAACACCATGTGAGAAGAATTTAAATATTAATCATAAAAAAACATCTATATATATAGTTTCTTCTACATATTAAATAAATCATTAGGAGTGCTACTCCTATTCTCAATTAAATGAAAGGGCATGTGAGCACCCAAAAGATGTGATAGTGAAAGATTTTTTGTAACTTCAATATGTGTATTAATTGCTTGAGCTAAGTCGACAACATCTAATGGAAGTCTTTGTTGCAACCTCAAAGGAAGATAATCCTCCGGAGTCTTTGTGAAAGCTCTATGTGTGATAAAATAAATACCAATCATATGGAATAAATTCTAAGATAATTCATGTTTTTTCTTATTAATAATAATTTGTTCTTTATATATAATATATCCCTTGTTGTCATGATTTCCTATCACTAATATGACTAACCAAGTTCATTGGATCTCACATCTTTCACCTTTTGTGAAACAATCACACATATAAGAAGTCTCACCTATTAAAATTTTTAGGTATGATTAGTGACAATGGTCATCATGTAAGGGGCCTTGATGACTTTTGAAATCATTGGCTATTGAAGAAGGTGTTGTGATAAGAAGCATGATTTGATGAGAGTTTGCTCTTTGTAGTGAAAGGTGTTGAATCTCAACTTCACGAATACAATAAAATTATAATATATTAAGTTTTATTACAAATTTATAGGTTAAGAAAAACAAAGTTATCGCTTTTTTTTTTTTTTTAGTTAACGTACAATCACGAGTGTTTCCTATAGTTTGATCACACGATTCCTATGGGAGATGTAAATCAAGGAATCTAGCAGTCAATTACAACCCTTAGTCTTTTTTCGTAAACATGAGAGTGGCACTGCGGGTCTTTCAACTTTCAAGATTATCCCTAACTATTAGGCTTTTTTCTTCCCTGATCAGGGTTCGAATACGAAACCTGAGAGCTCAAAGAGCAACACCCTACTGTACTCTTTCTTTGCCAATTGATTTATGCCCTATAACTACCATCTTTTTTTTTTTTTTGTTATTATCAAAAGTATGCATAAAAGCACAAGAAGAGATTTTTTTTTATCTTCTAGATCAAATATGTAATTGTTGTTGTGAACTATATATATATATATATATATATTGAATAAAACTCTTTATTTTTGTTGTTGAGAGGAAATTGAAAGGTTAGAAAAATTCAATTAAATTTGTAAAATTTATTGTTATACATAAATTCATTTAATGAGTGTCATCTATTCTTTGTTGTTATTATTCAAAGGAATTCATAAAATATAAATAAATTGAATAGAATTTGGAAAGTCTTTTAATTTATTAATGAGCTCCTTTCTCTAAAAAAATGTGAAAAATATTAAATATGTTAAATGGCGTTCAATTTATATATAAAAGAGTGAAAAATGATCCCAAAAAACAATTATTTGACGGTTCAAAATTCTCAAAATGTTGAGTTAAATATATTATATAATTTCTAATTTGACTGCCCAAATTCTACTTCTATTGTATTTAGAGACATTAATATTTATCTTAATTAAAGAGAACTCATAATTGTGCATTATAGAAGAAATCACGAGAGATTGTCTTTATTATAAGTAATTTTTACTCGATAGAGATTTTAAATTAATTAATTATTAAAAAAATTAAAAAGTTAGTTTAGGGTTCATCTCTCGTCGCCTTTGGAGAAATTTGTTTGTCAAACTTTCATTAAAGTGTTTCAATAAGTCGAATTTAGATATTAAAATATATATATAAATTTACAAATACAGTAAAAACTTTATTTTTTTTTATAATTTACCTACAGAGAAATGATTCTCTACATTCCTTGTCCAATCAAAAACATAGAAGGTAGCTCCTGAGCATGGCACGGGTGGTAAAATTTCTAATTTTTTTTGTGAGTGGCGGAGGTTTGACTCTTAATAGAGGTAAAAATGTCATATTTGATGAAGACCTTCCTTATGTTCGTTTGAGAGTGAATAACTTTACGATCCCATCCGATTTATTGAGAGGCCGAACTAGGGGGAAGGTCGATCTCGTTTAGGACTAGGTGGGTGAAACTCGGACACCTGAGTCACCAAAAAAAAAAATGAATGATAACCTCCACGAGTATAGTTCAACTATAATGCATGCGAAGTTTTATAGAAAATATTGGAAATCAAATCTTTGTGGTGACATTTGTTCTACGTGAAAGTGTGAAATAAATATTTTACTCTATGTGTATATAAATTGTGATCGCATTCGAGTTTATCCGACGAATAAATTGGGAGAGAAGACTAGTAGTCCTCAAGATTAATTGGGTGAAATTTAGAATCTGAATTATTAAAAAAAAAATTATGGAAGGTAACGAAAACACAATTCTATCATGTAGCATCCAATTAGAGGAAGCCACTTCATCATTAAGTGACACAAACGGAGCACTGAAAAGGTCTGTCCCTTGTTGTCGTGTGTAAACATTGAAAGACCCAAACCTTCCGTGGCCCCCAACAAATCAGCCCCTCAACTGCGCGCCACGGTCCCATTAAAATAATGATTTGCCGTCCAAAATGATAAGGTAAAATTATTTTTGTCATTTTCTGATAAGATAATTTGCCCTCATATATATTTGTGCCTCTACATAGTTTATTTTGTTACATGCACGTACCTTTATTTGTACAAAGTATAGTACTATAAGAAGGGACCCCCCCCCCCAGTACTATACTTTGTACTGGATAAAAACAAAAATGAGAGACTGATTACTTAGATAACAAGTTGAAATCGGGCAATGGACAATGGCCTATGGGAGTGGGAAAATGTCATATCATGGAAATTACGAAGTGGGGGAGTCAAAATTGAAGGATTATGGCCGTTATGTCAAACATGAAAGCACCCCGTACCTGCCCGGCATTTTCCATGTCTGTTTTTAGGTAAATGGAGCTGAGAGCAAAAGCCAGGCAGGCCCAGCCGGAAGCCGGATCACATCATCCATCATTCCGGGAACAGCATCAACGGCACCGATTTGACGCTGATATTTTGCTGCCCCGTGACTCAGCTACACCGTATCAAGCCACAGTCCCATCCCGTGCATCTTCTTCTCCCTGGCATCTATACTTTCCGTCCCCACGGTTCACGCTTGACCTTGAGGGATAGGAGGTACAGTACTTTTGGCCTTTTTGAGGCTTCTCTAATTAGCTAGCTCCATGAGCCATCATGATCCACATTAATGGGGGAAAAATAAAATTGACTTTTTTGTGTTTTTTACTAAACTGCCAAATGGAAATGGCAAGGGTACGTATATATTGGAATTGTCACGCCTAGAGGCAAGGTAATATTATGTTTGATTGACTGACTGACTCTCTAGCTAAGCTAGTTAGTTATTAAGATATCTCTTCAAGCAAAAAATTTAGGTAACATTACACGAAGAATCTAACAAAAGATAATGGAACATTCTAAATCTGTGGGTGGCCAGCTCATCAGTGTTGAGTGTCTCTCTCAATAGAAATCTAGTAGTAATGGTGGGCTGCCTCCAATTATCTGAAACAAAAATGGTTGTAGCGAGTGCGATGAGAGAGGGGTTGGGTTGGCCCAATTAGGAAAATACGGTCTGTCAGGTTGTTGCTAGTCATGTTTGATCTTGCTGCTTAATAATTTGAAACATCTTCTCCTCCTCCTCCCTCTCATTACTTTTCCAATTTTTTAAAAGAGAAGAGGGGACACAGTCCCCCTCCCTTCCCTCGATCATTGTTTTAAATTTAGTTTTAGGTCTAATTTTTAGTCTCGATTGCCTAATTTAAATTTAACTAGATATTAATCAATACCAAAAAATTAGACTTAAAACTAAATTGAGTTAAAAAAATAAATTAAAAGTAACAACTTCCCGAATCTGATTCTTCATATATAAATTTATAAACAACCCTTGTTATTAAATTTAATATTGGTTTCGAACCACACAAGCCCTTGCTCGAAATGCATGGGTAGGGTCCTAGAAACATACCTAAAATGTTTGTGATAGGCTATCAATTAAGTTGAAATTGAACAGCAACATAAACTAGACTCGTGATGCCACATGTCATGTGTCTGGTCTGATTGTTGTGGGGTGTCATAATTGGCATTAAAAAGTGCATATTTTAGAGCCTCTGAGTTTGATTTTACTCATCGCCATGATGGCGTCGTTGATGATACTACTCAGAGAAAAATCCTTAATTGTGGTATTAATCAATTGTTGGGAATCTTGTTACTGAAATTAATTGTGGCTTTGAACAATAATATATTTGTTAGGCAAATTCAGGTCATCCTTAATTCAAGCCAAAAGGAAGTTTCTTATAATCATGCTAAGAGAAGAAATTAACCAACCTCGCTTTAGTATCAAAGCTAAGAAGACTTATCCTTCACCTAGATTTTAATTACTACTAGGTGTAATGATAATGATGCCCCAACAACAAACGACATAGAGAATCCAATTTGTTTTATCTCGCCCATAAGTGAGACTTTTACATGTATTATAATTATAATTGATGTGCTTTCAATATAGTTGTATTTTGTATGATTAATTTATTGTTTGTTTTAATTCAAAGATATATAAACGTGACTTATGTGAGTTTGTTTTAAAAATAACTTTGTGAAAAAAAAAAAAACGACTCATTAATTATAAAGCACAATTCATTAGTAATGTGTGCTAACGATAGATAGTTCCTTTTCGATACAAAGTTCTTGCCTAAGAGTTAGTATGTGCATAAGCAAGAGTGGATTCAAAAATTTAGAATGCAGGGACTGATCTATGTATGTGAATGATGAGATAAAGAATGAGAAGGTAGGGGTTGGTTTATGGCCTATGACCTAAATTATTAATTTACATATATATATTTATGTAGGGGCTAAGGTTGGCACGGGCTGAAGGCTAGTTCAGTCCTCCCCTAGATCCGCCCCTTTGTATAAGGGATGTAGCATGTATAAGATTCTTATATATATACAACTCAACGAGATACAGTCAAAATAAGACTACATTATTATTTATTAGTAGCTCAAAGATACACACAAATATGATTTTCATGATTTTGTCTTAAAAACGAATTTCATGAAAAAATGTAATAACTTTTTACTTATAATCATCTCTAACTTAGATCGACATAGAATATTGTCTATCCCAGAATAATCTCTCTAGTCAAGAGTGTGTTACACTTAATGGGGAGTTAGCATAAGGTTCCAACAAACGATACATAAGTAATGTGCTTAAAGTAAAATTATGTTTACACGACATATTACATTGTCTACTTTAATTTAGAGATAAGTAGACATGTTTTGTCTTAAAAAAAGACCATTGAAAAAAAAGAAATAATATTTTACTTGTAAGTTAATGACTCATAGTAATATAAAATTATCTCTCCCTTGCTAATAATAACTTTAAGGAATATAATAATATAAATAAAATAATTAACAAAGTAAAATGAATAGATATGAGACATGAAAGGTGAGGGAGAAAGGAGGCTTAGTACAAGTGGCGTCAAGTCTTGAATTAGTTTGCAAGGAATGAGGCTTTGGATAATGCTTTTAACCCAAGCTTTGGATGGTGCTTGGAGGCCGCATTGGAAGACCTGTTCTAGGTTCTAGTTCCCCGGCGCTTGGCCTTAATTGCTACACCATCCATTTCAGTGAAATGGTACTGTGCTAATTAATTATTTTCTATAATATATATTTCCATTACAATTTCATGATTATAAAAATACTATACTCAAGCCAATGTTGATAATAACAAATAAATAACTAAACTGAGTGACATTTTCTTTCTTTCTTTTTTTTTTATTTTGGTTTTGATTGACATAAACTGAGAGTGACAATATTGATATATAATTCCTAGTTGAAAGATAAGATAAGGAGAGTGTCGACGTGACAGTGGTGTGTCTATTTTTAACTCTGGAAAAAGTAATTGGTAGCTAAATCCTTCACATCTATTGCTCCAAACCAATCTAAAGAAAGAGAAAGAAAACAACTGGGTGGGGGAATCGAATCAACGTTGCAGTAATAATAATTAATTAATTCCTCTTCTCAATAATATATAAAAAAAAATAATAACAATAACAACGAAGACGACAACAACAATAAAAATAAAATCGAAATTGGGGGGTTTGTAATTCTTGGTTTGCTTAATGTGGCAAGTGGGTGGGCACAATGGACGATTGAGACGTTGGCAGATTATTCCCAAAATGGGGAGATGCAGATAGAGGCAGTGAGTGAGTGAGGCATTTTATATATATATATATATAGATAGAGAGAGAGAGAGAGAGAGAGAGAGAGAGATGTGTGTGTGTGTGTGTGTGTGTGTGTGTGTTATGATTGGGAAGCAGACTCAGACTACTACTTGTTGGAACGGAAGAGAGCCAGGCGGTTGTCTCCCAGCCTGGAGCTGTAAGCCGACTTCTTGTAGTCAGTCCATGTGAACTCCTTGTACAGCTTCTCCTCGCCTTCTTCCACCTTGCAAGAATAGGGCCCTATCTTTTCACTCAGCTTTGGCCCTCCAAAGTATATCATGGACACCCTTGATTTCAAGCTGTTTGCGGATACCCTGTGCCTCACACTCTTCAGCCTCCCATTCGTCATCACCTGTATGTACCCCACCCCACTTCTGTACTTACTTGTTTGCCACCCATGAAATTAACACATGCAAAAAGCAAAAGCAAACACAAAAAGAAAAGGGAAAAAAAAAAAAAAACAAGACAAAAATTCAAGGGTACAAGGCCCTTTGAATTTTTTTGATAAAAATTGACGAGTGACGGTTCAAATCAATGGAGGAGGAGTGGTGGCGGTGTTTATTACCTGCAAGCAATCGCCAACGCTGATGAAGAAGGAGTTGTGCGCCGGTGGGACTGAAACCCAGGTCCCATCTTTGAGGAAGATTTCGAGGCCAGAAGTGTCGTTAGATCTCAACACGGAGATGATCTGCGGGTCGGTGTGCTCGCCGAACCCAACCACATTTTGGCCGCTCAGCTCTTGGAGCTCCGAGCATGGCGGATAATGGTTCAGCCTCAGAAGACAGTCACTATTCTCGTCTCTCAGCAGCCTCGCGAACACATTCCTCGGTTCCATCCTCAGCCCTTCTGCTATCAATTCCAGAACTTCACACGCCACCTCTTTCACCGCCGTCAAATACCGAATCAGCGCATTCCTGCGGAAATACAAACAAAATCCTTAAAGTAAGACAGGAAGATATGCATTTCTATATATGGGGGGAAGAAGTTTGTTTTCTTTTCGTTTAATTTCTTACTGGGAAAATGGTGGGTTTCCCTGGAAGATGGGAGAGGAAATCTGGTCGATTATCTTGGAGGAGGTGCTGAGGAGGAGATATTCGACCCACCCCATGTCGCCATTAGGCCCAATTCTGATCTTACCGTAGCCGAGAGGCGCCACCTTCTCTTTCTCCGACTGGGCGGAGCTGAAGAACCTCAAGGCATCAGCTTCCATTCTCGCCATCAACTCCGGCGGGACGCCATGGTTAACCAGCTCGAAGAACCCGAACTCCTCGCAGGCCTTGACTATCTGCATCTTGGCCTCCGGATTCGCCAGGTCGATCGCCGGAAAACTCTTGGATACCGACGTGGGTTGGCATGTTTGGATCAAGGAAAACTGGTCAAGGGCTAGCTGCGAAAGCGCCACCATTTTCCAGGAATATCATAGGCTTCGAAAAACAGAAGATTTAATTAATGGCAGAGAGAGAGAGAGAGAGCGAGAGAGAGAGAGAGATTTGAAGTTTCAATATATAATGATAGAGAGAGAGAGATTTGAAGTTTCAATATATAATGATAAAGAAGAGCCTTCCGGCTTTCGCCATCTGCTTGGCCATTTTGGGTACAATATGGAGGGGCGATGTGTATATATATGCACGCACAATGGGAGTAACGGCTTGTCAACTTATGCTGTTTGGTTGGGGCCAAAACCAAATTAATCAAAGGGGTGATTGTTCTTGGCTTTTAAACCTATTTAGTAAACCTGAAAATATTACCACCGAACTGGTAATTGCCTAACATTAAAACGCTAAAAGCCACCACATCCCCCATCGAATTCATATATATATATATATATATATATATATCAAAAAGTATTAGCAATATGACTCAGAATTCAACGTATGAATAATTTTTTTTTCTTTTTTTAGATTATGTGTCATTACTTGCGTCTCCTGTCGAACCCGTCCCTAAGTCATCATGAAGGAGATAAACTACGGGATATGTCTAAATGACCAGGATTTGAGTCTGCGTCCACTAAAACTTATCAATGATCACTCCCAAAAAGAATTGTTTATCCCAAAAATCAATTCTAGACTGATAGTCTTCAACTTGACTATATCTTTACAACTCCTTCATTTTCCACTCGAGTGTGCCCGAGGGCTTCTTTCTTCTTTCTTACTCTAGTACAATAATGAATAATAAAGATTACATGACACGCAATCGAGTATATACATTGTGTATTACAATTTGTTTAGGACCCATCACATCCCCCTAGTTCCTATAATGTAAATGGAGATTGTCAAATTCCTAATGGAAGTAAAATTTTAAATGGGCCTAAGTTGGCCTACGCGTCCCCAACCACAGACAGGACAAAGCCCAAGTATCTTGTTTGTTAGGATGGCCCAAGAGCCGAGAGTACTTGTAGGGTAGTTAACGGACCGCAAACATTTTAATTTTTGTTTTTTTTTGTTTTTTTTTTTATCTCTATTCTCCTCACTTTTCCGATCCCATACTAATTATACTATGCTTAATTTGTGACCCCAATCCTATTGATGCTCAACATACTCACTTCCTCGTCTCGGGGGGTATTGATGTCCCACATTTCAAATTTGTATTAGAATTTGAAAAACTAAACAAAACAAAACGCACCTTCATAAATAAACACCATTGAAGTCCGAATCCAAGATGTTAGCTTCAATATGAAATTAAATCAAACTTAGCCAAACCAATAAAAAAAAATAATTTGTTGATTGAAATGAATAAAGGAATAATCAATTGCCTAAGTTCATCAACATCTGGGCCGACTGGTCCAGGCTTCCACCAGGCTGTTTCAGCCCAAAGGTAGAGACTTATTTTTCTAATTAAGAGTGTGTTTGGGAAGGTGTGAATTAAGGGACTTGGGTAGAGTGACAAGTGATTGAGAGAGCCTTTTCTTTCTTTGTTTTTTTTTTTTTATGACCCAGTTCTAGGTTTGCGCCTAACTAGTCTGGAGATAACAATCCTGGTCAACCAATGCTGCTACCAGGTAGACTGCGATATGTACTTGTTTGATCAGGGTTTGAGATTGGATTTATTGATATCATTACCAAGATCTTTCCTAGAAAAAAGTAAATATGTTTTCACCAAGAATCGAACCCACGTTGATTGTCTCTAGCATGGCTTACATCCCCCTCATTATCTCCTCTTTTCCATTGAATCTTATGAAAAAATGAGCATTTTTTATTCCCTTCAAATTGTAGGAGATTGGATAAAAAATTAAATCCATCTACCCATTATATATTTCCCTTCAATTTTATTACTTTTCTTCAAATTGTCTCCCAAACAAAGACTAAGAATCTATCGTTCCATTTTGCCCATTTATAATTTATTCTATTTTATTTCATTACCAAATCTCTCCTAAACCCAGACTAAGGCATTGTTTGGAATCATCCCATTTTTCCACAGAGAGAGAGAGAGAGAGAGAGAGAGAGGAGAGACAGTAGTTTAGAAAAGTAGAATAGGACAGCGGGGATTAAGATAGAAAAAGAAAGATGGAGTTTTTGGCAATTCTCTAAAAAAACATTGCCTTTTACTTTTTAATGTCTTTGGGTCACGGCCCCTTGTAAAAAGATAAGATTAAAAAATAAATAAGTTCAAAAAAGTCAAAAGATAAAAAGAAGAATTTAATAAATAAATTCAAAAAGTCAAAAGATAAAAAGAAGAATTTACAAAAGATCGACTCATAAAGTGTTTTTGGACTCTCCAAATACCATATTGAGGCATGTGAATTAACTTCTAAAATTAATATCTTGAAAGTTAAAACAAACAACTTAAAAGATATGAATATTTTCACATTTATTAATTTCAACTTTCATAAATAGAGGGTGATTCTTTACTTTTCAAGTACGTCAGAATACAAACTCTTATAATACTTTTTTATTTTTTGATTAAGATTAACTTAGACATAAAAAATCTCACATGGGAGACATCATGTGTCCCTAACTGTCTTTTATCTTACAATTTTTTAAAAACTTAAAAATGAATCTCCCACACAATTATTGTATCTTGATAATAATGTCATCTATTTTTGTAGTAATATAATGGAGAAAGTAAAGTAGCTCTTCCTAGGAAAAAAGCAACCCAAACAAAATATGGTGACAAAATGCTTTGAAACTCCAACTAGAACATTGATTTGACCATGGAATTAGAGAATAATTAAAACTAGGATCCCAAGACTGGGAAACAAAATCTATTACAAAATACCATGCCAAAACTTTAAAAAATCATCAAATAACAATCTGTTACAATTAAAAAAAAGTCCATTTATCAACGTCTAGTGGCAAGCCTGCCTTGGTCAATGCAGGCTCTGGAAGAAGCCTGCTTTGTCCACATATATATAACACATAGATTCCCAAAAAAAAATAAAAAAAATCAAGTATATTTAATTATATTTATTAGGCAACATTACATTGCTGTTCACAGTGATGACAGACAGCAATAGAGGGATATGCCTTGACCATCAAAAGAATGATTTTGTTAAATGTCTTTGATTATGTAAATAATAAAATAATAGCCATTCTATAACCAAGCCCTCCTAGGACAAGGGACATGTATTGCCTTGCTTGGACCTATTTCTAAGAGAAAACTGGTAATTGGCAAAAGCAAAGCTGTCCCAAGCACCAGCCAGGCATTCCACGACTGACTTCTCCATGAACAAAACCCTTGTAAAGATCTTGATCAATTTAATTAATTAATTCACTCATGATTAACTAATATATATAATTCTATAAAATATTATTTTTCGGACCCAAATCACCATCACCCTCCATTGATTATTTCTCCAACAACAACGAATTAAATCTTTATCATACTACATAAAATTAGTTTTATATTATCTTCATTAATCATTAATTATTTAATTAACGCAATCATCCTTCTTTTGAATGCATGTTATCGTAAAAAATTACATTAATTATTTTTTTAAATTAAAAAAGAGGAAGATACTAATCAATAAAATGACATCTGCGTACTCACCACTCACATTTTAACACAAATTCTCAAATCTTGATGACAAATGAGGAATCTTAGGCTTAGTCCTTGTGAAAACAACATGGATACATATACAACATATACATAAAGAAATATATAAATATATATATATATATATTATGTGGTAATTGATGATTAGTGATTAGGCCCAAGAACTATCACATCAGCTGGCCTAGAGCTAAACTAGAAAATTATTAGAATTAATAATTCGTGAGGATTGGAATATGACTTGGTCCATGGTGGCATGATGAAGAAGGCCAAGTGTTATTTCGTGGCTTTGGTTCAGTGAATGGGACGAGGAGATAATATATATGTTGATGTGCTTAGTCAATGAAAACTTCAAGGCATTTGCTCCCCACAAATGAAAAGGAATTTGAGGCATTGAATATGCGTATGATATTGTGGGTTGAATCCGTCATGTGCATCGAGATATTCTCCAGGGGAATGATGTTTTCAAAGAATTTATGTATGTATATTATCAGGCCATTTTAATTAAACTCAGTATCATTGGAATTAAAAATTTTGTAAAGTTTTAGTTTGTATGGAGCTGTCATGTTATTATAGGATTTGGAGTGAGGCAGACTTATTAATTATTATCTATGCGGCTTTGATTAATTAATGTGCATCATTGCACCCAACCCAAGTTGCTAAATTAGTGTTAGGATTGCTACTAGGCATATATACAGCTTGATAAAGAGTTAATTGGCCCATGCCCCTAATGAAATTTTCACTTAATTAATTCTCCCAATACGTGGAGATTTTGTACATTAGATTTTAAATTCGTATTACGAAATTTTATTTTTGTATTAAATCTTTTAAGTTCATATTGAGTTAAACTCATGTTATATCTAAATTGGGGATGTTAATGAGTTTGAGCAGATTTTAAAAACTAATTTAAATTGATGTAATTAGATGACTATTTTTCTAATTTGATTTGATTCAATTCTATTTTATTAGGTTTAGTTGAAACTAGGGTATATAAATTCCATTTCACCCGACTTTAAAAGGTCTTGAAAAATAAATAAATTTTTTAGTTTTACACCAAAAATTATTAAATTATTGTTAGTGGGAATTCTAATTTATGGTAATCAAAAATTAAACACATAATAATCAAAGTTACCCGTGTATTCTTAATAGATTTATCCATAATCAAAATTTTATCCCATAATTCTGTCTTTATAATTGAAACGTCAGCCGTACTTTCTGGAACTAGAGTGTAGAAAGGAGGCATCTGTCCTAAACATACCTAAAAAGTAAGGATTCAAATGTACAATTAGTGTATTTTCTTGATAAGAAGTACTCTAAAATTAGTATCGGAATGATATGTGACAGTAACAATTTTATATTTAGTGGGTATTTATTTGGGATAATTAAATTGGTTAATTGGGTTCGAAAATTTCGTGCAAAATTTCTATTTCTTAACCCACCAGAATGGAATTGAAAGCTCAGTTTGTGGGCGTTGAATATGATTCAAATGGAGAGTCCTTTACGCCTGCAGTTTTTGTGGAGAAGTCCACTGTTTAATGACTTGGTCAGCCAAGCAAAACCAGAGCCAGTGGCTTTGGCTTGTGGTTTGCAACCACTGAAGTGAAATGGATATTTAAAAATAAAAAAATAAAAACGAGAAGCAAATCAAAGTAACAATGATTCTGCTTTCTCGGGGCTGGAAGATTTACTGAGAAAATTAATCGGGTTTGAATAATCTTCAAGAAAACTTGTTTTTTTTCAGACTTGCTCATCATAGTTTAATCATGGTAGCAGTGGGCCTTTGACTGTTTCAAGCCCAGAAAACTTTCCGGCGGCTCCTATAAAATACCCATTTATTAGTCAGAATTATAATGGTGGTGGTCTACTAAAAAAATAGTTAGTGTTCGATGAATTTGAAATGAAATCTAAAACTGAACAGAATATTATGTAGACTTTTTAATGGCACTTTTAAACTCTGTGCGTTAAAGTTTCGTGTTGTTGTGTAAGACTCATCTAACTCCGAGTATACTTTAAAGCCCGAGCCTTGCCCTCGTGATCAGAGAAAAGCTCGACTCATGAAGCAAGGTTCTGAGAAGTTTCAACCCTACCCGACATAAATGAGTTAGCAACTGAGAGGAAAGTTTTGCGGGAAAAAAAAGGTAAAAAACGGATTATAAATTGGGAAAATGTTGAAAACCATCGAATAGGGAAAGAAAGAGTCCGTGTAGACAGTTAAACTGCAATTGGATGGTCAAACCAAACTCTTGCTGAGAGTGACAGCCTCTGGCAAGGGTCCTTTCCCACTGTCTGAGAATCTTCTTTGAGACTTTCCAGAGACCATGATGTGGATATCCATTCATATTCATATTCATATTCATATTCATTTTCATTTTCATTTTTCCTAAACATATTTTTTCCTTGTTTATTTCTATTATAAAAAATTTAATTAATTTATATAAATAAATACAGTATTTTGACAAGGCACATGTGAAGAAGCAAGATTGATGACATGATGAAGATAGCTTTGCATTAATGGCAGAAGGGTAGTTACAATTAAAAGCAGAAAAAAGCAAAGAAAGAGGTGGTGGGGTGATGATGAAATAAAACCAGAAGAAAGAAAGAAAGCTACTATATATATATATAAATCCTATGCTATCTATGGCAAACTGGGTCAACCTTTCTGAGAGAGGCCTATGTTTCAGATTTGACAAACCCCTAAATATATTGTTCCTAAACAGGAGGCTCCTTTAGCTTTTTCTTTTCAGAACTTGCGTCTGCTTCTTCTTCTACTAGTTTTTCTTCTGAATCTCGAAGCTGCCAAGCCTGTTGTCAGCCAGCCTTGACTTGTAAGCAGAAGCCTTGTATTCACACCATGTGAACTCCTTGTATAGCCGCTCTTCTCCTTCTTCCATCAATGCATCCAAAGGGGCAATCTTTTCACTCATAGGTGGCCCCCCAAAGTAGATCATTGAGACCCTATGTTTCAGGCTGTCAGCCAATGCTCTGTGCTTCACACTCCTAAATCTCCCATTGGTCATCACCTGCACCCTCGCCAAAAAACCCACATCAGGATAACTAGCAACTCCTCAAACTGCGCTCCCATTTTAAACAATATACATAATAAGTATATTATCCTGTTTGTGAAGGAGTATAAGTCAAAGGCACCCTTTGGGTACTGGTACCAAGAAGGGAGATGCAAAAACAAAAGAATGTTGGTGTAAAAACAGAGAAAAGCAATGTAAAAACAAATAAATAGAGCTATAATATGACATGAAAAGACATCGTGTCAAATCAAAAGAAGTGCAGTGCACCTTAGAAAGAAGTATGAGGCACTGATATGCTAATATACCTTGGAATTGGCCCGTTTCTTATGAGCATCTAAGCCAAAAAGAGGCAAAAATAGGTAATGCTCGGTGGGGTGACACTATAGGATCCTATATATATATCTAGAGAGGGGGAGAGAAATATTAAGTTAGAATATAAACAGAATAAAGGCCATTGAAGAAAAGAAAAGAACAGAGGCAACCTAAGAAAAATCAACCCATTAACACACACACACATGTATGTATTGAAGACGATAAGATTGGTAGTGAATTTGATTTGATTTACCTGGAGGGAGTCACCAACATTGATGAAAAAGGAATGGTGATCGGGGGGGACGGAGACCCACGTCCCATCTCTCAGAGAGATTTGCAGGCCCGCTGTGTTGTTGGATCTCAGAGCCGACATTATCTGAGGGTCTGTGTGCTCTCCGAACCCAATCAGGTTTCTCCCACTCAATGCTTGAAGCTCTGGGCATGGCGGATAGTGGTTCAACCGGAAAAAGGAATCGCTTTTCTCGTCCTTCAACAGTCGACTAAACACATTCCTCGGCTCGATCTCCAGCCCCTCCGCCGCCAGTTCCAGCAGTTCGCAAACCATCTCTCTCACATTCGAGATGTAATCGTTCACGACACGCCTGCACAATCAGAGAGACTTAAATTTAACGACGTGGTGAAGGAGGAATGAAATTCAGAATAAGGGGTGGTTTTATAGGCGGGATTCTGACCTGAAATTTTCTGGGTTTTCCGGGGAAACGGAGGGGGAAATCTGGGAGATGAATTCTGGGGTGGTGGAGAAGAGGAGGTATTCGATCCAGCCGACATCGCCATTGGGGCCGATTTTCCTGTTGCCGTAGCCCAAGGGGCTGGGAGGGCCGGTCTTGTCCTTCTCCGGCTGGGGCCGGCTGAAGAACTTGAAGGCATCGGCTTCCAATCGGGAAATCAGCTCCGTGGGGACTCCATGGTTGATGAGCTTAAAGAATCCGAACTCTTTGCACGCTTCGACGATGCGTGTTTTGGCGGCGGGGTCGGTAAGGTCCACTACAGGTATTCTGGCGAACAGGGCGGGCGGCGGCTTGCATGTCTTGATGAGGGATAAATCATCGACTACTGGGCGGGACAAGACCACCATGGCTGCTAGGAAGCAGAAGGGGGGAATTGGATTTTGGTGAATTAATTGCAGTAGCAGAGGAAGATGATGGAGATGGAGATAGAGATGGAGAAGCAGAAGGTGGGAGGAGGGGGCTTAAATGGGGAAACGGAGGAAATGGGAATGCATGAGCCGGGAGGTCATAGGCGTTACTAACTATAGAGGGGGGGGCCATCTGGCTCTCCTCTGCCTCTCTGTCTTGCTTTGCTTCCCAATTTATGCCACATATGCACAAGCACGCACACTGATTGAAAATATCAATTTGACATCTAATTCTTCTTCTTAACCACAGTAAATGTTTGGATATCAAATCAAATTTTACGATCGATATTTTATACAATACAAATAATAAATATATTAAATACAATGGGTCTCCAGGTTGGCTGTGTTGCCCATTCAAAAATTAAATATATATTCTTTAATTTTGTATCTATAAATAAATACATTAAGCTATAATTTAGCGTATACATTTATTATTTTTATAAATTTAAATAAAAAAAATTTAACCAATAAACTAGTCACTGTGACATAGCATAGCAGCCCAACTCATATACATTGTGCTAGGCTAAACTTGTCCAAGGTGAAGGGCCGACTTGAAAAAATAGTCTTCCCAACTCGGCTAAACCCATATAAAAAAACATTCAAACTTATAACTTCATACTTGTTTCGAGACATTAAAAAAATATTTATATTTAATATTATTAATAAGTGAAGTGTTTTGGTTGGGATAAATTTATCTAATGTAATTTGATTTTTTTTTTCTTTTATTTTGCGACAAAAATTCCACCAAAAAAGACATTTTTCTTTGATTCGTGACTGATTTTCTCACTTCTAAACAGGGAAAGAGGAAAACCCAAAAACATTTTTCTTTTTTCCCGAATGCATAGAAAGGGAGCTTCACCAAGTTATAAATATATATATAACTTGCTATTAAATTCTTAATCACAAATTTGTTTAGATTCTTAAGTTATTAGAAAGGGGGTATTAACTATATATTAATTTGATCTGGATTTTTGCTTGATTTGTGTATGAAAAAATACACAAGAAAACGAATTTGATGTATATTGATATACATATGATTAGGGAGTAAGGTATGTATATATCCAGCTTTCTTAATTTATAACATTTGTTTAGTTAAAGTGTCACGTTCGAACCCAAATGTAACACCAAATGTGTGAGAATTTTCTTCTTTGTTGACTGATTACTAGTGCCTCTAAACTATACTTAAGTTGGAAAAATAATCAACATTTTTAATCATATTGCATGTAGTTTTTACATATAAGTTTGAGTATCAGGTATAATTTCTGTCTTATTTTCAATCACATTACTATTATAAGTATAATATTTCTTTTTCTATTGTATTTTTAAGTATTTTTCTTTTTTTTTCCTATACGGCAAGAGTGTGAATCTTATAACACATTAATGTCACATCTTACGTCACTCTCAAAGATGAGTGTCTTATAAATATATAATATCTTAAGTTTATCATATTTAATAATTGATTATTTTTAAATCGTGTGTATATGTAATGAAATGATATTAGATAATAACTTAAGTATGTCATTTCTATATTATCATTCCGAGTGATATTGTAGCTAATAGGTACTAAGATGTGTTTAAATCAAAATAAGTCATTCAATCCATAAGAATAGAATGTCGATATATAATTAATACTTCAAATAAGATATGGAAGAATAGAAATTTCAAATTCCATATTAATTGAAGAAAAAAAGTCGTACAAGGATATATAGACTTTTAATTGACCATACTTAATAACAATTATTTTCAATATATGAGTTTTCACAACATATAGTTTATATAGGATATATAGACTTTTAAATATTGACCATACTTAATAACAATTATTTTTAATATGTGAGTTTTCACAACATATAGTTTATACGAAACTCTCAATATCACTGACCTAATTGCATCTAATAATTTATAGACATCAATGCTTTGTTAATTCATGAGAGAAGTTCAAAGCTAAAATGCAATTTTCCAAATCTAAATTGGGGAATGAAATTAAGAATTATGTCAATCCATTTGAACCGGTTAAAGGGGCCGGTGTATGAAAGGCAGGTACAGAGTTTTTGTCACACCCACCCAGACCCAAAAATATTTAAATTAACCCATTAAAAAAAAAAGACACTGCAGTTGAAGGTTCAATGTGCATGTTTTGCACAGCGCATGGTACCATTTGTATGATAAAATAAAAGTTTGTAATGAATGTAAAACATATATGTTCAAATTAAGGTTATTACGTACGTTAGTGGTCTCAGTACAATACCTAACTCAAAAACCCTTTACAGTTTGTCTTGCGGAATTAGATCTTCCATCACCGGGTGAATTCCTGTTTCAAAATACCTTCCACAATACGATGCCCTGATGGTGGATGACAACAAAAAGTGTCGATTACCACTGTTTGAGTGTTGAACTAGCACAGTAGTGGTGGTGGGAAGGGCCGCCGTTTTGAAGCGACAAGAAGGAGAGCCTCTTTACCTGACGCATGATAATAATTATAATGATATACATAAACTAAACGAAACTGTTGCAGCTTTTACATCATTGACCTTTAAAAGAAGCACGAATGGAGAAAGAATTATATATATGCTGCTGCATGATGCGCAGCTATATATATAGTGCATGTAGAGGTACAACAAAATCGTTGCAAGATTTGCAGAATCAGATCCAACCTTAACTTGTTAACGTAGTACGTACGTTATACATCGCCATCAAATGCCTTCTTAAATCCACATTTTGAGGTTAAGCCTAGACATGGCCACGGTTCATGAACCGCCGGTTCCGGTTCAAGAAATCTTTGAACCTGAACCGAACCGTCTAAGAGCGGTTTGGGACGGTTCGGTTCCGGTTCCGATTCGTGCCGGTTCGGTCAACGGTTTGGACCGGTTCGGTCAACGGTTTGAGCCGGTTCGGTCAACGGTTCCGGTTCCGGTTCAAACTGAATTTTTTTAATTTTTTTTAAATATTGTTGTATTCAATTTTGGTCCTTGTTCCGTTGTTCGGTTCGGTTTGGTTTCGATTTTTAATTGTTAAATGTAATTGTAAATATAGATATTCTCAACCATATTTTTAATAAAAAACACTACTAAAAATTGAAGAAATATAAGTAATAATTTCATTAAAAATAATTAAAACAACTAAACAAGTATGTAATACAAGTAATTAATTTTTATAAATGTGAAAAATAAAAAATAAAAAATAGAAATGAAAAATAATTACAACAAACCGGCGGTTCGGAACTGGCGGTTCGGAACCGGTTCTGAACCGGCGGTTCGGAACTGGCGGTTCCGGTTCGCGAAACCTCGAACCGGAACCGAACCGAATTTCGCCGGTTCGGTCCGGTTCCGGTTCCGGTTCAGCCGGTTCCGGGTCCAGTTCCGGCCGGTCCGGTTCCGATTCGAACCGCCGGTTCGATTCAATTTTGGCCATGTCTAGTTAAGCCATTGACAATTTGCAAGTCCATCCCAATTTTCTCTTCCTCACATGTTTTAATTAATTATCTTTCTTCTTAGATGGGCCGGGACGATATATGTTCTTTGCACATTTCCTCTCAATTCCCCCACCATCTTAATTACTATAATAATAATATAATAATAAAATCGTCGACCAACGTTATTAAACACTCTACGTCTCCTTCATATCCAAGTCATAATCCACAATTAATTAAGAAACCTAAAAGTATTTTCTTCCTTGATTATTATTTAATTAATTTAAGTACCATTAAATTATCTTAATTCCTGCACTAATTTTTAATTAAAATACTCATGACGCCGTTGTCACTTCAACTTTATTCAAGAAAATTAAAAAGTCCTCTTTTTTTATAAGGCATATATATGTTTAGGCGTTCCATCAACAATTGTTTCAATATCCAAGTAAATAAAGGCGGCAAGACGTGTCAGGATGGATGGGTAATTAATCAAATTAATTAAGTTTGAGTTCTTTTTTTATTTCTAACTTATATAGTTCAGTTTTAAATTTGTTTTTTTAACTCAAATATGAAGTTGAATTTGAATTAGATTGTCAAGTCTGAATGTATATACAATGAGAACCAACCGATCCACAAACAACCCTTAAACTAACGACCTCATGCATGTACAGTATGAGACATTACCGGTCCAATTTATATTGTCTATGCCATAGTATCCTTACTGTTGCACAATTGCATGCCAATTATGCCCATCAAAGATTGACAGTGAGAGGCAGTGGAGAAGGAATGTGATTCTTTCTGCCCAAAAGTAGGGTTCTCAAAAGAAGAAGAAGAAGAAGAAGAAGAAGCAGCAGCAATTAACATCAGCTTTTCCATTCATATATATAGACGAATGTAGATTCTATATATATACATATAGCATCACTGTGTTAATATAGCTGGGCACTCCACTGCCTAGTGCAGATGGAGGCTACAATATTTGGTGCTGAATTTCCTTTCCATTGCAAACAAGTATAAGACATCTCAGTAGTGTTTTGTTTGTAACCCAGTTTTGACAGTCTCTGCACATTCCTCAACTCTCTCTCTTTTTCAATAACCAAAGAAATTATAATATTCTCTTCAAATACTTTATCAATATATAAATTAAGAAAGTCATTAAATATTTTGATAGGCATGTAGCTTTCTCTCTAATCTTATATAAACACCCAAGTAAGATATATATATATATATAATTTTATGAAAATAAGGTTGATGATCTTAGGTAGCTTCTATAGCCTGGAGAAATTGACATCCAAATTTGATTCCAACTTTTGCATGCATTGACTTGTAGCTATCTAGGCTTAGAAAAGCTGGAATTAGAATATATAATAATAGCAGTACTTGAGATGAGAAACTCTTCTTTCAATGGGGATGTTGTTATCAGCCCTGGAAACCCTCAATAATGGAAAAAAAAGTGGCCTTCCATAATTCAAAGTGGATTGAGATAGCTAGATGGCTCCCTCTACGTGCTGTGTCCTAAAGTCTAAAGACCATATCCCAATCTCCCTATTCAGAATCTTCCCGTCAAAAGACAGCCCCAAACGAAACTGCAAGAATATTGGACAATTTCCCCTAATTAGTATTCTTTTTTTGAGGCTCGCCCACCATAAATGCTGTGCTAAATTCACGTGCGAAATGTCCTGTACTGAACCTCATAGCAGTCTACCATTAAAATTAATTTTTAATATTAAAAAATTGATTAAAATTATTTTTTAATAATAATTCAGCAAAAAAAAATTACAGCACACTTCAAATTTTATGATATGCAGCTCTACACTTCAAAAAGAAAAAAAAAAAAATTCAACCTCCCTCTACATAGATTTTTGGATTTGCCCTTACATAAATGTTAGTATTTTCTGTATAAAAATTCTGTAAAAATACCGACGCTCGCTCCGGCGTTCTTGCGACAGGTCCGAAAAGGTAGAATTAAATTTCGCTGCAACTTGTTATGCATCCATCCAACATGAAATTATGTTTGTGTAGGGGCCACTGCGACTGCAGTATACTCAGAAGGTGGGAATTAATTTATTCACTGGACAATCAAGTTGCTATAACTGGAGAGGAGATACGCACAGGCACTGACTTAACATTTCAGCTCAAGGTGCATTGTACTCAATAAATATGTTCTTCTTTCCCTGTTAATTTTGAATTTGAAGCACATATTTATGTTTATATATATATTACATCCATTAGATGAGAATTCTGTGTTGAGATTTTCATTTTATTTTTCTAGAAATCCAAAAATACTTTAATTTTGATTTGTCCCCAAAATTCCCAACTTTTGGGGAGTGCCAGAGGATTTAAAGACACGTGCCAGCACACAAGAGCTGCAGCCATGAACTGGGCTGGTGACACGTGGAGGAAGGCGAGGCTTCAATGACGTGGCCGGCTGTCATACGTTGGTTTCGCTGTCGGCCAAAGTCAGAAGCCACCGGGATTCAATGACAATCAACGGCGAGGAACGAACGAACGAACCGCTTTGTTGAAAGAGATGGAAGCATAAACGAAGATAAAGATTACATTCCACTGGGTGTCACCACAGGGGAAAGCGTGTGGTCCGCCTCGTACATGGGAGCCACGTGGGGACACGGCAGAGGAACAAATGGATGGCGTAAGAAAGGACGGAGCTCGGATCGCCGGTGCACGCGTTCTGTTCTGTAGTAAAAAAAAAAAGGCCGGAGAAGTGAAAATCAAATCATATGTACAACTGCTCCAAGCATGCATGCTGTCGCCATCGAGCTGTCATTCTGTAAATGGTACACAGAGTGCGATTGGATGGAGGCTGAGGTGGCGGTGGCCCCACGCCACCGATCCCTCACGACTCACGAGTTTGCTTAATTGCTTCCGTCCCGTACCGTTATCACTTATCATCGCCGTCGATCTTCTCTTCTCTTCTCTTCTTCATCTCAGACTTGAAGGACAATGAAGTAAATTGATCAAACGTGGAGATGACTGATACGGTGCCGTTTTGGACAATTGATGTCCGTCGCAGGCATGAGCGCCACGCGTACCGCCACGAGATAATGCGCCATGCACGTCGGGGCCAAAATTGACAGTTTATCCTTTCCAATGTAATAAATTAGAGGATAGCTCGAGGAATTTATTTATATATATATATATGTAAAAAATAAAAAATATTAAATAAATAATTTATTTTTAACTTTAACATAAATATTTAAATAGAATAAGAATTGATGTAATGATAAATTATTTAAGAAATCAATTATAGTTTAATATAGTTAATTTTTATTTTTTAACAAGCTACATAAAAAATATTTTTAAAAAAAACTTTCTTGACAATATTTTGTAACATCAAAACTTAACATTTACTTACATAATAAAATAGTAAGAATAGATAAAAAAAAAGTTTATATATATATTTTTTAGTTTTATTATATTTATGGATATCGATAATTTATATAATATGAAAAATATGAGATATTATGTAAGGATTTGATGTACCCGAAAAGATGAAGGCAGATAATAGCGGCGACAAGGAAGCAAAAAAAAGACCCCCTTGGCTAGACCGAGGGGGGTCATGACAAGTGACCGAGCCAAAGTGGCCAAAGCCACCCGGCATGGTCGAGTGGCCTCGGCCACCCGGCATGGTCGAGTGGCCTCGGCCACTCGGTCATGGTCGAGTGGCCTAAGCCACTCGACGCAAGAGAGTGGCCTGGCCACTCGATCTGACCGAGTGGCCAAGGCCACCCGACCACTCTGCAGCCTCCGAGAGGGACCCCCACCCGAGTGGGGGGTCATCCGACATCGCCCGAGACCCTTCGTGGTCCAGCCCATGGGCCCCGAGAATTCCGAAACGGGCCCCGAGATTTCCGCCGAAAATATCGCGAGAACTCCCACTCTCCTCCACTATAAATACAAGACTCGATTTCCGACTTGAGGTACGCTATTTTGAGCAATTGAAGTACATTTTCGCATTTTCTCTCGAGATCTAACTTAAGCATCGGAGGGTTTGCGCGGGGACCCCCACCCGCGCCCTAACGGTGCTCTCGTTTTGTAGGCCACTCGGTCACAAGGCCACTCGGTCACCTCAGCCACTCGGTCACAAGGCCACTCGGTCACCTCAACCACTCGGTCACAAGGCCACTCGGTCACCTCAGCCACTCGGTCACCTCAGCCACTCGGTCACAAGGCCACTCGGTCACCTCAGCCACTCGGTCACCTTCGGGCCACCTGATCGCTCCGAGGCCTCTCGTCACCTTCGGGCCACCTGATCGCTCCGAGGCCTCTCGTCACCTTGAGGCCACCCGATCGCTCCGAGACCTCTCGTCACCTTGAGGTCTCCCGTCACTCCGTGGCTTTCCGTCGCTCCGAGACCTCTCGTCACCTTCAGGTCACCCGATCATTTTGAGGCCATCAGATCATCAGCCCACAAGATCATCAACCTGTCAGACCACCAGCTTCGTCGGCTTATCAGACCAGAGACTCCATCAAGATCCAACTCCACGCCCAGATTTTTCATCAGCGAGGGCACGACTCCCGAGACTCTTGCGTTCATCCTCAATTAAAATAGATTGTTGTATTTTGGCAACAACAATTGGCGCCGTCTGTGGGAAACGCAAGACAAAAAGTCAACTCAAGAATGGCAAACACCCGTGGACACCGACGAACTCTCTCTCAAGGCGTAGAAACGCGCTTACCACCACGAAACACTCAGCAACAGGGAGCACCTCCTCCCCCACATAATGCTCAACCTGAAAGAGACGATCGCTCCATCCCGCAGGTGGGGAACCAAACAGTCCCATCACCACCACTTATCAGCTCAAGGCTACCTCCTACTGATCAAGCTGAGGCTTCACAACAGCCACCACATACGGTGCCGTGGGAAGAATACGAAGCACTGAGGCAACAACACGTTGAAGGTATGCAAGCACTTCGAGACATGGCTGGAATCCTCCAAGGCATGATGCCTGTTGGGACGTTACCTGATACTCTGAAAAAGTTTATGCCATTCCCCGAACCTCAACCCGAGGCAGAGGCCGATTCCTACCAAGAAGCTACTCCTGATTCTCATTCCCGATCTACGCCTAGACAAGAGGGTAGGCCTAGGTCACCACCTCCAAGGAAGAACCCTCGTTCCGTACCACGAAGAAATGAAAACCCCAAAATGGAAAACAGGACCAGAAGTCCCCAAAGACGAAGGTATCATGAAACAGTGGGCAGTACCCCAACAAGGTATGACAATCAAACAACAGCTACTATGAAGGATGATATGAAATGAGTAGTAGAAGAAGTGCTTGAGCGGAAGAAGTTGATCCCTGCAACAGAAGAATACCAACGAAGAAAAAGTCCTTTTACGACAGATATATTGGAAAGACCACTTCCTCGAAAATTCAAAATGCCACAAATCACCCTCTACTCCGGAAAAGATGATCCATATGATCATGTTCAGAATTATGAGTCATTAATGATGTTGCATGGGTGGGATGACGACATAATGTGTCGAGCATTTTCCCTAACACTGACAGGACATGCTCGAACGTGGTTTAACAGCCTTCCAGAATCCTCTATTTCCTCATTTGGGCATCTTAGCACAGAGTTCACTAAAGCTTTTGTGATTAACAGTCGAAGGAAAAAGGATGCCACCTATTTGCTCAGTATACGACAAGGGAATAAGGAATCCTTACGACAATTCGTGGATAGATTCCAGAATGCCACCCTTGAAATCCCCGACTTGCCAGCCCAAGTGGCAGTATCTGCTATGCTTCAAGGGACGCGCCTCACTTCTCTACAGGAGTCACTTTCTTTAGATCCACCAACGTCCCTAGCCGATCTATTTGTCAGAGCAAACAGATATATCCTCCACACTGAAATTATGAGGAACGTGGCCGGCAATGAGGACAAAGAGAAGAAGAGAAATGAGCGAGAATGGGAAGAAGAGGCTATCCGACGACAAGAAAGAGTTAGGCGTCCAGATGCACCTAAACCTCTCTTTAATCATTATACTCGGCTTCTACAGCCCCGATCAACTATATTAGCTGCAGTGGAAGGGGAAGGACTCCTTAAACTACCCCGCAGAGTTGACCGACCTATGGGGAAAAATCAAGGAGAGTACTGCAGATATCACCGAACCCGGGGGCATTCCACGGATCATTGCCGAGAACTGAAAAACCAGATTGAGATACTCATCCGTGAAGGACACCTACAAAGGTACGTGAGAAAGGAAGAAGAAGAAGAAGAAAACAGGGAACCCCGACAAAGGGAAGACAGGCGTGATGGGCATGAAAGACCAAACCTAAGGCAGCAAGAAAGAGGAAGAGATCATCGACAGGACACTCGTGTAGACAATGAGCCGACGCACCAGGCCATTCACGTTATTTCCGGAGGGGAAACCCTAGGAGGAGACATATCAGCCTCCCGAAAGGCATATGCGCGACAAGCCTACCAAGTTAACTCAGTAATGGAGGTAAGAGACGATGAAGAGCCCATCACCTTTGCTCCAAATGATCGAGGTGATATCATACTCCCACATGACGATCCCATGGTTATCTCAGCAATCGTAGCCAAGCACCCCATCAGCAGAATTTTAGTGGATAGTGGAAGTTCTGTCAATCTGATTTATTGGAACTGCTTTGAACAAATGCATTTATCCCATGATCGATTGAAGAAAGTATCCTCACCTCTATATAGCTTTACCGGAGAAGCAGTGCCCGTTGCGGGATCTATTCAACTACCTGTCACACTAGGTGAAGACCCCCAATTTGTAACTCGACAAGCAAATTTTATGGTGGTTAAAACTTCCTCGGCGGCATACAATATGATCTTGGGACGCCCATTACTCAACGATTTAAGGGCCGTGGTATCCTCTTGCTACCTATTGATGAAATTTCCTACACCCGCTGGGGTCGGACACGTTAGAGGAGATCAAAAGAAGGCACAAACTTGCTATGTGTCATCTACAAAAGGGAAAAGAGCTGAAGAAACCCTATCCATAGCCGAGAAAGCTATACATAAATCATTGGAGGAAGGAGCTGCACGAAAACCTCAACCTGTTGAAGAATTGGAAGTAATACACCTGAGTGAATCAGATTCTGAGAAAGTGGCATATGTGGGATCTCAACTTCCGGAACGTGTAAAAGAAGAAATCACTATATGCCTGCGAGAAAATTCAGACGTATTCGCTTGGAAATCGAAAGATATGCCAGGAATTAGTCTCGAAGTAATATGCCATCACTTGAATGTGGATCCTCACTTCAAACCAGTCCGACAAAAGAAGCGAAACATTGCCCCTGATAGGCTACATGCGCTAGAGGAGGAGGTTGACAAACTACTAAAGGCAGGTTTCATTCGAGAAGTATTATATCCAAAATGGTTGGCCAATGTTGTGATGGTCCCGAAACCTAATGGAAAATGGCGTGTTTGTGTGGATTTCACCAATCTTAATAAGGCATGCCCCAAAGACTCCTACCCGCTACCACGGATTGACCACCTCGTAGACGAAACATCTGGATACCAGTTTTTAAGCTTTTTGGATGCATTTTCAGGATACCATCAAATAAGAATGTACCCTTCAGATCAGGAAAAGACGTCCTTCATCACTGAAAAAGGGACATACTGCTACCAAGTCATGCCTTTTGGACTTAAGAACGCCGGAGCCACTTATCAGCGCATGGTGAATAAGGTCTTTAAAAAACTGCTGGGCGACACGATGGAAGCATATGTGGATGACATGATAGTAAAAAGTCGAGAGAATGAATCCCATGTAGAAAAGCTAACACGGGTGCTTGGGGTCTTCAGGCAATACAACATGCGGTTGAATCCCGCGAAGTGTGCATTTGGAGTACAGTCAGGAAAATTCTTGGGATACATGATCACACAAAGAGGAATCGAGGCTAACCCTGAAAAAATTCAAGCAATATTGGATATGGAACCACCCACGTCAACTAAAGAAGTTCAACGATTGACAGGACGAATGGCAGCCCTGGGACGTTTTCTCTCTAAGTCAGCCGAAAAAGAGCTGCCCTTCTTACGAACATTAAGAGCAGGTAAAAAGTTTGAGTGGACCAAACAGTGTCAGAAATCATTTGAAGCATTAAAAGAATATTTGAAAGGAGTTCCCTTGTTAACACGACCAGAGACAGGAGAAACGTTATACTTGTACTTAGGGGTCAGTGATGAAGCCATCAGTGCGGTATTGATCAGGAAAGAGGGACAGGTGGATCGACCAATATATTACGTCAGCAAGGTATTACAAGGTCCCGAGACACGTTATCCCGTGGCGGAGAAAATGGCATTGGCCCTACTAAATGCATCCAGGAAGTTAAGGCCATACTTCCAGGCCCATTCGATTATCGTACTTACAGATCAACCTCTGCGAAGTATTTTGCAAAAACCCGAATGTTCGGGTCGCCTCACCAAATGGTCCATTGAGTTAAGCGAATATGATATCCAATATCAACCTCGACAAGCTATAAAAGGACAGGCACTGGCTGACTTTATTGTAGAATGCACTCACTCCAGTAAAGCAGGAGAAAACAAGCAAGGAGTCTGGTTGTTGTTTGTTGATGGAGCATCTGGTTCACACGGAAGCGGAGCGGGAATAGTATTAGTATCCCCTGAAGGAGAAACGCTGGAATATTCTCTGCGATTTGCTTTTTCAAGCACCAACAATGTGGCTGAATATGAGGCCTTAATCGCCGGAATGAAGATAGCAAAGAAATTGGAGGTAACACGATTAATTGCCCATAGTGATTCTCAATTAATTGTGCAGCAATTTCAGGGACAATTCGAAACCAGAGAACAAGTAATGGCTCAGTACTTGCGTAAAGTCAAAGACCTGGCCCAAACATTCCAGAGCTTCGAATTAACACAAATAAATAGATCTCTTAATGGGCACGCGGATGCCTTATCTAAATTAGCCTCCACCAGAGAAATAACAGGAAGAGCAGTATTTGTGGAAATGCTACACCATCCGAGCATTGAAGAAAAAGAAGTATTGTGCATTGAGGCGAGGACAGACTGGAGATCGCCCTTCTACCATTACCTCACTACCAACGAATTACCAGACGACTCACAAGAAACGAGAAAGCTTAAGATGCGGGCTTCAAGATTCACTATCATAGATGGGATATTATATAAGCGAGCTTACACTACACCTCTTCTCAAGTGCTTAGGCCCTCAAGAGGCCGAATATATCCTAGCAGAAGCTCACAGCGGAATATGTGGAGAACATCTGGGAGCAAGAGCCCTGGCGACTAAAATATTAAGAGCTGGTTTCTTCTGGCCCACACTAAGGTCAGACGCGCTAAAGAAAGTCAAGTCATGTGACAAATGCCAGCGACATGCTCCAGTCCAATCTGCTCCAATATCCCAGCTACAGCCTGCATTCCAACCTATACCCTTCGCTCAGTGGGGTTTGGACATTCTAGGACCTTTCCCTCAAGCACCCGGGCAAAGAAAATTTTTAATAGTAGCTACTGACTACTTCACCAAATGGATTGAAGCTGAGCCGTTGGCCACCATTACAGCACGAAAAATAGAAGCGATGGTGTGGAAAGACATTGTTTGTCGATTTGGAATACCCAGAATCATCGTCACAGATCATGGGAAACAATTCGATTGTGACTCCTTTAAAAAATTTTGCGACAGTCTAGGGATTCAACTAAGGTTCGCCTCGGTGGCGTACCCCCAAGCCAATGGACTAGCTGAGGTCAGTAACCGAACCATATTACATGGCTTAAAAACTCGACTTGAAGGAGCCAGAGGCACATGGGCAGATGAGCTACCCACCATTTTATGGGCTTATCGAACGACTAGTAGAGTAGCTACTGGAGAAACTCCATTCAACCTTGTATATGGGACAGAAGCCTTGATCCCCATAGAAATTTCAGCAAATTCTCCAAGGTTAACGGCATATGAAGAAGAAGATGGAGCGAGGAATTCTGAAGCATTGCGAGAAAATTTGGACCTGATCGAAGAGCAGAGAGAAAGCGCTGCCATGAAGATAGCCGCATATCAGAGAAGAATAGCCAGTTATTTCAACTCTCGGGTTAAGAATAGACCCATGAAAGAAGGAGATTTAGTACTCCGGAGGTCTGTCGTAACCAACGCGCTAAGTGTAACGCCCCGCTTTTCTGAGCGTTAAATAACTTAGGAATTTCGGGAATATATTTTTTTTTTTTTTATAAACCATCTCCCGACAATCCCGTTTTACCTTCTCAACTCACTAAATAAGAATCAATAAGCTAAGACCGGTAATCATCATAAATGCGGAAGCTTAAAATCGAAACCTGATATGGTACATAATCAATTTCACTTTATAACCGTATAAGAATTCATACCATACATTAACATCATATCCTCAATATTGAAATACATAAATACATGGAGATTCCATAATGTTCTAACAAGACTAATCATCAATAAAGCATCAGCCAAAACATATCCGAGTCAGCTTACTGAATCCATCAGCTATACCATCACGTGCCGTCTCATCTCAACCTGATCCTTGCCTGAGCTGCAAGTCTAAACTGGAACGTTGAATGTTCCAGGGGCATAACCCATTAGAAGATGAATCTTCTAGTAAGGGTTTAAAAACATGATACATGAATACATGATGCAATAACATAAACAATCATGTGCCCTAGTGTAACTTCCCTGGCCTACCAGCCTGGCACGGAACCCTAGGCAGAATCCCGAACCTCTGCAGGATAATCCTAACGTTGTTCCATCATTGCCCTTGGGAATTACGGCTACACTCTTAGGGCGACATCCCCATCCCATGCATGAGTATCAATATGCCAATAATATCGTACTATGCAAGAATAACTTATTTCCATGCAATATGAAATGATCATAACTTCAATAAATATCATGCATAATGAAGCAAACGTTTCATATATAGGTTCTCGGGATAAAACCACTTACCTTTAGACGTAAACTCAAATTTTCTCGAAAAATGCGTATAACCTCGTTTTGCGTGCCAACCTTGAAAATAACATAAACCATCAAGATCGATGGACAAATCACTTCCTGGCCAATCATTTCCAAGTAAAATCAATAATCTAATTTTTTCATACTTTTTCCTTATTTTCTCTATTTTTTCTCTATTTTTCATAGTCATAATTTCTTCCAAAATTCAAAATAAATACCTAATCAGGTAATTTATTTAATTTTTCTTCATGAAAATTCCTAAAATAACATTTCTAATCTCTATGAGTTTTCTGAGAATTTTCCAAAATCTCTTCCTATTTTTCTCTAATTAAGTTTCCTTTCAAAAATTCAAAATAATTATTTCATCATAACATTTCTCAAATAAAATTTTATAAAACTGAACTATTCCTTTTTCTTGTATTTCTGGATATTTTTCCAGAATTTTCTCTCTTTTATTTCTATTTTTACTCTATTTTTCTTTATTTCAGCATTTAAATAATATTAAAAATTATCTCCGGTCATCTTCTCCGGCGCCGGCACACCGGAAAATTAAACTGACTATACCAGAAGATAGCTTACCTTGAGTTGATCATTCTGTCCAAATTTGAGCTTGAAAGAACACTTGGAAGACCTCCCTCCGAGCAAAATTCAGTTCGGTTCCGACGAGATCCGATTTTTTCGGCGAAGCTCCGATCAGCCCTCAAATGAACTCCAAAATTTCTCAAACTTTCCAGAAATGATCCTCAGCTCATGGGCAACAAAAGCCCTATGGTTTGGTGCCTCAATTTGTTCAAAAGTGAGGTCGATTTGAAACTCAAATCTTGCAAAACTCTAAGCCACCATATCCTCTATTTATAGGCGATTTTGGCCCCATAAATGACGGATCTCGCTTCAATCAAGGCCTCTGATGTCCCCTATTGCCCTTAACAAGTCCAAAATCCACCGAAAGAGCTCCATTTTCGCGATCTAAATAGCCAAACTTTCGGCCACTTTTTCTTCAATTTCTAGCAATTCCATTGCTTGTTGTCGGTCAAGCCCTTTACAAAAGATGCTCCTTGAGCAACCCTCGTGCCATCCCTGTGGCCAATTTCGGTGATTTGATGGGTTGGTCGGCCATGGTTGCTTGGAGATTTTCTTAAAATTGCACTTTGGCCCCTCAAACTTTGGTTTTCTCACTTTGGCCCATTTCACCAAGCTCTTTAACTTTTGATAATTTCTCTCAAGACCCTAAAGTCCTAAAACATCAATTTGACCCCTGAGGATTCTGAAAAAATATCGTTTCGGCCTCTCTTGAGTAATTTCAAAAAACTGCATTTAGGCCCGAATCTCCGTTTTGGCCCTAAACCTCTTCGTTTCTTCCTGAAACCACTGAAGGGTTGTTCCTTATGAAAAATTGAAGCCCCCTCAAGCTTCTGTTGACTTCTTGGAAGTCATCTTTAACGATTCGGTATTGCAGCCTAATTGGTAACTGTATTTTAGCTGTACCGAAAACTGTTCCCGATCCAATTTCTTTCGATGCTATAAATCATATCTTGGGGTGCTCGTTAATGCTACATCATTTTCCTTTGTCATTTCAGCTCCAGGGTACTCCCGGCAGTCGATTTAGTCAATTTTTCAGACTATTCAGATACCAATTTTCTCTAAAACCCCATTTCTCTAATAAATTACTTATTTTTAATTAAACCAAATTTCTCGGGTATTACATTCACCCCTCCTTAAAATAAATTTCGTCCTCGAAATTTTCATCAGACCGTTAAGGTAACTGAGACATCACATAGCTCATTACCTAAATATCTCAAATAAAACATCTATTTGATCCTTGATAAGACACCTCGATTTGCGTTCCTTACACGTCTAATGCTTATAAGCATACCATGTCATTCACATAATTTCCTGTTGTGGCTCCTTTCAGACGACCACACATTTTTCAATCATTTTAGGCACGCACATTTTATCCCAAAACTTTTGAGATTGCATTCTCGTATTTCAAAAATCATAAACCTTGGTTAACCACAATCATTAATTATAGACAATAACACTTATTAATCACACATGCTTTTCGTATCTCGTTTACCAAATCCAGCTAAACAACCAGGCTAGCCATAAAGATAGAAGATCCCTTCGGCACTACCATCATAGTTGGCAGGCCAACAAGCCTCCAACTTCATTTGCCAGTCACGGCTATCCACCAGGTCCTGCGTCGGCACCTAATGGCCACACCCTGGGTGATACGAAGTAATGCAGTCGTAGTCCTTAAGGAACTCCATCCACTGTCGCTACCTTTCATTTAGCTCTTTTTGTGAGAACCCGTACCTCAGGCTCCTCATGGTTTGTGAGCACATCAATTGTCCTATCATTTTGGTAGTGTTTTCATAACCTTAAGAGTACATGTCCTAGCTGTCAACTCTAAGTCATACATCGGGTAGTTCTCTTGGTGCCTTGGCGTGATCCACACGCCATCATTCGATCATGTTGCACTTGCAATTCGATCATTTGAGCTATCATAAACCCTTACTGCACCTGGCAGATTTTTTTTTTTTAGACCTTTCTCATGAGTCCTATTGTAGACATAATTATTCCAGAGTGTTCTATCACTGCCTTTTTGACAACAGCTTGCCGAAATTTCTTATTTCAAAACATCATAGCATTCTATTTCGAAACATGATTCCCAAAATTTTCATTTTGAATCCCACGTCGTTCCATGATTCTAAACATAGGGTCGGGATTATAAATACCCGAAAAGTCTTGAATTCAACTTCCGTGCGTCCGGATCATTTTTTTCTTTTTACTAGAATCTCTGGAATAATAAAACACGTTTTTCCCATAAAGAAATTTATTTTTCTTCTCTTTTTTTTTTCATTTCTTTTCTTTTCTTTCCCTTTTTCATTTTTTTTTTCCCTTCATTTCTTCATTTCTTCTTTCTTCTTCTTCTCCTTCTTCTTCTTCTTCTTCTTCTTCTTCCTCCTCCTCCTCTGTCGACCTTGCGTGCGAACAGCCACCGATCGCCGCCGCCTTCCAGCATCGCCACCACTTCCGGCACCGGCCGTTGCCCCCTCTGCAATCGCCTCCGGCGCCTTCTCCGTCATCGGTCGCAAGCCTCGGCGTGGCTTCCCCGCGCCCCAGCCATCGATCGCAGCTCCTCCCAACCGTCATCGCCGGCCCAATCGGCCAAATCCAGTACGCCGCCGCTGCTGCCAGCCCTCTCACGCAGCCACCAGCCATCGCCCGGCCTCCCTCGGCCGCCTCGGCGCCATCGCCGTCCTTGCTGCTATCGTTGCTGCCAGATCCGGGTCAATCCGACCCGACTTGGCCCGGCCCGACCCGACCTGTCTCAATCTACTTCAGGTTTGACCCATCCCTGATTCGACCTATTAGATCTTACCCATATCTGATTTGACACATTTAGATCTGAGTCATATCTAATATATCCATCCAATTAGGTCTGACCCATATCTAATTTGCTTAGATTCAGCTAGATCCAGATCTATCATGCCACCTTTCGACCCTTTCCTATGTGGTGCGTGCAGAATTTTAAGGAGACGGTGCACCCCACTGTGCATCTTTGCTCCTTATTTCTGTCATGTGGAAGGAACCATTAATTTTGCTGCCATCCACCACATTTTTGGTGCCAGAAATACTTTCAACCTCTTGTCCCAGCTTCCGGTAAGTGACCGGCTTGGAGCTGTTATGACACTCTTATTTGAAGCTCAAGCCCGGATTCAAGACCCTGTCTATGGTTGTGTATCCCACATTCTTGCCCTTCAGCAGCAGGTTAGTGAGATGCAAGCTTTTCGAGCTTATTTGCAGGATTTACTATTCGCATATTTTGCCTCACATCCCCAACCTGCTCCCCAACCTGTTCAATACCCAAATTGGAATTCTGATCTTCCCATCATCCCCGAGGACGTCCCTCCTCCCAGTTTCTCAGAGGCTACTCTTCCACCTTACCCTGGTGAAGCCAGCAGTAGCCAGATGCCACCCCCAGATGACATCGATGAGTTGGGACTTGTCGTGTTTGGCAACTGTCGTCGTTACTGAGCATTAGCATCATCATCAGTTTCATGGTTTCTTTTTCCTTTGAGTAATTGTACGGCCTGATTTCCTGTAATCGTTTGAACTATGGAATGAATATTATGCTTTGGTACTTTAACGTTTCATTCTCTTGTCTTAGCCTCGATTGCATTTTGATCATAAAATACCTCAGGCTCTTGCAGCTATTTAATAATTCATCAATTTGAGATAAAATATCAACTCTTAATTATCACCTGATAATTTACGTCCTTAATCAAGTCACACTTAATCAAGCATCCAATAACCTCAAGCTATCATTGGCAATTTCATCATTAAGAAATAATTCAATTAAATCTTCTGAGAATATATCTTGCTATTTCTCAATTCTTCTTACATCTTTTTATTAACCGCAAGTGCCCGTACCATATCTCGACAGGCTCTTTATTTCCATAACTTGCTGATATCACTCAGCAATACATCTCCCGATTTGCCCATCAAGGCTATCTAGACTAACTATCTAGCCATACGAGAGTTCCAATCTCAAAAATTGAAAATTCTCGGATCCTCAATCAATTTGGGTCTGCAGTTCTCCTATTGCAACCTATCATCCTGGCACATCTGTCATCATCTTGATTCTCTTAATCACGTCCAAGATTTACACAATCTTCAAGACGACAATCCATAGCCATGCTACCAGCTAGAGCAGGTAGGTACTTACATTACTCATGGTACTCCCATCCTTGCTGGATGGGAGGTAAAATCGATCAAGCCCGGCAACGAGGTAAAATCGATCAAGCCCGTTGCCCCGCCTACGGCCCGGCAACGAGGTCAAACGCGATCGAGCCCGTTGTCCCGCCTATGGCCCGGCAACGAGGTAAAATCGATCAAGCCCGTTGCCCCGCCTACGGCCCGGCAACGAGGTCAAACGCGATCGAGCCCGTTGTCCCGCCTATGGCCCGGCAACGAGGTAAAATCGATCAAGCTCGTTGCCCCGCCTACGGCCCGGCAACGAGGTAAAACGCGATCGAGCCCGTTGTCCCGCCTATGGCCCGGCAACGAGGTAAAATCGATCAAGCCCGTTGCCCCGCCTACGGCCCGGCAACGAGGTCAAACGCGATCGAGCCCGTTGTCCCGCCTATGGCCCGGCAACGAGGTAAAATCGATCAAGTCCGTTGCCCCGCCTATGGCCCGGCAATGAAGTAAAATTCAATCAAGCCCGTTGCCCTCCTTACAGCCCTGTAACGAGGAGAAATACGCTCAAGATCAACATATTGTGCATAATTCAAAAACGAACAAGAGGTCTTGGCCTCATATCAGCAACGAAAGCCAGGGGTAGCAAAGAAAGAGTAAATCAAACAATAAAAGAACAAGACGCGCCGGATAGGACCAAGAAGAAAATATTTCATTGATAAAGCATAGTTCCCTTACAAAAAAAAAAAAAAAAAAAAGAAGCACCAGCAACAGCGAAAAACAAATTACAATGGGGACCTACTCGCGGGAGCGAGATCTACGAGACGAACGCCGAGTAGATCCAAAGGACATGACAGGAACCTCAGGAGGCCCTGTGGGAAGTTCCCCTTCCTCAGCCTCGGCCGCATGAGGAAAGTCTTCAGCAACTGCCCCAGAAGCTTCTTCAATGACTCCAGGATCGGCCGTCGCGCTTCCTTCCCCGCTCTTAAAAGAAAAATGATCCCAGGGGCCCGTCAGATTATCCAAGTCGTCCACCAGGTGAGAGTCCAAGTAAGAAGGAGGACTCATGGTTTCATTTGGCTCATAGTGACGCCAATCCACTTCATGAGACTCTTCAACTTCGGGAGTAAGGAAAAGCTCCGGAAAACTCTCTCCTGGACGCTGAGACTCCAGGTGGGTGCGAGCAAGGTAAAACCCATACTTCAGGAAACCGGAAGCATATTTTCCCTTCCTGTCCTGACAATCTTTCGAGAGACGATATTCCTTTACTGCTTGAGCTCGAATATCCCGGGCATCCCTACGGCTTATCTTTAATTCAGACAAACGTAAGGAATGTTCCTGCATGAGCGCTTCGTGTCGCGCTGCCAGCTCCACATTCTTTTGTTCTTCAGCTCCAAGGCTAGAGCGTAAGTCTTCATTCTCTTATTGAAGACTTGAGGAACCAGCGGAAGCCTCAGACAGTCGATCATTCATACGCCCTATTTCCTCCTCAGCATTCTTCTTCCCAAGCTCCGCCCGACGAGCACGACCCTTTAGCACTTGACGCTCATCATTCCAGTCAGTTTGGCGTCGCCTCCAATCTGACATTTGGGCCTCCACCTGCTCACGGTAGGCCCTGTCCCTGGCATTGGAAGCAACCATCCCTTGGACCCTCTGCACCAGAAGCTGCTCTACCTCATCCCTGGTTTGAGCATAATTGCCGCCAATAAATCGTCGTTCTTCTCGAGGGAGAATGGTAGAATAAATAAGACGAGCACCAATTCCTGGTTCAGTGACGGAGTCTGTCTCCAACACGCCCGGAGAAACTTCAAAGTCTCGACCCATGAGTTTCCTACCATCTCCAAGGATCATAGTACGCCTCACGTCCCCTGGAGGGGGAAGCACAGGAGGTGGCCTCAATGACTTCTCGCCTTCAAGACGACGACGATCTTTTCTATTTGGAATAACAGGATGGCGACATTCTTCCTCCACGCGGGCCATATCACCAGCAAACCGAGAGGACGAACTTCGCCCCCCTCGAGAATTGGGAGCTGGAGAAGGGACATTGACCGCTTCTTCATGAGAAAGAGGAATCAATGGAGGACTTTCCGTTTGGGAAGGAAACTCAACACTGGAGGGATCACTTCTCGGGCGACGCCGCCTTTCCACCCCTGTTGGAGAAACACCGGCAGGCCTACGAGAACGAGGAGGACGAGAGCTTGTAGCTCCCTCAATACTTGGAGGAGGAACCTCGGACGACGCCGCAGCACGTGCCTCCTCTTCACGTTGGAGCCTACGCACCTCCCTCAACCTACTCACTCCAGCCATCTCTGCAAAAATCAAAGCAAAACCCTCAAAATGAGAAAAATAAATATAATAAAGAAGAAATGAAGGCAACATCAAAAAATATATTCTACCCCCAGGAGTGTTTTCCTCCTGAGGATCGAAAGGAGGATGCGAAGACGACTCAGGCATTTCCATCTCCTCCTCCTCGACCCCTTCCATTTCCTGATTAGACAGCGTAGAGGACTGAGGAGGAGCAGTTGGCATTACGACCCCCCAGCCCGCAGCTCTGAAATTCTCCTCCGTCAAGAGGCTCATCAAATCAATGGGGCCTTGTGCAGACAACATCTCTACAAGACGACGGTATACACCCCGAACTTCCTTGCAAGGAGGGAACCCTTGGCTAGCATCCTGATGATTCCAGTGCAGGGGTGCATCCCAGGTAGGCGGAGGTCCTATCACTACCCATCGCTTCTCAAATCGATTAATCTTATTTGGTAAAGCGTCGAACAACTCGAAGCCCCGAATCTTTTGGAGCGTATAAAGAGCACGGTCCTTACTAGCTTTTCGCAACCGGTAAAAACAACTGAAAAGCATCAAAGAAGGGGGTACATCTCTCTGCTGGCAAAGCACAGAAAAGCCGACCATCTGGGCCCAACCATTAGGGTGAAGTTGGGCAGGAACAATCTGATAATGCCGTAGCCATGCCATGGCGAAAGGTGGAAGGGGAAAGCGGAGCCCCACCTCAAACGAAGCAGAATGAATTCCCAATGAGCCCTCATCTACTTGAGAAGGATCCGGCTCGTCAAGACGAGGATACCTCACCATAAAACCAGAAGGTGTGGCGTCATAAATCTTCTCGAAAGCATCATACCGAAGCCGAGAGCTTGAAGTATCAGGGATGTGCGCGGGGCTAGGGGGTGATGCCGGTCTTCTCCTCGACATATTCAAGAAATTCGAGACTGTTACCTGGTTACAAGAGAGAAGACGAAAGGTCACAGCAAACAAAACACCTGCACAAAAAACAAAAAACATCAGTATAAGGCAAAAGAAAAAGCTATCGAAGGAAAATCAGACAATTAAAGGCATAAAAGGACTACAGAAGGCCGAAACCAACCGACCGCAACCGAGTAAGGGGGCCACTCGGCCCTGACCGAGTGGCCTCAACCAAAAACACGGCCACTCGGTCATGACCGAGTGGCCTCGGCCCAAAATCAGGGCCACTCGGTCATGACCGAGTGGCCTCGGCCGAAAACATGGCCACTCGGTCATGACCGAGTGGCCCTTTATCGCGCACAAGGCCACTCGGTCATGGCCGAGTGGCCTATAAATCACCCCATCCCTCAGTAAAAGCGAGACGTGGCCCAAAAAACGCGCCGAGACCTGAGAGAATTCGAGATTGAAAGTGACGTGCTTGTGAATCAAATGAAGACTTGACTCCCTATTTATAGGAGTTCAAAAAGTGGAAAATACCAAAATTTCCGAAAAAATACAGAAAATGAAGAATAAAAGCGCGTAAATCGCCTACCAAAGGAGACAAAAAGCGACGATGTAAAATTTCGAGAGACTTATACTCTTTTACCCGACTTCTCGACTAAAAGAGTAGGGAGCAATTGATGTACCCGAAAAGATGAAGGCAGATAATAGCGGCGACAAGGAAGCAAAAAAAGACCCCCTTGGCTAGACCGAGGGGGGTCATGACGAGTGACCGAGCCAAAGTGGCCAAAGCCACCCGGCATGACCGAGTGGCCTCGGCCACTCGACCCGACCGAGTGGCCTCGGCCACTCGGTCATGGTCTAAGCCACTCGACGCAAGAGAGTGGCCTGGCCACTCGATCTGACCGAGTGGCCAAGGTCACTCGTCATGGTCGGGTGGCCAAGGCCACCCGACCACTCGGCAGCCTCCGAGAGGGACCCCCACCCGAGTGGGGGGTCATCCGACATCGCCCGAGACCCTTCGTGGTCCAGCCCATGGGCCCCGAGAATTCCGAAACGGGCCCCGAGATTCCCGCCGAAAATATCGCGAGAACTCCCTCTCTCCTCCACTATAAATACAAGACTCGATTTCCGACTTGAGGTACGCTATTTTGAGCAATTGAAGTACATTTTCGCATTTTCTCTCGAGATCTAACTTAAGCATCGGAGGGTTTGCGCGGGGACCCCCACCCACGCCCTAACGGTGCTCTCGTTTTGTAGGCCACTCGGTCACCTCAGCCACTCGGTCACAAGGCCACTCGGTCACCTCAACCACTCGGTCACAAGGCCACTCGGTCACCTCAGCCACTCGGTCACCTCAGCCACTCGGTCACAAGGCCACTCGGTCACCTCAGCCACTCGGTCACCTTCGGGCCACCTGATCGCTCCGAGGCCTCTCGTCACCTTCGGGCCACCTGATCGCTCCGAGGCCTCTTGTCACCTTGAGGCCACCCGATCGCTCCGAGACCTCTCGTCACCTTGAGGTCTCCCGTCACTCCGTGGCTTTCCGTCGCTCCGAGACCTCTCGTCACCTTCAGGTCACCCGATCATTTTGAGGCCATCAGATCATCAGCCCACAAGATCATCAACCTGTCAGACCACCAGCTTCGTCGGCTTATCAGACCAGAGACTCCATCAAGATCCAACTCCACGCCCAGATTTTTCATCAGCGAGGGCACGACTCCTGAGACTCTTGCGTTCATCCTCAATTAAAATAGATTGTTGTATTTTGGCAACAACAGGATTATATATAATAAAAGTTGAAGGGACAATTATTATTTGATTCACGAGTTATTTACTCTTTAGATTTAAGATTGTCTTGGTAGTCTTCGAGTTCAAGTGCATCCTAAGTTGACTCTTTTTGTAAGAAAAAAAATAAAGGAGGGTGAGGTCTCATTCTCTAAAAAATTTTCTAACACTCAAATTAATTATTATATTTAAAAATATATGGCAGTGATGTAATAAAGAACAATAAATGACATATTTCACTTATTGGGCGTTCCTCCATTATATAAGTGATCCATATTGGGAGAGTGACAAAAATGAGTCCAAATCAACAATTATAATGGGATTTGTTATATGGGCGAGAAGACCAAGTATGGACCCTTTTCGAGTCTGGGGTCCATCATGGGCTTGAAGGTGGGTTGAGCTGCTATTGTGTGTTCTTTGTCTGAAGGCCCAACTTTCAGGTTGGGCCATTTTAAACTTTATGATAGTATTTATCATTAATATATATAATACACCATTTATATTATATATATCATTAAGTTTGACGAGGTATGAATTCTTTGGTTTCTTAATTTATAATTATTATGTAATAAATATAACATTTTTCATGAAATTTTTTATACATAGAAGCAGGAGCGACTCAAGGGCTTTGGGGGCCCTAAGCCATCACTAATTTAGGGGCCCCAACCCTTAATAAAAAATTAAAAATTTATTTTATTAAAATAATTATTTATTGAGCTGAAGGGGTGAGCCCTAGGCAATTGCCTCACCAGCCTACCCCTTCAGCCGGCCCTGCATAGAAGTATATAACCTACAAAGTACTGTCCAAATATTCTTGTGTGGGTTGGGTGTTTTGAGTTTGTACCTATGCTTGGGCCTTTGAATATGCGGGCCCGTCTGCCCGCTAGCCCAGCCTGTGTATGGGCTTGGGCTATAAGCCTATAATAAAGGCCTCCTATGATAGAGGCCCAAAAAACTCAGTGACCCGGCTAACTTCACATACCGAAGCAAGCCGAAAACAAACCCATCGACCCTTCCGCATTGGGTCAACGCTCCATTCACTCAGTACAAGTGGGAAATTTCCAAATAAACGACGTGAATCGCAAGGTACCAAATTGATAATTTTTAATTACTGCCAGCTCCACTTTAGCTGCCCACAATAAAGTAATCTGCATTAATTGTCCTCATGCACTATAATATGGATTATAAAATACTTAATCTTTTGTTTACTTCCAACTTTGATCTTTGAGCTTCCTAATTACCCCCTTTCTATGCATTCCAGAGTCGATGTCAATGCCAAGCCACCCAAGGTTTGGTGATAAATTTTTTAAATTTTTTTGAAAGTAATGTGAGATTAACTCTTTTAATAGGGACTAACTGCGTATTTGATTAAAAGTGTATAAATTTGTGACTACATTCGATTTATCTGAAAACTTAGCAGGAATGTCAATCTCTTTTAGGACTAAATGGAATAAGCATTGGACACAAGAATTATAAAAAAAAAAAAATCAATGCCAAGTCCTTATCTTGTCCTTTTGTTTGGATAGATCATGCAATACTACATTACCATTATACCAATTACAACCATTTGGATTTATGCATAATACTATCTTATGAATCAACTCTTTATAATATAATAAGTGTATTTTTTAAAGTATACAATGGTGACATTTTAAAAATATAAAATTTTTAAATGCATAATTATAAATGAAATAGATTTTTATTATTTTATCAGGTTATATAAAAATTTAGTTCTTATATAATTTCTTTTTATTAAAAGGTTTTGTAGAAAGGAGTAAAATGAAATAAAGGTTGAAACATTGATGGCATGGCCAAACTCCCAACAACCATGCCGTGATAGTAGTAGTAGGCCAAGCTGTTGTCACCAAGTTCTCGTGGCCACATGCACTCACATGATCCATACCACACAACAAAACTACTTTTGTGTGATATTTCTATTTTTTTTTTAAGAAAAATAGTTTATCCGAGTTTAGATGGATTTTAAGAGAAGCAATCATATACAAAAAATCTAGATGTAATTTTTGACGTTACACATTTTTTGACCACATCAAAATTTGAAAAACGACAACTAAAATATAAAAAACTCAAAATTATCATCACGATGCTCTTAATTTTATTGTATATGTCATTCAATTAAATTTAAGTAAAATATTAAAAGTATTGTTTACTAAAGGTTAGTACAAATGTTATCAAATTAAATGTGTATCACAAAAAGACATTCCCTATATAAAGAAAGGGAAAAAAATAGTAAATTTTATGGGTGATGATGAATTTGGATCAGATTTATAGACTCAAGAGCCTAAACTCAAATTGAAGCTAATGTCATTTAAGTATAATTTTTAGAACCCAAACTCCAACTTAATTAAGAAAAAAATTAAATCAAACCGATTAATTACCTTAATTTAGTCGATATTTGGGGGGTGACAAAAGAAAACACGAAACAATTTGAAGAGTGTTTGATTGCGGAGAGTCTGAAGCAAAAGCGGGGATGGGGTACTGAAACCAATGAAGATTGAAGAGTGATTAGAGAGAGTGACGTTATGGGGAAGGCAACGGCAACGGCAACCGCCAGGACGACACCACTGTTCTTGCAATCGAAGCTGCTCTGTTTCTCTCTGCTCTACCTCTTCTCCTCCCTCTTCCTCGCCCTCTACACCTCTTTCTCCTCCAACGCCAATTCCAAGTGCCTCTTCCGCTCTTCGCCCTTCGACCCCATCCAGTCCCCTCTCTTCTCCTATCCCTCCTCCTATGGCGAGCACAAGCATGCCGTTCCCACTCTCCGCTCCTCCTGTTCCTCCCCTGTTTTCTTCTCCGGTAGTACCCATCTTTCCAATTCGCCTCTTTCCTGTTTCTTTCTTTTCTCCCGTTTTGATTGATTCATTTTTGTTTTTTTGGTTAGAGTACTTGGTGGCGTTGAATGAAATCCGAGAATTATGCCGGAATGCAAGCTCTTGGGGTAGGAATTTGAGGTATTTGCAGGGGAAGGCGAGGAGTTTCGGTGGCGATTTCGATGTGTGGGAGAGGGTTTCGTATTTCGATCATTCCGACGATGCTGGATTTGAGGTTCCCTGCGGGTTCTTCAAGGATTTTCCAGTCAGTGATCATGGTTGGTTTGGTTTCGGCTTTGATCTTCGGATTGTTTAGAATTTGGTTTTGTTTGCTTTCCTTTTTTTCTCGAGAATTCTGGTGGGATCGACAGCTCTTTGGACAAATTTTCATTTTCTTGTGTGGGCATTGAAGACTTCACCACGTCTAGATTTCAGGAAACTTGCAAGAAAATATAAATATGAATTCTGTTTCTAGAGTTTGCCTTGTGATAATCATAGGAGTTGTGAACGAATTATCCAAAAATCTTGATATACCCCTGTTTCTTCTTTTTTCTTTCGTTTTGGGAGATGATCAATTGAATATGGATGAGATGATATGACAATTGGCCCTTTTTAATGTTTGCACCTTCTTGTTTTTGTACGATGCAGATCGAAAGGCGATGGAAAAATGTGCTGGAGTGGTTGTGGTCTCAGCTATTTTTGGTGACCATGACAAAATCCGGCAGCCAAAGGGACTTGGCTCGAAAACCCCAGGTTTTGTTTGTTTCTTTATGTTTGCAGATGATTCCACACTCAGAACACTTGATCACCACAACTTAATTTCAAAAGATTCCAACGAGTACAGCATTGGCGTTTGGAGAATTGTAAGAGTCTCGGTTGAGCGTCTGTATGAGAGTGCGGCGATGAATGGGATGATACCAAAATACCTGGTTCATAGACTCTTCCCAAACTCGAAATATAGCATATGGATAGATGCAAAGATGCAGCTTGTGGTTGATCCGTTGTTGTTGATTCATTCGCTTGTTATATCTGAGAATGTGGATATGGCTATTTCTAGACATCCATATTACATTCACACTATGGAAGAAGCCATGGCAACCGCAAGGTGGAAGAAATGGTTTGATGTGGATTCATTAAAGAAGCAAATGGAGACATACTGTGAGAATGGCTTGCAGCCTTGGACACCCAAAAAGCATCCCTACCCTTCAGGTACTCTATTATCACTGTATTTCTTCTACGCTTCTCTGAAAAGAATAAGAAGAGAAAATTTGCCATTCCACTGTGGTCTTCATTTTCTACAAAACACAGTTATGAACCACGGAAAAAGTATAAAAGAAATAGATAACATGGCATGACGAAATATTAATATGCAGAGAGGAATTTGGTGCAAGTGATATGCATTTTTGCAACTATCTTTGCTACTCTGTATGTGTGTAATTATATATATATATATATATATATAAAAGTTGATTCCCACTTGAGCTGTTGATGAAGCCACTTTGAAATGTAATGAGTTGTATTTTGTTCTTTTGTAGGAGATGGGTTGTATTTTGTTCTTTTGTTGGGAATAGTTTATACTAGAACAATGAGAAGTTTCTAGTAATTGGTCTACGTACATCATGGAATCAATTGAACTATGGCTATATCTTGGGATAAAAGCAATTCGGTCACTGATTGAGAAATGCTTTAGAAATTGGCCCATCGCTGCTATTAACTTCTATCAAATGGTAGGCCCCAAGAACACGCTTTTAGAAAGAAATATCACAGCTTGGAGTCCTCGTGAAGTTTCTCCCGTAGCCTGGGCAACTTTAGGATTGTTCGTGAAGATTGCCAGGTTTATCTTTTTTTTCTAATTAAGTGTATTCTACTACCTTTACCGCGTTCTATGTTTGATAGCGCCTGTGTTGATCTTTCACTAGCGGGAGCCCAGAAGCTGATACTTTCAGTAAACTATATCAACTATCTTAGCCAAACTTTTAATTACTTGTATGTAGACCTTTCAAGCACCTCCACATTGGTAACTAGCAACCGAAAATGAATTTTGCTAAAACTAGGCATTAACCTATTTCTGTCGTTTAGGCAAGTACACTTTCCAAGTTTTCTCCTAACAGAAGATGAATTTATGTTGGTTTGATCCAAAGTTTGATGAGAACCAATTTGTGGGCATTGGTTTGCAGATGTTCCAGACAGTGCCCTAATACTAAGAAAGCACAGTGTGGGGAGCAACCGCTTCTCCTGCCTACTGTTCAATGAACTGGAAGCATTCAACCCAAGAGACCAACTGCCATTTGCATATGTGAGGGACAAGATGAAGCCAAAGCTGAAGATGAACATGTTTGAAGTGGAAGTGTTTGAACAAATTGCAGTTGAGTACAGGCACAACCTAAGACCTGGTGGTGGGTCCAGCAGCAGGAGGACAAAGAGGGCTGCTTCTGGTGGTTTTGTCAATGGCAGCAGCAATAGCAGATGTGAGAGCTATCTTTTAGAGATGTGGGGGGAACCCCATGATTGACCTAGTTTTTGTCACTTTGGTTGAATTGATTAAAGAATCCGCCCAACCAACCAACCAACCACCCATCCTGCACAGAGAAAAGCTGACAAATTGGAACAGGTTGGTGCTTCTCAGTTACGTATATTTAATTTGAAAAAAGAATAAATTAGACAAAGAATGGATAGAGAAATAGGATTTACGATGCATTTTAAGATCATATTGTAATTGCGTGGTCGGGTAGGGTTGGGTCTGGAGGTATATTTTAAGTCCAGCCTGGTCGGAAAATTGTATATTACGTGGATATTTCAGCATTCACAGTTATATTTTTAATCATTTTTTCAATCCGAAGTAATATTTTATTTTTCTGTGGAGCTAGTTTTTTTTTTTTTTTTGTACCCCATGAAATTGTTTATATATGCCCCTTTTTGAAAACATACTGCAGATAAAAGATAGTTAAAAATCTAGAATTTATGTAATATTGTATTTATTTAATAAAAGATTCCCCAAAAGCATGGATGGCAAAGGAGAGAGTTGTAAAATCATCTTGAAGACTGTAAGTGTGAGATTGGTTTTTGGGAGAAGCAAACATTTACATCTTTCTAGGAGTGGTCTTTAGTAAGTGTTAATAGACGTAGCTTCAAAAAAAAAAAAAAATCTTGATCACCCAGATATATTCTTAATTTACCTCTCTCGTGATGACTTTAGGGTGAGTTTGAATGCGTAATCTAAAAAAAAAAAAAAAAAAAGTTACAAAACATTTGTCAGACTCGCCTGTCCCAAAGTTGAATATTTGCAATGCTTTAAGAAAAAAGGACAATTTTGCCATTAAAGCCTACACTTGAATTGGGTTGGTACGCGTAACGCTCGTGAATTGTTGAGTCACTTGAGTGAGATCTCCCGTCTCGGTGCCTTATTCCAGCAGCAAGTGACAAATAAACCATCGATTTGAAACGAAATGACTGCAATGACGGAAAGGACATTGCTTGCTACCAAGCTTTGCTGGCCATTTTAATTTCTTCTTGTACCTCAAAAGTGGTTGATGATGCACTTTCCAGACCATTTTTACCCGAGTTAAAATTTCAGGGTAATACAAAAAAAAAAAAAAAAAGGGAACTCTGACAAAGTTAAACTTGAGTAGTATTAACTCATTAATAAAGAAGACAATTATAGGTCAGCAATAAAAAAAGGGCAATTATTAAATATTAATGTCTTGAATTATTTATTGTCACCATCACCATTATCATTATGCAAGCTTTAATTCTACAAGGTAAATCTAGGTGGGGAGTTTGCTACCATCACTATTCTAGTATAAATAACAATTTATGATTTATGTGGTGGTTAAACAACCGTCGCAAATCTTTAAAAGAAGCAGAAGAAGAACAAGCAGATTGGCCAGATGTTTACTTATGGCCCAGAAGTCGCAACGTTTCCGGCCTTGTTCATAGCTTCCCCGTCTCTGGCTTTTGAGCTGGAAGATGGGAATAACCATGTCTTCAACTAATAAAAACAAAAATAAAAATACATTAAGGGCTAGCTGTATTACCTAGTGTTAAAGAGTCGAATGGGAACAACTATAAGATGTAAAAAATGGCAATAAATGCTAGAGAGAAGTAGTTTTAAGTATAACTCAAGGCTATGATATTTATCTCAACCCCAAGAATTCTATACTTTTTATGATGAATTAATTATTCATTTTATCTTTTACCTTTCTAACATCCACATAATAAGAAGGATTTAAACCTAATTCCAAAGTTCACGAATATGACGCACTAGTTGTGAAGGAGAAAACAAGAAACTCTTGGAATACCCTTATTTGTATTTGTCAGCAATATTTTTATGATTCGCCTTTTTGTTCATTGTCAAATTCTTCATCAAATTTTGAGTGTGCAGGGATCAGAAATTATTGGTTTATTTTCTCACATTATCCAGCATCCTCTCTCTCTCTCTCTCTCTCACACACACACACACACACACACACACAAACCATGCAAAAGCAAACCCAACCATCACCGGCCACCATCCACAACTACACATTGAGCCACCACTGCCAAAACCTTCTCTTCTCCCACTCTCATTGACCACTTACTGCCAGAGTCATATCTGTTGAATGAAGCATGATTTAACCCCATGCCCGCCGCTAAACCAACGTAACGGTCCTAACCAGAACCTCAGCCATCATTTTTCTCCAACACCATCTAAACTAGATCCAATAGCCATAGCAGCACTGAATACAACAGACACAATCAGATTCAGAGCCATCTTAAAACTACAGTTCTCTACATCGACGCAGTCATGCATTCTTCAGACATAAGAGGGTCTTATTGATACAGGGGTCTCTACTTCTTTTCCTTTCTCATGCCTTGATTCATTTGGCCATTTTATGGGCATGTTTGTTCTTGATCGAGGTCATGTCTATTTTAAAAAGATCTGAATCTTATTGTTACGTGAGTTTCTACTTTTCTTCATTCTCGTGTCTCCATTCCTTTCAGTAATTATATAGGCATGTTTGATGGTAGCATGTCTCCTTCAAAACATATCGACTCTCATCAATACTTGGCTGACTTCTCCCCTTTCACATGCCTTGACTCATTTTGTTTGTTATATAAACGATAGGCACTAGGTGAAAAGAATATAAAAATCTTTGACAATATAAAGCATGTGATTCTAACTGAAAACACATTCATACTAGGTGCATCTGACCTCCATATGCATTAGGCAGGTTGGAAATGCTCCTTCATCCTTTTGAGGAGACCTCCTTGAAGAGATCACCATCCATTAAAACTGTGTTTCTTCAATTTCATGACTGAATTTACAGTGGTAGCAATGAAGCATTTGTTGTTTCTTTTCCATGATTAGGCAAGAAGCTGTGAATTCCTAGTGTCTTGCAGTCCCAAACAATTTCAGATATCTCATCTTGAGGCACATTTAAACTGTCATGTTTGACTGATCCGTGCAACTCACAGAAGAATTTGGGGTTTTGTAATCTGATATATTCACGCAACACCCTCTCATGTTCAGGAAACCAATTTCTTGGGAATGGAGTGTAATCACAAGACGGTATTAAAGACATGCGAGAAAACTGTACCCCCTCAATGGCATCAACATATGCCATTTTCAAAAGATCAGAATACTCAGGCATACAACTGTTACTACTTGTCCTCAATGGATGACTAAGATCCCGAGAAGCTATCTGATATACCTTTGCACGTGATTTGAGTTGATACCTGGCAGCATACAATTTAGCCAAAGAACTCCGTATCACATATGCAAAAAATGCAACAACTTTTTTGCGGTTATCTGCATATCTGTACCAGTCTGCCATGGTCTCGAGGAACTTGTTCATCTGTGCATTAGTATGAGCTTGACCTGAGTACAGCATTGGAGTGCAAGGCAGTGGCTCAGGATCCTTATCACCCTTAACGAGCTTGAGCTTCCTAAATTGACGAGCACATTGTTGTAAGCTAGCTGTAACTGAAAGCAAAGTACCAACCCCTTTCTTACTCACAATTTCACCACCAGTTTTAGTGTAATGAAGAGTAGGATGTATCACCCGGAGACATATTATATGGTCCAAAAACTGAATTCCTCTGCTAATGTGTTCTATTTGCACCTTTGAGTTGTCCAGCCTCAAGCCATATTTGCTCTCACAAAATTGTATTATTTCTTTGCGGATTCTCACTGCCTCATCTCTAGGTCCCCGGATCCCAATTAAAAAATGGCCCCCATAGCGAATATAATCCATTTTCCTCGTTCTGTCCCTTCCACTTGATGGAACAAACTCTGGCCAAGCGGGGTTATGACTACCCTCATCGCCAGAATCTTTCCAAATTGAATCAAGCTCGGAAGGCCTAAAGAACTCAACATTTTTCTCTTCCATTACATGATCCAATTCATTAAGGCACACATTAGCGAGCAAAGGACTAAGAATACCACAACAACCGTAGCTAGGTACCTTGGCAGCCTCCTCAGGTGCGAAACTATAGAAAGTTCTCAGCCAATATGGGTCTGGCTTTGGCTCATTCTCATTTAGAGTCTTGTTCCTCCTACGACCCACTTTCTTGTTCTTCCTTTTCTTCGCAATCTCGTCTTCACCTTCACTAACGCATTGTGATTCATTCTTTATTGGTGTTTTAAGCCCCAATCTGATCAGACAAAGAACTTTCCTATCCTTCAAAGCCTGCTCAACGCAACCCATCACAAAATTCACATCAACGCCATCAAAAATTCCACTTACATCGCCTTTCAAGTACCACAGGTACCCGGCAAAATTACTGCGAATGGTCCGAATAGCCGTATGGGCGTTCCGGCCGGGCCGAAACGCGTGAGATTTCGACGAGAACCGAGCCTCAAAAATGGGCTCGAGAATCAGCAGGAGGACTTCCTGAACCACATGGTCTTGAAAATGCACGGTGGCACGTTTGGAGAGCAATTTGGAGGAAGGTTTTTCGTGGGGGCTGCGAATGTAGATCTCAGCCTTGGCGTTCCAGAGGAAGCGGCCGCGAACTACGGCGTTTCGCAGGGAGAGGAGGTCGTGGAGGACTTTCGATTGCAGGGCGGCGCGGGAAGGGAAAGAGCCGGTCACGTGGGCGCACGTGCGCTGGTAGGCCAGCACCCAGAGGTCGAGCTTGGAGAGGAAGCCGGTGAGGTTGGTGAAGGGTCTGCAGGTTTGACGGTTGGAGAAGGCTCGGACCCAGAGGTCCGAGATCACTTGAATTGGGTCTTCTTTCAGTAGCGAATACGGGTCTTCTTGCTGCTGCGGCGGCAGCGGCGGCTGGTCTGCGCGGTGGCGGCGGCGACTGTGGAGGTGCGAGAGAGGGGGGGCGGAAGTGACGCGCCCCATGTGTTTGATGAATGTTCTCAATGACATTCTTTCTTTTAACGTCTTGTCCAGCAAGTCCAACTTCAATGCTCTCATAGCCTCAACCTTAGCTGAGCTTCTGCCCTTTCGCTCGGTCCATCGAGGCAGGAAAAGAGAGAAAATGTGTAGCTTTTCAGTCCTTGCTTTGCTCCTACGGTCCTACTCTTTCCTCACGAAGGATTTTCCTTCCCCCTTTCTTTCCATTTTCATGCAATAGTTACCATGACTTCCTTCCTGACTTCGAATTTTTAAATTAGAGAAAGTAACGGATGATGATCCCCTCATACTTTTATTTCTCTTTTGTTAAAAACAAAACCCCCACAATGGATTGTAATCTATGCAATTCAAATTTTATTATTTATCTCTTAAACTTGAAGTTTGAACCATAAACTCATTTTGTTTACGGGATAGTCTAAACTCATGACATAAAAAAATCGAATACAAACTTTACATTGTTCACTATAAAGGGATTAAGGTGACAAATTCATATTTCTATTAATAGTTATGGTTTAAATCAAACATTTTTTATAAAAAAAAAATCCTTATATTTAGGTTCATAAACGATTATTATGTTAGTTGTCTCACTTTTGTTTTTATTTAGTAAAAAATATCAAAAGTATATTTTTTTATTTATAATCCGTCATTTATTAGTTATTTAAATAGTAACTCACTATGCCTATAAATTTTATAAACAAAAGCTAATCTTAGTATCTATATTAGATAATTTCTACAAATATTATTTTAAATACTTTGAACCACTAATTTATAAACTCCTATCATTTTCATGTATTAGTTATTGTGATTTTCTTCCTTTTATTTGATAAATAAAATAAATAATGAAATCAATAAATAATCTCCTCCAACTTTTACCATTGAATATTATTTTGCGTGTTAAATTTTAATCTGATTTTCAGAAATTATTTGAATAATAACTTATTATATAATGTTGTATAAATTACGAATAAAAGGACTAATAATAATATAATTTTATATACGCTTTGATGATCTAATAGTTTATATATGATTTTCAGAAACTATAATAGTTTATTATACCCCATGATGATCTAACTCTTTTCCAATGGAAAAGAGTTAATATTTAAGAAACCCACCTACTAATGTCAATATTTAAAATTATTATTATTTTATAAAATTAAACATTGGCTTTTCTTAATGTGAAATTTATATCTTCATTTTCCTTTTCATAACTAAATAAAACCCACAAACATGCTAATTTGCCCATTTGGCATCGTCATTTGAAAAAAAACAAAATAATTATTGTCAGTATTATTTATTTTTAATCATATAATAAAGCACGAGTAATTATCCATTAAAGCAATTAATTGATCATTTCTATTTTAACATTATCCAAATTATGAAACAACATTCGAAGGAAACTACGTTTGGATTGCTGCGTGGCAGTATCTGATTGGGGACTAGTAGAGGTGGCTTTGATCTGATTAGCAGAAGATTAATAATGTGTTGGGTTGGGTGGGTAGATATTGTTCGTAGACGCGGCTTCCGTCCGATACGGCACTGACTGAAAACACAGAGAGCTTCCATGGCGGCCGCCCTACAAAAACCGAATCGCAGAACCGATCCATTTTCATTCTCTCTACTCTACTCTCTCTCTCTCTAATTGTTCGGAAGCCAACGAGTCCAAAGAGGCCAATTGTCGTCGGATTAGCCGTTCGTACACGCATATATATATTTATATACGAGGACTTCGGAACCCTACCTCATGACTGGATCGAGCATGTCGAAATCGTTGCCGTACTCGATGAAAGATGTTCATTATGACAACGCCAAGTTCCGCCAGAGATCATGCCTCAAGGTTCGCCCCATCGCATCCCCTAGATCACCGGTTCCCTTGTGTCTACTTGATCGATTGATTTCTGTCAATTTTTTATCTTTCTTTTTCCGCATTTCGCTGTGATGTGAATTTGAATGCTTGGATTTCCGTAGTGAGGTTCTTGTGTTTTTGAACTGAAAAGCATGGTGTCGGAGTTCTGGATTTGGGTCTCTTGTCGCCATGGATGTCTGTGTTTTGAGAATGATTAATTGCAGATGACCTAAGGTCACGTTAACATGCTTATTTATCGTACATTGAGGCGAAGGTCTGGTTTGAAGTAATGTAATTGAACTACCCCCCTCTTTAGTTAATTTTATGGGAATCTGTTCTGAAGCAAATATCTTTTCTTGATACTTGGATTTTATGGAATCTTCTGACTTACATCAATTTATTTGTCTCTTGAGCTATGCAATAATAAAAATTGTGTCCCACTATGTCCCAGTCCTACGTAAGCTGATGAAGGATAATCACCCAAACAAGATCATTATATTCTAAAAGTCAATCTGTGATATCTGTATTGCAAATATATGCTAACTTCAACTGAAAAAGTAGTGAGAAAAGCTACCACAGATTAAGGGCACTTATCTATTAGTCTGAGGCTTGTGTGGGATGCATGGACAATCACTCGAGGGGGAAAAATTCTTACAATGCAGAACCTATACTATTGTTTTAAGTCATAAATGCTAGGTGGCACTAGTAGAACTTTCAGTGACTCACCATGCCTGCTCATATCTTGCAAATTTATTATGGTTTTTCCCCTTACATTATGCAGTCCTTTGCCTTGGGCTTTTTTTCTTTCTGCATGATATATGGAGTTGTCATGAGACCAGAAAAGGCTATGGTTGCGGTTAAAATTTCGAGCTAAGGATCGGTTATTTCCTAGTATTTTATTTCCTTTCATGTGTTTACTTTCCAGCTAGATAGTTTGTTATGGTTTACTTTCCAGCTAGGAAGATTGTTATAGTAGAATCTGCCAGGTGTCTAAATGTTAGAATAGGACAAAATAGTTTGTTAGAGGTGGAGTGATCCTCTATGGCAGCACTCTCGGCCAAGCTATATAAGCCTATCCTCTCTTCTGTAAAAGCTATTCAAGAATTCAATCAAAGAATTTGTTAGCCTCTCTCTTATTTCTCTTTCTCCCTCACGTCTCTTCTATATTTCCCTCCCCCTTCCTCCTCTCTGTTTAGTTCACTACCTAGGTTCTCACTGAACCAAGGAAGCTGCTGGTTGTCACAACATTGCCGTGACATTTGGTATCAGAGCACGATTCTGGCAAAGAGACCCGACAAGCACGAGAGATGGTCGAAGGAACATGCATGAAGAACATGGAGTTGCAGCTCCAGCAACTCAACTCGACAGTGGGAGAATTTCAGGATCGGATAGACCGACTGGAAGTCAGCAATCAACAAAACCATGATGCGATCATGACAGTTGATCGAAAAATGGAAGGAGGACTTAACCGGATGAGAGAAGATCTCAATCAAATGCGGGAGGAGATGGGTAATCAACTTCAATAATTCATGTTGATATTTACCCGTCAAAATCAGGTAAGGTTGTCTCCCAATTTTCCTCATAGGGATAGGAATGACCCCATTTTACAGAATGAGAGGGTGAATCAAGAAAATGTAGCCCATGAGATTGTTGTGGAGCAAGGTGATGACATGGAGACCTTGTTAGGCGGGGGACGGGTGGACCGGAATATCCCCCCACCACCAGTGTTCCCCATGCCCCAGATGGAGATACCCGTGTTTGAAGGGATTAATCCTAGGTGGTGGATTAGAAAGTGTGAGAGGTTCGAGTGGTACAATGTACCGATGGAAAGAAGGGTTGCTTTAGCGGCAGCTTACTTTGATGATGGGGTGGACACATGGTTTCAAGGTTGGACTCGAGGGCGAGAGAAATATACCTGGAGGAGTTCTCTGAAAGGTTGTGTGAGAGGTTCGGGGAGAGGAGCATGTCGGACACCATTGAGGAGTTTAATAAATTAAAACATGTGGGTGATGTGGGGACCTAATTAAGGAGGTTTGAGGAGTTGAGGTCCTTAATGAGTAGCCACGACCCGCACCTAACGGAGGCATACTTTGTCTCTAGCTTCCTCAGTGGTTTGGGAGAAGACTTGAGGCCTATGGTGAAGATGATCAGGCCGAGAATGGTGGAGTAAGCAGCTGAAAGCACCAAGTTGCAAGAGATGGTGGTTGAGGCCTTGTTAAAGAAGCAGAGGGTGCAGTAACAAAGGACTGGACACTCAGGAAACTGGCAACAAGGAGGGAATAACAAGGGGGTCAACAGGGAGATGGTAAGAGGTAATGTAGGGGGCAGGAATTTTGTCAATTCCAATTTTGGTGGGAGACCCAATGATCTTAAAAGGGAACCAGGAGCCTGTTACAGATGTGGAGATAGGTACTTTCTCGGCCACCAATGCAAGCGCCAGCTCCTGTTATTAGAAGGCCGAGGAGAAGAAGCAGACGAGGAAGAAGGAGAGGAGGTGGACAGAACCGAGGAAGAGGGAAAAGAGGATAACAGAGAGATATCTCTCCATGCACTCAAGGGAGTCACTAATAATAAGATAATTAAGGTTGAAGGGAAGGTTAAGGAAGGTAGCTTGTCCATCCTAATTGACAACGAAAGCACACATAGCTTCCTCGATGATAACACTGCCAAAAAGCTCAAGTGTCAACTCACAGGTACACTACCTTTGAGTGTGATGGTTGCTAATGGGAATCGGGTGGTGAGTAACTCAGCCTGTTTGGGGTTCATTTGGGAAATGCAAGAAGAGAAATTCGAGGCAGACCTCAGGTTGCTGCAACTAGGAGGGTGTGATGTAGTCTTGGGTGTGGATTGGATGAAAGGGGTGAGCCCCATATGCTTTGATTTCAACATGATGGAAGTGTCATTTGAAAAGGAGGTCAAAATGATGACTCTCACTAGTGGGAAGGAGGCTGCTGCATGCAAAATGATCACCGAGAAAAGGTCCTGTAGAGCAAATAGGGTCAGCTTTCGCAGTTGTTCTCAATCATAGAAGTGGAAGAATGACGAAGAGGGGAAGGTTATGGAGAGTTGCAACTCTCGGTCAGTCACCCATAAGGTAATTTTGATCAGGTAAGCACATTGCCCCATATTGATGAATTATTGATGGAATTTAAGGACTTATTTGAAGAACCAAACACCCTACCTCCTAACCGCACCCTAGACCATGCAATTAACCTCAAAGCCAATGCCGAACCTATCAACATGAGAGCCTACCGTTATGCACCTATCCAAAAGACTGAAATTGAAAAAATGGTGAGGGAAATGTTGAACCAGTCCTTCATCAGACCCAGCCAGAGCCCATTTGCCTCACCGGTCCTCTTGGTAAAGAGAAAAGATGGTTTTTAGCGATTTTGTGTGGACTACCGTCAACTCAACGCCCTGACCATCAAGGATAAATTTCCCATACCCCTTGTAAAAGACCTAATGGATGAATTACACCAAGCTGAATTTTTTTCAAAACTAGATCTAAGGTCGGGCTATCATCAAATCTGGATGAAACCCGAAGATATACATAAGATTGCCTTCCGAACCCATCATGGCTATTTCGAGTTCTTGGTGATGCCATTTGGGCTCACCAATGCCCCGACAACTTTCTAATCCTTAATGAACCAAATATTTGAGCCTTACCTATGAAAATTCATACTTGTTTTCTTCGATGACATCCTAGTTTATAGTCTTACCTTAGACCAACACATAGCCCACCTAAAAACCACCTTCGAGGTCTTGAGGTGCCATCAATTATTCATCAAAAGGTCTAAGTGTGCATTTGCCTAACCTCAAGTGGAGTACTTGAGACACTTGATTTCGGGAAAGGGGATCAGTACCGACCCAAAGAAAGTGGAGGCCATGCTGAATTGGCCCAAACCCAATACCTTAAGAGCACTCAAAGGATTCCTGGGCTTGACAGGATATTATCGCAGGTTTGTGAAGGGTTATGGAGTCATAAGTAAGCCCTCACCGAGTTGTTGAAGAAGGGAAACTTCCACTGGGGTCCTGAGGCTGATGCAGCCTTCGGTAAATTGAAGGTCGTAATGAGTAGGGTCCCAACCTTGGAATTGCCAGACTTCAACAAGCCGTTTGTGCTAGAAACGGATGCTAGCAGGGTAGGTATTAGGGCAGTACTTATGCAGGATGGCCAGCCCCTAGCATTCCTCAGCCAAGCTCTAAGACCAAGACACCTGAACCTAAGCATTTACGAGAAGGAGTTTTTAGCTGTTGTCATGGCAGTGGAGAAGTGGAGGCATTATTTGGAGATGAGAAGGTTTGTAATTAAGATTGATCATGAGTCTCTCAAATTTTTGTTGCAACAGAAGCTGCAAACTCAATTACAAAAGAAGGGTGTTGAGGATTGGCTAGAGTTAGTGATAGGTTAAATATGCAGTCTTGTATGCGGTTATGATTAGTTGATAGGCTGGGGGCTTTCTTGTAATAATTAGTTATTAATGAAGGGCAAAACCGATAATATCATGTCCAGCCCTAGGAAATATCACCCTATTCTCTATAAATAGGGCAGGGGGGCTGAGGGAAAGAGAACCGCATGTTCTCCTCTGATTTCACGAGAGCTTTGAGAGTGAGAAAGCTGTGAGTTATAGTTTTGTACTCTTTTGGGAAGGCTTATATCGTGAAAGAGAAGAGAGAAGTCTTGTACTGTTTTCATCAATAAAGAAGGCTGCGCTCGGTGGTGGTTTGAAGGTTGGATGTAGTGCCAATTCATTGGCATGAACTAGGATAAATTCTGTCTTCTTATAGGGTTTGAATATTTTCTTTCTTGTTCTGTTCTTGCACTTGAATTCTGTTCTTTTATAGGCTGTTGTGTTGGTTGTGTGTTACCGATGAGTTAGGAGTGTTTGGAGGGGGGTTTGATCGGTTTCTTGGAGGGTTTAAAGGCTGTCAGTGCTCCCAATTTATAACAAAGGGAATGACCAAGCTAATGAGACTTGACTACTCTATACAATACAAGAAGGGCAAGGAAAATCAAGCTGCAGATGCTTTATCAAGGTGTCACGAAGAAGGGGAAGCAGTTGCCATCACTATGGTGATACCTGAGTGGTGCAGTGAAGTGGTGAGCAGTTATGATGGGGATGAACACATCAGGGAAATTCTAGAGAAGGTAGTAGTGGGGGGTAGTGAAGTGGAAGGATATGTTCTCAAGGATGGATTGTTGAGATACAAGGGCTGGATAGTCGTGGGTGATAAGGCTGAGCTTAAGAGGAGCATCTTGCAATCGTTACACGAATCTCCCATGGGGGGACATTCGGGTATCCAAAATACTTATTTGAGGGTTAAGCAATTATTTTATTGGTCTCAACTTAAGGGAACCATGAAGGAACATGTGTTGGGCTGTGACATATCTCGGAAGTGCAAGCATGAAAATGTAGCCTACTCGGGATTATTGCAGCCCTTACAGATTCTAGAGCAACCGTGGCTGAGTTTGTCCATGGATTTCATAGAGGGCCTACCAAGATCAGAAGGGAAGGATTGTGTGCTGGTGGTAGTGGATCAACTAACTAAATTCACACACTTTGCAGGATTATCTCATCCTTACACGACCCAAGAGGTGGCCAGGGTGTTTATGGATTAGGTGGTGGCTTTACACGGGGTCCCCAAGACCATCATTTCAGATAGGGATAAGGTGTTTACAAGCCATTTTTGAAAGGAATTGATGAAAAATGTGGGTACCGAACTCAGCCTATTAATAGCATACCACCCACAAATTGACAGTCAGACTAAAAGGGTTAACTAAAGCTTAGAAACCTATCTAAGGTGCATGTGTATGAGACAACCCAAGAGTTGGCATAGGTGGCTGGCCATGGCGCAGTGGTGGTACAACTCCTGCCACCATGCCTCTACTAAAATGACTCCGTTTGAGGCTGTCTATGGGTATAAACCCCCTCCCCTACCAGCCACCGGAGGGCAAACAACAACCACCATCGTAGAAGAATACCTACAACAAAGAAGGGAGGGGCTGGAACAACTGAAACAAGAACTAGCAACAGCCCAAAACAGGATGAAGCAAAATGCGGATAAACGGAGAAGTGACCGGGAATTTAAAGTAGGGGAAAGAGTCTACTAGAGGCTAAGATACCCACATCTGAAGGCCATCACTCAAGGGCAGGTATCTAAACTTAGCCCTAAGTACTTTGGACCATTCCTTCTCGAATAGGCAAGGTAGCCTATCGGTTGTAGCTACCAGAGGGAACCAAGATCCATCCAGTCTTTCATGTCTCCTTGCTAAAAAAGTCCACAGGAAATGAGAGAGCCAGCCAAGAGCTACCAACTCTACCGGAGGAGAAAGAGGTCCCGAGGGAACCTAAGGCCATAGTAGAAAGGAGGGTAATCCACCATCAAGGGGCCCCCCTCATTCAAGTCAAGGTCAGGTGGCAGGGAAAACCACTCAAGGAGGACACCTGGGAGTACCTACCTACGTTGATGCAACAATTTCCAAGGACGGCCGGCCTCTTGGGTATTTCTTGAGGACAAGAAATGTTGATGGGAGGGGTAATGTCACGAGACCAGAAAAGGCTATGGTTGCGGTTAAAATTTCGAGCTAAGGATCGGTTATTTCCTATATGTATTTCCTAGTATTTTATTTTCTTGCATGTGTTTACTTTCCAGCTAGATAGTTTGTTATGATTTACTTTCCAGCTAGTTTGTTATGATTTACTTTCCAACTAGGAAGATTGTTATGACAGAATTTGCCAGGTGTCTAAATGTTAGAATAGGACAAAATAGTTTGTTAGAGGTGGAATGATCCTCTGTGGCAGCGCTCTAGGCTAAGCTACGCCTATCCTCTCTTCTGTAAAAGCTATTCAAGAATTCAATCAAAGAATTTGTTATCCTCTCTCTTATTTCTCTTTCTCCCTCACGTTTCTTCTATATTTCCCTCCCCCTTCCTCCTCTCTGTTTAGTTCGCTACCTAGGTTCTCACTGAACCAAGGAAGCTGCTGGTTGTCACAGCATTGCGGTGACAGGAGTCTCTGTGGTTCCTCTTGAACCCAAGTTTTTCATGACACAACATTCCCCATTTTCAACAATTAGTGCAGGAGTTCTTTTTTTGCCTAAACCTTATGGTCCCTATCCATGGCAATTGGCCATGCATCCAAAATATTACATAATTACATTTACTGTACCAGAAAGGTTCCTTGTTAGTGCTTAACACTGAAGCTTCTGCCTAGGGAATAGGGCACATCCCTCATGAGGTTTCTGTCTGAAGCTTTTAGCCACTTGCACTAAGCTACAACCTCTATGCCACATTGCCCATGGGTATGTAATTGGCAACAAGAGATTCCAATTCATTTTGCCATCAAAAGTAGTCCAGGTTCTGAGAGAGACTTAGGTAAGAAGTGCACAACATTGGAAACGTGCTTTTGATTTGGTTTTAGTCTGTACGCTATATTGGTTATAATAGCCCTGTTTGCTAATTGCCTATTTATTGTTGTTTCCTAGAACTATTTCTTGACTTGAAAGAGAAAATGGAAATAAAGGGCGTCCCTTATGCACAAGGCTCACCACTTCGTGAAGGTCAGAAAAGGGTCATTTTTGTATGCAACCTTACACCCATGTCCTTATAGTTATCGAGGAGCAACCTTATTGTTGCTACCAAGCCTTGCCCTCAAAAGAGAGAATTGAAATATCACCAAAAAATCATTTGAGGGAAGCTTTTAAGTTTTGGGGTGACAGCTCCTACAGAAACTATTTGATTTGTTTTATTATAAGCTTAAAAAATGTAGCTAATATTTGTTGTTGAGTTGTTTTGCATTGAGTAGATGTTACTGTTTTGCCTAAAGTAATTGAATGCTGGATTTATTGAAGAAATCAGGAAGAAATAAAGATGTTTTGGCAGCAGTTAGTTAATAGGACATAAATGTAACTAATTGTTTTATTAAGGGTAGATTTGACTTTTATAAAGTTAGTTATTTCCCCTTAGATATTTCTGCCCCCCTTAGTTTATAAATAGAAGGGTGCGGAGGCCAGTCTTCATCATCATTCATTCATATTTTTCATTCCTTGGGTTCGGATACAGTGAGAGGCGCGAGTAAGAGCTGTGTGATTCTAGTTCTTGTTGGCTTCATTAGAGTATTGTATTCGAGAGGCAAGGTAGAGTGAAAGAGGGGTATTCTTGTACTGGTTTCTGATTTGATTCTAGTGGATTGATTGCTTCTTGGATTGCTGGATGTAGTGCCATGTAAATGGCATGAACCAGGGTATATCTTGTGTGCTGCAATCTGGTTTGGTTTCTCTACTTTTTATTTTGTTTTCATTATCTACTTTCAGTATTCAATGTTGTTTTGAATTCGGTGAGGTTCTTGAGTGATTCTTGAGAGATCATAGTCTCGGTTTTAACAGTAGAAGATCTAGAATGAGCAGTAAAGTCCTGATCGGTTTCAAGCGACAGTTAGTTAGATTGTTTTATTCTAATGGTAATATGTAACCTAGGGGTGTTTTGGGTATTGCAATATCTGTTTTATCCTTAGAAGTGTTCGCCCTAATTTGTCTATAAATATAGGGCTAAGGCAGCTGTTTGAGTGATAACCGATCATTCATTCTGATATTGTGCGAGTGCAGTGTGTGAGAGGAAAAGTTGTGTCAAGAAAGCTCCTTGTAATCTCCAAGAAAGATTGTACTCGGGTGGGATAAGAGTGAGGGACTTCTTGTACTGTTCAAAGTTTGGATTTCTAGTGGAATTGCTCTTGGATTGAGGCTGGATGTAGGGTTGCTTTTCTTGCAATCCGAACCAGGATATATCGCACACCTCTTGTTTGTGGTTTGGTTGTTTCTTTTTCTGTTTTTCATTCCTTTAATTCTGTTCTTTCAATTTCAGTTTCTTATTTCTGTTGATTGGGTTGATTTCGAATTAGGAGTGTGAGAGATTGGCATTTGTAAGCATTGTTTTAGTTATCTAAAGAGCTCCTAATCCTAACATTTGTTAATCGAGTGTAAAAAGGCTCATTTTTGGTTTAGCTTCAGCCAAAAGAATAACACCACCTATTTAGGGCCTGCCTAATTTCACTTTCTGAAGCTATTTTTGGACTTTGAAATAAAGAGATGAAGCATCATTGGGAGAGCATTCAAGTTTTTTTTGGAGGTTATTCTCTAGAAAGTTTTGGACAGCATCACATTTTAAGGAAACCATTTTTATTTGTTTTATAAGTTTCAAAACTTTGCTCTCTCAAGAAAATGACATGATGGGCCGATTAATTATTTCTTCCAACTCTCCATCTTCATTTGCCAAAGTTTGAAAGATGAAAACCAAAAATAAAGGTGAAAATGATGAGAGCAACACACCAAAGATGCCATTATGGTTTCAAGCAATTTTTTAGACATTTCACCTTAATGTGAACCCGCCTTGGCTATGACTATCAATAAGCCATCAGATGACAATCTCTTTTTATTGCATATCCCTTCTGAAAACAAATAGTTGTATGGTTTGGAAACATCTAGAGGATGGAAGTATTGGTAGCAACACATTGCAAAGGAATAAATAGGTAGAACGAAACAAAGTTTTACCCAATTGGTTTAGTTTATAACACAGGTAATTTAGAGCATAATCTTATTTTTTTTAGTAAAATGATCATTTCTACCATTCTGACAACCATGTGAAGAAATCCCTAGAGCAGATAATTTATCCTTCTACTGCATATCAAAATGTTGTTTTTGCTTGTGTTTGTATGTTTTTTTCGTTTTGTTTTGTTTTGTTTCCCTCTCTTTCAGTAAAGTATATTCTAAAGCAATCACAAAAACCCATTTCCCCCAACCCTTGGATGCTTTGAAATAATTGATTACATATGTGCTATTTATATATGTAGTTGATCAAGATGAGCAGGTAGTCATATAAGATTGACTTTTGTCCTTGAAAATTGCCTTCTCTGTGTACCTTTCCAATGAATGTATTGGTTGTTAGATGTTCGAAAGATTAAATATTTGACTGTAACACATTCAATATTTAATATTTGGTTGGGATGTAACCCACATAGAAGTCTAGAATTCATGTAGCCAACCCCACATAGTGGGATAACGGCTGGATATGTTGTTGTTGTTGTACATTCACATATTGTATGTCATTTTATGTATTAGCATTGGTAGGATTGTGTTATGGTCGAGATTCCTAGACCTCCAATCCATAACACCTGTAAGTGTCAGAATATTAAGCAGAAAACTGAATAGGTTATGCCCATTCCAGGTTTGGTTAAGGAAGATTAGAGTTATTCTTGTTCCTATTCGTATTTTGTCAATTTTCATTTTTTCACTAGTACTAGGAGTCTCTATGTGATACGAGACTTCTTAAAATTTGGTTGCTAGCAGGTGCAGTGTCCTAGTAGGAGTCTTCTAGGGTTTTCTTATAAATAATCTCTTGTAAATATTGTGAGGGATCAGAAAATAAACTTCTCTTTTTCCTGCATACTTTGTGTGCAAGAGATTGAAGGGTTCTCTCTAACGAGCCCTAGCCTAAACATAGGTCAGCAAGGACAGAAGTTTTTGAAGGCATTAGCTACAGATTTAGCTAATCGCCCGTAGACTTGATCCGTTAATAGATTGGTATTAGAGCCATCCATGGGCGACAACAGTTTCTGGCAGGCTTTTGAGGACTTTATGAAGAAGTATGGTGAGAACATACAGCGGCAGGAGGAGTACCAAGCGATCAAGACAACAGAATGGGAATGCATGTCAGCTCAGATCCAAACCCTTGTGCATGAGGTGGAAGCTATTAAGGGAGGTTCTGCAGCGTCGGGTGCAGGAGAGGCAAGTGTGCACCGGCCCAGACAGCAGCCATTGGAGCCTGTTCTGGTTGATGGGGTGGGAGGAGGATTTGTGCCCTGCTACACGAAACTGGATTTTCCCTGTTATAATGGCGAGAAGGATCCCCTACCTGGGCTTAACCAGTGTGAGCACTTCTTCTGGCGCCAACGGACTGCAGAAGAAGAGAAAGTAGGCCTAGCCACCTTTCACTTGGAAGGGGAGGCACAGAGATCTGGTTCTTGAACTGTGAAGATAAGGCTGAAGTGCTAACTTGGATTGAGTTCAAGGATCTTTGTCATGATCTTTTGGTCCCTGATTCAAAGAAGTTGACTTGGAGAATTAGCGAAATTAAAAGACTAGATCAGCCACAAATTATTAGAAGAAATTTGAGCAGTTGCTGGCGTAGGCTGAAAAGATGACTAAAACCCAACAGGTCAAGCTGTATGTTAGTGATTTACATGGATACAGAGGACTGGATGTTGAAGTCCAGGAGCCACAGAATCTGGTCATAGCAATGCGATTAGCCCGGATATATGAACAGAAGAATGCTGAATCTAAATTCATTATCGGGCGTCCAACAAGGTGGCCGCCACCGAGTAATCAGTGGGGGGCACAGCAATCAAGTACACCGCCCTGAGAAGGCTGTGTCAGAATCGAATTCTGACGGGGAATTCTCTAGAGACGGAGAAGAATTTGGGGGGAAATGAGAGAGAAATAGAGAGAGAATTGAGAGGGAATGGAATTGAGTGGCACTACTCTCAATTTTAGCTTAGCCTATCACCCCCAATCAGACAGCCAAACTGAAGTGGTCAATCAGACTATCGAGATGCGTTTGAGATGCTTTGTGGCGGATCGGTCTTAAGACTGGTTGTATTGGCTGCCTTGGGCTGAATATTGCTGTAATACGGGGTTCCACTCCACTTTACAGTCCACACCCTTTGAGGTGGTATATGGGTGTGCTCTCCCCGGCTGCTTTCCTATGATTTAGATACTGCTCGATTAGAGGCTGTGGATTATGCCTTGCAGCAGCAGGATGCAATTCTCAAGTCCCTCAGGAACTGCTTGGTAGAAGCTCAAGCTGCCATGGAGAAGCAAGCTGACTAGCAACTTCAGGACCTCCAATTTGCTGTAGGAGATTGGGTGTTATTGCTGGTACAACCTTTTAGGCAAACTTCAATAACTTCTTGTGCCAACTGAAAGTTATTCCTGCTATGGGCCCTTTCACGTGCTCCGCTGCATCAGCAGCGTATTCGTGTGTGAAACGCTTTCATGGCGGCTTACCTGCAGTGTCACCTACACCCCCACCATGTGAGGCACAACCCAGCTTTTGCCCAAAAGCTGTATTGGTTCGTGAATCCAGAATGGTACCGGGGAATTCCTCATTCACTGGGTTGATGATAGAATCCTTCTCCTTTTGATTGAATTCAGCAATGGAACTGTAGGAAAGTCCCCTATTACAAGGGTTTACAGAAGTAACTAAGAACAAATAGAAGCAAAACGCAAATCGGCCAATTTGAGAGGGCCTTATCTCTGTCACGATCATTCTCCAAAATTTCCAGCTGCTTTGCTATCCTTCTCCCTCCCCTTTTATACGTAATCCTCATTCCATTGCAGCCACGTGAGTCAATATTCCTTCTCTAACCAATTTATGACTCTTTTTCCCTTGAGTCATTTTCCTTGGCTACCCCTATTGCCCCCCTCCTTTTACGCCTCTGATAGGTATGACTAATGGGGTCCTAACAATACTCCCGCCCACAAGATTCACTTTGTCCTCACGGTAAAATTCAGGAAATTGATGCAATATCTGATGGTAGGAATCCCAAGTTGCTTCCAGGGGTGGTAACCCTTTCCATTGGATAAGAACATCGAGGCTTCTCAGATTCCTTCCCGTGCCTGGCCTTATACCCAGCAGGAATTCTGGTTCCACCTTCATCTCCAGCTTGGCTGTTTGCTGATCAAGGAATTCTGTCGCTTCCAGCACTGCTCCTTCCGCTTTGCGAAGCTGGGAGACATGGAATACGGGGTGGGATAGCACAAGAGGGTAGTAGAGATAGCTTGTATGCCACCTTCCCGTAGAACTTTGGTGACAGCTTCTTGTTCACCCTAGTAGCCAACGTCTTCTGTCTGTAGGGGCAGCTTTTCACATAAACTAGATCACCCACCTTGAATTGCACGTCTTGCCGCCTTTTTATCTGCTGTTTCCTTCATTCTTACTTGCGCCCGCAACAATTGGGTCTGCAACTCATCCAAAACTGAATCCTGCTCCAGCAACTGCTGTTCAATTACCGAAACAGCTGTTGTGCCCTTCTCAAAACTCAACAAGGGGGGACGTTCATGCCCATAGACTATCTGAAACGGAGTTAATCTTGAGGAGACATGGAAAGAGGTATTATACCAATACTCTTGCCCAAGGAAGCCAGCTGCACCATGCCTTGGGCTTTGTGTGATAGTCTGTTTTTCATTAGTACCAGGAGTCTTTGTGTGATAGGAGATTTTAAAATTTGGTTGCTAGCAGGCGCAGTGTCCTAGTAGGAGTCTTCTAGGGCTTTCTTATAAATAATCTCTTGTAAATATTGCGAGGGATCAGAAAATAAACTTCTTTTTTTTTTCCTGTATACTTTATGTGCAAGAGATTGAGGGTTCTCTCTAACGAGCCCTGGCCTAAACATAGTCAGCAAGGACGGAAGTCTTTGAAGGCTTTAATTGCAGATTTAGCTAATTGCCTGTGGACTCAATCCGTTAACAGATTGCTTAACTGTAGCGTCAAATACTAACATTTTTGCCAAAATTCTTTCTTATGTTATTGTCCTCTTTGTAACTTGCCCATTTTTTTGGAATTATAGGTCTTGTTTCTTAAACTTGAGATTATGAGTTTTTCTAATTGAATACTGTAGCAATAAAAAATGTGTCTGCGTCCTTCTTTTTCAAGATCTTTTAACCATAACAAATTTTAAGGATACTCTTTCAGGTACTGCAGAAAGAACAACAGCAAGATGGAAACTTAATGTTACTTGTTGAGATTTTGTTTATGGATCTATTAAACACAATGATTTGCTGTGTGATGTAGTGTTAGAAACACCTCTGCTGTGTTATTGTATTAGAAGAAATAACCAGCATGCTCTTCCTGTCTCCTCATGCATTGGTTCTTCTCGGCTAGGCAGGATTTTATTGAATCATGAATTCTTTTTGTCTCATTAAATCGTGAATTTTTATGTGCTATAATTGCTTGCATATCTAGACATGCTGCATTTTTTTTTTATTTTGGATTAATTTTTGCTTTTTTTCTTTTTCTGGCAGGTGATTACTCACACTTTACTCACCACTAATTTGAAGCGTGATTGTATACAATGTAGTACTGGAAAGTTTTTAGTGTTACTAATGATTGGCGGTTTAGCATATCTTATTTTAACTCATTCAAGTCAGATAAGTTCTGTGAATAGTTTGTCAAAAGATATTGGGACCAAGGAAAGGGATACTGTCAATGTGGAGGGTAGATTTGATAGATTTTGGAGAAAGCCACCAAGGCTTCCTCCTCGTTTATCACCTGATGAAATACGTAGGAACAGTAGTTCTATTCATGGGACCAAGAAGCTCAATGCAGCATCTGACTGGATATCCAGGCAACAAAGTGTTAAGAATGCATTTATCCATGCATGGTCTGCCTATAGAAATTATGCAATGGGTTATGATGAACTTATGCCCTTGAGCCAGAAGGGAATTGATGGTTTAGGAGGTCTTGGTGCTACTATTGTGGATGCTCTGGATACAGCGATGATAATGGGACTTGATGAAGTTGTCTCTGAAGCAGGTTCATGGATCGAAAAGCACCTTCCAGAGAGGATTAATCAGAAGGACCAAGTTAATTTATTTGAAACAACCATTCGCATTTTGGGCGGCCTTCTGAGTGCTTATCATTTAAGCGGGGGAAAACAAGGGAAAGACCTTATGCACAAGAGGCCCAAACCAATGGTCTACCTAGAAAATGCTAGGAACTTGGCTGATCATCTGCTCGTTGCTTTTACTTCTAGTCCAACTGCCATTCCCTTTAGTGATGTTGTTCTGCATGATCGATCTGCTCATCCTTCTCCCAATGGATTGAGCAGCACATCTGAAGTTTCCACACTGCAACTGGAATTCAACTATCTCAGCTCTCTTACTGGTGATCCTAAGTACAGAATGGAGTCTATGAAGGTTTTGGAACATCTTAAAACTCTCCCCAAAGTGGAAGGACTGGTTCCTATTTACATAAGGTATGAGCCTCACATCTAAATTTTTCATTACGTCATTGCTTAAAGGTGTCTTTGATAGTAACTTCCTCTATTTCACCCTTTAAAGTAGTTCTGTAAGTTAGCCTATAGTTGCTTAGTTTTGGAACTGGATATGTGAGACTGTCTTTTGAAAGAACATATAAATACAAAAATGAAAGCATCCTTATTAAAAGGAAAAAGGAGAGAATAAATAAAGGCAAAGAAAGAAGAAAAAAAGTAGGAAAGAAATACTATTCTTTTTCAGTCCCATGAGGCTCATCTCATGTATGACATGGAAGAGGGATGCCTGTCTGTCTGCAGATTGTTAAATTTGCAAAGGTAGAAAAAAAAAAAAACTCTTCTTCAAGGAGTTTCCAAATTCCAAGCTCCAAGTCTGCAATAGTGTCAGCTAAAAACATGTACATATTATATTTTTTTGGATGGGCATGAACCATTGAAATTACCAATGTTATGTTTGAGCTAGTTTTACAGATAGGTGCATGCCTACCTAATAGAAAGTACTGCATAACTTTAATGAGAGTGTGATTTCTAAACTAGATGCTGCATCTAGTTTAGAAACTGCAGATTTTGACTTCTTACACCATCCACTAAAATCTGGCATAGAGTCCCAATGGTAGAGCAATGTAGTGAGACCCTGACAGACCATTGTAGGAGTGTCAATGTGAACTCGCACCCCTTGGACTGGCCCAAACTACCCATCAATAAGAACTTGCTGAAGACCCTTGTGGTTTGACCCATTTGCATGAAGACCCCTGTTGTTTAAAAATGTCTCTAGAGGTCTTGTTTACATTTTTTCCTTGGACGCCCCTCATTATAGACATTAATTAAACCTTAAGTTAAATATTTATATATTTCTGACATGATTCTTTTTTATTTATATATTTCTGATATGTTTTTTTTTTTTATTACTAATCAGAAGAAATATGTGTATATAAATATATATAGAAAAAGATGAAACAAGCTGGAAAAAAACTGTAGATTCTTGCATTCTATATTCTCGAGTAGTATGGGGTATTTATACACAACACCTAGATTATCTCCTACGTTCTAGGGACATATTTGAATATATTTAGAAGACAAAATACAATAACAAGAATTTTAAAAAAACTATTAAGATATCTTGAATTATCTATTGCTTTATCGTTTGCCTTTATCCATTTATTTTTAGAGTTTTCTTATCTCTAAATAAGGTTGCAAATGAGCCAAGCTGTTCGTGAACGACTCGGTGTTCGGCTTGATAAAAGCTCATTCGAGTTTGTTCGTTAAGGTAAACAAATTGAGTTTGAACCTAATTTTGAAACGTGATTTGTAAACGAACAGAGTTTAAGCTCAGCTCATTAGCTTGCGAGCTGACTCGATTAGAAGCTCGTGAGCAGACTCGATTTGAAATTCGTGATTAGATTGTAAGCAAACTCGTTTATAAATACATTAATAAATTTATTCATAATTTTATAGATATATTATTTTATTATTAGATAATATATGTATATATTGTACATATATTTTATAAATATATTATTTAAACATAAGTAAGTAAATACATATGCATATACTTATAATTATATTATATATGAAGGTTAAATAAGGCGAGGGTGTCTTCTAAGAAACCCTAAATCTAATTATTCTTCTTCATTGTTCTTCTCTCTCCTCTCTTCCTCTTCTACCTCTCGCTGTATTTGTGCTACCTCACCCCTTTACCCGCTTGTTCCTCTTCTTCTTCTCTACTAACAGGCAACAATCGTACCTTTGCCTTCAGCACTTCGCCTTGCTTTTTCTCCTTCTTATGAGACTACCGACGATAGAGCGAGGGATCGCAACACACTGTCCATCTTCTCCGACGATAAAGTGAGGCCTCGCTCTTCCTGGCCTCCTCACTGGCTTCTCCTCTTCTTCTCCTTCCAGAAGTGGTGGGGACAATAATGGGAGTCATATCATATTAGATTTAGGGTATGTTTGATAGCACATATTTTCCATGGAAAATGTCTAATCATGTATAATTATTACACATATTTTCTATGGAAACAATCAAATACCCTTAATTTTTCTATGAAAAAGTTGTGTATGGTACAAGCATTTAAATTTTCTTTCCATGAAATTCATTTTCTAAAGGGGTGGGGTGGTTTTTGTTTTCTAGGCAATCATTACCTATAATTAAATTCTAGGTAATGCAATCAAACACACCCTTAGTGGTCGGGGACAGTTACAACGTTGTCCATATTCTCCGACGTGCGACCTCTGTGCCTACGACGATCGAGCCTGAGCTCAAGCCCATACACTTTCTCACCGAGCTGAGCTTGAGCTCAACGAAGCTTGACTTGGCTCAACTCGATTACAACCCTATCTCCAAACCACCTTATCACTTTATTCTTTTTATCTCTTATTTTTCTAGCCATAAGATTAGGGGAAAAAAATCCAACTGTTACTCGAGTCATCCTTTGAGTAAACTTTCACAATTTATTTTATTTCCACAATATCGATATCTTTGCGATATTTCTAACAAAATATGACATTATGGAGCAAGATATGGATCGGAACACAATCAATGGCCACCATCACCCTGAGTTTGAAATTTAAGAAAGTTAGCATGCAAAATGATAAGAACATGTCAATAGAAAAATATATGTTTTTACATCTTACTCAAATTTATAATTTATTATAATATTAAGAAATTATTAGTTATCTAAACAAATTCAAGAAATTATTTTTTGCATTCACATTGTAGAAAGAAGTCTGAACGAGTAGTTCTAAGGTCTATTTTATAAAACTATTCATAAACAAATTGATAGTTTTATTTTATAATTGACTTACAGCTTACTTTTTTAAACTTATAATATAATCTGATTGCTTGAGTGATTAACATGCATGCTCTTACTATGATCACTGGTGTATTCAAAGTGTACAAGAAGTATTTGATTCTAAGAAAATGTTAGTTCCCTGGCCCTAACTTCTGATTTTCTTAAAGATAGAATAGCAAGAATTGGAGAAATAGAGAGAGGTGGGGGAGGATCAGACAAAATAAGGGGGAAAACTGAGAGATATGAAGGAGTAAAAGACAACAAATAGGGGAAAACAGAGAGAGAGAACCAAGAGAAAGTAAGGGAGAACAACAGAGAAAAGGAAGATATTTAATTCACAACAATCATAATGATCAGCCATGTGGTTATAGCTTCATGTATAAGCTATTCACAGTTTCTACAAGACAGTTACCACTCCACTACAAGTACCTGCTCATTTAATCATTCCATAACCTCTTAAATCACTCCATAACTGAGAATAATCAGATAATAAAAGTAATAACAACTCTCCTGCAAAATAACATAATTTGTAAGAAATAAAAATAACTAGCTAAGTCATGACTTTCCCTCCCCCTTAATGGATTTTTTGTCCCTAAAAAATCTTAGCATCTAGCCTCACTTTTTCATCCAATCCCTGCTTTCATTATTTGATTCATCTTTCTTAGATTGTAGGGTGTCGAATCCTTGACCTTCATGTAGTAATCATGCCAGTTAGTTTTAGCAGTAAGTCTGGTAACCACATGATCTTCCGTCATCTTCCAAAACGCATCAAGGTTCTCCTGTTCAGTCCACTTCAATTGTTACTTCTGTATCCTCCTCAGCTCCCAGGTCAGGTTGGATTCAACCTTTACAGACTTCAACCGTGCTTTAAAAGCACCATTTGCTACTTGCTTGCTGCCGTACACCAAAGGTTCATCTTCCACAATTGCAGTGATTTTTCCTGGAACAGCCATTCCTTTCTTGGCATCCTAAATTGCCTGATCCATTGCAAGTAATTCATTAACTTCTTGGAGATCGGATGTCTTAGGTAAAATTCCAGCTCCTGCTGGAAGCTATTTTGTAGTGGATCTTGAATTAAGCTCCACTGGTATACTGTCCCGAAACTTCTTTGAATAAAGATCCACTGGTATATTGACGTGAAATTTCTTTGAAATCTAAATCAGAATTTTGTCTAGCTTTTGGTGTATGTTAGCAAAACATTCCTCAAATATTTTCTCCAATGACTGTACACTTACACAAGTCCCTTATGCCATTTCCTCAGTCAAATTCTTTTGATTTCACTCTTAACAACAACTGTAACTGCTTTCAATCATCGGCAACTGCCTCTGAGACTGCTTCTACAAATCGTCTTGTATGCTCATCTTCAGTTTCAGTCAAAAACACCTAGATCCAGCCAAGAACCGGTCCGCTCTGATACCAATTTATCAGGATCTTGGCCCTAACTTTTGATTTTCTTGAAGATAGAATTGCAAGAATAGGAGAAATAGAGAGAAATGGGGGAGGATCAGATAGAATAGGGGGAAAACTGAGAGATATGAAGGAGAAATAGACAACAAATAGGGAGAAACAGAGAGAACCAAGAGAAAGTAAGGGAGAATAGCAAAGAAAAGGAAGATCTTTAATTCACAACAATCATAATGATCGGCCATGATGATCGGCCATGTGGTTATAGCTTTATATATAAGCTAACCACAGCTTCTACAATACAATTACCACTCCACTACAAGTAACTGCTCCTTTAATCATTCTATAACCTCTTAAATCACTCTATAACTGAGAATAATCAGATAATAAAAGCAATAACCAACTCTCTTGCAAAATAACATAATCTACAAGAAATAAAAATAAAAATAACTAGCTAAGTCGTGATAGAAAAATAAGATAATAGGAAATATGTGGATGAGCCCTTGAAACACATATTTTAATGTTTCTGCCAATTCTGACAGGACTTATGATTTCATAAACCTGGAGAGTACTATTTGTTATTTCACATAACCCAAGGGAGCTCAGTATAATTTCCCCATTTTCTTTCTGGATTCTTTCAATTGGCTTCTTTTTGTATTTTCTGGAATTTTTGAAACATATATTTTGTTATATGTTGATTATCATACACATATATGTGTATATTACATATGCATGTGTTGACTCGGCATTTGGCCCAAATGAACTTGCCCCATTCTTTTCACCTGATCAATTTGACTGATTTGTATGTGTTGTATATATGTTATGTGGATTTGTTTGTGATATTTATAGTAAAAATATCTATGATAATTTCATTTGACATGATGGAGGGTACAGCAGGGGATGGATTTAGTTCTTTCAATCTGGTCAGGCCCAAGCCACCCCACTTGCTCCTCGGGCAGGTTTGTTTTAGCCTTGTTATTAGGGATGACAATGGTGTTGGTCCCTTAGGGTTTGGCCACTCAAGAGGGGGGGGTGAATTGAGTGCTTTTAAACTTTTATCAGCTATTTAAAAATAAAGAAAATGTTATTACAAATCTCCCAAAATTAGGTTTATATAGATATATGTGAGATGATGATGAGATAAATTACTAGCCACAAGATATATCAATGAAACACAAAATAAGGCACAAGACGATTTTTAAGTGGTTCGGTGTATTCCACACACCTACTCCACTCTCCCAAGATTTAACCACACTTGGGGTTCCACTATAAATCAAACACCAAGGTTTTCTCCTTAGATCACCTTGGAAACTAAAACAATCCTAGATTACAATTGGTTCTAGGAGACCCAAGCTATCCACAACAATGTTTAGATGATTACAATACTTTGTCCACACTTGGACTCAAATGATTTAAACTATAAGAAGATTATACAAGGCAATAAGTAAATGAATGATACAATAACCTCAAGATGGAGTATTTCAGATACAACTTGAAGACTATCTCCTTTCTTTGCCTTGTGGCTCTTGAGAGATTGGGCAATGTAGCTTGAGAGCCTTTGTATGCTTGGTTCACTTGATGAGAGAGATTGGGAGCTTGTAGAGCTTCTTTGAAATCAAATAAGTGCTAAACTTCTTAAGAAAAATGGTCTTGAAGCTTTTATAGACGAGCCTGGAGAATCTGTGCAACGTTCAAAAAATTTACCGTTGGACCCCGAGGAGTCGACTTTCCTTTCACAGGAGTCGACTCTCCTTTTAATTAGGAGTTGACTCTAGATGAACAGGAGTCGACTTCTATAATGCAAGAGTCGACTCTTCGAAAAATACCAATACTGTTAGGTCGACTCTGCATAATCCTGCTCTCGGCTGGGTCGCTTCTCGCTATCCAAGAGTCGACTCCAGCTTAAGAGGAGTCGACTCTTGATATACAAGAGTCGACTTCAGCTTAATGGGAGTCGACTCTAGAAGAACAAGAGTCAACTTCTAAAGCCAAATTACAGAAAATAAATTTATACATATAATAAATGCTTGAGACTTGACTTTAATAAAAACCATAATTTTAGAGTATGTTGTGATTATTTTAAAAAATATAAAATAGTTTTCTTAGAAAAAAAATATGGACTACAAATTATACATCAATTATAAAATATTGTTTTTGTTAATTTTCAAAACTTACTTAAAAATTAATTGGGACAAGTTGGCTCAACAAATGGGTCACCCGTTTACCCATTTACATACTTGTTTCAACAAATTTTCAAATAAGTCTTATGCCTATATCTCAATTTTTTATGCTTGTTTTAATTTTAAATGGGTAATTGGGACCCATTGAGCATTTACATACTTGTTTTAAAAAAATTTCAAATAAGCCTTATGCCTATATCTCAATTTTTATATTTGTTTTAATTTTAAATGAGTAATTGGGACCCATTGGAGATCCACTGCCATCCCTAATTGTTATATCTCCCCAACAGCACGTTTGACATGAGGTATAAGAGATATAACTATCCTCTGACACATCATTACCTTTTCTGGTATCTAAATTGATGTAGGATTAATTAATCCTTGGATTAATTACCCCAGTGGGATAAATTCACCTTCCACCCAGGTATAAATTAATAACTTTGGGCTGTTTAGACAATTTTGCCCCTAAGATATAAAGCAGATCACATTTTCTTTCTCCTCAATTAGTGCCCATCTCGTCTCTTCCTTCATCTCTCTCAACCCCTGTGCACTTTGGCAGTCACTCCTCTGCACCAATCTTCCATTATTTCTTGCATCAACATTTCAGATTTGCGAAGGAGCTTATGGGTTTTTCCCCATTTGAAATTCTAGATCTTTCTAAGTACCCCAGTCAAGCGTGTCATGGCGGAGCATTCCTTGTTTAATTGCAGAGTCGTTAAGAAAATCCATGGCTAGTTCAGGTTCTTGCAAATTTTGGGTCGATGGGTGTCCTGGGAATTAGGTGCTGGACTAATTTTGGATGGTTGGCAAGTTTTTGGGATTATGCCACTGGAATGGTTGAAAGTTCATTTGAAGAAAGGCTTCTCTTGAATGCATTGTATAACTGGGCTTTATTTATTTATTTATTTTTTGGTCTTCTGCTATTCTGTTTGATTTTCTTAATTTTGTGTTATGTGGTAAAAAGTAATCTAGCTGAATGTAGAAAATGGGATTTGGGGGCAGAGATCACAGCAAGGAGCAATGGAAAAGAGAAAATGGATTTGGCGAGTGAGAGTTGATCATAAGGTGTGAAGATAAAAGTTGTTTGTACACTATAGTAGATGAGCGATTTGGTAAATTAGCAAATAATATTAAGTAATATCTCATTCTCTAACTTTTAAACCAAGCATAGGATGGTTAATACATAAGGTAATACCTCTTTTACCAAATTTGGGACAGTATTATTTAGTCCTTTCAGTATTTTATCCCATCCTTTACTTCATCTCATCACTAGTTAATCCGGATACCAAACAGCCCACTAGAGTGTTATCTAAACTGCAGGCTTCCCATTTACTATTCCCAGTGTCCGCCATAGCCATTTCCAGAAATTGTAAATTATAATTTACAAAGACTGCCAGCTTAGGAAAATATATAAATATATGTAGAAGTACATAAGAATGTATGAGATTACTATTTAAAACATGTTATTATTAAATTGTATGCTCCCATGAACTAAAAACTGACTGCATTTTTTTAGTTAGATCTGCCCCAGATTCGTGCCAGTTTATAGTGTTAATAGGTTAAGGTTTTATAATTTTATTGCATACTATCCATCTATGTTGTATTAATGTGTTCATTTCCAATATTTGGCGCACAATATTGAGTTTCATTTATTACATTATGAAACTTGTGGTTCCTGTAATTAAACCATAGTTGTTGGATGTTGGTATGAGGGTTTAACATACTCATTCTGATTTCTTGTTCTTTCTGGCAACTGCAGCCCTCATTCTGGTGGATTTAGTGGGGAAAATATTAGATTGGGATCTCGTGGTGACAGCTATTACGAGTACCTTATTAAAATATGGTTGCAGCAGCTGGATAGTAATCTGACATATTTACATGACATGTATGAAGAAGCAATGAAAGGTGTCAGGCACCTCCTTGTTCGGAAATCTATCCCAAATGGCTTGGTCTTTGTGGGGGAGTTGCCTTATGGATTTCATGGAGGATTTAGCCCCAAAATGGATCACCTGGTATGTGGTTCTTTAATATGTTCCAGTATACATAAATTTTTCTTCATTTTCTCAGGGTATTGCCATTGGCTCCTCCTTTTGCCTCAAAACAAAAAAAATTCTTGAACATTTGATTGACATGGGCACATTAAGCAATTTTTTATGGGTTCATAAGATTAAAAGGATTGTAACAGCTTGAATCTAGTCTCCTTGATACAAAGAGAGTTGGAGGAAGTTTACTCTTATCCTAGTTGATGAATGTTAAAAACATGCTTACTATGTGTCTATTCATACACATTAGACATTAGGTCTCACAAGTTCATTTTGTTGCTGTTATTGTTGTTTTCAACTATTAGTGTTTTTTTTACTAAATTGAGCTTTTCCTCAACTTGTTATAAACTTTTCTGAATCATTCTAACTAGAAGCTTCTACAAATAATGACAATGTATGTTACAGTCCAAGTTTGTGGTCAAGCTATAGGGCAATGTACTTGAACTTCAAGGAAAGGATTAGTTCAAAGATTGTGTTTATGTGTTTTCCCACCCTTATGACCTATTTTTCTCTTTTCAGTTAATTGCAATCAAGAGCTTATTGGAGAGAACTCTTCAATCTCTGAGTTTAAGGAACTTAACCTTGAAGGAATTTCTGCTTCATACTTCCATTAACTTCCCCTTCTTTTTAAGTACAACTGAATTCAAAAACTAAAACTATATAACCACCTATCAAGAACTGCTTCCATGATTATAGCTGCACATGGAGATTACATAGGAAAGTGAAACTGACATAAAAAACTGAAACTAATAAAAGGAACTGCCATAAAAAACTGAAAACTAAGTTGCTCCCTTTTTTTTGCACCCATTTGTGTAATGTTGATAGACCTGCCTGCTAAATGGGACCACCATGACCCTTGAGTAAGCCCATTACAATCTGGTTTGTATTTATATAAGCAAGAGGGGAACTATTTGTCACAACCCAATCCCACGTTTGTATTCTAATAGGAAGTCCTAGGTATAAAACTTGGTCCCATGAACCCCATAAATTATCTTCAGCTAGCACTTTTGAGTGAGGACCTGTGATGTTACATGTGGTATCAAAGTTAACCGAGGACCACTACTATGTGGTACACCAAGAAAGTGTTCCACATCTGATTTGGGTCAGATTGATTGATATGGAGTTTTTGGCCTGGTGAGGATACCAAGTATTAAAAGGAGGGGAGTATGTCATGACTCAAATTCCATATCAGTAGTCCCTTGAGGAGGTCTTGAGTATTCTTGGTCCCATAAACTCACAAGTCACTTTCAGCTAGAACTTTTGGTTAAGGACATGTGGTGTCACAAACAATATCATAGCCAACCTAGGAGCTACTGTGTGGGTGTGGGCTAGGAGAATTGTTCTGAGACTAACTTTCGGTTGGGTTGAGATATGGAGTTTCTAGCATGGTGGGGACGTCAAGGATTGAAAGGATAGGAGTTCGTCACAACTCGATCTTGCTTCAGTAGTCTACTTGGAAGGCCTTGGGTATAAAACTTGGTCCCATCATCCCATAAGTCACCTTCAACTAACACTTTTGAATGAGGACCTGTGGTGTTACACTAAGGGTGTGTTTGATTGCATGTAGTTGGAAAAGAAAACATTTTCCAACTTCCATGGAAAACAAAAAGCACCACCCCCTTAGAATCAAATTTCCGTGAAAAATAGGCCAAAACATGTTTTAAAGGGTTGTACCATGGAATTCAACAACAACAACAACATATTCAGCCTTTATCCCACTATGTGGGGTCGGCTACATGAATTCTAGACTTCCATGTATTTCTGTCTTTTGTCATATCTTCATTGAGATCCATACACTTCATATCAAACTTTAATGTCTCTCCCAAAGTCTTCTTAGGTCTGTTTTTACCTCTTTTTTTGACTAATTGTTCCATTTCATCAACTCTCCTCACATGAGCGTCTCTTGGTCTCCTTCTCGCATGACCAAACAATCTTAGTCTAGTCTCTCTCATCTTCTCCTCTATTGGCACTACTCCTACCTTATTACGAATAACTTCATTTCTAATTTTATCTTTTCTTGTATGACCGCACATCCATCTAATGTACCATGGAATTTAATTCCATGAAAAATTGCAGTGTATCAAACAGCAAAAATGGAATTCAATTCCTTGAATGTAACATTTTCCATGGAATTTCCATGCTATCAAACACACCCTAATATTGCTCTTTCTCAAAAATTCAACAATTTCTTTATTTTATTATTGAACTGGCCTTTTTTGTTCTGCAATTAAAGAATTTCTTTATATTCTTATCAAAATACCATTATGTTACAGATGTTGAAGGAAATGATTCCTTTGTTCCTGTGATGCATCCACCAGATTTTCTTGTAACTTAAAATATAGAAGTATACGTTTCAGAAATTTTCCAAGTTAAGCTAGAAGTTAATTCTGATTTTTTTATTGCCATCCTGCTGAGAAATCTCAGGAAGAAGTTCACATGCTGGAGAGTCATTTTCCTTTCTATTTGTGTAGCTTATGTAAACCATAATTATATTTGCATGAAATACAAGCAGAATTGGCTTTGATTTTTGAAGCTGTCAGTAAAAGAAATCATCCATTTGAATGGGTTAACTAGCTGGTTGTTGCACTTTTTGAATCCTGTACACTGATTTGGATCCCTTGATATAGAAGGAATTTGCTTTCCCATTCAGGTTTGTTTCCTTCCTGGAACTCTGGCCCTAGGTGCCACCAAAGGCATTACAAAGGAAAAAGCTATGAGAGCCAACAAACTCACATTTGAAGACCTGGAAAATCTGAAGCTTGCAGAAGATCTCGCTAAGACATGCTTTGAGATGTATTCAGTAACTTCTACTGGTCTTTCTCCAGAAATTGCTTACTTCAATATTGAGGTGAGTCACCCTTCTGCTCAGCTATGTCCTATTGTCTTTTTTTAACCATGCAATGGTTTTGTATTTGAACTATCTTATAACATCAGCTTTCACTGTGCCATATTTATGTATTTCTTGTTTATTGGTTCTAGTTCAAACAATTTTCTTCTCCTGCCATTTGTACTAGTGAATGGAGATTTCATATTAGGATCTTCTTTATGCAGGGTAGTTCTGAAGGAGGTCCTGATGGTGGCAACAAAAGTTCAAAATATGTACATGACATAATTATCAAATATGCTGATCGTCACAACCTTTTGCGTCCTGAAACTGTGGAGTCCTTATTCATCTTGTATCGCATTACTGAGGATCCAAAGTATGCAACAGGGGCTTTTCTGTGTTATATTTCCTGAACTGTAAATTCAAGTTTCATTTCTTGTCTTAGTTTTCTAGCATTTCAATCTGTTTTAACCTTTTTTGCAGATATCGTGAATGGGGATGGCAGATATTTAAGGCTTTTGAACAGCATACAAAGGTTGATTCCGGAGGTTACACTTCCCTAGATGATGTAACTGTGCTTCCACCTCATAGAAGAGACAAGATGGAGACCTTTTTCTTGGGTGAAACATTGAAGTATCTGTACTTACTGTTTGGAGACAACACCGTTCTTCCTTTGGATGAGTTTGTTTTTAACACAGAAGCTCATCCTTTTCCTATTAAAAGAACTACGAGGGAGTGATACTTGACTGCAGTAAGGATTTGTATAACATGTGGCGTGTCACTTCTTTGTGGACAGTTTGAAATTGAGAGTGAAAAAGTGTACACCTTTGTTTCTGTTACATCCAGAAGCAGTGGAAGTCTGGCCATGAAATTGACAAGTATTACAGGCAGCTGAACTTAGTTGTTTTCTTGTGCAAGCAAATTCATTGTGGATTGCATCCTTCTATCCTGCTGAGAAACCTGAGAGGGAAAAATATACTTTGAGGCTCTTTGTCTGTAAGCCATAAGATCATGCCAATCTTCCAACTTATTTGTACGACATTCTTCCCATTGTGTAATGGGTTGAAGGCAACTAAATGCACTTTGACTTTTTTTAGTCGAGTTTTCCTGTATTATCAATTGTTTTTGGGAAAAAAATTGGATTGATTCCTCTAGTTTTTTATTTTCTTTTTGGTGGTTATGTTAATACAATTGCCATCAAGCTAAATACTTTTGCATGCGTACAATATTGCTTTCTAATATTCATTATTTCCAGTGCATTCTGCACTTTCACATTCATTTTAAAGAAGAAACAGATGGTCCCCATCTCGGACAACACTTAAGTCCTCTATTTCTGCATTGTCTGCATTTACAACTTTTGTAAGATTGTAGCCTCCAAGTTTTTCACCTGCAGTTCCACAAGGTGCAGATGACAAACAGGTAAAGCGTGGAGAAAGAAAACATGCCTGTTTATTAGAATATCATTGTTAATCATCATTTTTAATTGTTAAAATTATGCCCTCTTCATGTATGTTTGAATCCTTCAACTGATAAATAATCATTGTTAAATTTCAGGTTTATCATCAAAGTACTCTTTGAGGTCAAACCAAGCTTACCAGCAATCTTGAGTAGCTCTTCTAGGGAATCAGGTAGGATAATTAGCTTCACTAGCTGCTTTTGTGATTTATTTGTCTTGTGGAACTTCATGTGAATGGTGACTCTCTTAGTCAATTTGTCAACATCTCTGGTGGTTGGTCTACAAGAATAGCCCGAGTGGAAGGTTGTTGGTTCTTTCCCTGACTGAGAGTTAGAACAACTGGGGCTGCAGATTCTTGTCGGTTTGAACTGACCATTCCTGGTGTAGCAACCTGCTTCTGGCCTGAAAAGTTCTATTTTTTGTTCATCTAACGTCCATCTATTTTCATAACTACGTAAAAGGTCATATATGTTTTTGTTTCCTTGCTGTTCAGCTAGAGCTTTCAGGGTCCACCCTCTGGAATCTGGTTTGTTTACATTTGCTCCCCCTTCCAGTAGCATTCTTACCATCTCAAGATGCCCCTTACGAACAGCAACATGAAGAGCTGTTTGGCCACCATCAACTGATGAATTTTTTGCATCTTGTCCAGTAAAATTGTGCATTTCTCCTGTTTCATTCTTCCTTGTGTCACCTGAAGTAAGGAAGCCCATAGCCTTCATATCTTGTATCAGTGGATCTCCATTAGGAAGCTCTTGACCTATTGTGTGAGGACAGCTTTCTCTTTCTGCTCCTCTGTCAAGCCACTGACCCTGGTTCAAATCTGGAGTTGTATGTTGATTCACAGAGCCAAATCCTTCATTCCCTTTCAGTTTCTATAATAATAAGAACAGAATCATACTTTCTTACTGTGCCTCTAATTGAATGCTGAAATAAGACAAAGTTCTTCCTTTTTACTCAGATAGGAAATTTGATCTTGTTTATACCTTGAAAAGATTGTTCATAATAATTTCACCATCGTCTGCATTTGCTTGAATAATGTTCATCAAGGCTGTCTTGTTTAGCCGTAGTATTTGAGAAATCTCAGTCGTTCGAACTGTAAATGGCTGTGGCCTATAACAGAGAACCCCTATTTCTCCGAACATATCCCCTGCCATGACCTTTCCAATAACCTGCACAGTGCAGAATGAGCTGAAATTAGGTTGGCCCTGTTCTTCCTCTGTAAATACAATAGTCCAGTATTGCACAAGTTACATACTTGATCATGCTCATCAATGTGTGCAATCAAATCCTGCCATCATGATCCAAATCCAGAGATGTCAGGCATAAATATTGTCAAGGATTTGCAAATACTATATGAGAAAGAATGTCAAGCTCACGCACCACTGCTCCTGAGACCAGTATGTAAAGATCTGTTGGAGCTTCATTCTGTAGAATCACGTCTTCCTTTGGTGGGTAATACTCTGCTTCCATTTCAGGAGCCTTTTGCATAAGAAAGCATTGTAAGTATCTTGAAAACACAATGTATATCTTTTTTTCTTTGTAAGCAAAATTAGGATAGGAATTTCAACGCAAGCTCTACAATAGAGAAGAAGATGAGTACCAATTGGAAAAGGAAGTCATGAGAGACGCCATGGAAAAGAGAGACTCTTTGAATGATGGGGAAGAACAGGAAATGAGAAATACTTGAACGAATGGCTTTTGGCAGACCCTTCAAGTTCTCATGCTGTTTCAATCCTTCTGTTTTGAACTTGAGGCATATGTGAGACAAAATCTGGTCCTGTATACGAGCAGGCAACTGGTTTCGTGTTGCAAATTCTGAAGCAGCTCTGATGGCATCTCTCTACAGCACCAAAGCTAGTTTCTTTAAACAAATGACAGACAAGTTTTGAGGAAACATGCCGTGTAGAGAAAAAAAAGTTACAAAATTAGCAACTGGTTTGGAAAGGAATATTTACCCTAGTAGTTGCAGTAATATATCATGCATAAGCGTATTCTGTTACTCTCTTTAGAAAGGCTGGTGGTGTTTTTGGAAGTTTTCAATATAAAAGTAAATGGATAGTAGAGAGAATCCGTGCACTCGTGCATGTATACTACAAGTCATTTTACTCAACAAGTTTTCTAGCTTTCTCTGTTGGGACTTTGTAGTCTTCTCCTCAAACAGATGAAAAACAGTTTGGAAGCAGCAAAAACCTCTTAGGAGAGAGGAACATACAAAGTTTCTTGTGCGGCTGGTCCAGTGAACTACGAGATTCGTCATGTTGCCAATGAGGTAAGATGTTAACCCCAAGTTGAATAGCATGTAAAAGATATCAAACAGCATCTCCCTTGGATTCTCAGCATGCAAATCCCCGTAACCAGTAGTGGTTAGTGTTGTGATAGACCAGTAAATTGCAGTTACATATCTGTCCCAAAGGCTTTCCTCTTTGAAATTTGGGTTGACTGCACCAATCCATGTCTTCTTTGGATCTGGATATCTATCTGCAATCCAGTAGTTAAAGCATCCAGCACAGTGTACTGCAAACAACGTAACCTGAAAGAGAAAGGAAAAGAAATGGAGATTCTTATTTACAGAAAAAAAAGAAATGGAGATTCTCAGTTTGACAATATGCAACATTTTATTAACATGGAGCTATCTGATGAGATGTTTGGGATCTTACAGAGATGAGTTTTGTGCACCGTGTCCAGAAATAGTTGAAGCGAATGTCCTTCTCCAGTCTGCAGGAAAGTAAACTGGTGTCAGTATGCTGCTACTTGCATTGTAATCTTTCATTATTTGGAAAACCAGAATTAGTGTTTGGGGATGGACCTTGCAAATAGGGAGCTGACTCTCCTGAGACGCCAAAGTCTGAGCATATTGAGTATTTTAAAGCCAAGCCCATCATTGTGCTCTTTGAACAGAACGCCGAGAGGCTGAAATGGCGCTGTTGAGCAGATGTCAAAAATAAACCAGGTTGATATGTACCTGCAAGTGGGAAGAATCAAAGAAAGATTTAAGTCAAATTTTTTCCCCTGGAAAGAAATATAACAGTCTGCTGAATCTCAACAGTTATGTCCAAATGCTGTGGACCTGACTGCAATTCTCTTCGGATCATCAATGAGAAGATAAGATTGGCTATCAAGATATGCCACAAAGAAGGTAAGAATGATGTCAATGGCAAAGAAGCCATTGACAATGTTGTCAAATATGAAAAGCACGTCTTGCTTGTAGGTCAGAAATGCAAACTCAAAGGGGCAGATCCAGGCTGAGTAAATGACCAGAACAACCAAGAACATTTCCCAGGACCTGCAATGAAGAACAGGGAATCAGAATGAGAATGGGAGAAGCAGTTTTGTACCAAACAGCTGCTAGAGCAGGCAGATTTAAGAGGCCTTCACCTATAACGAGGACTGAATGGGGAGATTATGTATCTTCTAAGTTTGGTTGCTTGGTTGATTCTAGCCCCGAGGGATGGCAGGAGGAGATCACTAGAGAAGAAGCCACCAGGGCTACTTGTATTCCTATGGAACTCGTCCACGCAGAAGCGCTTCAGGCAGTTTCTTGCATAGGAAAACGACATTATGTGGATCTGAATTGCTTGAAAGACCACAGTAGAGTCTGTTAAAACTTTCATGGACTTGAGCCAGTTGGAAAAGAGCTTATAAATAGCAGAGCTGGTGGTTGATGATGCAGGTGAAGGCTCTTCTCCTTTTCTAGCTTTCTCTTGATACAAATGGCGCCCTTTATCATATGCTTTGACGTGTTAAAAAGGATTATGTAACTAGTGCATCATTAAGGATAGAGATAGATGGAAAGGGAAAAAGGTGAAAAAGAGAACTTTTGGTTTTGTTTGAACAGAAAAGGTATGAAATACAAATGGGATAGGTGTTGGATTGGAAGAAAGATGAGATGGGTATCGGAGTGGCAGACATGAGGTTCTCTGTAATGCAGATGCAGATATACGAGCTCCCCAGAGACAGACACAGAGACAGAGAGAGAGTTTTAAAGGAAATGGAAGTGGTGTTGGTGGCAATGGTGGAAGCTTCATTGTCAGTAAATGTGGGGGTGTGAGACACATACATTCAGGGGTTTCAAAGGACAAGATTCGAGTGAAAAATTCATTGGGTGGAAAGATGTGAGTGAAAGTTGGAAGTTGCAGCCAAGTAGGAAAGCTGGGGAAGAAAGCCTCTTTGTATCGTGGATGCCACCCGAACCAATAGAGGCTTCTCTAGAGGAGTTGATGAGAGAGAGAGAGAGGGAGGGAGGGAGAGAGAGCCTTCTACAAAAGCTGAATTTCAACTTTCTGCTCTTAGGAAACGCCGAACGTTGGCTGCTTATGCAACTCAATGAGAACCATATGTCTATAATGCCTTCCTGCCATATATCTCATCTCTCTCTCTCTCTCTCTCTCTCTCTCTCTCTCTCTCTCTCTCTCTCTCACAATATTGTTGATATCCACCGACCATATTGTTGATGGATTGTGATCTTGATATGTGAGGAAATTCCCTGCACAACAGAGGCTGCTATTAAATGGCCCAATAAGGATTACACATAAATTTGCATTGTTTATACATGTGTACATGTAGAGAGAGAGAGAGAGAGAGAGAGAGAGTATTGAATGTAAGTGGATATTTTGTCCAACACCATGCATGTTATTATCTCTGTATTTGTGATATGGCCAAGTAGGTTGGCGGCCAATCCAGCGCAGAAAATTGTCATTTATTTCATGGAAGATGGGCAAGTGAATGTGGGGACAGCAACAGGCCCCATAACATATCATAAAGATGCCCCCTTTTGTATTTCTTTATAATCTTTCAATTATCTTGCCATAATATATCTATTTATCCATGTATCAACATTTAAAAATTACATAAAACTTGAATTTATAAAAAGTTAGCATCGTCTAGCATGGCTTGGCAATGGAGTTGCTATTTGGTAGGGCCTGCTCGTGATGCCCATGAGACATCCCACAATTTGGGAGCAAAGTCAAAGTGACTTTGGAGTTAAAAGACAGTTGATGGCCATATCTCTCCTCTCTTTCTATATATTACTATATATCATTTTAAAAGCAAGGGTTCTCCATTCTCAGAGCAACCAGAGAGGAAAAGTTGAGCTGAGTTGAGTCAAGAAAGTTGTGAAGAGAGAGAAAGGTGAAATCCAACCCTTGAAAAATCTTTTCTTCATCTTTGATCACGAATGTTCGAGAACATCAATCCCATCTTAACAAATCCACCAAGAGATCGAACGTCCATTACAAATCTTTATCTTATATTTATGCATAATTTATGAATTATTCTTTGTATCTAAACAATTTTTCTAGTGCAAGTGGTGTGGGCTCTTATGAATAATTTAAAAAAAAAATTTATTAGTCATTCAGTTTGACTCTTAAGATGATCGATAAGACAAAAAATATAATCAATGATAACGTGTCGTGTTTATATCCAAATTTTATATATAAGTGATAATAATGTATCGCATCTTAATACTCAATTACATGAAAATATATTTTTTATTATTAAAATTAACTCAATTTTTTTTAAAATTTTGGGGACTAGATCTTTCTTTATAAAGGGAAACAAAATTCTCGTGATCATTCAAAATCATCCCAAACAAGAAAGGCAGGCCATCTCGTGATGAGTGAATGGCCAATGGGGTGGTGTGGTCCTCAATAAGGGGGTGGTCCTTTCTGTAACTTGGTGAAGCTGTGGTCCTTAGCTTAGCTTGATTACCTGAATTTAGAAGAATTGCCTGATCACAAAGGCCAGGAATCTGAGCAAATGTTGCCCTCTAATTGGGAAGAGCATTGGCAGTCTATTTTGGCACTGAAATTCTTTGCTACCTGTTATTTCGTGCACCAATTAACATAACGAATGCGACTAATTAGCTACAATTTTGCTATCATACATGGCCAGCAAATCTATGTGTTCAAAGATGATGATTTGTTTGTTAACATAGCCATTTGTATGCCAAGTTCTCCAAACACGTGTACCTTTGGATAATTAGCAATTCTTAGTAGCCCAAAATCAACATAATAATAATTAAAATTTTGTTTAGTGTATCTTTGCTGTGTTGTGGAATAGTTTACAAATGGAACACAGTCCCAACTTAAATACCTTTAAAAACAAAAACTTATAAAGTTATTTACAGTAACTACAAAATAAACATTCAAAATTTGTTGCATAGACAGACAGTATGATTGGGCATGTTTAGCATATTTCTTAATTTGGGGGGTGCTCAGGTAATTTCCAAGGAATTACCCATTTCCCTTCCTTCTTGACTGGTGATGAATTATTGTTATCTCTTCAATGTTAATTGATTCATCAGTTGATTGCATAAGACTAGCAGAGAGAGAGAGAGAGAGAGAGAGACTTCTTTTTCTGTTCAAAATAAAATCTCATGATTTTAGGATAATTAGAAGCATCTTTTAACCCTTCTTCTTCTTCTTCTTTTTTTAATTTTTTCTATTAAAAGGAATATAACACATATTTAGCAAAAATGTAGGTGAAGATAAGAAGTTTATTAAGATTAAAATATATAAAATTCATTTACTTAAAAGATTAAGAATCAAATATATGTGTGTGTGACAAAATTGGTGGTTGCATTGACAGAAGAGTCGTCTAAGCTTTCACGTGATGAATTTAGTGTCGACATTCAAATGCATATATACGCATGCCCTAATAAATAAATAAAATAAAGTTGGCTAATCTCTACCACTTGTAAAGCAATTCATCAACTCATTATACCCCCTCTCGAATTTTCTCCTTTGTCTGCTGTTTTATCTGCCAACTCAGTATCCATAACTGCCATAACGCACCCTCTCTCTCTCTCTCTCTCTCTCTCTCTCTCTCTCTCTTTGTATATATATATATATATATATACCTGACTTTTATGAGTTTTTGATAAATGTGAATTCTTTCACAAAGATAATAATTTTTGTCTTGCTTACTGAATAAATGTGGACACTAAAAGAAAGCTCTACGATTTATTTCTCAGTTTTTTAAGCACATTAATTTGCTAATTTTGTGAGTGAATTGAGTGTTGATTGGAATCAGTACTACAATAAATATTTAATATACCCATGTTTAAAATAAGATTAAAATTATTATTAGTCCTGCAATTCAGTAAATGTAAAGAACAATATAACCACGTATAGAAGACACACTGCGTGGAGAGGTGGACATGTATGGTTACGGATGGCGCCGGCTGTGGGAAGGGGAAGGGAAGCTGCTGCACGTTGTGGGCATGGCCGGCGGGCAAGTGTTGCAATGTACAAAAGCAAGTGTGGCATCTCATGTGATGACAAGCATTTTATGGTCCACTTTTATTATTAGTCGCTGTGGGCAGTGTACGAGATCAAACGGGATCTTGCCTTATCATAATCTCAAAGAAACATTCCAAAGAGATAGTTATCTGTATACATACATCTATATATATATATATATATATAACTTTGTTACTTTTTTAAAAAAATTAAAAATGACGAGACAGTAACACTTTTTATAATAATAACTTGTTAATATAGAAATATTATAAGAGTCATGCATACGTCATTTTGTATGACAATTTTATTACTTAAAATACTATATAAGACGATACGTGTTTAGTTTTTGAGGAATGTTAGGGAAGATAAAATTAGTGTCCCCACATAGCTTTTGGCATTTGTTTGCTTGACAACAAGGGAAGGATTTAAGCATCTGTTACTTGTTTTGTCCTAAAATGGGCTTCAAGTGAATTTGGTGGAACTCAAGCAAGACAAAACAATGCAACCACATGTTCTCATTCAATCTTTGGCTAAAGACCAAGGGCGAATGTGGTCCTTGCCATTGGCGGGTCCAAACGCGGCCTTGTGGTCCTTACTCCAATATTGATACATACATATATATATATCAAACTCAAAAAAATCATTGATAATTAATAGAAGTTTAGGATAATTTCTAATGTTCGATTGAACTTGTAGACAGTGTGGAGACAATACTATGTTTTCTCAAACATCAATTATTCTATTTATTTTGACAATTTTGAAGAAAAAATGCTTCTGCTGTGGCTATTGTTCTTATATTGGTCATTGGCTCCACTAATATGTGATATTCAGTGTGCCTTGGATTAGTTTTTGAGCTGGAGTGCGGTCCATGTTCACAGGCTGGGTAATGAAGTGTTTCATTAGTTGGCGGCATGCGCAAGACGAGTTAAGACTATCTTTATTTTTAGGATTTAACATAATATTATGCTTTTTTTACGACGTTTTTGGAACCCCTTTTAAATCAACCAACCAAATTAACCTGATCATTAAAAATCCTAATCTTGATTAAATGAAGTTGATCATCACTTGATCTCTTGTTTATATGGCACCACACTCAAAACTCACCTTCTGGCCAACCATAAAGATTCATATATGAATCATAATGCTTGAAGATATTATATGCATGCACAAGCATAAAGACAGAAGCAAGCAAGTTAAAGTGGGGTGGGATCTGCCATTTTTATCACAGTGGGAAAGCTTATAAATTAGAGCAGCTGTATAAAGCGGGCACTGATGAGAAGATCATGCATTGAGTCCCCACCGCTGCGGTGAATGAAAAAACAGAAATAATGGAGAGGAAGCAGTTGGCCAATAATTGTACGAGAAAGCCTGATGACTACTAGATTTTTTATCAGACGACAAGTTGATGTTTATTGGTGCATGCTGATTCCGCCATGGGTTTTCAAAGGCTCGTATAATGATAATGACGACTGATGATAGATCGATCGATGTTGCAGATTGACAGATTGAAACATGTGAATGACGGTTCCTCACTCACGCCGGAGATTTTTGTTTCTACAGCGCCACGTTAATCTTCCTTGGCTTTTGTTTATTCCATCTCCAACAAAATGTATATGCTTATCTTTTTTTGTCTTTTTATTACTCAGGTGTTTGGACATCGCTCGTCTAGTGCTAAAAGAGATCGGTCTTCCTTCCTGGTTCAGCCTTCAGGTAAATTGGATGTGATCGCAAATTTATACACTCTCAAGCAGACACGCAGTCAGTTTCCAAACAAACACGCAATTAATTTCCACTAAATAAGACATTTCTATTTTCACTAAAAGTTAATCTCTTGCCACTCTTAAAAAAATTTGAAAACTTTACCACTTACGTCATGCATTTAGCACTTTATGCTCATCTTGATGTGGCATGAAGGTGGTTTAGCTATATTTAACTGCTTTAACCTTCACTCTCTCTACTATAAGATGGATCCCTGATTAATCTCTCCTACAAGATGGTTCACTAATTAATCAGTCATCAGTCATTAGTGTACTTGACCAGTAATTAATTTTCGTCTTTTTTGATTTGTTCTGCTCCTAATTTACTTATCCAGAGTCTTTGGAAACTGATGAGAAATTAATGGGTTTTTGTTAATGCCAACAAACAAGAAGAGGTTCGGTGAGAAACTAAGAAATTATGACGGCCACTTTACTGACAGATCTACAATTAAACCATATTATCTTTGACCTAGACTTTGTTTTAGAAAAAACAAATAATTATTAACAACACAGCACCAACACTTAATTTCACTGGTTTTGCAGTTTACCCCTCTTTTTTGCCCATGTTTTGGTGGACCTTGGTGTAGTCTGATTGGAGGTTCTTGTGCAATATTGGCTATGTATGATTTTTCTGGGTCATTCCCTCCGCCTTTAACAATTACTCATAGCTAACTTACTTAGCCTTAGCCCCTTTGTTGTTGCGTTTGGTCCAGTCTCCCCCAACCTGCCAAAACTATGGCAATGAGCTAGAGCCCCTTCAAGCCATTTTCGGGTACAAAAGATTCTTTGTTTTATTGTTTTTTGTTTAGAATATTAGGCAGCCATCCTTGTCTTGTGAACTACAGTTCTTTTGGGTCATCTCTTTGCCTTTTAATTAGAATCTTCAAGCTAAAATTTGATAGCCTCTTTGTCCTTAGCAAGAATGCCGTCACTGCACATAATCCCTTGATGGGTTGTAGCCGGCTCCCAACTCCCTTCCATGCTTTAAAAAATAAAAAATAAACTTTAATCACATACTAAATTTGGAATAGGTTATATAACTCACTAATGCTTAAGTTTGATTTTTAACTCCACTAATAATAGCACTTACTAGTCTATCTATGTCTTAATGTGTAAGTTCGATTCTCAACTCTAAAAACACTTTGATGGGCATATAATATAAGTGTGAGGCTAGCAACGTCTTGATAAAGTCTTAAGACTAGTCAAAGACTGTTGATAATAATAATTAATAATAAATTAACTATCACGTGCATAAAATTTGATGCGTTGTTACCCGAAAATCAAATCCCAAATCCCAAAATGGCAGTGAATCCAGAGTTTTCTTTTGTCGTGAAGTATGAAGCACGCTTGTCCCACGTGTATATATTTGAGCCTTAATGTAATATGCCATGTTGTTCACTGAGTCATCTCCATATTGCTTGTCACTTTCAGACTTGTCTCATGGCATCATGGGTGTGCCATATATCTTCATCAACCTTCTGATGATGAGTTGAGTTCTCAGAATTTTCTGGCTGCCATTCACTTTCTTCTTCCACTAGCAAGTCCTCTCCACTTCAATGATAATCTCTACTACTTTCAGTTCATTTAGATGATGACTTTACATCCATTCTAATTATAGATAATGGTATTCTGGTTTGAAATGAGACATTACCTATTGAATTGATAATGAAGAACTAGTAACATGTTTATCTTCAGATCTCTCTCTCTCTCTCTCTCTCTCTCTCTCTCTCGAATATATGGGTTTCTTTTTGAATGAAAAAAAGGAATAAATACTAACTAAATTGGAATTGAACATGATCACTTCAACAGAACATATACCCTAACCTTGAATAGTACTGTTAAGAGTACTTCAGAAAAAGTAGCTGTTGCTTTCCACAGTGAATTATGACAACATGAATGGATTAATTAGCTTAATTCCTAGCTAATTAAAGAACATCCAATTATTCCTCAACATTAATCGTACATCGCCAGCTTGTTCTTAACATGTTCGCAATGAATCTATTCGAGAAGTGTAATAAAGTCAATATTTAGGCAAATTTGTTTTCTCTTTTAACCATTTCTGGATCAAAAAGGGAAGCTTGATTAATTAATCCACTTACCATCGTAATTAATTAAACAATATCTTACGAAGGAAGCTTGCATCAGCAGCAGCAAGTCCTTAATTGGACAATCATGAGCCCATCATTAATTAATCTCTACTAAAACTGCTTTTGTGAGCCTGGTCTATATATGCTTGCTCATGCATGCATATATATGGTGGCTGCATTTAGAAATGTCTTTGTTGCATTTGGCCTAACCATCTTAATCTCAATCAATCTCAGGTACCCTACACACTTGAGCGTCAGCCCCACGAGTTTCAGATTTTATTTTTTTATTTTGAGTTTGAAGCTTCAGGCTGCAATCTGCAGGCCTGTCGCTTTGCGACTTTTCTTTATTGGTTCTTCCACCCCCCCCCCCCCCTTCCTTCATCTTAGCCATCACCTTCTTTTTCCTACATTTTTCACTCTCCAATCAAATGGCAGTTAGTGTTTACGTTGGACTATACCTAATAATTATTGATTTTGCAATCCATATATATCATATGCTTCAAATAATATAACGTTTTTGTTATCAATTGTGTAAACAGGAGACGCTTGACCATGATCATTCATTCCTCGATCAGTTGGTATAAGATAAGAATCTGAGTTGATTAGTTCTTCAATTCCAATAATAAAGAAAAAGATTAATTCAGTTTTAATTGAGCTTAATATTTAAGCTAAAATTAGTCACTAAATACTAAATCTGTGAACTGGTTGGCCAAACACAGTCCACTAAGGAAATTTGCAATTGCCTTTGGCATCAACAAAAAAGAGATATGGTTAATATTCCTTTCCAATACATCTCTCTCTTAACTGCTCTCAAACACTACGTCTAGTTCTGCATTGGAACCTTTGTTACGCTAAAAAAGCCATAATATCTGATCATCATTCCTTCTTATCCTTAAACCATATCAAAGCATCTTCTCAACTAAATCAGAATCGTATCAAAGAAATTGATTTTTTATTTGTTTTATATTTTTGAGTATATTTGTAGGGATATACGTATTTTCAGTTGCCCTTAATGCAACATAATTTAACATTAATTAATCCATACAATAATTTAATGTAAGATTAATTTACCATATATATATAGTACATTGAAATTAATGCTAAGTTTCAAATTTTACTACTTGTCAAACCCCAAATGCATAATACAGATTGATTTTCAACGGCATTAATATTATTGTTTCCATAAAAAAAAAACTTTAAATATTACCAGAAAATTACTACAAATTTTGATAAAAAAAATATTTTTAAAACCTTGATTTTGTCTAAGAAACAAAAGAAATTTTTTAAATTATCTCAATGCATTATTTTAAATTTTATACATTTAAGATCATGAGTTTGTAATTTTTTATTTACAAAAAAAAAATAAAGAACTAGCAACCTGAGAGCAGGACTGGCGGGCCGGCCCAGCCCTCAACTATTTATGGATTAAAGGCTTATGGCCATTGGTAGGGCATTTCCAAGCCCATTTTAGAGGCCGGCCCTATTGATATTATAAAAGCCCATCGCTTGGGATCCCAACATCCATTTTTGTATAAATAAAAAAATTATAAAAAATAAAGTCACAAAATTGTTCCAGTAATATTCTCCTTATAAAATTTTGTACAAATATATTTTTCACTTTACAAATACGCACTTGAAAGTATAAATTTTCAAATATATTTTGATTGAATTTTAGAAGTTAATAAATGATAATATCTTATTATTTTTTAAATATTATTAATTTATAAAAATGTATTTATCAAACTTAATCCCTCGTCTAAGCTAGATTGCATGAAAATGAGAAATATTTTTTATACAAAACAAAAATACGAAAATAATATTTTTCTAAAAATATAGGAAGCGAAAAGATAAGATAAATTATAAATTTTAAAAATATAGAATTTTTTTTATAAATAAAGCAAAAGAAGGAGGAGGAGGAAAATTGAAAAGAAAGAGGGAAAAAGGAGGCTTCGGCCATTGGGATGCCTGGACTGGACAGCTGTCGTTGAAAATGCATTTCTTACGTAAATTGTGAAACGATTCCGACACATTTCATAATTTACAAAAACAATTCAAAAACGTCGAAACAACTTTAAACTATTTTCGTACCTCAGAGCGCACAGGCGTTTCCCTTTTGCCAGAACTATTGATACTGGCTCTGGCAGGCAGTGCATGAATTTACTTACTCCGGGATGGGAGTGGGGCCACGTGGACGGTCAGAAACGAATCAATTAAATCCAACGGCCTAAAGTAGCCAGAAAGAACTGTAACCCTATGAATTATTATTATTGTTATAATATAGTCACGAATATGAGTGCATAGGTCGCTGCCAAAATACGGCGGTGTCTGGGCCCCACCAGCGGCCCCCTGTCTCTCAAATTGATGTCTGCGCACGTCGGGTTACTACTTTGCCCATGTTTTTAAGTCTCTATGTTGTATTTTAAGTAAGTTTTAATCTTGTTATTTAATTTATATTAAATAATATTAATATAATAATTTATTTTTTTTAAATAATACTACTTAATTTATATTAAACAATATTAATATAATATTTTAAATATAATAATTATGTAAGCAGCACTCATTTAATTATTTTAACACAATAACTTAATAAAATAAGTTTACATAATTATATTTAAATTATTACATAGTTATTTAATATAAATTAAGTAATATTATTAATAAAATTAAGTAAATTTTATATATATTTATATATATATTACACAACTGATATATAAAATAAATTAATAAAAATCACTCTCCATACACTATTAATCCTTTCACAGAGAGGTCACAATGAATACATTAATTTCCTACTAAAATTTTGTTAACCTAGTAAAAAAATTCGTTTAATTAATCAGTTGTTATTATATAATCTGCGCCGTATTTGTTGGTGAGAGGCTAAAGCTAAAGCCCACTGGAGCACTCGACATTCTAATGCAAAAATATTCACATGGATATTAGTAAATCCCACATTTCTTTCCTTGTTGGATCCGAAACAGTAAAGAAACCCTTTGTGTAGATCATCAATGAATAAAGCACTTTGCTCAATTGATTGATTTTAATAAAGTTGAATCCAAATTTCTAATTTGAGCAGATAAAGGACTGGGCCGGAGGGACCGGCAAGCCGGAATCCAGGATAAAAGGGCACTTGCTCTGTCCATTTCCCTCACTCACTCACTCACTCTATCTCTCACTCACTCCCAGCTTTCCCACTCTCCGAGTACCACTTCACATTAGTCTGTTTTTGGGGAGTAAAAGAGGGAAGAAGGATCTGAGAAAGTGAGAGTAGGCTGTGAGGATGGTTTGGAGCTCAACATCGACCAGATGGATCTCTGTCCCTGTGCTTCTTCTTCTTCTTCTTGTTCATTTAGCTGCTGGACAAGTCCAAGATGGTTAGTTTCCCTGTCTTCTCTCACTTTCTCTCCCCATTTCCTATCTCAAGCTCATTGAGATCGCATTATTAGTAGATTACTCTGTTGTTATGTGGATTGTTCTTTGATGGGTCTTTCTTACATTTGAGATCCGGTAGATGTTTGCAGTGATTTTTTTTTTTTGGTCTTCTACAATTAGATTGGCAACTTAGAAATAGACTTCATAGAGGTTGAAATATGAAATCCAACATTGTTGAAGATGAAAGCCCTCTGTGATGCAGACATTAATTCTTTCTTTGTTTGTAGTTGTGATTGGTGCTTTAATGTGAGGGAGAAGAAGGGAAAGTGTGGCTGCTGATTTCTTTCCTTTGCTCACTTTAGTTTACTTGCAAACTTTGGCTGTATCAGTGGAGAGAGAGAAGGTAAAAGATAGATAAAAATATCCCAAAAGTTATGTTCTATTGTTCTTCCGATTGGCTCCACCACTATTTCCTTTCCTTTTTCGGCAGCCAAACAAAACGCAGGCTTCCTTGCAACTCCACTCCCGCTTTACTTGTGCTTCCAGAGGAGATGAAAGAAAACCTCACCGTCCCTTTCCCACAAGTCTATTCAAGCATTAAAATTGTGGGTCCTGAGATATTCTGGAGATTTTTTCCTACCCTTCTAACTCCATTCTTTTCAATTCTGATCAGGAAAATTTGGTTGCCCCTGCTCCGAACAGTTTCCAAATTCCAGACTTTCAGTATTTGGTCTCTAAATATCCAATCCATCTGTATTATTTCTCTGAATTTACATCCAATTTACGAATAATTTCGTGGCACCCAGGGGGTTCATCCAATGTCATAGCACCTTGTTCTTGCTGATCTTGTCCAGTTTGTAATTGTCTATGACTCTGAGTCCACATTGAATCAATGCTTCTGTTGCATTTCCCGTGAAATTTCTGCGTTGGAGGCTGCAGTCTTCTAGACTTGAATTCTCTGCTCCACAATTTGATAACTAAACTACCAAGCTGAAGCAATGACAGAGTCATAAAGTGTTACCGAAGATTATGTCGTATGTATAATGATTAATAGGTTAAAATTCACCAAAGGAACCACACTTAATAATAGAGCTAAGGTCGGATATATATATTTTGTCATCGACGTGTACACCTTAGGCTTAGGGTTTAGAAACATCTAATTCTCTTCTAATTTAAATGTTTTTGTGGGTGAATAATGATAGACTGACTGATTTGGCTACTTCCGCCGTTATCTCCATCACTAATCCTCTGTGGATCTAAAACATATGCATATTACCTAACAATTTATGGGTGTCTGTCAGTGTTATGTTTATCATTCTTTTGGTCTGAATATCAAGACATATAAAATAATTGCCAAATTTCTATTTTCATTTATAAATCACTACTCAATGAGCTGCAAAACTTGCAGTTCATGGAGATGCATAATTTCATTATTCACAAATTATAAGCATCGGAACTGCTTTGCTTTCTCTCCAGATTTTCCTTCTTTTTTTCTCACTATTTCTCCATTGACCAAACGCACCAACTATGGGCCAGCGAAGGACAAAATTGTCCTCGTAGTTCGATGATCGGCGGGTGGCGCGCTTTTTTCCCGGCCCCACGCGCTTAACGCGGCTCCTCGGGCCTAGTGAATACGTTAGCCGATGGCATCATTATCCTCTCAAAAAATGTTATCGTAAGTGTTGTTTGTTTGTTTGGAATCTTAAAATAATATTCTTATACTAATATAATATAATACATTAGCGTAAATGATTTAATAAATATTAAATAATAAAATTTATTAAAAACTGAGTTCACCAACCTTTTCCCCTGTTGGGACTTTGCTATGCACATTCAAGACACTTCCCACATCCATCTTTGTTAAAAGCATATTCAACCATGTCTTAGTATTATAATTTCATTTTATGTTATTAATTAAGGTAATACTTGTTAAAATAATTAAAATAAGGTTATATGAAGATAAATTTATTTTAAAAATAAATTAATAAATATAATAAAATTATTTTTATTTAAAATAATTTTTATATTATCAAGTTATCACCCAACAGGACAATAGCACTAACTAGGTGAGGATATGTAATTACGGCGAATCAATTAACTCACTCAATTACACGCCTTTGCTTAATCAGTCAATTACTGGCCATGGTCATGTCAATGGTTAACAGTTTCGAGCTTTACTTTCTCGGCTTTTCATGATTTGACGTTTTGGCTCCATTTCGGTGGCTTTTGACATGTCACGCTCCGGCTCCGGTCCCGCTTTGTTGTCAAAGACCACTGGTAATTGGACCCACCGGAACCCACGTACTAACGGCGACCAATCCCCTTTGCAGGTCTGTTAATCAACGGTGATTTCGAAACCCCGCCGTCCGGCGGCTTCTCCGATGACGGCTTGGGAGACGGCCCAACGGCGATCCCCGGGTGGAAATCGAACGGCACGGTGGAGCTGATCACGTCGGGGCAGAAGCAGGGCGGGATGATCCTGATCGTACCGCAGGGCAGGCACGCTGTGCGGCTGGGCAATGACGCCGAGATCCGGCAGGAGGTGAAGGTGGAGAAGGGGTCGGTCTACTCGATCACGTTTAGCGCGGCGCGGACCTGCGCGCAAATGGAGTCGCTGAACGTGTCGGTGGCGCCGCAGTGGACTTCGCAGACCATCGACCTGCAGACGTTGTACAGCGTACAGGGTTGGGACGACTACGCCTGCGCGTTCCAGGCGGAGTCCGACACCGTCGCCGTCGTCTTTGCCAATCCCAGCATGGAGGACGACCCTACCTGTGGCCCCATTATCGACGACGTCGCCATCAAGAAGCTCTTAAACCCCGATAAATCCAGAGGTCCGGTTTTCGCTTTCTTTTTTCTAGCAATACTGATGTTTATGTTCTTCCCTTTTGCAATGAAGGCAATTACCAAAACATAAATAAAATTGAATGAAAAATATTTTTTTCTCTATAAAAAAAAAATCAATTTCATTGCATGTTTATTTCTCAAATAAACCTTATTCTTTATTTTTTTATTTTAATAGCTTTTTATAATAGTTTTAATATTTTTTATGACCCCACTGGGACCGGGTCCGGGTCTGGGTCTGGGCGCATTGGAAAATGAATCCCGTGTTATGATTAAAGAAAATTCGTGAATAGCTTTATAATTATTTGTGAATAAATTATATTTTAGGTTTTGTAAGCTTTAATTTGTGCAGACAATGCGGTGCTCAACGGGGATCTGGAAGTAGGGCCATGGATGTTTAGAAACGAATCTCTGGGCATTCTCTTGCCAACCAACTTGGACGAAGAAACGTCTTCATTGCCTGGGTGGATAGTGGAATCGAACAGGGCCGTCCGATACATCGACTCGTACCATTTTGCAGTGCCGCAAGGCAAGCGTGCGATCGAGCTGCTTTCCGGAAAGGAGGGCATAATCTCGCAGATGGTTGAAACCACGCCAAACAAGCCATACAAGTTGAGCTTTGCGCTGGGCCATGCCGGGGACTCCTGCAAGCAGCCCCTCGCAGTCATGGCCTTCGCCGGCGATCAAGCTCGAAACATTCATTACACCCCGGATTCCAATGCCACCTTCCAAATTGCCGATGTGAATTTCACGGCCAAGGCCGAGAGGACGAGGGTTGCATTCTATAGCGTGTATTACAACACAAGGAGCGATGACATGAGCTCGTTGTGTGGGCCGGTGGTCGATGATGTCAGGGTGGCCTTGTCGGGATCTTGCAGGAATGTGGTTAGAAGCTCATCGGGCTTGATCTTCGGACTGTTGGTGGTTTTCATTTTGGTTGTAGTTTAGAATTAGGTCCAAAAATTTAGAGTTCCGGAGGAAGAAACAGGATGTATGGATTGTGTTTGTACCGGAGTGTTGCTTGGGATGGGAAAGGTGGGTGGATTTGGCCTTTGGGTTTTGGAAGTTTGTTATCAGAAAAGAAAATTGAGGATATGCCCTTGGATTGGGCTGTCTTTGGTGAAATCCCCGAGTTTTGTTGGCTTGTGGTCAAGGACTCAAGGCTTTACCTTCGCTTTGCAATTTGCACTTGAATTTAGTGGGAATTTCATATTCATATTCCTCGTCAAATTATTATTATTAAAGTAAAATATTTGAAGTGCGAGAGGACAATAGGGCGGCATACCACATCACTCATTAGTGCACACTTAGAATGCCCAAGTAATTTAATAGGTCTATGCCCTTTTTTATAATTCAAATGTTGACTACATCACACACAATTAAAATATTTTTTAATAAATTAATAGAAGTATTTAAAAATTAAAAATAATATGTAATTAATGCAATGGAAAAATTACAGATGGGTAAATTACAGAAAAATTTAAGTTAAATAATATGGGTAAATTACAGAAAAATTACAGATGGGTAAAAATAATATGTAATTAATAAATGAAAAGTTTAAGTTAAAATTACAGAAAAATTCAGTATTTTACCTATAATTAACCCAATAATGCAATGGAGGGAATGGTTTTCAATTTTTTCCCCCTAAAATCCCATATCAACTAGATGGGTAAATTACCATTTAACATCATATCAAATTTAGCTAAAAATAAAAGATATTTTTAATATTCAATAAATTCTAATAATCTCTCGTGATTTTATAACTTTGATCATATATATTTTTTTATTTTATCAAATATATATTTTATCTCCTATATTTACATGTTTTTTCTATTTAAATACTTAAATTTTTTATTATTTTAATTAATTTATAAATTGTATAATTTCAAGTCAATTGTATAACTCAATAAATTTATTAAAAATAATAAATTTAAAAATATAATTAAAATAATAAAAAATTCAGAAGTACAATTGACTCAAAATTACAAATTTTTGGATATTTTTAAAATAATAAAAAATTTAAGTATCTAAATAAAAAAATATACAAGAGAATTAAAATATGTATTTTTCCCTTTTTATTTTATCTCTTTTACCTTTTATTCTTTTATTTTATCAAATAAATTAATTAAAATCTAGTAATTTATTGATAGCTTTCTCTTTCTCTCAAATTACGACTAATTAGTCACATGGGAAAAAAAAAAGAGGTAAGAGGGAAAGTGTAGTTATATGTTTGTGGTAATAACAATTTTAATTTATGTAAAGTAACAAGAGAAAAAAATACCAGTCTTCAAGCATTGTGTGTAATTTACGTTTTCAACTTGGAGGATAACAGATTGACGAAAGTAGACATTTGCGTGAACTCGCTGCTATAAGAAATCTCCAGATTGGGCCATGAGAGATCGGGTGAAGAGAGAAGAGCGGGCGGGTTTTATCGGACGCCTTCGTCTCACTTCCCTCGCTTCACTCCCTCTCTCTCTCCTCTCTCCGTCATGGAAGACGCTGCCGCCTGCTCTTCCGTCGCGCCACCATCTCCCCCGCGCGATTCCGGCTTGTTACCCGTCGGCTCGCCCGAGATCGCCGACTTCCACTTGGAAGAAGAAGAAGCCGAAGAAGTACCTCCTCCCCCCGAGGAGCATCAGCCCTCCCAAAACCCTACCCTCACAGATGATCTCCGTCACAAGATCATTAAGCAGGCAACCCTCCCTCTCTCTATATATGCATATCTGTTTGTTTGTGCGCGCGCGTATGCATTTTGTACTAGCTTTTCTTGATTTTGTGTACGTTCAGCGTTTATGCCTTGTTTGTTTTGTGAATTTGTCCTTCTCTCTCACTTATATCTAAATTCTGCCTCAATTTTTTATATGAGAAGTGTAATTATATGAGTTACATGTACCCCCAACATTTCAAGACCACTAACCTGAATTAAATGAGGTTAAAATTATCTCAATAGAAGAGACAATTGGTGTTCTCTTACATTTATTTCAACAAACAAAAAAGTAGGATGTTTTTCCAATTGCAATTAGAGCACCTCTTTATTAGTATTATTACATGATTGCATCTTTGTCCTTTTTTGATTTTGAGGGTTCTTATTAAGGATAAAATTTCTTAAACTTAATGGTCTCGTCTTTTAGTTCCTTTGAGCTTTTCATGGTTAGAAATCCAACAGTATGTAAACATAAACAATGACCCAATGTCTGTGCAAGACTTCATTATAAGGGTTCTACCAGACACTATGTGAACTTCATTTTGTTGTTTACTTGCTCTGGCATCACAGTGGGTGCTTGCTAGTTAAGCAGTGAACTTCATTATATATTCAGCCTTACCTTGCTTTGCAAAGAGGATGTTTCCACAATTTAAACCATGGCAACACATTTGCTTTGCATATTAAAGGGTGGTAACACCCTGAACTGTTAATACCATGTTTGCTTATAAAATGGAAGGGGGAAAAGAGTTGTGCTTGGACAAACTTTTCCCACTTTGGTGGGATAAGTTTGCCCTGCCCCTGACCTTGGTATAATTTTATCCAACCAGGGCGGGATCAAAATGATACCCTGATCGGACTATTTTGCCCTTCAGTTTAACTTCTATATCATCCTCTGTCCTCATCAATGTGCACTGTCATGTGGCACTGCCACTATCTCCAGCCGCTGCCACTGCCACTCTTCTTTTTCTTCCTCTTCTTCCTATTTCCAGATCTGCTGGTGTCAAATTTTCTTCTTCCAATTTTTTATTCGTCCACTGTCAATTTGATTCCTAAGTTTTTGATTCCAGATCTATTAGTGTCGATTTTGATTTCCAATTTAATTTTTTGATTCCCTATTTCCAATTCCAATTTTAGCTTTCTTTCTCTTTCCTCTCAGCAGCTGCTTCTTCTTCCAGACCCCCCCCCTTTCTCTCTCTCTCTCTCTCTCTCTCTGCGCGCAGAGAGTCTCCCAGATCCCCAGCAATGGCATTCTGGCAATTAGCTCCAACCATGCAACTAGCTTTTTCCTTTTGTTATTTTAATATAATTATATTAAATAAATGCACTCACGCACATATCATAGGGCAAATGGGCAGTTTGGTTATTTACCATTTAATGTCAAGTAATAACTCATTCACATTTTCACACACCAAACATGGGATGGTTATAACCTCTGGCAATATATCCTCCGCTAAATGTGGGACGTTATTATTTAGTCCCATCACTATTTTATCCCATCCTTAACTCTAATCAAATGGGCCAAAGTGAACAACAGGGCTCACCCTAAACCTAAATGGTTCTAGGGTTACAAATTCATCTTGTCTTGGTCACCATTAGTGATAGTCTGGTTCATAAAAAGAAACTAGGAAAAATGATTTCTATAGCCATTTTTCTAAAAGTTGAAAATTTGAAGCATGAGACTCATTAACTCTTAAAGTCAGAAACATAAAATTTCGAATGGCTTCTTTCTTTCCAACAATTTAATGAAGTTGGTCTAAAATTGTTCTCTAGCTATTAAATATAGGAATAGTGGGATCAAGCTTGATATGTAGTTTAGTAATTAGCAGTAGTTGTCAGAAGCTGCTAATTCTGCTGTCAATTCCACCTACTGAAATTACCTGGAGGTTCTATGGGATGAGTAGAAACAATCTTAGCCTGCTCCATGGTTTGGCAAATTTAAACAGGGCTATTGTTCAATGAGTTTTTGCAAGACTTTTTTTTCTTACTTTTTACTCTAAGTCAGTTGAGGTGTTAACTAGAAGCAATTATTTGAGATACCATTGTCATCATGTAGGTGGAATATTACTTCGGTGATGAGAATCCAATGGTTGACCAGTTTATTTTGAAATATGCAACCAAAGATGAGGGAGGGTTTGGTAAGTGTTCTGTTTGCCTGGATTGCTGCTTCAGTATTTATAGATTTTGTTTTCAAAGTTTCAATATTGTAGATCTCAATTATTAAGGATAAGTTATTGTTATTATCTTGTTATGTTAACATATCTGCATTACTTAGGGTCTTGTATTCATTATCTAGTAGGTTGTGTTCACTTATGCACTGTTCACTTGCACTCTATTTTCCTCACGGTACTTTTAGCTTGAAACTTGTGCCTTCTAGGTGCATGTATTATGTATATACTATGTACTTATCTGTATGCAAATTATTCACTAGTTATAACGAGGAACCACTATGCAAGGTATTGTTCCTTGTTTGTTTTTTCGTTGATTCCTTTATTGCTTTCTAACATGCCAGTCAATGCATGACCAGTTGACCACTAGCCCTTAATAAAGCAAACAAGTGGTTGGCTTGCTGTGAATTAGGAACATTAACATATCATACTTTAATATGTACGTGCCAATATATACATACTTAGGGATGGCAATGGGTCAATAAATGCATCCCACTTACCCATTTAAAGTTAGTATATGAGTCATAGGAATAAAATTTATCTGACCATTTACCAAAATAAGCCCTAATTATCTATTTTAAATTAAAATAAGTTTGAAAAATTCATATTTGAAAGATATAGCCATAAGATATATTTTGAACATTTATTAAATGGGTAAATGGGCGACCCATTATCATCCCTATACATACTGCATACTAGGATTAGGTTATTTAAAGTCTTTTTTCTTTAGGTCTATAGGAAAAACAAACTTCTCTTACTATGATATTTTTCTAATGCTCAGCTATTACATGTTTATTCTGTTTTTGAGGTTCCAGCCAAGTAAATTGGTTGTTGCTGTTGCAGTGCCAATTGCAGCTATTGCATCTTTTAAGACAATGAAAAAGATTACTCGAGACAGGTCATTGATAGTGGCTTCACTGAAGGAATCTTCTTTACTTGTAAGATATTTATATTATCTTCAGACTTCTTCTTTCTCATTTGTCTCCTAGATTCCCTCTGCTAATTTTGCATACATGTTATATCTATTTTCTTTCCTTTCTGTGTTTATTCTTTTTCCTTTATTCTTTATTGACCGGGGGAGAAAATGAAGGGGGTTCATTCGCACAGCAACATGTCCTAACAGTGTATATCTGCTCTTTAATCTCCTTCCATTTTCTCTCTCTCTTGTTTTAGTGTTTTTTTCCCCTCTTGTCCCTTCTATTGTACATGGTTACAAAAGCATAGGCAAATCTCTCTCTCTCTCTCTCTCTCTCTCTCTCTCTCACACACACACACACACACACACACACATATTGGTGGCTGCAGGTTGTATCTCCTGATGGCAAGAGTGTGAGACGATTGCAGCCTCTACCAGTCTCTGATGCTAAGGATCAAGTGGTATTAATTTAAATTAAACTTGATTTTCACTTTATATCGTTTTTCTAGAGAATGTTATCATCTAACTGTTGGATCATAGTTATGCACTGTGCTGGTGGAAAATCTACCAGAAGATCATTCCATAGATAATATGCAGAGAATATTTGGTGCAGCTGGCAAGTAAGTTTTCAACCTGATCTTTTTCCATGTTATGGTATTGTTGATTTACTATTTCTTCATTATTATGTTCTTCCATCAAAATATATGTTTAATAGCAATGGGATGATTTTAAAATTTCAGCATAAAGAATGTTTGTATCCGTGATCCAAATGTTGCAAGAGAGTCGGAAAAACAGACAATTACAGAGAAGCTGTTAAATGTCAAGTGATCATCCTTTTCTTTTTTCATGTTGTATTGTTGATTTGTTGTTTATTCAGTTAATATGTTTGCCATCAACTAATATGTTTAACGGCTATGGGATAATTTTGAAATTTCAGCTTGAAGGATGTTTGCATCCATGATCCAAATGCTCTAAGAAAGTCAAGACCACAGATGATTGCTGAGAAGCTGCTAACTGTAAGGGTAAGACTCCCAATTAGATGTTTGGGAAGTAATCTATTAAGTGCTACCATTTGCCTCAAAAGTTTAAACCACTAGGAAATGGACCCAATATGTGTCCAGTTTCTAAAACTTCCCTCGTGGAACTTGCATGTGAACACAGGTGCACCAACACACAGAACAAGAATGCATAATATTAAGGGGGACAAACACACATGCTAGTATTTGAACCTAGTACCTCTCTAATTCAAAGCTTTGGCGCCATGCTAAGTTATCACTCGTTTAAAAAATCTAAACTGATAGGAAATTGGACCGATAATGTGTATCTAGCTCTCTAACCCAACCTAACTAGATTAACTAATGCTTGTGCATATTTTTTTGCTATATCATACTTGTATATTTGGCCATTTTATGTAAGAGCAAATTTGTTTCTTGATATGACATGGCATGATGTGATATGATATTATGGTATGCAAGAAGTTAAGAAGTGTGACAATGGGCTTGGGAGCATGACAAGGGCATGATATGAAGTTCCTAGTATTATTTGAAAAGGTTTTTTATTAAATTAAAATTTTGGAATTTAATATTCTCAAAATTAAAAAAATTGAGACAGCCAAGAAATGTAAACTTACATTTATTTTATTTTGTAGCTACTTTATAACTTGTATTTTGAAACTTATGATGCAGTTGTAGTATGTTAAAACAATGGAGATGGCAAGATGTAGCAATGGTATGAATGTCCTTGAAATGTTGTGATTAAAAGAAAGCTAAAAAACAATAAGACATTTAGACTATTGTTGACACACATTTGAATGTTGAAGTTTGACATGGGATGTCTGGCACTATAAGTCATTTTCCTACAAGTTTTCATGCTTTGAAATAGGGCTGGCATGAGTGCTCAACTAGTAGACTCTTTCCTTGGTGGAGATTTTGGAGTATAATGTGGAAGGTTGGAAACGAGTTGGGAAATAATGCATTTTGCCAAATATATATATTGATTTGGTAGTTGGGGAAGAGAGGTAAAATATCTCTATTAGAGTGTGAGTGCTAGTGAGGCAAACATGGTTCAACATCATGATGTTGACCTGCCCATTGTATGGGAGAATCCGGGATGGTGGTAGTGGCACCATCGTGATGGTCATGTGGTTGTGGTGTGGTATATTGTGTCTTGTGACTTGTCACGATGAAGCCATTTGAGGCAATACATGTAACATATTTGTGAGAGCAAATTGCCATTTCTGCAGCAGGAGACAAATTTATTACATCTGGCTTTTCATCATATAAAATAGGTAATAGACATATCCTAAATAAATAAATATATAAGTAATAGGTAGAAATATAGTGAACTTAAATTTTCTTGTTTTTCCATGGATGGTATGAAGTTGTTGTCAGACAAGTCATGAGAAAATTCCCTGCTTAAATGTTCCCTTGCTTGATAAATTGTATACGTTCTGGAGTTTTTAGCTGTTACAAGGTTTGGTGGAAGAAACTTGGATGAGTAAATGAAAAACTTATGTAGCAGGAGTACTGATAATAGGTACTGGTCAAAGGGCGTCTGTAGTGCAGGAGGCCCCCAGCTTTTAAAGAGTTGTTTTTATTCGCAAATTTATCCTTATTTTGCCAAGAGACTGTTTCTGCAACTCGAACCATGACTTGTTAATCATAAAGGAGCAACCTTACCTTTGTTATCAAGCCTGGTAGGATTTTCTTTGTTTTCAAGGATTTATTAAGCCCAAGAGGATCCTGTTGTCTCAATTATTGATGCTTGCCTTGTCATTGCAATACATTTGTTTTTATAGCTCTTCTGCTTCATTTGACTTACTAAATTTTGTCATTAAGTATTCCGTGCATTGTACCTTACATTTATTAAGATCAGAACAAATAATTCATTTTTGGGTTTCTATTTGTAGTTGCATGCTTTTGTTGAGTATGAAACTGTGGATGCTGCTGAGAAAGCTGTGAGTTTTGAAGTTACTTCCTTGAGTTCAATACTATTTGTGATGTTGGAAAGAATAGCTAAGAGGTTCATGTATGGTGATGGATCAGGTGGCTATGTTAAATAATGAACAAGATTGGAGACATGGGATGCGGGTGAAGCTTCTCAAGCGAGTGGTAATTAACCTCATCATCTGGTTGCTTTTTGTGGGCACATAATTCAATTTCTCACTTTCTTCCCTGGAAAACAGGGAAAGAAAAAGAAAGCCTTGCGGGATGCAGAATCTGAGAAGGATAGCCATGCTCAAGCACTTGATTCAGCAGGAGATGAGGCAAACCATTACCCTAGTGAGCTCCACGACGACAATCATGATGAAGAGGTCAAGTTTCTGGTTCTATTTTCATCTTACTTGGATGGAACACCTTCAGTTTTATTCTTTTATTTATTTTTACTTTGTTGTCTCTGCATATGGATTCCGACTTATAGCCAGTTTCAAGTTCAGATTAGAAGTGGGGTGTTACGTAGCCTTGTCAGATTAAACATCTGACCTCACCTACCAGGATTAAGGCCTGATATGTTTTTGTGTGGTTCTGGGCTAGGCTAAGCTAGGAAAGGGAAAAGAGGATTTGGTGGTGGTGGGGGAAGGGGATTGTATTTATGCTGGGACGAAGCCCCTTTAAAACTCTAGTTTTATTTAAGTTGGCCTCTTAAGTGTATAATACTGACCCACAAATAAATTGGCGCTAGGCATGCAAGGCACTTGTGTTGGTTGAATCTCATTGAATAGTTATCCAACATGAACAGAAACAAACCATCCTTTTCAACTAGATGTGCCGTGAAGAGAGACCAAGCTCTGAAAGTATTTTGATTTCTTAGAATGCATGTATTAGAAATTCAAATGATAATTAGAACCTTGAATATGTGTTTATTAGTTTTTCTTTTGCCTGATCAATACAGGATGGGGAAAGGGACCCTCCATCGAAGGACAAAAATGGCAACAAGGGTCGAAACCGAAGGCGTGGAAGGCAACATAACTCTCGGGGCATTAATGGACAGGGTAATTGTACATCTACTTACTGCTTATTTTCTCTCTTCGTTTTTCTTCCTTTTCTTTTTTATCATCTTGATTTTTCAAAATAACCAGCTCTCTCTCTCTCTCTCTTGCTTCCTTCCAAAAATAACGTTAGGCCATGGAGCAGTTTCTTCTAGTCATGGTATCGAGGCCTCAAGGCCACCACCAGGCCCCAGAATGCCTGATGGAACGAGAGGATTTACGATGGGGCGAGGTCGGCCTCTAGCCTCCAATCCTAGTTAACTGTATGGCGAGAAACTATGAACTATCATCTTGGTCAGTTGAAAGGCCTGGCCTGCTTTTCATCCATGTAGTGCTGCAGAAACTGCCAATTTTTATGGTGCTGTGAGTAGTTTGCAAATGAAAGCACTCTGTGGATATATCTCTTTTGGTTGGATTGCTAGATTTTAAGATAGCAAATGCAGCTGAGGTGAAATCTGCATATCATGCACTCTTTGATATATGCATACATATTTCTTGGTTGAATTACAGCCCTACATTTTTGACAGTTTTTCTTATTCCTCTGCTTATTCTTCTGTCCTTGTATTTTAGTGGGAGAAATGTTTTAAATGCATGTGCATATTTTTTTTTTTCATGTATAAAATATGATCCAAATGGTGTTGTGAGTGAAAAAAAAAAAAACTGACTTATAATAATTAAAATGGCGTTACTAGGTAATATTTTATTTGGTATAAATCATAATTATTCTAAAGAATAAAGCTTCTTCTAGAGGAGCATCATCAATTTGGTTGAGTGGTGGTCCAAAAAAGGCCGAAACTGCAGAAGAACAGAATCCCGGGTAAGGGGCAGGTGGGGTGGGAGTAGAGGTGTCAAATGGCCTGGCCCGTGGCCCACTGGGCCGGGCCCATGAGGTCCTTATGGGCCTAGGTTTATAAATTATTTTTATTTTTATGTTGTATAGAAGTAAATTATTTTTATTTAACTAACTAAATGATCTTACAAATCTAAGATAAAATACAGATATCTAACTTAAAAATATTAATTTCTATAGCCAAAAATTATATAGAAATAAATAGCTTCTTATTCATGATTAAATTCTTATTCTTTCTATAAAATTTTATTGAAAGCCTAGCTAATTTAGATTGAATAATAAATTTTTATAATGAATATTTTTTTATTAAGAGGACAAATTAATGATAAATTATATTTATTTAAATATTATAATAGATAGTATTTTGTTTTCCCATTAAAAAGAGAAAATAGTAAAATATTATATTTTTAAATAAAAATATTTTTAAAAAAATGGGGTCGGGCCCACCGAGCCCGGCCCGCTAGGCCCTGTGGGCTAAGGCCCAGCCCGACCCTCTAGCCCACGGGCCGGCCTGGCCCGGCCCCCTTATAGGGGAGCTGTGGGCCGGGCCGGGCCCTATCTAAGCCAAAGTGGGCCCGGCCCGGCCCTTTTAAAAAGCCCATGGGCCGATTGGGGCCGGCCCTTTTGACACCTCTAGGTGGGAGCGGAAGTTTTGCGTGAAACTGAGATGAGGCAAAGACAAAAAAGGAAAGAAATGGACAAAGTGGCAAATCAGTTGGCAGCGGGCGTCTCAATTAGAGATGGCAAACGGGCCGGGCTGGGCTGGCCCGGCCCGCCAACAAGCGGCCCGCGGGCCAAACGGGCCGGGCCAAATTGGCCCGCTTGAAAACGGGCCAGCACATTGCTGGCCCTAGCCCGGCCCGCCAAGGGCCAAGCGGGCCAAACGGGCCAAACGAATTTTTTTTTTTTTTTTTGATACCATTTTTTTGCCACTAACCTGTAGCTTGCAACCATTGGAATCCAAAATATATAACTTAACCCAAAATTAATAAATAATTAATAACCAACTTACCAGGGCCGAACAAGGGCGGGCGAGAGCGAGGGCCGCGGCCGAGGGCGAGGCGAGGGCTAGGGCCGAGGGCGAGAGGAGGGCGAGGGCGAGAGGGCGAGGGCGAGGGCGAGAGGGCGAGGGCGAGCGAGGGCGAGGCGCGGCCGAGGGCGAGGCGAGGGCTAGGGCCGCGGGCGAGGGGGCGAGGGCGAGGCGACTGGGCGAGAGGGCGAGGGCGAGGCGACTGGGCGACAGGAGGGCGAGAGGGCGAGGGCGAGGGCGAGAGGGCGAGCCAGTCGCCCTCTCGCCCCAATGGGCCTTATTTGCCTGGGAAAATTTTATCTTTTTTTGACTTCAGTCTGTTTTGTTTCCATGGCAAATGGAGTTGACCTAACTGATGGTCTTGATGGGTTGGCGGGAGGGACTGCTGCATTGGCCTTTGTAGGAATGTCAATTGCGGTGCTTCCAATATGTTCTGGTTAGTATGGATGTTAAAATCTTGAAATTTTACTTTATTGGATGTTGAGGTATCTATGTAACATCAGAGCTATTAAATTTGAGAAACTTATTTCTGTTGTTTTTCTCAGTATGTTGAATTATTAATGTATATCATTGAATTCTATTTCTACTAAATTACATTTATAGAATTTACAAACACTATAAACAAGAGAACAAGAGAACAAGAATCTGATCAGCATTTAAGTTAAGAACTTTGAGAAGGTAAGTTTTTCAATTTTATTCTTGTTCCGGAGCAGTTATTATCACTATTAGATTGATGCAATGTGGCTTAAGATGTTTCATCCAGCTATTTGACCTGGACAATGAAAAAATGTGGAACTCTAGGGATGAGTACACCGATTAGAACTCTTCATATAATCAATTTTTCCAAAGATGCTCCCTAATGAATTGTGCCTGCTTGAATATGGATGTCTTTTTCATCAGCTATTTGGGGCCCCTACATGATCTACATTTGTGGTTGAACATTAGATAGTAATCTTTATCTTAATGAGATGTCATGTTGAACTAAAATATGGTAAATCATTTGATAGAATGTAAAGTTCGTTGAAATCAGATTTTTGTTTGTATGATTCATCTTGAAAGAACTTATTGTGGTAGAAAAATAGGAATCTTTTTCTTTCATGTAGAAAATTGCCAATACAAAGAAAGTCACGTTATATGAATTCTGCCAATGGACTATACATATGAATACAAGTCTCTGAAGGTATCAAAGTCAAAATTGATTATGCTGTACAGTTGTTTGCTACAAAAACATTTCTTACTTCCTATATCTGCATTCCGCCAATAAAAAACTTAGGTTTGATTCCTGTTATCTATCAGAAAATAGAAAAAGAAAAGGGCACAAGTAGAGGACTTTGTCCTTTTTCCCATATGTTGTTAAGAATTGTCTGAGGCAATTAGGTGGATTTTGACGTATTCCTTTTAAATTTTTGGATATTTTGGGTATTTTCTTGTCTGTAGATCATTAGTTTGCAGAGTGTGTTCACTATAAAACCCAAAGTATAATAGTTGTCACTTCATTTATGTTATTGCAAAGCTTTCTGGTTTCAGTAAAAGTTGACCTGAAATAATGGACTTATGTTGTGGGCCACATATAGCTTATTTAAGGGTTGTTGGATTGATTGCTCTATTCTCTCTTTCATCTCAAGTATGAGGTGGTGATGATGTTGGATGGATGCAAAGTCTCCTCTTGAGATAGGAATAGCAAAGTAGGATTGTTATTGTTTTCTCTATCATCCCTCTTGTGCAATTTTCTGAGGCACCACCTCTGCCATATGCTTTGATGTAATTTAATTATGTTCAAACTTAATTTTGCCTAGTGGTGGATGAACTCACTAAGTGCAACCAAGAAAAATGCTTTAGTGTATAACATATGTAGATGATGTTTTGGTGGATGAGGCAAAAGAAGATGTGAATACTAAACTTAAGAGACATTTTAGAATCCAAAGGCTTCAATTTGATTAGGTAGAAAATTGAATATATTATTTCAAGAAAAAATATCATTTTAAATATCTTAAATCAATTGTCTAACATTACTCTTGTATGATATTGTCAGATCTTGCTGTATTTGGAGCATCAATGGCAGGAGCTTGCATTGGTTTTCTTTCACATAACCGATTCAAGGCTTCTGTATTTATGGGTGATACGGGTTCCTTGGCTCTAGGTGGAGCTCTAGCTGCAATGGCTTCTTGTACAGGAATGTTTCTTCCATTGTTCATTTCATCTGGGATCTTTGTACTGGAAGTAGCCTCGGTTATAATGCAGGTACTATGTATAAACTTGTTTTTTTCTAGTCCTTCTTCCAGTAACAAGAATACTTGGATGTTTCTTCAACTTTGAAATTTTTGTTTGCTTTCCTCTTCCCCCCCGGCTCATATTTTATTTTGTATGGGATCCTTGAGCACCACAAATGTGGTTTCAGCTATGGTTATAGTTTTCATCCTTTAATTGTTATATATGTCCCCTTCTCTTTTTCTATCAGTTGACTAGGTTTATTATCTCATTTATGATTTGTTATTTCTCCATTTCAAGCTCAGCAACTTGCCATGCCCGCTATAAGAAAAATTCTATTTGTGGCTGCATAATGTTTTCTGCTGCGAAGTGACCAGCAGAGGCATACGATGAACAGAAAGAATGCAATGGTAAAATATGTAGAAGCCAGATATTTATTGAGTTGAGCAAATGCAGCCTTTTAGCTCTGAAAGTCCTTAAAATTGCTATTTCTATCTATAAATACATAAATACCACCTAAACTGCCTGAAAAATATTAATCCACAAGTGTAATATCTAAATTGAATTGCATAATGTGCCCCTGCATAGAACTCTGTATACTGGGGTTTATATTCAGATCCCCAGATGCACTCAAATACACTCGCATTCAGGTGCGCACTTATCCTTTAATGTCAATGACAATTGTTAGAACATGCTGGATCGGAAAAGTGAAAGGTGACGATGGTGCAATTTTCTCGAGTTTGTAACGAAGTCCTCATGTCATTTTAGGTATCTTTCTTCATAGCCACCAAACGCTTGCGGGGAGATGGGCGGCGCCTATTCAGGATGGCACCATTCCACCACCATCTCGAGCTATCTGGAGTTGAAGAACCAATTATTGTAGCTGGCGCATATGTTGTTTCTTGTGTGCTGGCTTTATTTGCAGGATATGTAGGTCTGGTTTCAGCATAACTTGAAGCATTGTTTACCCCCCAACGAATTACGTACTTGCTGTAGTTAACTGTACGTGGCATTCCTTTATTAGTTGATTAATTTGTTGAGTATGAGCCTTAATAGCAGCGGTAAATTTGTTTCTTACGTATTGGGGACATATTTGTTAGTATTATTATCTTTTCTGCTCATCGTATCCATTTTTGCCAAACCATGTGCATATTTGCCAAATACCCTCACTTGGAAGGGAGTTGTATTGGTTATTATCTTCTCTCACGACATGATGCCTTTGGAGGAAATTGGGAGATACAGCACGTGTTTGTTTAGCACTGGCCTACCAACTTCCATTGTGCGCCTTCATCCTTGTTCTTTAGTTTGTCATACAATTCCTTTAAACTTTTGAACTTAAGCCAAAGTATTCCAATGCAAAAATATGCGTATGACTCTTGGAAGATTAAAATGCCACCTAATGTGGTAACCAACTGATAGTAAATATTCATTTGCATGATCTAATGCTCCAAATTTGAGGTTATGGATTCGAATTATAACTAGGCTATTTGTGGACCAATGTGAATGGTCCCTAATGTGTATACAAACAAGACTAAGGTGTGAATCACACAGTCGAGTTTAAAAATATGACTTTATGCTATTTTTGATAAAAAAAAATAAAAAATAAAAAAAATCCCTACTTTTTACCCACATAATTTGGTTCTTGTGGCTTAGAGATTTAGTGTTTAATGGATAGAATATCTATGTAGATAATATCAAGGAATTTAATATTTATAAGTTATTATAATTGAAATATTTGAGTAATGTATAATTATTATTTATGAATATATTATTTTACATAAAATTTGTATTTATTTATCGTTATTCAAAAAGATAATTCCTCCAAGAAGTTTCTTATTTGTATATTGATTAGCTAGTTATTTTTTTATTTTTCATAAATAGAGTGAAAAAAAGATTAAAAAATTTACTTACACCCAAAGAAACCTACATAAACGAGATTGGTTGGATTCAATTCAATTTAGCTTCATGATAAATTTGGTTCAATTTTGATTTCAAAGGTTTAGAACTAATATTTTTCAGTTACGCAAGGACACGTTAGAAGGGCCTAAAAGAGAAAAATAAAAGAATAAGGGGTGCCTTGTAGAATATTGAGGACATGAAGGGGATACTTTTACGAATTTGAATTCTTTTCTTCCCACTTTAAAGCCCTATTCCATCTCTTCTCACAGAGGGGAGGATATATAACGTACTCGCGCGGCTAAATTTGATACTTCTTTTTGGCTCTTGTTCTTGCTCTAGGGGTTTCGAAGCACAGCCATGGTGAATCCTCTTATCAACTATCTCATTCGTGTATTTCGTCGATTTTTCATATGCCTGTATAGTTTCATTACCTGACCTGTGTAGTTGCTATTCCTGCATGTTTGAATACTCGATCTGATTTCGATTTTGTATAAGAACATGTACCCAATTTCAAATCAAAACCCTGGTTTGTACTGCCTATCGGTTGACTATCTTTGATTTTGGCTTTGATTTTTGGGCAACTAGATGGTTTATGTTTGAATTGTATATTTAAATTCGAATGGGCGTCAGTTCCCCCCCCCCCCTGTTTTCTCTGAGCGTTCGTCTATAAGCATGTTATGGTCAATTGTTTGATCCCTGAAAAGCTTGAAATTCTGAGAAAATTCAGATTTGGTACTCTGTTTTTAGGCAGCATAGAGTAGTAAACATGTAGGGGCAATATGTTATGGTCATTTCAATGAAAAGTGTTAGAATCTGGAAATGTGCCCGCTGACTATACAGATGTTAAATTATGCTACTACAAAGTTGTGTGAATTTTGGTGAATTTAAAATTACCGTCTCTTTTAAGGAAATGAATAAAATTGCCCAAACTTTAAGGGGATTTAAAGACTGGAAGTTGAATTACATTTGAGTACTAGAGTGTTTTTTTAAAAAAAGTTACCTGACAATTTTCAATTATTAAAAAGTATGGGTCATTACAGTGTTTTTTTTTTTTTTGGGGGGGGGGGGGGTAAGAAAAAGTATGCATAGACTTGACTTATTGTTATTGTTGCAAGTAAAAGTACGCATAAACTAGACCTTAGAGAACTGCCTAACATAACATGACATGGTCATTTTACTTTTTGAACAAAGGTGGCATGAAAGTTAAAGCTGACAGGGATGAGTCTTCACCATATGCTGCAATGCTTGCAGCACAGGATGTTTCACAAAGATGCAAGGTTTGTCACATAATTCCCTTTTTGCTTTTGTCTGACTATCGCTTCAACGTATACAAGACTTGTTAGAACAAATTGTCCAACTTTTAATAGATTACTGTGAAAAAAGCTTGGTTGTCATTGTTTTGGACTCAATTCATCTTAAGTCAAGGTAGTGAATTTGATATGTTTGCTTTTTTATATCTTAATAGGAACTTGGGATCAATGCTCCACATAAAGCTCCGTGCCACAGGTGGGAACAAGACAAACACTTGGTCCAGGTGCTCAGTCTGCACTGACACAGTGTATAGCACGTGTATGAAAAAAATATATCAAAATAAATCTTTAAAAAAATAAATTTTAATGGCCGAATTTTAGCTTTCAAAAAAACACAAAAATAAGACTGTTTTGCTAAGAAAACTCAAATAGGTTGCTAAAATTTGATTGATTAAAACTTAATTACAAACTCTAGATTCTAAGCATATTTATAGTATTTGGTTAATCCAAATCTATCTAATATTTGTAAACAAAATCTAACTAAAATCCTAATAGAAATAAATCTTAAATAAAAGTAAACTAGAATCTTAATAAAAATAAAACCCTAATCAAACATGAAGTAGAATCCTAAATCAAATATAATCATGAAATAGAATCCTAAATCAAGTAGAAACATGAAGTAGAATCTTAAATCAAATAAAATTCTAAAACTTAAAAAGTATTAAAATATTGTTCTTGTGCTACTATTTCGGTGATATTGTTCCGGTTTGGTCGGGTCAGACTTGGGCCGGGTCTTGATTGGTGACCGTATCATTCACCTTCACTTGAAAAAAAATTCGACCTCGAATTTTGATCTGAGTAGAACAAATCCACGTTCGGCAAGTACAAAGAGAAATTAGCCACATTGAATGTTTAGAAATACCCATATGATTAGGCAAATCCCCAACATAAGAATCATCATCGATCTTCTTTGTAATCTTGTAAGGACCATACTTCTTTGACTTGAGCTTGTTCTGCTTTCCTACTGGAATCCGTTCCTTCTTCAAGAATATCATGACTTTATCTCCAACCTCAAATACCTTGTGCTTCTTATGCTTGCCAGTTGTCACCTTGTACTTTTTATTTGTGCAACTTTTGCTTGACATCTTCCTGGACCGCTCGTGTGACACCTATAACTTACTTACATGCTTAATAATAATAATATTCATATGAAATTCGAGGTTTAGCGCAGAATAACTTGAGAAACAAGACTTTTATAAACTTAAGTAAAGTTTCAAAACATAATAAAATTCAAAGCAAGTTTAGTGTATGTATAAAGTTTGACACGAAAAACATGGTTTCAATAGAAGACAGAAAGACTTAGCGATTATGCTTGGTAGCGATAACATTAACATCTATATAAAAATATCTGGAGCTTAAAACCAAAATCATACTTGCTTTAAATCAAATAAAATTCCAAGACATGCTTTATGGCATGCATATAGAAAAATATCAGAGTTCAACCCTGAAAACATTGTTTCAAAAGGAAACTAAACTTAAATTCTTGAAAATCCTTTTTAAACAAGCCACCACGTTCCACGTCCATATCTTGATCTCCTCATTCATGATCACCTAGGGGGGAAAAAACATAAGGGATGAGATTACGCAAATCTCAGTAAGTACAAGAGAACTATCAAACGTATTTAACATGAACATATAACATAAGGGGACACGATAGGTTCTACCAACTTGCAGGGGTAAAAACCTCCGTGCGTAGCGCTACTAAACCCCGATCCCGTAACTTGCTTGAGAACATAAAACTTGTTTGAAACATAACATAAGGGACCACATAAACATGATTCATGAGTGTGCTTAAACATCATAGATAGTTCATAGTGTATTTACCTTAACTTGGTTGGAAATGACCCAAATTCTCTGGCGAGACTATTTTGCTCATGTTTCTACACCAAATTTGCTCCTTCCTTTTGCATAATTTTCCCCTTACTCTCTATCTCAAAATCCTCTCTTCTGATTCTCTCAACCTTGCCCAAATTCTTATAAAATTTGTGAACTACCTTAAGCCCTATTTATAAACATTTTTGGTCAATCATGTTTTTTCACATGTCCTATCATCATGAGACCTCATTATTACCTTCCATGTGTGGCCAATAAATGCTCACCACATGTCCTTAAGGATAAGGCTTGAAAACTTTAGCAAACTTGGACGCTAAGTAAGCTTTTCCCTAGCCAATCATGCGATGCCACCTCAGAGGGTCATCATGAACCATCATGAGATCTTATCTTATCTTCCAAATGACCAATGGAAGCTTACCATGTGTCCTTTATATTTTGAGCCTCACATGCTTAATTAGATTTTCAACACTTCCATCATTACATCTCACATAGTTTAATTCATTTTTCTACATTTCCCATCATTACTCCCACATGGTTAATTGATTTTCTACATTTCTCATCATTACTCCCACATGGTTAATTGATTTTCTACATTTTCTATCATTACACTTTTAACCAATTAGCTATATTTAATTACTTTAACTACTTAGTTTGAGATATTTTGATGAGATATTTTAAGGTTTCAAAAACTACACCTTGGCCCAAACTTTTCGAATAATTTGCACTTAAGCACTTGCAACTTAGTCCCCATGCTATTTTTAATTGTACATTTTGGCCCCCAAAAAATGAATAAATTACACTAATACTCCAAGATTTTAGGTAAATTACATTTTGACCCGAACTTCAATATTTACGATTTTGCCTTTGGCTCAGAAACTGAATTTTTATCTCAAGACTTTCATAATCCTTTGAAATATAGTGTTTCTTCAAGTATTTGAATTTAGAAATCTCAAGTATTACATCATATTTGAGTCTAAAAATCTCGGGTGTTACAGCTCAAACTTTTCTGCTAAGGGAACATAAGAAAAGACATTCCTCTCCTTCTTAGCCATATCTACGTTGGCATGGGTGCAGCCATTGCCATGCTTGTTGCCCTCTACCTCCATTGTATTATTACTGTTAGATTGAGGATGTTGAATATTCCATCTTGAGCGCTTCTCTAATTTGGTAGATCTTATTAAATGTCTTTCTCCTCTCATTAGCTTTCTTGATTTTGACTCCTCATTAGTTTCTGAATTTATTCATAGATTTTTCTTACTTGAAGAAGTATTCTTTTGCAACTATTTTGAATAAAGGCTTATTCCGTGACTACCAGCAATCTCTCCATCACTTAAAATATTGATGCTAGAATCCTCCTCTAGTCTAAACACTTGATCAGTTACAGCACCAGCTGAGTTAACTAGCCTGGGAGATCCAACACCCCTATCCACAAAGAGACCCACGTGACCATCTTGCCTTTATAATCGTGAAGGTGAATATGTTCCTGTTGCCTTTGATTCAACCATGCCAGATCTTGAATAAACTGTAGAAGGATTTGCTATCATGACCTCTATCTCCTTTACAGTCACAAGTCGATTAGAAGAAACACCACCATCGTTGGGTTGCGAGGCAATGCCTGAGCCCTCGGGACTGGAAAATACCCCAGTATGAGTCAATAACCTTGGAGTTTCTGTCATGTTAGCAGCATAAATTAGACCTAAGTTTGCAAACGTTGAGGTAGCTGAGATAACATAATCTTCGAAATCAAGCTCCAAACTCATCGAAAAGCCATTCTTTAGTTTATACTCATTGTTTCCCCAATAGTTGTGTTGTTGCACATTCCTCCTAACCCCTTTACGACTAGGGTTGGCTATCATACGACCAAAATCATCCTCATTGTCGCTATCATCCATCATTGGTCTTCTAGAATTAATGAGAACAGGATTAATGGTTGGTCTTCCCGGTTTAACATAGCCGGCTTGATTCACGCCACTAGTCCAGTTCTGATTATCCTTAACTCGTTGTAAAACGCCCAATTGGTTGCGAATTCGCTCCAATTGCTGCTCCATTGTACGAGTTATTTCCCGTTGTTCTTCAATTGCTCTCCAAATCGCGGGCAGCCCCTGATCACCGTCACGAGGCTGGTTGCTATCGTTACCTTCAAGATTGACCATCTGATTGGTTGATGAACCGCTCCGATACCACCTAACGCAGCGTGTAGCGTGTGTGTGAAGAAAACACACCAAAATAAACTCTTGAAAGAGCAAACTTTAATGGCCGAAGCTTGGCTTTTAAAAAGACGCAAAAACAAGACTATTTTGCTAAAAAAATCCAAATAAGTTGCTAAAATTTGATTGATTAAAACTTGATTACAAACTCTAGATTCTAAGCATATTTATAGTATTTGGTTAATCCAAATCCATCTAATATTTGTAAACAAAATTCAACTAAAATTCTAATGGAAATAAATCTTAAATAAAAATAAACTAGAATCCTAATAAAAATAAAACCCTAATCAAACATGAAGTTGAATTCTAAATCAAGTAGAAACATGAAGTAGAATCCTAAATCAAGTAGAATCATGAAATAGAATCCAAAATCAAGTAGAAACATGAAATAGAATCCTAAATCAAGTAGAATTCTAAAACTTAAAAAGTATTAAAATATTGTTCTTGTGCTACTATTTCGGTGATACTGTTCCGATTTGATCAGGTCGGACTTGGGCCGGGTCTTGATTGGTGACCACATCATGCACTCCGAGCCCTTTCTCGATCAGGAATGAAAATCGGCCGTTTTGGTAAAAAATTATTCCTATTCTCTTGAAAACACTTTATTTTCTGGTAAGAGAGTTTTTTTTTTTTTTTTTTGGTTTTTTTTTGTGTGTGTGTGGGGGGGGGGGGGGGGGGGAGGGGGGGAGCAACTGGCTACCGATATTGAGAAACTCCAGTTATGCTTGTTTAGTACAAATATGAATCATTGAGAATCTACACGTTCAAAAAAAAAAAAAGTTGGAGATTTGGAACCAAAATTTGATGATCTTATGTACTTCATTTTTCAGAATGGACTTCTGTTTTGTTGTTTTTTTAAGTACTAGCCCCTCCACCAGATTACGTGTTCCTTTGGCCTGTGGATATATGAATCCATGTTTGATAGTGTTCCTGTGTTTAGGTTTTCATTTTAAATTTTTGAAAATTAGTGGTTTCTGTTCCAGAAGGTTTTGACTTCCTCTATTATCTTTCAGAGGATGTGACTCCAATTCCTACTGATAGCACTCGCAGAAAGGGTGGTAGAAGAGGGAGAAGGCTGTGATCTAGCTTTCCATCTCCAATTAAAACCATTCATGGCGGCTCATCCCATTCAATGGTGTTTCTTCGAGGGGGGGCAGAGGTTGATTCCATTATTGAAACTCATAATTAGATGACAGTCATTTTGCCATGGATTTGAGCTTCTGTTATAAGTTTTAAGACGAGAGAATGTTTCTAGCTCTTTAAATTACACAATTTTTATGTCTAAGTAGGAGCTGTACTTATTTTTAACTTTGAACCCTGTTTCTGTTTTTGTGTTAGCCATCTTCATGATCCAAGGCCTCCTTCCCGCCGCCTCAAGCCCTCCAGATCTATCTTTTTATCTTCTTTAGAAGGAATTTCCTTCTAGCATTTGAACTATTGATCTCACTGATTTGGCCAATCCGTTTAACACAAAACATATGCACGGCTATAATGATCCTTGCCATGTCATCACAAACCCTTCATAGAAAAACACAAATGGGCGACGGTCTCACATGCTTTCTTGATATCATAATTGACCTCTCTCTCTCTCTCTCTCTCTCTCTCTCTCTCTCTCTCCCCCCTCTTTTGTGTACGCCTTTTATGTTAAAAGTGATCTATTTGTGCCTTTTTTTTTTTTTGTGCCTTGGCACAAGTTTTATTTTTTTTCCTTGTATACTGTTTATAAAGGGTAAGCTTCTAAGATTGTTCCTTTGGGACCAAAATAAGTAACAGGTGTAAATTGTGTAGTAATACTAAAATTGTTGTTAAGAGAAAGGCTATACAAATACAATCTCTTCCACCCTCACAAAGCATGCGGTTCAGTCATCCAGGGTGGGGATGCCATGATTTGTGTATGCTTTTTCATGTTGTATTAGTGTTGTCATACCTTTTTCTCTATGCCATGGCAGAAGATTGATGAGATCATGGCTGGTGTTGGTCCATCAACGCAAAACCTTGTTACAAAATCTACGAATTTTTCTAGGAGATTTTGGTAGCAAGCCATATATGGAGTAGACAATAGGTTTCGTCCATCCAATAAAACATCGAACAAACACCCAAAGCAGAGTCTTGTCTTTATTGGAGGAGACAATAGGTTTAGTTACACATATGCTTAGAAGAAGAAAATAGAGGCAAGGGGACACCAAGGATTGATAATCATGAAACAAGTAAAGACTGCAAGAAAAAACAAAATTAAGAAGCATTACATGAAATACAATAATTATGCGATAGCAACATGTGGTAAATTTCAATTGCTGCTATTGTTGTATTTCAAGTTCAAAGTGTCCTTTTCCTTTGTTTGCTTTGATAGAAAAATTGAGCTTTCTATCCATTATGTCATGGAAGCAGGATAAAAAAGCATCCAAAAAGACCATAAACAAAGGATAAATTAGATCAGGTGCTGCAGATTCCGAGTTCTGCTTGTTTATTGTTATTGTCATTACAATACAACAACATATCCAGCCTTTATCCCACTATGTGGGGTCAGCTACATGAATTCTAGACTTCTATGTATTTTTATCTTTTGTCATATCATCATTGAGGTCCATACACTTCATATCAAACTTTAATATCTCCCTCAAAATTTTCTTAGGTCTACCTCTACCTCTTTTTTTGATTAATTGTTCCATTTCATCAACTCTCCTCACAGGAGCGTCTCTTGGTCTCCTTCTTACATGACCAAACCATCTTAGTCTAGTCTCTCTCATCTTCTCCTCAATTGGCACTACTCCTATCTTATTACGAATAATTTTATGTCTAATTTTATCTTTTCTTGTATGGCCGTACATCCATCTTAACATCCTCATCTCCGCTACGCTCGTCTTTTGCTCATGTTGGTATTTGACTGCCCAACATTCTGAGCCGTACAACAAAACTGGTCTTATAGCTGTCCTATAGAATTTTTCTTTCAATTTTAATGAAATTTTACCATCACATAACACCCCCGATGCATTTCTCTATTTTAGCCAACCTGCTTTAATTCTATGTGTGACATCCTCGTGAATTTCTCCGTCTTTTTGAATCACTGATCCCAAATATCGAAAATGGTCATTTCTTTGTAAGATTTGGTCTTCCAATTTTATTATAACATCCTCCACTCTTGCATTCTTACTAAATTTACATTCCATATTTTCTGTTTTCTTTCTGCTTAATTTAAATCCCTTAGATTCTAAATTGTTTCTCCATAACTCAAGCTTATTGTTCACTTCTTCTTTTGTTTCATCCACCAATACTATGTCATCTGCAAATAGCATACACCATGGCACCTCTGTCTGAATATCTTTAGTAAGTTCATCCATTACTAAAGCAAATAAGTATGGACTTAGTGCAGAACCTTGATGCAATTCTATTGCAATTTTAAACGGTTCAGTATCCCCTCCGCATGTTCTGACCTTTGTCTCTGCACCATGATACATGTCCTTAAGGGCTTGTATATAGGCTATTCGGACTCCTTTCTTCTCTAAAACTCTCCATAAAACTTCTCTAGGGACCCTATCATAGGCCTTTTCTAGATCCATAAACACCATATGTAGGTCCTTCTGATGATCCCGATACCTTTCCATTAAGCGCCTCAGTAGGTATATAGCTTCCATTGTTGACCTACCAAGGATGAAACCAAACTGATTTTTTGATACCTCTGTTTCTTTTCTGAGCCTCTGCTCTATTACTCTTTCCCAAAGTTTCATAGTATGGCTCATTAACTTAATTCCTCTGTAATTTTCACAGTTTTGAACATCTCATTTGTTCTTATATATCGGGATCAAAGTACTCTTCCTCCACTCATCTGGCATCTTTTTTTATTTAAGAATCGTGTTAAATAATTTCGTTAGCCAGGAGATGCCCTCTTCTCCCATACATTTCCATACTTCTATTGGTATATTATCCGGTCCCACCGCCTTATGATTTTTCATCTTTTTTAATGCTTGCCTTATTTCATTTGGACTTATGCATCGATAAAATGTATAGCTCACGTTCCCTTCGGAGTTATTAAGATGTCCCAACCTAACTCTTGTGTTGCCATCATCATTGAATAATTTTGTGAAATACTTCTTCCATCTCTCCTTAATTACTTCCTCATTCACTAATACATTTTGATTTTCATCTTTTATGCATTTCACTTGGTTTTGATCCCTTATTTTTCTTTCTCTTGTTTTAGCTAATTTATATATATCCCTTTCTCCATCTTTTGTATCAAGTCGTTTGTATAGATTCTCGTATACTTTTGACCTTGCTTCACTAACAGCTTTTTTTACTGTTTTTTTTTATTTTTTATAATTTTTTTGATTTTCTTCGTTGTTACACTGATATACAGCCTTATAACAATTTTTCTTATTTTTAATTTTCAATTGTACTTCTTCATTCCACTACCAAGACTCCTTAAGGTTTGGGACTCTACCATTTGTCTCTCAAGCACTACCTTGTTATTGTCATTACAATATGTACATATAATCGGCCAACTATATGGACTCTTTGTAATGGCACTATGAACGTATCAAATACATTGTTATAGATGGTCACCCACAAAAAAGAAACCTTACATTATTATTCCTTCCCCGAAAGTGTTAACTGATGATAAATTTTGGGTTCATAAGATGAAGGAATTTACTTAAAAGAACTTCTTTAATAAATTAGTGATGAAGGAATATTAGAGTCTCCGTGTACTCATTAAGTCAATTTTTTTCATTTATCAATTTAAGTGAAGTCAATTTCAACACCCTCTTGACTTATACTCACGTTATAGTGATTTTAAATTGGCTTTGATATCCTTGTAACAATATAGATCTTCACTTAAAAATGTTAGCTGGAAGTAATTTTGAAATCATTGGATTGTATAATATACCTAAAATTTCTCTAATGGATTGAGTCATGATAATTACATGTCAAATGATATATTTGATGCTTGTTCAATGCTGATTTTATAGTTGAATTGATTCCCCTGGATCAAATTTCTTTTAGGATCCGATTGGCAATCAATGCATTTTTAGTAACCTACACGTGCAAGAAGAGGATTGCCATATGAGAGAATTACTTTCATCAATGACCATAATCTTGTATTAGTGCTTGATTTTGACTTTTTGCTCAAAATGGGTAGCGGAAAAGATGAGTTAGTATCACCATAAGGCGTGTCACTTTAACAAATCAAAAATTTTGATGAATATTAGCTATTAGAGGAAGTCAACTACTTAACCAAATCTTTTATTAAGATTTGATATAAGAAAATAGTTTGTTAGGCTACCGTAATACGTAATAGTTTAGCAGTATTATGAAAGATCTTATGAATTTTTTGAATTTAGGGTTTGAATCTTAAATTCATTTTATTTGTGAATAATTCATATTCATAACTGTTCAAATAAATAGTAGATATAATGAATAGTTCTATGAATTACGATAGAAACTATAATCTAAATAACATTTCTTAGCAAAGGACCCTCATAATTAGCCTCAAAGAAGTTGATATCTTTTATCCATGTTTGATCTGGCTTTTTTGAGGACCTAATTTTACTCTTTTTAGGAAAAGAATGTTGGTTAGCCGAGGTCATTGGGAACATGGCACTTCAATCGATGAATTTAGAGATTTTTTTAGGAATGTTAGATATCAAATAAAGACAATAACTTAAATGAGTTTTTCTTTTTATATCATATATTTAGGTACTATTATAATTATTTTTGGATGACGTTAGCAGTTAGCACACCTGTTTTGTTTGGTTATGGTTAATGTTAGCGTATTAATTTTGAGCAAGGTTGGAAAAAATAAATAAATCAGGAAAACCACGTTATCGAATTGAAGTTGAATGAAGAAGGATTAAGAATTTCGTACAAGAAGCAATCATTGACACATTCCTAATCTAATCCAACTTGGTCTCTTAAAAGTTCATTATTCAAAATAATTAGTAGGATTAATTATTCTGGAGTTGGTTCTTATACGAATCATCATCTTTATATTGGGTTGGGTGAGGCCAGTGATGTCACCATCCATCCTTTCCTTGAACAACTCAAGTCTGTGTTCCCAAGAGAAAGGGAAATTATTTTGTAAAACTAAAACGAAATTTTTATATATAGATAGTATTCCAATGATATAATGATGTGGTTGTATCACAAGTGCTTGAAAGAATCAGACAAATTGCAATAAGTTTTATTGCCTGTATATAGATTATGAAAAAAGTTAAAATAATGGTAATAAAGTTGTGAGCATGGAATCATGTTGGAAACCAACCATATATATATATATAGGACTTGGGTTGGGGATTGATTCAAATCTAAGTACCAAACAAGAAAGCAAAATAATAAGACAAGCATTCTTTGATGAAATGGTCTTTGTTTCCTATTGTATTATATTATTTCTTAAAACACAAGTAGATAAGCTTTCTTTTCTTTAAAGGCAGTGGTAGAGAGAGAGAGAGATTGTATTATTTGGTAAGGCACTTTTTCAATTTTTCTAAAAAAAAATGAATATCTGAAGATTAAAACAATCAATCAAACACCATTTTTTTATTTTGAAAATTAAAACAAAAAATTCTCCCCAACAACCTTTTAGTTTTTTTTTTTTAATTTTTCGTACTGTTTGTTGACCGCTTGGTACTATGAATTATGAAGCTATTAATGTAGATGTCAATTTGTGACCTCCAATGTGACAATTCTAGAATGGCTAGTTGACTAACATTTTTAGATAAAAGAAACCAATGGTGAAATTAAATATTCAACGTGACATATTATTATATAATGCCGGTTCAACCAACATTTCTTCATGAATTAAAAAATGTGTTTTTTTTTTGGGGGGGGGGGGTGAGTTTTTCAATTTCAATCGCAATTCAATGTTTGAATGTAATAAGTCACATTTGGATTTTCAATTTAAATGGTATAAACTTCCTGTTTTATAATGTGAGTGGTGAAAAGATAAAAGACTTGACATTTCTTCAATTGTCACTTAATGTAGTAATTTCATCAATATTAATTTTTATTAATAAATTAATTTTTTAACTTTATACTATTAATTAAAAATATGATTTTTAAATGTTTTAGAAATAAATATTATGATCTTTTTAAAATAAAAAATATTAAAGCATATTTAATTATAAAAATTAAAATATGAGTTGACAGTTAGAACACAATTTCCAAAGGCAAAAAGGCATCTATCTATCTATCAATTATGACACCACAGGGATGCTCGTTTAAAATGAAAGGCGGCTATTTTGAAGAAATCTCAACCACGATCCATTTAATAATAATTTATTTAAAATAAACCATCTATCCTTAATAATTACCAAAAATGAATAAAAAAAGAAACATTAAAGTTGACCAGCCCTAATCCTTTTGGCACGTTTTTAAAAAGAGTGGTAATGTTTCAAAATTGAAGGATTTTACTTTGTGGACCTCCAATCCAAAGAGATGTTCCATGGCCATGGCCAAGGCCAAGGGGATACATCCATCGTTTTTATGAAGGACATTGGAAAAGGACGCAACAATGAAGAGGACTTGGATATATTAAATACTTCACATCTAATATAAATATGGTCTCATCAATTATATTAAATAGTCCACATCTAATATAAATATCGTCTAGGTAGATGACACAAAATACTCTTCTTCTAATCTTATAACAAGTCATTTTATTTATATAGCAGCCATTTTGCCTCTTGATTATTTTTATAATACCCCTTCTTTTAGAACTATTAAGGAGAATGTGCTATTGAAAAAGAGATAAAATAAAAACTCATAAAATTTTTAAAATTTAGAATCATCAATAAATTTGACTAATTAAATACATCCTATTTGAAAATATCTCAATTTGTATTATAAAAAAATTCTGAACTATCATAAACTAAAACATAAATCACTGATCCTCGAGGGGCATACAACTAATTCGTACTATTAAGAAAATCTCTCAACTAAACATATAAAATACTTTAAAAATCCCAAGACATAAATAACTCTTAGAAATCTTTTGTTTTTGAACAACTCCCCATACACACTCTATTACCTGACATTGCTAGGCCCGACATCCGGAACTACCCGCTAAGACCTAGAATAGTGAAGAATATAAGGTAAACCACAAGACTCAGCAAGTAATAACATGAAATAAAACTGTAGTTGAATGAAGAAATATCAATACTCATAAAGTATTAACTGATCTTATACTGAGGGATTATTCATTAATTGTATAGTTGCACATATATGATAAGGATCAATGCACATAATATATATAATGCAAATAAGCAACTTCGGTCTATAAGCCTACATAATCTGAATCTGAAACTAAAACTGAACTGTAACTGTATAACTAAAGGCCTTGCGCCCCTGAACTGAAACTGAAACTAATCTGTGACTAAAGGCCTTGCGCCCCTGTACTGAATTTGAAATTGTAATGTGGGCCTTGCGCGCCACGGACTAAGCCACCTCATATAATGCAATGCGCATAAACATGCTCACACATAATATGAAGTGTTCCACATAAAATCATGCTCCATGCTCATGTTAGAATGTATGCACATAATAACATAACATCTCACATAACAATGCTAAGCACAAAATATAACCATCATCAAACTATTGGATTGTATAACTATTAGGACTATTGATTATTGGCATAAGCATGAGAGTTTTATCATATTCTGATATGTGATTTCAATATTTATGAATATTTATCCTTGCATTCATATAATAACTTGCATTTCAATATACTTAGGATCACATTCGAATATTATATAGAGTATTTGAATATGAGGCTTTTAGATACGAGGGCATTCGAATATCATATATTAGCATTCGAATAATGTATATAGGCATTTAGATATCACACACATATTTCAAAACAAAACCATCCGGATGTGGGAGATTTCATCCGAATACCTGAACCATCTTATGAAATAAAACATACGATATCAATATTTTTGTTCTAATACAAACCAACCATAGCTACACCATTCCGAAAGAAACTTGGGAAAACAAATCTCAATCGATATGAAACAGTCTCAATAATGATTCAAAGATCGTATTGGAAGAAATCACTGTAAGAAAAAAGATACAAGACTACCCAATAAAACAAGAACTCACTGGACATATATTCATATATATATATATAATATATATATCTACTGACTGTGAATAAAATTTGAGAACGAAGCTAAACATGGAACTTGTAAAGAAGAATTACAGGAAGATAACTTGCCTCTAAAAGAAAAAGAAGTAGTAAGAACTTGTAACCCAAAAGAAAGAAGAAATAATATGACTTGCACTCCAAATGAGAGAATGAGTAATAGAACTTGCAATTCAAAAGGAAGAATAAGTAATAGAACTCGTAATCTAAAATAGAAAAAGAATAATAAAACTTGCAATCCAAAATGGAGAAAGAGTAATAGAACTAGCAATCTAAGATAGAAAATGAGTAATAAAACTCACAATCTAAAATGGAGGAGTAGTAGAACTTGCAGTCCAAAATATAGGTAGATATAAGAATGTATCAAAACTTGCCTCTGAAACGAAAAAAAAGAGAAAGAACTGTCTCTAAAAGAAAAAGAGGTAGTGAGAACTTGCCTTATAATTCTTGTCTAGATTCAAGATTTGCAACGCAATTTCTCATACTGAAATTCTCATAGTACTGCAACTTCTTGGACTCTCTTCTTCTTCTTGTGGTGTGAAGAAAAACATGGACTATATGACTATATATATAAAGGAGAAACCCATAAGTCCTAAACCTTTTACACTTTTAACTTCTATTAATTTAACAACTTCACAAGTCATAATCTTTTTACCCTCTCAACTCCTAATCCTTTAACAACTTCACAAGTCATAATTCTTTTACACTTTCAAACTCCTAATCCTTTATCAATTTCAAACTCTTAATCCTTTATCAATTTCAACTCCTAATCCTCTATCAATATGTATACATGTAATAATCCTCATTTTACTATCATACAACATCTAATATATACAAATACCTTTTAAGCACAATTCATAATCCCATTTTACTTTGACTTCTCAACACAAATCATAATCTCATCTTACTTTGATTTGCAAAATAAATCATAATCTTATCTTACTTTGAATTTTCAACATAAATCCTTATCCCATCTTACTTTGACTTTTCAATATAAATCATAATCTCATCTTACTTTAACTTCTCAACAGAAATCGTAATCTCATCTTATCTTGACTTTTTAACATAAATCATAATCCCATTTTACTTTGACTTTTCAACATAAATCTTTATTTCATCTTACTTTGACTTTTCAACATAAATCATAATCCTATCTTATTTTTACTTTTCAACATAAATGCTAATTCCATATTACATTGACTTTTTAACATAAATTCTAATCCCATCTTACTTTACCTTTTAATAATTTTAATATCTCACGTATTTGTCCCATTATTTATTTTTCTAAATATACCCTTATCATTTCACATGCATATTCCTCTTTTCTTAATTTTCAAAATTGTCTTTCTTATATTCTTTCAAAATTTTTGCATAATCTAAAATTCTACTTAAATCAAAAATTCTAAACACATATAAATAAACTTCAATAAAAACTCTAAACTCTCTAACGCCTTTCCATTAATATCTTATGAAGAGAAAAAAAAAATTAATTGCTTATTTCATAGCTTAGGGCCTGCCTCCAAGAAGATTCCAGATTCCAACGTTCAATTCTGTGGGCAGCCAGCAGCTTACAACTGATTTCTATTAACCATAAATGAAATTTTACCTTTCAATATGTACAGAATAAATTAATCAAATGGACATCACATAACCCATAAACTACTACAGATAATAAATAAATTAATTATCTGCTATTGGCTAACTCTTTCTTTTGTGATTAGTTGTTGTCATAGTTGGAAGATCACCTGCTTATCACATAAGTGATTGCTTTTGTTTTTTTTTTTTTTCTTTTATTTTGCAAAATAAATAAAACACAATCTCTCACATGTGGCCATCAGTGGCACTGTGCTGCTGCCCCTACGACTTGACCTTGCCACCCCAACCCAGGAATAAAACACACACAAAGAGACACACACATATACATAGAATATATATATATATATATAATTAGTAATTACAACCAATCATCTTAATGTTAAAACCCTAATTAAGCACATGGACCCAGTAGATGGATGGCCCCTAATTGATAATTCCAATAGCTCATCTCATCATAACCTCAAATTCTAAATCTTTATCTGGTGAGACTGATTATTTCACTATATAAATTTTAGTTTCGTTAATACTTTGGTCATAAACATTTGATAAGATATAATTTACATTAAAAACAAATTGAGTTTTTATATTTTTCTATTTATTTTACAAAATATTTACTAGAGATAAACTATACAAATAGGAAATAGGATTGTTTTTTTTTTTTTTTTAAGAATATCTGTTGAACTAAAAATTCAAGAATTTCACCTGAAGGCTATGGATGATGGATGGACCAGTCCTAATCTGAATAAAGGTACATCTTGGTGACCTGTGGATGTGGTCTCAACCAAATAAATAAGAAAAGAAAGAATTTATTTTATACATTATATAATCTTCTTCATCTTCTTCTTCTTCGTTCAAACGCAGATAGCTTTCAAAACTATCTTAAAAACTATAATGTCCCATAAGAAAATTGGTGACCTTTGACCAAAGAATGTAATCTTCCTAATAACATGTGATCAATTTTCTCTCTTCAAAGCCCGAATCTTTGACGATGCAATGGTGTGCCAACATGGAAGTATGGGTATGATACCAAATTTATTTCATAATATTTTTATATACAAAATTATAATAATAATATAAGTAAAAATACCATAATGATAAGATTATTCTTTCATAAAAAAAAAAAAATCATGTTTTCAAGTTATACAAATATCACTTTTTTTTAACTTTAAACAAGATGAAAAAATATTATGCACCGAATACTACCATGACTTATAAAAGAACAAAAAGGGCAGTGTAATTTTATTTCATATTGTAGATTGTAGGGATAAAATGAAAAAAAAAAAAGTGATAATAGCTAATAATATTAAGTTGTATTTTAAACAAAGTGTAACACTGCAATCCAAACAGGGACGACCATACCATCTTATTTGTAACTATATCCTTTGATTGATGATATAATCACAAAAATATTAAGAACTGGTTGTGAGAATCATTCATTTACCAGCCAAAATAAGTTATAATTGTAAAAAAAAAAATATATCAACAGCTGATTTCTTTGTTCTAACAAGACTTTGAAGTTGTACTTATCTCTGTATATATAGCGGAGGGATAGCTGACTGTCCTGCTATGCTCGTCGAACCGCCTTCCATGCCCAGCTGGAGCTGAGCCCCACCACTTACGCCGCCGTATCTTCTTTCTTTCCTCCTCCTCCTCCGCCTCCGCCTCCCCATTTACCACCAAAGAAGACGACGACGAAGACGGAGAAGAAGAACAATCCCCCATTCTCTCTCCCTTCCTTCTACCTTCCTTGTAGAGTCAGGGTTGTCTGCTTTTGCATGATCTTTCGTATTCCATTCCCCCTCTGTTTCATCCTGCATTTTCCGCCTTTATCACACCCATAAATCCCCCACACAGCACGTTTTCAAGCGGAGAGATTGAGTTAGACGGGCAATCAATGGATTCCATATGGTCCATTCTGTCATCTTCCGTACCGTACCTTCTCTCTTTCGCGGCGTTGCTGGTGTTTGTCGAGCAGGTACTGTACTTGAAGAAGAAAGGCTCGATTCCGGGCCCCGCGCTTGTGTTGCCGTTCATCGGCAACGCCGTGTCCCTGGTCCGCGACCCGACCCGGTTTTGGGACGAACAGGCGGCGACGGCGAAGTCCTCGCCTCTCGGCTTCTCCGCGAACTACGTAATCGGGAGGTTTATTGTGTTCATCTGCTCCAGCGACCTTTCTCACAAGGTGTTCGCGAATGTCCGGCCCGATGCTTTTCACCTCATCGGCCATCCGTTTGGGAAAAAGCTGTTCGGTGAGCACAACCTCATCTACATGTTCGGCCAAGATCATAAGGATCTTCGCCGTCGTATAGCGCCAAATTTTACTCCCAAGGCGCTGGCGACTTATACCTCGATTCAGCAGCGGATTATACTGGAGCATTTGATTCGGTGGCAGAGGCTGTCGGCGGAATCGGCCGGCAAGCCGATCAGTCTGCGGCTGCTCTGTCGCGACATGAATTTGGAGACCTCGCAGACGGTGTTTGTCGGCCCGTATTTGAGCTCTGAAGCGCGGAAGAGGTTCAATTTCGATTACAACTTGTTCAATGTGGGGCTGATGAAGCTTCCAATCGACCTGCCAGGATTCGCATTCCGAGAGGCGAGGGTCGGAGTGAAGAGGCTCGTCGAAACCCTAGCAGTTTGCGCCGAGGAGAGCAAGAGGAAGATGAAGCAGGGGCACGAACCGACGTGCCTGATCGATTTCTGGATGCAGGAGATGGTGCGGGAGGAGGATGCCGCTAAGGCGGCCGGGTCGCCGCACAACACCGGCGACGAGATTGGCTGCCACCTCTTCGACTTCCTCTTTGCGGCTCAGGACGCCTCCACATCCTCCCTCCTGTGGGCGATCACGCTCCTCGACTCTCATCCGGATGTCCTCGCCAAGGTCCGCCTCGAGGTCGCCGGAATCTGGTCCCCGGAGTCCAACACGCCAATCGGGCCCGAGCAGCTCCGGGAGATGAAATACACCGAGGCGGTGGCACGCGAGGTCCTCAGAATCCGCCCGCCGGCGACGCTCGTCCCGCACATCGCCGGCGAGGACTTCCCGCTGACAGAGAGCTACACGGTTCCGAAAGGCGCAATCGTATTCCCCTCCGTCTACGAGTCCTCATTCCAGGGGTTCGTAGAGCCGTTCCGGTTCGACCCGGACCGGTTCATGGAGGAGCGGCAAGAGGACCGGCTCTACAAGAAGAACTTTCTAGTATTCGGAGCAGGGGGCCACCAGTGCGTGGGCCAGAGATACGCCATCAATCACCTCGTCCTCTTCATCGCCATGTTCGTATCGGTGCTTGATTTCGGGCGCCAGCGAACGGACGGCTGCGATGAGATCGCTTACGTGCCGACGATTTGCCCCAAGGACGATTGCAGCGTTTTCCTCTCCCAGCGGTGCGCAGCGTATCCCACGCTCTAGTGACAAAATTACCCTTCTGTCCATATTTATCCTCATTGATCTTTATTCAATTTGTTGGGGGTGGTGCGTTATTCATATTTGCCACTTGAAAAACCAAAAAAAAAAAAAGAAATTGTGCAGACTTTTAGGTGGGGCCGGGGTGTGCTGTTCCATTCGTTAGTGTTTCTCTTTTTCCAGTTCAAGGAGATTTGTTTGATCAGATGGCTTAGGATTCTTTTGTGGAAGAAACAAAAACATTGGGTTAAATTTAAAAATATTTATTAGTAACTATTTTGGTCTTAAACTTGTAAATAAATAATACGATAGACAGACTGACCTCAATTATTATTGTTAAACAATGTATAACACGAATTTAAAATCTGAAACGCATCATCAAAGATCACTTGCTCAAATCCCCCCCCCCAAAAAAAAAAAGAAAAAGAAAAAGAAAAAGAAAGAAAAATTAGGATTACTTTGATGTTGTTGATCATGATGGTGGCTTTGTTTGATTGTGGTTATGGTGGGTTTTGCAAAGCGAGTTTTGGGTGGCCATGTCCTGGCAAGTTTTGGCAGCAACTGGCGGGTTGCTTTGCACTGTGTTGGGACCATTGATTGGGCTATCATTTATCATCCCATGTGCCAGCCTCCAAAAGGGCAATCACTGTGTTCTTCAAAAGATTACAATCAAACCCTACTTACTGCATTTTAAAATGATTCAGCTTTTTCCTTCCTTCCTTCCTTCATTCACCTTCCTGTCATCATGTACTACGGAATGGAATCAGGCGCTTGGAATTGAGTTTGTTTAAGTGGCGAAATGCATGTGATTATATAAAAGCTACAATTTTTTCAAACTCATGTAATAATGTATCTAATTTTAATTAATCGAATACTAATTAACAATTAACTAAATTTAGAGGAGCCATGGATTCCAAACTTTGTCCCTCCAGCGGCGAAGGTCCCTGACGTACGACTGTGTGGGAAAGGTAAACTCTCTTGTCAGATCGAAGCGTCTGATTGGCCGAAACTCGGCGACTGTGTGCAATTGGTACCGATTATAAGCTCATCTCAGCTGAGGTCCTGCGGTTTCAGTTTCCAGCCAGTGCCCGGCCGGCCTTTGTCTTCCCAAGAGTTGGAGACTACTCGACTCTTTAATGCATGCAGCTTTGACCATTCATTCATGCAACCTATATTTACAAAATAATAATATGAAATTAAAGTCTGCAGAGAGAAACATACTAATGCCTCTAGTTTTTAATAAATAGGCTCAATTAAATAAATTACTAAATGAGTATAGTTTGAATCTTAATAAAGTGTTCCAACATTTGAATTTATGAACAATTTCACTCATAGCTCATTTGTGACTTATAAAATGACTTGCTTAACTTGTTTAGTATAAGTAATTTAAATTCAAATTAAATTTGAATTAAGTTTGAATCTAATAAGAAAATTTAACGCGAGAGATCGAGTTTGAGCATGAGTCTTGCAAAATTTTTAGCTGAGGAGCGTAAAGTTGTACTTAGTAAAACTTTACTCAACTTATTTGTAACTCTATTATTATGAGAGTGATTTGTGAAACTAATGCAAAGGTAATCCAAATGTTTTGTTTAGTTGCCCACTTTTTTTTGGCCAATATTTAATGCTCTAAAATTATTGGTTAATATTTAGTTTTATTTTTGAATTAAATTAAAATAATATTTTACTAGAAAGTTATAAAGTAATATTTATTATATAACTCAAAATATTCCAAGTAACATATATAAAATAAGGCGTAATTGCTACGAGGATATTATGTTTGGTGTGTGATAAAAAAAAAATGCATGATGTGTGGGTTTGGCATCAATGTAAATCTATTAGTTGTAATAAGACTCGGTTATATAAAAATTAATCTTTCAATAATCATTTTTACGAAGAAATATTTTTATGGGTAAATAGATGATACATTTTTTAAATTTTAGTTAGAGTAATGTCAAAAGTGATGATTGATAACGGTGTATCAATCATGTGTCATGTGTCGCATTCTTATTACAAGAGATATTAGCCATACGAGATAATGATACATAGTCTCTTTAACCCGTTGCATAATTGATTATATTATTATTAGTTATGACTCATAATATTATTTTTTTAATTATTTGACCAAATTAGTTTTAACTAAATCAAATAAATTGATCATAACACCCTTTAAATTTTGATTTTAAACTTGGACATTTTTCAAATTTTAATTTTTTGTCAAATTAATTTGAGAAAACTCAAAGACTGATTTGATTAAAAATAAAAGTTTAGAGAGTATGGTTAATTTAGTTAAAAATGTTTGTTTAACAAATTATTGTGACTAATTTTTAACAAATTTAGATACTAATTTGATCGAATTTAAAATTTATGCAATGTCCAGTCAAATAGGTTTATATTTATTTAAATTAAAATAGAATAAAATAAAATAGGTTTCCTTTCCTCCACGATATTGTCGAGGATAACCAGGTCAGAACTTGAGTGGTCCTGACCCCAGGCCCATTCTTAAGTGGCACGCCAAGCTATTGAGGCCCAATAAACTTGAAAGAATCACAAGACTTGCTATTCCGTTTTATTAGAAAATTCGATCATAGAATAACATAAAATATAATATTGGGATCAAAAGTTGATATTCCTCGTCTTAAGAGTAAGACTCTCTTATAGTTCAGTTCTAAGATTTTTATAAGAGAGGTAAATCATGAAACTCAATAGCAATATTCAAATACGAGAACTGTTACCGACTATATAACAGCTAAAGTCTAAGACTCTTGAAACCAACTCGTATACGGTCTCAATCATTGGACTATATTCATGGAGGCAACATAAAACATAATCTAATAAAAGAAACAATGAGTTATTAAAATGATATGAAAATTATGGCTCGTTTTGTTTACTGTTTTTAAATCATTTTTAGTTTTCAGTTTTCTAAAACAATAAAAAAATATTTATTTTTTTATTTTTAAAAACACATTTTCAAAAACAAAAAAAAAATTATAAAAAACTCAAAACAATAAAATTTGACTATTTTCAGTCAAAACAACCAAAATATGAAAAAGATAAAGTAATTTATTTATTTATTCATATTTTATCCTTGTAATAAGAAAAAATGTTATAAGATTTACCAACTTTAAAATGTATATATTTCTTAATAATATATTAGTATTAAATATTAAATAGTTATAATTTATTAAATAAAATATTATTAAAAAATTATTCTTACAATTCTAAACATAACGTATTTTTTAAGTTTTTGTTTTGAGAAATAATTTTTTAAAATGACAAATAAAATATATTTTTATTTTTTAAAAATAAACTAACAAAACAAAAATTAAAAAAGAATTTAAAAGTTAAAACTAAAAATTGAAACTGAAAGAAAACGTAACCTTAAATTTTACACTTTTTTTATTTACGTTGCATGATTCTATGGATACAAATAGAATTTTTGAAACTTCAGGGGCAAAAGCTTAAAATCCCTTATAAGTTCTCTCATATACGTAAGGGTGTAAATGTAAATTAACGCATTAGGGTTTACATCTCTCCGCTCGTATATAATCTTAACAAAACCCTAACTCCTCCAATTGCCAGACTCACGCTCGCGCGCAGAGAGGGATAGGAGAGGGGCGAGAGAGAGCGATTCGAGAATGGTGACTTACAGAGTAAGTTTTCATTTTATTCCTCGGCTTTAGCGTTCTATTGGTTGTCAGTATGTTCTAGAACCTCTTCTTCTTTGCTGAATGTGTTCATATATACAGATGTATTTACACAATCTGTTACTTGAAGGTACGGTTTTTTGAGTTTCTGTGTTGGATTGTATGTATGCAGTTCCATCAATACCAGGTTGTAGGGAGAGCCCTTCCTTCGGAGACCGATGAGCATCCGAAGATTTACCGGATGAAGCTATGGGCCACCAACGAGGTTCGAGCCAAGTCCAAGTTTTGGTACGTATCGTCTTACTATCGGTGTTTATATTTGTTGGTGATCTGTTGATGTATATGATTTTTCAGCCGTGATTTCAATTGGGCTTTTTCATCGATTTTTTTTTTCTTTTTAAGGTACTTTCTGAGGAAGCTCAAGAAAGTGAAGAAGAGCAACGGCCAAATGCTTGCTATCAATGAGGTATGCTTGGATGCACTGCCCTTCGCTATTGAGTTTGAGATGACTAACAACATGTTATTTGAAAAATAATTATTTATACGTTAATCGTGTTTGGAATCTGGAAAATGAGATTCGAGCATTAGTACAATCAATTTTTGATTTTTTTGGAGAAGCAGTTTTAGGGTTTTCTAGACAATAATTTATCTTCTGCTTTATTTTCCCTATCTTTTCTTTTATTCTGCCAAATCTAGGTCTTGTGCCATGCCTTGAGTGGTTTCCCCTCTGAATCTTCTGCTGACAGGAGTCTCAGTCTGAGTTTGTAAATGTAATAATCTCTATTTATTGTGTTTCTTGCCATGAATGATTTCATATAATATAAATTCTCATATCAAAGGATAATCCTCATGATTATGCATTAGCAGTGTGCTAGTGGAAGTGAATACTTCTGCTTCCATCAACTTCATAAATTTATCGATACAATCTAATTTTAATAAATCAACAAAAAGTAGCAATATATTTCCATATATCATAATTAGAAAATAAAATTGACAAATTGTTGAAATAACTATTATAGAAACCTAAATTGCAAACAAATTTGAACACTTTGGGCTTTGGAGCTCCTGAAATAAAGGCCTTGAGAAGGTGATAACAGATTTATCCATTTTGTTTTAATTTGGATGAATGGCTCCTGGTTCTTGACTTGTTGTCAAGCTTGTGAGGTGTGTGGTGTCCTGGCTTTTATGCAATATGCATGTGTTGGACCAATCCACTGGACTGTTCAAACAATTCATAGTAATAAAATATTAAGAGTATAGAGATGGACTTTTACTAGTGTCTGATGATTGTTAGTTACATCTTAGTTTATGTGCTTGGCCTTTAACACAACCCTGCATGATGTCTCATTGTCTCATTTTTACTAGTGTCTGCTTAAATATAGTTTACAGCTTCTTCGCAGGATAGCCTCTCATGTATATCTTCCTTCATGATAACTTTGGACTATGAGCTCTGGTGATTTTAATATCTTTTAGCATATTTGAAAAAAGCAGTATGAGTCTTTTGTTCTGTAGATATATGCTTTCTACATTTTCTTTAGTGGTTTAAGCCAATATGTGCACTTTCCACATTAAAGTTGGATTTTGGATTCTTAAGGCATGTCAAGTTTTAGGGGAATAATTGATCTATATTTAAGCAATAATGTGTGACAGTCCGGGGATATGGGCAAAGATGAATTTTTATCTGCAAGCCATGATATCTTTCATGGCCAAAACTTTACTTGTCATGTACCCTGTTTGCATAGAGCAGCGTTCAAGTTTTTCTAATCAATGCCATAACTGGTGCTATTATTGCTTGGAATGTGGTTAACCTTAGTACGACTTCCCGCTAATTTTCAATCAGTTCTGGTACACCTATCTTCAAGGCAATATTCTAGAGTGGGCAAGATTGAGGGATGAATTACTTTAATGTAGATGAGTGATGAAATTGAGCAACTCTTATGGTTTATCCCCTTCCAATTTTGTTATCAATTTAAACAGCTAGGTTCTCCCCCCCCCCCCCCCCAAAAAAAAAAAAAAAAAAAATTTCAAATGTTGGCTCAATGTGAGTATTTTTGTTAACTGAGGAAAGGGTTTTTATGTCTCTTATTACTTCTTATTACTTCCTCAGCTTTCATAGACGTAAAGGATTTTTATCCTACTTGATTTGACTCTTCCATTTGTTGCTTAATTTGCTTGAAGATTTTTGAGAAGAACCCGACCAAGATCAAGAATTATGGCATCTGGCTGCGGTATCAGAGCAGAACCGGCTATCACAACATGTACAAGGAGTATCGTGACACTACTCTGAATGGTGCTGTTGAACAGATGTACACTGAGATGGCTTCCCGCCACAGGGTTCGTTACCATTGCATCCAAATTATCAAGACTGCTACCATCCCAGCTAAGATTTGCAAGAGGGAGAGCACCAAGCAATTCCACAACTCCAAAATCAAATTCCCCTTGGTGTTCAGGAAGGTCAGGCCACCAACCAGGAAACTGAAAACCACATACAAGGCATCCAGGCCCAACTTGTTTATGTAATTCTCTTTGATCATTTATCAAAGAAGAGCTATATAGAGGGTAAGGCTAAGTCTTAAGTTTTGAATTTTGTTATTTTGATGGGAGACCAGCATTTGTCATATTGTTGATTTTGGATATTGTTTGGGCTTTTTTTGAGAAGTTTAGGATATGAGACAAAGTCTTTATTTATGGTTCCTCGAGTTCCTTCCTTTTAATATGGATGCCTAAGACGTGACTGTTTGATTCTGGTGATCTTCAAAAATTAGTTACCCATTGTTGCTGGCTTAATCATCTTGTTTGGTTGGAGGATACACCTCCGTTTCCACCCCGTTAGCTTTTGCTTGAGGTATGGTTATCGAACTTTTGGTAAGGTGCTCTACCTAGGCATTATTCATGATTCTTCAATTTGTGCAAGGAAAGAAGTATAAGAGAAGAAACCAGTTTTCTTTCGTAGTTTATGGTTATGGGTATGGGTTGTGAAAATGGTGTTGGTTCCATGACAAAAGTTAAAAGAGCCTACGAGTAAATAGGATTATGATGATGGAAATCAAACAATGAGCCGTAACGCTAGTGTGACGTGATTGATAAAAGTCTTGTTTGATAGTTTTAGGGCCTTGTCTGTACTTTGCAGTGTCTCATCGTTATCTTTTTCGTTCAGGCCAAATTGATGTATCACAGATGCATCAACTTTACCACGTACACGAGCAAGTTGGTTCGGTTTTATCTGTAAATTAATTCTAAACATTCTACAATTTTTTCATATAATTTTCTCTTATATTTGTGTTCTTTATAACCATCAAAAGGGCCAAGGTGTAGCCTTTTTTGCTAGACTTTGTATGGATCGTATTTACATTTTTGGGATTTATTAGCTTTTTACCAGTGAAGGAAATATCATTTTCAAGACTACTGTAATTATTTGTAATAAAAATACAAAAACCAAAAATACTGAAAATGATTTATATTTATATTAATATGAATAGAGGCATGGCTAAGGTGCAATAAATATATATTTTTAGATAATATTAATTTGTCATATTTATCTTTAATTATAAAATATTTTTATTAATTAATAAAAATATAAATATTTTATTAATCAATAAATTTATTTTATATTTAAAAATAATATGTATAATACATAATTATTATCTCAAAATAAAATAAAGTTATTATTAATGTTACTACTAATGCTTATTTTTTTTGGATGATCTCTCTTGCGCAGTTGTCGGTACTCGTCTTCGATTACGTTAGGGAAGATAAATCGTAAATATAAGCATTCATCTCATTATGCTAGGTGAAAATTGAACTTATAATTTATCAGACTAATATCAATACATCGCTTGTTCAATTACCCGATTTATATCCTGAAACTACTAATATTTATTTTCTTACACATAACAAATGATGTAACGCGCCTAATTATAGTGGTAATAATACTCACAATTCAAAATGCTGAGAATCTGTCAAGAAAAAAAAAATTAAAAAAAAAGGAGATTCTTGTGTGAATCTTTCCTGTAAAGGCTGGAGAAAATAGTAATTTACAACTGCCACCAGGGGCATTTGGGTAAACTAGCCTCTCATCTTCGCACCTACACTACCACTATCGAGAAATTCTATTTACAGCCATTTCTTTTGCTTTTCATATTCACTTTTTATTAAAATTTTATATTTATTTTTCACAACTATTTTTATTACTCTTTGTAATTATTCTTTTTCAAAAATACCATCATGCACAGAGTCACTCGCACACAAACACATAGAAAAGACATAACAACTAGCGAAAGGCAAAGAATTGCCACCATAGCAGCTGTCTGTGACTTGAAAAGACATTCATTGATAGCAATGAACACGATCGTGTGACTGTCCATCACGATGACAAAATCAAATAAGATAAAATAAGAAATCGATGGTCATGACAAGACCCACATGGAAAAGACAATATCATCAAGTGGAAGGATCAAGAATCGCCACCATAACGGTTCGAGAATCGTCCATCATGCCAACAACTTGAACACGAGAGAACTTGGAATTCATGGATTTGGGAGAATTGGATTTCTCTCAAACTCTAGAGTGCGAGAGTTTTGTGAGTTTATTTTTTTTCTTGTTGAATTCTTGAATAATCTTATCCAAAATGAAATTATGTTTCTAGTAACTTCATATACATGAAACTATATATATCACACAAATTGCAGACTATATATATCACCCTTGAAAAAGTTATATATATATATATATAACACCAAATGCAGCGTATTATGTTTTGAAGCATCCAAAGCTCTTGAGTTCTTTATCATTTTATTGACTTTTTTATTCCATGAATTTCATATATATGCATATATATATATATATATATATCAATAACTATTGAACATGAAAAACTTATATAATATTTAATTTAATAAAAAAATGAACACACATAATGTCATAAAGTATATTGTATATTAAAGCAAAACCATAAACTTTTTGAACCTAGGGGTTTGGTTGCATCAGCCGTTGTTCTTTTACTCAATGACTGTATTTCGATCCATTTTTTAATTTTCGTTACATTGTCTCCGATGTAATTGGGCAACTACGTATGTGATGGCTCGCGAGTAGTTCATTAATGTTGACAACAAATATCGACATTGTGGTTACTGATATCTATCACGACTGCCATCGTTTGACCTTTTGTTCAAATTCTTGGCAGTCGCATTTGTCACAACTAGGAGGAGGTTCGTTCAACTCGTCGATCAATGGTTCTCACCATTGCCATGGTCAATGGTTTGTGTTTCGCTTTAGTCTTTTGCTCCTCATCGTCATCATGGTCATCTATCTTCTCCCTTTCTTCTTCCTTAACGACCATCAACCTTTGTGGCTACTGTTAAGGAAACATGACAATTGGAGCTGCCAACGATAATGAACAAAGAAGAATAGAAACGTGGATGTAAATAAAGGACAAAAATGAGATTTTACTCTTAAGTTATTTTATCACATTAAATTTTAGTAAAATATGAGTAGGGCAAAATACATTGCTGCAGCCTGCAGATATAATTTCCCCTATCCGTCGCCTCCTCGTCTCCCCTTCTCTATCTGCTTCTCAGCACACTTCACTAGTTCACTGTTCCAAACTCGAAGACCAGCGTTAATGGCGTCCCAAGATCACCACCATCATCATCACCACCACGACGATCACGATCACGATCATGACCATGAGTAAGGTTTCTGCATTCTTGAAGCTCACATTTAGGGCTCCATTGTATATTTCGGTTTAATCTCAGCTGAAAGCGTTTGCAGCCACTCTCACGGTCAGGGTGACTCATCTGCAACGTCGTGGGTGGGGAAAGACGGGAGGGTGTACCATAGCCACGATGGACTCGCGCCACACTCGCATGAACCCATCTACTCCCCTGGATACTTCAGCAGAAGAGCTCCGCCTATCTCCAGGAACTTCAATGAACGAGCCTTCACTGTTGGCATTGGTGGACCTGTTGGGACTGGGTATTTCCCTTTTCCCATCCATTTCTACTTCTAGTTCTGTTCTTGCTGCAGTTCCCCTATGCTTCGCTAGTTCCTTGATGCTGGTATGAATTTGGTTAGTGTTAGACAATGTTGGGGGCAAATGTGTTATTTAGCATTTCCCTTGCTTGACTCTGTAGTGTCATGTATTTGCTCGCTTGTTGTGCTTGTTCCATGTTTCCATAGCTTTGCTGCCTTGATGCTAGTATTATATACTAGATTGGGGTCTAGATGATGAAGTGCAGTTGATGATAAGGTCTTGTTTGAAAGTATAAATTAGATCTGGGCTAGATGGTGACAGGGAACAGGTTTTGTTGGCATATTCACTTTGTTTTTTGGACCCTCTTTACTGTCATGGTATTTGGTAAGGTTCTAAATCTTTAGATTTTGATCATTAAGTTTCAAGCTCGTGGATGGCTGGAGTAGAGATTAATTTTCAAATTGGTTTCTGTTATATTTTAAGGAAAACTACCTCTTCTTATCCTTATTTATGTGTTATTTTGGGTGAATTTCAGGTTCTTTGCTGTCAATTTGCTACAAGTTGGGTTCTGAGCTTCAAATACTTTTGCTTAATTTATAGGCTTGGATCTTCTTATGCTTTGTCTGGATCCAAGTCTATTTATAATTTTATGAAAAATTTAAATGTATAAGCAATTAAAGACAGTAAAACGATCTACATTTAGGCTATGTTTGGGACAAGTCCTTTTTATGGAAAGGAAAAGGAAAATAACATAATATTGCTTATGTATATGCATTTTTGCATGTGCATAACAACATCCATTTTTATTACTTTTTCCAAACTTAGCACTACAGAATACTTCTAATTATGTCACTACAAGTATGCTCATCATTCTCATATAGTCTGATGTATGGGTGCATTATCTCATTTCCCAGTATATATTGCTTTGTATGGAATTGCTATTTGCTACTAATGGATATCTTTCTTTTTTTCCCTTCACAGAAAAACGGCCCTAATGCTGGCTTTATGTCGATCCTTGAGGGACAAGTACAGTCTTGCTGCAGTAGGTGTCATGAGTACATCCATTCAATATTTATGAATTTGATTTTGCATAAATTATATGCATCCAAGAAACTAAACTGATAATACTTTGAACTTGAGAATTTTTTATTTAATTTGTCATTATTTTGTAATTGCAAATCTTTTACCTTTATACTCAACTTAACCACTAGCCTTCTTATGTCCTCAACTTCCAAAACGATAAAGCAGATATATCTTTTGGTGTTTTGAAGTTGTTGTGGAACTTCCAAAGCTGCTCCTTAGCAGTCTTGTTGACAGAGTAATACCAGGACTGTGTAAGACCTTAGTAAATGAATTCATAAACACCAAAGTTGCAGGTTAACCTTCACAAGTGTTGCAATTGTGCTCTATTTGACCTCTTCATTATCTAAAGCTGCCTTTCCCATTTCAATGGTTATGTTCTTCACACTCAATTTGAAAGAAGACAGCTTGATGTTTTCAATTATGCTTCCTTTTGCTTTATATCCTCTCCAAGGTTTGGTGCATGCCCAATTGAAGAACTTTTTTTTCCCCTAGACATTTATACTATATTAAGATGGCTTATCTGGCTAGGTGCGTTAATTTTGATTTTTCAAGAGAATTTTCCTTGGTTTTACCTGCCTGACTAATATGACTTAGGTGGATTTCTGCATTTCTATCTCCTGGTGATGCTAGAGATGAAATTGCCATTCCTTTTTTTCCATGATGGAACAAAAAGGGATATACATGGATGTATATAAAGAAGAATGAAAAACTTCACTTTCATGGTAAAACACTGCCTTTTGGTGCTCTGGTCCTGGGAAAACTTCTTTTTCTAGCATTCTGCAATCATATCCTAATTAGGGTTTAGATGTCCTGGGCTTATTTTGGCACACTGAACCTTGTGGGAATCTTTGATATAGTGTATTTATTATAAGCAGTTCAGATACTGCATTTTCAGCTCATTCAGATGTCACCATCTATTACAACATTGACTATTATCTTCTTAATCAGAAGAATACTGGTGAGCTATAAAGTTCCAAACCTGGTGCTAGCAATCAGGCTTCTGCCGCATCTCTGCTGAAAGCCCATCTCTATGCACGGAAGTAAGACTGCATTGAAGTCAAGTTGCTAAACAAAAGAATATATCATTTTCCTACAAGATATTTCAATTATATGGACAGAATTTCCTCATGGAAGATTAAGTCAACAGTGCTTCTCTTATGTTGTTTGTATATATACTTCCTTCCATAAATCTGTTTCTGTGAGTGAGCTCATCAAAACCAATTAGTAAGCTATTTTTTGAGACATTTCTACTGCTTATTGTCCATCCAAATATGTGACAAGCTCTATAGAATAGGATAATTTTCTGTTGCCAACATGTAGATGACCTTGTTTCAGGAAAAAAGCTTCTAAATACCATAGTAAAAATTTACCCACTTTGTTGTGCATGTTATCAATTATGGATTTTGGAAACAATTTTAGACTGGCTTTCTAATAACCTAGATCTTTTCTACACTTGTTCCTTTGGTCACAGTCTCGAAGTACTGAAGTTTGTTTCCTTTGATATTGTTGGTGTAAGCACAGGCCTTTGTGCTCCTGTATTTGACTTGATGGATATAAATCAACAACAACAATAACATATCCAGCCATTATCCCACTATGTGGGGTTGGCTACATGAATTCTAGACTTCTATGTGGGTTACATCTCAACAGATAGTTTGTCTAGAATTCATATTTAGATCCGACTAGGTTTTACGCTGGCTGTCGGTTACCTAACGCAATTGATGGATATAAATCAAACAAGTTAATTGCAAATCTCATGGGGTCGTTTCAGGTGACAAATGATATATTTACAAAGGAGGATGGTGAATTCTTGGTGAAGAATGGTGCACTTCCTGAGGAAAGGATACGTGCTGTGGAAACTGGTGGCTGCCCACATGCTGCCATTCGTGAGGACATCAGCATAAATCTTGGCCCTCTCGAGGAGCTCTCTAACCTGTACAAAGCAGATATACTTCTCTGTGAATCTGGGGGAGGTAATGTGAAAAAGGATGTGCTTTTTCTCACTTGGGCTTCTGCAGAAGCAGACGATTTCTTATAGTTAGTCATGCCCATAATTGCCATGAGAACAACTATAGTTATATCCTCAGATGATGATCTTGGAAAGCCTTGCCTTTGAAAATGTTTCAGTTAAGGTAAATCTGATTTATTTAAATGGTTGTACGCAGATAATTTGGCTGCCAACTTCAGCAGGGAACTAGCTGACTATATCATCTATATTATTGACGTATCTGCTGGTGATAAGATACCTCGAAAAGGAGGCCCAGGGATTACGCAAGCTGATCTTCTTGTATGTGATTGTACCACCATGTCTATTGTTCTTTTGACAAATTTCACAGAATAAAGATAATGTCAGAAGATCTGATGCAAGTGGGTTGTTCGACTGTAGGTGATAAACAAGACTGACCTTGCAGCAGCAGTTGGAGCTGATCTGGCAGTGATGGAGCGGGATGCACTACGGATGAGGGATGGGGGGCCATTTGTTTTTGCTCAGGTACGCTGAGCATAGTGCTTTTGTTGCTCAGTAGTTGATAACTTGATATCCGTCTTTTTGCTCGAATGTTAACTGCCAATGTAACTTCCAATTTTGGAGTTCATAGGCATTGTTTTCCCTTGTTTCAGATGCAACTTTTGGGCAAATAGGTCTAGAACAAATCATGCAATGTCATCCATAATGATAGGACGTTCCACTTCATGATTCTTGTGTTGTCTGGGGCAAGAAGCTCAATCTTTGGTCTGTTATCAATAATGGATAAAATCAAGAATATGGATACATTGGCCCTTAATTTTGCACATTCACTATATTTTGTCGCGATTTCACATTGGTAATAATCGAAGCTATGCACCGACAGGTGAAACATGGGGTTGGCGTGGAAGAAATTGTCAACCACATTTTGAAGTCCTGGGAAGCCGCAACAGGAAAGAAGCGACACTAAGCTGGCCTAGCAACTGCCTCTGTGCAGCTGCATTTAGCAATTAGCAAGATGGTATTAGTTGAGCCTCGCAGAGCTGGTCCAGTCCAGTAGAAGAGTAGATTATTTTGAAGTGTGGGTGGTTTATGAACATTTTTGTCTGTCTTTTGAATTGGCATTAGAATGCATCCATTGTGACCTGAAGAATCTGCGAGATTCCTTCAGCATGTATCTGTATTTGAATCTGATGCTAAAACCTATTTTTATTTCAGTGGTGGATTCCATCTTCTTGCCCTTGCCCTTGCCCTTGCCTGCCAAAAGAGATCAGGTTTTGAATCAAACTTTTAGTCATTGACTAGGGATGCAATTTTTGCGGGCTTTAACGTGGGAATGGATAAAAAAAAAACAAAATACATATAAATAGGGTGATAGATCAGTGTTCTAAAACACAGCCAAGGCGGCTGCCCAGGCGCTAGACGGCCCTTGGCTGCTACGATTAAGCTCAAACTGGCACCCTAGGCGCTGGGCTGATTAATCTGGCCCTGGTCGTTGTGATTTGTAAGAGCTATTTGTGTAGAGATGATGGACGAAGGTGCCTATCTACTTGGGTTGTGCGCGGCCTGATCGTTGCGATTTGTAAGAGTCGTGCATGTAGAGATGGTGGACGAAGGTGGAGGAATTGTCCTCGTCTCTGAAGCTCAAGAACTGAATAATTATCGCTTCGCTGCTCCGAGAAGCGGAAGAGGAGGCGGCGGCAGCGACTCTTTACCTCTTGTAGTAGTAGTCATTGAACAAAGGGAGTAGAGAAAATGTAACTCGTCTGAGAGAGACGAGAGATTTAGGAAGGGGGGAGAGAGAGAGAGAGATAGGGATAGGGAGACAAAAACCAAATAAACCAAACAATGGTCAAAAAGGTAGGAAATTTGTAAGAAAAAAAAGTCATAAAGTATATTTTATGGGTTAAATTATTATTAATATATAATTTAATTTGTGTGTGATTTATTATTAGATACAAATATAAAATAATGCAAGAAAACAACAAATGTTATAAAATAATGTAGGTTTATGTGTTAAAAATAGTAATTTTTCTAGGTCTCACCTAGGCGCTAGGCCCCGATTTGACACCCGGGTAGCACCTAGCACCTTTTAGAACACTATGATAAATGTAGTAATCTTCATCCGAGCTTAACTTACATATATTTATTTTATAATTATATTTTTATATTATATTATATTAGTTTACCAAATTCTATCATAAGCCTTCTTAATTTTTTTTGAGACAAAAATCTAAAAATCAACAACGATTCATAAAAAAAAAAAAAGAAGTTTATAAGAGAAAAGGTGGGAGATATCTTATGAATAATAAAAAAATAGAAAAAAAAGGGCTTACTTTACTCCATTATTTATTTATTTTATGAAGTTAAAAATCCGTCTTTTCAATTTTCCTCTTTATTTTCCCGTCGTTAGAATGCGCTATGGCTGGGGGGGGGGGGGGGGGGGGGTAGGGCAGCTGCCAGGGCATTCATTCTTTTCCTTTTCCTTCTGCAAGTTCAATATAAGCCCAAATTGTAGTGCTCCTTGTGATCTTCATCAATAACTTGGTGAAGAAGAACAACTTATTACGATCACACGCAATTCAAATTCTATCATCTAGAGAGAGAGAGAATGGGGGAAGAGGAGGGAGAGAAGAAGAAGAAGAGGGTGGTGGTGGAGTCGCTGGGATGGCTGACAGAGTCAGCCATCATGCCCAAGAAGCACCGCGCCATCGCCGGCGTCGGCCCCTCCTCTATCCTCGATCTCAAGGCCCAGCTCTACAAGTCTCAGGAAGAGTCCAAGCGCTCCAACTCCAAGGACCAACTGCCCTCCGCCTCCGCCGACTATCACCGCGCCAAGAAGACGATCGCTCCACGCGATCCCCTCTCTCTCAAGAACTCCGGCGTCGACGCCCGGGCTTTCAAGTACGCGTCAGCTTCGCTTCCTCTCTTCTTAATCACTTTTTGTTCTCTCAATTATTCCTCGTCAGAATTAGGGTTTTTAAGGGACCGCCCATCGTATAGGCAATTGGTTCAAGGAAGGTTCTGAATAAAATCTAGAAATTAGGTTAACGAAAGGCTCGAGAGAATTGCCTACTCTTCAATCCAAAAATTGTCTCTTCAGAGCTTAGTAAGATCTCCTCAGATGTTAGTTCCAATTAATGCACGATAAGGAATTAAACCAATTAATGATTCTCACGTCAACATAATAATGTTGGTATCGCGCTTAATATCAATACAATAGTTGAAAGGGTAGCACACAATATTAGGCGTGTTTATATCATGATAAAGTAGCAGTTCTGTGAAAAGATTGATCGTCATTTATGACAGTTACGAAGTCCATAAGCAACCAGAAGATTAATTGATCAACTCTTGAGTAACCTATGAAACCGTCTCTTCCAACTTCATTCCAAAATGTAACTTCTTGAACCACTACAGAATTGAAACTTGTTTCTATTTGCCGGGTCAAATTATACAAAAAGAAAATCGACTATGGTAGTTACAATTTATTGCCCGTACATAAAATGTTGATAGAATGATTATGTGCATATCTGTAGCTGATTAGTGGCTTATAGTAATAATTTGTGCGTCAGGGTTAAGGGCTTGCCTATTTATTCTGTTGGGGAATTAGCTGTTGATGCTTAAATGTTGGGTCTAGCAGTTGATAGTTGACCGAGCGTATCCAAATGGGATGATCTTGTGGTATTTGTATTTGGTGATATTTTACTTTGATGGCAAAACTAGAGCAGGAATTAATTCTGAACCTGTGGAGTGGGGCTTTACCTAAGAGCGTATGTCATTGTAGTTCTAGAAACTGTTTTCTATTTTGAACTAGATAAACTTAAGAAAATGGATTTGATGAATTGGTTCTGGAAAACTTTTTCATGGATTGATCTCAACACCATTATTTTAGGTCAAAGCAAAATGTTGTTCTCACTAATTTAAAAAATAATTACCATATGAAAATGAAAACTACATGAAAATAAAGGGCTTATGAAAGTTTCTAGAACTTTTGGTTTATAAAACAGTGAAAACAGAACCAAACAAGCCCCCAAGGCGCTAAGTTGGGCAAGAGACAAGTCATGAAGTTTAGTTTTAGAAAAATTAAGTGGAAAAGATATGGTGAACTTGATAGCAAGCAGATACCTGAGTATAACAATTTGTAAAGAGTTGCAACTTCCAACTTTTGGGGGACTTATCCATATAAAATAGTTGATTGGAAATGCATTACCCAGATTAAAGGTGGGGAGATAGATGAATAGAATCTTCATTTGTGTCATGAAATCATGGAATACTTGTTAAAAGCAAAAAATTTTGTAGGCCTAAAGATGTTGTGTACAGGAATGCGTAACAGATATAACTTTAAAAAGTATACAAGTCTTTTGCTGCCTCTGTGTTTTAGGTAAGTGTCAGGAACCTAGGTTTAACCTAGGTTTTGAGTGGAAATTGGTAGAAGTTGAGAGAGAGAGAGAGAAGAGAATTCAGACAGAACAGAGAGAAATCAGAGAGAAAGAACCGAGAGGGAGATTGGACAGAGCGAATTCAGGGAGAGAATTGTAGAGAGAAAGAAGACTTGAATTCAGTTTATCATTCAACAATCCTATTCTCTAACTGATCTAGCCTATTTATAGGCTGTTCTACATTTCAGTTAGTTGTAAACTGAAAGATACAATATGAACAGCTACAGTAAAGTACAATGCAGTAAATGCATTAAACTTCAACTACTATTATATTTACTGTTATATTCTTGGAGTTGTGACAACCCCCCTTCGTTGAGAGATTCCTTGTCCCCAAGGAATTCAGCAACTGCGCTGCTGTCTTCATCCAATCCCTGTTTTCACTGTCTAGTTCATCCTTCACCTTATCTTGTTCCTTTCTCGTTTCTTTTTCTCCTTTTTCTTTTTCCTTCTGGACTTCTTCTCTTTTTCCTCTTTTTCTTTTACCCTTTCCAAATGATTGGTATTCTGAGTTCTCCTAAAAAATCTATTTGCTCTCCTCCTAACAGAAATTCCAGTGATTTCTTTGATCTTCATGCAGTCATTACGCCTTTCTTCAGTCTCCAGCTTCTTTCTCTGGTCCAGGTACTCGTTAAATTCCTGTTTATGCTCACCAAAAGTTCTTAAAGCACCATACCTCTTGTCCTTGATGATTACTTGCATTGTCTGCTCCCATGTCCAATTGGACTCAACATTTACAGACTCCAACAGTGCTTTAAAAGCATCTGTTGCTTCCTGCTTCCTGCTTCCTTGCATGCACCAAAGGTTCATTTTCAACAAATTTCTCCTCCAATGGTGTCGCAGTGACTTTTCCTGCAACTGCTATTCCTTTTTTGGCATTCTGATTGTATATGAAGAGACGAGAAAGTTCTGCAGGTTCCTCAATGGCTAAAACATGTCGTCCACATCCAGATTTAAACCTCCTCCTGTAATGATTTTCTGGAGTCCAAAGGTCCAAAATTCCTAGTCTGAGAACCTCGTCAGCCTTATGATCAGTTTCCTTAGAGTCAATATAAGATTGTTCTGGTCCGAATTGCTCAATCTCAAGGAACTCTATTAACTTCATTCAATCCTGACGATTGATTGTCTGAATCAATCATCTCACTATCAAAACTTCCGGGATAGTCATCTTGAGCATCTTCTTCAGAAACTTCTTTTATTAAGGAATCAGGTTGTTCCTTTAGATTTACTTTCTGAACATCCTGGACCTTTCGACCTTTCTTTGAATAACTGAATCAGGATATTCCCTAGAAAGCAATTCAACTGGAAGACTAACCTGATACCGTTTGTCTATCATAATCATGATTTTGTCCTGTTTTTGATTGATAATAGCGAATCCTTCTGTAAATGTTCTGTCAATTATCTGTACATTTTTTTCCAAGGTGTGCACAGATTCTCTGGTTGCTGTATTCTCCAATTGCTTCATGTAAATGCCTTCTGCCTTCTCCACAGTTCAAACTCAATTTGCCTCTGCTCACCTACAATAAGAATCGCAAGTCAGCAACTTAGGATCGGCTGCTCTAGATTAATTGCAAAGGATCACCTAGATGAATCAGCCTGGAATCATTGGAATTCACCTCTGAACTGCTTCCAGTACTCCCCTAAGTCACAATGCGGTAGCCAAGGACCCCCGCTCTCCAGTGAATTCAGAGAATCAATTGGATCTGTCTCAATTAACAGCTGAGAATTGTCAGAATCACAGCCAAGAACTGTTGGCCTGCTTCACCTTCAAAATTCAAACCTTGATCAGCTGCTAAGAATTTCTAGAATCACAGCCCAGAATCAACCGGCTCTGATTCCAAATGTCAGGAACCTAGCTTTAACCTAGGGTTTTGAGTGGAAATTGGTAGAAATCGAGGGAGGGAGAATTCTGAAGAACAGAGGGAGAATTCAGACAGGATAGAGAGAAATCAGAGAGAAAGAACTGAGAGGGAGAATAGATAGAGAGAATTCAGGGAGAGAATTGTAGAGAGAGAAGACTTGAATTCAGTTTATCATTCAGCGACCCTATTCTCTAACTGATCTAGCCTATTTATATGCTGTTCTATCTTTCAGTTGGTTGTAAACTGAAAGGTACAATATGAATAGCTACAGTAAAGTACAATGCAGTAAATGCATTAAACTGCAACTACTATTATATTTACTATTATATCCTTGGGGTCATGAGGGTCTTACTGGCTTGTAGAGAGGTTGTCTGTGGTCTGATTTGAGTAACTGGACCTTGGTCACTACACTGCTCCAAGGCCAACTCCCATAGAGTACATTAACATTTACAGGGAATTAATTTGGCGTAATAAGAAGGATAAAGATCATCTGCTATGTCGTAATCTTTGTTTAATAAATGTAAAGATCAAGAACATCTGTTTCACTCTTTGAGAAAACATTCTGAGAAAAAAGGAGGGGGTTGTAAATTATACAAATGGTGCAACCTACTATGGATCACTTGATCATTCTAAATTTGTTTCTTCTAAATAATGTGCTGCCGGAAGGTTTTTGTCTTGCTGGATCTTCTCCTGTGGTCGTTTCTACTGTTTGCTACGCATACTAATTCAAGTGGCTTTCTGGCCCACTTGAACTAATGATGTCTTTCTGATGCAATTTCAGGGATAGACTTGAGCTCAAAGCAGTCAATGATGGCTCAGCTAGCTATGCAGCACTAGAGAGAAAGGCTGAGATATATGAGAAGTTGAGAAAGGGTGAGCTTTCGGATGAGGAGGATAAGGAGAAGTATTGTGTTGATTTTTTCCGTAAAAGCCTAACGCAGGAAGAATCAGAGCAGCCTCAGGGTCGTGATATTTCTACCATGGAATCTCCAGAAGATGAAGATGGTGACAATGATGCTTCAGTGCTGCTTCATACGCAACCCATGGGCCTTGGCCGTACAGCTGCAACAGTAGACAATGAGGAGCATAAACGTTTAGTAAGGTAATCTATGGTTTTTGCTAAGCAACGTTATGTGAGGTAATCTATGGTTTTTCCTTGGCAATGTTACATGAACTATATTTTCAACAGTTGACTAGCAACCCTCCCCTCTGTGATTCAAACAAAAAAGAGGAAAGATAATAGGGGGAGGGAGTTGCTCCATAAATGGGGAAAATGATTAAGATATGTTTATAGAAGAACAGGCATGTCTGATAACAGAAACCAGGATTCCAATCTGTCATTGATTTTTATAAGCCATCTTTTTATCTTTTTTTTTTCTCCAGTAATAATTGCGAGTTGGTTATCTGCTGTTTCTTTTCCATTTCTTGATCTTTTCTTTTGGTATGTCAGAGTGATGTCCTATGCTGCAAATTTGACTTTAGTTTAATTGTTTTGCTTATTGTTTCCCTCAGGGAAGTTCATGAAGAAGCAAATTGGGCAAGGGAAAAAGTGTCTGAACTCAAATTACGGAGGCAAGAGCAGGCTGTAGCTCGACGGGAGAAACTAAAACAGGCATATCTTCGGAAGCAGCTAGAGAAATTGAAGGCTAATAAAATCAATCCAATGTGACTCATAATGGCGATAACCCAACATTCTGTGTAAGAATACTAATCTGTCCGTAAGTTAAAGCATTGATAATCTTCTGTGTTCTCTTGCCCGCATTGATCATGTCTATTCATAGGTGAAAGCATAGTGTTACAGAAGTGACTCCATCTGAATATATATACGTGTGTGTGGTGGTCTTTTTCATGACAAAATATATGTGGTCAGGTTGATACCCTGAATCATACCGCGGACTAATTTCTGATAGCTGGTGGTGGTTTGAGGAGAGCCAGACCTGCACCTGAGGAAGATTGTGGCCAGGAGATTCAAAGCCTTTCCAAATTCACTGGGTATGGAACTTGACGCTGCAAAAATGCATCATGTCTGATCGGAAGCCATTACTAGTAGTACTTTGGGATGGGAGGAATAGGACTTCATTGTCCTCTCAGTTGACTGAATTACGGGGACTTGCTTAGTTGCACAATTCGCTGCACCTTGCTTTTATGGAAGCTCTGAGCCTCTGATTGAGTATCACCTCCATTGTACTTGGAAAGGCTCACTCAGAATTCATTTATGCTTTTTGGGTTGCAAGAATAGTACAAATACACAACATTTTAATAATATTCGCATCTTGCCCAACTCTTGGCACTTACCTGCACAGGAATTTCTGTTTTCTGCTTTAAGATTGGCAGTTTTTTGCTCTTTATGTAATCTACCATTTCTTCATCCTGCAATAGATAATTAGGAAAACCCTGCACGCTGTCTGGCTTTAATTTGCTGCTGATATACCTTTCTATAAGTTAATCCTAAACTACAAGCCAAAGTCAAATTAAATTTCAAATTATTAACTTATACCAAATGTTGCCTATTCAAGAATCACAACCCAGTCGTCCGACTGATCAAGACTTTTTATGCAGACTTAGAATTAGAAGTTCAATAAAATTTGGAAAAATAATTTTAGAGTATTAGTGGTTTGGAATTTTAGTTAAAAAATGATATTAATTTTGAAAGAAAATCCTTTTTATAAGTCACAAAGGATAAAAATGACCAAAACCGAAGCCTCAGTCGGTCGACTCCGCTGGGGATCGAACCCAGAATCTCTGGTTCCGTAGACCAGCGCCTTATCCATTGGGCCACGGAGTCCCGGTTGTTAAGAGGGTTATATGGAAAAGATAATAACGTGAAAATAAGGCCCAGTGCTATTACAATGATTGAGAAAAATCGAGATGAGGAGTTGTTCATTACGCTCTAATTTAAAGAAATTAATAGTTTTATTAATAATACATCATGTTCTAATCTCGAGAGTAGTCCATCCCTCAAAATTTTGAATGATAAATCCATCATTAACATTAACATGGTCTGTCCATCTTCATCACTAATCCAATACTTGCTTTTATGGTCAATTACCAAAAAGGACCAGGCACATCATCACCAATTGTTGTTGGTACAAACTCATTACTAAATCCCCCCAAAATTTTTCAATCTGCGACCCACCCACATGGCCATCGAAGAAGGCAATCAACATTTTTCCAACATCAAAACACTACAAAGAACGATCCCAAGACTCGGATTAGTAAAACATTGGAATATTTTGTTTCTATAATTAGAGTTTAAATCTCATTAAAAATAAACCCCACATATAAGTATGAATACCAATTTCTGTCTGTTCGCTTAAGTTAAAACACATGTTGACACAGAATAAATAATATGTAAATTAAAAACATCATGTGCTAGGAGATTAATGTTTGAAGAGTCCCCATAAAACTAGCCTGGAAAGGCTGCCCTCCCTTCCCCCCAATCATAACTTTGCTATTTTATATAATTCATCCCAACCTGTACAGTGAATGAACTGTGGAGAGAGAAACAGCATTGTTTTGATACACCACCACCCTGAAATGATTTTGTTTGCAGTTAAAGCAACACATAGTAGCTGGCAGATTCCTCAACCACACTATAAGTTCCTTCCCCCTTCTGGGTCTGAATTCAAGCACAACAAAGAAGCTCGATTCAACTCGACAAAAAGCCTCAAGAAAGAAAACTTTTCTTCCTCCCCATTCAGCAACTACTTGCGAGCCAACTGAGAAATGGAGGGTAGCAAGTTGGCCATGGTTTCCAGCATCTACATTGTGGCTCTCATGGCTTTTGCTTCATTTGGAGAAGCTGCTACATTTGAAGAGGCTGGAAGCATTGCACCATCACCTTCCATGGAGAGTGCAGGGTTAGCTTTGTCTGCTCCAGCAATAGTTGCATCCATGGTTTCCCTTATTGCTTACTTCTTCTAAGTGCATTTCTATAATTACTTTTTTTATTTTTGGTGTATCCTCTGTATTTCTTTTTTGGGTATCTGTATTTTCTTTGTGGGTTTTCTGGTTCTTTCATGTAAACATAAGTTCGTTTATCTGAGTTTCCAGAATTTGAAATTTCATTTGGAAATCTTCTAATTCTATCTTAAGATTGGTACTTTTATCTATGAATCAACCGATTAAGTAGACTGCTCTAGAGGTGCAAGACCAGTGGGTACCCGAGTATTATTAACAAGTGAACCACAGACTACGACTGAAAGGTCTAATTTCATCAGTATGTAAATATCTTATAGTGGGGATGCAGAACAACTAGCAGTAGTAGTAGCAGTATCTAAAAGCTAGCAGTTATATTTGAAAGACACCATGGATAGAGCAAAATAAGCTATTCTCAATTGAGGATTGATTCAGTCTCTACATAACAAGCCATCTCAAGATTTTGGATGTGCAAACTATGGCATTTTCCGAAGGGCAAGGAGATCTCTGATGGAATAGAATCACAGAATCAACACCATACCACAAGTAGGCATTTCAAATTTATGAAAATATTTCAGAGCATTTTATAGATCTGTCAATAAACCATGATGATCAAATCAACTGGAAACCTAGCATGAGGATAAGGTTTCTTAAATAGAAGGTTTAAGAACCCTATTGAAACCGGATTAGGATTTCAGAGCCATGGTTCTGGATATTCCAATGTGTATTTAGCGTGAATAGGGGAATTCTCTTCTAATTCCAAAAGCTAGGTTGTTTACTTGGTGTTTTTGTCCTCCTGCAATGTACTTCCAATCCAAAAGAAACAAAAAGATGAGGATTCAAATACATCCATCGACTAGACAAATATATAGGAATTCTGCCCGACCACATAAGAAGACAAAATTGCATTTTTGCATATATAATATTACATACATATAAAAGGTGGATAATGATAATGAATCATAATCCTTCCATGTACCCTGTCATGCTGAACTCAAACACGCAGATCACCGTTGCTTTATAGAGCCAAATAATTCCTCAAATGAACGTTTTGGAGCTTCCTTGCGAGCAACAATTTCCACCACTTTGTAAGACGCTTCTGGATGAAGCAATGCCTCAACAGAAACTTCAGCAACTTGATCTCTAGATATGGAACCTTCATATAGAGTATCCTATATAAATATATATATATAGAGAGAGAGAGAGAGAGGGAGGGAGAGACTATATTAGCGCATAACTTGCTTGCTACTTTCCAACAAAACCATAAGGTCTCTGTTCAATAATTTACCTCGGGTTCCATGACTATATTTCCATTCGGGGGGTCATTTCTTAATCCACCAGGCCTAATAATTGTGTAGTTAATACCAGATCGCCTGATATACTTCTCTGCCTGAAGCTTTGCTACTAAAGTGAGTCCAAAAACATTGAGAAATATGTAAGCAGGATTGAGCAGCTGCCCCATTGCAGCCCCATTGACTAAAATGGAACTAATTAGAATGAATCTGTTAACACCACGCTTCCTGCATGCTTCAACAAGGTTTACTGTGCCAAAATTATCAACCTGCAGCAGAAGATTTTACATGGTGAAGCTATTTTTTAACACCCAAAAGATGATTGAATTAAAATGGCAGGACTATCAAACATTAGAGAGATGGAAATTCATGTATGCAAGCACGCAATAAAGTCAGGGTTGAACCTTGTATTGCAACTGGTTTGTAGCATATAAATTGAAATTATTGCCTGAAAATTCTGCAATGAACTGATGGTAACAGTAGAACTTAAAAGAATGTTTTGGTTTTTAGATGTTCCTGTTCGCATATATCTCTGACATGTAAATTCCAACAATCTGAAACCAACCAATTACTCTTGGCAATCCACCTCAGTGTAAGCTGTGGTATCACTATAACTAAAATACCAAATCCATCCCCTTCTGCCTCCCTTCATCTCCCATTTTTTATGCTGAAAACCGACTTCTTCAATAATGATGACATTGGATTGGTTTTTGAGCTCCTAGTCCTCCAAAATTAGTCTAGAAGATCAAATGGGATATTAATAAAGCTAGAAATGGAATCTTTTTATCCAATTTTCAATCATATATCATGGTTGTCACTTCTGAATGGATTCTTATATTAAAGCACTACCAGTTCTCATCCTTTATAGAGAATAGGCATCCAGTGTCAAAGCAACTAAGAGACGCTAAGAAATTACATCAAAAGGACAAACAGGAGTCCTAGCAGTCTTGAGTAAAAAATATCAGCTTTAAGCGCCCAATTTGACGTTTAGTTGGCAGAACTCCACAACTTACGTTGGGATGCTCTAAATTCCACACTTGTGTTTCCACAGACTGCAAACAAGTCCGTAGAAACCCCAATATGAAGTGATATTCTTGATAATTAAGGTTTAACTCTGTGAAGTACAAAGTATAAGATTCTGCATTAACAAAATTAGGCAAGAGATCAAGAGAAATAATACACATAAACTAACCTTCCACGGAGCCAGTAAATCCCAAGAAGGCTGAAAACCTGTTGCACATATTACGGCATCAGAATCATCACCAATAGCGTGAGCTAGATTTGTTGAACCTTCAGTTACATCTGCTTTCACCTGCAAAAATATGCATTCCCAGACAAACCAAGATCCCGTAACAGTTAGAAATGGCCACTTCAAATCCTCTCTTATCCTAAAATGGAATTTTTTGAAGTCGCTGTAATCACCCAAAATAATGGATGCATGGCATTTCCCATTTGATCTTAGAACATCAAGTGTGTCTACATTGCCAAATCTATATGAGGGCAGCAAACTTCGCAGATCATACATTATCTCTAACGGCAGATTATCTAATTTGGACTCCCCTTTTATTCTTTTGGTATGCTATTTGGATTCATGATTGTGAGGTTTTCTCAAACCTTAATCCTACTAGGAGGGGGAACAGAAAACACAAACCAAAAAGAAATAAATATATACTTGGCGAAAACTCAGCAGCAATAGCCCACAAACCCTGTACACCAGGTAAGCAAGCCCCCCCACCCACACCCCCCCCCCCCCCCAAAAAAAAAAAAAGAAAAAAAAAGTTTGAAGCTTAGGCCGGAGAGGAGGTAACTACTATAGCCTCTTACCTGAGGCCAAACCTTGAGGATACTTAATGATTTTCATATATTTTATGAAAACTATGCAATTATGGTACCAAAACAGAATGAGAGATAAACAGAAATCGAATTGGGAAATCAAAAACACAAGAATCAGATGCCAATTTCCTCGGAAACTCACAATCTGAAGATCAGGGCTGCCATCTGCAAAGCTCGATTTGGCCTTATCAACGTCCCTAACACCAGCTTTGACAGCAAAACCCTTGCCCAGCAGCTGCTGCACAATCCTCTTCCCAGTGTTTCCAGTGGCGCCAGCAACAAAGACTTTCTTCTTTTCAGTGACACCCACTTCGTCTATCTCCGTAATCTCGCTTCTCTCTGTCTAAAAACAAACAAACAAACAAAAAAAACGCAGTAAATACAAGAACCCTGCCAAAAAGGTTAGTTCTTGAAACCTGCCATCTGGGTTTCTAACAGTGAAATATATTTTCAAGTAAAAACAGAAAATGAGAGAGTTGTTAGATACGTGCCATGGCTGCTTTGAGGTAGGAAGAGTGGGATTTGATGGGAAAGGGTGGCGAAGAGGAGGGTTTGGTGGAGAAAGAGAGCGAGTGAAAGAGAGAGGTTCTGAGGAACAGGGAAGTGGCGGCCATGGCTTGTTCCTGCCTTGGAATTATACGATTTTCATGGTTAATTACCCGCCACAAAGTATATGTGGGGAACAACAAATCATGGCAAGGGCAAGGATAGCTCTTCTTTATTTTCCTTTAATTTTCGATGGCAGTATTATACACATTTATTTAAGTGAATAGAAATATTTAAATGTATCTGTCAAATGGTACCGATGATGCCAGAAATTGCAGTCATCATTATTCAGATGAAATGGAGAATGTTATGATAATTTATTTTTGAATTAGGTCTCGTATTTAGCTATTATTTCTCTAAAGTTATATTGAAAAAATAAGATACGCTTGAGTGATCAGATGATATGTTTTGACATCACTAATATTATTCTCAAAATTCTTCTCTAAAAATAAGTATTTTGTTTCTCCCAGAAATTGAACTCATTCAAAATTTCAAACAAACTTTCAATATATCCTTTTGATACTCGATTATTCTGAGGTGGCATATTATGATAATTTATTGGTTGTGTTGTAATCAAACATTCACAAAATTATTAGACTTTTCATGGGTCGGTTATCATTCTTGACAAACTTTAACTTATAATTTGATATAATTTTTCTGCCAAAAACATTGAATTCACAAGTTCTTTACATTGCTTTCTCAGTATAAAACAATCACTCTTATTAAATCTTGAGCAAATCATGCCCTTGACTCCTCCCTCGAGTGGAATGCTATCACTGCTGCAATAAAGGAGAGCATTAGCAATGTCAAGGAACATGATTTGCTCAAGATTCAACTAGAGCGACCATTTTTTCTTCACGATTGGTTGGATTTGCAAGGCTTGAGAAAGTAGTGCAGAGAGCTTGTTGCTAGAGTGAATGTCTTCGTTGAAGAGATCATATCGGAGCATAGATGGAAGCTCATTGAGAACGGTGGATTGGCTGACAATAGATTGGACAATCTTGTGAATGTGTGATTGTAATGCAAATCAATGTGTTTATCATCATTGGTCTTTTATCATTCTAAACTTTATCTGTAAGTCATTTCATATATAATGTGATGTTAAGTATTGTACTTTTGTTGTCAAATTTATAAAAAAAATACTATAAATGTTAAAATAGATAAATTCTCGTGTCAAATTTGAAAAAAAATTAAGATTACTAATGATCATTTTTAAAAAGACTTTATAACACTTAAATAAAAAAAACATGTAAAGGCCAAAGGTAGCCATGAAAATGTAAAGATAAAAAGTTATAGAAAGAGAATGTAATATATAAAAGTAAAAATATTAGAGTTAAGGGGTAGATATTGGCAGAGCCCATGATAGTGTTTTAGAAGGTCCTTAACTTTGACCTTAGCTTGAGCTCAAGTAAGCTTAACTTGGATTCTAGCCATTGATATTATAATTATTAATGCACCAACACTTCAGGTGAATCAATTCATGTATTAAATTATCAAATTACCCTCAAACCCAATTCATCTCTACTTGCCTTGTGATATTGTTTTGAGATATGTAGAATAAAGAAATGAACAAAGAAAAAAATGTTGATTTATCTTTACTTGTCTTGTCGTGACAATAAATGTTATTTTATTTTATTTTATTTTGTGATTTTATTAAAATGTGAGAAAAATATATTTATACTGGTGTTCAAACATCTTATTTTTGTATTATAAAACTCTACTAATAATTTTTTTAAAAATATTTTTTGTTAATAAAATTTGAACTTATAATATCTAAATAGCAAATAATTTACAAACAATTTTATCATTATATCAAAACTTATTTTGTTCAAAATTTTATCTAAAAATTAAAAAGTAATTTACAATTATCAAATTTCACCTAATGAACCTTTGTTTAATTTTTTTATTTATACATATATATACACAAACCACCTATCTATTAAAGAAATAAACAAAGAAATATTAATTCATCTTTACTCATCTCGTGATCTTATTTTGAGATATGTAGAATAAAGAGAAAAACAAAAAAAGGAAAATATCAAATCATTCTTACTTGTCTCGTGATCTTACCAAAAATAATGTGAGCTCATTCTTCCTCTCTTAATCTTACTTTGGGATGTGTAAAATAAACAAAAGAAAAAATTTCAATTTCATCCTTATTTGGCTCTTGATCTTGGAAGGAAAAATGACAATTTATCCTTATTTTTAACGTAATTTTGCTTTTGAATGTCTAAAATAAAAAAATAAACAAAAAAAAAATCAATTTATTCTTGTTTATCTCGGGATCTTGCTTTGAAATATTTAAATATAAACAAAGGAAAGAAATGTGGATTTATCTTGACAGCTCCTAATCATTCTTTGAGATGAGTAAGATGAAAAAATAAACAAAGGAGCCAATATGACATAGTTGGGCCTCTCAGACCAATTGGGATTTAGGATTATCCTATAATCAATCAATTGGTGGAAAAGCAGGAGCATTATTTGTATAAACATCATGAGTTATTGATAAGTGTCTTTTATACACTTATTTTGATTTATAAACTTAGCATTTATACATTCAATGAGCATGATTTCTACTTGATTTGGTTCTATATATGGTTATGTAGATGTGGAGCATGCGTTAAAGCGGACACGGAACAAAAAGAGTGATTTTGGTGCATGATGGGAGTGAAATGAAGCTTGGAGGCATGGTCGAGTTTCGAATTAAAAGAAAGAAAAAGAGTATCGAAAGCAAGAAGTTGAAGATGATAAAGCAAAAGGCTAAAGAAGAAGGCTAGCGGTCTTATAGCGGAATGCATACCGCTGTAGCACCGCTATAAGGTTTGGTTTCTGGAGCTCACGGTCCTACAGCGGAATGCATACCGCTGTAGCACCGCTATAAGGTTGGTTTCTGGAGCTCACGGTCCTACATCGGAATGCATACCGCTGTAACACCGCTTTAGGAATTACTTTCTGAAGCTCACGGGTCTGCAGCAACAAGCATACCGCGGTAGGACCGCGGTAGGGTTCAAAGCTTCGAGACAAGGCCGTTTTAAGCCCGTTTTAATCCAAATAAAAGGGAAATAGACTCCTTCAAGGTATAGGACTTTGATAACCTAAAGAGGACTATATAAAGACTTATTCTTGAGAGATTTGGGGAGTCTTTGGGGGAGAGAAGAGAAGCGGATGGAAGATTGAAGACTACTCTTGTGTTGTATTTTTCTTTTCTTTTCTTTTCTTTCTCAATTCTTTGCTATGGATTCCAACTCTTTTCCTTCTCTTTTGATTGAGAGCATGCATAGCTAAGTTTTTATAACTAGGGTGAATGATGAAACCTCGACTTCTAATGGTTTGATTTAAAGTTATTCGATTTGCTATTTTCTTATCCATTTGGGTTGATTGTTTGTTATGTTCATGATGTTGTTTTGATGCTTGATCACCATTGGAACATATTTGTGATTTGTATTGCTTTCGAGAGATTCAATATGGATTAGACATGGTAGCAAACAACATAGGGTCTTATAATAGGTAGAGATATCGTTATGCCCTATGAAATCATTTTGTGATGATCTCCGTGATTGAATGCATGTTTATATGTTCGAAGGTTAGCTAGAGATAGTTAATCTCATATATATTCATAGAACTGAATGACCATCGAGAGAGGCTTTTGGTTGTGATTGGATCATCGATTTTCAACCTAAGATAAGGAATAGCAAGACCCGAGTAACGAATAATTGAATCATAGAAGGCCGACAGTGGATTCACAAACCCTAGTGCCTTAGTCTTGTGAGTTTTAAATCAAAGGAATTATTTTGTTTGCATCTTTTATTCATAAATTAGTTTTCATTACAATCGAATTCTTTGTTAATGTGTGTGTTAGGTTAAGGTTAAATCAATTAGAGTAAACGTCAAAAGTTAGTTCTCGTGGGTACGACACTCTATTCATCACTATATTACTTGTTACGATTCCGTACACTTGCGGGAAGAAAAAGTCGGACAAGTTTTTGGCGCCGTTGCCGAGGACTAACTCTTTTGATTATTGCTTTGATTGATATTAGTTTTAACTGTTAAATTTTGTTTTCATTATTTTTGGGCTAAGCTATTTCAATTTGTGTATGTGTAGGGATTGAGATAGTACATGAGCCGTTCAAAACGTCCGGATATTTGTGAGTTCGATCCAGAGATAGAAAGAACGTTCCATCAAAGGCGTCGTGAACATAGAGCAAAGAAGGAAGAGCAACTGAATAATATGGGTGACAACACCAATCAACTCGTTCAAATGGCGCATCCCATTGAAGTTAATGAGAGAGACATTCTGATGGGGGACTTCATGATGCCCCCAATGATTGAGAACCGGTCAAGCATAATCTATCATCCTTACGGGCATGAGAATTTTCAGTTAAGGCCAGATGTGATCAATCTCTTCGCCAACAACATATTTTTTTATGGAATGAGCGAGGAAAATCCACACTATCACTTGTCTCGGTTTCTGGAGTATTGTGGGAATTTCAAGTATCAAGGAATTAATGAAGAAGCACTCAAGATGCGTCTTTTCTCTCACACTCTGAAGGATAGGGCTCGAGAGTGGTTAGACTCATTACCATCGGGCAATATTACTACATGGGAAGATTTGGTACAGAAGTTCACACTCAAATACTTCCCACCGGCCAAGATTAGCAAGCTCAAGCATGAAATTTCAACATTCCAACAAGCCGAATCAGAAAATTTTCATGAGGCATGAGAACGGTTCAAAAAGTTGTTAAGGAAGTGTCCAAGTCACGGTTTTCCATTACCAGCCCAAAATCATTATTTTTATGCTGGTTTAACTCCTTACAGTCGTTCAGCAATGGATTCTACAACAGGTGGTTTCATTCGAAATAAATCAGTCGGGCAACTTCATGATCTTTTTGAAACAATGAGTGAGCAGTTTGTAATGTGGCCAGATAGGAATTCACATAAAAGAGCAGCAAGAGTGCATGAAGTGGATGTAAGTACTTTAATGCTAGCTAAGATTGATATTTTATCAAAACAGATGGAAGCATTCAAATACGCCTCATCCGCTAATATGGTGCAAGGATCTCATCCTATTTGTGTAACTTGTGGGGCAAATCATCTGTCGTTCGAATGTCCACTAGTCATCACGGATCATTCTTTCACAGAGCAGGCCGCATATGCACAGAACTTTCAACATCAACAAAATAATCCATTTTCTCAGACGTACAATCCTAGCTGGAGAAACCATCCTAACTTCTCCTATGGCAACAATCAGAACATCCAAAATCCACCAAGACAAGGGCTACCACAAGGGAAAAAATGAGGATGGGAAGAAGCGGTTTCAAAGCTTCAAGAACGAAGTGATCGGACCGATGCATCCATTAAGAATATAGAAAATTAAATTGGGCAGTTGGCAAAACTTCTCACCGAAAGGCAACCGGGCACATGGCCAAGTAATACGGAAGTTAACCCAAAGGAGCAAGTAAATGCAATCACAACAAGGAGTGGGGTGCAACTACCAGAAATTCATGTTAAAAGACCAGGTATGGAAAAACAAAATGGTATTGTTCAGGAGACAACAGATCAACTTGAAGAGCCCGAAGTAGTAGCTGAACAAGAGAAGGTAATTCCACCACTGGTTAAGCCATATGTTCCTCAAATTCCATTCCCTCAAAGGTTGCGCAAGCACAAGATGGATAAGCAATTTGAGAAGTTTTTGGAGGTATTCAAGAAACTTTATATTAATATACCGTTTGCGGATGCCTTAGCCCAAATGCCCAGTTATGTGAAATTCATGAAGGAAATCTTATCAAATAAGAGGAAACTGGAGGAGCATGAAACTGTTATGCTAACGGAGGAGAGCAGCGCTATATTAAAAAACAAACTACCACCGAAACTTAAAGATCCAGGGAGTTTCACTATTCCTTGTACTATTGGTAGTTTATTATTTGAACGAGCTCTATGTGATTTGGGTGCTAGTATAAATCTAATGCCTTACTCTATTTTCAAAAAGCTTGGATTAAAAGAACCAACACCTACCACTGTTTCTCTTCAATTAGCTGATAGAAGTATCAAATATCCGAGATGAGTAGTGGAGAACGTTTTGGTAAAAGTAGATAAATTTATTTTTCCTGTTGACTTCTTTGTTCTAGATATCGAAGAAGATTATGATATGCCCTTAATTTTAGGGAGACCTTTTCTTGCCACAGGGAGAGCTTTGATTGATGTCCAGCAAGGAACACTTAGCCTTAGAATTTATGATGAGACGGTTACGTTTAATATATTTAAGGCTATGAAATATTCTAGTGGCAATGAAAAAGAAGTTTTAATAAGAGATGGAATTGTTGATTTAGTAGAGAGACTTGATGATCTTAAAGAAAATTGCATTGCTAACTCTTTTGATAAGCAGGAACAAAGTTTGGATGCCAAGAACAAGGTTGTGGTCGTGAGTTCTTTGGGAGAGGAGCAAAAAGATTGTCCATCCAAAAGAGACAAACTATGTTCTTTGGATGTTTCTTCTTCTTCAAAAGCCAACCCACCAAGTCATGAAAAGGAAAAGTTGGTAAGGGTGTTGAGGGAGCAAAAAAAGGGGATTGGATTGAAACTTGCTAACATTCAAGGAATAAGTTCATTAAATGGCACCCACAAAATGTTGATGGAAAAAGTATTCAAGCCTCCTTGAAGATGGAGGCCTAGTCAAGCTAATGACTTTAAACAAGCGCTTATTGGGAGGCAACCCAATTTCCTATCTCTTTCATTTATTGGCATGTTGCATTTTTTTTTTCTCTTTTATTCTTTACTTTGAGTTAGGTTCGAGTGTCATTCTTTAAGATTTTGCACGAAAATAATGTTGAGGTTATCATAACAGCATGCATATGATGTGCTTGATAAAATGCCCAAACCAATGTTTACTTGCACATTGCACCTTAAGTTTGGGATTATGAGGTCTAAGTTTGAGGGGAGTTTGGGCATCCATGTGACTCTGTCTACTTCATGTCATTCGTATTCATTGTTGCCTTCTCATGTTCAAACATGTGCATTGTAGGTACATTTTCAGAAGTAATAATGCAATCGAAGAGCCATCCTACACCAGCTGCTTACAAGGACAAATCCATTGCCGAAAGTTCCAATACCTCAAATCGAGCGTGTGTTGATCTATCTACCATCACAACCTTGACACTATAGATCGGGTACACTCCTTCCTTTTCTTTCTCTTCGTTCCATTGGGACAATGAAACGTTTAAGTTTGGGGGGAGGTTCACTATGGGCAGCTACATATGTTACATGATTTGGTTGAATGGTGTTAAAAAAAAAAAAATTGTCTTATTTTGTTGGGTAGACATGCCATCAATGATGAAACTTATTTGGTACCATTTTGATGAAATGAGTAAAGAGAGTGATGCTATTCATTTTATTTTGTGATTCATTATCCATGATAGACGAATGTGAGCACAAGTGTCAGGAGGTTAAATGCATAAGTTCCCATTTAAACTTTCGCCCTTAAACCAACTTTGTGAGCACCTCAATCATCAAACATTATGAAAAGGAAAGTTTGGGGAAGATTGAGCCATGATGGTAAATGTTGAGGAATGTGTTGATTCTGTGCATGTTAAAATTTATGTAGAATGTGTTAGACATACTAAGGAAAGCTAGGCAATAACCATAGGCTAGTGATCTCATCCCTATGTCACTATGTCGTGCACCAAACTAAATTTGAGCCTGCATATATCTTATACTTTTCTTCGTAGCCTGAATGACTTGAGTGATTATGCCCGTAGGGGTATCTTAAAACCTGGTGTCCCGTGGTCATTTGGCTTGGGAGTCATCGGCTGAAAGCTCGTTACAAGGGTCATTCAGAAAGCTTAATGGAGTAAAGGCTTGCACATAAGATATTATAAAAAAAAAAAAAAAAACGAGATGGAGCATAAAATGCACTCGTTCAAAAAAAAAAAAAATCTCAATAATGGTGCCGATGTTTGTAAACTCTTAGGGATTGAGAACACTGGTGGGTTTGACTGTCTAGTGGATGTTAGCATGCCGAAGCATTCAAAATAAAGGAGAGTCTTCACAAACCGAGATAATGTCATTTTTGGCTGAGTCTAACCAAACTTGAACAAGAAAGAAAAGAGTGATTGAGAGCACCTAAGGATAGATTGAAAAAAAAACCAAGTTTGGGGGTGGAGTGAATATCACGAGTGAGAAAGTATACATGACCATCGAATGGTCGGGATACCAACAACCTTATGCATGATATTGTACCTGACAGGATTCGCACACACACACGTCAAAACATGGAAGGTCCAAAACATTTGTGTAGCGTTACTAGAAAACTCTGTGTGAATTAAGAATGGTACCAAAATCTGAAGCTACTTGAAAGACTATCCAACTTGTGAGTGAGTTTGAAATATTAACTATTCTTTGTTTGAGGGATGATTTATTTGAGTCAATAATCTTGCTCAGGACGATCAAGAGTCTAAGTTTGGGGGGTATTTGATAAGTGTCTTTTATACACTTATTTTGGTTTATAAACTTAGCATTTATACATTCAATGAGCATAATTTCTACTTGATTTGGTTCTATATATGGTTATGTAGATGTGGAGCATGCGTTAAAGCGGACATGGAGCAAAAAGAGTGATTTTGGTGCATGATGGGAATGAAATGAAGCTTGGAGGCATGGTCGAGTTTCGAATTAAAAGAAAGAAAAAGAGTATCGAAAGCAAGAAGTTGAAGATGATAAAGCAAGAGGCTAAAGAAGAAGGCTAGCGGTCTTACAGCGGAATGCATACCGCTGTAGCACCGCTATAAGGTTTGGTTTCTGGAGCTCACGGTCCTACAGCGGAATGCATACCGCTGTAGCACCGCTATAAGGTTGGTTTCTGGAGCTCACGGTCCTACAGCGGAATGCATACCACTGTAGCACCGCTTTAGGAATTGGTTTCTGAAGCTCACGGGTCTGCAGCAACAAGCATACCGCGGTAGGACCGCGATAGGGTTCAAAGCTTCGAGACAAAGCCGTTTTAAGCCCGTTTTAATCCAAATAAAAGGGAAATAGACTCCTTCAAAGTATAGGACTTTGATAACCTAAAGAGGACTATATAAAGACTTATTCTTGAGAGATTTGGGGAGTCTTTGGGGGAGAGAAGAGAAGCGGATGGAAGATTGAAGACTACTCTTGGGTTGTATTTTTCTTTTCTTTTCTTTTCTTTCTCAATTCTTTGCTATGGATTCCAACTCTTTTCTTTCTCTTTTGATTGAGAGCATGCATAGCTAAGTTTTTATAACTAGGGTGAATGATGAAACCTCGACTTCTAATGGTTTGATTTAAAGTTATTCGATTTGTTATTTTCTTATCCATTTGGGTTGATTGTTTGTTATGTTCATGATGTTGTTTTGATGCTTGATCACCATTGGAACATATTTGTGATTTGTATTGCTTTCGAGAGATTCAATATGGATTAGACATGGTAGCAAACAACATAGGGTCTTATAATAGGTAGAGATATCGTTATGCCCTATGAAATCATTTTGTGATGATCTCCGTGATTGAATGCATGTTTATATGTTCGAAGGTTAGCTAGAGATAATTAATCTCATATATATTCATAGAACTGAATGACCATCGAGAGAGGCTTTTAGTTGTGATTAGATCATCGATTTTCAACCTAAGATAAGGAATAGCAAGACCTGAGTAACGAATAATTGAATCATAGAAAGCCGACGGTAGATTCACAAACCCTAGTGCCTTAGTCTTGTGAGTTTTAAATCAAAAGAATTATTTTGTTTGCATCTTTTATTCATAAATTAATTTTCATTACAATCGAATTCTTTGTTAATGTGTGTGTTAGGTTAAGGTTAAATCAATTAGAGTAAACGTCAAAAGTTAGTTCTCGTGAGTACGACACTCTATTCATCACTATATTACTTGTTACGATTCCGTCCACTTGCGAGAAGAAAAAGTCGGACAGTTATAATTACTAAATTAACCATGCATATGGGTTCAACCGAATTCTGAATTTGAATTTGTTCAGCTATGCTTATCCATGCTATAAATGTGCAAATTAAAAAAATATATTTAATAATAAAAGATTAATTTTATATTAGATGTGGGAAGTTGGGAGTTTGAAATATGATAATTTTTTATTATTTAAATAAAATATTTTTAAATTTTGACAAAACTTTAAAACAAAAACATAAATGTAAATAATAGAACAAATATAACACCATCTAGATTTATGATAATTCTTCAGACAAATACTGACACTGCATCTCAGTTTCACAAATTGAATAAAACAAACTCAAAAAAAGTTACGTCTGGTAAATTGATTATGATAGAAGTATTTTTTTAAGAAATTAACAGCAAAAAATGTTCTAATATCAGGATCAATCAAAAGAAAAAAAAAAAAAAACACTTCTTTTCTTGATCTAAGAATACCAAACAAACTCTCATTCGCACGAGATGATAACAATTAGGATGCACTATATTTCTCCATAAATTTCAGGTGCCAACTAAAAATTGGTTGCTCTTTTAACTCCCAATTTCAGCTGCCAATTACACTCATCAACCACACCCATTAGAATACAAAAATATTGTGTAAATGAAATCTGTACAGTCCATTATTATATCAAAATATGCTCAGCTTCGTAGACTCCATTGAATCAATGCAAGAGAATAACAAGTTCATAACATGCAATCCAATGACGTTTGAGTGTACAATATACGAACTACGTGTAAAAATAGCAATTTGGATTAGAATATTAGGTCGATGCACGCCTGCCAATCACACAGAACTGGGATGTGGCAAGTTTCAATAGTAATTAAATGGATATATCGTACCAAAAAAGGCCTACTTTGAGCCAAGACCTAGCGCTTTGGGAGTTAAGATTGATTAAACTAAAACACAACTTAAGATTTCAATCCTCAATCTTCTCAATTTACAGTCAGATAAAGAAAGCCAGCCATAATCCATCTAGAGGTTGCTGCTGTGATACTCCAATAAATACATTCCCATGACATTCACTGGCGGCTTCAATATACTATCAGCAAATTACAGTGGTAGTTCTCAGGTTGAAGATATCACTCACAGTAAGTGCAACTCCAGAAGAAATTTTATGTAACGCTCAAAGGGAAAGATGCTTACCGTTTAACACTGATTGGGGATCTCCCACTTGATACTTTTTTTTAGAGTACGTAAACTGTATCCTCATGTATCATAATTTTACTGTCCCCTAGTTTCTGCACAAAGATGAACAACTTTGATATTAGATAACCTATATATAAAGCAGGCAAGTTGGAATGAAGACCCTGAAAACCAATGCAACCAGTTTCACTCAAAACCTATATGGAAGGAAAACTAGCCTCAAATGCAAAAACACAATCAAATAGTAACCAAGTATATGCTAATTATGCATTTAGAGTGATAGTATCTTCCAACTAATTGAATAGCACAAGAAACTTTTTAAAAGTTACCTCTAATAGGGCCATTATCTCTGCCCGCGAGTAAGGTACAGCTGACCTGCTATTTACAGCAGTTTCAATATCATTAATGGATATGCGATCCAAGTGGTTTTCCCGCACATGTTGTCCAAACAAAGTATTAAATGCCTCAATTCTGCACGGTAACAAGCATCCAAAATTACTGGTAAGGAAAACAGATTGAGGATATTATACATTGAAGACCCAAGTTTCATAGCACAAACCTTTCTGAGGTTATGTTGGCACTGGATTGAGCTGCAGGTGGATCATCCACTTCCATGGCATCCATCCTACTTGCAGGGGAGCAAAATAAACATTCAGCAGTATCATGAAACCATGATTATCATCCAGAAGAACACAAACTCATGCATTGCAGAACTAAATGTCTAAAGCTTAAAATATGGCGTCAGGCAGTCTGCACACAGAACCTCATGCTTGTGCACTATTATTTTGAGTATTGGAATGTTTCAATCTCAGTTTGTCCACTAATTGGGGAAGTAAATTTCTCAAGATGGTAAAGCAATATAATCATGGAAGTAGTTTTTATCTACGACAAGCACTGCACAATTTTTTTGAAGCCTCATTAAGATAATAAATGAATAAATTGCTTGTAGCAATGACCTCTGCACAATTTTTCCCCACATTACACTGACCTCGAAACTGGTTAAAATGGCATCTTGTCCAACTAGGATAAGGCTACAGTGACTACAAGACTGGGAGAAGAACCTACTAAGGCCTAATGTTCTCTACTAAAGGGATTAACAAACTACTAAAACCACTATTCTCACTTTTGAGCTACAAGACCCACAACTGATATGTCCATAAGCTTTTATAACTACAAAAAAACCTTTCTCTTATTCCAGAAAGTGGCACATCAACTAAATTTGCCTAGTCATGATAAAAGGCACTTTCATCAAAGATTTCAGGTTTGAACTACAAAAGCTGTCTTGCCTAGCAAATCAGATCCATTTAAAAACTTTCCACCTTATGACCAGTATGCTCGGCATTCTGGAAATCTGATAACATTGGATGTAGTTAAGCTGCCCAAGATTAGTAACGACTTCAGAATAAAAACTAAGAGCCCTTCAGCAACAGTAACTGGCATATTTTCTTTCTTCCCCATCAGCCGTCCAACCAATACTATAGTTTTCACATCATAGGAACACTATCTAACTCCTTGCATGAAATAGTTTTTTAAGGGAAAAAAGGGCACAGGAATTGTAGTAGTTGACAAATATATGCCTAAACATGCACGCAATGGAAGTCTAGAAGTTTATGTATGCTTGATGAGAAAAAAGCCAAACTGGCCCACCATAAACATCCAAGGAAAAAAATGTGAACTAACCAAAAATGATGGAAACCAGAGTGCTTTTACAACCCAACAGTAAATGCAACAAAACTATAAAGAGCCTATAAAACCATAGAACAAGCATGCTTATAATTTTACTACATGCATGACTGTTCTCTAGCCAGATTTTGCAGTGTTCTGTTCCATCAGGAATTTTTTTTTTTCACAAAAATGACAAGGCCCCCTTTCAGGAGACTCAGGACAATAATTTAGATAATAAATCTCTTTTTGTTTTTCTAGGCAATTTATAATTTCAATATTTATAGGAAATTTGTGGAAAATGAAATAAATTGAAGTTCACAGTTTGATACATTAGCAGTAGAAAGAAGAGATAGCAGGTCGGTTAGTTGCAAATATATGTAAAATAGCTACTTCAAGATATCAAATTAAAAAACCTATCTTCTTGAACAATCTTCTGTGTGCTTTACCATAGGGATAACAGAACAAACTTAAGGACCATAACACTTTTCATTGCCTATAATCCATAGGAATTAATTTAACACACCTATTGGCAAAAGAATGAAAAGAAAAAGAAAATTAATATTCAGTCAGAAGCTACACGGGATAGTAACAGGGAACAGAAGAGTAAATTATTAGCACTAGCAAAGGAAAAATGTTGCATGCTCACCTTCCTCTATCATTGTTGCCACCATCATGGTCAGCTTTGCATTTTCTCTCCAACTCCCTCTCCCTTTCTTGCTCACGCTCATCCATTTCAGTCAACTCTTTGTGATATATAGCAAAGTTTAGAACTTTAAGAGCTGCCTCAACATCAGACTTGAGAACCTGCCAAGAAAAATTAAGCAACCAAAAAAAAGTATTACAGGTATCAAGAACCAATAGAATGTAGGAGCTCAGTTAGGTCACAAAAAAGAAAAGACATATATAAATAACACCATGGCAACACAGTCTTTAATCTCATTCCCAAGTCCCATCAGGTCTTAGATGGAACTTGAAATAATAAATTCAACTTGTAGGACTAATAACATGGCTACCAAGTACCGTAATAATATTAAATGATGAAACAGCACTTGAGAAGTGATAAAATTCCTCACCTGTCTGCTTAACTTCAGTTTGGCATGCGCAGTTGACAAGCGTATTATAGTTTCTAAGGTTCTAGCAGTTATTGGAAGTGTTCCTCCTCCAGTCTAAAAAAGAGAAAATGTCATGCTGGAATATTTAAGATATGGACCATAGAACTTCTATCTATAATATGTTTGGCTTATCATGAACACTAACCTTTGCATTTGAACTGGCATCTCTAAGTTCTGCATATGCAGTTGCAATGCAATCAGATGCCTGTAAATCACCATTCTTAGAAAACGAACAAAAAAGCACAAAAGAGCCCAAGAATGGTAAGGGACTAGGTGCCAAAAGAAATAAATTTGATAGTAAATTTGTTCAAATGAATACTGCAAATTGGAAATTCAAAGGAAAAGAAAATTGATATGAGAAAACATACCTCATCAGTCAGCTCTGGCTGAATTCTATGTTTTGCATAGTGAATATACTTCTTAAGAAATTTGATAGTAAGGGTATCATGCTTTCGATTTCTGCTCCCATGCAGCGTCCGGTTGTACTTTACATAAATAGATGAGCCAACATCAGCTTCTTCTTCTCTTCCATATCTTGAGCTCCCATCAGCAGCACCTGTGGGTAAGTTCTTTCATGAACATTTTAAGAACATATTGGACATGGAACATGCCATTCGACCACTGAAGTTTTGTTGACCTACCTCCATCTATTGGAGAACGGAAACGGTGCATACGCAAAACGTGTTCGGAAATTTGGCGGTCAATATCAGGATCCATTTGATCCAGTACAATAAACAATAGATCAAAACGTGAAAGCAAAGAATCTGGGAGTCCAATATTCTTGGTTGGAGTTAATGACCGGTCATACTGTGCACACATCCAACACAACAGTAAACCAAGTTAAGCTAGGTGGAGCTACTTGTGTATATCTGCTATGCAAGCAAAAATTAACTATGAATTCGAGTGAGCATCTAACAAACAACTTACAGTTCCATAGATGGGATTTGCAGCTGCTACAACACTGCATCGAGCATTCAGTGATGCATGGATACCAGCTTTGGCAATTGTTACTGTCTGCTGCTCCATTACTTCATGTATAGCAACGCGATCTTGATCATTCATCTTATCAAACTCATCAATACAAACGACACCTCGATCAGCAAGAACCATAGCGCCAGCTTCTAACCTTCTTTCTCCTAATCACAAGAAAACTACAATCACTCTAACTAATAGAATGTGGCAACAACATGAAAAGGCCCATAGAAAAGCATTACCTGTTTCTTGATCAGAAGTAACTGCTGCAGTCAAACCAACACCAGATGAACCCCGACCAGTTGTTGATATGGCTAGAGGAGCAATATTCATGATTGCTCTTAAAAGTTGAGACTTTGCGACTGAAGGATCACCAACCATCATCATGTTTATGTCTCTATAAGCAGGACATTTACCATAAGGACTCAAAATTGCAAGATGCTGAACTGAGAAAATTATGGCAGAAAGAGAGACCAACCAAGTCAAGGACAATGATGAGAGACAAAAGCATAACTCACCCTCGTAAATGGGTACCATTCTTTAAGTTCTTTTCAGTTCCACCTAGCAACAACAAAATCACTGCTTTCTTTATCCATAAATGCCCGTGTATCGATGGTGCCAGGGAGTTAGCCAGCAGGTCATATGTATCATTTCTCAGAGATACCTTTTTAATCTTGTTGATGTCTTCAGGAGTGTAGATTGGTGCATTTGCCTCCTTGTTGAGCAGTGAGACATTGTTAGCTATAAGCACAGTCCTAGAAAATGCAACAATGCATCAAACTTTTAAGCCATTCAGTTATATGAATAACTGCTCAAAAGAAATTAACATTTTGCAGCAAGTGTGAGATAACCAACCTGAACACCCCATTCATGCTGCCCCTGGTTTTTCCAGGAATAGCTTTATATATCCCTACAATTGCCACACGATCTCCAGGTTTGCAACAATCCACCAGGTCATCCTCAACTATGACATCTACTGTTCGTGGAAGCTGGCCAGGAGCCGAATTTTCAGGCACTTCTTGCATTGATAAAGTCTGATGGTCTTTGTACTTGCACAAGCCATACTCAGTCACCAACAAGTGGCCTTCATCATCCTGGAGAAGTACTTATTCTAAAAAACACCATTTTCACTATAAAATGTATGAAACTCAAAGCAAATAAGATACATTACCCGAGTTGGATACACAGACCCTGTGGGCAAACCCATGTTTGAAGTAATATCTCGATATTCACGAGTAGTGAATTTGCTTGTCTCAGGGCAGAAGTGAACACTCTTGACAACCTTTGGCCTTACAAGAGAACCTGAGGGAGGAAATCTAGCCAATTGGTTACATCTTGTACATCATATAGCACATGCAAAGATCTAGGCCATCAGAATGCATGCAAAAAGTGTCTTGGTATACCTCAAAGTCACTAAATCTGCTGAGTTCTAAATGAGAATTGACGTAGAATACCAAGTTTGATTTTAACTAGAAACATAGACAATACTGCTTTGCTGAATTAAACTATTGATTTCTCCAAAATATATTACTGATTCTGTACTTATAAAGTAGTTAAATTCTATGATCCGCTCAGGTGTGTTACTAATTCTCACCACCATATATATTTCCTGGTAAAAATTATTAGAGAACATCATATAAATCTTCACTTCAAATCAAGGTCTTCGGTCTTTGTCTTTCTGTCCTCAATTTTTGTAAAAGTTGATATTCCTGTCACAACCTTTCAGGTTGAACAAGAAGGTAGCTAAAGACTAACAGACAGCAGTCCCTACGAGTTAAAAGGAGAAGTCAGCAATGGCATCCCAATTATAACCATGATGGTTGTAATTTAGAATTAGGCCCTAGCTATAAATTGCATGCTTTTAACCAGTGAAGAAAACTCTTCCAATTATTAAAAATTTTTATCAATTGTGCAGATTGTCTGAAACTACCTCAAAATGCTATAGTTATATGTTCAGTTATTATTTTCAAATTCGCATCAAATATCTGCAATTTGGGTATACTGATTATCTTTTGTTCATTTTGCATCCAGCTAAAGAACCCTTTCATCTCATCACTAAAGAATGAACAGGAAAAACAATTCACTAAGGCTGCCACAGATCGTGAATAATTCAAACTTCTAATCATTATGGCAGAGCAAAAAGTTTCAATCTCATAATTATAATCATAATAATAACAGATAAAATAGAAAAACATCAAGTTCACTACATGAATCCAACAGCGCCAGCACCATCAAGTTTAACAAACAAAACCCAATACTTCAAGTGCTTTAAGCACAGTCAAAATTGAGGGGAAAGGGAGAGAAAGTACACTTGGTGACAATTCCCTCGACGCAGACCATGGAACCAATGAAGCTGGAGAGAAGATCCCTTGGGGTAACGCGGCGCGACACAAAAGGCCCCTCGAAGCCAACAAGTACCTGCTCTCCTTCCTTCAGGTATTTGGGATCAAGGCTCTGTCCAAACTCAGTCACAGCATCGCATATAGCTTGCATGTACTCACCTGGATTCTGGAGCAGCCTACCATATGCATAGACGGATAATCAGATCAAATCAACACAAACACAGAATTAGATTTCACAGATTATTGATTATATAAATATAATGCATATACATATAGTGAGAGAAGAGAAAGAGAAATGGACCTGCGAGCCAAGTGGCCTTCTTCGTGGGCGAAGAAATGGGAAATGTTGAGGATGAGTCGACGGCGCTTGTGGTGCATCATATTTTTGATTTCGTGTGTGTAAATATCCTTCCATTCCTGATGATATATATCCATAAATAAATATAAGTATAGAGAGAGACATATACATTGAGAGGAGACGAAGAAAGAAGCTCAGAGAGAGAGAGAGAGAGAGGAATTTGAACAAGTTACATCTTGATCGAAGAACTTGCGAAAGGTTTGCTTGTGGGCGGCCCTGAGCTCCTCGCTGATGTCCATCTCTTTGCGGCGTCTCTGCAATGGAATCACAGATCAGAGAGAGAGAGAGGAGAGGAGATACTGGATAGAATGGGCCTTCTTCTTTTCAGTCTATCTAGGGCTTGGATGTGGCGGGAAGGCGAAAAAGAGGGACTCCTGATTTTGGCGGGAATATTACGGGGCGGGTGGCCCGAATGGGTTGAAATTAGAGGCAACCAAAATCCGATTCCCTACAAAAGATTGGCCCGGTGGGTTTATCCACTTTGAAGAAGTTATTATAATTTGATTGGGTGGGTCCCGATATTATATTTACTTTTTTCCTGGGAAAACTCAAAATTACTATTGTTTTGAGCAGTTTGTTTGATATCAATATCATTGTAATTTTTATTTTTTTTTTGCGATTATTTCTCTAAAAGTTATTTTTCTAAAAATCAATTTCAAAGAAAAAGAATTTAACATTTGGGCAAATCATCTAAAGAACACTTCTAGTATTGTATATATTTAGCAAATAATTGAAAAGGTAAAATTACTAAAAAGCAAAAATATTGCTGATAAAAACGTTTATATAATTAAAGTGCAATCTTTGAATTAAAATGGATTGGAGTAATTCTATTTAGAAATTCTGAATTTGTTATCTACTCCAAGCAAAAAAAAAAAAACTTTTACTGCTACAGTTTTTAAATTTAAGCCAAAAATCATAAAAATTTATATGAAGCATTCGATTAAAAAACACACTTTTTTGAATTCTCATTGCCCGGCCACAAACACGCCCCAAAGAAAACTCATTGCATGAATAATAGCTCACAAGCAAAACAAATAACCTCTTACTAACAGATGACCCTTAGGAATTATGTTTACAAGAATAATTGCAAAAAGAGAAATATAACAATTTGGTAAGCAGAAGGCATTGCAGGAGTGCAAGGTAAAACAACATTGGACCATCATCAATGGATGCAGTGGCTTTCACGCCAACGAAATGATAAAAACTCCAAGAATCAAAGCAAAAATTTCATTATAGGAGGGTTCAACAGCTTCAAATACACATTCACAAAGAGTCGAGTAATAAAAGCTAGAGTTCCACCTCAAGATTAACATAAACAACTAATTGTATCCTTAAGAGCGAGCATTTGCAGCCCCCACTTCCATAAATAAGACACTACAGCCTCTAAAAATTGTATTAATCCTCAAAGAAGCAGGATCTGTTCTGGGTATAATAATGCAGACAGAAACTTGATCAGGGTTTGAATGCAGAAAAGGCCACTACAGAATTGTGTCCACCAAACCCAAACGAATTTGAAATGGCTGCAAAATCATGATCAGAGTTAGTTGTTAGAAATCCACAATATGCATGCAGCTAGAGGAATCATGAAACGTGCTGCAATGTACACAGGACAGAAATTCAGCAGCTCTTACCAACGTTGACTTCATGCTGCTTCTTTCTACTTGCGACAGTGTCAAACTCGACAGAAGGCTCTAAGTTCTGGATTTATCAGGCCAAACAAATAAAGAATCATAAGTGGCCCCTCAATACTTAAAGCCAAAGATAATGAAGTACGCATTCCTCTTCAGGAAGATGCAGCTAAGGAAAAAACAACTAGTCCTTCAATACCAATAATTTATTTTCTTTTTCCAACCCCCTGATCAAGATTCCAAAGCAGAACTTAGTGCACATCGAAAAAAGTAACTCTTGTTTGAGTTTCAGTTGATGCCTACTCTTCTGCATCTAACATTACAAGTACAGAGTCCTAGGCCATCTGTGGAATACATATATTGAGAATGATTGGTATTATTAATATTTTCTGTTTAAGAAGCAACAGGGGCTGCACCAATATGCACAACCAATGAAAACCCGACCTGCACATGGTGAATAAAATCCCCCCCCCCCATTATGTCTGATAATTTGAGAAAGATATTACTTGGGCCTAAGCATGAAATTATCTAAAGCCCAATTTGTTTTGATAAGTTTGAAATTTATTCTTCACAATTGACGTCTATATTCCACACCACAGAGCTTATAAGGGGCCATGAAACATGTTCTTATTGTTTTTCATTTTGGTAAACAAAGAATTAATTGAAGTATATGTTCCTTCTTTTTGAAAGCTGCAGTTGCTCCACCTATGGAATAAATTTCCGAAGATGTCTCCTGTTTTCGTCGCCTACTTGGAAACACAAAAACTATTTAGGGAAGACATTTTGGAGAGAAAACAACCTTAAAGCACTGAAAAGTTCCCCTGCTCTAACTCTATCAATCCTGTAAAGTTCTCAGAGAACAGATAACCACATGAAGCTCTCAGTCATAAATAATCTTGAAGCACTGTTACATAGACCCTTTGGTTCCCCTTTATTTACCAAATCCACTACAAACATGGATAAGAGTGCAAGGTCCATATGTAGCCTTGTACTCAAATAAGACACCTAAATCTATAAAAACCCATATGGGTGCTTATTATGTTGGCAAATTCACGCATTGCCCCTTATTCAATGCCACTTGGCTATGAGTATCCTTTCCCATGTCAACTCTATTTTGTCATATTATTCTATTTTTCTTTTCCCTCTATAAAATCCTCCATGCTTACTATTTTCCTGGATGGGAACTCCTTTTCCACAACATCCTAGTAATTAGGCCCTATTCAATGGCATACTTAAATAATAACTTTGTGGATCAAAAATATTTACAAAATATTGCCTCTTTGTACATGCAAGATATGTCCATATTTCCATATCCAATGCTTAGATCCATCTTAAACCAATTCCCATGCGTTAGAATTTGAGATTCAAGAAGCATGTGATCCAGAGGCTCACTCATACTTGTAACATTTAACTGACTTTGCATAAAACAGTTATGAATTAGTCTGAAGATTGTGATATTCTTGTTATCTAGCTAAATAAAGTATCAAAAAGTTAAAACACCGGCAGAACAGCAGCTAACATCAATTTCTAGAACGCTCCATCCACTTCTAAATTAATTCAGACAGATGGCAGAAAGTAAAAGAGAATCATTAAGTAGAAAATAGAACATACATATTGATTTATGGTAGGATGCACCCAGCCTGTGGTGATGGCTTTGATTGTAGCAATGGCTTCTAGACCCCCAGCAGCTCCAAGACAGTGACCTATCATTGACTATGAGAAAGAAAAATGAAAGAAATGTGCATCAGGAAACTGCAAGTGATTTCAGCTTGGCTTCACGAGTAACAACTAAAGAAAACAACCCCCGCATGCGTCTGCGCGGGCCGGGGGGGGGGGGGGGAGTCACCTTGGTTGAATTCATTTTGATCTCTGAAGTGTTCTTGAAGACCTTCTTTATGGCATTTACCTCAGCTATATCACCAGCAGGAGTAGAAGTTGCATGAGCATTTATGTAGTTGACCTGAACAAATGATGGGGAATATTGATTCATTAGTTTTTGTCTCTCGCCGACATCATTTCTTAGGTTGATGTTTGATTGTGCAATGGACATCAACCACCCTTGTAAACATAGGTTAGCAGCTTTATAATACAAGAAAAGTCACTAATAAATGGTGGATAAGCATTAAACCATTTCAAGACAATGCTATGATAAAAGTTGGATTATTAGTGTAAAGTACGATGCTTGCAGAATGCCCTCTTATCACCATGCCCCTTGCCAATCCAGAATAGGGTACAAGAAAGTTAACCTGAGGGAAACAAATGAATACCTCTTCTGGAGACACACCAGCATCTTCAAGGCTTCTCTCAATGCATGAAGAGACACCAAGTCCATCAGCTCTTGGATCAGTCATGTGATAAGCATCACAATTCACCGCACCACCCAAGTACTCTGCAATAATAGGTGCACCTCGTTTTGTGGCATGTTCCAAGCTCTCCATCACCTGCCAAGGACATGGTCACAATTATTAAAAATAAATATGTACATATCTACGCATCCTAGTATTCACTTCATAACGACATAAGTCATAAGCCACTGGAGCAAGAAATAATTTATTTGGTCAAAAACAGCAGAGATGGACCAAGGAAGGAATATGCCCTGCCCATGCAGCCTCCAATAGCTAAATCCAAACCAAGAATACAGCACTTACTATTCAAAAGTAATCCAGGAACTGATGAAGTCAACAAAAAAAGGTTTCAAAGGGAAAACTCATTGTTAGTCCCATGTGAATAAGATGATGGAAAATATCAACAGCATTATGCAAACAAAACCCAATTACAGGTTCTGGCAGTATTTGCTTCTTTTTTTTTTCTTACCTTTCCTCTTTAGAATGTAGAAATTCATGCTCTCATGCAGTACAATGGGACTGGCTGACAGCTCATTGTGCGTGTCTTTTGCTAGTTCCCAGAAACTGGAGAAAGGAAAAGTCTACCATCTATCATATGACTCACTGACTCTTCTTTTAATTAAGCCTAGCACATGACAAGCAAACTTACCAATACTCCAGCACCTTCACCCATCACAAAGCCATCTCGATCTTTATCCCATGGCCTAGAAGCACTTTCTGGGTCATCATTTCTCTGAGACAAAGCTCTACATGCAACAAAACCTCCCAAACCAATGGGGATAATCGCAGCTTCAGTACCACCAGCTATCATCATGTCAGCCTCACCTCGACGGATGTGATTGGCAGCAGCATAGAAGCAGTAATTGGAGGTAGCACAAGCAGTAGATATAGAATAGTTTGGTCCCATAAAACCAAGTTCAATTGCAAGCAAGGCAGAGCCCATGTTTGTAATAGCATAAGGTATGAAAAATGGGGTAATTTTCCTGTAACCTCTCTCTATGAGAGCCTTAACACCATCAGAAAATACTGTAAGACCACCCATCCCTGTTCCAACAAGCACACCAGCCCTTTCCTTGTCAATCTGCAAAAAGCACAAAAGAAACGAACTGAGAGAGAGTTTCTTCCTGTAAAGAATTAAATAAGCACCAGAATGTAATTATCATCAGGTATACCCTAAATAAATTTTGAACAGTTAAAAGAGGTGGATGGGGGAAAATTAAAACAAAATAAAAGAAGTTTGAAGAGCAAAACTCCTCCATTACTCACCATAAGCAAAAGCAAAAAATTTCACATAATCAAATAATCAGAATAATAGGTATTTCACTTTTTATTGACTTAATTAAGTTGCCCCCACCCCCCTCAAGGACTAAAGGGTTCCTCTTTATTTGATTTGCAAAAGGCAATCAACATTCTACATGTTTATTACCTACATATTAGGTGGCTTTTTCAATTTATAGTTTTGGTGGGGATCATGATGTGGCCTTGAAATTATATATTGACGTGTTAACACCATATGCATCGGGATGGCAATGGGTAGGGGACCCCTCTACCAGTCCCCATATCAGTATCTCTATTCGTGTCCCCTAACCCATTTCCCGTACCCTAGTATTTTGTTTAATTCTCCATCTCATACTTGTTGGATAATGGGTAACCATACCCCCAATGTACATCATTCTAACAAATTCATATTCATAGTTTAAATAATTTCACAACAATTTGATAATAAAGGAATCTAACATTAGTGCAAGTAAAAAGCAAAAAAGGAACAACTGAAATTTTTTAAATTGTTCCAATAAAATTAAGTAATAAAAAATATCACCTTGGTTTGTTAATGACAAGGAAGCATAATTAGGTTAGATTTCAAGTTTGTGAGAATATATTTGAATTAGGCTTTTTTGAATATATGAATTATCATATATAATTAGATAAATAATATATATAATTATATCAACGTAGGGTATGGGTAGGGGACACTATCCCCACCACCCTACACATACCTGATGGGTATTTTAAATACCTCCCCCCCCCCCCCCCCGGGCCAAAAAATGAAGTATTTTTTGTTACCCTTCCCATCAAGGTAGGGTACCCATTGCCATCCCTACATATGCACCTATCTTTAATACTAAGTTATTGTAGACAGTTGTGCTCTTCTATTAAATCTTCATGCGAGGCTCATTGAAAGATGCATCGTTTACCCAGAATTCATGATGCTACCCTGGTTTCCACTAATTCTTTTGTATGAAGTATGCCTTATGATGATTTTGTACAAGGTGCACCCCTCAAAGTGTCTTCCTTATACGTATTGTTATAGATAAGATGGGCTTTGGTCCCAAGTGGGGATGTTGGATTTGTTTCTGTATTTTCAGAATGATGTTTTCAGTACTTGGTAATGGGGTTCCTTAAGGTTTTTTCCATAGCTTGTGAGGCCCGAGGCAACGTGACCCTCTATTTATTTATTTAGCAAAAGAGTTCTTAGCCTTAAATGGTTTAGACATTAGAACGAGGTTGGAGGGGGGAAGGTTTTGAGGTAGGCAAGAGGTTGGATATTTTGGTGTGAGTCTCACATCTCCCTATGACTTTTTTTTGGAAGATAGCATGCTGTTGTTTAGTAGAATGTCTAAGAGCTGAGAGATTTTAGGAGTTTTTTCATGTTTCAAAGTATATCAAGACCATGTATCAATTTATTGATACCCAAAAGCGAGATTATCCTCAATGGAGGGCTCAAATGTTTTGGCCAATAGCCTTGGGCATAAAGTGGGGCTCTCTCAATTAAATATATAAGTTCATTTTTTGGGCACCTCATTCAAAGCTAAGGCTATTCGATATGGGTTGTGGAGAAGTTTAAGAAAAGTTTGGTAAGTCTACAGGAAATAAATCATGCTGAGGAAAACCGTCAAAGGTCATCTGATGGTATGTAGGGATGTGTATACACAGGTCTAGGGTCAATTGGAAAAACACTGCGTGGTAAAAAATAGGAAGATAGAAAAGCATGTGCATATGCCTTTTTTTTTTTTTTTTCATTCATTAGTATCGGCACTGTTTCTTCTTTCTTCCAAACCCGATTCACCCCCTTTGTCACATTTTAATTTCATTTAATTTATCTAACAAAAAAGATGAGAAAAAAAAAAGAGTGATGTGTATGCAACATGAGTTCTCACCCAGCTGATGAAGTAAGCACTTCTCCCTTGCATGTTCCACATGTAAATTCATGTCTCCCACTGGAGCAAAGGGCATAACCTTTTTTTGCCCCATTTTCATCAACACACGAGTTTGAAACAAAGCCATGTGGCCAATATTGCCCTAAATGAAGTTAACATGATATTATGATAAGAGACTGTAAAATTCCTTTGCACCGTGTCCTACTCATGATCCACCAGAAAGTTGTACTGCTTATCCAAGGGAAAGACCTATATTCCTGTCATGACCCAAGAGGAATTAGAGGGGCAATGCTATCATTAGTTACATTTGTTTATTAGGAGATGCTATTCATTCTGTTAAAGTGCACATGGGTGTTGTTTTACAGTATTCTATCACTTGAACAACCTATAAATAGGCCATATCATGTAGAGAAATGTATGCTGAAATAATATAGTGAATTCATATTTTCCCTCTTTACTTTCTTCCTCTCATTCTTCCTAGTTCTCTCTCATTTCTCTTGATTTTTGCTCTATATCTCCTTCTAATTCTTCTCGGTTTCCCTCCCGAATCCTTCCCAATTCCTTTCTAGACCTTAGCTAAATCCTAAGATCGTGACATTTGGTATTAGAGATGTTCGTTCCTGGGTGATTCTCTTTGTCAAGTAATTCCGACAACTTTGGCCGTGATTCAGAAGTTTATAGCAATTAGCCAAGGCGATTCAGCGCCAATGATTTTTGGCGAATTGTAAGAGAGGCCAATTCCGTAATCTAATTCGACTTGAGTTTTGAAGGTAATTTCAAGAAGCCGCAACATATTCAATAGCTTCTCGAGGCTACTGAATTGTGTATTAGGTGAAGTTGGAGGTGATTGGGTGAGAAGGAAGACGTGATTCAGGAAGTGGAGCAGAGGTGAATTCAGATCTGATGGTCCTCGGCAAATCAGTGAGGGTCAGAATTGCAAGCAACGCAAGGCGAGCAACTCTCGGAATCGGTCTAGGCGAGCGTGGAACTGAGATTCCAGGAGTAAGGAAGGCTGTCGATTATGGGATTAGTTGCTAGGAGCGAAACAAGGCTAGGCAATTTAGGCAATCCAGAAGCTAAAGACGAAGCAAGTGGTAGCCTCGTGGCTAGAAACTCGGTTGTGGAAATGGATAGCAGCGATTCGATTAGGATTCCAGTAGCTCTTTGTGGTGAGACTCGGAATTGTTGAAGGTGCAATCAATCGTCTGCATCTTAGTTGCTGCTTGGGAGTTAAGCGAATCAGGATAGGGCTGATCCAGGCAGATTTGTGAGGTTCCAGTGACGAAATTTTGGTGAAGTTGGAAGCTGTGAGTAGGCGAACTTGAAGGCTAAACAAATTCGATCCTTGATTGCTAAAGTGAGGTTGAGGCGAGAAGGAAGCTTCGGTCAGAGGTGGATATTGAGTAATCGCAGCGCATTAGAGTGCGATTCAATCCAGAGAATTTCTCAGCTGACTTGATCGAATTAATCGAGCAGTTCATTGGCCGCTGACTCTTGTTTGAGTTAATCAAGCAGATCCAAATCTCAATGGATTTCGTTTGAGGTGGAATTAGGTTGGCTGAACTTGAAGCTGTTAATGTGGCGGACCGATTTCCGAAGTTAATTAGAACAGGTTGTCTTCTGAAATTATCCAGAGCCAGCAAATTGTTTGAAGGGTAATTGATTTGGAGGCCATCAGCAGCAACTAAAGGTTGATTCAGATCTAGCCTTTTGTGAATCTAAGGTTGCTAAATTTGAGTACCGGAATAAGTTTTCAGAGTGGTCCTTGGAAGCTGATCAAGAGGTTGTTGTAATGGTGAATTTTTAAGGAATTCAACTGAGGAGATGGTCGAAGGACTATGTGCTGCAACAAGAAAAGGAATCAAGGACCTTACTAAACAGCTGCATGATTTTTTGATCCTATTTTCATACAAATTCTAGGTTAGTATTCCAGCTGAATGTTTTTCAAAAGAATATTCTGCCTACTTAAGTTAGATTGGAGATGAGAGTTGCAATGAAAAGCATGTGCTACAGCCTAAAGGTTATATTAAAAGCAGCCGGCAGATTGGAGGAATTCCTAAGGCTGATGTGTCCCTAAGATTAGGAATGGATGATGCAAAGAAGGAAAACTTGGGACGAAGAGTTGGGGAAACTCACTCCACACCCCCGGGCTTGCGGATGGACATTCCCGCGTTTGAAAGAGATAGGCCTAAATGGTGGATTAGGCAGTGTGAAGGAGTGTTCTACCAATACCAAGTACCTGAAAAGGAGAAGGTAAAAATGGTTGCAGCTAATTTGAGTGGAATTCCATATGTTTGGTTCCAGAATTGGAGCTAGGGAAGGGTGGAATTGAGTTGGCCACAGTTTGTGATCGACTTGTGTAATCGGTTTGAAGAAAGGACCAAAACCTATGCTATTAACGGAGCTTCTAAGACTGCTAATCAGGTAGTGCTGGAAGCTGATGAAGTAGCAGTGGAAAAGGAAGATGGTGTACAATAGTTGATGCGAAGTATGAGATTGACAAGGTCATAACAATGGGGATGGTAGCTGCAAAGAATAAGGAAAAACCTTAACTGAGTAAGGCAATTCTAAACGACAAGAAAGAAAAGGCAATTGTTGAAGAAGAGACTGAGGTTCTATAGGAGGAAATACTTGTTGAAAGTGTGCCTAGGGTATACTCCAGCAATCAGCAAGTAGGAGGTTGGGGCAAACCTCCTGCTAAGGAATATGGTAGTCCGCTCGATGGTGATGTTTCTAGGGTTCTACAACAAGACCAACCCAACTGTGAGGAAGAACTAGCTAATAAGACCAAACATTGGGGTGATCTGGAGGAAGAAGATGAGAGGATTGTACCGAGCAACTTGCTTGGAACATCTCATATGAATGTCATTGGCATGGGCACACAAGACAAGACAAATGTGACATTGCATCCAGAAGAATTGGGAGTATTGTACAGATTTTTGCCTATAGAGAGGTTTGAAATTATCTCTATGATTGGAAAATATAGGGTTGCAGGACTGATAGCTCATTCAGAACCATTTTTAATGGCAATAAGGAAGAAGTGGATGGCTGAGATTGGTGTTGCAGCAAGTCATAATACTGTTATTGTTGAGAAAGAAGAAAAGAGAAAGCAAGAGCAAAGAGAAATACGAGAGAAGAACAAGAAAAGACAAAGAAGAAACTAGTTGGTGAAGAAAGACATTGGATGAAGAAACACCGGCTCGGTTGTAATAACTTTCTTGGGGACAAGAAACCTTTCAAGGAGGGAAAATTATCATGACCCAAGAGGAATTAGAGGGGCAATGCTGTCATTAGTTACAATTGTTTGTTAAGAGATGCTATTCATTCTGTTAAAGTGCACATGGGTGTTGTTCTATAATATTCTATCAGTTGAACAGCCTATAAATAGGCCATAGCATATAGAGAAATGCATACTGAAATAATATAGTGAATTCATATTTTCCCTCCTTACTTTCTCCCTCTCATTCTTCCTAGTTCTCTCTCATTTCTCTTGATTTCTGCTCTATATCTCCCTCCAATTCTTCTCCGTTTCCCTCCCAAATCCTTCCCAATTCCTTCCTAGACCCTAGCTAAATCCTAGGATCGTGACAATTCCAATGTTCAGATACCAATCAAAAAGAATGGACTAGATATTGTGCAAGTATCTCAAAAGCTCGCTTGAAGGTTCCAGAGATACCTAGAAAGGGAAAGCAAACTTTGGCACACAAACCTTCACCTGTAAGGTACCTGTGAAACTAAAGAACCTACCTCTTAAATCCTAACATGTTTTACATTTTCCGCACTAAAATAGGAATTGGAGATCAAAACCGCAAAAGAATGAAGTTAAATCCACATAAACTAAATTATCTAACCTATGAAGAAAAAGGCAAAAGGTGACGGGATGAACAACCATAAAGGAGAAAATTGAGTTTTTTAATATATACAACAACACAACAACATATCCAGCCTTTATCCCACTATGTGGGGTCGGCTACATGAATTCTAGACTTCCATGTATTTCTATCGTTTGTCATATCTTCATTTAGATCCATATACTTCATATCGAACTTTAATGTCTCTCCCAAAGTCTTCTTGGGTCTACCTCTACCTCTTTTTGTGACTAATTGTTCCATTTCATCAACTCTCCTCACAGGAGCGTCTCTTAGTCTCCTTCTCACATGACCAAACCATCTTAGTCTAGTCTCTCTCATCTTCTCCTCGATTGGCACTACTCCTACCTTATTATGAATAACTTCATTTCTAATTTTATCATTTCTTGTATGTCCGCACATCCATCTTAACATCCTTATCTTCCCTACACTCATCTTTTGCTCATGTTGGTATTTGACTGCCCAACATTCTGAGCCATACAACAAAACTGGTCTTATAGCTCTCTTATAAAATTTTCCTTTCAATTTTAATGAGATTTTACCATCACATAACACTCCCGATGCATTTCTCCATTTTAGCCAACCTGCCTTAATTCTATGTGCGACATCCTCGTGAATTTCTCCATCTTTTTGAATCACTGATCCTAAATATCGAAAATGGTCTTTTCTTTGTAAGATTTGGTCTTCTAATTTTATTATAATATCATCCACTCTTGCATTTTTACTAAATTTGCATTCCATATATTCTGTTTTCTTTCTACTTAATTTAAATCCCTTAGATTCTAAATTGTTTCTCCACAACTCAAGCTTAGTGTTCACTCCTTCTTTTGTTTCATCCACCAACACTATGTCGTCTGCAAATAGCATACACCATGGCACATCTGTCTGAATATCTTTAGTGAGTTCATCCATTACTAAGGCAAATAAGTATGGACTTAGTGCAGAACCTTGATGCAGTCCTATTGTAGTTGTAAATGGTTCAGTATCCCCTCCGCATGTTCTGACCCTTGTCTCTACACCATGATACATGTCCTTAAGGGCTTGTATATAGGCTATTTTGACTCCTTTCTTCTCTAAAACCCTCCATAATACTTCTCTAGGGACCCTATCATAGGCCTTTTCTAAATCTATAAACACGATATGTAGGTCCTTCTGATGATCCCGATACCTTTCCATTAGACGCCTCAGTAAATATATAGCTTCCATTGTTGACCTGCCAGGCATGAAACCAAACTGATTTTCTGACACATTTGTTTCTTTTCTAAGTCTCTGCTCTATTACTCTCTCTCAGAGTTTCATGGTATGACTCATTAACTTAATTCCTCTATACTTTTCACAGTTTTAAACATCTCTTTTGTTCTTGTATATAGGAACCAAAGTACTCTTCCTCCACTCATCTGGCATCTTTTTTGATTTAAGGATCGCGTTAAATAGTTGCGTTAGCCAGGAGATGCCCTCTTCTCCCATGCATTTCCATGCTTCTATTGGTATATTATCTTGTCCCACTGCCTTATAATTTTTCATCTTTTTTAAAGCTTGCCTTATTTCATTTGAATTTATGCGTCGATAGAATATGTAGCTCACATTCCCTTCGGAGTTACTAAGATGTCCCAACCTAACTCTTGTGTCACCACCATCATTGAATAATTTTGTGAAATACTCCTTCCATCTCTCCTTAATCGCTCCCTCATTTACTAAAACATTTTGATTGTCATCTTTTATGCATTTCACTTGATTTAAATCCCGTGTTTTTTTTTCTCTTACTTTAGCTAATTTATATATATCTCTTTCTCCATCTTTTGTATCAAGTCGTTTATATAGATTCTCATATGCTTTTGACCTTGCTTCACTAACAACTCTTTTTGCTGCCTTTTTTGCTTCTTTATAATTTTTTTGATTTTCTTCATTGTTGCATTGATATACCGCCTTATAGCAAGCTTTCTTATTTTTAATTTTCAATTGTACATCTTCATTCCACCACCAAGACTCCTTAAGGTTAGGGGCTCTACCATTTGTCTCTCCAAGGACTACATTTATCGTGCTTCTCAGAGCATTAGCCATTTCTTTCCACATTTGGTTTGTTTGTCTTTCTCCATTCCATTCCCTTCTACCCCTTAATTTTTCTTTGAAGATTAGTTGTTTCTCCCCTTTTAAATTCCACCACCTGATTCTTGGATTTTGTTTTATATGGTTTTTTCTCTTCCAATTTCTTACTTGGACGTCAAGTACTAGAAGTCTATGTTGAGTAGTCAAACACTCTCCCGGTATTACCTTACAATCCCTACAACATAACCGATCCTCTTGTCTCATGAGGAAGTAATCTATTTGGGTGCTTGAGCTGATATTTTTATATGTGATTAAGTGTTCGTCCCGTTTTTTGAACCTCGTATTGGTTATAATGAGCCCATATGCCATAGCAAAATCTAGGATAGATTTACCCTCATTATTAATTTCCCCGAATCCATACCCTCCATGTACCTCTCTATATCTGTTTCCGTCTCTACCCACGTGCCCATTTAAGTCACCTCCTATAATCACTTTCTCTCCTCTTGGTATCATTTGTATGAGTCCCTCTAGGTCCTCCCAGAATTTTGCTTTTATCTCATCACCTAACCCCGCTTGTGGTGCATATGTACTAAAGATATTCATAGTTATTCTTCCTAGACTAATCTTCACCATAATAATCCTATCCCCTATTCTCTTTACATCCACTACCTCATCTATTAAGCTTTTATCCATAATAATCCCCACTCCATTTTTCGCTCGATCAGTTCCTGTGTACCATAGTTTATATCCAGCTTCTGATAAATTTTTTGCTTTTTTCCCTACCCATCTCGTCTCTTGAAGGCACATAATATTAATTTTTCTCCTAATCACCACATCCACCACTTCCATAGCTTTGCCTGTTAATGTTCCTATGTTCCATGACCCAATCCTTAATCTATGATTTTGTTTTTGTCCTTGACTTTGGATTTGATTTTTTAATATATATATATATATATAAAAGGTTCCCTCATCCCTTCAAAGTTCCTTCTATTGCTTTCTTTCCAAATGATCCACATCAATCAAAGGGCACTGACATCCACCTTTTCTTCTCCTCTTCCCCACGCTAACCCCTTCCCCAAACCAACCATAAATAAAGTTCACCACATCCTTGGTGAGAGCCTATTTCTTTCTAAACAAACCAATGAAGCTCTTGCCACATCACAACCCACAAGAATAAATAAGACAAATTACACTTACAAAGACAACACCAGTTCACAATGATATGCATTCTGTGTGTTAGATTATTAATTGTCAAAATCAGAAAGCACACAACAAACAAATTTTGACACTCCAAAGGCTGTCCACATGGTCCAAACTCCTTTGTCTAGTGTATATGCCTTTGTGTATGATTCGTTAGCAAATCTTCCTTTTTGTGAGAAACCCCAAGAAATGCATCCTACTAATCTCCAGATCCTTAAAAACTCATAAAGTAAATTAATAAGCTCCATCAGTTGATGTAGTGTCACTGCAGCACGTCCCTTTGCTATTATATATATCATAGAACAGCATATTGACCCCAGTAGGAGCATAATATACTAAATAAGCATCCCTGTCTTCCCCAGGCAGGAAGATTTAAAGACAACAGTGCCAGCAAACTATGCATCCAAAATACCACTCTATCAACTCTCCCACCCTTGACTGGAAGAGGCTACGAAATCAGCTCTACATATCAGAATACTTTCCCAAAACCCTTTACCATGAGATGCTCACTTCTCATGAACTCAAATATCCCCATAGCTATATACCTGTGGTCACATATTTTTCTATTTCCATGTTACTTCAAAATTTATCACATTCCCAGGCTATCTCCAAGACCCAATTACTCATGGAGCGTCTTTAAAAATTCTCAGCTCCCCAATTACTTGTCTTATAGTTTAGGTGCTTTATCCATTTGTGGTTTCACTGCTTGTTGTTTTGTTTGGTTCAACAATACCACTTATCCTAGTGAGTTTTACGGACCTACTGGACCAGAAGTCTCAAGCTCAAACACTAACTCAACATCACCCTAAATGAGATCATGCCGAAGTTTCTCTAGTGCAGCGTGTTCAGTGTGTGAACATAAAAGTGAAAAAAAAGCATAAAATAAGTTAGGATGGCGGCATGGTTTTTTTATTATAGCAAGCTGCCCTCCACATTCCGTAAAGCTACTGTCTCTTTCACAATTGAGTTCAAATGTGACAAAATTATTCATATGCAGGTATTGTCTGTTTCGTAATTAAGCTTGAATCCAGCTAATCTTTTCTACTCAGATATGCAGTAATCAAACATTAGCAATCATAATGGCAGGACAAATCCCAGTCAAATTATTTTTTTCATTTTCAATAAATATATACATAAATGATGAAATGCCATGGAGGAGTGAATCCTACACCGAATAAACAATGTGGAGCTAGAAGTTTACTGTATCCAAAACCAGAAACTAAAATAACGCACAGTCAATTTACTCTGTTATCTTCTGTCACTGCATCGTTAACACTTAACACAACCTTCAAGGTATTTCAATAAATTCACAAGTTTTACAAATCAAAGAGAATGCAAAAACAGGTCATACAACTCATGTACCAAGCAGGATATATTTAAACCAAAAATTTGTCTTTAACTTCTGTCATATACTGAATGTGCATGTGAGAGACCGCTATAGAACAAAGATTCAAGGCAATTAGACGTAATTTGTCCAGATCTTATATAGTTTATGCAATTGCAATTGAAGAAAAAGTTCTCCTCACCCTCACAAAGTGGGGAGTATCGTGCACTAGGAACACCTTTCATATGATATATATTGGTCTACAACTTCTGTCATACATGGAATATGCATGCAGGAGACTGCTATAGAAGAAAGATTCAAGGCAATCAGAAGCAATCTGTCCAGATCTCATATAGTTTCGGAGTTATTTAATTGTGATTGATAAAAAAATTCTCCTTGCCACCACAAAATGGGGAGTCTCAAGCACTAGGAACGCCGTTCATATAATATATGTTTGTGTCTGTAATTGAGAGATAGACAAAACATTTCTGGATGCAAGTGCAATTGAACAGTGAAATGATCATATCCCCTATGAAAAACATAAAACCGTAAGTTAAATCAAATGTGTGTCTGAAAGAAGACCCTCTGAGTGAAATCCAATTAGAGAATACAAATTTCTTTAGGTTTGGAAAGCAAAAATAAAAGAGGAAAATGCAACAGCAAATACCCAAAACCCCTTTTCCTTCCTCTTTTTGCTAGGTAAAAACCCCTTATCAAGTAGGTAAGTAAGAAAATGCTCAAATGTTCGTTTGCCCGTCCATATTCACTATAGATCCCCGATTCAAATCAGCATATGAAACTACAAACTCATCGAATTTCACAAGTACCTTACCTACTGAGCAAAAAAAACAAATCGAATACTGAAGCACTTAAACAACCAATTGAACATTAAAACCGGGACTTCTACAGACCTTCCCAAGCTTATCGCCGCCGAGATCAGCATCTTCGAGCGCCTTCTTCCCTGCAACAATGCAGTAGCGAAGGCAATCGTCGAGACGCCTATCGTTCTTCCCGTCAATGTAGCCTTCCGCGGAGAACCCTCGGATCTGGCCGGCAAATCGGGTGGGGAACTTGGACGCGTCAAAGCGGTCGATGAGGGAGATACCGCTCTCGCCGGCCAACAGCTTGTCGTAGTAGGCGTCCGCATCGTTGCCGAAGACGGAGACGAGCCCCATCCCGGTAATCACCACCCGCTTCTTCGGGTCCTTCTCGCGTTTGGGGGCCGACGCGGTGGCGGGTTGGGGCGAGGCGGCCGAGATGAGCGAGAGCTTCTTGGCAGCGGGCGGCCTCGCATTGCCAGGGAGGTGCGGGGAGGGCTTGCGAAGTGGGTCAAGCGACGATGGCCGCAGCATCGACGATTGGAGTGCTTGCATGGCGGCTGCAGCGGTGGCGGAGAGTGCGAGAGAGGCGTGGTTAATGAGAAAGATGCAAAGAAATAAAGACTCCTTTTGGGTAGATAAATACAGGTGGACGTCCGGATCCAATTGAAGTGTAACCGCCACTGTATCTTTGAGGGAAAATTCTTAAGAGCGAGACAGGTTTCCATGCAAGCTTACAAAATAAGAGTTAAAAATTAAAATATCTTCATTTATATTATATTTTATTTTTTTAATATAATATAAGTAAAGATATTTTAGTCATTTAACCTTTATTTTGTAAGTTTATCTGTAAATTTGTTTGACTCTGTAGAATAAATCTTATTTGAGATTAAAGATAAAATCTCTTATTTTAAGGATCTCACAGTTCAACTCTATAATTTTTATAAGAGAGATAAATCATGAGATCTAACAATGAGATTCGAATACGAGATCTGTGACCGACTATATAGTGACTAGAATCTAGTGTTATTTGGGACCAACACATGTACGGTCTCAATTGTTGAGTTGTGCTCGTGAGACAACTACTACTGTGTCTATAAGTTTATAAAAGATTTATTATTATATTACAATAATATTATTTTTTGAAATTAATTTTTTCATTTCAAATTAATATATGGAATTACATCTTGTAACATTTTTTTCATTTGAAATATTACATTTAAAACTGAATGGTAAATGAGTTTAAAATTTAAATATTTCAAATATGATAAAAACAATAATATTTCAGATTAAACATGATTCATTTGAAGCACCTAAATTTAAAATCATTTAGTATTTGGATAATTGAATTTTTTAAAATTAAAATTAAATTGTTTGGATAAATGAATTTGAAATTTGAGTATTCCAAATTATACCTATGCAAATAATTTAAAATTAAACTGTTTCTTCATATCATCATTATAATAATAAATATTATTATACGTGCATTCATATCTACAATTAATTGTACAAATTTTAATTTAAAATTATATTATTTTAATATAATCAATTTTAAAATTAAATTACTTATCGCATATATATAATAATAATATGAGATATTATATATAATAAACTTATATATGATTAATGAATGTTGATTGTTGAGCCAGCAATGGCATCTATTTGAATGGACCATATAATAAAATGGTCCATTCTTGGGCTGTCATCCTTCCCTATATTTTTGTTAGTTAATTCAACAGTTTTGCTATGTTGTCTGTAGCGGACAAACTTATATTACCCGTCGCGGGCTCTACCCCCAAAAATACACGCTTCATTCACAATTGAAAACCCCCCATCCTCTAACATATCCCCCTATCACACACTCATGAACATACCCCCTACCCCCTATCACACACCCCTGAACATACCTCCCATCCCCCTATCACACACCTCTTGAACATACCTCCCACAGTCTCGAACATAAATTAGTATTATTTAATAAATTAATATTATTTAATAACTTAATAAATTAATATAATTTATAAAAAATAAATTAATAATAGACTTAACAATTAATTTGTTAAAGACATCCTTTATGTGATTTTATGTAATTTTAAAATTATTATAAATTAATTATTATTTTTCATTAACCCCACAACCTCCCCCCTCCCCCACACTCCCTGAACATACTCCCATGCCACATCAACACATGTGTGCAAATAATTGTCTTCATTTTCTCTTCTCCCAATCACCCAACCAGGACCCCCACCCCCAAATACCCAGCTAAGATGTAAACCCCTCCCTCAAACAACACATGTGCGCAAATAATTGTCTTTCCCCATCCCTTCAAATCACCCAACCAGGACCCTCACCCCCAAACACCCAGCTAAGATCCCTTCTGCACATGCACATATAAACAAATAATTGACCCCATCCTTATTTTTCCTCGCCCCTTCTCCATAAAATCTTCTAATAAATCACTCCTTATCTCTCTCTCCTCCTAGGTAGCTGCAAATCCCCCTCACCTTTTTGCCCGCCCTATTTTGGCCCCCCTTCCCCGTGAACACCCCCCAATTAAATCCCTAAACCACCATTATCCTTCCCTATTTAAACCTCACCCCTTCAATGAAACTCTGAGCATCAAAATCTCACTTGCAATTTACATTCATTTTGTTCATTTCTTAATATATTTTACTCCATCATCATCTTTGGTATGTTGCTTATATTTTTTCATCTCTTAAATTTTACCTCACTCATTTTGTCTAATGAGCATTTTCATTTACTAGTAGTATTGAAGATATACTTTGTAGTTAATTTATTGATATATCTTGTGCTATCCTAATGTGTTATTTTTAACTAGAGCGTAACTTTTTTTGTAGGGATGGAATCACAACGTTCTGATAATGTGTATTTTCCTCAAGTTTTCATTGGTCGAATTTCGAATATTGGCCAGGTATTTGAATCACATGAGGAGGCTTACACTTTTTACAATGTATATGCACGAGAAGCGAGTTTTAGCACTCGAATTGCAAATAGCAAAAAGAATAAGGAAACGAGTGAAACTATATGGAAGTTATTTGTTTGCTTTAAATAGGGAAAAACAGATGAGACCTATCAAATGTCTCGTAAAAATGCTATGCCACGGGTTGGCAAAAGAAATCGTGGACATACACGGCTTGGATGCAATGCCAGATTATCGGTGGTGAAGCAACAAATTGGCAATAATTGGGTGGTTAGCCACTTTGTAGAGGAACACAATCAAGGTCTAACTACTCCTAGTAGAGTATATTTGTTAAGATCACACCGAAAAGTCTCAGCGATAAAGAAGGCACTTGCGCAACAATTTTCGGAAGCCAATATACCAACATGTCAACAAGTGTGACTGATGGAGATAGAGTCGGGCGGTCCATCATCGATGGGTTGTACTGAGAAAGATATCAGGAATCATGTTAGCTTGTTGCGTCAGGAACAAATGGGTCATGACGCTGAAACACTAATAGAGCATTTCACATTTGAGAGAGAAAAAAATCCAAACTTTTTATTTGATTACGATACGAACTCTGACAATAGGATGCTTCGTTGTTTTTGGGTTGATTCTAAGTCAAGAAGATCATATGCCTTCTTTGGCAATATCGTGGTGTTTGATACAACCTACAACACCAACAAGTACTCGATGATATTTGCCCCATTTGTTGGTATAAACCATCATGGACAAACCATTATTTTTGGTTGCGGATTGTTAAGTGATGAGACGATAGAATCATTTGTTTGGTTGTTTTCGAAGTTCTTAGAAGCCATGCCAAACCAAGCGACTCCTGTTGTTATAATCACTGATCAAGATGCTGCAATTTCAAAGGCTATCTCAATGCTATTGCCGTTCACTCTGCATCGGTTTTGTCTGTGGCATATTTTGAACAAGTTTTCAGAAAAAATCAACGTCGTGTTGTATAATGAGCAGTATCACAGGCTAGTAAATGTTATTAAATAATTTGAATCGCCTGAGGAGTTCGAACAATAGTGGACTGAGATAATGGAAACGACCAATTTAGGCAGCAATAAGTAGTTGATCAACATGTATGAAATATGCAATCGATGGGTACCAGCGTATGTCAACCATGTATTTAGTGCAGGAATGTCTAACAGCCAAAGGGTTGAGAGTAATCACTTATTTTTTAAGAGATATGTCAACAGAAATAATTCATTAATGGACTTCATCACACGTTTCAATAGAGCATTAGCTTATCAACGCCACGAGTAATTAGTTGCCAACCATATTGATCTCAATGAACAACCTAGGCTGACCTCGGTTGTTATATTGGAGCAATAGATGGTACAAATATACACGAAGCATATATTTTTGTTGTTCTAGAAGGAAATTAAGCAAAACAACTTCTACATTTGTTCAAATAGATCAAACTCGGTAAATGCTAAGGTGTACAGTGTGGAGCGTTTTGAACAAGAAATTTTTTTTGATAAGCACCGAGAATTGATTTATCACTCAGAGTATGATTTCATATCATGCAGTTGTCGAATGTTTGAGTTCGATGGTTATCCATGTCGACATGTTGTGCTATTTGAAGAAAAAATAAGTTTTGTTGTTATCGAAAAAATATATTTTAAGGAGATGGACAAAGAATGCAAAGATTGGACCTTCACGCTAACCTTTAATTGGTTCATCAGTCGATGATGGTTCTAGTCAATCCTTAATGGCAAGACATGGGTTATTATCACACAAGGCTTCATTGTTGGTCAATGATACGTCTTTAACAGATGCTCGTAACACTTTTTTATTGAATGAATTTGAAAGTTTGCACATTAGGGTCAAGATATTGACAATGGCAGAAATATTGGGATTAGTAGAAATATGAACAAAAGTCGCGAGGAGACCCAAGTGGTACATGATTCGAATGTCGTTAGAACGAAAGGGTACAGGAAGCGATTAAAGTCATCTAAAGAGAAATCAATGTCCCAATCTACCAGAACATGCCGCATTTGTAATGTTAGTGGCCACAACAAGAGGACTTGTCCGACATTGTGTGATAGGTAATGTATTTGTTAGATTATTTCTCCAAATTGATTTAACTCATTTTATAAGTTATGTTGCACATCTCATATTACCATTTTTTCCAATCATTTCAGGTCAGATAGGTTGGATGACCCATATCACCCCCAGTATTATTTTGATGGCACGCATAATGATGGATTCACTAGTATTACCAATAACAACTATGAAGATGTGAACGTCAATTTTAACAATTATTTCCCGTGATGGTTTAGTTTATTTTAAATCGATGTAAGATTAGTAATTTCCTATTTCAGTTGTTATGGATATTAATATTGTTAGTGATGTGTTTTGAATATTGCGTGACTATTTGACTATTTGATTAATAAATTAAGTTTAGAGCTTAATTTATTCAATTTAATTAGTATTGCATTAAAAATAATTCAGTCACGTAATTTAATTTGATGGTGGTTCACGTGAGTTCAATTTTACTTGAGAAATGAGGGGTTGACTTTATTTAATCAATAGAATTGTATATAAAATCACACGTAAAATAATATAAAATTAAGATTTTAATTATATTTTAAATTTTAAATATCATATTTTAATGAAAAATAATAATTAATTTATAATAATTTTAAATTTACATAAAATCACATAAAGGATGCCTTTAACAAATCAATTGTTAAGTCTATTATTAATTTATTTTTTATAAATTATATTAATTTATTAAGTTATTAAATAATATTAATTTATTAAATAATTTATTAAATAATACTAATTTATGTCCGAGATTGTGGGGGGAGTATGTTCAAGAGGGTATGATAAGGGGTGTGTGTGATAAGAGGGTAGGGGGTTTGTTCAGGGGTGTGTGATAGGGGGAGAGGGGGGTATGTTTAGAGGGTGGGAGTTTTCAATTGTGGGCGGGGCGTGTATTTTTGGGGGGTGGGGCCCGCGGTGGGCAACATAAGTTTGCCCGCCACGGGCAACATAGCAAAACTAGTTAATTCAATCGGTTATAGAATAATTTGCTAATCTAGTATAATTATTCCATTGTTATTTTTCATTTAAATTGAAATTTAGGAAAAAAAATTTACCATTTTAATCTAAATATAGAAGGGACTGCTTTTTATTATTTTAATAAAAATAACCAAATTAACCAAAATTTGAGCTCATGTTTTTTCGGTATTAAAAAGTGATAGTAACAGAGAGATTTTTGACTAATTATTAACCGACGACATAAATGCCTTACAGAGTCTAGATAGATTAGTAGTATCAAGAGTTAGTTATTAACTTTGTTTATTTGAGTATAGTGATTAGATAATTGGTTTCATAATATGATAATAAATAATAATCGACCACATAATTTGATCTTTCTATAATTAAAATAAAGAGAGAGATAAAAAAAATAAATTAATTAAAAAAACGTGCTTACCTAACAACCACGTCGTAGCCTGATATGACAACTACTTTATTACTCTATTGAATTGGATGGTGGTCTATATTTGAAATGAAATAAAAAGTTAGATACATCAATTTAAAAAATTAAAAGTTGAATTTAAATTTAAAAATAATGTGAAAGTTAAGCATTTATTTAGGTAATTTATCCAATTATTTATATGATATTATCAAGAAGATTGTAACATGCAAGATAAGATCCCTTGATTTATTTTGTATTTAATATTTAAGGAAAAAGAAAAAAGAAAAAAAAGGTGACAGTAAGGTTTAGGTTTACAGCGGGTATTTGACCGCATGACATAATAGATATGGGGTTTATTGGAATTTGGAAATAATTGGGGGGATCCAGATGCAATTATACTAAAAAGACGGGAAAACAGAAAATAAAAATAAAAAGGAAAAGAGGAACATCCACTCTCGCAGTATCGTCGCCAACGAAAACGCATAATCACCGACCGGCCATGGCAAAGAAAGCCCCCAAAGCTCGGAAATCAGCTCCAGCTTCAACTTCCAGTTCTATTGAAAACCCTGATGGGTATAGAAAAAGCACCTTTTCCTCTCACCTTATTTTACTAGTTCTTGGTTTTCCTGGAAATGATTGGTGGTGTTTTCCAGGAAAGCGGTGCTGAGGCTAAAATCGGCAGCGGAGATTCATCTCCGGAGACCCAACTCCGCAAAAAAGTCTAAGGCCACGCTGAAGAAGAAGCCGGGGAAAGTAGACGCCAAGAAGCCCAAGAAGCCCCCCACTGCTTTCTTCTACTTCTTGTATGTTTCTGTGTATTTTATTGTGATGTCAATATAGTTTTTGCCATTTCCTCAAAGTTTTTATGCTAAAAATCTGTTGCAATTGGTTGGTGTTTGTGAATTGTTGAATCGTATAGACAAGTTGCATTGCACGCGGTTGTCTCCTTTTTAACGTGACCTTCGGATGGGTTTTAACTTTTTGATGGAATTAAATGCACCTTCTGTTATTGTGAAGTGCGGTTGAAATTACACTATCAAGCAAAAAAAAAAAAAAAAAAAAAGAAGATGAAATTATACCAAACTGTTATTCAGCGTGTGTTTCACCTGCTCCAACCACTTGTGAGAAAATGATTGTTCAAAGCTTCAAAGTCGATTTCGTACTTGCGTGTTGTTCATCTCCCCTTGTTTTCGTACCGCTGGTTCTGTTGGTTGTTGAACCTTCAGTGCACCAATTATTGAATTTTACAAAGGATTTTCAGTGATTGTTTTGATATCGAAAGGATTTGTTTTTGTTTGATTATTTTCTTTTATAAAAAGAAGGTGAGCCTTGACAGTATTGTGATTGAAATGTTATGAGTTCAAGTTCTGAGAACTACCTCTTTGCAAAGCAAGGGTGTGGTTGCGTATAAAAATAATGTTCGTTAAGTGGGGAGCTTCATGCACTATTGAGTGGGATCCCATTTTTAAATTTTGTTTTATAAAAAAACTGGTATTCTTTCGTTACCTTCTTTCAATATGTTTTCTCATTGGAAGAAAAGATGCCAAATCTAAATGTAGGAAGATATGTATCTGTGCCTGCAAATGCTCACGAATGACTTGACAATACACTCATTTTTAGTCATTGAAGATCAGCCAGTTGACTGTACATATATATTTTTTTCATTTGTTGCTGTTCGTTTTCTTTTAAGTTAGAGCTATATCATCTGTAAGAAGCACGTGGCATGCATGCGAGGTGAACAGAGAAGGCTTGTTCCTCACTGAACCTAAGTGGATATGACAGGCATATATTGTTGAGTCGGTGATTTCTTTTTGGTACCATTGTTCTAAAATTCCTGCATGAAGGTCATTTTAGTTGCTTTCCAGATGCTGTCTCTTTTTATTTGCTATACCATTACCATGTAATTGGTGTAACAAGGTTTAAAACAATTAATTTCATGCACAAACTGGATATGTGGTCCCTTTTCAAATTTCCAATTACCTTTGCGTAAGGTTAATTTCTAGAGATTTACCCAAACCTTATGTTCTTGTGTTTTGTCTTGTCTTATGCAGTTTGTACCTGCACCCATATGCAAAACTAAGTTATTCACAAGTTTCAGTTTCTTAATTAATTATTGGTTTGGATTTTCTAGGGAGGATTTCAGGAAAGGATTCCAAGAACAGAACCCAGATGTCAAGTCAATGCGGGATGTATGTATTGGGCTAGTCCATGCCTGGTTCATTTTCATTATAAAGCTAATTTGTTTAACTCTCTGCACCCCCCCCCCCCCCCCCTCACTTTCTGTTGTTCATGAATGTTTCTAAATTTGATGCTTTAGATTGGCAAAGCTTGTGGTGAAAAGTGGAAGACCATGACATATGAGGTTTGTGCTTCAACTAAAATTCAATGTAATATTCAATTTCACCTGGCATAGCTCATTTATGTAATTACTGTTTAATCAACTTAGTTTTGGATGGTTTTACTGGTTTCTGTTTTCCAAATTGTTGTGGATTGAACAGTGAAAATTTCTTCCATGTAGGTATCTATGTATTTGGGGTTAAATAATTGTGAGAAGGCATAACATGGTTTGGATTTTCTTTTCACTTGGCGTTTTCTGTCAGCTATGAATCTGACCTGCTTTTATCAATCATCTGATGCTTTATGATTTATATCAATGGGATTATGCCGGGGAGAAAAAAAAAAATGGAATGAGCTTCTTTTCCATAAGATAGTCCTTTTTTTTTTAATGGGTGCTAAAGTTGGAGGTTTGGTGGATGTGGGTTTCAAGTAATTGGAGTTGCTAGTATAGTGGTAGCAGTGGTGTGGTGTGGTTTTAGGTGTAGTGGACAAGTGATAGTGATGAAAAGGTAGGGAAGCAGGGGCGGATCCAGTGATCTGGGGGAGGGCTGGCCCCCAGATCCAGAACCACTTTCAGCCTCCAATTGTCCAGATCCCATGACAGATTTGGGGGAGGGCTGGAGCGGGCACGGGCACGGGCTGCAGCCCGTGCCTGCCCCCCCCTAGATCTGCCCCTGCAGGGAAGTGAATTTTTCACGCTTCTCTCAACTGCTCTGTGCACATGCTTCTGTTTTTCATTTTTTTCTTAAAGGAATTTCATATATTGGGGCAACATATGTATGCAACAATATTTTTTTATTTTTTCCTTTCCTTTTAACATAAAGATGAATCATAAGGAAAGTACCAAGGGTTACCGTCTATTTACAAAAGGATAAAACCCAAGCCATCTGTACTAAAAAGAATTCAACTACTGAAACTCCTTTCTATTAGTTTGTATCTGGATGGAGGCATTTAGGCCCATCATTTGGAATTAGGCATTTCAAATTCTAAATTCTTTGTTTGGATATATTTTTTGTAATGTATTTATACTTGTGATCAAATCTAATATGGATTTCTTCCCCCCCCCCCCCCCTTTCCAAGAAAAAAAAGAAGAAGAAGAAGCTTTTGAAATGATTTCTGCAAGGGTGTTATTTGAAATGACATACATTGGGTGCTTATATAATTTATAATTAAAAAGAAGATAAAAGTAATAGGAAATCTTTATTGTATATAACAATACCAAATGTTAATGTAATCCAAATTGAAAATGATTTGTTAAAAAATTGGGAGCACTGGAAGCCTTTAAACTCACCCAAGAAACCAATCAAACACCACTCACAATCACTCACAACTCACCGACCAACACACCATAATACAAACATATAATAAAGAACATAAATTAATTAAGAACAGAACAAGAAATGAAACACGCAAATCACATGAGGAGATATGATTTTATCCTGGTTCATGCCACGTGAATGGCACTACATCCAACCTTGAAACCACCACCGAGCAGCCTTCTTTATTGATGGATAACAGTACAAGACTTTCCCTCTTTCTCTCTCCCACGATACAAGCTTTCCCAAGAATGTACAAGACTATTCTAACTCACAGCCTTCTCACTCTCTTGGCTCTCGTGAAAACAGAAAGAGAACATGCTATTCTTAGACCCTCAGCCCCCCTCCCCTATTTATAGAAAATAGGGTGATATTTCCTAGGGTTGTTTATGACATTACCAGATTTGCCCCCCGCTAATAACTAATATTACAAGAGGGTCACCCGTCTATCAACGACCCCATAACCGCATACAAAACATTGCACATAATCCTATCACTAACTCGAGACAATCTTCAACATGATTGACTTTGAATATATTTAATTTACTATAATTTATCCAAACAATTGACTTTAGATGTAAGAATTTCAAATGAAAGAATTGAAGTGAGTATTTCAAGTTACAAATTTCAAATGACATCATTAATTTTCATATCCAAAGGCAACCAACTTTCAAAAACTCTGGAAACCAATCTTGTATGTATCTTGGGTTGCAATCACCCCTAGATAGTCTGAATCAAGGCATTAGACACTATTATACCTTCCTAACCCAAGACTAGGTTGAAGACCCATTGAGGGAACATCAATGCCCCTAACTGGTTGAGAATAATATAATACACCTTGTTATGGGACGGCAAGTACATCAGTTAGATTCAGTCAAGGTGGCATTTAGTGGCAGAGTCTGACTCTATCAACGGTTTACTCATGGAAATAAGAAGGCTTAGGGCAGGACTAAGTGTCCTAATATTATGTTTTAAAATATTTTGCTATGTTCTGTTTTCTTTTGTCAGTTTATTTTCTATTTTTCTGTCAGTTATATCAATTGTTAGTATTTGAATTTTTCTAGAACCTAGATCTGCTATTCTCTAGGAAGCAGTTCCTATTTCTGAGATGGCAGTTATTTCTTCTAAGATAGCAATTATTCTTCTACTTTCCTGTAAGACTTATATGCAGTTACAGAGGGGAATAAACATTTTTATGTAGTATTTTTCAGAAAAGTTTTGAAGGTTGTGTTTCCATATTGTACTTGTTGGTTTCACTATGTCAACTAAGTGATGGAACACAACTATATCAATTATCTTCATTCACCACCATCTCATGAAACTTCTCCATATGAAGATGGTGTTGAAACTTCATTTCATCATTACTCCGCCAGGGGATATTATCCACTGCCGGTCCCAAACCCGAATAAAGGAGGAGAGTTGCGTTAGGTAGCCGACAGCCAGCGTAAAACCTAGTCGGATCCAAATATGAATTCTAGACAAACTATCTGTTGGGATGTAACCCACATAGAAGTCTAGAATTCATGTAGCCAACCCCACATAGTGGGATAACGGTTGGATATGTTGTTGTTGTTGTTGTTGTATTTTTCAGAAAAGTTTTGAGTACTTTCTTACTCAAGGAGATTGATGGGTTCTCTCTTGACGAGTCCAAATTTTCTAGTCAAGATAGGTCAGAAAGGGGGAAGATTGCAGAAGCATTCAGCAACTTCTTTTTCTGATTATTCTGTTTCAGGACCTATAACCAGATCCAGGGCTAGGGAACATACCACACCTCTAGAACGGCAACAGGATGACTGGAGAAATGACCAACTGATTCATTATCCACTTTGCACATATCATACTCTGTATGTATGGATCCTCCTGAAAAGATGTTACCCATAAAATTAAGGCAGGATCGTTAAAATGGTTAAAACAATGTTGATGCTTTACTTTTCAACATTTGGTGCTATACAACAAAGCTGGTAACTGTCTTGTAAAATTTTTCTTTTAGCTCTAATGAAACCTAAGTGTCAAAAATCTAACCCATTGGCTCTATTTTTGGCCAAATCCCATCCTATCAAGCTGTCTAGAAGAAACTCCTAGTTACCATTGGTCTCATATTTTCTCAATACCTAATTTGCAAATCAAGCCAGGTTGCCTGCAATGCAATCTGGAATCAAAATTGTCAGTAGTCTACAAGGACCAACCTATGATATACCTGCATCCTGCAATGCTATTCTGAGAGAACTCCACTTTTTAGAATTTGTTCTTCCAAATGAAGTCAAGAACTTTTAGTTAATTGTTTTTAAACTCCACCAAATGAATAATAGGCCTAAAATTTGAACACCCTTGTCCCTCTCTTATAGCAATCAAGCTCCTTTCAAATGAACCCATGTTAGAGTTTGTACCATGACATTTTCATCGATTGTAGGCTGACAGCCTGGCACTGCCAGAAGAACGCTAGGGCCATACCATCAGGATTCAAGACCAAGAGCTTTATCATCACTTAGGGACTGCGCATAGAAAGGATGCTCCATCCAAGAGCACTCCTCAAAAGAGAGTTGACTGAACTCCAAACTGTGCCAAACTGGAGAATCATAAAACAACTTCCTATACCAACCAGGGATCCTAATTCTGATCTCCTCCTTTTTTTTGGTATCAACATATGTCAAAATTGATTTTCCCAATCAGATTAGACCTCTGATACCTATTAGTCATCTTACGGAAGTACTTATTGTCCTAGCCCCCGCACTTAGGCTGAAACTCCTTGGATTTTGTCTGTAAGTAATCTGTTATAATTTGGAAATTCTTCAGAAGTGGTCTCTCTTGGCCAACCTGCCTTGCCATTTCATCATCATACAAACTTCTCAAGCTTCATATCTGTCACAACCCTAGGGGTAAAGAGGGGATTTTCCGGGAAAAATTACTACCTGTAGTACTTAGCTGGGGGAAATAACTAACTACTTGTATTTGTTAGCTGGAAGTTGTTTAGTGGCTAGGCAGTTGGGTGGTTAAGTGGTTAGGGGACTGTTCAACAGCCTACTTCCTTGGCTGTTATGTTGTTAGAGGTTCTATAAGAGACCTGTGGGTATGGAAGGAGAGGGTATCGGGAATAATAAGAAAGTTCTTCTCTTTCAATTCTCTCTCTTATCTTTCTCTCTTTCTCTCTCTCTCTCTCTCTCTCTCTCTCTCTCTCTCTCTCTCCCCCTTAGTCCCTTTCCTCATTCTATTTGTTTCATCCTAAATTCATATCTTCTTTCTCAGAATTCCGCTTGAATTCCCAAAATTGCCCAGCCCTCAATCCGAGGGCGTGTCAATATCCTCATTTTTTGGATTGATTTTGATAGATGTAGGACTTTTTACATAGACTGTAAGTTAATGTCAATAGAGTTTTATATACTCTCTTTGATACAGAAACGTATAGTAATTAACATTTTAGATATACTAATTAACATTACAACATTTTTGATACAGAAACATATAGTATATTTCAATATTCATGCACATGCAACGAACTACAAGAATAAAAGAATTTACCTTTAAGGCAAACTGATTCAATTGTAGTGATAAGGGCCTTTGAAGAGCAGATGAGCAAAGTTAAACCTTTCATTAATAAGTTTGTCTAAGAACCAATATCTAAATGACTGATCAAAGATTTATAATAATCCAAATGAAGAACATGAAAATTAAAAAGAAATTCTTGGTAGTTTTGGGTTGAAGGCTGAGAGATAAGAGGCAAACCTACAAAATGTGTACTGGAGAGCTGTAGATTATGGATGATACAAATGCTTGTGGCTTGGGGAATTTGGTTCCATGGAACAAAAAGAGTGGATTAAAAATATGCCTGATGCACAAAGGCTGTTATGCTTACTGATGTATGGTTTATGGATTTCTTTTGATTCGACTGCTAAAAGTTGGCTCTGTCAGGTTAGGCAATAGTGAACACAGCTGAGTAGTGACATCGAGTAACCATTCTGGCAGTTTTTTTTTTCCCTTGAAATTCTGGTCCATTTTCTAAATCATAAAAATGGTGATTTTTGGGGATGAATTCCTCTTACTGTTACCTCCTTAGTTGGGGATTTTTGGGGATGGTTCCTTACAGGAATCATCAAGAGTTGGCAGAGTGTTGGTGTTGTATAATTTTCTGTTTGTCACCTACCAAAATGACACTTGAAAGTATAAAGACACTCCAGTGGTTTAGGAGTTCAAACTGAGTAGTGATTATGACGAAGATTATAGAGACAAATATTTTGAGAAACAATATTATAGGCATAAAAGTATAAATTAATATTATTTTATTAGTTTTGTAATAAGGTTATTCATAATAAGTTAGGAGTAGTGCCAATCGAGGAGAAGATGAGAGAAATAAGACTAAGATAGTTTGGTCATGTGAGAAGAAGACCAAGAGATGCTCTTATGAGGAGAGTTGATGAAATTGAATAATTAACCAAAAAAAGAGGTAGAGGTAAACCCAAGAAGACTTTGGGAGAAACATTAAAGTTTGATATGAAATATATGGGTCTAAATGAAGATATGACATAAGACAGAAATGCATGAAAATCTGGAATTCATGTAGCTGACCCCACATAGTGGGATAAAGACTGGATATGTTGTTGTAGTTTCTTTATTTTAATTTGTTTCCTAAGTTTCTTTTATCTTCTAAAATCCTAATTAAATTGGGATTACCTTTATAATTTTAATTAAATTATATCAAGAAATCATAGTTAGAATAGGTTTTTATATCCATTAGTTGTTTATAAATAATCCTTTAGTGAAGTATTGAATGAGAGACTTTCATGAATAATATTGAATATGGCTATTGGTTTCAAGTAATTGGGATTACTCTTGTTTTTTGGGTTTGGGTTCTGCATCAGATTATTGGTAGGATAGGATTAATTTCTCTACGTGTTCACCAGCATTGCACAACAGCTAAGGGTTGGCAGTTGTTTCCTACCATGAAATAGGATCCACTCAGTTCATTATGGGATAGAATATAGAATTCTTAAAATTAGTCCACCAGTTGGAAAATTTTCCATGCAAGAGGGTATTGAGGATAGTAATAACAAAGTTATGCTAGTATAGTTCTGTGGATGCACCGGGTATGTCCCACATTGGTTGCCCAGAGGCAACCACTGAGGGGCTCGTAAGTGCGGTGGGCCTCTTGGTCGTTGAATGGCAATAGCTGAGAGCTAACTCGTAGCTGTGGGCCCCATGATGATGACACGATGTGTGTAATACCCCAAGAACCCAAAGGAGGGTAGTATATATCGAGAATAAGTAAGGAAGGAAACAACACCAGTTGGATACCTTTTGAGCTGAATGTAGGCAGAGAACTTCCAAGTTAAGCGTGCTTAACCTGGGGTAATCCAAGGATGGGTGACCCCCTTGGGAAGTTTGTGTAGCCCTATTAGGGTAAGTTGTCCCGGACCTTCTTATCGCTCGATGCGGGGTGTTACAAAAATGTGTGTCAACATTTGACGCCGTCTGCGGGAAACCCCATAATGGTCCTTACAACCCCGGATAAGGGAGGGGCCGATAGAGCCCCACCACACCTGTCGGGGGGGATGGTGTGGATGCACTGGGTATGTCCCACATCGGTTGCGCAGAGGGCAACCATTGAGGGGCTCGTAAGTGCGGTGGGCCTCCTGGTCGTCGAATGGCGATAGCTGAGAGCTAACCCACAGCTGTGGGCCCCACGATGATGACACGATGTGTGTAATACCCCGAGAACCCAAAGGAGGGTAGTATATATCGAGAATAAGTAAGGAAGGAAACAACACCAGCTGGATACCTTTTGGGCTGAATGTAGGCAGAGAACTCCCAAGTTAAGTGTGCTTGACCTGGGGTAATCCAAGGATGGGTGACCCCCCGGGAAGTTTGCGTAGATTCATTAGGGTAAGTTGCCCCGGACCTTCCTATCGCTCGATGCAGGGTGTTACAAAAATGTGTGTCAACAAGTTCTATTATGATTTGAACATATGATGCTTCAGAAGTATTAGTTGCAAGAGACTTCCAATTCAGCTTGTATGTCAAGTTGCATCAGGTTTGTAGAAGATAGTGGTTCTGGAACTTGTTCCTTAGTCATTTTCACCCAATTATGACACCATCTTATTAGGTTGAAGATGTTGAGATGCTACTTTTGATGAATAATTTAATCCCGAAATGCACCTTGACTCCTAACTGCCATATTCGGGGATAATTCAATCCCCATACATGCCTTAATCTTGAATAAGTATCTGCTATTTTTTTTTAATGATAATAAAGAAAATTGGCAGTTCTGTCTTCTCCAGCTGTTTCCAATTTATTCCATGGTCCATGGAGGGGAGTGATGAATTGATGAGAATGTTGCTTCCCTTTCAGCCAAACTTCTCAAATTCATGCATTAACATGATTGTTCCACAATTAGATTTTTGGGATTGCAATTCATTTGTCTAATGAAGAAGTACTATCTATTTATCTATCTAGTATGCAAAATAAAGTACTTCACTGTATTTGATCACACCAGAAGGTACGTGCTGGCACATTATTATTAAATTGATGACTGAATGGCTATATGCTTGTACTGTGTTTGGTAAATGCAAGAATAGGGAAGGATAGAAACATAAAAATCTAAGTTTTGTTTGGACTTGGAATATGTAATTTGTTCAAAGTTTGATTGTTTCATTCAACAGATCCTGAGTTCTATTAGCAAACTGTGTTGTCCAGTACAAATATCCTTGATTGAGTGAAAAAGGGGTTGGAGTAGTTGTTCATTTGGTTGTTGTTGTATGAGGGAGAATAGGGTTTGATCAACTACAGTTAGTTTTGGCCAAATTTAGATTGCTTTGGAGGCAATAAAGATGCTGCTCTTTTCTTACTAGATTTGACTGCGCTTCATATGTGAGAAATTCAGAGACTAGTGACATGTTATTGGATGGATTTTTAAAATCATCTTTAGGTATTTAAACTCTGAATATATCTAGGTCATATAATCAAATTATCGTAAACCATGGCTGCAAATTCTCTCCCCTAATCCTCTTCTTGAGTACTGGATATGAAGTGCCAATAAACTGCTTGAGTCCCAATAATGCAATGGTTTTCATCCCCATATATATCCCAGGTGTTCGTTCTACTGTCTACATTTAAATTTGCAATATTGTGTTAAATATGGCCGTACTGTTACGCTTCCTCTTATGTCCAAAATATGTCCGTATTCCATGCTTATTGCATTGTGTTAATGCTGTTCTTAAGTATATTCAAATTGCTTGACAAAAATTCCTTGGTTTCTGTAACCTTGCCTTTTCAAATGTGCTGCACTCAGTATTTATGCATGCTACATATATATATGTATGTATGTATATATATATATATATATGATATTTCTCATGTTATATCTGAAGTTCATCTACAACCATGCATACTGACACCTCCAACTTTCCAAGGCTTCTTTGGTGGACATCTATGTTTTATGGTTTGTGTACAAAATTTACTATAGTTCCACTATTCTTGATACTGAAGTTGCCTGGTCAATTGAACAGTGATCCCCTCACCAGAAACTAATCTTCAGTAGGAAGAAAAGATTTACTGACAAGACTAAAAAAAAATAAAGTGATTCAGAACAAGTCTTTTTCTTTTTGTGTGATGACAATTCTTCTGGTGAATTTGAATAGCTATTGCTATTATTTCTTTCTCACTTTTACCATATGACTGCAAAGGGCTTCCTTTTCTATGCAAGAGAAGACCATACGGTCATAACCTTTTAACTCATATTTCCACTTCGCCTTTTATGCAAGATGATTAATCTTATTCTTAATTCTTTTGAGGAGAAAAAACCTCCTCTGTTCTCTCTTTTATACTCCTGTTTTGTAAGATTTCTTGTTTGCTCGTGTTCTTCTTCCTTTATAGGTAAGAGGTTTATTTGATCCCCTCGGGAGGGTTAGAAAATCACCTTTTAAGTTCTCTGTTCTCATTTCAGCTTTGTTTTTCGGTAAGGGATTGTTCATCCCTTCTTAAGGAAGGCCCAACCTTGCAAGGTTGGTATGGGAGGAAGGAAACTGTCCTTTCTTATGCTGCTCTGTATATCATTTTACCAAACAAGGATAAAATATTTTCTTCTTTGAATATTGACAATTCATCCTTTATATAGTGCACCATACAGGTTACAACGAACCTGTACTGTTGTATTAGGATACCATAGTCCTGCCCGCATTTTGTGGCCTTCTCAATTTGTCGATTCTACTTTCTCAGTACTACATGCTTTATGCTGCTACGCTCACATTAACTCAATGACATTGAGTTGGTTTTAAATTCCCCAACCTCAAGCCCCCTCTAGAATAAGAAAAACTTTGGGTTGGTTTCATATGCCATTTTCTTTATCACTATACTGAATGTCTTCACCATTCTATTAATATTTTAAGAATTCTCTCACATAATTCGTTTCAACTATTCTCTGGCAAATCAAATGGCAGAAGAAAAAACATTCTCTTTCTGAAAATGTTCCTAATGTAGACTCTAGTATAACTGAGGTCAGTTGGGAGCAACAGGGCAAACAGCAGTTTGGATTTTGAGGTAGAAAAATGCTTCATACTCTATTTTTCTTCCCAAGAACAGACACCCTAAAGTTGCTTTTAAATGGATTCGTGGTTTTTGGCTCATTCCTTTCTGTTGTTGCTGATGTTGTTATCATTGAAAAAAAGCTGTTCACACTATTGCCCGTGCAGCAGCAATTGGCAAGCGACCGACATTGCAATCTAACTTGTTGATCTGCACATAACAGGAAAAAGTTCAATACTATGATATAGCCACAGAGAAGCGGGCAGAGTTCGATAGGGCCATGTCAGAATATAACAAAAGGAAGGTAATATTCGGTTGTGTTCATGTAGCTTCTTGAGTGGAAATTTATACGGAATTTTTCATATAGAATGAAGTATCCATTAATGACCATCCATTTAAAAGGAATACATTCACCATAACGGCTTCTAAATATCATTTTCTTTTCTCGCATCGATGAACAAAACATATTGCAGGAGAGCGGCGAGGATAAAGAAAGCGAGGACTCGGAGTTTGACGGGTAGGAACGTCAAGGATGATCTGTTCCTGGAAGGTTACCCATTAGGGAAATCTTGTACATAGTTCCATGGATCAGGCATTGTGTCTCAGCCATTTGAACCCCACATTTGTATCATGTACATGTTCTTTCTGGAAATTGCATTTGATGTGATGTGATCGGTAGTGTGGGACATTGGGTGCCTAATGCCTTATGTTTTTGCTGAAAAATAGTGGATTTTTTCTTATCTCAGTCTCAGCTCCATTTCTTGGCGGTTTCCCTTATGGACGCTGCTATTGCGTCCGAATTGAGGGGGCGAAAAGTCCATTCTTCCACTGCATTAACAAACTCAGGGTTGTATTTGTTTGAAAGGGGAAAGGAGAAATTGGTTATTCAAAGTGAACGTATTTCGTTTTTTTTGTATGGATTTGATATGAACTCTTGGAAATTTGTTCTTGAAAAAGTAGTTGAGAGACTCAAGAAAGAGAAGAAACTATTTTCAACTATTCAAAATGATTATTTTTAGATGAAAATATGATGTACATACGCATTCAATGGCATGGTGTAAGATATGAAAATTTCAACAGATAAGGCTTGAGTTTGATCATGAGTCACATGCAATTGAAATATCCCATTTTACCTAAAAAAAGGAAACAATTGAAATATCACTGTCTTACTATTACTTTTACGTAGAATTTAAGAATTAAGTTCATAGATCTCCATCTTCTCCATGTTCTTCCCATTCAGAACGTGATTGACCATAGTTTGAATGTTTAATATATAGTAATGCCTTGATCCTTTCTATTTGACCAAAGCATTCCAATGTTGCTCTCCCATCCCATGATGATTTCCTTGACCATGTCAAACTTTCTATTTGCATGAGCCCATTGATACTTTCTTCCTATTGCTTGGTTGTATTAATCAGTGTTGATTCCTTCCTACATCACATGGGAAAATCATAGTCTCGCATGATCTTTTCATGTTCTTGAACCTTTTTGAAGGTGTCAAAGGCCCATCTTTTTGTTCCTAGTTCTTCCTAATCACTCTCGTTTCATGTCCCACCTAAAACTTCCTTAATTATCATGCACTTTAACGGCTCATTACTCATGGAACATTGAACAGTATTGCCTCTGTTTTACAGCCTGCGTCGTTCTGGAAAAATGAATGTGGAAGAAGATTCTAGAGAGAAGAAAGCCATAATTGTTTTTTTGTTAGTTTGTGAAGAAAATGGCAGAAATTTTGAAGGAAAATCCAAGACAGGAGGAGATAAATTTGAAAAGAATTTTCTGTGATGAAAAAGATTTTCCTTCTTGTTTCTCTCTCTCTCTCTCTCATTTCTCCAGTTGGAAATAAAAAAAAGCCGAATCAAAAATCCATAATCTTCTCCTCAGCCAATCTACACAAAATAAAATATGATCACTTTGAATAATTAATTTCTGCATTGAAGTGGAGAGAGAACTTGATGAAGTTCGAATTCAATACTGATAGTTAGGCTTTATACAAGAAAATCAGATGGAATAAAGAGCGAACATAGGCCAAAAAAAAAAACCCAGAAAAATCAAACCCAAACCTAAACCCAAATGAATCTCAAATTAGCTTTGCCCCAACTTCCCAAAGTCAAGTCACATTCCAGAGACAGAAACAGGGTTCTTCAAGAACAGAGAGAGAGAGAGAGAGAGAGAGAGAGAGAAAGAAACAAAGAAACTTCCAAACCCAAATTCCCGATTTACACTCCTCTCCGATCTGTTCCGTCTCGAAAAAAGAGTCAGCAGACGTTAAAGAGCGACCATGGGGTCGTCATCAGATGTGACAACCGCAGCAGAGGTAGAAGAAGCAGAGAGTGGCCACCAGAGCAATGGCTTCTAAGACGGAGACAATCTTGAAGAGGAAGCCGTCGACGAACCAAAGCTGGAAGCTGAGTTTCTTCCACCGGAGGCCGGAGCTTCTGAACCACCACCGCGACGAGCCCTTCTTCCCCAGCCGCTTGAAGAAGAACGATCCTCCCGGCTTCTTCTCCATTCTTCTCTCTCTCTGTGTGCTTAGTCTCTGCAACTGCAATGGCGAGAATTGAAGAAGGAGATCTGTGGGGTGGTTGGCTATAAGGAATTCGGTTCCTTCATTGACACGTATTTTGTAGAGCCTGGGCGGGGATGTCATTATTGGGATTCGTCCAGGGTGTTTTGGGCATTACGGGATAACTGACGCGCTTTCGTGGGTGGGACGTGGGCTGTTAAAAGTAGCGGCTATTTCCAGGACCCCTTTTGCTGTTACGACTTCTGTTGTTGCCTTGACGGCGTCTTCCGGCGAATGCGGTGTCGTAAGCGGTATTGGAAGGAGTGGAGACGGGCGTGGAGAGAGAGGATTTTCGTCCTCGAGAGAATTGGACCGTTGGCGGGTGCTTCGGCCGCCCTCCACTGCCAGCCTGGCGTTGTTTATTTTTGGAGAATAGAATGCTTCGTCCAAGTGTTTATTCTTCCGACCTTCTGGTCAAAACGCACGAAGACAGCTTGAGTTTCTAACGTTAGCTTCTGGAAGCTGGTCCATAACGGCTATTGTTATTATCCCAGTTGGCTCTTCTAATTATATCTTATTTTTCTTAATAACATTGCAATAATATCTTATTTTTCTTAATGATATGGGACCAATTTTTAGACCAGCTAATACTTGGATGCTATAACAAGGTCTTAACAATTCATTCAATAATTAACTATTAAAATATAATATTTTATTAATATAAATTTAGTTTACATCAATTCAGTTTAAAAGACGAAAAAATTCAATTATGATATTATTGAATTCTAATAAAATTTTATTATAGGTGATATTTAAAGATCATCGAAAAATAATTTAGACTTTAAAGTATAAGATTTATGTAAATTGACGAGATCAAATCTAATCTCACGAGTGTTTATACGATAAATATATAAATATAAGTAAATAAAATATTTTTAATAAAGACTCATTTTTGGATATTGGGTATAGTTTATTTTTTATCTTTTTGACAAATCTTATAAAGAAGATGTATAGTCTAAAAATAACATTATTTTTATTATATTATAATATTATGATAAAAAACATTTTAATAAATTAAAAATTTAATAAAACTTCCTAACACCAAATTTGATATTTATTTATTTATATAGTAATGCTTTAATTTGGTGTATAGATGCACTTTCAACTTTATTCTTCATAGAGGGTGGACTTGTGTTGTAAAGAGGCTTTGGAAACCAGGGGGGGAATTTATTGGATTTTCCAAACCGACCTCAAAATATTCCCCATTATTGAAGGGATACCCTACAAGAAAGCTAAAAAACGTATAAATTCAATTAAAAATGATGGAATATTTACCTTTTAAACCGACCCATTTATTGATTCTTGAATTCTTTTTTTCTTTTTGTTTGTCAAAGGAGAAAAATATTTATATTACGAGTAACAATTATAAATACACAGAGAAAAAAATAATTTAATAATTTTAATAGATTTTTTTAATATATAAATATTAATTAAGGAAGTGATTAGTGTCATATACATAAAAAATTTAAATAAAAATTTATTTGATGACGTTTTAATTTTTAAATAAAATAATATTAATGTGATAGTAAAGTTGTTTCAAAAAATTAAGTTCCATTTAAGGGTTCGGAGTTAAGGTATAATTAATTTTATTTATAAATAAAAATATAAAAAATTGAGAAATATTGTATTGGAAAACAATGAAAAGTCAAAACTAACCCTATCAGATATTGGAGAATGCATTGGAGATGATGGACAGCTGTTAATTGCTCAAATCACGCATCATTCATTCAACAGAACAACACATGATGAGTTCTCACTCTCTCTCTCTCTCTACATATATATTAAAAAATATAAAAATATATTTAATTAATTAATAAAATTATTTAAAAACTAAGTCCATTTTAGTGAGCAGGTGGGCCGAGCCGCGGGCTACAGATCAATAGCCCGGCAAAACCCCATATTTTTCTATCTAGGCCAACCCAACCTGTTTGCTATAGTATTGGGTTGGGTCGGACTGGACTGTGAGACGAGCCAACCCATTTGTCATCTTTACAATGTAGAGGGGGCACAAATTTTTTTCCAACAACCAACTCTTTATACAATTTGTATGCTTGTCGTTGGACATTAAGGGCATGGATAATGCTAATACTTGTGTATCATAGCCTCTAATGCTAAACAAAGGAGTTTGTCAAGAGCCGTCCGAAGCATGCATAAATGATGGGTGGAGTATCCCATTTCTTATTGAATTCTTGTTTATTCAACAATGATAAATAACATTATTTCTACGTCAAAACACATTACGAACAATTAAAATGAACACAAAACTTTGAATTAAATAAAAACTAAAAAAAAAGATTAAATAAGTGATAGGGAAGACCAATAATTAATGTTGAATCCTAATAATTAATTACCTTATAAAAGCAAATAAAGTTTAGTAATTATATACATGGATGGATACCTTTTCATAGCCGTTTGTTCCAGAAAATGTCGTTCCATCAACTTTGTCAAGAACTTGCAGAATAAAGAGGTGAGATCGATCGAGAACAAATAAATGAGGGATCTGAGAAGCTGTGATGGGAGGAGAATTGAGTTCTTAATTAGATCTCTCTCTATTTATACATATGAATTACTGTGATTGGTCAGATTTGCCGCGGCATGCACTCTTGAGCAAAGTCGGTCTCGTAAAGAAATGGGCTCAGGCCCTGGCCCAAGACCAAGCCCACAAAGCAGAATTATATTCATCTATTATAACAAAGCAGAACATCGATTTTCTAAAATAATAAAAAAAGTACTCTTTATTATTTTTAAAAATATATTTTTTAAAATAAAAAAATTATAAAAAATTTAAAATAACAAAAAATTATTTTGAGTATTTTCATTCAAAACAAACTCTAAATTCAAAATACATTTATTTATTTATTCATATTTTATTATTATAATGGAAAAAAATATTATAAAATTTATTAACTTTAAAAAATATATATTTTTTAATAATATATTAACATTAAATATTTTTAATTTATTGAATAATCAAATTTATTAAATAAAATATTATTAACAAATTATTTTTAAAATTTTAAAAAGAACGTATTTTTTAATTTTATATTTTAAGAAATAGTTTTTCAAAATGATAAAGAGAACGTGTTTTTAATTTTTTAAAAATAATAAAATTTAAAATTAAAAATTAAAAAATAAAGAGAACATTGTAAAATGTTCAATTGAAAAACAATAAATATTCTATCATTCTCATAAATTAAATTTGAAATTCTAAACCCTTTGAAATTTCATTTGAATGGTGAAAGAGAGGTTGCAACTTGCAAAACCAGCAAAATGGATGACAACAATTTCAACGGTTGATTTTAATTTCCTTTTAATTGTTTAAAAATAATTTCAATGTCTTTTAATAAAATTTGAAATACTTGTTGAAATTAACACTTAAAATTTGAAATATTTAGTGAAATTAGGACTTAAAATTTGAAAAACTTGGTGAAATTAAGACTCAAAATTTGAAATATTTAGTGAAATTAGGACTTAAAATTTGAAAAACTTGGTGAAATTAAGACTCAAAATTTCTTAAAAAATCACATCATCAATCAACATGACAACACATGTTGAGCGCTCTCTCTCTCTCTATATATATATATACTAAAAAATATTAAAAAAATATTTTTCTCAAAATTTTGATATAGTTTGATGTAAATTTTAAATACAAAAATAAACAATTAGTGTTACATAAATTTAACAGTAATTTTGTATAAAATCTCTGTAAATAAGAATAGTTATGGTTATAGAAAATATAAAATCTTTATAAAAAATGGTATGTAATTGTTATATATGGTCCCGAGCATCTCCAACGTTATACATCAAATCCAGCGTCGATTTAATGTTCAATAATATTTTACACCAAATTCTTCAACACCAAATTGGTGTTGTCTCGAACGTACTAACACCAAATTAGTGTAAAGAAAATCTTTAAAAAATATTTTGTAAATAAATATTTAATAAATATTAATTGATTTATTTAACTTAGCATAATATAATTAAAAATAATTAGGCACATTTTATAAAAAAAATTAAAAATTACTCTCGTAATTTTTTAATTTTTTCCCAAATATGTTATTCTAATTAATTTTTTTACTAATTTTTTAATTAATTATTTCCACCTAACTTTTATCAAACTAATTGTTTATCCACCTAATTATTTATTTATCTCAAATTTTCAACTAATATTTTAAATCAAACAAATTATTTTATTTTTAAACCACATTGTTGTTGTTTTTTTATTTTAATTTTTTTCTATTTTCATCATGTATTTTTAATTTAAGTTAATGAAAATGTTATTACTTTATTAAATTATTGAGTTTTTGCATTAAGAATGTTTCCTTTCTATCAAGTAATTATTGAAATAAAAAACTTTCATATACATAAACAAATTTAGTTTATTTTATATTAATGTAGTATTTATAAAATATATTCAATATTATACTCATTTTATAGATCTTAATAAAATATTGTCATCGGTATATATTTTTTATAAAAATTTAATTTATAGTTTTAATTATTAATTAAAATATACAAATATAATAAAAGTGATAAATGATATAAAGGGAATAAGTTATTTTGAAGTTATACATGAAAGGGCAAAATTGGAAAAAAAAATTTTGGTGTTGATGAATAGTATAACTCCAAATTTTGTATTATACTATTCACTTAACACCAAATTTGGTGATTGAAAGTTGTGGCCAACACCAAAATGATATATTTGTTGGAGAGCTATTTTACACCAAATTGTTGTTGGCGCTAGATTTGGTGCTCCATTAGAGTTGCTCTTAAGAACAAGGTTTTGTTTGGTCAGCAATGTTACTTCGTGCCTTCTCACTCTCCTCTTCCCATGATCGCCTTTAGTAACTCTTTCTCATCGCTCACTACACACGGCCAATTTGGTTTTGGATTTCTTGGTCTTTCTTTCTTCAAACAATTTAATCCCAAGTTGAAGGAGTCTTGTGATAGGAGTCTTTAAATAAAATTTATTTATATATTTATTTTTAAATAGTTTTATTAACTAATGATAAATACAAATTAATTAATTAAATTATTTAAAAACTAAGCCAATTTATAAAAATCTCAATAAGTTGTTAGTTATTTGCAAAATTATAATGATTACAAATCTAGATTCATATTAGTTATAACAAATGTAGATGTTAAAATGTCTTAAAATTATCAGCAATTTGTACACAGAAAGACAAAAATCTCAAATGTAAAAAGGGAATGAATGATCACTGAAATTAATGAAAGCTTCAAATTCAAGGAAGTTTGTATGCAAATGTTTCTTCGTGCCCCTTCATATATAATTCAATTTCTAGGCATTTACATAACCAAAGCAGTGGCCTTGCAGAGGGGGCACAGATTTTTCTCCAACAACCAACTTTTTAGGCAATTTGTATGGTAATAATGTCCACAACGAAGAGCCCCGATATCGTCGCCGTTTTCATACTCACCCTATATAAATTTCACAATATATTTTTTTGTTAATAAATAATTAAAATACTAATTTATAAATGTTACAAGGGATTGATAATAACAATACGCACCTGACATATAACACAGGTTTCGGATTCTCGATTTGCAGATGAAACATGGATTCTTCTCTTTAAACGACGTAAAATTATTTCTTCAGACAATATGCTACTTGGGCTCGTGCGTCTAGGATGTGGAAGATTAAGGAACCCCTGCAAGTGTATATATATGTGTTTTTCTTAATAACTACGAGATGTTTTACGTTTACGAAGTATATATATAAATTATGGAACGTTTAAGGAACTAACCTCTTGAGGTGGGGACAGTTCCTCTATGTCATTGATCAAGTGTGTGATATCATCGAATATGAACACATCCTGCGAAGATTAAAAGAAGAAGGTCACTTCTGTGTCAAGTAATTGAACAAGACGATTAAAATGAACGAAATAGTAGAAATTTATAAGCTTACATCGAATAGCTGGAAAGGAGCATCAGTTGGACGTAAATTCTCTTGTTGAAAGTTTCCATAGCCATAATCACCAATCACCAAAGAAGTTGAGGATGCTTGTCGTTGAACATTAAGGATGACGGGCGTGGACAATGCTAATACTTGTTGAGAGGCGCTTGAACCATGCAGAAATGATGGATGAAATGTCGGTCTTGTTCTTGAATTCCTGTTTGTTTGATGATGGTAAGGTATGCGATTTCTACGTTAAAACACAAAACGAATAGCCCATCAGACAAGAACTAAAATCGACACAAAACTGAACCAAAAGATTAAACAAGTGACATAGAAGACTAATGATTAATGTTGAATTATGCTTATAATTATTTAACTTATAAATATAAATAATGTTTAGTGATTGCATATGTGGATCGATACCTTTCCATGGCCGCTTGTTCTGAAAAACGTCGTTCCATCAACTTTGTTAAGAACCTGCAAATTAAAGAGGTGAAATGATTATATATACCTTTCAATGGCCGCTTGTAATCACATTAATTTATAAATTGTAGTTTTACATCAATATATATATATACATATACTGAAACGATTATATATACTTACGCCTGCAAGGTCGATCAAATTCCGAAAATTCACTATCAAATTTGCAGATTAAGGAGTTGAGATTTGAGAAGCTGTGAAGAGAAATGGCTAAAATGTGGATGAAAGTAAATATAAAATTTTGGGTTGGGAATGGATATTGGATTTGGATTTGGATTTGGATATATATAATAATTCACTGATTTGTTCTAATCAAAGTGGGTTTTGGATTTGGATATATAATTGACTGATTTGTTCTATACAAAGTGGGATTTGGATTTGCGTAGATTTCCTTTTCACGCGATCAGATTCGAATCACGTGCCAAGGCAGCTGCTTGCAACGGTTAGATTTGCCGCTGCCGCGTATGTTTTATGGAAGCAAGTGTAAAATTTTGGGTTGGCAACGGTTATAAATTCAACCCCCATCCCATGTATGTATATTTTTAGTAAACAGAAAATAAAAGATTGGAATCAAATTAATTTATTTAGCTCTCTCAATCTTTTTGTTTAACTTAGTTAATACTGTAATTGTGAGTTATTATAAATATTTAAAATTTATTTATTCTAGACTTAAATGATAATAATTACGAATTTCTGATTATGAAAAAAAAAAAAGATGGCTAAACCCGCCAATTATTTATTTATTGGGAAGGAGGAAGGGGCTACGCTTGGTCCTTGGAGTCCACAAACCATAAATATGCAAATGTTGTTATTATGTATATAATATATATTCCAGTTGTGATTATTTTTTAAAATTCTCATGCGTTTTCTTGTTTATCTTTTATAATGAGAACTTCCTAGTTCCTATGTTATCGTTTGTCTGTTTTTCCTTTTCATTGTTTTGTTTGTTTTAGGTAAATTGATTGGATTTTTTAAAATTAGATTATTCTCTATATCTAACTAGAATTGGTTTTAGATTTTGATTAAAGTAGTATTTAGTGACTTTTTGATAAGGACCATGCTACATGTATCGAGAATATGCACAAACTCGATGATCAAATTGGACTTCATTCGATAATAAAATTCGAATTTCATTGTCCAGGCTTAATATGTGAATTAAGCTAGATCGGGCTTGATTCATGAAGCCTAATCAAACTTAATCCGCGAATTAAGCCCGATCAAGCTTGATTCATAAAGCCTAATCGAGTTTCATCTAGAATGAAGCCTGGAGGTTCATCTAGAGGTGGCATGGACGAGGTGACGAGATGGTGCAACGGCGGTCGGCACGAGGTGCTACGACGAGGCGACAATAGGATGCAGCGGTGATCGTGTGAGGTGCTACAATAGGGCGATGATAGGATGCACCGACGGTCGACGAGGGGTGAGGTGAAGGCGAAGAGGCGCATAAAAAGGCGATGTGAAGGTGACAATGAGGCAAGGCGAGGTGGAGCTTGTTAGAGGCAGCCATGGGAGAAGAGGCAGCCAATGCAGGAGTGGTGTAATATCCCAAAATTTCGGTGATAATAATAATCATTAAATTATGGTATTTGAGGATTTAAGGTAGCAAATAAATGGTGGAAATAATGTAGTTGAAAACAATGATCATAAAAAAATAAATTGAATTAAATTAACTGAAATTAAATTAAGTAAATTAATATGTAAAAAAAAATGAAAATGAAAAATGAGAGGCGGTGCGTGTGCGTGGTCTCCAAGCCATCAACAGTGGCCAAAATTTGATATTTTTTTGGTGTCTCTCATTGAAGCTTCTTGAAGCTTCTGGCCGAGATGGGAAACAGAAGAGAGGGAGCGAGCAGAGAGAGAGCTCGCGAGAGATTGTGAAGGAGAGAGCTGATGTGAGAGAGAGACAGAGAGAACTCGCGGGAAAGAGAGAATGAGAGACCGAGGGAGAGAAAGAGAGATAAGGAGGTGGCAGCCATGGAAGCTCCGAGTGAGCTCGGCCATGGCGACCAAGAAAGGAAGCAGCAGCGGGGGCAGAGCGACGCGAGCAGCAGCGGCCAGCAGGCGCGCGGAGGCGACAACGGAGGCCGGCAGCCGCTGGTGGCCGTGAGCTGGTGCGCTGTTGTAGGAAGAAGGAGTAGCAGCCGCGCGGAAGAAGAAGAAGGAAGGAGAAGAAGAAAGGAAGAAGAGAAAGAGGAAGAAGAAGAAAGGAAGAAGAAGAAGAAAAGAAAGAAGAAAAGAAGAAGAAAAAGGAAAGGAAGGGAGAAGAAGAAGCTGGGTGCGCAGGAGCAAGGGCGCGGGAAGAAGAAGAAGAAGAAGAAAATGAGAAGAAAAAAGAAGAAATGGGAGAAAAGGAAAATAAAAAAAAATAAAATAATTTTGAGATTTTTCGGCATGGGAAGTGATCAGGTACGTGGGTAAAAATCAGTAGGAGCCTGATACATTTAAATTATAAATTTTACGTGATTAATTTGAGTCCCGGTTGTGTTATTTGCTAGGAAATGATTTAATTTGCATTGGGAGCTCGAGTGAGGTCGGAATCAGCTGGTTTCAGGCAAGTTCTTAATCCTTTCCTCGTATTCATTAATTCCCGTGAGAAACCCTGTGATTTCTCGTATTTTATACCCTCCCTTCGTCTATTTCGACCCGTTTATTAATTATGGAATTTTGAGTCGTTTGATTTAAATTTAAATTATTAAGCTGGCTTCGAGGATTTTATTAGCGTGATTTAATTTAAAATAAATATGAAACTCGTTGAGATTTTACTGTGGTGCGCTTACGAGGGATTTTAGACAGTTAAATTAATTATATTACATGGTAGATTTATTTAATTAAAGCCGCTATTTTATTTATTGCCAGCGAACGTTTTACTTTGCAGCGGGAGTGCAAGAAATACAAGAAATGACCGTATAAAGGCAAGCTCTTAACCCTCTCTTCCTGATCTTTAATTCCCGTGAAAGACCCCGTGATTTCCTGTATTTTATCACCTCCCTCACTTTAATTCGGCACCTACCCTTACTTGTTGAATTATTATTCATTTGTTTTAATTTAAATTAAATCCGAGGTTTCTATAATTTCGTTTGTTGAGTGCCTACGGGGGTTTGTACCGCCCCCATTCCTTTCGGAATGACGCTGAACCCAGTTTGGGGAACTAGGTTCCTAATCGTGCGGGTTTTATTTACGATTTTTCTCGGATTTACTTATGATTTGGTTAGAGCTATTGAGCAGTGGGGCAGGGGTCGACTGTTTAGTGACGTTGGGGTAGACTATTGTACGGTCCTGAAGTGGACCGTCAGGCGGACACTCCTAGACACTGACCGTTGACTGGTGCCGGACACTGCTGACTAGCTCTGCCAGTATGTGATTTACTGCATGATTAGATGCATTGTATCACTGTTCATGATTTGATATGCACATGGGTACGGGATGCATGTTGGGTTATCCATTTATTGAGTGTGCTTGGACACGGACATTCTAACCTGGTTAGGTTGCATCCAGCGCGAGCATATGCATGGCGTGTGGTTTACTATGTGGGCGGAGCATGGCCTGATGCCTGGATGTATGGGCGCCTTGTATCACGTTGATGCTCACTACGCCATTACATTTTTATGTGCATTGCATGGCTACTGATAGTTATTAGTTCTCGGACGGGAGTACCGTTCCGAGGGAGCCTATGGCTCGTTTGTCGGGAGGACCGACGGGGACGGGCGACGGGAGTACCGGCCCGGGATCGCGCGCACAGGTTTGTGGACATATTTGTTGCCTTTCAGGGCAGCGGCAGGTTGGTATGGGACTTGGGTGTCGTGTGTCTTGTGTGGACCCCAAGGACCGGTATGTGTTTTATTATGCTATTCTGCTATGTTGTAGCGTCTCATGACTTGTGTGTACCTGGGGGTTTATTTTGGGGAGAGTTTTTCTGGTTATGCTCAGCCTTCGGCCTTTCTTTCCTTGATGCTTGCTGAGTCTCTCGACTCACTTTGCTTTCCATCATTCCAGGTAGTACCAGCGTGGGTCAGAGCAAGGGAGTCAACGTTTAGCGGCCGAGTCGGTGGTGTACAGGCAGTCCCATCAATCTCTGTTAACTCTGATGGTAGAGTAGGGTTTACTCTATTATTTGTACTGTGCCAGGTCACTTCTTGTGTCTCGTGTATGTTGGTACAGGAGTCTGTTTTCATTTATTGATCTTGTGACCGCTGTGCTAGCGGGGCACCGGCAGTGCATGCATGTGTTTTACTTTGCTTCCATTGCTCTTATTTTTGTGTATGCATGACAGGGTGGTGCTGGTCTTGTGTCTCATTATTTTTCCCCTTCCGTAAGTGCTCCCGTTCGGATAGTCTGGGCGACGGGAATATCCGGGCGGGGGTGCTTACAGGTGGTGAATATGTAAATTGGGTGAGGGCATTTTTGTGATTTGGCGCCTTCGGTCATTCTCTTGGTAACCCAATTATTTGGGGTAAATTACAATAAAGATCATAAAACTTTGGTGTCCTTTTCAATCTGGTTACTAAACTTTAATTCCTTGCAAAGTGATAACAAAATTTTAAAATGTTTTACAATGTGATCACTAAAGTGATTTTTTTATGATTCCTATCCGAAATTGCTGACGTGACGATGATGTGGCCATTGCCACATAAGCAATTTTGGCGACAAATTGTCTAAAAATTATTTTAGTGATCATATTGTAAAATATTTTAAAGTTTTGTTATTATTTTACAAGGAATTGAAATTTAGTGACCAAATTTAAAAAGATGCTAAAATTTTGTGACCTTTAGTGTAATTTATCCCAATTATTTGTACAAGTAGCATTTTCCTTTTGATAAAGGTATTCCAAATGATGGATGCCACTTGAAATCCCAAATTTGAAATGTTTGTATTTTAAATTATCATTTGAAATAATGATATTTGAAATTTAAGTGTAAAGATAAATATTATACATAAGCATTTCAAATTCAATTATTCTAATAATTATAAAAACAAAATGTGAAAAAATATAAATAAAACTCAACGGTATATGCTTAAATATTGTTTACACACACACACACAATATATACATATACATATATGCATGGAAATACATTTGTATGCAATCCATACACACACACACACAAATATATGTAATGCATTTATATGTACATACATTGGCGTAAATTTACATATACACACATGTATAACTATAACTATGTACGTGTATTTACGTCCATATCTATATAATATAGCAAGAAGGTTTTTGAAAATGTGTAGAGACAATCTATGTTTGTGTGGCTGAGATCCATCAACAGTTGAGATCCACATCCCTCTCCCCTCCTCGGGCGTGGCCGCCCACCCAAAACCATCTCATCACGCCTTTCTCTCTCTGTTTCCCTCTCTGCCTCTCTATCTCTGTTTCCCACCCGCCCGCCCAAAACTTTCCTTCTTTCCCATCTCTCTTCCTCTATCTTTCTCTTTCTCACCCGCGGCCATCGTACCCACCCCTCGCCCACACTGCATATCTCTCTCCCTCTCTCTTTCTCTCTCACCCACGACCATCGTCGCCGCCCCTCACCCCCGGCCATCGTCCCCGCCCCTGGCCCGCGGCCATCTCTCTGTCTCTCTCCCTCTCTCGCCGCCATCGTTGCCGCCGCGTCCCTGCATCGCCGCTCCTGCACACCCACCCCATCGTCGCCGCCCCTCGTCTCTCTTTCTCTCTCTCACCTGCGGTCGACCCACCCCATCGTCGCCGCCCCTCGCCCGCCCCCTTCTCTCTGTCTCTCTCCCTCTCTCGCCCCCATCGTCGTCGCCGCGTCCCTGCATCGCCGCCCCCCGCCACGCCGCCGCCGACCACTTCCTAGGTCCACCATCTCTCTCTATATATATATATAGATATATATATATATATAGATTTACACGTGTATTTGGTGTTCATTTCTGTATTTGGTGTTCATTTAATTTAGTTTAGTTTATGTGTGTATTTGATTATGTGTATCCTTTTACTGTTATATTAATTTAGTGTATTATTAATATAGATATAATATTAATTATTCATTTCTGTATTTTTTATACTGTTTTATACTGTTTTAAATTATTAATTTAGTGTATTATATAGATATAATATATACACGTGTGTGTGTTAATTTAATTTAGTGTAAATTCATTTAGTGTTAATTTAATTTAATTTAGTGTTAGTTTAGTGTAAATTAATTTAGTGTTAATTTAATTTAGTTTAGTTTATGTATACAAATATGTGTGTTAATTTATGTACATTTCATTATTTCTATCCTATTATTTTGTGTATTTTTATAGTGTTTTATGTTTTGTGTATATTTGATATTTTAAAATTATTAATTTAGTGTAATGAGCTTAATACCAAATGTGGAATCAATTTAGTGTAATGAGCTTAATACCAAATTTAGTATTAATTTAGTGTATTAATACCAAATTTAGTATTAATTTAGTGTATTAAGCTCATTTGACATTTTAAAATAAAGTTATTATTCATTCAGCATCAATCTTGCTGTGATGTGAACAAATTGCCCTAAGGAGTGTTTTTATGAACAAATTGTTGTGCTGTGATGTTACATGAAGGTGTTACAATATTTTGAATGTTACACGGAGAGGTGAAGGTGTTAGAAATGAAAGTGACTACTTGGTCAAAAAACTACAACACAAGAACATGTAACTGAAATGATTTCGTACACACTGGATAGGGGTTGCAGTGGGAAAAGTACGGGTTAGGGTCATCCTTAACCCACTCTGCCCCAAAGAATTCATTCCAATCCCACCTCCTCTGTCTCATTGCATGCCTACCCACTCTAGCTCGCTCTATGGGACTTTTAATGGATGTATAACCTGAAAGCCTTGAAGAAGTTATGCATATATGCATATGTCTGCATATATAAACGTAGACTCCAAAACCAAACAATTAAGATGGTATTGTATTTTCTGGAAGATGGGCAACTGAAAAATACAAAGGAAGTCATGGTGATTTCAAGCTGTCAGTCTTGGATTGCATATGATCTTGGAGGCTGATATTGTTCTATTATTGATTCCACATTTGGTATTAAGCTCATTAGTTTAGTGTATTATTTTCTGTATTTTTTATACTTATTGTTTTATGTTTTGTGTACATTTAATATTTTAAAATTATTAATTTAGTGTATTATATAGATATAATATATACACGTGTGTGTTAATGTATATTTGATTATGTGTGTTAATTTAGTTTAGTGTAAATTCATTTAGTGTTAATTTAATTTAATTTAATTTAATTTAGTGTTAGTTTAGTGTAAATTAATTTAGTGTTAATTTAATTTAGTTTAGTTTATGTATACAAATATGTGTGTTAATTTATGTACATTTCATTATTTCTATCCTATTATTTTGTGTATTTTTTATAGTGTTTTATGTTTTGTGTACATTTGATATTTTAAAATTATTAATTTAGTATATTATATTGATATACACGTGTGTGTATGTTAATTTAGTATGTTGATTATGTGTATCCTATTATTATCTGTATTTTTTATACTGTTTTATGTTTTGTGTACATTTAATATTTTAAAATTATTAATTTAGTGTATTATATAGATATTTTTTGTATTTTTTATACTACTTTATGTTTCGTGTACATTTAATATTTTAAAATTTTTAATTTAGTATATTATGTAGATATAATATATACACATATGTGTATTAATATATACACATAATTTAGTGTATTATATAGATATACATGTGTGTGTGTAAATTTAGTTTAGTGTAAATTTATTTAGTGTTAATTTAATTTAATTTAGTGTAAATTAATTTAGTGTTAATTTTATTCAAAATTTAGTCTTAATATTATTTACGCCGTGCTTTTAGCCACGGGCATTCCCTAGTATGTTTATATAGTATGTGTACATACATATGCATAACGCGCACATATATATATATATGTGAATGTTTGTACATTTATAAATAAATACATATACAAATATATGTATATACACATATATTCAAGTATATATGTGTAAATATAAAATAGTTGCCAGACAAAATGATATTTGATCCCATGCATTCAAAACCTTAATGAATTTATTATTTGCACTTAAGACTTGGCGTGCATATATATGCATTGTTTGATTTAAAAATCTTACAAAAGGAGTCCCAAAACTTTCATATAGACATGCATAATCTCTCCAATTAAGTAAACCAATAATCTTAGAAGAGTCAGATTTAACCATTAAATTAACGAAAGATCTTTATCATTTGGAACTTCAAAGGACTTTGAATATATATTGCTGAAAGAGCTCAACATCATTAGTGTCCAAAACATTTGTGGGTTAATAAAACATACTTAGCAACCACACCCCCACCCCCCAATTCTAGACATTTTGGGCCATCCATTTAGAGGAAGGGACCATTCTACTACAAGCCTGGCATTCTTACTTTCCATTTTAATTATTTCTGTATATTTTTATTTCAAAATGAAAAGAAAACTAAAAAAAATCATTTTTTTGTTTCTGTTTTTTTTTTAAAAATATTTTTCATACTTTTTTGAGTTAAAAAGCTTGTCTTTTAGTCCTTTTATTAAACTAGTTGCAAATGTTGAGGGCCTATTCTCTTTGCGTTTTATTTTTCAGTTTTGAGTTTTGTATTTATTTTTAATTTTTTATTTTGATAATTTATTTCAAGAAATTAAAAACGTGTTCTGTTTATAATTTTGATAATAATTTTTTTATAACATTTTATTTAATGAATTTAATTATTTATTAAATTAGAACTATTTAATATTAATATATTATTAAGAAATATATATTTTAAAATTGGGAAATCTAGTAACATTTTTTCCTGTTACAAGAATAAAATACAAATAAATAAATAAATTGACTTAACAAAAAGATAGGAAGCATAAAAATAAAATTAAAAACGTGAACTGATAATTATATAATGTGATTGTGAATAATAAGATTGCGTCAAACAGTTTGATAGCAAGTGTGATACGATTACAAGTTTCAATACAAATATTAGAAATAAACATAGTTTAGAAATTAAAATAATAAAATAAAATTACAAACTCATGTATAAGTCATTCGATACTCATTCTACATTTGTGTAGTAATTTGATTCTTGACTTGTCCCATTTGAGCTATGTGACTAGCATCAAAATGTGTGGCTTTCTAATCTTGACTTGACTCTGGCATATCACCAAATACCATAGCTTATTTAAAAAATCCTCATGACGAATAAAGTTATGTATTGTGTAACATGCAGTAGAGATTTGTCTTTACCTATGTTTATTAAAATGAGCAAGATAAGATGGTATCAAGATAGGATTGAGATGTTTTTTAGATCAAGATATGGAATGGTCAAGATAAAGTCGGGAAGCATTCTAAGATTTCTATCAAACTGTTTGTTAAATTTTTTAGAATTAACTAGTAACTATACTTTTTCTTTCCATGTGTTTGTTAATACATATGATAAATACCAAGATAAGGGTTTTTTTACCAAAATATCCATATTACTAAATTTATGATTAAAATAGTATTTTATGATTAATATGAATTGTCAAAAAAATTAAGATTAAAATTAAAAATAATATTTTATTTTCTAAATTCATATTCAAAAATAAATTTAAAAAGAGTTGAAAAGTATAAATAATAATTGTTAGAATTACAATAATTCCACTTAGATAATTAAAAATGGTAAAAACATATTTTCATAATAGATAATAGAATATAAAATTAAATAAAATAATTTAAAAATTGATGAAAGGAATTATATTAGTTAATAAAATATATATAGAGAGAGAGAAATTTAACTTTTAAAAATCAATGAAATGAATAATGTCATTTAAATTTTACAAATTGTCAAAATATTTAATAATTTAAAAATATATTAAATGATAGTAATTATAAGAGTTAAATAAATAAGTTTTTTTAATAAATTTAAATCTTTAAAATGAATTAAATGACATTAACTATCTTACAAGGGGCAGATAAGTAATTGAACCTTATCTTGAAAGAGCCAGGTAAATTTATCCAAGGGGGGAGGTCGGATAAATTTATCTTGAAAGGGGGAGATAAGAGATCACATAAAATCTTTTCCGGAAATAGTCATATAAGCTTAACAAACACGTTGGAAAGGTCAAACATCTAGAATGCTTCCCATATTTGACATTTTCTCCCTCTTATCTTGATTAACAAACATTTCCTAAATGAATAATTGACAATTAATTTCAAAATGAAAAATTTTGCCTTTAACCAGTGGCGGAGCCAGAAATTTTAAGCAGGGTGGGCAAAAATTAAACTTAAAACTCTAAACTATATTTAAAATTAAATAATATGAAAAATTAAAATAATATAATATTAAAAAATATATATCAATAAATTATACAATCGACGTATTTTTATATTTTAATAACGTCGCATAATAATATTATTATTAATTTTATTAAATATCTATTTTTCAATATACACAACTAAATTATCGTTCAATCATTAATCTCTAATTTGATAGCGTGACTGAATCTTGATAAGTTTCATGATTATCGTTCAATCATTAATCTCTAATTTAATTACATAATCGAATCTTTATAAATTTTATGACAGAAAATATATTTTTTGCCATAGTTTCAAATATGTAATTGACAAATTTATAACAAAAAATAAAAAAAATTAATCCCTTTAATTAAAATATAGTTAAAGAAACGGTCAGAGAAGGTTAACATATACAAAAGAAATGTGAGTCCGATTTTTATATACCTTATTTTTAATTTTCGGTCAATACTGAAAAAAGCACAAGCAGTCACCACCATAGCTGGTGGTTTTCGATGATCAGAGGTAACCACCCAACACCCTTATTCCCATCAAGCAAGACAACCAAAAACCATTAAAATCTAACGGCCAAATTTCGTAGATTTAAATTTAAATTTTGGGCCAAACCCAATGTGTGTGAATGTACTAATAGTTGCCACCAGCCACCGTGGTCGGTGATTTTTGACAATCAAAGATAATCACCCGACACATTTATACTCATCGACCAATATATCCAAAATCTATAATTTTTTTAAAATTTAGGGTGAGCATTTAGAAAAAAATTATAAAATATATTATATATAATAAATTTCTTAAAAATCCAGGGTGGGCAGTTGCCCACCCTTGGCTCTACGTGGCTGCGCCACTGCCTTTAACACTCTAATACAACACTCAATTATGTTTCGACGCGAGGAGTGTCTATAGTTGAACAATTCTTTCTTTTCACGTGATCTTTCTCATCCAACATAATCACGCAGATGATATTTTCGACATTGATAAGGGGTAAGAAATTCATGTATGCTTGGATGGCCATAATCAATAAGAAAAAATTGATCTGCCAAAAAAAAAAACTATGAATTAAGACTGTAATACTATAAAAATATTCGATACATCATTTGAAGTATTAGAATACACCTCCTTGTGGCATTAGAAAAGTGTTCGAGATTCTTGTAACTACTTCAATGAATACTCGCGAATCATTAGCAATACTTTCCCATCCAACATACACAAACATAAATTTCATATTAAAATTACATGTCAATATGACATTTTGTGTTACATTAGTTTTTCTTCCATAAAAAGATGTTTGTTGGGATGTAGGTGCCCAAGTTGTAACGTGCGTTCTATCTATTGCACCTATATAATCCTTAAAGAAATGTTATTTGTGCAAGAGAAGTTATGTACATCATTTTGATTTGTACGGAAGATTATCTTTGTGCCAAATGAACATACAGTCTGTAAACCGCGCTTAAACCATTTGTAAATTTGTAAGAGAGATTATCTATGTGCTCGTAAAACAGCCCGTAACATATTGTCATAAAGTATTCCAATAAAAGCATATTCATTTTTATTGGACTATGACATTAGTTCCTTGGTCCTACTTCTTTGACCACTTATATTATCCATTCAAGACATACAATAAATATCAATCACTTAACCAAATTTTCGTTAAATATACAATTCTTCAAATAGTAAAAGTACGTTCGCTCTTCCAATATATTATGTCCGGCCAGCAGTACTAACAACTCATACATCTTTGATAGTAAACTTTACTTATTAACTCACAACTCGTACATCTTTGACTCCACCATGTCATGTTATCCTTTCCCAATGGGAAACATTATCTTGATAGTTCTTTTGAACATTAGGTAAAAACCTACCTATTTCAACAAAGACACAAGACTTCAACACTACATATAGGTGTTGGCCGGCCTGGTCTTCATTTTCAGGCCTTTCCTTTTTATTGAGTGAGAGTGAATTAACCATTGTACCTACTTTCCTTTCAGTCATAGATGGGGTTACAAGAATCACAAGCTTTAATCCCACCAAGTGAAGCTATTTAATATATCAAAGATCTTGTTGTCAAAGTATTCAGTACGTACCAAGTAAAGCTTACTGAACTCGCTACACTACTAAAACAGTAAATGGGCTTGCTCAATTCCACTATTTAACAAGCGAATTAGTGCTGAAACATCTTGGATGGGTATGGTTTTAATCATTAAATTATGTTGACAGAAACAACTCATTACAAATTCAACAACACCAATTTATTCATAGAAACAAACCACAACAAAATCAACATATCAGAGCAACTACAAAATTTCTGTTCACAGGAACTTAAATAACAAACTAATAATAGCAACCCTAGATAGCAAAAATCACAACAAACATAAGTTCACAGCTTCAAATCACATCAAGAACGACAAACCTCTAAGATCTAAGTATTCTGGAGCAAGCAAAGGCACCAAGGTTAATATGCATAAAAATGAGTCAGGTTTAACGATTGAATTTTCATAAATTTAATTTTTAATTTTCGGTCAGAACTGAAAGACGTAATGGCAGTCACCACCAGCTATCGTGGCTAGTGATTTCCCGCGATCAAAGACAACCACCTGACACCCTTATCTCCATTGACCAACATACCCAAAAACTAGCAAGATCCAATGGCTGAATCTTCATAGATCTAAGTTTAAACCTCAGACCATATATAAATTGCACGTACATACGTATATATCATGGATTTGTACTGAAAATATTTACTGCTTAGACTAAAAGACTTGCCTCCTCATAGATTAGGGCCATTGTCATGGTGAAAATGCAATTGGAGGCGACGGATCTGGGTTGTTGGTCGCGAAATAAGGGGACAACGGATCTAGGTTACTGGTTGCCAGTCAGAGGGAATGACCAAAACAAAGAGAAGAAAGAAAGAAGAAAGATGGCAATCGACAACAGCTCGAGGTAGTGATGGCAGTGGAGACCGCGGTTGACAACCGAGCCTTGAAGAGAAAAGAAGAGAAGAAATAAGAGAGAAGGAAGAGAAGAAAGAGCCGAATTTAGATGTGAAGATGGAGAGTGTTTTTCACGTTTTGAATTTGAAGAGTTTATTTTGGTCGAAAATAATCAAAACGACATTTCAACGTTTTGAGTTTTGTATATAATTTTTTTTTTTTGTGTTTTAGAAAATATATTTTTAAAAATGAATAAGTAAACATGTTTTGTGTGTTTTAAAAAATTAAAAATTAAAAATTGCCTGAAAACTAAAAAGAGAACGGGCCGTTAATTTTTGTAGAGATGTAATTTTGTTTAAAATATATCTAATTTTTTTATAAATATATTAATTTTCTTACTAAATAATAATAAATAAAAAAAACTACTGAAAGTATAAAATTTTCATAAAAATTGCATATAAATGTCATTTCCTCCCTATATGGTCCCATTAAATTAAACAATGCTTTCTTTGGCCTGCCAAAATATTAAAACGTCATGTCATGCACAACAAATTTGTCTCTGTCCTTTTTGTTTTTGCGTATTTTATTCCGAAAGTTGGATTGCATTTCTAGAAGTCGTTTTCCAAATTAAAACTATATCCATATGCTATTTCCCTTAAAATTTTATAAGCAAAGCAATGGCTTTGTAGACATGGAATGCGCACTCTTCTCCAACAATCATCGCTTTACGCAATTCATATGGTAAGAGTGTCCACAATGCAAGTTCCAATTTTTCCAGTAGGATTTGTTGAAAGAAATTGAAGGTAGAATAGAAATAAAAGGAGGATCATTAAAATAATTAAACTTTTTGTCATACATAATAATGATTACATCAAAATGGCTATCCCTAATATACAACAAACTCTTATTGTCTTATTAGTTATAGAGTAATTGAAGATGATAGATTTGATACGTGACACGTTCTGATTGATTGTCATTGTACAATAATTTTTATTGTTTGCTATATCAACGTCACGTCACTCATTCTGACTATAAAATAGTCAAAAAATCTTATATGTGATTATATTACAAAATTTTTTAAACTTTTGTGATCATATTGTAAAGAATTAAAGTTTAGTGAGCAAAATAAAAAATACATCAAAATTTAATGATTTGGTGTGATTTACTTCCCATTTTTAAATATGATCCCTTACAATTTATAATCCCAATTATCTTCTCCTTATTTTAAATTTCTATGTATATTTATATCTTCAACACTGTGGACTTGCAGAGGGGGCACACATTCTTTTCCCGTAACCAACTCTTTATGCAATCTGTGTGGTATTGATGCCCACATTGAAGAAGTCCGACGTCATCGTTATCTTCGTAGTCAGCCTACAATGTTTCACACCATTTGTTGTTAATAAATAATTAAGACAGCAAGTGAAAAGGTATTTATAAATGGCAATGACATTTCTTATACCTGACATATAACACAGATTTCTGGTTCTTGCTCGTTTGGGGATGAAACATATGATTTTCTCTGTAGGTGACTGAAAATTATTTCATCTGACGATACGTGGGTTGGCTGTATTAAGGGCTGCACATATATAAAAGATTAGTTAATTATAAGATTATTTATAAACTAAAATTTTCTCGCATGACAGTAAACTTACCTCATCATTAGGTGTTTGTAGCTCATCGTCCCTATCATCTAACTGTTGAGCTATTGCATTATCTCTTTGACGTAAATTTTGTTGATTCGTCGTTCGGTCAACGGGTAGAGAGCGCCAGAAGTCTCTGTAACCGTCACGGACGATTACCGGAGAATACGTCGTTGGAGTTCTGTGAGGCCATGATGATGCTTGCGGTTGGAAACAGATGAAATCATCTGTTCGCTCCCTTGCTTGCCGAAGATGATTCCCACTGTTCATCATTCCAAAATCAGGGGTTTGAATGCTGGGCAATGGAATCTGGGGAGAATCACCGGAAGCATATGATTGGTATGATGAAGTTGAGGATGCTTGCCGTTGGACAATATTAAAGATGACTGGTGTCGATAATGCTAACACTAGTGCATCATAATTTCTAATGCTAGACAATTGAGTTTGTCGAGAGCCGACAAAAGCATGCCGAAATGGTGGATGAAGTGTTCGACTTGTTCTTGGATTCCTGGTTCTTCGACGATGATAAGGTATGCGATTCCTACGTTGAAACACATTACAAATAACTCGTCAGACAAGAATTAAAACTAACACAAAACTCTAAATGAAATAAAAACTGAACCAAAAGATCAAACAAGTGATAAAGAAGACCAATAATTAATGTTGAATCTTAATAATTAATTCACTTATAAATACAAATAAAGTTTAGTGATTGGTTTGATACCTTTCCATGGCCGCTTGTCTCGGGAAACGGCGTTCCATCAACTTTGTCAAGAGCTTGCGGATTAAAGAAGTGAGATCGAAACGAGAGCAAGTAAATTATGAGAGATTTGAAAAGCTGTGATGCGAGGAGAATTGGGTTCTTAATGGGTAACTTGAATGAGAAGAAAAAAATAAATATTACAAAAGATAAAATATTAACTACACAGTTTCGATTGTTTAGAGGAAAGACAACAAACCAAGAAAGAAGAAAATCAAAGTTCGAAATTTTCTCAGTAAAATACGATCAGAAAATTAAACAACTGAAGATGAATTATCATGTTCATTTAATCAAATTAATTTCTAAATTATAGCATTACATCAATATATATATATATATATATAATCTTTTAAATATATATATACCTATGCCTCCAAGATCGACAATTTCCAAAAATTTTCTATCAAATTTGCCAAGAATTTGAAGATAAAGGAGCTGAGATCGAAATCAAGAGAGGGAGGGAGAAATAGAGAGTATAAAATTTTGGGTTGGGTATGGATATTGGATTTGGATATATATATATATATAATTCACTGAATTGTTCTAATCAAAGTGGGATTTGGATTTGCCTAGATTTCCTTTTCACGCAGATCAGATGCAAATCACGCGCCAGGGCAGCTGCTTCCAACGGTTAGATCTGCCGCTGCCGCGCGCGCGAGCCGAGCCCAAGCCCAAGCCCACGTTTCTTCGTTGGGTTCAATACAAACAGCACAGTTGATGCAGGGCAGGCGTGTTCAGTCTTCTCGCTCCGTCGACCCTGTATATAAACCCCGCTCCCCTCGAATTCGAAGAACCTCGTCTTCGACAGGAAGCTCCGCTCCGCTGCGCTGCGTGGTTTGCCCTTTTTCTCGGAAATTCATCCGATTGAGGCTGGAGTTTCAGATCTCATTTGGCTTCGATCTCGCCTAATACTTCACTTCCGTATTGTTTCTTTTGATCAATTTTCTAGGGCCGATCGGAGGGATTGGATTCTCGAACGCTTGGGTGAGTTCTCCTATTGAATCTTTTTCCTGTTCTCTTATTTTGATCGTCTTCTTTACTGAGGTTTCTTATCAATTTTTATTCAAAGGAGAAGTTGCTGGCTAGGAGACCTACTATTTGCTCTTCCTCGTGTTATAGTCGTGGAGGTTCTCAACCAATTGATCGTTAAAGCCGAGAGTCTAGTCTGAGCCGGATTAGGGTTTTACGCTGGTCTCCGTGTTAAGTTCTCCCATGTGTTTTTGTAGACAAAATGGAACAGAAGTAGAAGACTATAACTGCTCAGTGATGATAGAATAACTTCCATGCTGAAGGTCCAGCCAAATGGCCGAGGAAGATTAGTCATTTCAGGGACCCAAATGGAATCAAAATTGGCCCTAGGGTCTCTAAACAGAGATCTGACATTGATGATCTGGCAGGTCAAGATTAAATGAGTTTTGAACCTTAAATCACTTGGAAGGGTTTCGGAATGGGAAGTACATATAGGCCTCTAGCCGTGGAAGGAAGGTTAAATCACAGCTGGTCTCTGCATTGTCTTCCATTGCTCTGCTGTTTTGTGTGTCATACTGTCAACTGCATGTAAAAACTATATAAATTTATTATTTTTATGCTCTAACTGTTCCTTTTTAATAGAGTTACAATGCCAATTATTGATTTCCTCACATCCCATAGAATTAATTCTTTCCGTTCACCCGAAAGTTGGGATCACCGGAATTTATCTTTCTTTGGCGATCAAGTGTCCGGTTTCTACATTCAACCACGTCAAGAATAACCAAAGACAAAATATTGAAACACAAAATATTAACAACACAGTTTCTATTGCTTGGAGGGAAAATAACAGACCAAGAAAGAGGAAAATTAAGTTGGAAATTTTCTCAGTGAAATATGACAAGAAGAATTAAACAAGTCAACAGGAATCATCATCTTCATTTAATCACATTAATTTCTAAATTATAGTTTTACATCGATATATATATATATATATTGAAATGATTATATATACTTATGCCTCCAAGGTCGACAAATTCCCAAAAATTTCTATAAACTTTGCCAAGAATTTGCAAATTTGAAATGCTTGTATTTTAAATTTTATCATTTGAAATAACATTATTTGAAATTTAAGTGTTTGGATAAATATTATACACTAAAATTTCAAATTCAATCATTCTAATAATTGTAAAACACAAAGTGTGGAAAAATAAAAAATAAACAGCATATGCTTAAATATTGTTCACACACAATACGCATACGTATATGCATGTAAATACATATGTATTTGTATTACATTTGTATATATAATATGTATATGCACGCAAATATATATATATAATGCATTCATATATACATTCATGGGCGTAAATTTACATATACCTACATGTGTAAATATAAACCTATGCATGTATATTCACGTCCATATATGTATACATAATAAGTATTCATACGTATGTATAACCCACATATATACCTGTATATATGTGTAAATATATATGGCTATATACGCTTATGTTCATCTATATGAACCTATATTTATACATACACAAATACATATGCTATAGGCATTCATATATTAATATATACGTTTACACACACACACACACATATATATATAGGTATGCACATATACTATATATGTATGTATCCTTATGCATAAATATATGTGTATATGTACGCCCATGCATAGGTTTGTGTGAGTATTTTAATAAATATATGTTTATATATATTTTTATTAATAAATGAGAATAATTTTTTTTTGTAATTAATGTGTAATTAAATATTTTAGTCTAATTGAAATCCTCCCATTTCTTAACTCCAAATCCAAATTCTTTTTATAAAATAGTTGGATGGCCTAGTGTCGAATATGACTTGACGGCATTAGATTGTTGGGGTGTTAGTGACTTTGGTGACCAAAACTGATTCTATTCTTCGATCTTAGATTTTACTTTGTATATGATGTCATGTAGAATGGCTTTGTAGCCTCTTGTTTTTGCATGCTTAGGTGGTCGTCTACTTAATAATTTAAAGCGAACAGATCTCCTGTGCGTTTTCATAGTCAAACGATAAGTCTGCATACTTAGTAACTTGGAGCAGGCAAAATCCCTATATGTCTCCATAGTAAAACGGTAACTCCTGAGTTGTGCTATGTTTTGATGGTTGTGGCCCTGAGTGTTTGTTTCAGTATGTGTCCCGGGGAACAATTCTACATTGCCTGAATATCTCATATTGAAGCCTTATCGAAGCCAGCTTGTTCTGACAAAATTACCCCTCACCCCTCAACAATATTACAAATCTGCCATTGAAGGTTGTTGGCGAGTTCTTCATTCTCCCTCTGTCCACCGTCTCTCTCTCTCTTTCTCCCTCTGGTTTAAAGCTTATGTTTTTGTTTAATTAGAAAGCAAAATGTCATCGCCATTTTCAATGTTGCCGGTCGGAACCCATCGCCGGCCATCTATAAAATGAAGCTCCTTTTTCATCGCTTTGCGACTACACGTACAACATTGGCCCTTAGTAGATAAATTTTTGTGGGAAAAAAAGATGGCTATGTTTTTGGAGAATTGACTGAAACTTAGATAAAAGAATTTAATATTTTATGGTCTCAAAAATAAGCATAAGATCTTAGAGATTCTTCAAACTAAAGAGAGGCTCCAACCTAGAGAAATTCTAAGAATAAGCAGCAACATCTAAAGAATCCTGTTGACTCTGTTGTTATTATATATATATATATATATTTGTGTAACATATACACTAAAAGTTGTCATAATTAATAACATTACATTTCCATTTAGCTGCCAAACAAATCATGGAGAAAATGGGCATTGCCCCCTACCATTTTGAGATGGGAGAGATGTCTCAACATCTTTTCCCATGGCTATTGGCTAGCACTAGCAGTGCCACTACTCATTTATTTACTTAACCCACCCATTTAAGCATCCAAATTGTTGTTATTTTCAAGCCCAAACAACATTGGGAGGGTGAATGATGTCGCAATCCCAAAGTCAGTAGTGAGTTTATTAGCAGGGATTCTTAATCAAAATATAAAATAAAAAAAGTAAGGAAGAGGAAGAAGGAGGCCGGAATGAGGAAGAAGGGGGTTTGTTGTGCTGTCGGCGAAGAGGAAGAAGGCTGTACGAATGAGGCTGGAGGCTATGCTTCAAAGAGGAAGGAGGAGGGGGCTTGGCACTTCTTTTGATAAAATCCTGGTCGTTGTCGAAATGAATTAAAATGGCGATATTAATCGTCAAAATATCGTGCAAATTTATTTCGATAAGGCTTCAGTACGAGACATTCGGGCAATGTAGAATTGCTCGTGTCCCATGGTCACTTGGTGACACTTATTTGGTTTATTCTTTTGGTCGTAGTTTGTCACTTTGTACACATTGCTAACTGGGTGGTTTTTCCATGCTTACCTTCAGGTTCGCAGCTTCTCCTAGGTCTTCACGTTTATCTGGAGTACGTGTGTTAGAGTGTCTTTGGATCTGGAGCTAATTTCATCTAGAGCTATTCATTACTTTCCATTTATGTAGCTCCATTGTTGCTTTTGATATGTTTTTAGCTACAGTCTTGTTTTGATCTTGAGTGTGTGTTTCACTTACGTGATCATGTAAATTGGGTTATGCCTTGATTTATGTTTTGTACAGACATTTTATTTATATCTATACATATCTGTTTTACTTAAAAATAAATAAATTTATTATTCGTACTTAAAAGACTCGGTGTGCCTACGCATTGTTTGATTTAAAAATCTTATAAAAAGAGTTCCAAAACTTCTATATATGCTTTTAAGTTACGCATAATCTCTAGAATTAAGCAAATTAACCAATAATCTTAGAAGAGTTAGATTCAAAAATTAACGAAAGATCTCTATTATCCGCAACTTCAAGGGAAATGCACCTATCGAGGGCTTTAAGGGCTGCTAAAAGCATAGCTTTATTAGAGTCCAACACACTTGACTTGTGGGGTAAGAAAAAATATGCGACCATCACAGCCATTTGGGCCATCCATTTGGAGGGAGGAATTAAGAGACCATTAATCTACTATACAAACCTAGCAATCTTACCGAGCATTTTAACTATATCTTCTCTATATTTCTGTTACAAAATGAAAAGAAAACCAAAAGAACATCATTTATTTGTTTGTCTTTTTTTTTAAAAAAAAAATATTTTTTTGGACTTTTTTGAATTAAAAAGTGTCTTTTAAGTCTTTTTATTAATCTAACTTAAAATGTTTAATTTTTTTAGAGATATAATTTTGTTTCAAATATATCTAAAAAGTTTTTATAAATATATTAATTTTCTTTCTAAATAATAAAAATATTAAAAATATAAAATCTCCATTAAAATTGCATATAAATGTCATTTCCTCCCTGTATGGTCCCATTAAATTAAACAATGCTCCATTGGCCTGCCAAAATCTTAAAACATCATGTCATGCACTACAAATTTGTCTTTGTTTTTCTTTTTGTATAGTTTATCCCAAAAGTTGGATCATTTTCTACATTAAAACTATATCCATCTTCTATTCTCTTAAATTTTTATTAGCAAAGCAATGGCCTAATAGATAGAGCATGCATTTTTCTTTTAACAATCATCGCTTTAGTCAATTCATATGGTAACAGTGTTCACAATGAACAGTTTCAATTTATTCAGTAGCATTTTTATATTGTCTACAATATTTCACAAGATTTGTTTTAGTAAATGATTGAAATATAAAATGAAAAGGCATATGTAAATGATATAATAGAGTGACTCGCATATTTATATCGGACACATAAAACATATTTCAATTTCTTGATAATTTGTAGATGAAATATGGGGCTTTATCTTTAAATGGCTTAAAATTTCTGTTTTAGATAGTGTTTGTTACTAATATATAGATCGAAAAAAGTGAGATATGAAAAATATTTCAGATAAAAGTGTTTTTCATTGTATTTGTTAAATTTATCTGACAATCATTAAAAAATAAATTATGTGAATTTTTATTTGAGTTCTTCATATAAATTTATCTCTCTCCATCTCTAGATAAATTTATCCTAATTGTTTCATGTAAGAAAAATGATGCATATGTCCTTTAATGCATTTCAAAAAATTTAATATACAGTTTGACAAAAATCTTAAAATATTTTCTAACCTTATCTTCACTATTCTATATCTTGATTCAAAAAGTATTCTAATTTTATTTTAATACAAGTTTATTTTACTCATTTTAACAAACGCTAAATAATAAATTTGCTACCAAGCAAAGGTTGTCACAAATGCATTTTTTACAGGGAGTCTTACACAAAAGACAATGAACTAACCTTTCCACTTGGCAGTTGTTCTATCACATTCATTAAATCTTTATTTTTTTTATTCGTCTTTGTCTTTATTTTTGTCTTTCTCTTTATCCTCCTCAATTATCAAAACATCTTACAAAGGTCTAGGGAGAACATTAATTTTTTTTTTTTTATTGAACAAGGTAAGGACACAAAATAAAGAGACTATGTCTAGTTATTAAGTTGTGCCATCTTAGGGAATGCTCGACGTTGCTTTCACCATTGTTGGCTATAAATGGAGAAGAATGGGAAGCATGATTCCATGGCTTGTTTGTGATCCGATCATTTCCGATCATTATTGATGGTTCAAGTTGCTTACTCCAAGCAAATCCATGATTATTTAGACGAAGAAAGTTACACAGTTTTGAAACAAAGAAAGTTTAACACAGATTTTGAAACACAATTTTGAAATATCTGTAACTTTCGTGGCTTGAAATCTGTGTAACTTTCTCCTATCTAAGTAATCATGCCTTTGCTTGCAGCAAGCAACCCAAACCATCAACAAGGAGATGAAACCATGTGATGATAAACAACCCTCATTTGAATCGCTCTTCACATTCTTCTCCATTTATGGCTAAATTAAGATGCTAAAAGAAACTTGCAGCATTCCCAACCCACTGGTCAAAATAGAAACCAAGAAAATCTACAAACATGAGATAACACACCTAACTTTGTTTCCATAAATTAAAAAGATTTGAGGGATATGTGATAGAGAAACTGTCAAGTGGCAGAGAGAGGCGAGTTCATTGCCTTTCCATGCACGACTTACTGCAAATCAACTACTTATTTATCTGTCATTAGATGTTGACTTCATAAAACAAATTAGTCATCCTAAAATTAACAAAAATTAATTTGTCTTTGCAACTACTATGTTGGGTAGCGGATTTACTAAAAATTAAATTTTAAGCCATCTAAAGGGAAAAACCTTGATTTCATGTAGATGTTATCAAGAACTTGAAATGCCATATCACCATCCATATGAATTTGTGGAATCACTTAACATATTTATTGAGCTGCAACTTATTTCTATTATGTCTTTATATATATAATGCCTCCATTTTGCATTGTTTTTTTTTTTTTTTCAAAACAATGACTTAAGTTGTATTATCAAAAGCATGGTAAAAGTATATTCTTGTTTAGAATATGTCTATAGAATTTTTGTAAAGATGATAATTTTTCTTAATAAAATACATAAGACTATTAAAAATATAATTTTTCACAAAAAATGCATATCAATATTGCCATTTCATCGATTCCATAAGATCAACAATGGTTTGTCTTGCTTGCCAAAATTTAATAACGTCATGTCATACACAACAAATTTGTCTTCTTTTTTTTTCAGTAAATGATTTAGTAAATGATTTGGTTACAAAATAGACAAACATATATAAATGATATAAAAGAGTGATAAAAGCATCCATACCTGACATATAACACACATTTCTTATTCTTGATTATTGATAAATGAAATATGAGTCCTGATCTTTAGATTATTTAAAATTTCTTCTAGATTGACTAAAACAAATAGGCAAGGCAACAAAGGATCCTCCTACCTCGGACCTCGACATTTGGGAAAAAAGTCATGCAATTACTCATTAATTTTAACAAAATCGCAGGGAGTCATAATGCACTCCCTCTACCAAGCCACAGAACTATATAAGAAGGGAAAATTCATTAAATGGATAACCATAAAAGAAAATCTCACTCCACAGAATCATAGATTTTTGCTAGGTTAACCTTTATACCACACTAAGGAGGGCCCTTATGAAGGTGGTACTAATGGACCACCTCCTAAGCCAGTAAAATGTTATCCTCAATCACTCTGGCTGGCACAAAAGTACTCTGGACTCATCCAGTAACCTTGACAATACCTTTCTAAACCGATTAGCTAATATCTTAGTAATGCCTTATAGAGGACATTATAACAAGAGAATAGTCTACACTAACTAAACGTCTTCGAGTAGGGAACCTTCAGGATGAGGCTAATGATGACCTCCCTCAAAATTTGGCCTATGACAAAGAAACTCCTAATAGTTTTTACCATATCAAAGCCTACCACGTCCTAAGCATGTCTGAAGAATTTGACGATAAACCCATCAGGACCAAACACTTTATCATCACCCATATCGCACAAAGACTACTTGACTTCCTTAGGGGTAACTACAGCAGTAAGCCCCATCAACTGGTCTTGCGTCAACTACTTTTCCACAAAGGGAGTAACTTTTGCAGGATGCAAACTTGCCGAGCGAGAACTCATTCCCAAGAGTTGTTGATAGAAGGAAAAAATGATGTCCACTACCTCCTTCCTAGATTTTGTAATTGAGCCATTAGACCCCTAGAGGCTGAGGACATAATGGTTATTCTACCAAGCCATCATGGTCTAGAAGGAGGAGTGGGAGCACCGATCCCCCTCTGTTAAACATTTAACTAGCGCTTGAAGATAGAAAAATTTAGGGTTAGTTTGGCTAAACTTTTTTTTAGTAGCGTTTAAGTTGAGTAGTGTTTAAGTAGTTGATAGTGTTTAAATTGAGTAGCGTTTAAACTAATAACGTATTTTGGTAGATATACTTTTAAACTATCAGTGAATATTTATGTGTTTGGTTTATAAAAGTTGATAAGCTATCAAAATTTGATAAAAAGATTAAAATAGACATATTGCTCAATAATAGGAATAAAATTAGAAAAAATATTAAATTTTAATGCAAAAAAATAAATATATTAATATAAGATACATTAATATTTATAATACATATATGTTAACATGTGTATATATATAACTATATATAATATATGTTATATATATATATATATACACACACACATACATAGTGAACCACAACAATGGAGGCAACGAGATTGGCAGATAGAGGCAAGGGGATTGGTAGATGGGGGCGACAGCGACCGCGAGAGAAGGTGACGATGGAGGCCACGGAGGCTACAGACGACAAGCCCGGACGACGGACGACGAGTTGAGGTGACGGCGACGGCTAAGGTGCTGGACGACGAACGACGAGGGTAGCTGGGGTGAGGGCGAGGGTGATTGCAGCAGACGACGTGGCTGTTGGCTGTTGGAGAAGGTCTAGCGGAGGGGGAATGGCGTTGAAGAGAATGAAGAAATGGGGGTATGGGTTGGAAATAAGAAGAATATATGAGGATAAATCCGTAAATGAATCGGTCAACTCAGCTTTTAAAGTATGAGCTTTTGTAAAAGCCGGCTGCAGATGGCTTTCTTCAAACTCTGCTGGAGTAGCGTTTAAGCTACCCAGCATAAACGCTTTTAAATACATTCAAACACTATAATAACTTTTCTTAATAGCTTATAAGCTGTTAATACAACTTAAAAGTGGTCAAACCGCATAGCCAAACGAAGCTTTAGATACATGAGCTAAGGCAACCATATAATCTTGACTTAACTCCAACTGTAGCTGACAAAGGGCAAAATCTTGAGGGATATCTAGAATACCTCACTGTACAATAGCTAATCTACCTCGAAGATCCATGACTCTTTCATAAACATAATTGCTGGTGTTACGAAGATGTTTTATGGTGTCTTTTATTGCCTTGAGCTTTCACACCAGCCAAAACATAGGGGACCCACTCACTAGTTGGACCCTACTAGGAAACTTCAGGACCAAGAGTTTACCATCGTGTCAAAAGTTTAAACTATTAGCAAATGCGCAACTTTTTATCCCTATCCACACTATGGGTGTAATATTTTTCCTAGCCCTCACAAACAGGCAGTCCCACGAAGTAGTTATTGGGGTATGGGCTATGGACCAACAATCCTTTCTCCCCATAATTGCATTGGGTCATGAGCTATGGATCACCAAAATCCCCCCAGAACTGCCCCGAAGAAGACTCGAACTTACAACCTGTTCTAATATTAGTTGGACCCTACTAGAAAACTTCAAGACCAAATGCTTACCACCGTGCCAAAAACTTAAGTTGTTAGCATAGGTGCAACCCCTCAGGTTTCACAAACAGGCAATCCCATAAAGCAGTTGTTGTGGGATGGGCTATAGACCAACATCACTCGCATATTCCAACTCATGGCCAGAAATTTTGTAAAAAATATATTTTTCTTACTAAAATGCATAAATCTATTAAAAATATAATTTTTCATAAAAATTACATATAACTGTCATTTACTCCCCATATGATCCCATAAAATCTAACAATGCTTTGTTTTCCTTGCCAAAATTTAATAATGTCATGTCATACACAAACAATTTGTCATTTAATAATGTCATGTCATAGTTTAGTCCCTAAATTGAATTGCTTTGCTAGAAGTCATTTCTAGGTGTAACTATCTCTATCTTCCATTTTTCTTAAATTACTATAACAAAGCAACAGCTTTACAGACAGGACATGAATTCTTCTCTTGCAACCATCTCTTTATGCAGTTCACATGATAAGAATGTCCGCAATGAAGAGTACCAATTTCTTCATCATTAACATACTCAGCCTGCAAAATTTTACAATATTTGTTTTAGTAAATGATTTGGATACAAAATAGAAAGACATATATAAATTATATAAAAGTGTGATAATAGCATCCATACCTGACATATAACACATATTTCTTGTTCTTGATGATTTGTAGATGACATATGAGTCCTGATCTTTAGATTGTTTAAAATTTTATTTTTAGTGTACTCGCGACCTTGGCTTATTTGTCCACTCAAAAGTTCCTGTAAATACGCTTCTTGTTAATTGTACGATGACTAATTGATTTTATGAAATTAATATTTAACTTCGAATAAAAGAGTCATTGATATACTAGAGTCATGTTTGGAAGGCAATGAACGCACCTCTTCAATTGGTTGCTGCTCTATCACATCTATGAAATCTTCATTTTCATATTCATCATCGTCATCTTCTTCTTCATTTTCGTCTTCATTTTCTTCTTCATAATCTTCATCATTATCATCATCTTCTTCGTTTTCGACTTCAACTTCATCTTCATCATCTTCTTCTTCATTTTCCTCCTCGTCTTCGTCTTCGTCTTCGTCATCATCTTCTTCTTCATTTTCATTTTCATCTTCATCTTCATTCTCGTCAATCATCAACATATCCTGCAGAGGGTTGATGGAGAACATTATTCTATTTTAAATCATGGCAACAATGTGAGAATGAAATACTAGAGAGCTTACATTTAATTGTTGAGGTGTGCGATCTCTTGGTTGTTGATTTTCTTGATTCGTACTTTGGTAAGTGGACAAGGAATGCTCGACGTTTCTTTCAGTATCGTTGGTTAGTGTTGGAGTAGAATGCGAAGTGTGATCTGATGGAGGGTTGTTAATAACTGGATCATTATCTCCCATTGTCTGTTGATGATTCGAGTTCTTTAATGTAAGGGAAGCTATATTGTATAGCAAGGTGTAGAATGCTATCAAGCAAATCTAAAGAAAGGTAGAAGCATTCGAGCTTGGTGCTAGATTGATATTTTCTTGATGATAAAATGTGTAATCCTATGTCCAAACACAAAAATCAGTCAAAATAAAATTAATATAGAACATGAATAAGAAAATTAAACAACGTTTTGTATGGTTTCTAATATAGAATGATAGATTGAAATTTTCTCTTGAAAATATATGACAACCAACTAAAAGAAATTGAACAAGTGTCAAATGACTTGTTGTTCATTAATCAATTATTGAGTATAACCATATAGTTTCATTAAAATATAGCTTAAAGGTATCTTATTATTAGATTAAAATATGTTCATTTGACCTTAATTATTATTTGACATTTAGAATTTGAAATGCCAAATCTATTATTTGGTTACATAAATTTTTAAAAGCATTTAAATTTGGGTTCAAATCCAACTTGGATTTTGGACTCAAAAACTAAGAAAATTTGAATAACACATAAATGTAAGCATTTTAAATGACACAATTAAAATCATTTTATCTAAAAACAACATATAAAAAATTGGACCCTTAATTTGGTTTATGTTATACAATTAGATTACTAGTCATGTTAAATTGAAAATACTCATTTTGATTTTGGTTCAATCAAATTAGGTGGGATAAAGACGATAACTTAAGGGTAAAGATCTTTTTTCTTATCCCATAGCCCTATGAAAAGTAGGACAATGATCATAGGGCCATTGCAAAAGCCACCACGATTAGTAAAAGAAATGCAAGGCTTCTAAAGTTTTAATTGGTCAAAGACGAAAAGAAACAAATGAGGAAAAATCTAACCTTGGTTCTATCGTTGATGAGCTCGAATGAATTTGTGGATTTGACAGTGATGTAAGCCTTTTCGATTCTGGATTACTTTTTTTCTCAAATTTCTTTCTCAATCTCTTCTTAATCTTCTTAACCCTATCAAATGATTCTACCGTCACATGATCGTTATTTATAGGCCTTGGATAACCCTACGAGTCGATTTGTAACTTAAATTTTTTCCATTTTTACCAACTTCTTTCACATTTGTACACAAAATGATAAATAAAAGAGCCCAAACCCTAAGAGGGTTATTGGGCCTTGTAGCCACATAAATAATACTCTTATTGGGTCTGAATAGACCTAGAGTTAGTCATCTCAAATTTATTTCTTTATTTTATTTCTATCTTTAAGTAGCAGCATTACCAAACATACACTAAAATTTTAAAATTGTCCCACACTTTTCAAGTTGCATTGGGCTAGATTGGCCAAAATTGACAATTTTACCATTACATAAAACTATGAATATATATGAACATAAGTTTCCATTATAATCATATTATAGTTGATTGATAAAAAATCAACTTTTTTTTTTATGAGAACAATTTAAGTTAGTCCCTCATATTATATTTTTCCTTGACTCCTCAAATCTTTCATTAGATTTGTGATGCGACATTTAAAAATGATTTAAGATGAAAGAAATAACAATTATTATCTCTCCTAAATTATCTCCAAACCCAATTACTGTTCTAGAGATTAATAATATAAAATTAAAAGGTAACCAAGCCCACAGATCTTCATTGGGTCCAATAGAAACAGTACAGTTAATGCAGGGCAGGGGTGTCATTATTTCTTTTGATCAATTTTCTAGGGCCGATCGCAGGGATTGGATTCTCGAACGCTTGGGTGAGTTCTCCTATTGAATCTTTTTTCCTGTTCTTTTATTTTGATCGTCTTCTTCATTGAGGTTTCTTATCAATTTTTATTCAAACGATAAATTGCTGACCAGGAGACCTACTATTTGCTTTTCCTCGTGTTCTAGTCGTGGAGGTTATCAACCAATTGATCGTTAAAGCCGAGTCTAGTCTCTGTCGGATTTGGGTTTTAGGTTGGTCTTCCACGTGTTAAGTTCTCCCATGTGTTTTTGTAGACAAAATGGAACAGAAGCAGAAGACTATAACTTGCTCAGTGGTGATAGAATAAGTTCCATGCTGAAGGTCCAGCCAAATGGCCAACGAAGATTAGTTATTTCAGGCACCCAAATGGAATCAAAATTGGCCATAGGGTCTGAGGAGAGATCTGAAATTGATGATCTGGCAGGTCAAGATTACATGAGTCGTTAATCACTTGAAGGGTTTCGGAATGGGAAGTATAGGCCTCTAACCGTGGAAGAAATGTTATCTTTCAAGTTTACGGGAGTTCCTAGAGCTATAAGAAAAGTATATGGATGAACAAAGATAGGGAAACAAAAGCTGTAGAGTTCAGCATGATCAAATACTAACACCATCGTGTACAAGCATGGCAACCTTGGTTAAATCTTTGTTTTCTTTTTTTCTTTTTTGGATTTTGATGATTTCAGTCATTTTACAGCTTTATATGAAAAATTTCTTGTCTACATGAATTTATAATAACTTAACTTTATTGACTTCTAGCAGTTCCTACTTTAGGGATGAAGATAATTTCTATGTACTCTTTGCCTATTGTTATCCAAGAGTGAAAATGCACGGTACTGCATTTAATCTATTATTTGGAGATCAGTGTGCTTGAGACAAATATATAAGCAACTTGACCTGTTTCTTCATAGTTCTGTAGATTTGGTTGTATTCATGTATTCGTTTAAGCGGTGTGCAAATGGCATCCTTTCATTATATAGGCCAGTATGCCAAAACCACGTGAAACTATCATCCACGTGTGTTTTCATACTAAAACAAAAGATAGCACCTAAAAGATCCTTGAAAAGCTCTTGTTCCCAAATGAACAAAAGGCTTTCTCTCCCCCAAAATCCTAATTTGCTAATGTTGCACCCTTTGTCTAGAGAGATTCCAAATGACCTTGGAATCTAGTATTGAGTACGCTGTTAGTAGCCCATACATCCTCCCTGGAATCTGATATAATTTCCTTCTACACAAAAGTTTAATCCGTCTTCCACTATTTTCTTGACATCTTGGCATCCCAATCGATTACCAATAATATTCTTCCAGATAGAGCTGAATTAAATTATCCTATATAGTGAGTCTACGTGAACCTGTTTAATTCCGCATTTCATCCTTCAAAACCTACTCCACAGCTGGTCCTTGCATTGTCTTCCATTGCTCTGCTGTTTTGTGTGTATCATACTGTTAACTGTAAAAACTATATAAATTTATTATGTTAGTGTTCTAACTGTTCTTTTTTAATAGAGCTACAATACCATTATTGAATTCCTCACATCCCATAGAATTAGTTCTTCCCTTTACCCAAAATTACTAAAGGAAAGATTTAGAACGTTGACACAAGAAGTTAAGGGCATCATACGTTGGTTTTTAAATTCCCAACGCTTTAAAGGGGATGTGTCACGCTCCTTGGGTTTACCTAGGGTTTACATTGGAAATTGAGAAGAGTATCGGGAGGAGAGTGCAAAAAATGGAGGGAGAGACTGAACAGAAACAGAGAGAATTGAGGGAGAATGAGACAGAAAGAGAGGAGAACAGCAAGAATAGGGAGAAAACAGAGAAATCAGAAGGGAACAAGAGAGAGATCAGAGTTGAGAGAGTAACAAGAATTCAATTATTATTTCACAATCACTAATTCTATAGGTTACAGCCTATTTATAGGCTTTCTAGGTAAAGGTACAAATCAGCAAAGTACAACAAAGGAAAATACATGTATTAAATAATTCCTAATATATCCTTCAGTTGTGACAGGATGATGCAAAGATCTGTTTCCAGCTGCTGCTTTTACCCGTTAATAGAATGATCTTCCTGAATAAGAAAGCAAGAATCTTTCTTGCTGCTACACGGGTGCCTCTGGCTTTGACATGTCAAAGTGTGAGAACAACTCTATATTTTCTTTTGCCTGTGGATCACTTTTGGCTGTTGCTTTGACATCTTTAAAATTCTGTTCAAATTTTCTGTTCATGTATGGAATACCAAATCGGCCCTCGCATTCAAGTGCATTACATAACATCTTTGGTAATTTTTGTTAAGCTATTAAAATGACAAGATGTAGGTACCTAGCAAAAAAAAAAAAAAGATGAGATGTAGGGGATTGACCATTGCAAGAGTAAATAAAAACATAGATTTTGAAATGCAACAACTAAAACGTTCTATTCCTTCAGAACAACAGCATGAAGAGGCATCATCTCAGATAATGAATTATTAATATTATATATTTGTCTGGAAATTTTGTACTTTCATATGATCCCCTCCATTTACTTTCTTGACTGCGTTTATATTATCTCATTGTTGCAGAAATTCATTGAAAAATGAAGAAACCCGTGCCAAACTTGATGAGCCCTATTGTACAGAAGCACACTCGTTTTCCAGATTGATTCAAGAGAAGGTATGTGATTATCTTTTAAAATTATTATGCATTTTCTCGTTTGTCTTTTATAACGAGAACTTCCTAGTTCCTGTGTTATCAATTCTCTATTTTTCCTTTTCATTGTTTTGCTTGTTTTAGGTAGATTGATTGGATTTTTTAAAATTCGATTAGCTCTCTCTATGCAACTAGAATTGGTTTTTAGATTTTGATTAAAGTAGCATTTGGTGGCTTTCGAGCCTGGGTCGGTTGGTCTAATTGGCAAGTTAAATATCAGTTTTGCAAGGCAAAGCAAAGTCGACAATTACACTAGCGGGTTTGCCTTTTCCATGCCAGACACTCGTGACCATCTTTTGCCAAGTGTTGGAAAAAGAAGCTAGAGAGACGCTGGTCTAATTGGCAACTTGAGAAAGCATCACATTCTTCATAATTGACAGAGATGGTACTTTCATCTTTCAAATAATGAAAATTAACAATGGAAAAATTAAAAAATTAAATCATAGAAAGCGTACATCTAACTGTTGAACTATTGCGTTATCTATTCAACGTAAATTTTGTTGATTCGTCGTTTGGTCAACGGGTAGAGAGCGCTAGAAAGTATCTGTAAGCGTCACCGACCACTACCGGAGAAAACGTTGTTGGAGTTCTGTGAGGCCATGATGATGCTTGCGGTTGAAAACAGATGAAATCATCTGTTCACCCGCTTGCCTGTTGACAATGATTCCCATTGTTCATCATTCCAAAATCATGGGTTTGAATGTTGGGCAATGGAATCTGGGGAGAATCGCCGGAAGGCGGAAGCATATGATGGGTATGATGGAGGAATCGTTGGTTCCTATGTTCAAACACATTAAGAATATATAAAACCCATTATAATTTTGAAATTTTCCAAAAAAATTCAACAAGAATCATGTTTACGTTCAATAATTATATATGTACATGTATATATATATACATACATATATACACACCTTTCCATGCTGTCTGGTAGCTTGCAGGAGCAGAGAATGAATATTCAAATGAGAGATTTGAGAAGCTTTGACAAGAATGTTGATATGTACTCATAAATATTACTTTTAGATGAATTAAGGTGGGTTTTAGATTTGTTGTTGGAATCATCATTTAATCCAAAATGGGTTTGGATTTAGATTTGTTTTTTCAGCTTGATCACACTCAATTATGCAATAAAAAACTCTAGTCAGCAATGTATAAGATATATTTTATACACCTATAAGACATTATTTATGTGTATCTTAGTATTTTCTCTCCTGATATATTATTGCATGTTTAGTTTAGTCTTTTGAAAATCGATTACATAATCAAAACCTCAAATTAATATTTAACAGAATTGAATTTAAAAATTAGTTTTAATCTATGAGAATGATAGAATATTATTGTTTTTCAATTGAATAATTTTATTGTAAATCAAATTTGAATTTCTAAAATATTTATTTTCAATTGAAAGATTGGTTGCAAAAGCAGCAAAATGGATGACAACAGTTTCAGCGGTTGATTTTAATTTCCTTTTAATTGTTTAAAAATAATTTCAATGTATTTTTATAAAATTTGAAATACTTGGTGAAATTAGGACTTAAAATTTGAAAACTTAGTGAAATTAAGACTTAAAATTTGAATTACTTACTGAAATTAAGACTCAAAATTTGAATTACTTACTGAAATTAAGACTCAAAATTTGAATTACTTAGTTCTGTTTTTAAATAGAATAATATTTTATGTGATGGTAAAGTTATTTGTAAAAATTAATTTTCATTTAAGGTGGGTGACGAGTTGAAATTTTATTGGTGTAATTAATTTTATTTAAATAAAAATAGAAAATATTTTAATAATAAATAAATGTTTACTTAAATGATGGTATGGATGGGTACTGCTATTATACATTAAAAATACTCATAATTATAAAAATATTACTATTATATATATAATATATATATATATAATTGTGCCATAACAGTCTACAATCACTTGTCTCAAATTTATTTTAATTATTCGATTCCAAGTTGTAATGTTTTGCTTAAAGCTTTCCTTCGTAATTAGTACAGACGAAAAATGCACAAAAGTTTTCATTTAAACTAGTGGAAGAATGAATTACAAGTGAATTTGTGCACAAAAGTCTCAATTACATATACATATTTATATATTCAGAACAGCGGCCTTGCAGAGGGGACACGAATCCTTTTTCAGCAACCACTTCTTTACGCAGTCCACATGATAACCATGTCCACAGCGAAGAGTTCCAATGTCGTCGCCTTCTTCATACTCAGCCTGCAAAATTTCCCCATCATATTTGTGACTCAGATATTAAGTGAAAAAGACATTTAAGAATAGCATGAGATATATTTATTGATAATAATATATGATACCTGGCATATGACACAAATTTCAGCTTCTTGATTTGCCGATGAAATATGGATTCTTCTTTCCAGATGGCTTATAATTGTGTCTTCGGATAATCTGTTGTCTTCCCTGATTTGCGTATGGTCTGAAAGACCAACGAAGGCCTGCGAAGACATATATATTCTTAGTATTTTATAAGATGCTAGCTAGGAGTTATGCATGGAAGGAAGGTGGTAAACTCACCTCGTAAAGTGACAGTTGTTCCTCTATCTCGTCCATCCGGTGCAAGATATCATATTCACCAATCGTCAACATATACATATCCTACGTACAGAGGTTGAAGATAAACATCTTTTGTTTTGTTCTTGAACAAATTTTCATGCATGGGAGGCAGTGAGTGAACTCACCTCATCAGGCGGAAATAGTTCCTCTGTCTCGTTTGTATCATGTGACATGTCTTCAGTTACATATTCATCAATCAACATGCGCTATATATAGGGATTGAAAGTGAATATTATTTTTGTATCAAATAATAATAATAGAAAACAAATCAAAATGTAACGGCACATTTAATTAGTACGTAGTAGTAGGCAGGTGCCATTTTTTAAAGGTACATTTTATTAGTTTGTCATTTGGTTGTAGAAAGCAGTAAACTTATAAATTACCTCAACAAGTGACAATTGTTCTTGAATCTCATCCACTGAAGACAAGATATCTTCATCTACATATTCATCAATCATAAGCGAAGGGATGGGTCCAAAGTCAGAATAATGGATTTGATTATTATCGGTCGTCGCCGTGGCTGATATTAATCTTTGCGCATCTTGTTCTCCATTGATATTAGATGAAGGAATTTGATGAAAGTTGAGATGATCTGAACTCATCTTTTCTTGGCTATCGAGTGTACAGATTCTATGTTCAATCACATCATGAATAAGCAAATCAAAGAACATTAATAGGAAACTTGAATGAGAGTAAAATAATAAATATTTTAAAATATAAATTGTTTAGAGGGAAAATAACAGACCAAGAAAGAAGAAAATCAAGTTCAAAATTTTCTCGGTGAAATATGATAATTAAAAGAATTAAATAAGTGAACAAGAATCATCATCTTCATTTAATCACATAATTAATTTCTAAATTATAGTTTTGCATCAATATATATATATTGAAATGATTATGTATACTTACGCCTCCAAGGTTGACAAGTTTCGAAAATTTTCTATCAAATTTGTCAAGAATTTGCGGATAAAGGAGCTGAGATCGAAACCAAGATCAAGAGAGGGAGGAGGGAGAAAGAGAGAGATTTGAGAAGCTGTGAAGAGAAAGGGCTAAAGTGTGGATGAAAGTAAGTAGGAAATTTTGGGTTGGCAATGGATATTGGATTTGGATTTATATAATAATTCACTGATTTGTTCTAATCAAAGTGGGATTTGGATTTACGTAGATATCCTTTTCAAGCGATTAGATGATTCAAAACACGTGCCAAGGCAGCTGCTTACAACGGTTAGATTTGCCCTTTGGATCAGATTGAAAGTGGGATTTGGGTTTATTTTTTAATTTATTTTTGAAAAAAAAATGTATGTTTCTAAACTCCTAGACGGGTTTGGACTGGGTCGAGATTTGGTGGTTTTTAGCTGGGTTTGGGTTTGGGTTTGGACTAGGTGGGGTTGGATCCTGGATTTAGTTACTGACCAAGTTAAGGCCGAGGAAACCCTTTTTAAAATTTGATTTAATCAAACCAAACAGTCTTGATGTCCAATTGTTCAAGATTAATGTCAAAAGTCAATGAAAGGTCAAACAAATATCAAAAAAAATAAAAATATTACTTGTACAAATAATTGAATTATTGAGAAGATGATTGAAGGCGTCAAAATATAAAAATGTTCTCATCTAATTTGTCACTGTCATTTTCTGGATAAAGTTGGGTGGGCTTTATCAGAGCTTGATCGGACTTCGTCATAAGATGAAGCCCGATGATTAATGATAAAGTCCGATCTATGAAATTTGATTTAATCATTAAATTTGTATATCTTATCGATACATGTAGCACGGTCTCAAAAAAAAAATCATTGGTATGGTTTGTAACAATAACAGTAAATAAGTTTATTTGACTTTAAATTATTTAATTTCTTAAATATTTTTTCTTAATAAAGATGTATGTTCAACTTATGATACTAATAAAAATATATTTCCCATATCATATTATGTAACGAAGTTTATACAAATATTGCGTATTCTTTGTAATTGTCATGAGACTTTACTTATTATGAATTATTCGTGTGTTTGCATGACTTCACAAGAATTAATTGAATCAAAAGTTCAAATGCATAATAAAAAAAATTATTTCAAAAATGGCTTAAGCCTTGGAAAATTGGATTGCTCTTACATAAATAATAATAATAATAATAATAATAATAATAATAATAATAATAATAATTTGAATCCAAGAGTCACAACTTTTAAGTACTTCATGGTGTACCCACAAAACAATTTGGGTCAGCCCACGTGGGCCTTGGTTGAATTTATTTTGTTAATAATATTTTTAATTTACAAAATTTAAAATAATATATTGAGATAATTTTAATTATTAAAGAATATCTCAAATTATTTTTATTGTCATGGATTTTTTTAGAGAATTATTTTCTCAAAGTGCTAACAAATAAAAAGTTATAAAATAGGTACAAACTTATAATAATGCAAATTATAATGTACAAAATTACAAATAATCTACTAAAATAATGTTATACTAAATAATACAACAACATTTTTTTATTATTTTAAATTATTGATAAATTAAGAGCTACAATCTATAATATAAATTTTGAAATTTTATTTATTTATCAGATTTTGGATCAGGCCGAGCCATACCTAGCCCAAATGATATGACCCTTGGCCCAACATAAATTGAGGTAAATAGGCAACACAATCTAATTTACATGTCTACATAAGCCTATAGTTATCATCAACTAAGGTTCACGGTGTTACAAACGGTATTGGAGTCAATAGATCATTATTGAGTGGATGTGAACAAGGAAAATGTTTGAAATTAACTTAGATCAGATTGAAAAACAAAATAATAAATCGACTTCACCTAATAGTATTTGTAATAGTATTTGTACAATCCATAAGGTCATAGGTATTATTTGATTATGCAAAATAATAAATCGACTTCACTTGTCACCTGTGAGTTGGAACTTGAGGTGTTGCATAGTTGATGACTCCAAATAAAATTCATGAGACTAAACTATTCACCATTTGGTGTAGGACGAAAGCTTAAATGGGTCCATCTAGTAGCAAAATTTATAATTCATACCATTCTTTCCAATCCAAAAAAAAAGGGGTTGGCCGTCAAGCGTGGGTCTTCAGGTTTCGAAAGATCTGACTTTGGTAACGATGCAACGGGGGTTGACTGGCATCTGTAAAGACTCCAACGCTCAACTAAGAATGTGAATTGATAGTATAACAGTAGAACTAGAGAAGAACATATATTGAGTTGTGATATCTAATGTCGAGTGTCGTAGGGTGATGGGATTGTGATATCTGATGCCGACGAAGCTCCCTGATAAAAACCTGATGCCGACGAAACCAACAATAAATGTAGATGGAACTTGCAATAAATGCAAATGAGATCTATGATAGATACGAGAATGTCAGTACACAATAGTGATAATGGTCGCTACAGACTAAAGTTGAACTGAGATTAGGCTGAAAACAGTGTTCTAAAACTCAGGTTGGGCGGCTGCCTAGGCGCCAACTGCGGCACTTTTGGGGGAGGCAGCCCATTTAGGCGGCCCCCTGACTAGGCGGTTCCAGGCGCGCCTAGGCGGCCGAGACGGCCGCCTAGTCGCCAGTCACAGCCCTAGGCGGCCACCACCTAGGCCTCCGCCCCCCACACTTTTCTTCAGTTAAGCGCGTAGATCGTTTTTAGGGTTTACATTTCATTTCGTTTTCAGATTTCCCCCATCCTCTCTCTCTCGCCTCTCGTTGTCTCATCTTGGTGCGTCGCCGGTTGCTCCCCTCCTCGCCGTCGCGCGGACCCGCCGCCGCTGCTCGCTGGAACGACAACCTGTCTGCCCGCCTCTCTCACCGCACCACCTCTCTCACCGAGCAACCTCTGTAGTCGCCTCTCTTACTGGTCGCCTCTCTCACCGGCCACCGCACCGCTTCTCTCACCGGCCGTCGACCGCCTCTCATCTCATTTCGTTTTCATTATTTCACTTATTATTCCAACTTTGATTTACTTGATATCAAATTGCATCAAAAAATTTAAAAAAAAAAACACTATTTTCCAAGTCGCCGCCTAGGCGCCCTAGGCGCTAGGCGCTAGGCCCCAGTCGGGCGCCCGACTAGCGCCTACCGCCTTTTAGAACACTGGCTGAAAGTCTCTGGGAGTATGTGTGTCCTTGTCTTGTTGGTTGTTTATTCATTCTTATGCTCCAATCGTATTTGTCGAATTGGCTTTTAATGCTCTAACACACATACCAACAAGACTTCATGAGTAAATAAGAGTTGGAGCAAGATAATGAGTCAATTATTTGGATGAAGCTCATCTTGTTATCGAGTAATGGCGTAATGAGAAAAAAAATATTTGATAAAATTGGAGATGAGAGGTCAACATAGAAGTACTATTGAAAAGTATTGATTGATTCGTGCTTTTAGGAGAAAATCATATTATTATTACTATTTATTATTTATAATTTTAAAAGTATGTGTTAATGTAAGGGTAAAATGTACATTTCTCTATTTCTTCCCACCAATTTGGTCCAATATATAGGGCCAAATAACAATGTCTTTTTAGACAAATTTGATTCCAAAAACCAAAGTATGTACTAATTCCAATAATTCTGTAGTCCTTTTCATTTGTCCAATAAAATGAGATTTAGTCATTTTTATGAAAATACAAGACTCACAAGTTGATCCAAGTTTAGAATCCAAATTGTTTATTAATCTACTTTGAGCTAACTTTGTTATTCTATTCTCATTAATATAGCCTAATCTCAGGTGCCACAAGTACATGGATTAATGTAATTATCTTGAAAACACTTCTCTCTTATTGTGGTATTAACAATAACTTATTGAATTTGCTCACAATCACGTGTTACCAAAATATAAATATCATTTATCATGACAGTTTTGCCTACACACTCATTACCATAATGAATATAACGACAATTGTTGTCAAAAGTGAATTTATAATTCTATTGTATAAATTTAAGAATGAACACTACATTCCTTATTAAGAATACTTAAACAGTCATATGGTTTCAACATATGTCTAGAAAATAACTGTACAGAAGTAGTTTATATGACTAATGCAACAATTGTTGCTCAATTTCCAACTTTCAGAACCATATCACACTTTCCAAGCGTCGTAATTCGATTGAGATCATGCATAGACAAACAAACATGAAAAGTCACACTAAAATCAATAATCCAATAAACATGGTACTGATCAATTGTGAGATCAATCTCAATCACAAATAAAGAAGAATAAATACCTTGATCTTCCTGATTCTAAGATAATCAGGGTAATTTCTTTTTCAGTGATCTTCTTCTGAAAAAAGCAACATTTACTTTTACCTACCACTTCTTTATCCTTTAACTCAGTCTTATCTACGTCTTTTTGTGCCCTTAAAACTTTTTCTTTTTCTTTAATTTATTTTTCTTTTGAGAAGAATACTAAGCAACAACAAGAACTCTTTCCTCCCATATTTGTGATTGTACTGTTATTAGCATCAGAGTCAGCCCAACCAATTGGGGGGCTCTAGGCGAAAAAATTTATCGAAGCCTTCTTAAGAGTATTAATATTTTTATAAAAAAATAATAATATATTTTTCTTACTACAAATTTTAGCATTTCATTAAATTAAAAAAAAAAGTTGAAGTTCAATCAACTACAAAATTTGATAATTTCTTAATGATAGTGAATTTTTAACTAAAATATAATATCTCAGAGATTAAAAAATGCTAAACAACCTACTACAATAAACAAAAAAAAAAAAACAAAACTAAACTAATTTTTTCTTGAAACTCTAAGAAGGTCAATGCAGTAACTCGAGTAAAAAATTATACATTCCTGATTTTCTTATAGAAGAAAACAAAATAAAGTATTAAACTGATAACATTAAAAATGTAAAGTTCACCAATAATGAACAAATTTTATTCCACAAATATGCGTTGAACTATATTCAGTTTTATGTAAAATTAATATTTCTTGTCTTTTGAGATACAAAATCGTTGATTAAATCTCCATGATTAAGTTTATCTAATAAACCATGTTCAATGGATAATATAACTAATCTATTTAATATTTCTTGCGATATAGTTGACCTCAAATATGATTTTATCAATTTCAATTTTGAATTTTTTTTTACAGCAGAAGCCACTAAAACTGGAATTGTGAATAATATTCTATAAGCAACGATATATGCATTTGAAAAATAATAGACTATTTTGATGTAGTGAAGAATTTTCAATGTACTATTTTTTTTCTCTTAAAAAGTTTTTTTTAACACTCTTAATAATAAAAATAAATCTAAACCATCTATATTAGAAAATCTATCAAATTTAAGAACATTTTTAAGATTCAAACAATATCCTTTTAAAACATCTTCATCCATTGATTTTAATTTCTTAAAATTGCATAGAAATCTATTTTTTTTTCATATATTACAAATTATTCAAACCTATTTCGAAGTGAAGAAATGACTTGATCAATTGTGTACATAAAATAATCAACTCTAAAAGATTTTTCAACAGATTTTGTTTTATCATCATTGATATTTTCATCAAATTGTATTTCGTATTTAATTTATTAATAAAATATTTATTATTAAAAAGTAAATATATATATAAATAACAAATTTTTAAAATTTGGGAGCCCTAAGCAGCCGCCTTGCTGACCTTACTATAGGGTCGGCTTTGATTAGCATGTTTAACGACTCTAAGAGAGAACACTCAATTTTATTCATATAAAAATAAGTGATAAAAGAATAGAGCAACGATTAGAAGATAAGATCAATCCTTAGATAAGAATTCATAGAAAAAATCAATATATTAAGTTAACCAATCCAATTGGTTATATTGGTGACATGTTATCCCATATTGGACCCCTTGTACCTATTTGAGCCTTAAACAATTTTTTTGATATCTCATATCGAGCTATTTGACTATGCTCACCATAGAGGTCTCTAAGATTACGAATCATGCTCGCAACATCTAGTAAATTTTCATGCTAGTGCTGCAAGTTATTGGACATCAAGGGAGGAATATAGTTACGAGCTCGTAAGTCATGATCATTTGAATTGTCCTAAGTGACACTCTTCTCATCAGTCACATTCTCAGGTAAAGATTTAGAAGGATTAAGGTATAAGTCATCATCAATTTTTTTCATATTAAGCACTATTTTTAAATTTCGAAAAAAGTAAAAAAAAATTGGCCCAATAAGCCTATTAGAATCCAAAATATATGTTGACGGAGTCATATTGCATGTTATTTCTACTACAAAAAATAAATAGATATATTAATAGATGTATTTTTTTACCATTTAATGTAGCCCAAGGTTCGGGGCTAGTTCGGGGTGCCCTAAAACTTGGGGTTTGGGGCCTAGGAAGGCGTGGGGGGTTTGAGGGGGGCCATGGAGGGCCGTCGTTGCTGGCGGGTATGACCGTCGCCCAAGTATGTGTGCGTATATATATGTATGTGTGTGTATCTACGTGTGTATATACACATGGGTGTCTTCGTGACTGTGTATTTATATATGTGTGTTTTCTTGACTTATATATATATATATATAGTATTCCCAGCTATTAGCTTATGTAATAAGGAATTAACGTCATTTCTAGCACTTAAGACCTACATTACATCCAACCAGTTTTCATTGATTTTCCACTTTGAGATTGGTTTAGTTAGAATCAAGAGGATGGAGTATTGAGTCTTTGACTTCTAATCCCGAGCATCAAGGTTTACATTTAACACCTAGAGGATTATGTATTTTTTTTTTTTTAAATTTTGTGTTTCAGGATAACTGCGTGAAGATGGTTGTAACTGTGTGCGATAATAATATAAGAGGGTATTTTTGAAAAATATTGACTGCAAAGAGTTATTAACATGGTTGCAAAGAGTAAAATAGGAAAAATGGGTTATTGGTTGCGAAGAGCAAAAAAACTAGTTGTAAATAGAAATTTTCTAACATTAACACCCTTTTTGTCGAAACAATCAAAAAAGGCAGGACCTTTTAGTAATAGTGGGCATGTTTTTTAGGCCATATCCAACACTAGCTTCATTTCCTTACTAAGTCAAATTTTGAGGAGAACATTATTGAAAACTTCTCCAAGATTTCCTTCTCGAATTTTTATGGAGCTTCAAAAGGCTTATTCCAATTGATGAGTGATTTTTTGTTCCCTATATTTCTCCAATAGCTCTTGGTTGCACATGAGATTTGAAGAAGACTCCAACGGCTCTCTGTTGCATCTGAAAGTTAAAGAAGATGCTGGTGATGAGCAACAACGGCCATGATGAGGAGCAGCGAAGAAAGAGCACCAACGACTAGATTCAACTACTAGCGATGGAGAAGAACCAGATCTAGCACCGGAGAAGAACCAAATCCAGCTACTAGTAGCGGTGGCAACAACTCTAGCAGCGACACGCAGCTCTTTCCTCCAACATGCAACGACTTCCTCTTCAAATTGGGTTTGTGATTTATATTATGTATTTTGTATAAATTTTGTATATATTAAAGTATTGAGTTTTAATTATATTTTGATTATTTTGTGTATTTGATTATACATTTATTTGTATGTGAATATTTAATTATTTTGTGTATTTGATTATACATTTATTTGTACGTGAATATTTGATTATTTTGTTTATTTAATTATATATTTATTTGTATGTGAATATTTAATTATTTTATATATTTGATTATTTATTTCTTTGTATGGAATATAGTCGTTGTTAAAATTTTAATTTTAATATATTAAAATATTAAATTTTGAATTATGTGAATATTTTAAATAATTTTGTTAAATAATTGTTTTTTAAAAATATTAGTAAATTTATTTACAAATATATTAAATTAAAGTATCAAATAAATAATAAATTTTTATAATAATAAAAATTATAAATTAGATAAAATAAATAAAATTAAATTTATTAATAAATAAGTGAAAGAGAAAGTAAAATAGAGAGAAGATTAAGAAGTGTGCTTGAAATACACATACCTTTTTAAGTAAAATTAAAATAAAAAATAAATTATTTATAATATAATAAAGAGTAAAATGGGGGAAGGTTGGAAATCGACTTGCGTCAAAATTCTAAAAACACCACAAACACAAACAAAATCACTCTCCTCAACGCTTGAAAGGCACCCGCGTGTACAAAGTACCACAAACAAAATCACTCACCTCTCTCTCTCTCTCCAATCACGTTCTTTCTCTAAAACTGTACCCTTTCTTTCCCTTTATAAGCTCTCTCTCTCTCTTGAAATCCCTATCGAATCCGCCAGCAGATTCCTGCAGAAGACAATCTCAATCTTTTCTGAACCATACGCCTTGTCACTGCACTTTCTGTCTCGTTTTCCCGAGAAAAAGACAGAAAATTTGCGTCTACAGCGTCCCGGATTTGTACGTACGTCCATACATATGCATTCGTACGTTGTTGGATGCGTTACTGACTGAGATTAGGGAGAGATAGAGGTCGGGATTGGCGAGGGCTCATGCGCTTGGCGAGGAGGCAGTCACAATGTTCGAATTGAGAGACGGGAGTTGCTATCCCAAGGCCGTGGTCGGCGTCAGTGCCGCCCTAGCTTGCATTGACGGTGCAATTTCTGTTCTTGCATTTTATCAGGTTTGTTCCGCTCTGGCATTTTCTTTTTCTTCGTGATATCCACGCGCATTTGTGCGTCTAGGTCTGTGGGTCTGTGTTCGAAATGCGAAGCTTCAATTGCGGGTTGTAGGGTTTTATTGGGTTAGTTTCCGTCTCTATGGAGGTCCACGGTGTAATGTTGCCCCAGAGTGATGGTTGATTTATGTTTGTGTTATTTGGGTGTGGTGGAGATTAATGAAAGATTATGGTCCCAATCCCTCTTTTTTATTTCTGTTCCTGGGCTTTGGTTGGTGGAAGCGCCGTTCACAGCTAATCTGAAAGTAAATTTTGGCAATTAATCCATTAAATTGGTGATGGTTTTACATAGAGTAGTTGCAGAGCACTCGTGAAGTATTTGCGGAGGTAGAGTGGAAGCCTAGTGATGCTAACAGTGGGTTTATGGCGCGGGTAGGATTGATGCCACCCACCTTTCGTGTTGGGTGATCAATAGAGAAATCATGCATAATGTACTACTTTGCTGAATCTGATTCGAAGATGGTGTTATCATGAACTGCCAATTCAGGTATTTGCCCTTCAGGATAAGGAATGTGACTTAATTGGTAACAACATCATTTTGAAAGATCATTTTTTGTCCAAAAGTTGGCAAAAACGGGGAGACACCAAATTTATTTCTCCTTCTACAAGTTAGGATAGATGTAGCCAGTGTAAAAATTGACGGTGCAATGCAAGGATTGAGAGTGGCTAACTATGTGCATTTATCTCCTTACCGCATGCCTTCTTTTATCCAGCTATTTCTCACTCACTTTTGTGTGTTCAAAATTTTTGATGTGGAACTCTCCCATAATGTTAGGTGAAAACCATTTAACAGAACTGGAGTTTGTCACGAGACAAGGAGACATCTGATTTTTGCGGCTAAGTTTTGTGTCAAATTCGGATATTACCTAATTGTACTGCCTTAGTATTTTTATTCTCTTACTTGCATTTATTTTCCAGCTGGTTAGTTTGTTATGGCAGAATCTGCCAGGTGTCCTAGTGCTAGAATAGGACAAAATAGTTGGTTAGAGAGGGTGTGATCTGCTGTGGCAGCACCCACTGGTCAAGCTATATAAGCTTGTTCCTTCCTCTGTAAAAGGCATTCAAGAAATTCAATCAAAGATTCTGTTACTCTCTCTCTTATTTCTCTTCCTCCCTTCTCTTCTCTTCTACATTTCCTTCTCCGTTCTTCTTTTCTGTTCTAGCACACTCCTCCGATTCACGTTGAATCAGGAGAATTGCTATCTGTCACAGCACTGCCGTGACAGAGTTGCTACATGCCTAGACTATATATCTAGCAAATTTTATAGGCTCTACATTTGTGCTCCCCATCCACCCATTAAAAGTTTGCAAAAGAAAAACCAGATGATGCAAAGAGGTTTTAAGAGGAAAAAGGAGTAAAAGAAGTTTCATTTCAATCAACTAACCATTATATTTTATACACAATTAAGCGAAAATTGCTTTAGGGAAAACTGATTTCCATGCCAGCTATTGGTTTGTTTGTGTCATTCACAATAAAATAGATAATAGATTAGAACACACAGGAACCATGTGGTGAGTTTGGAAATGTGCTTCTGCTTTTACAGAATGGATTTGGTACTCTAACCAGGAATTAAGAGAAACCTCCTGGACGGTTCTGTGGATGCTTGTAAATTTAAAACTAGAAGGAAACTGGTAAGCAATGTTGTGTAAAGCACAAGCTATATGGAAACTTTAGTTAATCATTTTTGAACCTTGTTTTCCCTTAAACTACCGAGTGTGTATGTTTATAAAGGTAACTGTTATAGGGTTTGTTGGGTTCACAGGAAGTCTTAAATGGCCTTAAGGAAGTTTCTTATGGAGCTCTTATTAGGTTTCTGTCATGATTCTTAAATCATTTATCCTCTTCCATTACTCTTATTACTTTTTACCATATTTTATGCCTGTGTTTCTGATCTTTCAGTCTATTGTTTCCTTTTTTCTATTTTTGAGAACCTTGGTTCATAATGAAAAGATACTTATTGAAGAAATAGGTAAATGGGATAAAAGTAGTTCCTTTTGATGCTTAAGCTCTCCATACCAATGAGTTTCGGAGTTGTTAAACTGCATTGTGGCATTAAATGATAGGGTTTCTCTTATTGGCTAGGTGCCATTGAGGGGGTGGTAGGTGATGTGGGAAACATGCTAAATGTGATGCTAGCTCCTAGCTAGGTTGTGTTGGGTACATGAATTCTTCTAGTTATCCAATAATCTCTGTCAGTATGCTTTGCCGTATTTTCAATTAGGCCATTACATCTCATGTTAGGTTTAAGGGTTTCCTATCAAGGTCTTTTAATCTTCCTTTACTTCTTTGGCTACCAAATTTTTGATTCCATCTACTTGCTGCACAGGTGCATCAGAATTGCAGTCTATATGACATGAAAGTATTTGGCACTTGTAGATTTGAATTAACCATGGCTTTAATAGATATCATTTATGCTCCTTGTAGCTGCAAATAAAAGACCATCTAATCCCCTTTCTAGCTTATTTTGAGAGAGAGAGGCTGGTGAGTGTTGTAAGCCCAAGGTTGTTTGCTTTTGTAGAAAAGATGTGTTTGAATTAGTGACATAAGTTGCTGTCCGAATGCCTCAATGCCTTTTCATGTTGTTCTTTCTTGTATCTATGGTGCAATTGCAGTTTCTGCATTCTGCGAGGTCTGTTGTATTTAAATTTATTTCTTCAATAGTAACGGCCTATTTGGTATCTAGATTAAATAATGATGGGATAAAGTTAAAGATGAGATAAAATAATGGTGGAACTAAATAATATTGTCTCATGTTTGATAAATAAGCTATTTTCTGAGCTTATAACTATCCCATGTTTGGTTAGTTAAATTGTGAGCGAGGCTTTATCTAAAATTAATTGTCAATTTACCAGTTTGCCCAAATCAAACAAAATCAGAAAATCACAAGAATAGGCCTGGAAACAGATCTCATGGAAACAACGTCAAAATTAACTACCAGGTAAAGAATGGAAAGAAGATATCATTTTTGTTTTTTTAATGCATGGTGATTAATTTAAAGAAACGGATTCAATAAACAAGATCGAAAATCATACTCATAACTAGGATCTAGCATCAATGCAGAGCAACAACATGTTCTGTTTCTTAAAATCCCCTGAAGCCCAGGGCGCCTTGTGAAAAACTGAACCTTACTTCCATGAAATTAATCATTAATCCAAGTGGCTGAATGGTCATTAATCCAAGTGGCTGAATGGGGTCAGATTTAATAGAAAAAAATCAACTCAGCAAGAAAAATAGATTGTAAAAACCAACAGCTCTGTCAGGGGGATTCTTAGGAAGAAGCCAAGAACCAAGAAGGAAACACAGACAAATCAGAAACATTGAAAATTGAAGAATACCAGAACACAGATCATCCCAAGTGATTCAAAAAATCCATGCAGCAGCTAGCAACCACTAACTCAAGTAAAATTATTTTTATAATTAAGATTAAGAACAAAATCACAACCGACTCCCGTCTGGAAATTGCAATGGACTGAAATGGAGGAGGAGGAGAACAAAAAGAAGAGTCGACCCTCACAAGTGGATGACTCCCAGATGAAATAGGAGTCTTTTGGTTTCCAGATCAAAAGAGGTCAAGGCCAACAAATGAAAAAAGAAGAACTGATTTCTTGATCTACGAAGCCCTCAATGGAGTAGAGAGACGGAGAGGGAGGTAGGGATTTACTTATATAGTCAGGGGCAAAAATTTCCTCACAATCCAAACATTTAATCCCACTAAAGTGATTAAACTTTGGCTTGACTTATCCCATGTTTGATGTTTTACCAAACATGGTGTTGCCTTGGAGAAATGCATCGAGGGTGTTATGTGATGGTAAAATTCCATTAAAACTGAAAGGAAAATTTTATAGGACAACTATAAGACCAGTCTTGTTATATGGATCAGAATGTTGGACAGTCAAATACCAGTATGAGCAAAAGACAAGTGTAGCGGAGATGAGGATGCTAAGATGGATGTGCGGCCATACAAGAAAAGATAAAATTAGAAATGAGGTTATTCATAATAAGGTAGGAGTAGTGCCAATTGAGGAGAAGATGAGAAAGACTAGACTAAGATGGTTTGGTCATGTGAGAAGGAGACCAAGAGTTGCTCTTGTGAGGAGAGTTGATGAAATGGAACAATTAATCAAAAAAAGAGGTAGAGGCAGACCCAATAAGACTTTGGGAGAGACATTAAAGTTTGATATGAAGTGCATGAGCGTAAATGAAGATATGACAAAAGACAGAAATATATGGAAGTCTAGAATTCATGTAGCTGACCCCACATAGTGGGATAAAGGTTGGATATGTTGTTGTTGTTTGTTGTTGGTGTTGCCTTGTTAGAAGGGAATACCATATTCTAAACCTCCTACTAAATGGGCCCTAAGTTTCTTAACTTACTGTTATCAATATAGCTGCAGTATTGATGACAGTGATAGTAGCGTTTTTTGAACATGTTATTATGTGGTTTTAGAGGGTAGAGATAGGCGGTGGCCTCACTTGCAATTAGAAATCAAGTTGGGGGGTAAATCGGTAATATTCATACCAATTTTGTAATAGTCTGGGAATTATCACCCTAATATTCTATAAATAGGGGGGGGGTGCTAGACATCAGATACGTATAATGTTGTTGTTTCTCGAGAAATCTTTGACAAAAGAAAGGCTGTGTTCATAGAATAGCTTTTGTAATTTTGAGAGAAGGCTTGTAATCGGGGGTGCAACTGTCTATACTGTGATCATTCTTTCTGAATCAAAGAAGGCTGCTCTTAGAGGGTTCTTAGGCTAGATGTAAGGTTGTCCTAAGGGGCAATCTGAAACAGAATAATTCTTGCGCTTCTTGTCTAATGTGGTTTTCTTTACTTTCTGTTTTGTTTATTATTTCGGTTTGATTCTTTAACTTGTTCTGTTAGTTTGTTTGTGAGTGTGTGTGGTTGAGAGTGGCATAATTCTTGTCTAAGAAATCTGATCCAGTGACCTTAGGAATAACAGATTTATCTTTTGTGTGAAAGAGTGAGTATCTTCCTTCTTATATTTTGATATTGAGTGGCTGATACATGTAGCTAACATTCAAGTAAAGGAAGCTCAGGCAAATCATCTCTATATGATAATGACTTTTTCTATGTTTAAAAATCATTAACGCAATTGAAAGGTTGAAACTCTGGAAACAGTCCTTTTGGATACTCATCCTCTTTCTGCATGAATGCCTTCGAAGTTCTAAAATTAAAGTGCAGGAACATAAATTCTTTTTTGGTTTGATTGAGGAGAGCCTACATGGTTGTGCAAAACTTGTGTTCCTTACTATTTGTGTTGCATTGTTAAACCAAAATTATTTTCCAACAGGGAATTTAACCAGTAGAAATTAAATGAAAGATACCTTTAAAATATATTTTTTAACCATGAACTTGTTTTTTCGGTAAACAAAGTATGTTATAAAGAAGTGCCAAAAGGGGAGAGAATCCTGTACAGATGGTGGTGAACAATGTGTATGGGATATACTCACGCTGACATGTATTGAACACGTGCATATCTTATGCACATTTGCCTTGCAATTAAGAAGAGCGATTAACATTTACTCTATTGGACATAGTTTATCTTCTGATCATTATATTGAAGTGAGATATGTATCTTGATGAGTTGATAAACTGCCTAGGTTTTGTCGTTTGGAGTGAGGAGACTTAGGGTGATAATTTTCTTTCCTTCTTTTTCTTCTTTAATAATTATTCTTGATTTCCTGTCCTTTTTTTTTTAAACTTTTGGTAAGCATTTTATTTCATGGTTTTTTCTTGTTGACTGATTTTTTTTTTCGGTTAGCCATGTTGATTGATTATTATTGATGGTTATTTACCCAACATTTAATGCCCATTTAGAAAATTAAACCATTCTCTCTCTTAGGGTTATAAATGAGCCGAACTGCTCATCAGTGGCTTGGTGTTCGGCTCAGTAAGAGCTTGTTTGTGTTCGGATCGTGTTATAAATGAGTCTAGCTTAAGCAAAACAAACCTTGACTCAATTTGGCTCGCAGACAAGCTTGTGAAATAAATATTTATTATTATTATTTTAATTTTTTGTTATTTATCCACGTGTTTGTGATAAAGATGTTTATATTTGTTTGAACAATGCTATTATATTTATTTTGAGAATTTATACTTACAATTGTTATGTAAAAATGGGTTTTAATGGCTATAATTTTTAAAAAAATTCTGGCAAGATTGAGCTTGAGCTCGGCTTGTCAAAAGCTTGTTTATCATGTTAAATAAGTTGTCTTGAGCTCGAGCTTGGTAATTCCTTAATGAGCTTGAGCTTGAACACATTTTTGAGCTCGAGTCGAGCTCGAGCTCACCATAATCCTAATGCCGAGCTTGAGTTGAGCAAAGATTGAGTAGGCTCGACTCGATTACAACCCTACTCTCTCTCTCTCTCTCATAAACGCTATTGCAGCTATGAATTCTACCAGCTAAAGATGTGGGTGACAAGCTTACTTCTAATGACCATGAGTGATATCTAAAGTTTTATTTTGCATGTATCTCCTTTGGATGCTTACACTTTCTTTGGATCAATACCTTACCAAGTTGTAAAAGGGCAGTGTGGGTGAGTAAATGATAAAATAATTTTGGTCTTACATGCTAGTTGAGGAGCCTGAAGAATAGCAGCAAGCACCTGTTGTTTTACAACTACAACTCTATATTTTATTTTTGTTATGAAATCATTAGTCACCTGCATTTGTCAGGGTGAGGGTGGGTCCTGTGATCCCAAGGGTGCACACCTTTCATGGGTGATGATGGTAGTAGACCTTGTCCTCCAAGGCGCATAATGATTATTAATAGTTCTCTTGCTTCCTCTTGTGAGATCTGTTTGTTGTCACATTCAATCTGGTCTGCTCCATTCCAAAGTTGTTCATGTCATCAGATGCAGAACTTTCATGTTTATGTTTCTTTTGTGCATGGGATGTAATCCTGATGCAAGATAGTTATCTTTGGTTGTGTTGTCTTGGACTAGTGATGTTAACATAAGAGTGAAATTTATTTTCTTTATTTTTGATTTTGTTTTTTATCCTCCCTATTGATGGTTAGTTGATGATCTTTTAGCTGAAATATTAGCAAAGGAAAAGAGATTTTGGCATTGAATCTTTTCCTTAGTTATGTTTTTTCAAAAGCATAATTTTGGGGAGAATTTTTAATGCTAATTGGTTGTGCGTATGCCATCCAGACAGCCTGAACCTTCATTCCATTGGTCTAGATATACTGTCACTGCCCCAAAATCCTGAGTCCTTTTCCCTTTCCGTTTGATTCACAGCTTCATCATGTGTGGCATGCCATGATCACTGTCAAAGACAGGATTTGCAGACTGCTGCTTTACCAGTGTGATTGTAGTAAAATTTGATTCACTTCTGCATTGTTATTTGGATATTCTGTGTTTTGTAGACCTATAGACTATAGTAAATGTAAACCAGGTTGGTAAAATATAAAATACTTTTCTCTTTCCAGGTATCATATCAGGATTTTATATGGAAAACATATTTTATACAACATTCATGTATTCTTCATGTTGAGTTGATGGAATTGGTTGTACCCTGCAGATCCTCGTGCAAGATACTTTGAAACATACATATTTTGAATCATGCACTTCAATTCTGTGAATGGCTTCTTCTCGATAATTGCTCTATTATTTTTCTAGGATAAGTAATTGCCTCTATCATCTTTTTTTTTTTTGTATAAATATGTATAGAGGGAGAGAGGTTCTAGAAGGTGATTATATTTGAAGTTGCTGCTGGGCAACCGTGTTTGTTTATCTGGCTCTTGGTTTGTATCTATGTTATAAGAAATGGTGGCATCTACACTTTATGGTTTGGTGCTGAACCCATGCAAATGTTGTCCAAACAGGTTGTATATAAATAATTAGTGCTTTTCCTTGAATCTTGCAAGTTTTTTCGTTTGTGTTGTGTGTCATGGGTTCTATGGTTTATGGATCATATCTGCTAAAACATGCATCTCTCTTCTTCCCTTTCCTTCCATTGTACTTCCCTACTTATTATTATTATTGTTTTTGATTTTTCTTGGAGAGAATACTTAATGCCTCAATTGTATCATTTAATTTGTTGCCCCTTTATTTTACTAGTTAATAAGGATTCATGCAAGGGATTCACATCTTGGATGGACTCGCCAGAAAGTGAGTGATGTATTCTCATTTTTCACTTTTTCCACTGTTAAGCTCTTCAACGCATGTATATACTTTCAGTTTAAGTTGGTATCTTCCCTATTGTATGCAAGCTGCAATGAGTGAGCAATGCAATTGCCGGCTTCTTGTTATCCTAGTTGGCTGCTTAGCTTAACACTCTTGAATTGCTTTCTGTTATCTTCTTCTTCTTCTGATACCAACAAGCAAGGCTTCAATCCCATCAGGTAGTTCTTTCTTTTGACAAGTGAGTATAATTAGAATAGAAATGCTAATAAGGGGCCAGCCATTTATAAAAATGGTAAAAAAACCTATCAGACTACCTTCATTGCCCTCAAGAATACTCTTCTTCCCTGTGGGCACTGAATCCACTTCTGCTCCCCTATTCTAATATGAAATGGTTGTGGAGTTGGAGCCAATTTCACAACAGTAAAGATTATGCTTGAAGTGTGGGACTAGTAGTGCCACCTGAGGATAAGGATAAACACTCCTAATATCAAATGATTGTGGAGCAAAGTTGGAAAGCTGTTATAGAGTTAGTTTTCCAACCGTGAAGATTTTTCCTGAACTATAGGGATCAGTTGTGCCACCTAAGAATAAGGAAAAACACTCCCACTGGATATGTTGTGAGATTCAGTCAAGAGATGAAGAGGTGATGCTCATTTGTTATGTGTATTGATTTACCCTGAAGTTTATTTTGTGATATGTGTTGTTTCTTCTGTAATAAAAAGTGATAACAACATTTTTCTCTTTAAGGAATCTTATGTTATTTGTAATAGTACGTACCCTCTTAATATTCCATCAAGTAGTAGTGTGTGTGAAAAACCAAATGTTCCTTTTTTTTTTATGTAACTTTTTTGGCAAGTAGATATCCAGAAACATTGTAGTCTGCCATATGTGGTTATGCTGCAAATAAAGATGAAATGTGTGGACATGATATTTGCTATGATGCAATAGTGATTTATTATGGTTTCTGACATGTTAGTTATGTAATTACATATGATTACTTACATGATTTCTCAAGTAACTATTAGATATATATATTCTCTGCGTTCATGCTAGCCCTCATCTTTTGATGTGTTTCTGGTGTTTCTCAGGTGAGATTGTTTTATGATAGGTGTATGTGATCATTCCTTTTTCTTTACTCTTAAGTACTTTTGTTTTATGGTAATAAATGCCTACTTACCATGATCTTTTTTGATTGCTTTTGACATTATTGAGTGAATAATGCAGGTGTTTCATCTAATCATTGGCTGTGCAAATATGGGTAAGGGAAATGCTTTTTTCTTTATCATAAGTTTTTTTAATGCAATACTTGTTTCCTTAAATTATATATTTCTTCAATGTTTGATATACCTTTAAAAGCATGGTCAGTTAATTATTTTGGTGTCATTGTTCTTTATAGTGATCTTGGTGACCATTTAATTTATGTTAATTATATTTTAAGTATTTAGTATTGGTTTCAGTATATTTAAATTTATAAAGTAGCTTTTCTGGTGATTAGCATCCTTTTTTGTGTGTGATAAGTGGTGATTAGGGTCAATTTGAGTAAACAACAACTATACATTTCATTAGATAGAGTTAGGAATTCTACTATGCCAATCGTCTATTTCCATGATTATATATTTTTTATGCTCATTATATATTATCCACTGCCGGTCCCAAGCCCGGATAAAGGAGGAGGGTTGCGTTAGGTAGCCGACAGCCAGCGTAAAACCTAGTCGGATCTAAATATGAATTCTAGACAACCTATCTGTTGGGATGTAACCCACATAGAAGTCTAGAATTCATGTAGCCAACCCCACATAGTGGGATAACGGCTGGATATGTATGTGTTATTATAACCCATGTCATGCTTAAGTTTAGTCTAGAATCCATGACAAAAAGATTGAACAATTTTTATATTGGTTGCCGGCTACTTAATGCAACCCTCCTCTTTCATTCAGGCTTGGGAGCGATTTTGATAGGGCTCAATATCTTTAAAACTAAAGTGTTGGGGGATTACTCAATCCATTGGCAGAGTTTAGGGTCAACTTGAGTATGCATAAAATTTGAAATAAAGTTTGTTATTAGAATTTCATAGAGTAGATAACCTGGTAACAAACAGGGAAATTGCCTAGGGAATCGTTACTGCTTAAAAGTATTTCTATATGATTTATTGTTATTGTCACATGCTCTTGACTTCCTTGCATGAATACTTTTGGCCATATTGTGAACTTGCTATAGCTATAGCAGGATGCTAGCCATAAATATTTAAAGTTTATGGTGTAAGCACATGGTTTCAAGCATGCTAGTATATTGTGACACCCTGTGAGTTGATATGGGAAGAAGAGAGGGAAATGAGTGGTAGGAGGCTTGAGAGTTGATCAGGCAATCAACTGTGAAGTTGGTTGCTGCATAAAGCTGGCAGTTCGCTAGGAAAGTTGATTGATGGATTGATTGTTGTAGGTTAAAACTCAGATAAATAATTGACTTTAAAGCTGATTTTGGGGCTTAAATGAAAAGATAATGAAGTGCATTTTAGATATATTTTTAGGCATATTGAAAGGTTTTTACTGTTTTAAATATTATTAATTTTGGTTAAGAATTGTGGAAGTAAGATTAGTAGTTAATTAAGTGATTAAGAGCTAACTAAGTCAATAACTCTCTGGCAACTCTAGTTGATTCTCTACTATGGGAGGTTTCTAGAAAGTGTTTTGCTCCTAATGAAACGTTTAAGAAAATAAAAAGTAAACTTTCATAATTGTTTTGGGTTTGCTAATTTGTTGTTTAAGGCATAGTTATCAAGACTGAATCAGCATTGAACTGGCCAGGGTATTAGTTAATTGGTTTGACTAGCCATTTACTGGTTGAACTGTTGGTTCAGAAATTTATGTATAAAATATAATAATTTCATTCTTTAGGTTATATGAATATATATTTGACAATTAGTAACATTAAAAGATATTAAAATACCATAAAGCATGAAATTCTTATTAAAATATCAAATTTTATTATTACAAACTAATTGAAAAGTACAAAAAATTAACTAAGATGTTCAAATCTCATCATCATAATACATGCAAACCAGACTAATTTGTGAACCAGTCAAATAAAAAAGTTGGCAAAATAGTGCAGTTTATACACACATCTGGTCTCTTTTCCAAACCAGACTGGCTTGGGGATTTGTTTTTTGTTCGATTGGTCCAACTGGCCCATAAGGTGTTAGTTTTAGCCTGGTTTGCAGTTTGGTTGGCCTGCTGAAACTTTCAGGATGTGCTTGCCACTTTTGAAATCAGTAAGGTGTTAACTTTCTTTGGTAACACTAGTACTTAACTAATGACACCATTGACTGAATGAATCCATATAATAGTCATTGGCCACACCCGTGTCAATGTAAATAACAAATCGACGTGTGTTTAGCACTGCCCCTGCTAACTTGGGTTATTGAGGTGCACCAAGGTTAATGTCTACTGCCATTAACTTATAATATTACATCAAAGGTGAAATCCATGTATCAATCAATTGTACTAAAAGTTCCATTAATAATAACAAATCAGCCAATGGTATTTAACAATTTGATTCATAACAAATAATCTGATGCATTTTGCAATCAAATTCATAGCAATATTGGTTAACCATTGAGCAGACAGAAGGAGAACAATAAAGGGCTTGTCCTGACATTCTAAGCTCCTACAATCTTTGACACAAAAAATTGTTATGCATAAAAGGAAATAAAAAGATTTTGGGAAAAAAATAGTTTCCATTCCCACAAGTATTGTGCATTTTAAATGATGCAGAAGAATTTAATCATGCTTGATAATTGGCGAGGCAATAAAAACCGTTGTTATGATATATATCGATCTGCTCACAATGACTGTGCCCAAATAACTGGTTAGGCAGGATGTGACTCAGGTATAAATGAAGAACATGTGATGATTGGTTGCTTGCTGGTGACTGATTGGTGCTGCTCTTTCTCACCCATTATATGTTTGCTAAGTTGCTTCTTTCTTTGTGTGAGCAACAACTAGGGCTAGGTGGCTGTATATATAGTTTGTGAATCCTCCTTTAATTTTGATTTTATGTGTGAGAGGATTCTTCTATTGAATCCTCATCTGACTGTGATATGCTTAGCTTGTAAATTGAATATTTGAAGTACTCTCCTTTTTCTATCACTGTTTATTTTTCATATATATCGTGCAAGTCTATCTTCGAATTGTTTATTGTTTATTCTAATTAGTGTTATTATTGTTGTGGTTTTCTGTTATCCTAATTTTTATATAATTATATATGTTTATGTTTATCTTGAATTTTCTTTATTTTCTTTTTCCTAAATTTTGGGTATTTACAATATATCTAGTTGGAAGATGAAAACAGGAAAGAGGCTGTAGAACAAAACTGAAAAATGTAGAACAAGAATGAAAAACTTGGTATCTCTTTTTCATTTACTTCACTAGGATTGATTACAATATATATAGGAAAAAGAAGACAATCAAATCCCTATAACTTAGGAAAAAAGGAAGGAATCCTAATTACATCAATTATTAATTTACATCAATCAATCAATCAATCCCATAGATTGAGGGATAATTGGGATTGATAATCAATCTAATAGATTGTGGGATCTTTCCAACAATGTTAATACTATAGTCATGAACATGCACACATAGATTCCCATATATCACGAACATACCAGCTTATATAATTCCACTATTCACAATTCTCCCCCTCTAGCTGGAGAGTGGATGTCAATCATACCCAACTTGCTTACTAGAGTTTCAAATTGAGTACCAGGCAGTCCTTTGGTAAGAATATCTGCTACTTGATGACTGGAGCGAACATAGGAAATTTGGAGAAGACCAGAATCCAATTTTTCCTTAAAAAAGTGCCGATCAATTTCAATATGCTTTGTCTTGTCATGTTGCATATGATTATGAGCAATACTAATAGTTGATTGATTGTCCCCCAAAAGTTCAATAGGTCTTTGCACCATAACTTTTAAATCTTCTAGGATAATCTGTAACCACAAAAGCTCACACATCAAGGGCTATGGCTCGAAATTCCACCTCAACACTGGATCTAGTCACCACCCCTTGCTTCTTACTTCTCTAAGACACCAAATTCCTCCCTAGGAAAACACAATACCCAGTTGTGGATCTTCTGTCCACGAGGGAGCCACTATAGCCAGCATCTGTATATCCTTGGATCTTCAAACCAGCTCCTTGAGTAAATAAAATTCCCTTACCCGGTGTAGCATTAAGATAGCTAAGGATCCTTCTCACAACATTCATATGATCTTCAGTTGGGTTATGCATAAATTGACTCACTAGGTTGATAGCAAATGTTATGTCAGGCCTAGTATGAGAAAGATAAATTGGTCTTCCTACTAAACGTTGAAATCTCCCTTTATCCACTAGAATTCCCCTGCAATTTTGTGTTAGGATCTACGGGTATCCTTGCTCCTTTTCCCCTTAGCAAACCAATTTTAGCAAGTAAGTCTAGCACATATTTTCGTTCGGACAAGAAAATCCCTTCCTGTGAGTAAGCTACTTCAATGCCTAAGAAATATTTCAGTGGTCCAAGATCCTTTATTTCAAATTCCCGAGCCAAATTCTGTTTTAGAAGACCCTGTTCATCTAAATCATTCCCAATTACTACAATATCATTAACATAGACAAGTAGGGCAGTTACCTTCTCTCCTATGTGTTTGATGAAGAGGGTATGATCTCCTCTACTTTGGTGATAACTTGTAGATGTCATAGCCTTTGAGATCCTACCAAACCAGGCCTGTGGGGATTGCTTGAGCCCATACAAGGCCTTCTTAAGTTTACACACTTGCTCCTGCCCTGCTCCCTCATGCTGAAATCCTGGTGGTATTTCCATGAAAATATCTTTTGCTAAATCTCCATGTAAAAAAGCATTTTTAACATCAAGAAGTTGTAACTTCCACCCATAATTGGCTGCCAATGCTAGGAAAACTTGGACAATAGTCATTTTGGCTACGAGAGCAAATGTTTCAAGTTAGTCTATGCCATGGGACTATGTATAGCCCTCGGGAACAAGATGTGCCTTATACCTGTCACGTGTACCATTAGATTGGTATTTCACATTCATAGTTGTTAAAGGCGCGCCTAGGCATGGGCCTAGGCATAAGGCGCCAGTTTGGTGCCTCGCTTAGGCCAAGGCGAGGTGATTTCAGCGAGGTCGTCGCCTTGCACGGTGAGGTGCCGGGGTGAAAACCTAGGCAGCCCAATTCGCTCCTCACTCCATCTTCCTCTCGACTCTAGCTACGCTTGCATACTCTTTTCCTCTCCTCTCCAGCCTTTCCTCTTCTCGGTTCCAGCATGTATACATTATTTACATAAATGTCCACATTTTCTTTAATTTATATTTTACCTTCCATTTACTTTTATATATAAATGTAAATAAAAAAATACCCACCATTTGGATTTAATAAAAATATCTAAAAAATCAAGATCCATAACAATAAGAAAATAGAATTTTGGTTTTAGTACAAACTCGGGATTTAACAATTTTACCACCCCCAAAATACATACCTACTATTTCTTGAAAAATTCATTAAAAATCATTTTAACAATAATGCATATTAGCTATCAAAATACCAGGAGATAGTTTTTCAAAATCAAAACATTTTCTTATATGTCTCTTTATAATGTGCTAATCTTCCAGACTTAAAAAAATAACATTTTTCAAAATAAAAACATTTTCTTGATTGTAGACTTGTAGTGCTTATGTGTTTGTTTAGAACTTTGCATGATGATTGGTACTTGTTTGAGTTTGAGACTTTGAGTTTGAACTTTGATGATGTTTCTAGTTTAGAATTTACATGATGAATGAATCAACTTTGATGTTGTTAGTTTAGAATTTGAAGATGATGAATCATGAATGACATGCATGTGTTATTATTGATAATTTGATAGTTGTTTATGATTTTACAAGATTTTGAGTTTTTTTTTCTAAAAGGTGCGCCTTGCTTCGCCAAGGAGTGCCTCGCTTCGTGCGTCTCAGTCTTCAAGACCCTTTGCACCTCGATGTGCCTCTTGCCTTTTAGAAGTATGTTCACATTAAAGATCCACTTGTAGCCTATTGGTTTTATCCCTTTGGGTCTAGATACCAATTCCCAGGTGTGATTCTTTTTAAGAGCTCTCATCTCTTCTAATATGGCCTCCTTCCATTTGAGATCTTTCAAATCGTCTTCCACTGATTTAGGAATAACAATTGCATCCAATGAAGTGAGGAAACCTCTATGGTTTGGTGACAAGCGATGGTAGGATAAATAATTGGCCAATGGGTGTTTTGTACAAGTTTTATCCCCTTTCTGGATAGCAATGGGTAGGTCTAAATCTGTAGGTTCAGTCTGAGGAAGAGATGGGTTAGAAGTGCTGGGAGAATCCTCATGGTGTGCTACTTCCAAACTAGGATCGGGGTTGATGCTGGTGTAGGCTGTGACTTATCAATGGGCTGTCTTCTCTTATATGCATAGAGAGAACCCTTGTATCTAATAGGAGATTACAACTTAGTTTTTGCCTATTCCTTGTTGGAAAAAATAGAATGCATCGGAGAAGCATGCATGGGGAAAGTAGAAAGAATAGAATCAGCAGGTTGATTAGATTGACTAAGACCCGATGGTGTTGTTTCAAGGATAGGGACTAGATGCTCAAGTTCTAAATTAGCATGTCTAAGAAATTCCTTCTGATGTCTAGATGGAGAAGGACCAAAGAATGATTAGGATTCAATAAAGGTCATATCTTTTGAGACGTAGAACTTGCGAATGGTAGTGTGATAACATTTATAGCCTTTTTGAGTAGGAGAATATCCAAGAAAAACACATCTAAGAGCCCTAGGATCTAATAGACACACCCAAACACTGTAAGAGATAGTGTTTTAAAATGTGCTAGGAGCTAGTCGGGCTCCATGCTGGGGCCTAGCGCCTAGGCAGTGCATAAAAAAATTATTTAAATAAAATTTATATTATCCCAAATACACATACATACATATATATTCATATATATATATATATAAACAAATCATATATATAAATTGTCACAAGCCTAATGGTTTAAGTGTAATAAACTATAGAAGTATAGCTATAGTGGTAATAGCAGAATGTAATAACAAAATGCATGTGAGGGGCGGTTCCACCCAAGCCACTTGTAGGGAATTGGTTGCAATAACAACCAGATGGGTGAGCCTATAAAAGGCAATGTATGTGAGGATGGGATCTATCAATGAATACATTCGGATCTTTCCCTCTCTAATTTCTATTTCTCTCTCTCTCTCTCCCTCTCTTAATTCAAATCTTCTCTCCCTTTCTCTTTCTCAATTGCCCCGACTCTTCCAGAATTGCCCAAGCCTCATACTCAAGGCTTGACAATTGGTATCAGAGCTAGCGGCCTCGGCAGTGTTTGTGGAAGGAATTGCGTAGCGGAAGATGGCGGAAGGAACGAGACTCAAACAGTTGGAAACCAGAATGGAAGCGCTGGAGTTCGGAATGTCGCAGACACACGAAGCTTTCACCCAAAGTAGGGAAGATGTGGCTGTGATGCGAGAAGGAATGTGAGAGGAACTGGCGACTTCTTGCGAGGATATACATCGGGAGCTGGAAAGGCATAGATAAACGATGGATCAGTTTGGTCAAAGGATCAATAGCATGGTTAATATGCTATCGTCCTTACCGCAATTTCGTTTGCCAACGGAATTTCCCCCACGATTTGGAGCTGGATCGAACTCGAATGGATTTGGAATACTTCCGAGACCTCCAGGAGAAGCAGAGTCGGAAGGAGGGCAAGGAATTGACATGGACCCTTAGGTAAGGGAATTCCAATTACAATCTGGTACTCACATGCCAATGCCAAGGTTGGAGATACCATTATTTGATGGAACAAGGATGAGGTGGTGGGTCCGCCGGTGTGAACGTTTCTTCCAATATTATAATGTGGTTAAGTCACAGCACATTACACTGGCCACAACTTATCTTAATGATACGGTTGATTCCTGGTTTCAAGGATGGTTGAGATACCAAGGAATTGGGGTGAGATGGATCGAATTTGCCGAAGAATTGTGTAGGCGATTTGGAGAGAAGAATATGACAGATGTGATAGAAGAATTCAATAAACTTCGGCAAGAAGGGACTGTAATGGAGTACTTGGAGAAATTCGAAGAATTAGGAGCCTTAATGTGGAACGCTCAACTAACACTTACTGAGCAATATTTTGTGTCCATCTTTATTAGTGGGCTTAAGGATGAGTTGAGGTCAATGGTGAAGATGATGATGCCAATTACAGTTAGGCAGACAGTTGAAAAAGCCAGATTACAAGAATTGACGTTAGAAGCCATCTACAGAAGGAATAGGGCCTCCTCTCGCACAGGGCCATTGATCAGTTTACCACCTAGTGGTCATGCTAGGGAGATCGGAGCGACAGGGGGTACAAGACCGTCGAGAGGAAGTCAGCAAGCCCTGGCGATCAGAAATCCCACTATGGAACAGAGGAGACAGATGAGGCTTTGTTTCAAATGTGGAGACCTTTACAGTCCTAGCCACCAATGTAGAAGACAACTACTGAACATGGAGGGTGGTGAGGAGCAAATACTAGAGGAGGAGCAAGAAGACCTTGAAGAAACGGAGGAGGAGGTTCCTCAGGGTGATCCTACTGGTGAAGGAGTTGGAAATCTCATTTCACGCACTGAAAGGGGAACATGCGGGACAAATCATTAAGGTTGAAGGGAGAGTGGGCAAGAGAAGGCTGATGGTGCTGATTGACAGTGGCAGCACCCACAGCTTCCTCAATGAAGCAATTGCCACGAAATTAGGTTGTACCTTGGTGAATACTTTTCCCTTATCTGTAACTGTAGCCAACGGTAGTAAAATGTACAACAATTATAAGAGTGTAGGGTTTAAATGGTGGATGCAAGGGGAAGAGTTCTCTACGGATCTAAGAATTTTGGAGCTAGGAGGCTGTGACATCATCCTTGGGGTGGATTGGATGAGGACAGTTAGTCCTCTGACTTTCGACTTCAATAAATTGGAAGTCACATTGGATTTGAAGGGACAGAAGCTGACTTTAAGAGGATGCCTCGAGGCAGGGGAATGCAAGATGATTACAGGGAAAAGGTTACAGAAGTTGCTGAAAAAGGGAAAAGGGCAGATAGCCCAGCTGTTTTCCATTCAAACTATGGAAAAAGATGAGCAGGAGAGCCCTCTCACCACATACCTCTTTGCAAAGGTAACTTTTCCTACTGTATTACGGCCATTGCTTATGAAATTTCAGGAATTATTTGTGGAACCACACACCCTTCCCCCAAACTGCATGTTTAATCATACTATACCTTTGAAACCCAATTCTGAGCCAGTAAACGTCTGAGCCTACCGTTACCCCCCTTACCAGAAGGGTGAAATGGAAAGACAGGTCAAAAGTATGCTTCAAGCTTCCATTATCCAACCGAGCCAAAGCCTTTTTGCCTCTCCCGTTCTTCTCGTCAAAAAAAAGGATGGTACTTGGCGCTTTTGCATAGACTATAGACAGTTAAACAACCTCATTGTGAAAAACAAATTTCCCATTCCCTTGATTGAAGACCTATTAGATGAGCTGAATGGGGCTGCCATCTTCACTAAATTAGACCTGAGGGCAGGGTATCATCAAATCAGGATGAACCCTGCCGACATCTATAAAACAGCCTTCAGAATACACCAATGCCTCTATGAATTTCGAGTGATGACATTTGGACTCACCAATGCCCCAACCACTTTTCAAGCCCTTATGAATCACCTATTTGCCCCATACTTGCGAAAATTTATCCTAGTATTCTTTGATGACATTTTAGTTTACAGCCCCCCAACCTCAAACAACACCTATCCCACCTTCAAACCACATTTTGAATCTTGAAACTTAATCAATTGTTTGTTAAACTTTCAAAGTGTTCCTTTGCAAAGAATGAGGTGGACTATCTAGTGCATATCATTTCTGGCCGAGGAGTCAGTACAGACCCTAGTAAAGTTGCAGCAATGTTGGAATGGCCCAAGCCTTCGTCTATAAGGGAGCTGAGGGGATTTCTTGGCTTAACGGGTTATTATAGAAGATTTATACAGAATTATGGAGTGATCAATAAGCCATTGATCGAGTTACTCAAGAAGGACAATTTTGGGTAGAATTCCCAGGCTGAGAATGCTTTCAACACTCTTAAAAACGCGATGACACAAGCCCTAGTTTTGGATTTACCAGATTTCTTGAAGGCTTTTGTGGTGGAGACCGATGCATGTGACATCGGGGTAGGAGCAGTGCTGACACAAGAAGGGAAACCCCTAGCTTACATCAGCTAAGCACTGGTTGCTCGACACCGAGGGTTAAGTGTGTATGAAAAAGAACTGTTAGCCATGATCATAGCTATCGACAAGTGGAGACATTATTTGGAAGGAGCCCCCTTCATAATACGGACCGACCATGACAGCCTAAGACACCTCCTACAACAGAAGTTGCATACACACCTACAAAGGAAGGGAATATCCAAATTGTTGGGCCTGAATTATGTGATACAGTATAAGACGGGAAAGGAGAGCATTGTGGCAGATGCTCTGTCACGACGATAAAAAATAGGAGAATGTAAGGCTATCACCGCAATGGTGCTTGATTGGGTCAAAGAAGTTACTGAAAGCTATGAAAAATCTGAGTAGACTAAGTCCCTACAGACTCAATTGGCCGTCCGCCACTCCAATGAACAAGGGTATTCTATGTCTAATGGGTTGATCAGGTTTAAGGGCAGATTGGTTGTGGGCAATGACAAGGAATTAAAAGCCAAAATCTTACAGACACTACATAGCTCTCCATTAGGTGGACACTCAGGGGTTAGAGCTACTTATTACCGGGTTCGACAGATGTTCTTTTGGCTTGGTCTAAAAAAGGAAGTTATGGAGTTGGTGGCAGCTTGCATGACATGCCAACACTGCAAGCATGAACAAGTGGCTTATCCAGGATTGTTATAGCCACTGGCTATACTGGACAGAGCGTGGGAGGAGATATCCATGGATTTCATCGAGGGTCTGCCTAAGTCAGAAGGACAAAATGCGATCCTAGTTGTGGTCGACAGGCTGACCAAATTTGCTCACTTCATTGGCCTTACACACCCATTCACAGCCCAAGAGATTGCCCGAGTGTTAATTGATACGGTGGCCAAATTGCATGGACTACCTAAATCTATCGTCTCGGATCGAGACAAAATATTTACCAGACACCTACAATGCCTGCCACGACTGGTACCAACAGAGCGCAAACTAATGCAGCTGGGTATTTGCAAGACCGACAGGAGATGATTTCACTCCTTAAACAAGAGTTGGCTACCGCTAACAACAGGATGAAGCAGGTCGTAGACCGCAAACGAAGTGATTGGAACTTTGACGTAGGCGATCAGGTCTTTTTAAAGGTTAGACGCTTCCTCCAGTCCTCCTTTTCCAACGTTACTCCCACCAAGCTCAGTCCTAAGTACTTCGGACCATTTCGTATCTTGGAACGGGTGGGTCAAGTCGCCTACAAACTGCAGCTTCCTCCCCACGTGGAATGCCATCCGGTATTTCATGTCTCCCTGTTGAAGAAGTTCATCGAGCCTAATGCTACTGTGAGCTTAGAACCACCTCCTGCAGCTGAAGAAGCCAACGGCTAAGTGGAACCACTAGCCAACATCGACCGCAGGGTAGTCCATCAGGGCCTTGTACCTCTCATCCAAGTGTTGGTTCAATGGTTCAACCGACACCTTGAAAATACTACTTGGGAATACTACTTGGGGACAAGGAAGATTGTCACCTTCCTTGGGGACAATCAATTTCCCCGCGCTTAAAATTCGTTTAGATTGGTTCGTGAGCCAAGCTCGAGCTCGGCTTGTTAATCTTGTTCCCGAATTATACTCGAGCTTGGATCGTTAAAAGCTCGATTACTTTGTTCGAAAGCTGAGCTCGAGCTCGAGTTGACAAAAGCAACAGAATCGAAGAAATAAAAAGACTCACACAACGAAAACCGAATCAAAGAACACAATATGTACGTGTTCGGATCAAAAGATCCTACTCACAATAGGGATTTCGCCTCTAGTCAATCCACTATAATATGTACAACATATTTACAATAGATATACAAGACGAAAACAGAATCGACTTACCGAAACAAGAAGACGAATCAAACAAATAGAGTATAAAGCTCAATAACCAAGCAACCTAGCATTCTCAATCTTACCAATCTCTCACCCAAACAATCACACTAACAAATGATTTACTTACAGAAATTAAACCAAAGATTCCTTACGTTGAGTTCGTTTTCCCAATCGCCTTCTTCGTTCTTCTTTCTGCTCTCTCTTTCTCTCTCATGAGTTTAGGGTTTCTGTTCGTGCGTGAAGAATATGACGCCTGAGGTCCAAAATATAGCTTATATACTTAGGGCAAGGGACAAGCTTGGAATTAACAAAAAGATGAATATTCATGAGCTGGGCTTGTTGGGCTAAATATACTTGCGGCCCAAACCCAATTTATTTATTTTATACTTGTCCCAATCATTTTTCATAATATTAATTACACAATAATAAAAATTAATTACACAATAATAAAATATGTAAAAAATAAAAAGTAATTTGTAGTGTTTAATATTCGATTCAAAATATATGTATATATAAAAAAAAAGACATCAACTTTAGTCTTCAAATCCTAATTTCTGAACAAACTAATTACACCACAAGTCCAAAATTTAAATATATATGGGAAGCAATATTTTTCTTGAGAGAACTAAAATTTAGATTGTTCAAATATAAAAATACAGGAGCATTAGTCTTACTTACAATTTAATGTTTTAGTATATCAGGAGAAAGATAAATTTTGTTCTAATGTTCAATAATTAATTAATAAATATATAAGATGACAGTGTTTGATTAATCAAACATAATGCATTTATTGATTGTTAACCCAGTAAAAATAATAACTAACATTATCTTTAAATTAATTAAATACCAAATATAAGGTGACAATGTTTGTATGAATAAATATTTTATAAAGATAATACTAAATATATTATTAATCAGGGTCATATTTGAATACTATATAGATATCGATATATATATAGAGAAATGTATATCCTGATCATGTTTGATATATTGTTATTATTAATTTAAAGATTTATTAAAAAATTAATATTTCTATTCTAAGTGTTAAATAATGAAAAAATAAAAGTATATTTATGTTATGTTTAAAAATAGAAATGTAGAGTTTTAACTTTAAATTTTAACCACTAAAATATGCAAATTATTAATTTAAGTTAAAAGTAGTTTTAAGTTTAAATTTTGTGTTATGATAAATTATTAATTTTTAAAATAAAATATACAAATGATATTTTAAATAATTAATTTATTTATAGAGTTTTATAATATTAAAACTTCGTGTATGTTTTATATAAAAATATAAATGAATATAGACATATGGTACCTTACAAATTTCTGGATTAGTTTATATTTTATACACATTTAATAAATATTATCAAATACAATGCATTTATTGATGGTTAACTATTGTAGTAAAAATGATAATTGACATTATCCTTAAACCTATAGTGTACCTCTGTATATATGCTACACTAAACATGTATTCATTTTAAATTACACATTACATATTATATTATCTATTACATAGCATATGTGATATATGTGTTTGTGTGTGTGCAAGCGCTCTCATGTGCATTTAGGTTACATATATACTACATATATTACATTTTACATTACATATTCCATATATTTATACACCAAATTAGCATTAAACTATCATGGTTTTATTGTTTTTCAATTACATATTTATTTGTTAAAAAATCCAGTTAGATATACAATAAATTCCATTAATATTATATGTATTTGACAAGAAATTCGATAGTTAATTCAATTAATTTTTTTATATTTATATATATTCGAATCCAATTAAATGTAAATATAATATATGATATATTTTTATATAAACAAATGTTATGGAACCAAGTGTATATTATATTTTTATATACATTTTTATATAAAAATATATAGAACTAAATGTTAACCAAATGTGCTTAGCTTAATGGTAAAAAGGCTCTTCAAAATATAAAAATCTAAATGTTGTAGGTTCGAATCCTAACCAAAACAATATTTTCTTTTGAAATTGCAATGTTTTGATATTTATTTACTTATTGACTTATTTATTTAAAAATTATACATATTGATATTCAATTTATTATATAAAAATTCATGTGGATATCAAAAGATTATTTTTAATATAATGTTAATATTTTTATAAGATTAATTTTTATAAAATTGATATTATTTAGTCATTTAATTTGAAGGAATAAAACATTATTTCTTTATATATTTTTATTTTATACATATTGGCATATTGCTAAATTTACATAATTAACTCTAATTATTAACTCAATTCATTTTATTCATGAGCTCATAGTCGAGCTAGCTCGCGAGCTCATTTTCAAGACAATTCGCAAACTTGATCACGAGCCAATTATCGAGTCAGCTCATGAGCATACTATCGAGCTAGTTCATGAGCTTTGTTTACGAGCCCATTTGTCGAGCTAGCTCGCGAGTTGGTTCACTAGCTTACAAACAAACTAGCTCGCGAGGTAATGAGCTGAGTATTGAGTTGCTCAAGCTCGACTCGTTTAATTTTTCGAACTTTAAATTCAAGCTCAAGCTTGACTCGTTTATGAACAGATTCGAACACAAACGAGCTTTTTTCGAGTCGCTCGCAAGTGGTTCGGCTCATTTACAGCCCTAGTGAGGAGAGAAAATAGTTCAAGTCTTTAGTCAATTGTTGTTAAACTTGGAACATGAAGGATTTGATTAAGTGGCAGCCAAGGGTTAAAAAAGAACGTTGTTGTTTCTAGAAATAGGAACAGAGGCTCCGTTTGAATGGTAATTTGTTTAATGGTTTCAAGGGTTTCATAGGTTTCAAAAATATGGAGATGAGGGGTCATATGATCTGTAGCTCTTGAATCAAGGATCCATGTGTTATTCCTATCAGATTTAGAAGTTGAAAAAGTCTCATAGGTTAGGGTTTTACCTTGCTTCCCCCTATTAGATTTAGAAGTTGAAAAGTCTCATAGGTTAGGGTTTTACCGTGCTACACCAATGAGCAGGATGCTTCATTTTGGAATGTCCAAATAAAGGTCTTTAGCTTGCCTAGCTTCTTTGGATTTAACTGAGTAGGATCAGCCTCAGTTGGGTCTTCTTTATCAGCTACTTCCTCTAGATCCTTATTGGAGAGATAGCTTTGATGCTTCATGTTTTTGAAGTCTCTAATCCTGCTCAAGACTGTTTCTTTCCCATGCAATTTGAAGCATGTTACCCTAGTATGTCGTGGCTTCTTGCAATAAGTGCACCATTGCCCCTCACGATTAGAACTACGGTTTTGGGCTGCTAGTTTTCCAGATTTGACTCCCTCTCCTTTGTTGCTAATCATTAGTGCTGAACCTTCAGAGCTATGCTTTGTAAGCATGGCACATCTTTGGTTTTCCTCACTCTTAATGATAGCAAAAACTTCATTTAAATTAGGAAGTTTGTCCCTACTGAGAACTTGAATCCTTACTTGATCAAACTTAGGATTTAGACCTGCTAGAAACTCAACAATCTGGTCTCTTTTGAAGATTTGATTGAGGGTGATAGTATCCTCACTGCACACCATCTTTATAGCTTGATAGTAATCAAGCTCCAACCATAACCCTTTCATTTTATTGTAATACTCAGTGATTGTTGACTGACCTTGTTTAGTAGAGCTTATCTTAGTTTTTACCTCAAAAATCACCGAAGCATTCTTGACCTTGGAGTATGTTTGTTGAACTATCTCCCATATCTCCCTTCTCGTGCTCAAGAACATAAAATTCTTACTGATTTTGGCTGCATAACACTCCATAGCCAAGACATGATGCGGGAGTTTTCCACATCCCAGGCTGTGAAGGTTGGATCTGCCTGATTTGGTGGAAGTTCTGTTAGGTGGTTGCCTTTCCCGCGGCCTGTGAGAAACGTCTTGATAAGTGGAGCCCATTGAAGATAATTCCTACCGTCTAACCGATAGGATTGATGAACACTAGGTAATTCACCAGCTACATTGGATTGATCAATTGGAATTACATCTCTAGATGTTATGGTAGGGGCAGCAACTTCAGAGGTTTCAGACATGATCTCCGGACAAGTTGAAAGAAGCAATAAAGGCTTTGATGAAAGGAGAGGAGCTTTAGAAAGAACAAAGAAGGGGGTGTGCAATAAAGGCTCTAGGGTTTTAGGCGTATCAGGCTGAGATTGAGTGCTTTGATACCATGTAGAACAAAACTGAAAAATGTAGAACAAAACTGAAAAACTTGGTATCTCTTTCTCATTTACTTCACTGGAATTGATAACAATATATATAGGAGAAAGAAAACAATCAAATCCCTATAACTAAGGAAAAAAGGAAGAAATCCTAATTATATCAATTACTAATTTACATCAATCAATCAATTTCAACAATTAAGGTTGATTATAATCAAATCTCATAGATTGAGGGATAATTGGGATTGATAATCAATTCAATAGATTGTGGGATCTTTCCAACAATGTTAATACTATAGTCATGAACATGCACACATAGATCCCCATATATCACGAACATACCAGCTCATTTAATCCCACTATTCACAACAGAGGCAAAGGTGAGAAAAAAATAGCAATAATCTATCAACCATTGTTGGTGGGTTGGCTCTATTGTCTGTTCTTTATTGTATGCTGATTCCAGGCTCCACCTATAAATTTCTACAATGGGACAAAACATAGTTCCATCATTGTTTGTTGTAGTTCTCCCTTTTAAACACATAAATAGCTATTTAGCATGCTTTGCTGCTTAAGGCATAGTTGTATGTCACTGCAATTTGTGATGTTAGATCATCTTTATCAAGCTGTTGCTTGAGAGGGATCTTATACATTTGTGGTTTTTATTTGTTTGGAACTGACTGATGGAACTTTATTCTGTCCTGTCAGGTTATTTTGTTTACTTTGTTTTGACTCCACTTGCCGCTTGCAATGGTTGGCTATGCTGGTCGCACTCTTGTGGATTTATTTTCATGGGTATTACCCTTTTCTTCAAGCAGTTTCTAGATGCCTGTGGTCTTGTTGGTTAACATTGTGAATTTCCTTTTGCAGCATGTCCCAAAATTTTGTTTCTTGCAGCATTTCTTCTACTTCTATCATTCTGGTATGTTCCCTTGCTTGAAATATCTGTGAAGCTAAACTCTGGAACTACATAGGTCTATATTTCTGCGCTATTTTACAACCCATCCTCCCCTTCATCTGTCTAAATGTTATTTTTTCCCATTTGCAACAACCAACAATTTAAGATACCATCTGGCTCTAATCTAGAGAGATTTTCCAGAGAAGCAGAATGAGAATTTATGGTCTCCAGATTTCTTAGATATATTGTTGCTACATTTAATTGAGATTGCCTCACACCTTTGATGCTCTTTGAAATTGGGCACTCTGTTGGGTCAGATTTATTTCTAGAATAACTAGTGTGAGGAGTCATTTTATTAGCATATTATAAGATGCAAATCCAAGTACATGTGCACCTAAACTTAAGTTTTTAAGACTACCAGAGTTTGAAGCAATCCTTTTACAATGCATTTAAAAAGTCAATGAGATTTGGAGCAATCTCTTTGAGCTACTATCTGGGTAATTTGTTGTAACCAAGGCTTTGCTAGTGAGTTATGCCTTGCTTGTATTTGAAATGGGAACTGTTTCTCCTTGATCTTCTTGCAGTTCTCTTCGTTGCAAAGCAATCATTGTGAAATTCATTTTTTCTTATTTTGCTCTCTCTTTTGCATTTACTATATTCTTCTGGTGAGCAGGCTACATAGGAAATGTAGAAACAGAGGCAAATGGAGGCCACTTTTAATTTCTTAATTTCTCTTGCTCTTCTCTTTCTGCTTATTGCCCCTTCACAATTAGCTAGGCTGTAATATTGAAACAATTGTGTTTTATTTTTTTCCTTACATTTCCAATTTGTTTTTGGAATAGTTCGCAATCTTTTTTAACAGAATTCTTTATTTAGAATGATATTAATGATCTATATGTTGGTTGCAGCTGTCTATCTGTTTCCTATTATTTGCTTAATATGCTCAAATTCTTATTGGATCCTTTCCAGTGCTAGTGTTTTATCACTCAATTTTATTCCTGAAAAATACAATCCCTTAAGTTTGTGGTTTCACATCCCATGAAATGGTAGTGGCACTGCAAGTGTTTACTTATATTGGTCTTGTTTATATTTATTTCAAAAAGAAAAATCTTTTCATAGCGCAATCTATAATCTTGTGCAAGTTTCAGAAGTCTTCTAATTCAATAATGAGTACATTGAAACCTATGTATGTCATTTGTAAGTTATACCCTGTACTCTTTTGGGGATGGTTTTATAGGGTTGACCTTTGCCATCAGGCAAATGAGGAAGATGATGAGGATGAGGAGTGCAGTCCTAGAGAAGCTTTGTTGGAGAGAACATCCAGTAAACCAGATTCAAATTCTGATACTCACAGAAAATGTTGCTCTTTCCGTGCCAGCCATGTTGGAAGCCGCCAAAAAGTTGTGATTTTGGTATGGAAGTGGTGAAAATGTTGTGTTTACGTTCCTGTAATTTCATGTGTAAGAATTGTAACATATTGGTTTTTCATTTCTTTTTCTTTTATGTTGTCAAGTGAAAAATTGATGCTCCTTGTCTGATTAACTCAATGTTTTAACCAGGTTACTACATTAATATTTGTTTTAATGATTGCATCTGCGGTCCTTATTTGGATTGGGATGGGAGGGAATCCTATCAATTCAGCAGTGGTGACCCGGGTATGAACCTTTCCCAAGCTGTTTTATTGTTGATTCATTAGTATTATTTTGCAAGGAGTGTCGTCCAGATTTTACTTCTCAACCTATAGTAATTGAATTATGTTTTAGTCACTGGTGCATGTGGATTCCAACCTCAAGACACTTCTATATTGAATTATCTTAGTCTCTGGTGCATGACCTCTATCCACCATGGACCATGGTCACATTTCCATTTGCGATGTGCATATAGTTATAGGTTAACTTTAAGTGTTATGTTAACACATGTTTTGATTCTTAAGTTTGTGTATGTATGCATGCTTATTTGTGTCTGTAACTTAGATGTGTAGACTCTAGATGGTGAAAAAATATAGGAACAGAACGGGGATAAATTCATTTACAGAAAGTGTGTAAAATGATAATGGAGGTTAGAAAGAGAAATGAGGAGAGAATGTAATGGTTATCTTTGCCTATAATGTACTTGTCTATTGTTCTCAATTTTGTTTGCATTGATCATTAGTTAAGCAATGGTACAATGATTGTAATCATGCAGGTGTATGTAGATCTGTTTGCCATTGTGAACCTTTGTCTAGGAGGAGCATTAGCATGTTATGGTAAGTATCTATCATTTAATTTTAGTTATATTTGCTTATAAAATTTACTTATTGAACATCAGTGTTGCATTTTTATTATCTAAATTGATAACACTGTGAAGTTTTCTCTCACAAAAAACTATCATAACATCAGTTTTCTTTAACATTATATTATTAAATTTGGTAATTATCTTTTAATCTGATCGTGCTGTGTAGTAGTAGCTTGGTCAAAGTTGCTTAGCATAGCTCTTTTAATTATCTTTCATGTGATAATTGAATTATGAACGTGTTGTGCAGTGTTGTGGAACTCTTTTAATTATCTTTCATGTGTTGTGCAGTGTGATGCGTATGAGCCAATGCCCAGGACCTGTTAAGCTATTGTGAATGCTCTAAATCTTGTCTACTTTACTCTCCGCTGAAAAATCTGTGGGGGCATTGCTCTTGGTTATTTGTGTGGAACCAATAATAGGCACTAATTGGAATGGAGCTTGAAAGATGAATACTGTTTGACTCCACAGTCAAGTTGGTTCTTGTGGCTGGCAGACAGAAAGATTTCCTTGGAAGATAGCTTGCTGCTGGATGATTTGGTATCTATAGGAGTATTATATTAGATCAGGAACAAAAAAAAAAAAAGACTCATGAAAGAGCTTTAGTAAGTGTGGAACCATGGACTATTGGCCGTGTGGTACATGGATTAACAGAATGTATTACCTCCTGACATGGTAATCATCCCATGTTTGGTATATCATGTCAAGTGAGATTAAATAATCCCACCTCCCCCCATGGGATTATTTAATCCCACTTTGGTGGGATTAAGGTGTTGGACCATGTTACCCTAATATAAAACTCCAAACACCATCCACCCCCCCCCAAATCTCTCTGTCTCATCTACCCATTGGTCACCGGCAACTCCCGTTCATCCTCTCCCATGGTGGCCAACATAGCCACAGATCTAGGAGTTTCTCCTCACCCTACTCTTTCTCTTCTCCACCTAGGGCCTCGTCGTTCAAAAATTCTTGGGACTCCTCATTGCTGCCCTGTATTTTGTCGTCATTGTTGATTTTTCTCCTTGTGTGCCAATTTGGTGCCAAAGAGCAGATCTTCGTTGATGGTTTTGAGCAAAACCTTTCTTCAACTTTGTCCTTCATGGTTTTTTCTAGATATGAATTTGGCCCCTCTTTTTTTCTTCTTCTTCTTCTAGATATGAAATTACCTTTTTTAGGTTCTCCTCCTCTCTCTTGATTTGCAAGAACCCCAATTGGCATGGCCAGAGTTTTTTTCTTTTAATACGTGATTATAATATAAATAATAATATGAAAATATATGAAAAAGTATATATGAAAATATAATTTTATAGAAACTTATAATATATATATGTCATAGGGAAAATGGGTAGTTTGGTCATTTGCTATTTAATACCAAGTAATGCCTCATTTACATGTTTAGACACCAAACATGTGACAACTATAACCTCAGGTATTACCCCCTTTACCAAATGTGGGATAGCATTATTTAGTCTCATTACTAGTTTGTCCCAACCTCAACTTTATCCCATCACTATTAAATTTGAAATTGCAATAAGATCAGCAGAAAAATTGCCTATTGGAGATGATTGTTTTATACTTTTGCATCCTAAGGCATACCTGCATCATATCTCAGTCCATCGCCAATCAAATGAATGATATGAGAAGCAATCGACCTTTTATTTGGTTGATAGAGCTGTGACCCAAAAAGTGTCCATTTCTGATATTGGGTTAAAGGTTTTTTTAAAGGGCTTTACGCTGGTAAGTTAGAACCCCCTTTGGTAAATCCCAAAGAATATAGAGAGGAAGAAGATAAATGTGTATCATTTCTTCAAAAAAGAATTCCCCTTTTCCTACTACTGCTAATCTTATGCTGTCTGAGCTTTGTTTTCTGCTGAGCACCTCACTTCCCTTCACTGAGATCAATGACCTCATAGGGTACAACTTACGGGCTTAGATTGTCTAAGATGTAAATCACTAAACTAAACAAAGTAGCAAAAATCATAAGAGAAGCAAGGTCCACAAAGGTTGGGAAGTAGTACACCCAGTTCACCAGGGTCTACCACTGTAGGGCCTGATCATACTCAAAAGAAGAGTTTGATCTTGGCTTAGATTAGAAGGAATGCTAGCTATGTGCTTAACAGATGCAAGTTGAACGTTGCTTTCAGGGAGCTGGGTTGAAGGAAAAGAGGCTCCTAGCTAAAGGTAACATGTCTTGCCCAAGAGGTGGGAACAATTGAAAACAAAGTGGTGAATAGGTGCGTCACGCGTGGGAATCTGCCTAATAGTTTTGGCCAAATCCTGAAGAAAGTTAAAAAGTGCTGTTTGATGAGCCTGTGTAGCATTATGTAGTTGGTTAGGTAAAGGCTAACAAAGCCAGTGATGCTTAGCTTGTCTTTTCAGATGATCAGCCACATTGGGATTGATACACGACTCCGACTTCCATGGGGTGTAGCAGTGGGGAATCTTGGACAATGGGTGAAAGCCCAATCTAGCAATATCGTGCAAGTGAAGAAGGGCAGTTCTGCTTGTAAAGTTCTTTTGTTGAGTGTACGATCATGACGAGACTCAAGGAAGACGCCCCAGCTAACTCTGTGGCAGCTGCTGCAGTGAGACCCCCCCGCCCCGGGGGGGGGGGGGGAGTTCAGAATGATTGGGTGTAAAGGGCATGTAGGCAGTGAATCTGGTTGAAAGTGAAAGTAGCCAAAACTGGCGGAATGCTCTTGAAACCAATTCACTTGAGGGAGCAGAGGAGAGTGGAATTTCATGTGTAGGGGTGAAATCTAGAGATCTACAAAGGAACACCAAAAGCAAAGGCAGCTCTGCGTCCCTACTGACATTGGGGTGCAAAAGCATGGGGAGTGAACAGGATTAGATGCCCCAGTAGTGCATGCTGTGAATGATTAGTGTTAAGACCAAGAGCAAACGAGTTGTATGTTAAAATTAGTTTAGGGTTTAAAATAAAATAAAATATTTTAGAATAAAATTATTTTAACGAGTTGTATGTTAAAATAAAATATGCATGGTCACTCAATGACCCCCAACATTGTGTTAGTTTTCTGATCCTAAACATAAAGTGTCTGATGGTGGTCAAACATTCAATTATTTTAGAATTTTATTTTTGTTAGGATTTTCAATTGATTATGTGGTAGAATTGAAGAGTTGTTAGGTTACCATATTAGGTGGGAATAGTTTTAGTAAGAGTCCTAGCTTTAAAAGTTTATTAAGCCTATAAATATGGCTTATTGATACAATCCAGAATCATAGTTTAAATGATATTAGGTGGGAATAGTTTTAGTAAGAGTCCTAGCTTTAAAAGTTTATTAAGCCTATAAATATGGCTTATTGATACAATCCAGAATCATAGTTTAAATGATACATTGCAGCATAGCATTGAGCTTGTTTTCTGTTCTCATCTAATTTCTGTTGAATAATTATCAATTTTTGTTAAAAATAGTTTTCATCCCAATTCTTTCATTGTGCATTCCAATTCTTTTATTGAATTCTTCCACACTAATTTATATCTCAAGCTATTTGACCCCATCTTTTATCTGATTCGGAACAAGCTGTAGAGGCATCTCTCTGACTAAACTCTCAACAGAGTGAAAGACAAAGTGTTGTGCTTTGTATAATGAAAGGGTGGTGCCACAACTGGCCTATGCTTCCACTTTGTGAAGATCATGATAATGGTGAAAAAAGGTGATCACAGTAGGGCTGCTCAACAATTTTGTTTATGGGGCTTGGTGGAGGGCTTTGTTGTGGCATTAGGAGTGTGGGCTGGCAGCAGAGGGTTTCTAAGTTGGTTCTTGGGTTTTGGTTGCTAAGAGGAGGTAGAATGGGAAAGGGTGGGTTGGGAGAGGGGGGGTCTCAGTAAGGTTTATGAAGCAAAAAGCTGAAAGTAATTTAAATGCTAGCGTAGTTTGGTCCAAAATGGAATATTCATTAAATTCTCATCTTTCATTACAATGCTAAAACCTCAAAAAGCATCCATGTTTTGGCTGTTCTTTTACCATGGTGCAAAATCCTGCAAAAAGCATCAATCTTTTGGCTTTTTCCTTCCAGGCTTTTGAGCTAAAAAGCACACAAGCCAACTTTTTTCCTGAGCAATCTATTGCCGAACCTCCTTGTGGGCTTTTATGCAGAAAGTTAAAAAAGCCTGATTCTTAAGATGCTACTGCCAGGATGCCAGTTCATTTACATCTCAATAAAAACAAATAAGTAAATTTCAGAATTTTTATGGCTCTTCTAGGGATGAGCTGCTTAATCCTATTATATAGATGTGCTCGAGTAGTTAAGTCATTCTTGTTAAAAGGGTTAAGTTAGTGCCAGTCACACATTCAATCAAATGGACAGGACGCTGGCAATGATGTTTTTGGAATGATTGGGACCTACGATCTAGGCTCTCAATGATAAAAACAAAGATATTGATTTGACAGCTATGATGAACTAGAATGATGTTTAATGACCAATGTGTAAGGTGCTGTATTGGAAAGATGGAACCTTTTATTTGGTACTGGGTATTATTCTGCTTTCTTTTAGATCTGTTCCCTTGCAGATTGATGACTACCATTTAATGCAATAATTAATATAATCTCGCACTTGGGTGGTCAAAACTATTAGGGGTGGCTGCAAACCATCCAGTCTCTTTTCTGCTTTTCTTTGAAGAAAATTTTAGTGAACGTTTCAACTTTGCACACTACACAAATTTTATCTCCCCCTCTCCCATTCTGATTCAGGTCTCTGTCACTATGCCCTCGTTCATTTTGTCAGTTTTATGGCCAATTTTGTATATATCCCAATGCTTGTGCAAGCTCTCATATGTTAATTACTAGATGGAAAAGCATCAAATAATAAGAGGCTTAATTTGTCTGTTTTTCTCGGTGATTAATGGGATATAGATTCTAAGGCAAATGAATCCTTAGCTTGGTTTCTGCATTAGTTGTCGATAGTGCCCCTGAAGATTCTTTACTGGGGCTGTGAGTCCAAAGTTCAGCTAATGAATATTAGGTAGAATTTGTTCTGGAAGGACATTTCTTGCTGCTTCACTTTGTGGCTGATCCTCATGCCCCTGCACCCCCAATCTTAACATTTTTTTCCATGTATACTAGGGGTTTTCACACGACATTTAGAATTTATTTATAGTTTTTGTAAGGGTGCTCCTCCACACCCAAATATAAGATACTAAAGAAAATGCAAGTTTAATAAGTTTGTAAAAATGTAAGTGTGCAATAAGTTTGTAAAAATGTAAGTGCTCCCCTAAAATAAAGGGGTACATATACTTTATATTATGTTTTTACCTTAGGCATTGTATTTTATTTTAGTTGAGCTTGTGCTAATATGTATAAACACATGTAATTATATTTTTACATTAACCCTCCCCACCCCGTCCCCCCCCCCCCCCAAAAAAAAAAAAAAAAAAAAAAGAAAGAAAAAACCAACAATAAATGTCAATACTAGATATTGTTTGCCCAATTTATTCTCTCCTAATCTCATTGATGCCCATTTTTTGTGTTTGCCTTTATTCACTGAATTTTGTTCTCAGGACTTGTGTTATTCTTGAAAATGAGGAAAGTAAGATCTGAAAGAGCAGCTTCTGAAATGTGGAAGGTATTGAGTTTATCGTCTTGTTATAACTTTTCCTTTCTCAAACTATCATTTTTTCTTGTAATTAATAACTTAAGATACTGGTTCTTAGTATTATGTAATTGTGATTCTTAATATGAAAAGAGTTACTTTAGACCTTTTCAATTTGTCATGTATACTGTATTATCCCTTAAGTAATTATATCTCCTGTGACACAGGGAATATTGATGAACAAAATTATGTAAAGCATCATTTTACATTTCACTTGTGAGGAAAACTAGAATAAAAAATTTATAATGTTGATTGACCAAATGATTTGCCCCCAAGCATATGGGTTTTAGCATGAAGATAGGATATGCATTCATATTTCCAGGGGTGATGACTGTCAAGTTTATATGTTATGCATATATGTGTTCAATTTCTGTTGCAAAAGGATTCTCAATTTTCAAACAAAGTTTGTTGTTCATTAAATGATATCATAGCCAGGTTTCTGCAATTAGTTGAAGTGGGCTTGTCAAATAATTATCAATTGGTAGAATTACTACCAGTAGTTCTTAGTGGGTTAAATGTTCTGATATTCGCTAAGGCTACATTTGGTGCATGGGTGGAATGAAGTAGGGTGGAGTGAAGTGGGAATTAAAAAGAATAGTCCATAAAATGGGTGTCAGAAACTAAAGGATTTCAAACCAATTAGTCTAGTGGGTAGTAATGTCTTAAAATCATAGCTAAAGTCCTAGCCTCTAGTCTGTAAGAGATAATTGTTAACATTGTATTGGAGTCAAGATGCTTTTATAGAAGGGAGTCAAATCCTCGAAGCCGTCCCTGTGGCTAATCAATGTGTAGATTTGTGTATGGGTTGCAATATCCAGGTGTTATCTATAAGGTGGACATGGAAAATGGCATAAGATCATGTCTCTTGGACTTTTTTTGTGCTGCACCGATTGCAGGATGAGGTTTAGTTCTAGGTGGACAAGTTGGATTTTTTTGTTTTTTGGTATATGCATGGTAAAATTTTCTTTTTTGGTAAATGGAGTGTCAAAAGGCTTTTATGATCCCTCTAGAGGCCTCTTTCTAGGGGATCCCCTATTCTATTTTTGGTTCACATGAAGGAGCCTTTAGTCTTATATTTAAAAAAATGGAGTCACTAGGTTGAGAGGCTTCCAATTGGGAATAGGGAAGGGCAAGGGCTGGTGTCACACCTTTTTACTAAGAACACAGTTATCTTCTGTGAAGCAAGAAGCAGGCATTTGTATTTTTAGAGGTGTCTTTTTTGTTTCTTTTAAGCAGCCTTGGATCTTGAAGCTAACATTTCAAAAAGTGAACTGGTATATACTTTTTGATAGTTAAAAAAAATGAACTGATTATGATAAGGTAAAAGGTAAATGATTCTAATGGGTTGAGTGGAAAAATTTAGTGATCTTGCTCTTATACCAGGTTGCATCAGTTCTTTGCCTTCTAATTACTTTGGCTTACCTGTAGGTTTTAAGTTTGTCTAAGCTAGCCTGGGATGGGGTCATTGAGAAGTATAGGCAAAAGGTACTGTTTGGAAGTCTCTCTAGGGGAGGCAGATTTAGCTTTATCAAAATTCAGAAGTACCTTAAGCTATATTCAAATCCTAATGATGATTTTTCTGGCCCTCCCTCAGTAACTAAAAGGTAAGGAATTGGGAAATTGGAACTGTTTTACTTGCAGAGAATTTTTGGAGGCTCACGACTGAAAATATGTAGCCTATGAAGGAGGATGGTAGCTGAAAATATGCTCGTTAGTAAGTGAATTGGTCTTCTAGTAGTCATAAACTGCATACCAATCATGGTTTTGGAGGTTTCTTTGTTGGGTTTGGGATCTCCAAAGTTCCACCAGTGGGTCAAGGATAAAATTTTGGCATGATGGTGTGGGCATAGACGTCCATCTGAGACTTTCCCAGACCGTTTTGGAAATTGGCTGGGGATGGAGATGCCTTAATGAAATATTTGTTCTCTTTGACTTTTGTTGTTTGGGGTGGGGGAGGGGTGCTGTATTTTATGGCACCAATTTTTAGGCACAATTTCCTCACTTTGAGAAGAGAGTTTTATTGAGAGACAGTGAGAACCTTAGGGAGAGTGTGAATCTCAATTCCTCACTTAAAGAAGAGGAGGGCTAATTCCCACAATTTATTGGGAGTATCACTTTGATTTTGCATTATCAAATGTTTCCAGATTTTTCTATGCTTTATTTGGATAGTGGTCTAGGATTCCGTATATGTTTTAAATATCAGAGATAAGTGGTCTTGATATATTTTGCTTGGGATTTTTTTAAATTTTCTTTGTATTTTTAGTGATTGCATTAGTGCTCCATAATGCTTGATCTTTGCAAATGTATTGAATTCTCTGCAGGTTGCAGGTTTGGCAGCTGTATCTGTTCTTTGTTTCACTTCAAGTGCATCAGTAGCAATCTTTACTGATATACCTGTATGTACTTGTGTACTTCCCCTTAGTTTGTTTAGTTACAATAATCTGACTCTGGTTGCTTAATGTTTTTCTAAAACCATTCATTTTCTTAATGCAGATGCTTTATCAGTGGCAACATCGTCAACATGCTAACATTGTATATACAACTCTTCTGCTGATTCTGTATTCCTTCATGGGTACTTGCATTAACTTCTTCCATTATATTGAAAATTGAATGAAACTGGCCAGTTGAGTATTCAGGGGTAAACAATTATATCTGTTACGAAATTGGATCGAATACAAACCACGATCAAACCATCAATCACACACACGAACATATAATTTTACGTGAAAAACCCAAAGCGAGAAAAACCACTGATAGAAGGAATAAAATATTGCTAAGCAAATATTACTAGTACAAAAGTGATATTGCCATTACTAAAATATCACTAATATGAAGTTGCTGCAACTAATTCCAGATCATTGAGCATTTATTTATAGACTCAAAATCATCTATGGATGTATATAGAAAATTATATCCTAATCAGAAGATGATTCATGAGGATATTCTTCCAGATAAATAAATTTCACTTAAAATTGAATTTGACAACATTCTAATCACAGTCAAATTCAAAGTCAAAATCACTGTTGAGTTAGGAGTCCTAATCATAAACAAATTTGAATTTTGGTCGCAATTATAACAAGATCCATCTTGACACGAAATTCAAATATGGAATTATTCAAAATTCTTTTTTCCAAAAAAATAACAGAGAATTAATCTCCGTGACAAATACCAACCAAAATTGCACCATAAAGAATACCAACCAAATCCACATAGTTTACTGTAGTGGATATCTTCAATCGCACTTAAAGCATAGCTAACGAGATCAACCTCAACATATCTTTACTGATTTTAATGACTCCACATTTACCAATGTAAATCCACCTTAATGACTTTACCTTCATCTAAATCCATTTGTGCCAAATTTGTACACATCTTAACCTGTTATAATGAAAATCAAATATTCCGATCCGAAAAAGGAAGATCAAATAACCCCAAATAATGCCAAACGAAGATTAAATCACCCCAAATAATGCCAAACGGTTGATAATTAAAATCCTAATAGAAAATAAACTAGAATACTAGATCTGGAAAAAAACAGATCTGGATCTAAAGTGGGTCAATGGGTCGAGGTGAACTAGATCTGAACCGGATCTAGGTGTCCTTGTAAGCTTGAAGCTTCGTTAATGGCTAACAAAGGTAGGATTGATTGGTAGTCGTGGATATAGGAGACGTTCGATGATGGCGAGGCTTTCAATGGTAGGCATGGTGGCCGAAAGTGACGACGACGAGAGGGGAGAGGCGGCTGGCCAAAAAGGAAAATCCATTTGTACCAAATTTGTACACATCTTAACCTGTTATAATGAAAATCAAATATTCCGATCTAAAAAAGGAAGATCAAATAACCCCAAATAATGCCAAATGAAGATTAAATCACCCTAAATAATGCCAAATGGTTGATAATTAAAATTCCAATAGAAAACAAACTAGAATGCCAGATCTGGAACAAAACAGATCTGGATCTGGGCTGGTGGATCTATCGAATCTAAAGTGTGTCAATGGGTCAAGGCGAACTAGATCTGAACCGGATCTAGGTGTCCTTGTAAGCTTGAAGCTTCGTTAATGGCTAACAAAGGTAGGACTGATTGGCAGTCGCAGATATAGGAGACGTCCGATGATGGCGAGGCTTTCAATGGTAGGCATGGTGGCCGAAAGTGACAACAGCGAGAGGGGAGAGGCGACTGGCCAAAAAGGAAAACCAGAAGTAATGACAGAGCCGATTGGCCGAACAAGAACCAGAGGCGAAGAGGCAGCTAATGGAAAGGCGGTGATCGGTCGGCTGAGCAAGAACCAAAGGCGGCCGATGGACAGCGACAACGATTGGACGACGATGGAGGCAGGAGGTAGCACCTACTAGGAACCCTAGCCAAAAATGGTGCAGAACTTGCAGATTCAACGGCCGAGATTTGCCAAACGTTGATGGTTTAATTCAACGGTTTTGATACCACTTTGTTGCGAAATTGGATCGGATATAAATCACGATCAAATCAACCACACACAAACATAGAATTTTACTTGAAAAATCCAAATTAGGAAAAATTACGGGCAGAAAGAATAAAATATCACTAAGCAAATATTATTAGTACAAAAGTGATATTGCCACTACCAAAATATCACTAATATGATGTTGCTGCAACTAATTTCAGAACATTGAGCACTTATTTATAGACCTAAAATCATCTATGGATGTACACAGGAAATCATATCCTAATCAAAAGATGATTCATAAGAATATTCCTCCAAATGAATAAATTCCACTCAAAATCAAATTTGATAACATTCTAATCACAGTCTAAATGATGGCACACAACTATATCAATTATCTTCATTCACCACCATCTCATGAAACTTCTCTATATGAAGATGGTGTTGAAACTTCATTTCATCATTGCTCCGCCAGGAGATATTATCCACTGCCGGTCCCAAGCCCGGATAAAGGAGGAGGGTTGCGTTAGGTAGCCGACAGCCAGTGTAAAACCTAGTTGGATTCAAATATGAATTCTAGACAAACTATCTGTTGGGATGTAACTCACATAGAAGTCTAGAATTCATGTAGTCAACCCCACATGGTGGGATAACGGCTGGATATGTTGTTGTTTTCTAATCACAGTCAAATTCGAAGTCATAATTACGGTCAAGTTAGGAGTCCCAATCAGAGACAAATTTGAATTTCGGATCACAATTATAACAATATCATTGATAGCAAAACTTACTTGATACCTGGTAATTTCAAGAAAATTTGTTCTCCTGACTCTTAAGAAAAGTTAGTATGATGTTCATTCTGCTAGCGTTCGCTCAGTGGAGTCCAAAATTAATGGAAAAATGTAGATACTACAGCTTTGAACTTAAATGGCATGCATCTATAATTTTTTTTTTCTTGGACCCAAATCTGTGAATGATTTTATGCGGGATGTTAATTCCTCATACCACTCTTTATTATACGTTCCTTCAACGTCACCTCCCTCTCTGTCTCTTTAACCACACAAATTATGTGGTGTCATTACTCTAAACAACAATAATCATAAGCTTTAATCCCACTAGCTGCTGGTTGCTACATGAATGCCGTATCTACTGTATTGATCCATTATTGTTTTCTCAATTACACTTGCTGATGTAGCTTTACATTTACTTTTGTGTCTGTTCCCTCATTTAAAGCATCTTCTGATATTATCTGTATTCAAAATTGGAGCTTAATGCTTTATTTCAGACCTATTAGTTTGGTTTACTGTGTTAAAATCATTGCCCAAGTCTTGCCTAGCAGGTTGAAGGTGGTTGTAGGCACAGTGTCGTTTTAGAACCGTAGAAGGTTTTGTTCATGGGTTGTCTAATCCTCAATGCTGTTCTGGTTACTAATGGGTATGCTGACTCGCTTTTGAAAAGAGATCCCTGATTTTTATGTCAGTTAAACGTGGACAATGTGTATCCATATTTGCTGGTTCCTATTTTGAAGAGAAGACAGCTTGTGGCTAGAAGCGTAGGAAATTGATCCTTTATGAGTCTCTTTGATTAGATTCTTGGTTTTCGTCAATGAGTTTTAGGGCCTTCTTTGGTACTTGTGGAGTTGAAGCAAATGGGTATGCTCTTCTCTTGCTTGTTTTCTATTATTAATACTATTATGGAATTATTTAGGATTGTCAAATTGATGTCCTTTAATTGATTCCTCCTAAATTGTATTGATTTATCCTAAAGATTTCATTTCAATTGGAATTTGGTTATTTACCATGTATGAGGATAACTCTGCTTGGGGATGTTATCCACTATTAGTCCCAATCTTGGATAAAGGAGGAGGGTTGTGTTAGGTAGCCGACAGCCAACGTAAAACTTAGTCGGATCCAAAAATGAACTCTAGACAAATTATGAAAATTCTTTTGGGCGTTGGCGTAACCCTTCATAGCGACACGTTACACTGCCCGCGTGTAGTGCCAAGTGAGCTAGGGCCGCTGCATCAGTGCCCAGATGTAGTGACAAATGAGCAAGGGTCCCCGCATTTGCTTGGACGGATGTAGGTAAAGAAGTAAGTTCAAAATCAAAATCAAAATCAAAACCAAAATAAAAAACAAAATCAAAATAAAAAACAAAATCAAATTCAAAGTCAAAGCCAAAAACAAAATCATAGATTAAGGATTGGGTCATGGAACATAGGAACATTAACAGACAAAGCTATGGAAGTGGTAGATGTGATGATTAGGAGAAAGATTAATATTATGTGCTTTCAAGAGACGAGACGGGTAGGGAAAAAAACAAAAACTTTGTCAGAAACTGGATATAAAATATGGTACACAGGAAATGATTGAGCGAAAAATGGAGTGGGGATTATTATGGATAAAAACTTAGTAGATGAGGTAGTGGATGTAAAGAGAATAAGAGATAGGATTATTATGGTGAAGGTTATTTTAGGAAGAATGACTATGAATATCTTTAGTACATATGCACCACAAGCGGGGTTAGGTGAGGAGATAAAAGCAAAATTTTGGGAGGATCTAGAGGGACTCATACAAATGATACCAAGAGGAGAGAAAGTGATTATAAGAGGTGACTTAAATGGTCACGTGAGTAGAGACGAAAATGGCTATAGAGAGGTACATGGAGGGTATGGATTCGAGGAAATTAATAATGAGGATAAGTCTATTCTAGATTTTGCAATGGCATATGAGCTCATCATAACCAATACTAGGTTCAAAAAATGGGACGAACATTTAATCACATATAAAAATATCACATCAAGCACCCAAATAGATTACTTCCTCATGAGACAAGAGGATCAGGTATGTTGTAGGGATTGTAAGGTGATATCGGGAGAATGTTTGACTACACAACATAGACTTCTAGTACTTGACGTCCAAGTAAGAAATTGGAAGATAAAAAATCACATAAAACAAAATCCAAAAATCAAGTGGTGGGATCTAAAAGGGGAGAAACAAGTAATCTTCAAAGAAAAATTAAGGGGTAGAAGAGAATGGAATGAAGAAAGACAGACAAACAAAATGTGGAGAGAAATGGCTAATGCCCTGAGAAGCACAACAAAGGTAGTGCTTGGAGAGACAAATGGTAGAGCCCCTAACCTTAAGGAGTCTTGATGGTGGAATGAAGAGGTACAATTGAAAATCAAAAATAAGAAAAATTGTTATAAGGCTGTATATTAGTGCAACAATGAAGAAAATCAAAAAAAATTATAAAGAATCAAAAAATGCAGCAAAAAGAGCTGTTAGTGAAGCAAGGTCAAAAGCATATGAGAATTTATATAAACGACTTGATACAAAAGATGGAGAAAGAGATATATATATATTAATTAGCTAAAGCAAGAGAAAGAAAAATAAGGGATTTAAATCAAGTGAAATGCATAAAAGATGAAAATCAAAATATATTAGTGAATGAGGGAGTAATTAAGGAGAGATGGAAAGAGTATTTCATAAAATTATTCAATGATGATGGTGACACAAGAGTTAGGTTGGGATATCTTAGTAACTCTAAAGAGAACGTGAGCTATACATTTTATCGACGCATAAGTTCAAATGAAATAAGCCAAGCATTAAAAAAGATGAAAAATCATAAGGCGGTGAGACCGAATAATATACCAATAGAATCATAAAAATGCATAAGAGAAGAGGGCATCTCCTAGCTAATGAAATTATTTAACGTGATCCTTAAATAAAAAAAGATGTTAGATGAGTGTAGGAAAAGTACTTTGGTCCCTATATATAAGAACAAAGGAGATGTTCAAAACTATGAAAATTACAGAGGAATTAAGTTAATGAGTCATATCATGAAACTCTGGGAGAGAGTAATAAAGTAGAGGCTTAGAAAAGAAACAAAGGTCTCGAAAAATCAGTTTGGTTTCATGCCTGGTAGGTCAACAATGAAAGCTATATACCTATTGAGGCGTCTAATGGAAAGGTATCAGGATCATCAGAAGGACCTACATATGGTGTTTATAGATCTAGAAAAGGCCTATGATAGGGTTCCTAGAGAAGTATTATGCAGGATTTTAGAGAAGAAAAGAGCCCGAATAGCCTATATACAAGCCCTTAAGGACATGTATCATGGTGCAGAGACAATGGTCAGAACATACGGAGGGGATACTGGACTGTTTAAAATTGCAATAGGATTGCCTCAAGGTTCTGCACTAAGTCCATACTTATTTGCTTTAGTAATGGATGAACTCACTAAAAATATTCAGACAGAGGTGCCGTGGTGTATGCTATTTGCAGACGACATAGTGTTGGTGGATGAAACAAAAGAAAGAGTGAACACTAAACTTGAGTTATGGAGAAACAATTTAGAATCTAAGGGATTTAAATTAAGCAAAAAGAAAACAAAATATATAGAATGTAAATTTAGTAAGAATGCAAGAGTGGAGGATGTTATAATAAAATTGGAAGACTAAATCTTACAAAGAAAATACCATTTTCAATATTTGGGATCAGTGATTCAAAAAGATGGAGAAATTCACGAGGATGTCACACATAAAATTAAGGCAGGTTGGCCAAAATAGAGAAATGCATCGGGAGTGTTATGTAATGGTAAAATTCCATTAAAACTGAAAGAAAAATTTTATAGGACAACTATAAGACCAGTCTTGTTGTACGGCTCAAAATGTTGGACAGTCAAATACCAGCATGAACAAAAGACGAGCGTAGTGGAGATGAGGATGTTAAGATGGATGTGCGGCCATACAAGAAAAGATAAAATTAGAAATGAAGTTATTCGTAATAAGGTAGGAGTAGTGCCAATAGAAAAGAAGATGAGAGAGATTAGACTAAGATGGTTTGGTCATGTGAGAAGGAGACTAAGAGGTGCTCTTGTGAGGAGAGTTGATGAAATGGAACAATTAGTCAAAAGAAGAGGTAGAGGTAGATCCAAGAAGACTTTGGGAGAAACATTAAAGTTTGATATGAAGTGTATGGACCTCAATGAAGATATGACAAAAGACAGAAATACATGAAAGTCTAGAATTCATATAGCCAACCCCACATAGTGAAATAAAGACTAGATGTGTTGTTGTTGTACCATGTATGAGGATCTTGCACTGCAAAAGGCAATATGCTTGGATGGTTGGTAAGGAAGTAGCTGACACTGAATTGCTGTGGCTGCTTCTCTAGGTTGTAGGGTTGGTCATTTGGCCACAGCTTATCTAGGATAATCGCTTGGGGTCTTCCTTTAAAGCTAAGTTGTCTGAGAGTATTTTGGTGGTGAGGTGTGTGAGATGAGGTTTGTCCTATTGAAAGAGGCAGTATTCATGGAAACAAGGTAGCCACCTTTGTATTGGGATCAATGCACAGGCAAAGTTTCGCCTGTGGGGTTTGGGGGTAGGTCATTTTTTTTACCCTTTCGCAAAGAGACTGTTTCCATAAATATTTGATTGGAACTTCGATTAAAAAATATCTTCAGGTATCAATTTTAAGCTGAAACTTTGCCTGTGGATTGAGTTGTCTCCAACTTTTAGTATTGAAGGTGTTCTTCCTATTTACAGTCCGGTCCAATCTCAGATAAAGGAGGGTTTGTGTCAGGTAGCCAACAACAGCATAAAAATCTTCAAATCTTATATAAAGGCTTTGTGGTGGTGGTTGTGTCAAATTTAGGCGGACTTCTACAGGAGACATTCAGACTTTAGATCAGTTCAGATCAATGGATGTAATTAAACAAAATGTAAAATCGTAAATCATTCAAAAAGCTAAATATGCCCCCCAAGAAGAATTGTGGAAAAACTTACATCAATTTTACCTTGTTTAGTCCTCCAAATTATTATTATTATTATTTGTATCCTTACAGCTACCTTTTTCAGTTCTTTTTGTTTTTTTTTTTTTGTTGTCAATGTTACGATTTACTAGTGGTTGCCCCTAACCTCCCTCAAAAAAAAAAAAAAAAAAAAAAAAATCCCAAAAAAGCTGGCTCTGTCTGCGAAGTTACCACAAAAGTATCAGAATCAGATTGATGATAAAAATGAAATACTATTCTGTTACAGACAGAACCGGCAAAGGAAGAAACCAGAATAAATACTATTTAAAGACATTTGTTTTGCACGTACATTTTTTCTGTTTGCATACAAGCAATAAATGTAGAAACTGTCAAAATGATTATATGACGTTTAGATCATTTTCACAGGTTTATCTGTCCCTTCAGCATTTCTGTTATGGGTTATGAGAGAATTACCACCTCCAGTTGTAATTAGTGCACAAGAAGAATCAAGAGCAATAGCTTTCATTCATGATAATTCAGTAGCCATCCATCCTTCACGGTGGATTGCTACCGCAAGCTCGCAGAATCAGGTTCAAGTTCTTTTCCTTGCTCTTAACTGTATCACATGTGTCATCATTCCAATAGCCATATATTCAATTATGATTATTAGGTTTAAGTATGTTAAGCTAAGATGCTAGTTTGAGTTGCTGCTTACTTTTTATAACTATATAGCATTCTCATTTGAAGTGTAACATTCCTTTTATAGGAAGGTTAAATGCCAAAGTGACCTCTCACTTTGCCTCTATTATATATGTTTGTATTTATATATATATATATGTATATATATAGTTGTCGTGCCTTTCTGTTGAAAGTTTGCTTGCACAGTGTTTGCACCAAGGGTACAAACTTAGTCTGAGTTTTGTAAACTGCCTTGTCATGGAAAGCAAAACTTGTAATTCACTAATTTTAATTCTCTAAAACCTCGCTGCAAGTGCAAGAAGCTTTCCACATTAATTTTTTTGACCTTGATTATGCTATAAATAGATCCTTCGTAAGATGGTATCAGTACATTATAAAAATATGATATAATACCAAAATATATTATATAAGAAATTATTATATTAAGACAATAAGTGTAACAATATCAACGTGATAAATTTACCAACTAGTTTTATGTAATCCAACTTGCCTTACCTTCACTCACGTCACGGTCCTTGCCCCTCAACTCATTTTTTGCAACTCAATGCCATACAGGGCTTGAGTTTCAAGGTCCTTCGGCCAACATTTACTTGGTCGATGTGTATATTATGATTTGTATATATTATGGTTCTCTTTTGTTAGATCATTTGCAATCCGGCAGTTTGTTTAAGAGAGGCAACAAAACATAGTGAATTGAATTCTGAAATGCAGGTATCAAGAGCGAGCCCTATATAAGTGCACCATGTTGGATTCTTCTTTGCTTGAAGTACTGGAGCTTGCAGTGAAAATGCTGAGAAAGAAATTGGCAGATAAAAGTTGGATCATAGTAGCGCAGCCCCAGTTGAGATGAAGGAAATTTAATGATATCCTTAACAAGAAGGCATTGTGGTGCAGCCGTAAGTCTGCCATTTGCCATGATTTTGACAATCTTGTACATAACACCACAATGCAAACAAAGGTTACCTCTCCTTTAACCTTAGGATTGCCTGTTGCAAGGCTTCTGGGCATAGAATGGTTTCCCTTAACATTGAACTCCTTTCTAACTAAAATGTTTAATGCAATAATATCCATGCCTATAGTAATGATTGAAAGTGCATTATCATCTATCTTACTGATTTCATTTTGTCACTCACTTTAGTTGGCAAATGGGAATGATCCCCAATGGAGCAAAAAGTAAGAAATCCTAAATTATAAAATTTTGTGCGCTCGGGATAATAAACCTTTAAAACAGCAATTTTTTAAATTAAAATTACACGTGGCAATTAACCCTATAAAATCTTCCGATTACCAGAGTTGCAGATCCATGCATGTCTAAATTATGACCACAAAATTGATCAATCCACAATATTCAGGAAGACAAGTGGGCCTGGTTTTGTTGGGAATTCAGCTTTTGCTATTGTCCCCCTTAAAATGGCAACTTCTACACCACCTCCACCTCGTCCTCGAAGAGTTTGGAACATTTTTGTCAGAGAATGGGTGGATCTGTTAATCAACCACACTCAGCTCAAGCTCTAATGGGGCTCCATGGATGCCCCCTTCAGGCTTTCCTGCTAGACAGCCATTGACAAAATGGGTTATTCCAAGACAAAGGGGCGGTTTATGCATTTTAATGTGGCCATACCATCAATATTAACTTCTGTGCTCATTGAAATAAAATATGGTCAGTTAATTTCTCGTGATTTTATTCTCCATATCATTATCTCCAAGATTATGGATTCTTCACATTCATCGTACCAACAATATCTAAAAAGTTCATAACAATTTAGCACTAATGATTTTTCCAGGTAAGGAGTTCTCAATCAATTTTCATCTTTATCTGTAAATAATTCTCAAGGAGAGGACTCTATCTTTCGGGACACAATGAAGGCAGCTCTAGGGTCTTTCAACAAGCCATAAAATTGAAAGCTACATGCCCAATTTTGAGTTTGTTTTTGCAATAAAGGAACAGAAACATATTCAAATTATACCACTTCAATGCATATTAATGTACAGCATTAAGTTCCACATGTAGTCATTAATTTCTCTCAGGAATGAAGAATTTAAGTTAATTTTGGCTCTTCCACCTTCTGAAAAAGAAAATAGTTGCCTTGCCACAACATTGCATATTAGATCAAAACCCAATAGCAGCATCCCAAATATCTCAAATGGGAATTGATAGAATGACGTTTCGCTAATAAAAATTGTACCTCTACCCTCAGCAGTAACTATACCTCATGAAGAAGAATCTCTTCACACTGCCTTCCTTCCAACTGATCCAAAACCTTCCGCTGGCCATATCTATATGCAAAACTCATGATCTTCAGATGGATAAAAAAAAATGAGGGTTTTCAGCAAGACAATTGCTATAAAGCTATCAAAAGGTGTTGCTTGTTAACTAGTATTGCAAAGTATTTCAGTTGTAAATTTATGATATAGAATCATTGTTAAATCCTGTCTTCTTGCATTAGTTATGAATGATTTGTACAGATTTATACAATATAAGCTACCATGAGGCTAATCTATTTGTTGAAGACATTGTTTATTGGATAAGACAACAGAAGGGATAAATAATAACCTAGAAGTTAGGAAAGGATTTTTGGAATCAGGAAATTTAAGTTAAATATAACTAAAATTGAACAATGCAACTAAAGTAGAGGAAGAATGAAGTCATAAATAATATTAAGGACTAGAAATATCAAAGAGTGAGCAACTTTGATTGATGTTTAATGCTACATTATAAGTATGGAGAAAGAAAAGTCATACAGGCAGCCCAAAGTAGTTGAGAAAGATCCAAGTTGAGTGGCACATTATAGTCCAATTATCAAAAAGTTTCTAATAGCATATGGTATGATCATTCAACATTACTGAAATAGTCTCCACAAAGGATAGTAAGACCTTAATGACAAGATTATTGGTACTAGCACAGCACATTACAAGCACAATATTCCACTGATTTTCCCCAAAATAGCAAACCCATATTCTACTAATTTTCCCCCTACTAGGGATAAAACAGAATAAATTTCATAGGAAAGCAATATACAGTGGGGATTAGGAGGAAGGAAAACAAAGCATAGAATATAGTATGAAAGAACAAGAAAAGAAACTAAAAAGCAAGAATCATGTTAGTCTCTATTCCCAAGCATCCCAAAACCTTCTCACCAGACTCACAAGCCCCAACAAAATAGTCCCACACCCTCCAGTGCTTCCAATAATTCCCTCACTCTTTTAATCAATCAATCCTAGCCCCTTCCACTCCCCCCCCCGCAGAAGTTAGGATCAACCCTCCTCTCCAATAAATGCTTTCCCTCTGTCATGCTATTAACCATGGTATACCCTATTAATCCCCATCCAACCACCCGCCCCTTGCATTGTGAATGGTGGTAGTTGGAATTACATGGGTTTGAATACAAGCATTCTTTAGTTGGGTTGACTGAGCTAAAGTATTTGGTTGTCTAGAGTCCACCATGTAACCTTGCCCGAACCCATTTAAATATGGATCATACTTGGTTCACCCCAACTAAAACGAGAGGGGGGCCATTAAGAAATATTACAAGAACTAACCAATTATTTTAAGCAAATTTAGATGCAAGATATTAAATCAAAGAACTTGAGAGAGAGAAAGCCTTGGAGGAATTTAAATTCTCCACTCAAACAATCGATTGTATACATATATATACTGATACTAAATGGGTCATGACATAAGCTAATCCTAATGACATAAGCCATGACATAAAGATAAATCTCACACTCCCCCTCAAGCTGGAACATATATATCATATGTGCCAAGATTGTTACAAATGTAGTTTATCTGAGGGCGTTTGGGGGCGTTACTGTAGAAGATGGCGGCGAGGAAGGAGGCGGTGACGATGGTAGATTGGCGATGCGAGATCTATGCAATGTACAAGATCGGAAGAAGAGGCCGCGAGATTTGAGAGAGCACCACTATGAGAGCCGTGCTGTAAGGAGAAATAGGCACGAGATCTGAGGTCGCGCCGACGATGGCGATGCTCCAACGCTGAAGAAAGGCCGTTGATCGACCAAGGAGATGACACTGACAGAGAAGAGGCATCCCAGTGATGGAAAGAACGAGCCGACAGCGGCATTGGAGGGACAGATCAACGCTGAGGGGTCGCAAGCAGATGACGAGATCTGAAACCAGATCTGAGATACCATCATTTGAGTGAGATCCGGGACAGCTAGGAAGAAGATGGTCGAATCTAAGGGATTGACGGCCAAAGATGATAGATTGATGGTTGAATCTGAGAAATGATGGTTGGATTTGAAGGATTGACGACCAGATCCGGATCTGAGGGATTAACGGCTGGATCAGAAGACCAATGGTCCAATTTGAGGTCCAACAGTCAGATCTAACCAGATCTAATGGATTGACATTCGGATCTGAACTGCAACGGCTGGAGAAGCCACTCATGAAGGCGACAAATTTGAAGGGTTTGGATCTAAAGGTCACGGGCAGATCTAAAGGTTATCGGCGGGTGGTGTAGATTTGACGGTTGACGACATATCTAAATTGTAGAAGACCAACTGGAGGCTGTGGATTTGGAGGCAGAAGTGATCTAGAGAGAGTGGTCGGCGGGAAGCAGTGCTGCAGGAAGAAGACCATGATGGAACAGTGGTGACAGCGGCAAAGCAACGGTGACGATGGCCGATCGGCGGAAAGCCGAAGGTGGATCAACTTGGGCTCTATGGTCGTTGGCGACAACCGCTGCAAACTCGAATAGATCTAATGATTGTGCGATGGATTTGATGATTGTGCGATGTAGCGAACACGCGACAATGGTTGCAAAGCTTTGCACAGTTGGAGGCTGTACGGCGATGGAGTTGACGGTTGCGGGCGTGATCGGTGATGGCTGTTTGGCAGTTGGAAGCTAGGAAGGAAGAGGTTGTTACTGTTGGAGAGAAGGCCAGAGGTGTAGGGAATGCACATCGGAGCTAGTAGAGGAGATTGGTAGTGGTGTGGCTGAGGTGGTATTGAGGCAGCGAGGTGCAATGGAGCTGCGACTGCAACTAGGGTTTGGATGGTGGCTCTGATACCATGTTGCACCAGAGAACCTGAAAGAGAGAAACCCTAGTGGGAGGAAATAAATTCCTCACTCAAACAATAAATTGTATACCTATATATATTAATACTAAATGGGTTATAACATAAGCTAATTCTAATGACATAAGCCATGACATAAAAATAAATCACACGAGAAATGCAATTAAAATGGTTTGGACATTAGAGAAGGAGACTAATAGACATATTTGTAATGCAAGTGAATGAAATGGAAGAAGTTCATAGCAAAAGAGGGAGAAAAAGACCCCCAAAAAAAACCTGGTGGAAAACTCTTAAACATGACTCATGATAAGGCCTTACAAAGTATACGGTTACCACTAGAGATGGTTGGAAGTCAAAACTTTAACTAGCTGACCCTAGTGAGATTAAGCCTTACTATTATTGTTGTTGTTTTGTTTGGTTTAGAGATTCTTTCACTAGGTTGTTAGAATTTTTATGGCATATTTTTACTTATTTTTTCTTAAAAGTCCAATACAAGATAACAAAGGTAAAAAGATATGGAAAATGATTGAAGTTGGGTACATGTGAAAACATGATAATACTAGAAACCAAGATGGTAAACATGAAAATATAACGTGAAGAATGATATATGGAATTGAGAGAAAAAGAAGAGAGGAAAAGAGAAATTGGAGGGAAAAGAACTAATTAAATCTATTAAGGTTACAAGTATCTATACCAATACATTGAATTGCTATGTACAAGCTACCTACGCTAGGTACAAGGTATAACTATTCCATACAACACACCTAATACAACCTAATATGAATTCTCAACAGTCCCCCTCAGGTAGGCGCATACTTATCATATTTGCCTACCTTGGAACAAATATATTCAATCCTCTAACCTCGAAGAGCCTTAGCAAACAGGTTCAGCCAGCTGACCCATGGTCCCAACAAATACTATAGAAATTTCACCAGAAACTAGTTTTTCTTGCACTAAGTGACAGTCTATTTCAATATGCATGGTCTTTTCATGAAAAACAGGATTAGAGTCAATATGAAGAGCAGTCTGATTGTCATACATAAGCTACATAGAACTTGAATCACCAAATTGCAGCTCCTTAAGAAATTGTTTCAGCCAAATCAGCTCACATGTAGCTAATGCCATAGCTCTATACGTAGCTTCAGCACTAAACCTAGCAAAAACTTGTTGCTTTTTACTCTTCTAAGAAACCTGATTGCCTCCCACTAAAACATAGCATCCAAAAGTGGACCATCTATCAAAGGAATAGCATGTCCAATTAGCATCTGCATAACCAGTCACCTGTGTATGACCTTTATCCTCAAATAATAAGCCTTTACCAGCTAAACTTTTAATATATTACAAAACACACACCAAAGCCTCCAATGACCATCACAACGAGAATCCAAAAACAGGCTAACCACACTACCAACAAATGCAACATCTAGTTGATTCACTATAAGATATTTCAGCTTTCCAACCAATCTCCTATAAAGCATGGGATCATGCATAGGCTCCCTCTATCCAGGAACAAATTTAGAGTTAGGATCCATAGGCGTGTCAATAGGCCTAGAATCCAACGTGCCAAAGTCTCCTCTAGAATATGAAGGGCATACTTCTTTTGAGATATACAAATGCCATGCCCAGATGTAGCAACCTCAATATTCAAGAAATGTCATGGTAGGCCCAAATATTTAGTTTGAAAATGAGAATTCAAATGAACCTTCAACTTAGAAATTCTCTACTCATCATCACCAGTAATAGCAATATCATCTACATAAACAACCAAGTAAATAGCACTGCTAGGATCATGGTGATAGAAAACAAAATGGTAAGCTTCAATCCTAGTTAATCTAAAGAATTAAACTATAGAGCTAAAGCAATCAAATAGCACCTAAGTGATTGCTTCAGACCATACAGTGATTTCTTGAGGTGACAAACCCGGTGAGACTCCCCATGAGCAACAAACCTAGGTGTTTGCTCCATAAAAACTTCCTCAAAAAGATCACTATGAAGAAAAACATTTTTTTATGTCAAGCTAATGAAGAGGCCAGTGTCTAATGATAGCCATGGAAAGGAACAAATGTATTGAAGTAATCTTTTCCATAGGGGAAAAGGTATCTTCATAATCAAGGCCAAAGATCTGTGTATAACCCTTGGCAACCAAACGAGCTATTAATCTGTCAATAGAGCCATCAAGACCAACTTTAATGGTAAAAACCCAGTGGCAACCAACTAACGATTTCTTGAGAGGAAGGGGAACCAAAACCCAAGCCCCATAAGCAAGCAAAGAAGACATCTCCTCCTCCATAGCATGATGCCAACCAAGGTGAGCAAGAGCCTTTGCAATTGTTTGAGGAATAGAAATACATGAAAGAGCAGAAACAAAGACAGAACGGGTAGAAGGTAAATAATAATAGCTCAAAAAAGTGTAAACGGGATGAGGATTACAAGAAGAATAACTTTACATAGGGAAGGCTAAACTAGACTAGAAACTAAAGGAATAATGGCACCTGTAGGGAGACAGCATCTGAAGGAACATGAGGTGGAGAAACTGCACCATTGGTATGAATAGAAGAAGTTTGGGAATGAGCTAATATGTCAAGAGAGGAGGAGAAGGAACAAAGGAAGTAAAGGGAGAAGAGACAGTAGAAACCAAAGAGGAAAAAGAAGGAACAGGACGAACCCCACCAAGAGATGAAGAAGAAGAAAGGGAAGAAGTAATGAAAGGACTAGACTCAAAGAAAGTAACATCAAAAAAAAGGAAATACTAACTGAGATCAAAGGAAAAACACTTCTAACCCTTCTAAAATCGAGAATATCCCAGAAATATACCTTTAACGGATCAAGGTGATAGTTTGTCTCTTCCTGGTGATAAAAGATGAACAAAACAAATGGAACAAAGAGGAAGAGGATATAAGGGTTCATGAGGAACAAGTAAAGTATGAGGAATATGTCCATTAAGAACAGTAAAAGGCATCCAATTAATCAGATGGCAGGAAGTCAAAAGAGCAACATCCCAAAAATAAAAGAGGAACATGCATATGAACCAATGAGGTACAAGATGTCTCAATGAGATGACACTTTTTATGTGTTGCAACCCTATTTTGTTGTGAAGTACATGGACATGAAGTTTGATGCAGAATACCATGAGAAGATAGAAAAGAATGAAAAAGACTTGGAACAATATTTCTTGACATTATCACTTCAAAGGATACGAATAGAAGAATCAAACTGAGTCTTAACCTCATGGTAATTTGGAATTTTGTTGTGTTGAAACTGCGTCTCAACACAATGCAACAATTGCCAAGTTTGAACAACTCTACTTGTTTCCTATTAGCTTTGATCAACTCAAATCTAAATGTACATATATAAGAATATATAGTCTTTTTCTAGATTAACATGCAATCTAAATGACTTCTGTATTTCCTAAACTCAACTTACAATTGAATATCTCAATTTATTTTAGAATGAAAAGCTGATACACAACGAGAGAGTAATAAGATTGATAGTGTGGAGGATGTTATTAGCAAACATGTCGCAGAAAATGTAATTTTAATAACTAAAACACATTCACAAGGAACAGTTATGTCAACTTCAATACCAATGAATTTGAAATCACATTCTCAAGAAGTTAGGTCAAGATCAACAAAATCTTCTGGAATAAAGCCAATGTGCTTGATAGCAAAGTTTTGGATGTGGACAAATAAATTTAGGCAAGTAAACATAGATGCTGAAAAATGAAGGTTATCATTTATCAGGTTCATGGATGAAAGGAATTGCAAATCATACATATAGGCTATAACAGAGCATGACAAATAGCACTAACTCCAGTAACAAGAGAAAACAAAATCATATATGAGTTCTCAAATGATTTTTCATGGTCAGTGACAGTGGAGGACGGTTCAAGGTTGGTGTATGCTCCTGCTGTTGTCTCCCAGCCAATGTAAATTAATGCAATTAAACACAACGAAGGAAGCAATTGAACCATGAGATGGTACACAGTAAAATTATTTTCAATTAAACAAGATTCAACACGTGTATCTAGATGAGTTTGAACCGCATGATATTTCAGAGAGAGAGGAACAAAAAGAACTACTTACTCTCCAGAAAACTCGGCCTTGAATCAGACCATAAGGAACAGCTCCAAAGTGTCTTGAATCATGAGACTCATAAATATTATCTCCCTCTATCCAGACGTGCCCTTTTGGAACCTATACAGAGAGGCGAACAATGAAACAAAACAAATTAAGACTCATTGACCAAAGATCAAACCTATAGATCCATTGACGGTGGAATGAAACAAAACAAAGACCTATAGACCCATTTACCAAAAATTAAACCAAAACTGAACGAAGCAAAACCCAACAACCTATTAACCAAGAATGAAAACTCAATTGAATAATGAGGCAAATATCCTTAAACCCATTAGCCAAAAATCAAAGCTAAACGGAACAAAGAAACAAAAGCCATAGACCCTTTAACAAAGAATGAAAGCCAAACTGAACAAAACTGCAAAAACCCATGAGCCCAAACAAAACATCAAAACCGAAATAAATAAACTAAGCAAAACCTATCATTCCATTAACCAAAAAATCAAAATGAATTCGACGGTGAGAATCATACAACAAGAGTCTGGCGTCTATCACTGTTACTGGGGTCCACAAGGTAGGTCACACTGTCGCCCTCCATGGCCTTCACTCGCTTGGTGATAACCTTTCTGGGATTCTCTGGCGACCGGACGAGGACGACATCGCCGGTACCCACTTTGCCAGTCCGGGCAGAGATGCGATCGACCAAGACGAGATCACTCGTCGAACTGAAGGTGGGGAGCATGCTGGGACCCGGCGTCTGCAATAGCCAATCAGATTTCTCCAAATTTCAATTCTTTTTTGGTAATTTGCTTCGGAAATTTCAAGGATAGAGTGGTTAAGTTACCAGAGCGGGAGTGAAGATGTAGGTTCTGGTGACATGAAGCGCACAGAAGAACTTTGCCACCATTAGGGTCACATCTAACCCCTCTTTCACTATGATCATCCATGCCTGCAGATTCTTCACACCCATTCTCCTTCTCTTCCCACTTTTCTCTTTATCCCTATCTCTCTCTCTCTCTCTCTCTCTCTCTCTCTCTCTCTCTCTGTTTCCCTGCCGGTGTGAGTCGATTTGCCCTGAGATTGAATTGTTGGGAGCCTCTCTCAGATATACTGCAATCTCCCAGGAACTAGGACCATGTTTGGATGGAGGGTACCTAAGGGGACAGTGAAAGGAAGAACAGAGGGGAGAACAGTAGGGTACATTATTGTCTTTTGTTTTTTTTCCCAGAAAAATATAGTTAGAATTTTTCGATAATATTATTTATAATTTAATTTTAATATTATAAAAAACATAAATATATTTTTAAAAATAATAATTATTCTTCATTAATTATAATTATTTTTTAAAATTGTAATTACTTTAAAAGTTAAAAAGTGTTTATTTTTTAAAAATTATAAATACATTTTTTGCATGATAAATATATTTATTAATTTTAAAATATTTATAATTTTAGAAAACTAATAATCTATAAAACATATTATTAAATTCTTATAATTCTACAAGTGTTAAAATTAATATACAAATAATATATCATTTATTAAAACTTATAATTTTCCTACTCATTTAATTATTTTAAAAGTACAAGAATATATTTTCTATCTGTTTTACAATTAAGACCTAAATTACATGAAAATAGAAATAGAAAACATTTTTTATACGAAACGAAAATAAAAAAATATCATTTTCTCAAAAAAGTAAGAAATGAAAACGCAAAGTAAAGTGTAAATTAAAAAATATAAATTTAATTTTTAATATAAAAATAGACATAATACAAACAAACATAAATTTTATAATGCATTCAAACAAACATAAAAATCAGTGCATTTAAACAACCATCAACAATATTTATAATTAAAGCTAACTAACACCCAAGGGCATAGTTGGGTGGCAAATGAGGGGGTTGTAAGGTTATGTTGGAGGCTGCCAGTGTGGGATTAATTCTTGAGGGAAGAAAAAAATTTGTATCCTTTTAGGAGTGGTCCTTGATAAATGTCAGTGGATGCAATTTAAAAAAAAAATAAAAAAAATCCTGGTCACATTCTTGATTTACCTCTCTCGTGATGACCCTGGGGTGGGTTCATCGGGGACGCAAGCGATATCACATAATCTAAAAAAAAATCAAAGCAAACTATTAGAAGCGTTATGTCAAGAGGGGCAATATACACAAAAATAAGTTAGATTTAATTATTGAATTTTTGTAGATCTAGCTTTTAAAGTTTTAGCCAAAACGAAAAAACCATTGCCAATCACCATGGGCCATTACAGTTGGTGGTTTCTAATGATAAGAGGAAACCACCTGACACTCTTACCCTTAACGACCAATATATCCAAAAACCAGCAAGATTCGATGGCTAGATCAAATGCAAAAACCCAAATGCACGTATATACATATATATCAGCGATCAAAGGCAACCATAGGGCATTGCGGGCAGTGGTTTTTGGTGATCAGAGCCAATCACCTGACATTCTTACCCCCAACGACCAACATATCCAAAAATCAGCAAAATTCGATGACCAGATCTCCATAGATCTAGGTTAAACTTTCCGATCAAAAACCCAAATACGCGTATATACATATATAACGGAGATCAAAGGCAACCATGGGCTACTGTGGTTGGTGGTTTCCAGCAATTAGAGCCAACCACCCGACACTTTTACCCTCAACGACCAACATATCCAAAAACCAGCAAGATTTGATAGCCAAATTTTCGTAAATCTAAGTTAAACTTTTCGGCCAATGACGCAAATGCACGTATATACATATATATCGGCGATTAGAGGCAACCACGAGCCATTGCGACCTTGGTTTCTGGTGATTAGAGGCAACCGACCGACACTCTTACCCCTAACGAAAAACATATCCAAAAACCAGTAAGATTTGGCCAATCTTCGTAGATTTAGGTTAAACTTTCTGGCCAAAGACCTAAATATGCGTATGTACATATATATCAATGGATCTTGTTGTAAATGTTGCTAATAAAACTGAAAAACTTACCTTTTTGTAAATTGTGTCACTTTCATAGTGAAAATGTGGTCAGATTGAAGATAAGATAGCTAGATTTTACAAAATTCGTGAATTTAGAGGTGTTCTTGAGAAAGTATTGTAGAGAAAATTAAAGAGAGAGAGAAAGAGTTTAGATGATAAAATGGTGGCGATTGAAAGAGGGAATGACAAGGGTACAACAAGAAGAAAAAGCTACTGAAATCTGGGGAATGACAACAACGAGGGAGCAATTGGAGCAGCAATCTCTAACGACCAAGGGTAGCCAAGTTTTTGGCCATTTTATATAATTTGCAAAACGGGCCTGGAACGTTTCGCAAATTACAAAACTGCTCGAAAATGTTTCGAGCTGTTTTAACTGTTTATGTGCTTCAGAGATTGAGATTGTAGAACAACGAGTCAACCAAACCCCATACCCCATCCATTCGGGTCAAGCATAAAATGGCATGTAGAGGGGCATCGTCGGCCACCATCCATGGCACATTCCAATAATTGAAACCAATCATTTGAATTGTTAGCCTTGTGGCTCACAAACCAAAAATCAAAACGAACCAACGATTAAATCTTCATAGATTTATCTGTTTTTGGAAAGGCATCATTGGCCACCATCAAATTCCGATGATTGGGCCCGACCATTGAAATTACCTTGATCTCGTGATTCACATGCTCAAAACTAAAACGATCTAACTAGATCTGAAAATTAAAATTAGAGAACTTTAAGTGCTTACCTTTGGAGAAATTTCAGTTTCCTGAGAAGGCAGTCAATTGGCGAGACGAGATAGCAGGAACTGTCGGATGGGAGGAAGATAAGGCGAGCTGACTGCCTGATGGCCGGAGAAGAAGAGGAGACAGACGCAGGCGAGAGGGAGAGAGCAAGGCGGCTGCTAGGCCTGCTCCACAGAAAAATAACTTTCTAGACTATTAGAACATTTAGGCACACGATCTTTTCAAATTCAGACATCTGTCTGTCTTGAAAATCATTTTTAGAATTATCTGGACTTGAACCGAAAAGACCATTTTGATACTTGTTAGGTATTTCTCCATATTTATTCAGACCTTTGAACTTTGAAATGGGCAGAGTACCCATCCCCAGTGTTTTATTCAAAACAGCACAATCTAGTGAGATTTTAGGTTGATTCAATAAATGGTTTTTAGACTTTCTGAGCCTGTTTTTCTTTTTTTATTATTATTATCAAAATCCCATGGAGCTCAGGCGTCCCATTTTTCGATTCAAGTTTGTTTCCTTGATTGGATTTCACCTGTCCCAACACTCAACTCAGACCTTTTTATGGATCTAAAACTTTGAAACTGTATATTTTGGTGTGATTGGTGACCTGAAACAATATCAAGATCAGTTAACCGTTGTCAAAGCAACTCACAAATATAAAAAATAAATAACGCAAAATGTAAGTGGCACGTTGGTGATATTTCAAGAAGAGTAAGTCTGAAACTGAGTGTCAATGCCAATTAAAATTGCCTGAACCTTTTCGTTCGAAAATGAATATTTCATTAAATTCTCATCCATCACAAACAATGCTAAACCTCAAAAAGATCTTTTACTATGGTGCTTAACCTGAAGAAAACCATCTTTTGGCATTTTAATTTCAAACAGGTCAGCGGGGGGTAAAATGACCAAAAAATAAATAAATAAATAAATAAATTAAAACTGACTAACCTATCTCCTATCTCTAATTGTTCGCAACAAACTGAAACTGCTAAAACCTCCTGCTTAGCTTAGCTTGGCTACTTGATGACAAAATCTTATTGCTTGAAGTTAATGCTAACCGGGAATGAGACTGCACCATCCCCAATCACGATTGTATGCCTCCCGGCTGGCAAAATATGGTAAGCTGCGTAATCCACTATGCCAAGGCTCTTGCAAGCGTTTACCACAAACGTCACAGCCTCACTTTCTCCTGCTGCCACAAAAACTCTCTGGAAGGCAATCAGCTCCTTCGTAGGGGCCCCGACAATGCCTTCTGCGGGGACTTTGTAAACCATCACAACATCACTTCCATCCCTCCTGCCCACATTCTTAACCTCGACCTCGAACTCTATGTTGTCGTCGCACTTCAAGTCATCGATCAGAACTGCAGGGCACGGAGGCTTGTATGCACTTGCATTGTAGTTCACGTCGTGGCAATGCTGCAGCTTGTGTAACTTGATGTCGAGTGATCTTTGGGAGGATTTCAGGGTGTAGTTGAACTGCGTGTAGCTGAGTCCGTACCCAAATGGATAGATTGTGGAGCCATTGAAGAATTTGTATGTTCTTCCCGGGTAGCCTAAGCTGTCGATTGGTCTCAACAGCATGGAGGTCATTGGCAGCATGTCGACATAGTCAGCCCCGTACCATGTGAGAGGCAACCTCCCACCTGCAAAAGGCAGTGAAATGGTTCCAGTGAATTCATTCAAACATATGTAAAAATGGTGCAGTGGAGATGGTAGAAGAAAGCCTACCGGGATTGCACTTCCCCAACACAACATCTGCTATGGCTCGGCCGCCTTCTTCACCGGGATAACCTGCCCATAAGACGGCACCGATCTTCGGATTGTTGTTGGCGAAAGAAATATCAACTGGACCACCAGACATGACTACAAGAATGACAGGGCCTCTGGAGACGCTGGCAACTTGTTTGATCAGCTGGGTTTGGTAGCCTGGAAGCAGCAGATCAACTCTGTCTGAGCCCTCAGCCTCTACTGACAAGTCCAGCCCCACTACAATTACAGTAGCATCAGCTTTCTTTGCAGCTCTCATGGCCGGGAATATTAAGCTCTCATTCTTGCATGGAACGTCGGCGCAACCCCTTTCATATTCCACTTTTCCAAATGCAGAGAAGCCATCAATTGGGGAGGCATATCGGCAAGGGACACCTGTACAGATTTTGATTAAATCGAATCACTAAAAAAGTTCCTGTGTTTTTCCACTGAAACAACATACGTACCCGCATAGTTTCCGATCATGGCTTCGGTGGCATTAGCATGAGGCCCTACAACTGCTATTGTCTTTGTTTCACCAGAGTTCAAAGGCAAAGTTTCATTCTCATTCTTGAGAAGAACAATTCCTTGCCTTGCTGCTTCGGCTGCCAATTCAATGTGTTCTTCGGAGCACACGTCAGCCTTTCCCAGGGATTGGAACTGAGGGCTCCCATCAAAATACCCAAGCCTCATTAGCACAGTGTAGAGGTTTTTGAGTGCTTTGTCTACCTCTGCCTCCCTTACTTTCCCTTGTGCCACTGCACTGGCCGCGTAATTGCCATAGAAGCTACCAATTTTATACCCACAATCCAAATCCATACCTGAAGTTCAAACAACAACAGGTTTCAATATATGTGTAAAGGCAAAAATTGTATATGTATCCATGCATATATGCTTGTGCAACAGCATCTGCTTAAATTAAGAGACTAGCCTGCTTTTAGTGCTTGGGCAACAGCGTCCTCTGGTGTGTCACCGAGCCATTTGTGACCATCTACCATTACTTCCAGTGAATCACAATCTGAAACTATGTACCTGAAAGCAAAAAAGGATATGAAGAAAGTGATTTGAGTTTTATTTTGATTGCCAAGATTTCAGATTTCATTCTCCATACCCGTGAAGATCCCATTCTCCTCTAATGGTGTTTTTCAAGAGCTGCGGATCAGCACAAATAGGTATGCCATTGATGCGGTTAAACGAGCACATTACGCTGGTAACGTCGCCATCCTTAACGCACATTTCAAAGGGCCTAAGGAAGGTCTCTCTCATATCTTGCTCAGTCACCTTTCAAAACACAAAAAATTTCAGCTCTACGACTCTATAAAAATTAGAATTTACTCCTCGCCGTGTACTTAATTACTATATGTGCGTACCTTTGAATCAAAATGAAACCTATCGGATCCAAGCCAACTCTCAATATCGTATGCAGCATAATGCTTGCAACATGCAGCAACCTTGAGAGGCCTAGAGTTCAAATTTGTGGTGAGGTCAGAACCTTCAACATCTTGCAAGCCCCTGACATAGTTTGTTGCATATTTCCCTGCCACCAGAGGGTCTTCGCCAGGTGTTTCTTGGGTTCTTCCCCACCTAGGATCCCTCGCCACGTTGATATTTGGACTCCAAAATGTCAATCCAGCATGCCCCAAGTTGTGCATGGCTCTTGCTTCTGTTGAAACAACCTGCAGTAATAGGCAAGAAATATAAATTAAAGGTGTCCAAGTTTTTTTTTTTTTTTTGGGTTTATGTAAACATTCACCTTGAAAAGGGGGAAAAAAAACTCATAAACTGGCAATGCTTTCAAAGAAACATGATTCATAATTAATTAAAGACATATATTCTTCCCAAAATCAGTCTCAACTATATATTCTAAAAAATACCAATTCGAGTGCAGAGGAGAGTTGAGACTTGGAGTTGGAGGAGAAATAAGGATAAAGAATTATTTGACAAGGAAACCTTAATTTCAAATTATATATTCCAACGAGAGGAAGAACGGGTTATCTTCGTACAAGAGATAATTCACAACATATAGACTCAAAAATCATTGATGTGCAGAGCTATATTAAGTGTTAGTGCTCTACCAACTAATTAAGCGAGGATGATTAGCCAACCAATAGAGGATTCCAATGGAAGAGCCATTATTATGCTCTCTGTGAGTGTGAAGGGCTCTAAGCAAGCCAAGACTTAAAATATATAAAGAGTCAAATTAAGTCATCTACTCATAGCGTACAAGTAATTAGAAAAGAAAGAAAACAGAACAAAACTAAAGCAGAGCTCAATTTTTTTCAATTTAATCGAATAGTCTGAGTGCTTACTTGGCCAATGGTTTTCCAAAGGGACTGGTTGAAAGTTGCAGCGGTGAGAATAACGGTGGGGAAGCTGGTGGCACCGGGGATTTCGTCGTCAAAGAATGAGCCAAGGCTGCCTGGCTGGCCGGTGTTGGAGACGCCATGCAGCGCCTCCGACCACCACTCGTACTTGGGCAGTCCTATCCTCTCCACCCCAGTGGCCGTGTCTCCGAGCTGCCGCGCCTTCTCCTCCAGCGTCATCCGATCCACCAAGTCCTTCACCCTAACTTCATAGGACAGCGACGCGTCACAGTACGCAAATTCCTTCATCTCCAGCCCCAGTTCTTGGAACCTCGAGGCATCGCAGACGCGGGCGTCGTCGCTGGCACTACTTGATGATTTAGAGGCATGGAGATGAGGGATGGTTCTAGCAGAAACTGCAGAGATATTGGAACCGGAAAGCAAGGCAACATAGATAGCGAGAGAGAACCAGAACAACCTTGCCTTGGGGGCCATGGTAATGCTATGCAAGCTCCTCTTCTTCTGTGGACAATACGGATGCTCGGTATATATAAAATAAAATAATGCTGCAACCATGCATTCCTTACGCCCATATATATAGAGGACACTGGGAGAAAAATTAGCTCGCAGATTGCTTTTGTTTTGTTGGATAAGTACAGTTAATTCTGTTAAAATTAGAATTGCACCAGCTTAATCAATCTCGGATGATTAATGGATAACCATGCATTATGATTTTCTCATCTAAAGACAAGTTTATCTAAATAAGTGCACTATTATAATATTTCAGATAAAGCACAGGTTGCAGTGAGCATTATTACACTAATTTTACCAACTAACTTAAAGTAAATACAGATAAGAGAAATTAATTAAAAATAACACAAAGTTAAATTTGATATTTTGAAAGATATATACGCCAGCAAGGAAAAAAAGTCCCCGTAATTATAATATAAAAACTCCTATGACTGATGATAAAGATAATACATTTATTACAATAATTATAATATAATGAGATAAACACACATCTATTATCTATTATATATTATCTATTACCTTTGTAGAGTTTTGCAAGAATCTTTTTCTATAACAAATTAAAGAAACAAGTTGTGTTCAAATTGGTATAAAACTATTCCTTTTTTTTTTTTTTTTTTGAACATGCACCCTCCGCATTCTAGAAATTACCCTGACCTCCCTTTAGTAATTGTTGAGAAATATGCATAATTTTATAAAACTTAAAAAATGGCCCGTATATATAACCTAAATTTTGAGAGCTAATATGATATGACTTTTAATCCGTAGGAATTGTAGTGTAATCTTTTAGATAGTGAGGGGTGTTCCCTCTATTTATACTCAACTCTAGGGGTATTAAGTGTAACATATTTCAATTTTGTCCTTAAAAGTCAAATTATTTCCCATTCATCTCTTAAATGGATGATACAAATATTAGTTTTATGGATATATCTTTATTGAAATAGCTAAACCTTTGTTTACAGGAAAAAAAAATTTGTGTTTGTCTCCTAATTGGATAAATTAACTGGATTTTTTATCTATACTAACTAGCCTGCATTAGTTCGTTGTAAATAATTTTACATTTAATTATACAATAAAACTAATAAACTTGTGTTTAGAAAGACACAATTTTTGTTAATCTTAATCCCATATTAGATAAGTTTTTCTTTATTCCAAAAACTAGTTTTTTATTCCAAAGTTAGATAAATTGAAGAGTATATGTTCATTAATTTCAAAAATTATTTTTGGGTGATTGATCGTTTAACCGTATATAGTCACCAATCTTATCTTCTATAATTGGTCGATATGGTTTTGTTTCTTGGCAAAAACAAAGCAATAGATGAAGGATTGATTATTATCAGCAATAATGCAATCCTTCTTGAATTTATAAATTCATTGTTTGTGCGAAAATCAATTATATATATAAATCTTAATATCACTCACAAAATTAATTGAAGAATGTTTATATCACTAAAAACTAAAGAAACTACTTTTTTTTCGCATAACAAGCCATCATCTAGATTTAAACATTATCCATAAACGAATAAATAATTCAAGATTTATTCTAGTAAATCAATTATTAATTTCTTGAAGTTGTATATATAAAAATATATTAAACACCCCAATACCATAGTCATGTAAAATACACACCTTGAAATCAAAATTTGTCGTTTATCCCATATTACAAAAAATATTTTGACTGGGTGTTAAGCTGTTGCATGATCTACGTACTATTGGTCAGTGGCCACAAACTTGATGCAGAATGTGGCTTTTCTTTTGTTTTTAGTGAATCATAAAGTATTAGGAAGTTAAATCTGCAGACAGTGGGCTTTAGACCTCATGTAGGTGTAGCTTCTAGCACTTGATTTAGAGCCACAGTAAGGGATGGGTCTTGCACTAGCAGAGATCATTGAACTGGCAAAGAAGGCAGAAGAGAGAGCAAGAGAACAAAGCTTGAATTGGCCATGGCGGTATGTAATTACTTCAGTGAGAAGGGTTATACTTCATGATTATGATGCTGCAACCATGCATGACTTATTCTTTGTTTAAATTTTTAAACTTTTTATAAAATATAATAAATAACTAAAAGGGGTGTTTTTGAAATAAAAAAAAAATTAAAAGAGGGCATTTTAGGAAGTTTAGTGCTTCCTATGATTTTTTGGTTAAATAATAGAACAGTGTGGCAAAACATTTAAATGAAAATCTTTTAAATGTTGTAGCTAAAAAAAAAAAAAGCCAATGCGCCTTGAATAGCTAAGTTTTGGATGTCAACAACTAAACTATAGCAATAGCTTTATCATCTTTCATCATGAATGAAGCAATTGAACAGTGACAAAAACCAAAAACTCCTACTATAGCTAAGCTAAGCTAAGCAAATCTACTTGATGATAGAATCTTAATTATTTTTGCAAGTTAATGTTAACTGGGAACGAAGCAGCAGCATCTCCAATCACAATAGTGTGCCTCCCAGCGGGCAAAAGTTGGTACCCCTTGTAATCCACAGTGCCAAAGCTCTTGCAAGCATTCAACACAAACTTGACAGTTTCACTCTTTCCGGCAGCCACAAACACTCTTTGGAAGGCAATCAACTCCTTCAAAGGGCCTTCTGCAAGACCTTCTGGGGGAGTTCTGTAAACCAGCACAACTTCACTGCCATCCTTCTTTCCTGAATTCTCAACCTCAACCTCGAACTCAATGTTATGCTCGCACTCCAGGTCATCGACCAGAACTGCAGGACAGGCAGGCTTGAAAGCTCCAGCACTATAGTTCACGTCACGACAGTGTTGCAACTTGTGTAGGTTGATATTGAGTAGCCTCTTAGCAGATTTAAGAGTGTAGTTGAATTGGGTGTAACTGAGTCCATACCCAAATGGATAGACTGTGGAGCCATTAAAAAATTTGTATGTTCTGCCCGGATAGCCCAAGCTATCGACTGGCCTCAATGGCATGGATGTCATCGGCAACAAGTCAACATAGTCGGCTCCATGCCATGTTAGAGGCAGTCTTCCACCTAAACAAGCAATCAATAGTCACATTGGTTTTACACAAAGCAATGTAAAAATGTGCAATTTAGAAGGTAAAAAGGAAGCAAGAAAGGTTAATTACCAGGATTGTACTTCCCAAATACAACATCTGCTATGGCTAGACCGCCTTCTTCACCAGGATATCCAGCCCATAAGATTGCACCGATCTTTGGATTCTCCTTAGCAAAAGAAATATCAACTCCACCAGCAGACATGATCACAAGAATGACAGGGCCTTTGGCGACACTAGCAACTTGGTTAATCAATTGAGCTTGGTAGCCTGGAAGTAGCAAATCAACTCTGTCCAAGCTCTCAGCCTCAAATGACAAGTCCAGTCCCGCCACGATCACGGTAGCATCAGCGTTCTTTGCAGCTTTCATTGCCGCGAATATGAAGCTCTCATTCTTGCAGGCGACTTCAGCACAACCCATTTCGTATTTTACTTTGCTGAATGTAGAGAAGCCATCAATAGGCGACATGAATCGACAAGGGACACCTGTTTATGTAAAAAATAAATATCTTCATTAATAATGTGGGTACAAAGAAATCCAAGTGTTTTTTTTTCAGAAACAATATATATATATATATATATGTACCTGCATAGTTCCCGATCATGGCTTCGGTGGCATTGGCATGAGGCCCTACTACTGCAATGGTCTTCATTTCACCAGAGCTCAAAGGCAAAGTTTCATTGTTCTTGAGAAGAACAATCCCTTGCTTTGCTGCTTCAGCTGCTAATTTGATGTGTTCAATGGAGCAAACATCGGACTTGCCAAGGGATTCATACTGAGGGCTTCCATCAAAGTAGCCAAGTCTCATTAGCACAAGGTAAAGGTTGTTGAGGGCTTTGTCTATCTCTGCCTCTCTGACCTTCCCTTGTGTCACTGCACTGGCTGCATAGTTGCCATAGTAACTGCCAATGGCATACCCACAATCCAAATCCAAGCCTAAATAGCACAGAAATAAAACCAAATTTTAGCATATATATGTTCATATAGAGGCAAAATTGAAAACAAAATGATAGACTTAATTGTTTGGACTTTGAAATTTTAAGGGACTAGCCTGCTTTTAATGTTTGTGCAACAGCATCCTCTGGAGAGTCACCAAGCCATTTGTGGCCATCTACCATGACTTCAAGTGAATCACAATCTGAAACTATGTACCTGCAAGCAAAAACATAATACGAAAGTGATTTGAGTTTACTAATTTTGATTGTTGTATCTCATTATGAAATTTTCATGTTCCTTACCCATGAAGATCCCATTCACCTCTGATGATGCCTTTCAAAAGTTGCGGATCAGCACAAGTAGGTATGCCGTTAAGACGATTATATGAGCACATTACACTGGTTACATCTCCTTCTTTAACGCACATCTCAAAAGGTTTAAGAAAAGTCTCTTTCATATCTTGTTCGGTCACCTTCCAAACAAGTTAAAATATAAAAAACAAATTTTAGTTCCACAACTATAAAATAATTAAGAATTTAATGATCGTCAATACATCACATAATTAAATATTAAATACTTACCCTTGCATCAAAATGATATCTATCAACTCCAAGCCAATTGTCAACATCATAGGCAGCATAATGCTTGCAACATGCAGCAACCTTGAGAGGTCTAGTGTTCAAATTTGCGGTGAGATTAGTGCCTTCAACATCTTGAAGACCTCTAACGTAGTTTGCAGCATATTTTCCAACAACAAAAGGATCTTCGCCAGGAGTTTCTAAGGTTCTTCCCCACCTAGGATCCCTCACCACATTGATATTTGGACTCCAAAATGTCAATCCAGCATGCCCGAAATTGTGCATAGCCCTTGCTTCTGTTGAAACGGCCTGCAATAACATGAAAAGTTTCAGAAAAATCTAATTATTTAATAAGAACATAAGTGATTAATTATAGTTAAAAGTGACTAAATCTAGTTATTTAGAATCTTGTCACAACAAAAAAATCTATGATTTATTTATTATTGAACGAAATCAAACTGGCTAGGAAACCAAAAAGAGTAAGACTCACCTGGCCGATAGTTTTCCAGAGGGACTCATTGAAAGAAGCAGCGGTAAGGATGACGGTGGGGAAGCTGGTGGCGCCGGGGATTTCGTCGTCAAAGAAGGAGCCCTTGCTGCCGGGCTGGCCAACGTCGGAGACGCCATGCAGCGCCTCCGACCACCACTCGTACTTGGGCAGGCCGATCCTCTCCACGCCGGTGGCCGTGTCTCCGAGCTGCTTGGCCTTCTCCTCCAGCGTCATCCGGTCCACCAAGTCCTTCACCCTAACCTGGAAGGGCAATGACTTGTCGCAGTAAGCAAATTCCTTTATATCGAGGCCGAGTTCTTTGAACCTCGACGCATCGCAGATACGGGTGTAGTTCTTAACACCGGATTGCGATTCTTGGAGGTTCCTCGCAGAGATTGAACTGGCAAAGAAGGCGACGCAAAGAAGAGAAAAACAAAGAAGAGAGCTTGGCCTCGCCATGGCGATCTTTGGAAGAGTAAGAAAAAAAGAAGAAGCATGTTTGGTGCTCTCCAATGCTGTGATTATATAGGGGAGAGGTAGAAAAATTATCGGTTATTTTCATTTGGATAATTCTGAATTCTTTTCAAACTGCATCACCTTAATTTTCTCAACCGATAGATTATGAATGTATTATCATCATCAGTTAAACAAAATCTTTCATTCAACAAGTTATTTATAGAATAATTAATTTATCTAAATATGTTCTTATATAATTATTGGATAATTAATGTAATCCTACAACTATATGTAAATCAAAATAACTAATTAATTAATAAATGAATTTGTCAACAAAAAATAAGAGTTAATAGAATAATCAAAGTAATAAATACATTTGGATAATGTAAATTAATTAATAGATTAATTTGTGTTTTAGATAAAGTTCAAAACTATAACTACTTAATTTGATTACAAAAATAGATAATTGAAAACTATATATATATATATATGTTTACATTAATTATAGGAGATATCTTTCATGTACAATTAATTAACTAATCTTTTTCATATTGGATGATATCTCTTTCGTTTTAGGATAAAAATAGAACAATAGATAAAGATTTCATTTTGAACAAACTTTCTATCATATATCCATATATAGTTGCATGCGAAATTTTTATAGAAATTAATGTGATTTATTAGAAATTACAAACTTAAAAATATATAACATTGAACTTAAACTAATTATATCTATACTTCTTTTCGTATTATTATATGTGTAAGCAAATAATATGTTTTAGTTTCATAAACGTATGTCAATAATTTTTTTTTAAATATTGTTTATATGTATTACCCCAATTTTTGAAAGGAGAGACAAATTAGAGGAAACCAAAATTCAAGAGGAAATAAGGTTTTTAGAGCTATTAAATATAAATTAGGATAAGTTAAAGTTTGAAACAAATTGGAATTTAATTCTAATTCTAAATGGAGGATGTGATAAAATATTAATTGGATAATTAAAAATGTTCTAGCATATTAAACGTTATTTTATAAACACAAAATTTATAAGGATAAAACACCCAAGTAATAATTCTACCAAAAGACAAAAATTAATAAAGTCATGTCTGACTACATTAATATCAAAATCCCATTCAAGTTCTACAAAAAAAAAAATCTAATTAAAGGAATTAATTTCCAAATATTTAGTCAATATAAGAAAATTAAGAGAGAGAGAGAGAGAGAGAGAGAGCATGGATTAATTTTTATAATTTGAGGTGGGCTACTAGACTCAAGAAGACAGTTTGGCCGAGTGGTCTAAGGCGCCAGATTTAGGCTCTGGTCCGAAAGGGCGTGGGTTCAAATCCCACAGCTGTCAGATTTTCATCCTTTATGTTTTTTTCTTATTCCGAATTTAATTGTTTGATCTGATCTCCAAAGAGTCGCTAGGGGGGTGTTTGGCTGCTTGACTGCTTATAAGTTGTGTTGCAGCTTAAATGCTAAATAATTTATTTTATTATCCGTTTGTTTAAAATTCAATAATTTAAATGCTGACCCTAAATTTTTCTAAATAACCTATTGGTAGCTTATTTCTTTGACCAACTCAATTATAAATTTGCCCTCAAATAACTCAACTATTTCCAACATTACTCTCTCATCTCTCTATTCTTTATTATCGCAATTTCGTCCATAACCGACCTTCATTATCGCAGTTTCCATCTCTGGTCGCTGCCTCGATCGTCACTGCCTCTATCGTCCATCGCTATCACCTCCATCCCCGCTTTCTCCATATTCCATCGTCTGCCTATTGCTTTCTCCATTTATATATATATATTTAACATATATATATATATATTTAATGTCTATTACATTAATATATTTAACATTTTTATGAACTAAACTTAAATTAAATATAAGGCATTGTATTAATATATTTTTTAATAATTGTGTATAATTTATCAACATATAATTATAATAATTTTATTAATTGAACATCAATTTACAATTTTTTTATTAAAATTAGTATTTTTATGAATTTTATTCATATTATTAAGCAATATATTCATTTTAGTCTTTTTGTTAAGATTTTATAACTTATCAGCTTTTTCAAACAAAACACACAACTATATAAATAATAGCTTAAATCACATTTATCAAAATACGTTATTAACTTAAATTCTAACCAAGTTTTAAGATTTACACAAACAGCCACTGAAATGTATAATATATTGCAATTAATGTTCAGAGTCAAGTTAAAAGAAAATATGAAAGCAAAGCAAAAATATTGAAGAGTATATATATGCTTACAATTATAAGAAATATCTTTCATCTACAACTAATTATCTTTTTTCATATTGATTGATATCTCTTTCATTTCAGAAAAAAAAAAATAATAGATAAGGATTGCATTTTGAATAAACTTCTATATATCATATATCAATCGATCTTTGGAAGAGGAAGAAAAAGCGTACTTTGTACTTTTCAATACCGTGATTATATAGTAGAGAGGGTGAAAAACTCTCAATTATTTTTATTTGGATAAGTCTGGGTTTTTTTTAAATTGCACCACCTTTATCTTCACAACCAATGGATTATGAATGTATTATAATCATTAATTTAATAGTTTAACAAAATCTTTTATTCAACAAGTTATTTACAAATCCCCTAAATCAAATATATATTATGGTTTTCACAGTTCATAAAAAAATAAAAAATCATTTATTTTATAATTAATTTTATCTAGACATGTTTTTATATAATTTTTAGATAATTAATGTAATCCTGCAACTATAAATCAAAAATAACTAAGTAATATAATTTTTCAAAAGAAAATAGGAGTTAATTGAATAATCAAAATAATACATTTGGATAATGTAAATTAATTATTACATTAATTTGTGTTTTAGAGAAAGTTCAAAATTTGGTTATGATTCTAAATTAGAACTACTTTGATTACAAAAATAGGTAATTGAAGAGTGTGTGTATATATATATATATGTTTACAATTATAGGAAATATTTTTCATCTACAACTATCTTTTTTCATATTGGATGATATCTCTTTAATAAAAATAGAACAATAGATAAGGATTACATTTTAAACAAACTTTTTATCATATATCAAGAGGAAGAAAAAACATACTTTATGCTCTTTAATACTGTGATTATATAGAGAGAGGGAGAAAAACTCTCGATTGTTTTTATTTGATTAAGTTCGAGTTCTCTTCAAATTGCACCACCTTAATCTTCTCGATCAATGAATTATGAATGTGTTATCATCATTAATTTAAGAGTTAAAAAAAATCTTTTATTAAACAAGTTATTTTCAAATCCTCTTAAATCAAATATATATTATAGTTTTCACAGTTCATACAAAAATGAAAAAAAATCTTTTATTATATAATTAATTAGTTTATTTAAACACGTTTTATATATTTATTGGATAAGTAATGTAATCCTGCAACTATAAATCAAAATAACTAATTAATAAATAAATGAATTTGTTAAAAGAAAATATATAAGAGTTAATAGAATAATCAAAGTAATATATTTGGATAATGTAAATTAATTATTAGATAATTTGTGTTTTAGAAGAAGTTCAAAATTTAGGGAAGTTTTAAGGTTGGGTGGTTATAATTCTAAATTTGAATTACTTTGATTACAAAAAATATATAATTGAGGAGTATATATATATATGTGTTTGTGTGTGTGCTTACAATTATAGCAAATATCTTTCTTCTACAACTAAATATCTTTTTTCATATTGGATGATAGCTCTTTCCTTTTAGGATAAAAATAGAACAATAGATAAAGATTGCACTTTAAACAAATTTTTTATCATATATGGATCTTTGGAAGAGAAAGAAAAGTATGTTTTATGCTCTCCAATGCTGTGATTATATATATAGTGAAAAGGGAGAAAAACTCTCAGTTGTTTTCATTTGGATAAGCCTGAATTCTTTTTAAATTGTACTATCTTAATCTTCTCAACGGATGGATTATGAATGTGTTATCATTATTAATTTAAGAGTTAAACAAAAAATTTTATTCAACAAGTTATTTTCAAATCCTCTTAAATCAAATATGCATTATGGTTTTCACATTTCATAAAAAAATAAAAAAAATTATTATATAATTAATTAGTTTATCTAAACATGTTTTTATATAATTATTGGATAATTAATGTAATCTTGCAATAATAAATCAAAATAACTAATTAATTAATAAACGAATTTTTAAAAAATAAGAGTTAATAGAATAATCAAAGTAATATATTTGGATAATGTAAATTAATTATTAGATTAATTTGTGTTTTAGAAAAAAAATCAAAATTTGGGGAAGTTTTTATATTGGGTGGTTATAATTCTAAATTAGAATTATTTTGATTAGAAAAATAGATAATTGAAGAGTATACGTGTATATATATATGTGATTAATTACAATTATAAGAAATATTTTTCATCTACAACTGACTATCCCTTTTTCATATTGAATGATATTTCTTTCGTTTTAGAATAAAAATAGAACAATAGATAAATATTGCATTTTGAACAAACTTTATATCATATATCGATCTTTGAAAGAGGACGAAAAAACATGTTCTTTGTTCTCCAAAATTGTGATTATATAACGGAGAGAGAGAAAAACGTTCGATTGTTTTCATTTGGATAAGCCCGAGTTCTTTTCAAATTGCACCACCTTAATCTTCTCAACTGATGAATTATGAATGTACTATTATCATCATTAATTTAATAGTTAAAACAAAATCTTTTATTCAACAAATTATTTACAAATTCCCTTAAATCAAACATATATTATGGTTTTCACAATTCATAGAAAAATGAAAAAATCTTTTATTAAATAATTAATTAGTTTATCTACAACTATAAATCAAAATAACTAATTAATTAAGAAACGAATTTGTCAAAAGAAAATAAGAGTTAATAGAATAATCAAAGTAATACATTTGGATAAAGTAAATTAATTTTTAGATAATTTGTGTTTTAGAGGAAGTTCAAAATTTAGGGAAGTTTTGATTACAAAAATAGATAATTGAAGAGTATATATATATATATATATATATGATTGTGTGTATGTTTACAATTATAATAAGTATCTTTCTTCTACAACTAAATATCTTTTTTCATATTGGATAATATCTCTTTCGTTTTAAAATAAAAATAGAACAATGGATAAGGATTGTATTTTGAACAAACTTTCTATCATACATCGATCTTTGGAAGTGGAAGAAAAAACATTATTTGTGCTCCTCAATGCTGTGATTATATAGTGGAGAGAAAAACTAAAGGTTGTTTTCATTTGGATAATTTCGAGTTCTCTTCAAATTACACCACCTTAATCTTCTCAACCGATAGATTATGAATGTATTATCATCATTAATTTAAGAGTTAAACAAAATCTTTTATTCAACAAGTTATTTACAAATCCCTTAAATCAAATATATATTATGGTTTCATAGCTCGTAGAAAAATAAAAAATCTTTTAATACATAATTAAGTTTATCTAAACATGTTTTTATATAATTAATATAATCTTGTAATTATAAATCAAAATAATAACTAATTAATAAACGAATTTGTCAAAAGAAAACAAGAGTTAATAGAATAATCAAAGTAATACATTTGGATAATGTAAATTATTAGATTAATTTATATTTTAGAAAGTTCAAAATTTAGGGAAGTTTTAAGATTGGGTAGTTATATCTAAATTATAACTACTTTGATTACAAAAATAGATAATTGAAGAGCATATATATATATATATATATGTGCATTTACAATTATAGGAAATATTTTTCATTTGCAACTAAGTATCCTTTTTCATATTGAATGATATTTCTTTCTTTTCAAGATAAAAATAGAACAATGGATAAGGATTGCATTTTGAACAAAGTTTCTATCATATATCGACTGATCTTTGGAAGAGGAAGAAAAAGTATATTTTGTATTCTCCAATGTTGTGATTATATAGCATAGAGGGAGAAAAAGTCTCGATTGTTTTCATTTGAATAAGTCCGAGTTTTCTTAAGTTGCACCACCTTAATCTTCTCAATCGATGGATTATGATCTGTATTATTATCATTAATTTAACAGTTAAACAAAATCTTTTATTCAACAAGTTATTTACAAATTCATTTAAATCAAACATATATTATGGTTTTAATAGTTAATAAAAAAAAAAAATCTTTTATTGTATAATTAATTTTATTTAAACATGTTTTTATATAATTATTGGATAATTAATGTAATCCTACAACTATAAATAAAAAATAACTGAGTAATAAAATTTGTCAAAAGAAAATAAGTGTTAATGGAATAATCAAAATAATACATTTGGATAATGTAAATTAATTATTACATTAATTTGTGTTTTAGAGAAAGTTAAAATTTTGGTTATGATTATAAATTAGAAATACTTAATTTGATTACAAAAATAGATAATTGAAGAGTATAAATATATATATTTACAATTATAGAAAATATCTTTCATCTATAAACTAAGTATCATTTTTCATGTTGGGTGATATCTCTTTAATAAAAATAGAACAATAGATAAGGATTACATTTTAAACAAATTTTCTATCATATATTGAGAGGAAGAAAAAATGTGCTTTATACTCTCTAATGCTGTGATTATATAGCAAAGAGGGAGAAAAACTCTCGATTATTTTCATTTGGATAAACCCGAGTTCTCTTCAAATTGCACCACCTTAATCTTCTCGATTGATGGATTATGAATGTGTTTATCATCATTAATTTAAGAGTTAAACAAAAATTTTTATTCAACAAGTTATTTTCAAATCCTCTTAAATCAAATATATAATATGGTTTTCACAGTTCATAAAAAAAATGAAAAAATATTTTATTATATAATTAATTAGTTTATCTAAACATGTTTTTATATAATTATTGGATAATTAATGTAATCATGCAACTATAAATCAAAATGACTAATTAATTAATAAGCGAATTTGTCAAAAGAAAAAAAGAGTTAATAGAATAATCAAAGTAATACATTTGGATAATGTAAATTAATTATTAGGTTAATTTGTGTTTTAGAAAAAGTTCAAAATTTGGGAAAGTTTTAAGATTGGGTGGTTATAATTCTAAATTATAGCTACTTTGATTACAAAAATAGATAATTGAAAAGCTAGAATAATAGATAAAGATTTCATTTTGAACAAACTTTCTATCATATAGCCATCGGTTTCATGTGAAATTTTTATACAAATTAATGTGATTTATTAGAAATTACAAACTTAAAAATAACATTGAACTTGATGATTTTAAAACTAATATCTATACTTCTTTTTATATTATTATGTAAGCAAACAATATGTTTTGGTGTCATATGTCAATAAAATATTTTTTAAAAATATGTTCAGAAATTTGTATTTTGATTTATTGAGAAAATATTTTTAATGATTAAATATATTATTAATAAATTTTATTTATTGATGATTTTTAAAATATTTTTTAAATTAAAAAATTTCATAGTTATATATCTTTTTTAAAATAGGTGAGTATATTTTTTATATTAGTTGAGTATGTTATAGAGTTTATGAGAAAATCTTTATGAAAATCGACTAAGTATGAAATTTTTTTTTGATATAATCAATCAAGTATTACTCAACATTCTTTAAAAAATAATCAAGTATATGAATTGATCAAATTGACTATCATAAATTCCTACTCGGGTGAATTAGAAAAGTTTGGATAAAGCCAAATCTAAGCATTGACTATGTGAGTATGTTATGCAAAGTTTTGTTATCTTAAGGCTAATTAAATTGAGTATGATGCTTTTGAAATCGAGTAAAGATCTTTCATCATTGGAGCAAGTTTTTTCTAAATAATTGAGTATCCCTAAAACTATATAATTTGAGCATCATTTTACTCGAGTGAAGCTTATTTTTTTAATCGACTAATGTATTTTATAAATTGAGTACATATATGAAGATAGATTGGTTTCTGGTTAAGTCTCTGGACCTAAAAGTAATTGAGTAACAAATGTTAGTACTCGAGTGAAGTTTTATGTTAATCAAGTAATTTTAGCCTTGTAATCGAGTGAGTAATGTAAAGTCTCTATGGGTTCTGTATTAGTCGAGTAATGACTTGGTCATACTCAAGTAAACTTGTCAGATAATTGATTACATGAAAAGTTCAATCGAGTAAGACGTTATATTAGTCGAGTAAACTCATGTCTTAGTCGAGTAAACTCATATATAAGTCGAGTAACTATTATCAGTCTTTAAAAAATATAGTCATTGGACGCATTAAATGTTTGTCAGTTTCAACTTTTTAGATCATTTAATGCATTTCAAACAATATGGATGTTCTTTTATAAATTAATATATGTTATTTAGTGTCTATAGAGATAAGAAAATAACAATTACAAGACAATTGAAATATTTCAATTGTTACTTGCCATGTCAGCTAACATTCAATATAAGAAATCTATAAATAAGAGATGAAACTTGTTATATATATTTCTCGCACTGTTTCTTATAGGTTAGACTCAGTCCAATGAGTCAGCTCAATCACCTGGAGCCTAGAAAGTCCAGACGACCTCGTCAAAAGAAAGTTCATACACCCCTAAAATTTGAGCTCATATCGCGGAACCAAGCGAGCTCCCTACAAGCTCTCGGCAATGCTTCTAACGAGCTCCTACCGAACGATTTAATGATCTCTCAATAAAGCCCTTAGTTCGCTGGATCGTTTAGCTCACTGGCCTAAATTCTCTAGCTCATATAGACAACAAAGAGGCAAGGCCCACCTACTTTATCTGAGACGAATCATACTCCTCCTAATGAGAATCTCATTCCCAATTTTATGCAGATGATAAGGATTGTTTGTCCCCCATTATATCATCTTTATATTTTTATATCTTATCCAAATTGTTAAAGCCTTTCATTATAAATAAGAATCAGAAATACCATAAAGGGGGCAAGGAGAATAATCAAATACCATCGTTTTGGAAGAATAACCCAGGTACGGTCATGAAGTAGGCATCGTTCTGGCTGAACCATTTGAGAATTCCTTATGTTTACTCATATATGTTATCTTTGTTTTCTTCCCCTTGGCATTTTGGATTCAATCATTGTAGCCTAAAACGAATCAAGTTGGTCGAAATTGAACATTGACAAAACTACTTGAAAAAGATTATAATAATCGAATATAAAACTTTAGAGCTATCTCCAAAAGCTTTTAGGGATCTTATTCAAATTCTCCTACTTATCACGATGTTATTTCAAAACTCTTTTGTGAAATTTCTAAAAGAATGTTCTTTATTCAAAATTTCATAACTCTGTTATTCAAGAAAAAAGAGTTATTAGTACTTATTGTTTCACTACATTTTCTTTTTAAGGAATTCTTTCACATTATTTGTGAAATTTGTAAAAGTTTACATATGATTTTTCGAAAGATAGTGTATTGGTTTTGGCTGAGCTAAGTATCAAAAGCCAAGTGTGATAGATTATGCTTGATTCTTGAAAGACAATGGTTAGTTAAGCCTATTTGCAAAAAATCAACTGTAAACCTTTGTATTTGTGCTTGTAAAAGTTATAAGATAATAGAATACACTTTGTGTCTATTTGCAAAATCCTAAATTGTGAACTACGGTAGTTGACTAAGCAATTGAAACTGAATCACTTTAGATCTTATATTCTGCACTTATTCTTTCCTTTATTGCATTATTTTTTCAATTCTTTTTATTTAAATTTAAATTTTAAAAAGAGTAAAAAAGGTTATTTCATCCTTTTTTTTAAACTAATATTTTTATCAAAATATTATTTATATGTAACACTCGAATTTTTAAAAGTAGGAAACCAAAATTCAAGAGGAAATAAGGTTTCTAGAGCTATTATATAACTTAAGATAAATTAAAGTTTGAAACAAATTGGAATTTAATTCTAATTCTAAATGGAGGATGTGATAAAACATTAATTGGATAATTAAAAATGTTCTAGCATATTAAACGTTATTTTATATACACAAAATTTATAAGGATAAAACACCCAAGTAATAATTCTGTCAAAAGACAATAATTAATAAAGTCACATCTGACTACATTAATATCAAAATCCAATTCAAGTTCTACAAAAAAAAAAAAAATCTAATTAAGGGAATTAATTTCCAAATATTTAGTCAATGTAAGAAAATTAAGAGAGAGAGAGAGAGAGAGAGCAGCTCTTAATATTTATTATATAAGGTGAGCCAAAACACTCAAGCGGACAGTTTGGCCGAGTGGTCTAAGGCGCCAGATTTAGGCTCTGGTCCGAAAGGGCGTGGGTTCAAATCCCACAGCTGTCAGCTCCACATCTTTTATTTTTTTTTTCTTTATTCGGAATTTAAGTGTTTGATCTCATCTCCAAAGGGTCACTTAGATGTATAATGTACTGCCGTTAATGTTCAGAGTCCAGTTAAAAGAAAATATGAAAGCAAGGTAAGAATATTGAAGACGACAACGTCTGGTCTGGTCAACACAGAACTGAATTCAAGTTTTCTGCATCAAATGCGAACCATTTTACATATCCAACGCACACTCAAATGATCAGAGAAAAGTAGAAAATCTCTTCATTGGCTTACAACACAAACTTTCCCAATTTATTTATAAAAATAATATTCACTTTCCGGGAACAAAGTTGGTTGCATAAGCCCAGGCGTTGTTGTTAACGGGGTCCGCAAGGTGGTCGGCGAGGTTCTCCAATGGACCCTTTCCGGTTACAATGGCCTGAACAAAGAATCCGAACATCGAGAACATGGCAAGCCGGCCGTTCTTGATCTCCTTCACCTTCAGCTCTGCGAAGGCCTCTGGGTCATCTGCCAGACCCAACGGGTCGAAGCTGCCACCGGGGTAGAGCGGGTCGGTGACCTCCCCGAGCGGGCCGCCGGCCACCCGGTAGCCCTCTACGGCGCCCATGAGGATGACCTGGCAAGCCCAGATGGCGAGGATGCTCTGGGCGTGGATCAAGCTTGGGTTGCCCAGGTAGTCGAGCCCCCCCTCGCTGAAGATCTGGGCGCCGGCCTTGAACCAGACGGCCTCGCCGAACTTGACGCCGTTCCTTGAGAGGAGCTCCGGGAAGACGCAGCCGAGGGCTCCGAGCATGGCCCACCGGCAGTGGATCACCTCGAGCTCGCGGTTCTTGGCGAAGGTTTCCGGGTCGGCTGAGAGCCCGGCAGTGTCCCATCCGTAGTCGCCGGGGAACTCGCCGGTGAGGTAGGACGGGGGCTCGCCGGAGAATGGGCCCAAGTACTTGACACGGTCTGGGCCGTACCAGGGGCTGCCAGAGGGGACCGGCTTGGGGCCAGGCCTCCTCATGGTGACTCTTCCGACTCCGAGAAGCTCTGGAGCAGAAGGAGAGAGTTTCACCGCCTTTCCGGCGAAGGACGGTGAGGAGAGTGCCATTGTAGAGGCAGCCATGGTTGACGGGCAAGAAAAGGGAAGCTCACTCTGTCTGCACCTGTTGTCGGCTGGAGGCTGATGAGATAGGTGGGCCTTTTTTATAAGGAGTTTGAGAAGAGAGAAAAGCTTCTCCTTATCTTGGAATATCTTTCTCTCCTATTTCATTGGGTATCTAAGATTATGTTACTTGCTTGCCTATCTCCACTTGGCACATTCTACTCCACCAACTCCCAGGATCTTTTACTTGCTTTTGCTAGATCTCATTGCTTCAATCACTATCCTAAATGAAATTTTAAGAGATTAGAGAATTATATTTAATTGTACTTTATATAATATGTCATTAGGGAGGCTTACATGATCAGTACCTACAAAATTCCATGATACATGGGGCATGATGTGCAAAAATCTTCTAATTTGATGCTACAAGGATGGTCTCTCTAAAACAGTTAAAATTTCTTGTGGACGATCCTAATAGTACGTAGCAGCTAACTGAGCTATTCTAGAAGTGCAAATGAACTATATATTAAGTTTATTCTCTATGCCCACATAATACGAAGAAGCTCCCATGTGATGTCACTCAAACTCAGGAAAAGCTTCAACTCAGGGCCTTTGGTGATCAATTTTGCTTAAACATTTTCTGATTACATATTCACCCATAACATCATTTTAACTCATTTTCAACAATTACAGAACATTTGCGAATTAAGGTAGCATATGTCACGTAGTATATATATATATATTAATTACAAAATATTTACGAAGAATTATTATTACTTTTTTCAATTATACATATATTTATTTATATCAAAATTGGCTACATGGTGTATTTTCTCCATGAAGATATATAAAAAAATCTAATGTTACGAGTGGCAAATTTTGATTGGCGCATGGAAATAACTTGGAACATAGCGGATTCGATATTGCGTAAGTGAAAAATCCATGGCTGCCAAGTGGCCGTGCAGTTTGAAGGTCCCAAGATGTCAACAGCCAATAGCAAGTAAGATAGAGATATCTAAAGATAAATGAATCCTTTGGCTATCCAAGTTATCTTCGAACAAGCATGCATATATACATGGATAGCCTATGAAACTTAAGCCACAAACACCCATCTCCAGCTCTGATTTCCTTTCGGTAGATTTCACTGCTCTTCTCAATAATGGCTGCCTCTACAATGGCTCTGTCCTCACCATCCTTCGCCGGAAAGGCGGTGAAACTCTCTCCTTCTGCTCCAGAGCTTCTCGGAGTCGGAAGAGTCACCATGAGGAGGCCTGGCTTCAAGCCGGTCCCCTCTGGCAGCCCCTGGTACGGCCCAGACCGTGTCAAATACTTGGGTCCATTCTCCGGCGAGCCCCCGTCCTACCTTACCGGCGAGTTCCCCGGCGACTACGGATGGGACACTGCCGGGCTCTCAGCCGACCCGGAAACCTTCGCCAAGAACCGCGAGCTCGAGGTGATCCACTGCCGGTGGGCCATGCTCGGAGCCCTCGGCTGCGTCTTCCCGGAGCTCCTCTCAAGGAACGGCGTCAAGTTCGGCGAGGCCGTCTGGTTCAAGGCCGGCGCCCAGATCTTCAGCGAGGGGGGGCTCGACTACCTGGGCAACCCAAGCTTGATCCACGCCCAGAGCATCCTCGCCATCTGGGCTTGCCAGGTCATCCTCATGGGCGCCGTAGAGGGCTACCGGGTGGCCGGCGGCCCGCTCGGGGAGGTCACCGACCCGCTCTACCCCGGTGGCAGCTTCGACCCGTTGGGTCTGGCAGATGACCCAGAGGCCTTCGCAGAGCTGAAGGTGAAGGAGATCAAGAACGGCAGGCTTGCCATGTTCTCGATGTTCGGATTCTTTGTTCAGGCCATTGTAACCGGAAAGGGTCCATTGGAGAACCTCGCCGACCACCTTGCGGACCCCGTAAACAACAACGCCTGGGCTTATGCCACCAACTTCGTTCCCGGAAAGTGAGATGTTGAAGAAATTAATTAAAAGGGAAAATGGGTCAAATACCGTTTGCTGATCGATCATGTAAAATTGTTGAATGGGTGTGGTGTGGATCAATGAATATCATTAACGAATATTTTGTGATTTGTGAATCTCTCTCTCTCTCTCTCTCTCTCTCTCTCTCTGTTGTTACTGAATCCTTTTCAACTCCTCAGATTTCTCCTCTCTTTACGTTTGATAAATGAGAATTTTAAAGAAATGGAAGAAAATAAAATCATGGGATCACGAGTTAAATCAATTAAAAATAATTAAATATCTACCCAAAATATGCTTATTTTGTAATTATCTTGAATAATTTGGATGTTATAAGTCAATTTTGGGAGTATTTTGTGAACAATTTTATAGGATTAGAATACAATTAACATGCACTAATACTAATTTTAGGGATGGTCTTGACTAATCTAAATCTTTTTCTTGTAGATTTATGAGAGAAAATTCATATGAACCCATCCTTCTCCATTAATCTAATATTAATTAGTAGTGTAATTTTTTGTACGATTAATTTAGTAAAAGCTCAATTTTCAATATCAACTAACAGATCTATGTTAATTTAGTTTCACTTTTTCATTAATTCAATTCAGTTGGATTGATTTTTTTTTTTTTGTTATTTTTTATTAGGTTTTTGTTATGGGTATTTCCTGGAGCCCTTCTTATGGGTTGAACTCGATCAAGTAGGTCGGCCCAATCTTTTAAAAGCCCAATGGTCTCAAAGCCAAGCTCACCAGAGCGAGGTCACACTTCGTTGAGGCCCGAGTTTAGACCGCAGGAACTAAACAAACTCCCAGCAATATCCTACCTCGCTGACCTGGCCAAACGATTTCCTAGAGATGTTTTTCAGCTCGTTGAGTGAACTGTTCAGCTTGCATAGTAAGAAGACCACAAAATGATCAGAGAACATTCGCGGACTAAGCATTATTCTGATTGGACCGTCTAGGCCCAATTTGGCTCCCTCCTCTCAGCCCATGCTGGTTCCATTCTGACCTTTTATTGGCCTGCAAGTTGCATCATTACTACCCTTTTTGGGTATCTGTGTCTCCGCCTCAAATCTCATCCTCATTAATGACAGATCCTGTCCACATTAATGAGGGTCTCATCAACACTTTGCCGCGACCTGAGTATTTTCACCGGCGCTGGATATTCCATCCCATCACCTGCAGATACACAAGACACGTGTACAGAGGGACATCTCCTCTTATATCAGTAAGCTCTTTCTAGAGTCAATGTATGTTTTTTGGTTGCCTACCTACTGATACACAATCGTTTCTTACTTCCTTACTTACTTAAATGTCAGAGTGCTTGTATGAGCCGATTGTCCCGAGGAACGGAGACCGAATCATCCAACATCCTTGGGAGTGCCTTCTCGTCCTCCATTTCGTGTTCATTTTGTCAGTGTGACCAATAAATTACGATCAACCAATTCTCAACGTCGACAATTTTGAAGTTTATTATAATTTAATGTTTGATTGAATAAGTCAAAACAACCAGAGTCTATAATTATTATTAAAAAAAAATAACACTAAATTTTAGGGTATTTCCAAAACTATCATGGAAATTAGTATAAGTTGATGTTTGCAACAATCATTATACTTGTTAAAATGTATTTACATTTTATATTAATCTTGATATTAGTTATTTTTAGAATTGCAAATGAGTTGATTTGTTTGGGCTTGGCTTGATAAAAACTCACTTGACTTCATTTGTTAAAGTAAATGAAGTGAGATTGAACTTAAATTTTGAGCAAACAAACTAAGTTTAAGTTTACTAAAACTCGATTCATTAGCTTGCAAATTGGCTCGATTAGAGATTAATGTATAGTCTTGATTAGTAGTTCACAATTAGATATATTAATATATGTATATGTAATATATTAGATATATATTTTATAAATATATTATTTAACATACATACATTTACCAATACAAATTATATTTTACTATCCCATTTTACCTAATATATTAAGAATAAATTAAATTATTTTCAATACACCCTCTATTAATTTAATAACAATTCTATATTTGTTTATAAAGTTTTTCTTTGTTATTAAATAGTTTTACAATTAAAAACATCTATTTGTATGATCATCAAAATAAAATAAAAATTATATTATAATATATTTAATTATTAAACTTTTCAATTGTTTTTATTAATTTACATTATTAAGAAATAACATTGCCCAAAATTTAGGGGCCAATTTGACCCAATTGTGTGAACTAGTGGGCAGGCCAAGGCCCAGACATATACAAGGAAGAAAACCCAGGGTTCCTCCCCATTCTGCCGATTGTGCTTTCTAGTGAAGCTAGAGGTGTCAAAAGGGCAGGGTGACCCATGGACGGGCCGGGCCAAAGCTCGGTCCGTTACTGTTCAAACGGGCCGGGCTAGGCCCGACCCTCATAGTGGGGCCGGGCCGCCAAAGAAATTGGGCCCATGGCCCGACCCAGCCCGTCTAAGGGCTTGGCCTGGCCTGGCCCGTGGCCTTTATGGGCGAGGCCCATGAGGCCCTTATGGGTCAGTCAATTAACACCTTACTCATTTTTTTTAATTATGTTATTCTTTAGTAAATAATAACTATCAATTTATTTAAATTTTTTAAATTAAATTTTTTATATATTTAAATTATAAATAAACATTACATTATTTTTCATATCAATTCACAAGAAAATTTATAAGGCATATAGAATTTTGAAATATAAAATGATGAAATAATATTTACAACTTAAGAATTAAGATATAAAATATTTTAAAAAGAAAAAAAAATAATTTTTATATATGTATTATTTTGATATTTATATATGTATATATTATAGACATTATTTTTAAAAAAATATTTAAAAAAAAAAAAAAATGGTCGGGCCCACCGGGCTCGGCCCGCTAGGCCCTGTGGCCTAAGGGCCCGGCCCGACCCTCTGGCCCACGGGCTGGCCCCGCCCGGCCCCCCTGTAAGGGGGCCGTGGGCCGGGCCCTACCCATAGCAAAAGGGCCCGGGCCGTTTAAAAAGCCCGTGGGCCGACTCGGGCTGGCCCTTTTGACACTTCTAAGTGAAGCGTTGTTGATCTCTCAGTCGAAGACAGTTATCCCCTTTGTACCTGCCGCTGCCTCGCCGCTCTTGTCGACTCGCCGCTGCCTCGCCGTCTCGCCGTCGCTTCACTGTCTCAGAGAGAGAGAGAGAGGTTTCTTTTTCTTTTTCAATCCGTCCACTCTGCACATTGGTAACACTTTTCTTCCATTAATCTTCAATTTATTATGTGTAATCAACTGCTCGTCATTTGTGCAAGTGTTCCTCAATCTTTTTGGATAGTGTGTGTTTGATTGAACGCAGAATTTGATCCTGTTTTGTTCATTAGAAACCTTAAGAAAATTGAAATGTCTACTGTGAAATCTCCTGTTCCTTCGAACTCGAGCATGGTGGTGAGCTCGAGCTTCCAGGCTCGACTTGAGCTCAAGCCTGAGCTAGCTCGGTTACAACCTTGTTATTTCTTTTCATTACTTTAGGTTGTTTAACCTAAATTAATTAGTTCCTTAAAAATTCAATTTAATTTAGTTTTATTGTTTATGAATTTAGTTTGGTCGCCAAATAGGTCAACACTGATTAGAATAATTCAAATACTAACTTGAGTTGTTCTACAGGGTCCAACGGGCCTACCGAGCCCCTTGCAGAAAGGGGGCAAAAAGACGATTTTGCCATCGCCCACTGGCTTCGCCCTTGCTCTCTCGTCTCCCCTGTCATGGCTTCCGCTTCGTTACTGCCCTCACTTCGTTGCCCTTACCTCACCTTGCCTTTTTGTCATCGCTGCCTCGCCGACAGTCATTCCTGTCATGGCTTCTGCTTCGCTACTGCCCTTACTTCGTTGCCCTTGCCTCACCTCGTCTTTTTGTCATCGCTGCCTCGCCGATAGTCACTGCAGTGACTGTCGGTGATGGCAGAGAGGCGAGGCAACAACAATGAGGCGCAACGGTGATGCGAGGGCAAGGGCAGCGGCGAGGCAGCGACCATGGCAGGGGAGACAAGAGAGTAGGGACGAGGCAATCCATGAGAGGGGAAAGGAGAGAGTAAGGCGTGGGGGCAAAATCATATTTTTGTCCCTTTTCGATAATCCGATTGATAAGTTCGTCGAGCTTTCTAGAATTTTCCTACTAACTTTAACTATGTCTATTGTTGTCCACTTTTATTGCAAATTTCATTCTTGTTATTGATACATTTCACATAACTTGTCGATGGTAAATTTTTTTCTCAAATTGTTTGCTTCCCGCCATTGCGAACTTGTTCAAATTATGGTCCCTCATGAGGTTAAGAGGGAATTTGCTTATCTATAATTATGTATTTAATTATTCAAAAACAAGAATTTGAAATGTGTAAAATTGTTAATTTTTACTGATGAAAAAATAAGTATCATTAAGAGTGTGTATATGGTTGGTTTAGTTATTGAATTGATTAGAATTTATTAATTAATTAAATTAAATTAAGAAGTAAAATTAAATTGAATTAACGGATTAATCTAAAAAATTAAACTAATCGACAAGCAAAAAAATTTGAATTTAGGTAAATTGAAAAAATGTAAATAAATTAAAAAAATTAAAGTAATTGATAAAAAAAGGTAAAATTAAAAAAATAATATCATTTTACAAATATTAAAATAACATAATTTTAAAGTTCGATTGATTCAAATAGATTACGGTTAGTTTAGATAAATTAAATTCTTGCTCTCCTGTATTATTATTTAATTTTAAAATTATTATTAGATCAGCAGTTTATAAAACTTTGACCGGGTTCATTTTAATTTCTAACTAAAGTTTTGAAGTGGACGGAAAAGGCTATGATTGACCAATTAAAAGACTATACTACCCTCGTACAAATTTGAGTTTCCAAGTCATGTCCCGAATCCCCAACCCAATTTCCCTCGTGACAATCGATGTCTGTCTCCCTCCTCCTCCCTCGCACCATCTCCGGCGTCCCTGGTACATCGCTCATCTCTGGCGTCCGTCGTCGTTGACCCAGATCGAGAAGGTGCTGCTGTTACTGTTTCTGGCGTCCCTCGTCCGTCATCGCTGCTTCATCTTCCTCTCTCCGCTCGCCTTGTCATCTCTGACGTCACAGCGTTCCCGATCCGGCTTCAGATCTCCGGCGTCACAGCATCCATCATCTCCGTCTTCTTTGCTGCTGCTCGCCGGCGTCACAGCATTCTCACTCCGGTGTCACAGCAATTCAGAGCGAGAGGTATCGCATTTTTTGCTGTACTTTGATGCTGTTAACATATTTTTTTTGTATTTTGTTGTTGAATTTGTTGTTTTATTTGCTCTTTAGGATTGCTGTGAACAGATATTTTAACTGCTGTGTTTTGTTGATCTTTGCTGTGGCTTGTTGCTATGAACAGATTTTTGTCGTGTTTTTTATTGTTGGATTTTTGCTGCATTTTGTGTTGACGTGATTTTTTCTGTTCACAGATTTTAGCTGTGATATTTGTTGTTTAGGATTGCTGTGCACATGGTTCTTTAATTGCTGGATTTGTTGATTTTTTCTGTTATTTGTTGCTTTGAACAAAAATTAATGAGTCCAAGCCTTATTTAGTTTCTGGGTTTGTTGATGTCATTTGTTTTTCCAGGTTCTTGATCCTTCAAGTTGGGTGTAGTTTTTGATCAAAATGTGCTTATTTATGTTTAGCTTCATAGGAGGGATTGAATTACAGATCTTAAATGTTGAATTACTTCTATATAAGAACTTAAGGAGTCCAAGCCTTATTATCTTTTGAACTAAAATTCAGTCCTTATATTGAATGTAAAATGTGCAGCAAAAAAATGAAAATGAAATGTTATTCATAATTTTGTGAGATGTTATTCAGTCCTATAGCAGCCAATGTCATATTTTTTTGTGAAATGCTGTCAATAACTCCTTTGTGTCATTCCTCTTTCAACTTAGATAGGTTATATATGTTTGTTACAATGTATAAAACCAAAAATTGTGTTATCTCCATGGTTGGATCTTGTTATTATATTTATCAGATTTATTATTTGAAGTCAAATTTCTCATATTTACCTAATTAAAGATATTATTTTATTATAATTTTTAAAATTTATTTCAGTAATAATCAAATTTCTCAAATTTATTTGGTAATAAACAAATTTATTATATAGATATAAATTTAACATAATTATTAATCAATATAGATTTTATTTTTAAATATAGAATATTAAATTTATTAATTATTAATCAAATTTATCCAAATACAAAGTTCAGTAATTTATTAGGTAAACATCTAATTTATTAATTAAATTAGGATTTGTCAAAATTATTATTATTTAATTTTTTAAATATAAATTTATAAAATTTATTAATTTAATTCATTAGTGAAAATAGTTTTTTTAAAGAATTTATTTGTTTAAAGTTGAAGTATGCCCTTATTGGTCATTTTCATCACTTCTAGTAGCTTTAGGCTTTTGTTTTACCAAACATATATCTATATAAGTGACAACTTAAAGTACATTTTATCCTAACACTTTCATTAACTTAAAGCACTATATAACTCAAAGCTTTAGAAAGCTTAAAGCTAAAGATAACTTAAAGCTCTTTTTAGAAAAAGCCTAGCCAAACGACCTTTTAGTAGAAACTTGAATTGGTTTATTCGTAAATTGGTTAAATGTTTACTTATTGAGTTCAAAATGAAATAATTTCATTTGTGGAATCGAATGCCCTCTAGCTTCATCCCTCTCAAGGTGATTTTGGTTGTCTGAATTTTGCCTTTGAAGGATGTGTAATTGCACACACAAGCAAAAGTGGTTTGGATTTGAGGTTTTTCTCTATTTGCTGGATTTTTATTTGCTTATTCCTTTTTCCCCTCGTTTTGCTCTTTGTCTTTGTTTATGGTCTTTGATGTGAAGTTCACGGACTTGTTTTGACCGAGAATTGAAGGTTCATACTTGCAAGGGAGAAAGGGATTAACTCTCGGATTGTTGCTATGGTGTTCAACGTGTACATGCTTCTCATTAGCCTTGCCATTGGCTTAATAATGATGCGGGTTTTTTATGTTCTATACTGGAGCAGCAAACCACCTCACACTAAGTCTATTCAACCTCTCAGTACGCTTATTGTTTTGGGCTCAGGTGTGCATATTTGCCATTATCTTCTCTTGGTATTGATTTGTTTGCCTCAGCTCCTTATTTATGGTTTGATTTGCACTTGTGTAGGTGGTCATACTGCTGAGATGCTAAATCTCTTATCTGTGATGCACACGGACAGATTTACACCAAGATTTTACATTGCAGCAACCACTGATAATATGAGTCTTCAGAAGGCACAATTGTTTGAGAATTCCTTGGCTGATAAGGTAGAGATTGTGTTTAAAGTATATTTGGCTAACTTTTTATTTGTTTGATCATAAATTTATAGTGCTATCCTCTTAAAAAAAATAAAAAAGAATTATATACTACTATGAAAGTCAAGAGTCAGTTTTAGTGAAGCCTAAAAATTAAAGACCTGTCCCCCTTTTAGTTCTCCAAAGTATCCCAATGGGAATCATTAGAGGCCAATATTTACATGTCTATGGCATAAAGGGTTTCATGCCATTTCCATTCTCTAAGCCAATGCCTTTAGGTAGAGACAAAGGTTTCTCTTGCCAAAGTCTTTGGCTGGAATCTCTGGCCCACATAAGAAACTTCCACTAAGGAAGAAATCCCCTTGGCAGTTTGACAGTTTCTTCATGAAATTTGGAAATGCATGAGTGGGATATGAGATTGGAGAGTTTTATTTAGGGAGTTTGTTTGGGTTTTAGTTTTTTTTTTTTTTTTAAAAATTTTATAAATTGGCTTAAATTTTTGAAAAAGTCATGGCTGTTGGCTTGTGTAGGGGAAATATGCCTATATTTGGGCTATAAACCAATAACATGGACCCATGGCAATTTTGTAGGGATTTCATTGAAGCTTAGTCTTAATTCTAGGGTATTGACTTAGCCAACTTAAGGTTGGAATGTACCTAAACTGGCAATAGTCAAGAAGTTGCACAATTTCAGCCAACAAGTTGTTAGCTTGTGGAAAGTTCACAAGCAACTAACCTTATTTGGCCCATTAGCTGGTTTAATATAGGGGAAGAGGGATTAGAGGAAAATTTAATCTGAATTAAGAGGCAAAAGGTGAGTGAAAAACAAGTGGCAACACTTCCAACAACCAACTTGTTGCTTCTTCTAGCAACAACTTCAACTGGATGGGGGAAGGACTAGAAGAGGCCACCTCATGCTCTGTCCAGTTGGTTGCAACTCTATTTCTAGCCATCCTAAGAGTTTCTCCATTTTTTTTTTTTTGTCAAGTATTAGAAACTTAGGTGACATGTGAATTGAGAGAAAAAGGAGAAGATAGATACTGAGCAAAACCAAGCAATAAAGAAGCTGCTGTATTTAGATCTCAAAGTAAGGTGGAGTTTGGCTAGTTGGGAGAAGAAGGGAAGAAAGCCTTTTGCTAAGAGAAAGAAGACGGCCTGAAGCAAAGTAGAAAAGGTGTTTGGGTGGATGAGACGTGGAACTAGTGGTGGCAAGGTAAGCTACTTAGCTCCTCTACAGACACTTGTACGTACGAACTCATTTCATCTACTATAATCCATTTGTTTGTTTGTGTATTTGTTATGAGATGATGTATAAGTAGAACATGCTATGACCTATGGTGGTGCATGGATTGTGAAGGCAAAGTTCATCAGTAGTGAATTTTCCTATATTGGTGGCAACAATGGGTCAGCCTACCATAGGGATGTATGTTCTTAAGAAAATGACCGGGTTTGTGTTAGCCTTTCATCTCCACTGACCCAAATAAACAAACCAGTAAAGTTCAATACCAAGTAGATGCTAAAACCAGGTTTTAGCCTTTCCACCAAGCAGCATAGTTCCATCCCCCTTTTAAAAACTATATTGTCATGTGCGTAATAAATAAGGGGAATACATTCTCGGGTTGAAGGAATGGGCAGATGAAAGGTCATTCTTCTAGATGGAAGTTAGATAATTGCAATATTTAGAAAGCTGTAACTTTTAAAAAAGTTGTGGCCCTTTTTGGCACCAAAAGCTAGCTACAATCAGTATATAATTACTGGTTGCATTCAGTGTGGAAGCAATCAAAGAAATTAATCAAAAACTTATGATTTCCCTCACAATCTCTCTTCTCTCTCTCTCTCTCTCTCTCTCTCTTGGATTTCCCTCCTATTTCTCTGTCTTCCCTCCCCCTCTGGAATTCTTCTGATTTCCCTCTAATTTCTTAACTGGATTGTCACCAATTCAGTGAGAACTTCTTGTCAGATTCAAGGATCTGACATATATCAAGTCCCTTTTTAAGACGTACCAGAAGAAAGAGCAGAAAAAAGCATTGACAAAAGAAATATGCACACCCACAAAGAGAGTGAGGGAGGGTGTTGGGGGGTGGGGGGGAATGTGTGGTGTCTCACACAGTGAAGGCTGAAGCTTAAGGAGAAATTGGAAATCTAATTGGCTAGGGATTTGTGAAGACAGGGTGAAATTGAAAAATAGGGATATTTATATTGAATGACAATTTTGTAAATAAATCAAACTTTATGGATATTTTAATAAATTGATATAATTTTGGTTGTTTCGGTTTTTAATCTAATATTTTTTCCAAAATCGAACTGAAAATGAAAAACCATTTTTTTTTTTTTTTGTACAATAAAACCAAACCAAAATGAAATACCCCCCCCCCCCCCCCAAAAAAAAAAAAAGAATTAACCAAAATTCATTAATTTCATTCAATTCTTTGATTTTGCCCAAATTTTGCTCTTTAGCCCTAGTTAGAGGTTTATGTCTCAAGCAAGGCTAGTAAGGTTCCTCCATGTGATTGGAAACTTTTGAGTTAAATTGTGAGAACAGGCTCCTTCAGATAGGTGTCTTGAGTGCATGAGGCTCTCCGCTCTATTATGAGGGTTTGGGGAGAGACATATTTGTATGCAATCTTCCTCCGTTTTTTTTGCAAGTAGATTGTTTCCTCTTTAGTAAAAAAGGGTAAAATTGCAAGCAAAAATGACGTTTTATGACTCAAAGTGGGAACCTTTTCTAATTTTTGGAAGCAGCTTTTCTAATTTTTAATATTATAAGTTACTATTAAAAAAGGCTAATTGATTTTTTTTAGTAGTATATGCTACTCGGAAGCAACATTTCTAATTTTTGATTAAGTTGCATAACTTATTGGGGCTTCTTTTCTTTTTTTTTTGGTACAGTATATACTACTTGGAAACACCTTTTCTAAAATCATTTAATAATCCAAATTTTTAATTTTGAACACCAATAATTGGTTGATTACCATGGCGGTTTGTGAAGGGGGAACATGGGTGTTGGAAGCTCATGGGGAGATGATTTTAAAGGAGGGATTCTAGAAGGGAGAGGGTGGAAAAAATCAGGATTGGTCAGTCAGAGAAGACAACAAAGCAAGAAGAGCATTATACTCCTAGAGTTTCTAGATAGTCATGGAGATAAGCGACAATTCTTTATTTTTTTGATTGTAAATTTATACTACTATTCCGTTAAAAAAAGTACTACTATAAAAAAGTCAAGAGTTAGTTTTAGTGAAGCCTAAAGAGTAAAGCCCTGTCCCCATTTTAGTTCTTGAAAGTATCCCAATGGACGTCTTAAAGGGCTATATGTACATGTCTATGGCATAATGGTTATAATGCTATTTCCTTTTTTATTCTAGCACCTTCCATGCAGTTACAGCTCCCTCAACTCCTTGTAGTCAGAAACACATATAATTCCTTGCAGTTACAAACTCTCTCAAATAGTTATATCTATTATTTGAGATTGAGAAGTTATAACATGTTTATGTGTACATACCATTCCAAGTGTTTAATTAGTCGGCATTTGCATCATCATCATCTTGTTCTATTATTTGCTTGTGGTTTATTGTGAATTATAATCTTCTTAGAAATGGTCTTTCTTGTTGTAGACAGGGATGGTAAAAGATGTGCAGTTTATGCAGATATACCGAAGTAGAGAAGTAGGCCAGTCATATTTAACTTCAGTTGGGACAACATTAATTGCTATTGCTCATGCTCTGTGGCTGATGATTAAAATGAGACCCCAAGTGGTACTATGCATATCCATTTACCTTTGTTCTGTCGAGCAAGTAACTAAATTAAACTGTTCTCCATTTTCTTTGCCTTTTTCTTTTCCACTTCAGAAATCCTTAAATCATATTATCTTGCAGATTCTATGCAATGGCCCAGGCACTTGTGTACCTCTTTGTATAATTGCATTTATTTTCAAGGTTTGGAAGCTTTTCCCTGAGAGTGTATATATGTAGATCTATGCTAAGCTTTGCTTTACCTGGTTTCTTTCTTTTCTTTAATTCAATTCAATTCTTCTGAATTATTGATTATTTATGATGATATTGTAGGTTATTATGATTCCCTTCAATGCTGTTTACAGGTGATGGGGATAAGATGGTCGTCTACTTTTTATGTGGAGAGTATAGCAAGAGTGAGGAGGCTATCATTAAGTGGATTGATTCTTTACAAGCTGCATATGGCCGATCACCTGTTTGTGCAATGGCCACAACTACAGCGGAAATATCCACGAGCTCATTATGTTGGCTGCCTCATGTAGTTGTTTGAGAATCGCTTTTCTGTGAGTACTCACTTTCAAATCTTTTGAGACCTTTTCTGATGAAAACGTACAATTCCTGACCATACGTTCTATACTAGTTCTTGAGAGGAAGTGTGAGGATCTAGTTACTGATACACGGTTGTTGCAGGTTTATTCCTGCAAAGAAGTTGAGTTGCCATGTAAAGTGACTTAATTGACTAAATTCAAATGAAATATGATACATGGTTTAAATTGAGATTCGCATACATTGTTGATGGGTTCTTTGGTTTTAAACTGATAGCGCTACAACTTGACACAATCATTCTGTATACAAGTGAGATATGGGACATATATTATGTTTGCGTGTTTGTATCTATCATTACTCTCTTCGCTTACTACCTCAGTCCTTTCTACACTTTTGTAAGTTCTTGCACATCACTTCTTTTTGGTTGGGTTTATGGATTTCAATGGAAGATGGTCTACTCATCAAGTGCTGCAGATTGTCCTCACTTCTCATTATTCTACTTGTTCCAGATCCCATTAAGGATCTTCTTGTAATCTGCTGTTCATAGCAACAAAAGTTGAGTGTTCGTTTTTTGGTCGTGTTTGCCCGGAGGAGGCGATTATTCCCTGGCACGCCGTATGTTCGATCAAATGCCTCACAGAATAATGTCTACATGAACATGTTGATGTCATCTCATGTTCGCTCTGCAAATCTTCCCAAACCAAGAGAACTGTTTAAACTTTTCGAAAATTTCTTCACTTTTATGGTAACATGATTGGAGAAATGATGCTATAATAGACAATAAAAATAATAACAATAGCGAAATAGTTGCACGGAAAAACTATAAATCAAATACCTGCATGCAATTTAATTTTGAAGTTTACATTTTCACAATTTAAATATATAATTAACCTTTTCCATGACCATGAAGTGGACAGGGAGTTCGCTTAATAGATCCAATCCTAGTTTGAGTATGGTTGGTTGATTAGGTGGCAAGAAAGGGGCTAAAGAACCTTTCTAGATGCTAGGTAACTCTACTTGTTAACAAAAGCTGGTTTTGCCACCTTATTGCCTGCTTAGGGTGGCAAGTGCTTGCCTACTCCTCAAGACCAAGTCATTTAACATAAGATGTCAAGTTAGCAATTATCAGAAAAAGGTAATGACAACAAATGGTTGTTTTGAATTGATACTAAATAAAAAAATAAATATCAAAATTGATATAATTAAAAGTTGAGTCTAAAATTAAAAATACTGTGACAGTTGAACTTCTTTGGTGATTACCCTATTCTTTAATTTTTTTTTAAGTAGTATAGTAAGATGTCTAATTTGGCTTTTTTGTTAAAGTACCCAAAAAACCCTAACTACTTTGAATTTCTTCAAGAGAGGTTCCAACCTTGGGACTAAATCGACAATGAAAGAAGGGCTCTTGTTGATGCATCAACTATTGGTAGCTAGTTGGTATGCGTAGGTGAAATGAATTGAGTGGTGCACGAGATTGTGTTTTAAGCTTCAAATACTAGAGGATCGAGCTACTACACAATTAGAGTTTCAAACTGTCATTGTCATTCAAACAACAATGTAAGAGATCTGGCAAAATTTTATTTTTCATGTGTTTGTATCATTGTATGGACACTTAGTGGAAAATACCCAGAGAAATCTAAAAAATCAATGAAAAATTGATAAGGTTTTGCAAAGGTGTCCTTTTTTTTTTTTATAGAAATTAAATAAAATAAGAAGGGTACCACATGTACAAACTACATGAGTGCTAATTGCAATCTAAAACATTACCTCAACTGTTTTTTTCTTAACCAATATGTGTAAATTTAATTCAATAGAAAAATAGACAAGTGCACCTATATTTATCTAAATTACAAAACCAAGGATTCGTTCTCTTTGTTGTTTTCAGATCATTTTTAATTTTTAGTTTTTTAAAACAATAAAAATTCCATTACTTTGTCATTTTTAAAAATGTATTTTTGAAAACAAGAAAAAAATTGGTAAAGTAAATCCAAAACAACAAAATATTGTTTTTGCTGTTTTCACTCAAAATAACCAAAACAATCTCTAAGTCTAAAACATAGAAAACACATTTCATTTTCCATGTTTTGGCTCTAAAAAAGAAAAAGAAAAAAAGAAAAGAAGGAAAAAAAAAAGAAAAATAATTATTCTTAAATTTTAAAAATAAAATTATATATTATTTAAAATTTAACAAATATAGTATATCTATATTATAATTAAAAATATATGATAACATATAATATATTATATATACTAATATTTAATATAAATTATCACTCAAATGTCAAGAATTTATTAATCAAATTTACTATTTTATTTTAATAGTAAAATTTTGTTAAAGAGAGTTAATTTTATCATTTAATAATCAAATTTATTGAGTAAAATATCATAAAATATATATTTTAAAAAATTTTAAAGTAAACATGTTTTTTAATTTTTTATTTTAAAAATAATTTTTTAAAATAACAAAAAGATATGTTTTTAGTTTTCTGAAAATAGATTATCAAAATAAAAAAATTAAAAATAAATTTTAAACTTAAAATTAAAAATTAAAAATACAAAGAGAACATAGCCTAAATGTTTATTTTTTTCTTTTTATTTTCCTAAAACTAGGGGTATATTTGTCATTTTGCCTTACTCATAACGTTTGTCGAAACAATGGGTATTCACTATTATTTCCAAAACTTTAGGGGTGACTTTGCAATTAAGGAAAACCTTAGATGAGGCCTTTTCAAATTACTCAATATTTAAGATTATATATTTTTTTTGTTATTTTCAGTTTTCAATTTTCTAAAACAGTTTACATGTTTACTTTTATATTTTCAAAAACTTATTTTCAAAAATAAGGAAAAATTTTGTAAAAATGTCGTTTTGGCTGTTTTCATCACAAACTCATTCAAAATTTTCAAAACGCAAAAAATGCTACAAATAAAAAGAACACGTTTTTAACAATTTCAAAACAGACACTCAAAACATAAAACTAAAAATAAACTTAAAACTAAAAACTGAAATACGAAAAGAACGATCTTTAATGTTTTGAGCTAGAACTTAAATTCAAAACAATTTTAATAGTGGAATACAATAAAGATAAGGCCTCTTTCATCATACATTTTGGGGGTGTTTGTTAAAATGAGTAAAATCAAAAGTATTAAGATAAACTTGGAATGTTTTGTGGACCAAGATATGGAATGGTTAAGATAAGACTAGTAAGTATTTCAAGATTTCTATAAGACTATTTGTTAAATTTTTTGGAATCCATCGATAATTGTACTTTTTCTTTCTATATATTTATTAATGCATATGATATGTACTAAGATAACAGTTTTTTTTTTTTATCAAAATATCTCTATTATCAAATTCATTTAAAATTGTTTGTTAACATCAACAAGAATTTTATGATTAAAATAGTATTTTATGATTAATATGAATTGTCAAAAAAGTGAAAATAAAAATAAAAATAATATTTTATTTTCTAAATTCATGTTAAAAATAGATTTAAAAAGAGTTGAAAAGTAGAAATAATTATTATTGGAATTATAATAATTCTACCTAGATAATTAAAAATGGCCAAAACATATTTTCATAATAGATAATAAAATATAAAATTGAATAAAATAATTTAAAAATTAGGGAAAAGAATTGTATTAGTTAATAAAATATATATATATATATAAAGAGAAATTAAAATTTTTCAAATTGGTGAAAGGAATAATGTCATTTAAATTTTAAAAATTGTCAAAACATATGACAATTTAAAAATAAATTAAATAATATTATTTATAAGACTTAGATAAATAAGTTTTTCTTAATAAATTTAAAATTTTAAAATATATTAAATGACATTAACTATCCTACAAGAAACATATCGATAATTGAGATTTAACTGCAAAAATGTTATTTGAGGGGGGAGATCAAATAAATTTATCTTGAAATAGAGAAATAAGAGGTCACGTGAAAGCTTTTTCGAAGATGATCAGATAAGTTTAACAAATATTTTGAAAATGCCAAATATCTGGAATGCTTTCCATATATGATATTTTCTTCCTCTTATCTTAGTTAACAAACATCTCCTTAACGTATAGATAGAACCATATATAGTAATAATATCGATCACTTTCTTCAAATATAAAGTGAATACTAAATAAATATGGCCTCATTTTTCAAATATTTAACGTATACATAGTCATATATGATAATAAGAATGATATCTTCTCTCAAATATTAGATATATAGATAAAGCCATATATATGGTAACAATATCGTCTTTTTTTTTCAAAATATTCAATGTAAAGATATAGTCATATATCGTAATATAAGCCAGATATCATAAGTAAATATAAAGCAATATTTCATAATATTACGATTACTGTAATATGTAACGTAAAACTAGACTCTCTTTATAAATAGAGCCCGCACTACAATGCAAAGCCATCATTCTTAGCATTTGCCTTACTCATAATGTTTGTCATGTTTGTCTAAACAATGGGTACTCGTTGCTATTTTCAAAACCTTAGGGGTGACTTTGCAATTAAGGAAAACCTTAGGGGAGGCCTTTCAAATTACTCAATATTTAAGGCCATGTCCTCTTTACTATAATTTTGTCGTTTTTAATTTTCAATTTTCTAAAATATTGAAAACATGTTTACTTTTATATTTTTAAAAATGTATTTTCGAAAACAAGGAAAGATTTTGTTAAAAAAAAAAAATTCAAAACAATAAAAAAATCATTTTTGTTGTTTTCATCACAAATATATTCAAAATTTTCAAAACGTGAAAAACGCTACAAACAAAAAAATTACGTTTTCAATAATTTTAAAATAGACACTCAAAACACAAAACTAAAAATAAATTTAAAACTTAAAACTAAAAACTAAAACAAGAAAAAATCAACCCTTAAGGTTCTGAGTTGAAATTTAAATTCAAAACAATTTTAATAGTGAAATATAATAAAGATAAGCTCTCTTTCATCATACATTTAATGTATGAATAAAATCATAAAGTAATAATATCGTCACTTTCTTCAAATATAATATAAATACTAAACAAATATGACCCCGTTTTTCAAATATTTAACGTATATATAAAGTCATATATTATAATTAATAAGAATGACATTTTCTCTCAAATATTTGATACATAGATAAAGCCATAATAATATTGTCTTTTCTTCAAAATATTCAATGTAAAGATATAGTCATATAGCGTAATATAAGCCATGTATCGTAAGTAAATATTTCATAATATTACGATAACTGTAATATGTAATCTCGTAATATTACAAAAACTATAATATGTAATCTCGTAATATTATGAAATTATAATATGTAATCTCCTAATATTACAAAAACTATAATATGTAATCTCGTAATATTATGAAACTGTAATATGTAATCTCGTAATATTACGAAAACTGAAATATGTAATCTCGTAATATTACGAAAACTGTAATATGTAACGGAAAGCTAAACTCCTTTATAAAATAGAGTCTGCACTACGATGCAAAGCCATCACTCTTAGCATTTGCTTGCTTCCCTGAGGCCTTTTCTCTCTAGCTATATCCTTCGTTCTCTTTTCTTTCTCGTAAATCAGACATGGAGAACGAGCAAATTGGAGGCCAACAAAGAAATGACACTTCCAAGAAGAGCGAAAGGGAGGAAAATCGTCTCGTTACATTCTTGAAATATCTAGATGACCTTTACAAGGAAGCCACTGAGCTCTGCACGCTTTGCGGTGCTGAGGTTGCCATCGCCATCTCCTTGCCCTCTGGCGAGCTCTACACTTTTGGTTACCCCAACTTTGAGATGGTTGTCGATCGATTCCTTAACCTCGACCCGAAGCAACCCATTGGCGGGATTGGTGATCCTGTTGAAGATGCTGACACCAACATTGACGAACTTAACCCCGAAGATATTCAGAAGTTGAAGGCCTGGCTTCTGGAAGTGAAGGAGAAGATTCGTGAGCACCGCGCGAAGTTGGTTGCCAACGCTCCCCCTACTGTAGCGGTGGCTGGCGATGATGCTGGTTCGGGGTCTTCTTCTGGCCATGCTGGAGCTGGTTCTTTGGGCCATGGCCTGGGAGGCATGCCCTAGGAAGTGATGTTTTAGGGTGATCCATTAATAAGAGATCAATGTGCTTTTACAGTTTGAGTGCTGGTGCTGTAGTTCCATTGATCTAATAAATAATAAATTTAGAAGAAATTATATCATTTACACTTTGTTGGATCTACAAGGATAATTTAGGAAAAAAATGATATGATTTGCAACTTGACTTCTCCACAGGGATGTTTTGGGGGGGAGGGGGGGGGGGGGGGGATCTACAAGGACATAATGCACCGTGTACAATAGTGAGCTCCACCAATACTTGTGCAAATGTTTCCTGGGATCCCATGGGCGGAGCACCGAAGTATGCCCCGGGATGTTCACGACCTGCTTGAGATATATTTAGGTCGGCCGCTGTACATGTAGAATCAAAGGCAAGGGTCAATGATAGATCCTGGGAGATCTTTCAAGTACCAAACCAGAGTCTAAAACAAGGGTGTTGCAATCTGGAAACAATGGATGATAGATACTGTGAGATCTTTCCATGGGAGTGTTCAAAATGCGCAAGGGGGAGGCCTCGCAATCTAAAAACAGGGGTGAAGAAACAGAAACAGAAAATAGAGAAAGATATAGAAAATTGTTTGTTTCATTGATCAGAAATATATACCACTATTGCCTTAGAAAATAACACTACTATAAAAAAGTCAAATCAGGTTTAGTGAAGCCTAAAATGTAAAGCCCTGTCCCCTTTTTAATTCTCCAAACTATCCTAACGGAATTCATAAATGCCAACATTTACATATCTCTGGGATAAAGGGGTTTCATGCCATTTCCACTTTTATTCTTGAACCGTGCTGTTACAACTCCTTGTGGTTCAAAACAACTATAATTCCTTACACTTACAAACCCAGAAATAGTTATATCAATTATTGGAGATGGAGTGTTGGAAAATGATTTAAATTAAAAAGGAGAACGGCTGAGTCTCATGGTGATCAGCAGCGCCCGAGTGATGAACCAATTCTAAAGTAGGGGACGAACATTCCTAAATAGTCATATGTAGCTGTTTTGGGCACACCATCTTCTAATGTTGCTGAGCGCAATCATCTATTAATGCTCCTGAACACTCATTGAAAGAAGATATTTTAGGATCATTTTTGGGAGGTTTTTAGGATCTGTTAATTTTAAAGAAGTTTCAAAATCATGTTGGTATATATTATGAAATATATTATAAAATAAATTTTACATGTCAATTAATTTATTAATTATTTATTTATGTGGAGAGAGGTTCTGACCCCCGACCCCTCGAGGAACTCAGGCTTCCAAGCCCCTCACAGTCGGGGAAGCCTGGGTTCCCTGATTGCGAGGTGTCAGGGAAGCTCCCATGGTCGGGAACCTGTCCATCTTCGACTGAGGTCTGGCCATATTGGTTCTGAGCATTTTCTCGCTAGAGGAAACAAACGTCATCAATAACCCATTTAATTTACGAATCCAAAACGTTTTTATATAATCATCTATTGTATAGAAGAAAGTAGAAAAGAATGAGAAAGAAGGGAAAAATGGCTGTAAGTGGTGGGAGAAATGGCTGTGGGTGGAGAATAAATAAGAAAGGAAGAGCTGTGCAGAGTAATAATGTGTGCTGGAATAGAATTTTCCTAAATCAAGGCATGCATTAACTAGAGAAGTAATGCATTCACTAGGAACTCAAAAAGACATTTAAAAATTAAGAAGTTTTCCTAAACGACATATATAATTAAGTTAAAAAGTTCAAAGGATTTGTGTTCAAATATTAAGACATTCATAATTAAAATACATATATACACTATTGAAATATTGGGCATCTAGGTATGAGGTTGAGAAGTAGGTACTTGGTTCCCATCGATTAATGCAAAACTATGAGGGAACGAGATCAAATCCAAGCTAAGTTGAATCTTGGAGATAAGAGTTGTTAGATTCATTGCACTGTGGGAGGCTCTGACCATGTTCAAGAAGCGAAATCATACCCTTTATTAATAGATTTGATATTTGTTTAGATGCGCTACTAACTATTCTGGGTTTCTAACATGGAGAAGTTATAACATGTATTTTGTGTACAGACCTCTCCTTAATCCCAAGAACAATATGATTTGCAGCTCTCCAATGGGATGTTTGAGTTGGGATTTACTAGGACATACTGCATCATGTATCATAGTAAGCTTTATACAATACCTCTGCAAATGTTTCCTAGGATTTTATGGACGGAGCACCAAAGAATGCCTCAAGATGTTCACGAAGTGCTTCAAATATTTAGCTTCCCCATTGTAGAATCAAAGATGGGTTAATGATTGATCTTGGGAAACCCTTCAAGTGCCAAAAAAGGGTCTAAAATGAGGGTGCGGAACTCTTAACTGTTGGGGGCTTGTTTTTGAGGTGCAATGAGTTGAGTGGAGCATGCATGCTTCGAAGCTTCAAGCAATGGAGGGTTAAGCTACTACATGGATGGAGATTTAAATTGCCATCATTGTTGGAAAATAAGGGACAAAAATACTAAAGGATCTGATAAAATTGTGTTTTTCATGTGTTTGTATGAATACTCAATGTAAAATTGGAGGAGAAATCTTAAAAAACAATGAAAAATTGACTAGGTTTTATGGAGTTCTTTTTTTCTTAGGAATTCTAAAATAATAGGGGTGCTTTATGCATATTTTGGGAAACAACAGTGGTGCCCATTGCAACACGTAACATTACTTTAATGATTTCTTTCACTGACACTATGAATTTAATTCAATAGAAAAATGTGTAAATGCAATTATATTAATTCAAATATTGTGAAATTAGGGTTAATCACATCAATAATCACTCAACTTTGTATTATGTTACTATTTAGTCATTGAAGTTTAAAATATTATCCATTAGTCACTGATATTTTAAATCTGTTACTACTTAGTTATTGAATTTTAAAATATTATCTGTTAGTTACTAATATTTTAAAATTATTTTTCATCCGTCATTCATGAACTTAAAGTTCAATGACTAACGAGTGACGGGTGAGAAACGATTTTAAAATATTAATGATTAACAAGTAATATTTTAAAATTTCAGTGATTAAGCAGTAACAATTTTGAAATATTAGTGACTAACAAATAACATTTCAAAGTTCAGTGATCAAATAGTAACAAAATGCAAAATTGGGTGATTATTAATATAATTAATCCTGTGAAACTACATATTTCTTTATTCTTTTTATTTTTTTCTTGAACTAAGGGTGTATTTGTCATTTTGCTCCACTCATGACGTCTAATTAAACGAAGGGTACTCACCGTTATTTCCAAATTTACAATTAATTCGCAAACCGTAAGGGTTGTCTTTGTAAATTACTCAATATTTAATATTTAATGTTACCTAAATTTGAAACAATTTTATTAGTAGAATATTATAAAGATAAGCCATCTTTCCTTAAATATTTAAGGTATAGATAAAACCATATATAGTAATAACTTATAATGAATGAATGAATTTCCAAAATTCCCCCTATTTGGAAAGAATGAATTCCATGAAAATTTGTGGAATTCATTTCCAATTCTAACTTGTATGTTTGGAATGAAAAAACTTTGTAATTTTTCTTTGGAATTCAAAATTGAATTCCGTGGAATTCAACTTTACTAACACAAATTCCATTAGAATTTAGAAATGAATTCCATAACTTGATAATATTTGTTTGTGGAGAAAAATACCCTCACACCTCACACCCCTCTCTCTCTCCTTGCCACCAATTTTCATTGTTGTTGTGGACTCTCACAACTTTTATACAATATTTTGAAAATCGAACCGGACAATGAACTTGCCTATTAATTAGGTCACGAGTCAGTTGGTCTGACTGATTAGATCGGAGTGATCTGACAAAATAATGTCATATATATATTATAATTAAATAATATATATTAAATATATATTTTAATATATATTTGAAATACTAATATTTTATATATTATTATGAGAAATGTTAATATACAACTAATATTTTATATATAATTGTTATATATGTTATTAAAGAATTAATTAATAATTAAAAATTTAAAAGTGAGTGAAAGGGTGAAAAAAATTGGGGTAAACCTGGTTCTCAGTTCACTGATCCGACTACATTTTGATCGATTTTGACTGAGTTGAAAGACATTTAATTTTTTAAGTCAAATCGGACCGAATAGGCCACTAGTTCCCGGTTAAATCGATCTGACTCACCAGTCCGATCTGATTTTTAAAATAGTGTTTCTATATCACTACGCAGGATTGCGAGCTAAATCCTTTTAAGTAGAATTGTATTCTCTCTTTATTTTATTTATATTTAATTTTATTTAAATTGTTCAATATAATATCCTTAGTTAAATACATAATTCTAAAATTAATTTTAAAATTTATTAATTCTAGAATTAAGAATTAATTTTAAGAAGTAGACCATAACTATCAATTGTCACCTAACAAATCCTTATTCATTTTAAGAATTAAAGTTTAATGACTAAAATAAAAAATACACCAAAATTTAGTGATATTTAATGTGATTTACCCCTATTATTGTTCTATCTATGAGTTTTGAGATACCACAAAAATGTGAAGATAAGAGATCTTACCTAGAAACAACCAAATTATTTAAAAAGGGAAAGTGAAGTGTCCATTGTTGTTGCAATACCATTTAAGAACTACTCGAAAAAAAATCAATTTTACCACATTAAAATTTATTATAAAAAACTTAAAATGTAGAAGACTTACAAATGACAAGGCAAAAATAGAGCAACAAGTGGCTGCAAACAAAGGGCTGACAACAGATTAAGACACAACAAAATCGTCACTATGGGTGATGCCGCCTAAGCAAAGTACAAAATCCAGAGTTGAGGCCAAGACACCCAGGCATGGGGGGCCTTGAAAAGTGCGTACTTTAATAAAAAAAAAAATTAGTCTTATAATAAAACTATGTTTAAATATGTGTACTTGAGATAATCACATTTGTAGGGCTTGCGTCGCTCGTGCTTTCAATTTTAGTAGAGGAGGTAAATCGTAAGTGTAAGGATTTACCTCACTGCACAGAGCGATGATCGAACTTGCGACCCACTAATACAAACCTGACATATTGCTTGCTCGACCGCTTGACTTATACCCTAGGGGTGTTTAAATATGTCTACTTGTAAATATATCTACTTGTAGAAGAAGAATTCATAATTAATTTAAAATAGATACACAACTATTTTTAATTATTTTTTGAAAAAAATACTTTTAGTCATTCAAATAAATTAATTATACTTTATAGTCACGTTTGTTTTCAAAAAAAGTACTTAAATTAGAAATATGACAGGGTTAAAATTGACTGGATTAAAACTTAAATAAAATGATAAATTTGCAAAATTAGTTGATAGGATCAAAACTAATAAAGTAGTTATAGAGTGCAATTAATTTGTTTGAGTAGAGAATATATATATATATATATTTTTAGAAAAGTAGTTAAAAATGATTTTTTTAGACACGGTTAGGTTTTACATTTTCACTATTTTTTTAATATATGGTTAGTGTGTATGGTCCTATAAATATCTAGCTAAAAAGTTATGGAATATGGATTGGCTTGAACAATTGTTCTTGAATAAAAAGTTAAGGTATGTTTCCTTGTGGAGAATGTTTTTAGTTTTTTATCTCCAATTTTTATCTTTGTTTTTATATTTTTATTTCTATAAAAAATAGAGAAAAGAAAAAAAATATGTTGATTTTTTATTAAATATGAAACCAGTTTTATAATTCAAAACATAAGAGAATGCATTCAAAATTATGTAAAAGAAGAGTGTAGAAATTGACGACAAGGGTAGAGATAGACAAATAGGGTAACCTAATGAAGAAATGAGTTGTTGCCATTGTAATGATAAAGAGAGATGTGGTGGTGCTAGTCGAGAAATAAGGATGACAAGAGGACAAGAAGAGGGTGCTAGTGGTGCTTCTTGTTGTAAGTGGCAAGGATGAGGGTGGCAAGAGAAGAGACTAATTGTGCTCATTGTTGAAGTGACAAAGGAGGACGATAAAAAAAAAAATTTGAAGGTGTGGTAAGTGGGTGGGTGGGTACGAATAAAACATTAAAAAAAAAAAAGAGAGAAGTAAAAGGGAAAATTGTTATTAACATAATTCAAAGTGAGACTCAAATTAGAAATACGTATTTTCACTAAATAATATCTTTAAGCTGTTTTATAAAGTTTATTACAATTTTAAAAAACAAAAAAGCTATTTTCTATTTTTTAATTTTGAGAAAAAATTCATTTTGAACACGACTTTCAATTTTTTACATCTATAGAGATAATTTTTGAAAAATTACTCTAATTTTCTATAAGTAAACAGACCTTAAGTTTTTTTTATGTTTGTCTCTCTTTCTACGTGTAATTTCTTTGAAGCATTATCCTATAAAAAAAAAATTGAGTCAAGAAACTTCTTACAAAAATATTCCTCTCGTCCTCCAACTAACTTTTCTTCCTTTCCTAGTGGATAATGGCTTTGTAGATTTTCTGCTAGTAGGTTCGACCAAACCAACCAAAATAGATAATGACTCATCCTTTCCCAATATTAGTCTATTTTCTTATAACATTACCTAGAATAAGAAGAGAACTTTTAATTGCTTCATCTTTCAATATTATGATGCTTAACCATTATATCAAATGTGCCATAGATTTTTTTTTTTTTTGGCTAGATTGATATATTATAGATGAAGCCTACAAACAAGAACAAGAAAAGAACACCACCAACCAAGGCAAAGGGCCCTACGTACAATGGTAGAGAGCGGCAAGGCTAGAAATTTTTAGTTGTGTGGGCAAAAGTAAAAATAGTAAAAAATAAAATAAAATTACATGTATAATACTAAAAAAATATATTAATAAATTATTATAATTATTCAACCATTGCATAATAACATGATTATGATTTTCATAAATATATCATTTTTAATATACATAACTAAACTGTCACTCAACCATTGATTTTTAGTTTGATTGTGCAGTTGGGTCTTGAAAAGCTTCATAACAGAAAATACTCTTTCTACTGTAACAGTAGCTTCATAACAGAAAATACTTTTTCTACTATAACAGTAGCAATAAGAAGAATTAATACTAGTGTCACAAGTACGTAAACTAATGGATACATATCATTTTTTTTTTATCACTACCAACTTCTATGCAAGATCACTAAGGCCTCGTAATCCTTCAAAATTCTTGTCAGTATGCACATCAATAATATATGTTTTAAGAATCTTTCAAATTGCAATTCTAAAATTTTTAAAATGCTCAAAAAAAAATTAATCCCTAAATACTTTGAAAAAATACTAAAAAATCAGTCCATAAATCCTTCAAAATAACCCCAAAATTCAGTCGCTAAATCCTTCAAAAATGTCCCAAAATTCAGTCCCTAAATTCTTCAAAAAAAGCTTCAACCTTAAACCCCTAAATCCTTTTTAAAAAAACCCTAAAATTCAGTTCAAAATCTCTTCAAAATATCCAAAATAAAAAGAAAAGAGATTAAGAAAATAATTTTATAATATTACGATAATTGTATTTCTGCTCAATTAAACTCATCTAATTATATTATAAAGGTAGTTTTCTTATTTTATTTTTCATAAAGTCAAATAATAAAGGGTAAGCAGCTAGCTTCTAGAAACAAAACAAAAGATGGTAATTAAGAAACCAATCCATAGCCAAATATATGCGTATGAAAAGTAAATCATTTAAGGAAATTAGGACTAAGATATATGCTATGTTAGAGTTAGTGAAATTTGAGAAATTTAGAGTGGGCAATGGCCCACTCTTGGCTGTATGTGGCTCCGACACTGATGGTAGAAAGGCAAGTTCAGCTGCAATAGACAGTAACAAAAGTTGGACTCTAAATGTAAAGCAATCGTCCTACGTACACTAGATGAGTACTCTAGCTAAGACTGGCAACACAATCGTCCTAAGCTTGTGCTTTTATTTTAATGCATCTAGAGGAATGTCTTCTTGTATTGCTTAGCTTCCCCGAAAGATTTTTTTTTTCTTTTTTGCTTTTGTTTTTGTGGGTTTGTTATGGGTTACATTTCCAAGCATTATAGTTTCTTTTTGGGGGGTTGTCTCTTGTCTAATATTTGGCAGTGGTTTTGGTCTTTGGGTTGTGTTTGGGCAGATCTTTAAATTTGTTTGGGTGGCGTTTTCCTTTACTATTAATAAAATTAGCAACTTTTTGATACATATTTTTATATATGGTAACATGATTGGAAAATTGATAGTAATAGACAATAAAAAGGAATATGATATAATAGGGAAAGAGTTGCATAGAATGGTCAATGAGGTGCAAGGGATGAGAACCTTCACATGGTGGACAACTTTACTCATAAACAATATTCATGTTGAGTTTTGTCACCCCATTGCCTACTTTTGTGACTAGTTCTTGCAAATTCATCTATGGATTAATCCTCCTAATACAACTTGTTACATCAACAAAGTAATGATAAAATCTAATTGTTGAGAGTAAAATTACCAATGTAAAAAATAAGGTTCATTCTCTATTTACTACCTTAAGATTTTAGACGAGACTATGATTAACAATTCTACAATAGTGACAATTAGTGGTAGCCTTGATTTGAAACGAAATAAAAAATGGGATGTCACAATTGATAAAATTATGAGTTCATTCTAAAATTGAAAACTATGTGAAAATTAATTTTCTTTTTTGATAACTTATGTTACTACTTTTTATTTGTTTAATTAGTATAGCAGGAATTTCTTTTCATGCGTTAATTATATTGATATTCCTATTCCTAAATATACATATATATATATATATTGAAAATATAACTAACTAGAAATGGTAAGTAGTAAGTAAGAATCATAGCATATTTCTCACCATAAAAAGGATTGCACCAAACATCTAATTAATGTTGTGAACTGAAACCAAAATTCAAAACAATTATTAATAGTGGAACAGTACTCTAGAGATAATGCCTCTTTCCTTAAATATTTAATGTAATGGTAATAACCACCACCCATTCTCTAAATTATATTTACTAAATAGATAATTCCATATATGGTAATATAATAAGAATCACATGTAATGCAAGCCTCATCTCCCTCTATAAATAGAGACCACCAACACAATTCAAAGCCATCCCTCTAGTCCGGTATCTGTGTTGCATTACTTCTCCTTGAAGCATTTACTTCTTATATATTCCCTTCAATTTCTCACAAACCATACGATCATGGAGAACAACCAAGCTATATTTACGATCATGGAGAACAACCGACCTATATTTATCTAAATTGCAAAACTAAATGTTCCTTTTTTTCTTTTTATTTTCCTAAAACTAGGGGCATATTTGTCATTTTGCCTTAGTCATAACATTTGTCATGTTTGTCTAAACAATGGGTATTCATTGCTGTTTTCAAAACCTTAGGGGTGACTTTGCAATTAAGGAAAACATTAGGGGAGGCCTTTTCAAATTACTCAATATTTAAGGCTATATTCTCTTTACTATTTTCAATTTTTAATTTTCTAAGACAGTAAAAATATGTTTAACTAAATTTTGGCCAATAGAATTAAGCCAGTGCTTGTGGGTTTGGTGGATGAAGCTTAGACGACATTTGTGCCAGGGCGGACTATTAGCGATAATGTCTTTCTAGCTCAAGAATTGGTTTTTCAATACATTCGTGAGCTCGCTGTGCGATGAAGGTGGATTTAGTTAAAACGTATGATACAGTGGAATGAATTTCCTTCTAAAGGTTCTTAATTTAATGAATTTTCCTCTGCAATTTTGTTCTTGGATTAGTTAGTGTGTTACGACTCCCAACTATTTGGTTAAGATTAATGGGCTTTTTCCCAAGGGTCGAGGTCTAAGGCAGGGGGACCCTTTGTCTCCTTACCTATTCGTTCTTGTGATACAAGTCTTGCATGGTATTGTGTATCAAAGTACGATGAATTCAAACTTCCAGTTTCATTGGAAATGCGAGCAATCTTAGCTGGTGATGCTTATGTTTGTAGATGACCTACTTTTGTTCTCTCATGGAGACCCTATTTCGGTGAGTGTATTGAAGTCTTGCCTGGAGAGGTTCTTTGCCATGTCTGGTCTCAATGCTAACTCTTCGAAGAGTGATTGCTTTATTTCTTGTAAGGATGAATCTTTGAGAGAAGAAATATTCAATGCCTCGGGGTTTCGAAAAATGAACTTGCCTATGAGATATTTGGGAGTGCCTTTGCTATCCTCCAAACTTTCCTATGCTAGTTGCTGGCTCATCATCAATAAGGTGAAAAATATGATTTATTCCTGGCGTAGTAGGTTACAATCCTTTGGAGGGTGTCTGCAATTGGTGCATTCTGTTTTATCTACCATTTATGTATATTGGGCATCCATGTTTATCCTTCTGAAACGAGTGATCAGAGAGATAGAACAATTAATTAGAAACATCTTATGGAGTGGTGACCAGGTTAATTCTAATAAAGCAAAGATGGCGTGGAGAGAGATTTGCTACCCTAAAGAGCAGAAAGGCTTTGGGTATAAAGCCTCTTTATATTTGGAATCAAGCCTTGGTGGCCAAGTTAATTTGGCATTTGAGTCCCTTTGGGTTAAATGAGTTCACTCATATCGAATTAAACGGGAGTGTTTCTAGTTGCTTAAAACACCCTATTCTTGCCCATGGTACTAGAGAAAGTTACTCTCTCTAAGGGGTGCTATGAGTTCTCGGTTTGGTTGGAGGATTGGGGATGGTCATAGTACATTTCTTTGGCATGATCAGTGGCACTTGTTAAGTGTTCTCATTGATTATTTCTCTCCCCAATAGCCTCAGCATTAGGTATTGCTAGTTTAGCTAAGGTAGCAGATTTTATTGAAGATGGCTCTCAGATCTAGATGGAGACCTCATTTTCTTGGACTTTGACTTGATCCACAATTGTCTTCCTCGTGTTGAGAGTCGAGAAGAGCCATCTTGGCTTTCGATCTCGAATGGGGAATTTACTATTCAGGCAACATTCTAGGATCTTCAAGTTCAACGCCCGAGGGTTTCTTGGTATAGGCTAGTGTGGTCTTCTGAGGGTATCCCAGCCTATAAGTTTATTCTTTGGTTGGCAATTCGAGAGCGTTTATCTACTCTATATCATACTAGCTAACCTATTTTTGTCTTTTCTGAATAGATATTTTCTTTGCAAGATTGATGCAGAAAGTCAATGTTATCTCTTTTTTGAGTGTCCATTTTCTTGAGAGGTTTTGGCATTTTTTCGTAGAGCCAAGAAATTCAGTTGGCTATGGCGTCAATGGGATATGGATGTGCTATGGGCAACTGCTAGATGGAGCGGAAAGGGCTTTTAGCAGGTGGCTAATAGGTTGGTATTTCATGCTTTGGGGTATTATATTTGGAAGGAACGTAACAAAAGATATTTTCGGGATCAGGAGAGATCCACTTCTTAATTGAAGAATCAAATCCAGTGTGCTGTTTGGACCCGTTTGTTGACTATTCGTTTCAGGTCGTCTTTGCAGAGTCATGCCCTTTGTCATATCTGGATGCTTTCGAGAGTTTAGCCCATTCTCCCATAAGAAGTGGTTGTTTGTTGTGATCATGTATTTTCATGCTTGATGCTTGTGTCTTTTGAGCTCTTGTTCTTCTGTGATCTTGCTTTTATGGGATTATACTCTTTTCAGTTATGCTTTTGTAAATGATCTCAGAGTAGATGCTCTTTTCAATTTGGTGTGTTCCCGACAGCTATATTTTGTCTTTTGTATATATTTTCTTTATTTCTTTATTTAATTTCTTTTTGTTTGGTTGGTGGGTGTCGAATCCAACAAATAATAAATTCTTGCTCTTAAAAATGTAAATTGTGATAGTGATGAACAAGGTCGTATCTACAGGGATTGGTTAGATTTATTCTTTTGAAAAATTAGAATAAATAGGAAAACAAAAAGATTGAGGGTTTTGAAATTTGGAATTTGAACAATTTAAAATAAAACAAATGCAAGAATATGAATTAACAAAAAATTAGTTTAAGCAAGTATCCAATCCAAGGTATAATCTTAGAATTGATTCGAGAAATTGATCATTGATGCAAAAATAAAATCCTCCATTCTTTCACTAAATTAGTTATGGTTATTAACAAGCTCTAATAACCTATCCCTCCTTACTTTGATGATAATCAAGACAAGCTCATTGATTATTTCCCTTGTTAATAAACAACCCTAAACAAGCTCTTAAGGTTTAATTTATCAACAACTTCAATTATTAGAAAGACGACCAATTCTAACCAATGAATACACAAGCTCGATTAATTTAAGCTAGATCATATATCTCTTTAACATAAACTGAAGACCTATCCGTAATCAATTATGTTAATTGCCACCAATATTAGAACATCTAAACAATTACAGATTCAGAGTTCTAATTGGCGATATATTGTTCTGACAATTATACAACAGACCCTTTGTAATAATTAATTGAAACAATAATTTCAACAAACATAGAAGATATATAAATAGAGAAAGAATAAGAGAATAATAAAAATCAATTCGATCTCACAATTTTTGTAGAATCAAACTTCGATTATCCTTGAACTGGAATAAAAATTTAGCAATCCATCAAAAATAAAAGAAAACACCTAAAAAAAAAAAGATAAAAAGAGACTAATCAGGGAAAAGACAATGAGCGCCCCTCCATCGTCCGTCCTTCTCTGCGTGCGATGGCTCTTCTCCAATTTTCTCCAATCGGCGCTCCCGTGTGTTCCTCTTTATTTTCATCGCCTCTGTGTTCTTTTTCCCTTGCCCCCAATATACATAATATATTATTCATATATTCACAGCGCCCTACCCTTCTCCAAATTGAACATGGGCTTGCTTCAATTGATTATGCAATTTGGCCCTTCCCGGGCTTCAAATGTCGCTTCAAGCCTTTTATTATTTAATATTATATGGCATGACCTTCTATATAATAATATATAAATGCATGCACATACCACCCTCCAATTTTCATGGCCCACTTCAATTTCTTCCTTCCAATTGCACGTGATTTAGTGGCATTTCCATTCAATTGGACTTAGACTCTCAATTTATTATAATATTGTTGCTTTCAATTGTACCTTCAACGTCACACCTTCATGCGCTTCAATTTTAACTTCAATTGTACGTGTGGGCGCTTGATTAAAGTTTTATATTTAATCTTCAATTCAACTCCAATTCCAACTCTAATTCCATGCATGGCTCACTGCTTCACTTTTGCTCTAATTCTTTCTTATCTTTCCTACAAAATTAATAAATAAAATTCATATAAACACATGTAAAAAATTAATAATAAATGTGTGAGATTTATTTTTATTTTTATTTTTTCATTTGTATTATTTATTTATTTTTTTAAACATAATTTATTAAACTTTGCCACTAATGTCTTATATATAAAATATTATTATAAACTAGCATTATAAGACCTAAAACATGCTAAATAAACTAAATGTTAGGAGAATAAAATTAAAAAATTATGAGTTTATCATTGGTCCAAGGGGTGATTGGTGCTATGTTTTCCCTGATTTTTTTTTTTTTTTTTTGTGGTTTGAGGTATGTCTTGGTCTTGGTTGTAGTTGATTCGTCGTTATTTTGTTTTAATATTATTCATACTTAAAAAAAAGGTGTTTACTTTTGTATTTTTAAAAACGTATTTTTAAAAATAATTTTTTTTTTTGTAAAACTGTCGTTTTGACTGTTTTTATCATAAACACGTTCAAAATTTTCAAAACGTGAAAAACGCTACAGATATAAAGAACACGTTTTTAACAATCTAAAAATAGACACTCAAAATACAAAACAAAAATGAATTCAAAACTTAAAATTAAAAACTGAAACACGAAAAGAACAGCCCCTAAGGTTCTAAGATAAAACTTAAATTCAAAACAATTTTAATAGTGAAATACAATAAAGATAAGGTTTCTTTCATCATACATTTAATGTGTAGATAAAACCATATATAGTAATAATATCGATCACTTTCTTCAAATATAATGTGAAAACTTAATAAATGTAGCCTCGTTTTTCAAATATTTAATGTATACATAAAGTCATATATGATAATAAAAATGACATTTTCTCTCAAATATTTGACATATCGATAAAGCCATATATGGTAACAATCTCGTCTTTTTTCTTCAAAATATTTGGTGTAAAGATATAGTTATATATCGTAATATAAGTCATATATCGTAAATAAATATAAAACAATATTTCGTAATATTACGATAACTGTAATATGTAACGCAAAACTAGACTCCCTTTATAAACAGAGGCTGCACTACAATTCCAAGCCATCACTCTTAACATTTGCCTCACTCATAACGTTTGTCATGTTTGTCTAAACAATGGGTACTCATTGCTATTTCCAAAATTGTAGGGGTGATTTTGCAATTAAGGAAAACCTTAGGGGAGGCCATTTCAAATTACTCAATATTTAAGGCCATCTTTTCTTTACTAAAACATTGAAAAGGTGTTTACTTTTATATTTTTAAAAATAAGGAAAAATTTTGTAAAGAAAACTCAAAATAACAAAAAGTCATTTTGGCTATTTTCATCACAAACATGTTTAAAATTTTCAAAACGTGGAAAACGCTATAAACAAAAAAAAAACACGTTTTCAATCATCTTAAAACAGATACTCAAAATACAAAACTAAAAATGAATTCAAAATTAAAAACTAAAAACTGAAACACAAAAAGATCAACCCTTAAGGTTCTAGACTAAAATTTAAATTCAAAACAATTTTAATAGTGGAATACAATAAATATAAGGTCTCTTTCATCATATATAGTAATAATATCGATCACTTTCTTCAGATATAATGTGAATACTAAATAAATATAATCTCGTTTTTCAAATATTTAACGTATACATAAAGTCATATATGATAATAAGAATGGCATTTTCTCTCAAATATTTGATATATAGATAAAGCCATATATGGTTACAATATCGTCTTTTTTCTTCAAAATATTCGATGTACAGGTATAATTATATATCATAATATAAGTTATATATCGTAAGTAAATATAAAGTAATATTTCGTAATATTATAATAACTGTAATATGTAACGTAAAGCTAGACTCCCTCTATAAATAGAGCCCGCCCTACAATGTAAAGCCATCACTCTTAGTATTTGCCTCACTCATAATGTTTGTCATGTTTGTCTAAACAATGGGTACTAACTGCTATTTCCAAAACATTAATTAGGGGTGACTTTGTAATTAAGAAAAACCTTAGGAGAGGCTTTTCAAATTACTCAATATTTAAAACCATGTTCTCTTTACTACATTTTTGTCGTTTTCAATTTTTAATTTTTTAAAATATTAAAAACGTGTTTACTTTTATATTTTAAAAAACGTATTTTCAAAAATAAGAAAAAATTTCAGCTCAAATTTTTGTTAAAACAACATTTTCAAAACAAAAAAAAACTAAAAATATGTTATTTTTGTTATTTTCATCACAAACATACTCAAATTTTTCAAAACATAAAAAATGCTACCAACAAAAAAAATACATTTTCAACAATTTTAAAACAAACACTCAAAACAAAAAATTAAAAATAAATTTAAAACTTAAAATTAAAAACTAAAACAAGAAAAAGTCAACCCTTAAAGTTTTGAGCTGAAATTTAAATTCAAAAATATTTTAATAGTGGAATATAATAAAGATAACGTCTCTTTCATCATACATTTAACGTATGAATAAAATCATAATATCAACCATTTTCTTCAAATATAATATAAATACTAAACAAATATGGCCTCGTTTTTCAAATATTTAATATATATATATATAAAGTCATATATTATAATAAGAATGACATTTTCTCCCAAATATTTGATATATAGATAAAGCCATATATGGTAATAATATTGTATTTTCTTCAAAATATCCGATGTAAAGATATAGTCATATGTCATAATATAAGTCATATATCGTAAGTAAATATAAAATAATATTTCGTAATATTACGATAACTATAATATATAATCTCGTAATATTACGAAAATTATAATATGTAACGGAAACCTAGCCTCCCTTTATAAAATAGAACCCGCACTACTGCACAAAGCCATCACTCTTAGCATTTGCTTGCTTCCCTGAAGCTTTTTCTCTCTAGCTATTTCCTTCGTTCTCTTTTCTTTCTCAAAAATCATACATGGAGAACAAGCAAATTGGAGGCCAACAAAGAAATGGCACTTCCAAGAAGAGCGAAAGGGAGGAAGATCGTCTTGCTACATTCTTGAAATATCTAGATGACTTTTACAAGGAAGCCACTGAGCTCTGCACGCTTTGCGGCGCTGAGGTTGCCATCGCCATCTCCTTGCCCTCTGGCGAGCTCCACACTTTTGGTTACCCCAACTTTGAGATGGTTGTCGATCGATTCCTTAACCTCGACCCGAAACAACCCATTGGCGGGATTGGCGACCCTGTTGAAGATGCTGACACCAACATTGACGAACTTAGCCCTGAAGATATTCAGAAGCTGAAGGCCTGGCTTCTGGAAGTGAAGGAGAAGATTCGTGAGCACCGCGAGAAGTTGGTCGCCAACTCTCCCCCTACTGTAGCGGTGGCTGGCGATGATGCTGGTTCGGAGTCTTCTTCTGGCTATGCTGGAGCAGGTTCTTTGGGCCATGGCCTAGGAGGCATGCCCTAGGAAGTGATGTTTTAGGGTGATCTACAATAAGAGATCAATGTGTTTTTACGGTTTGAGTGCGGGTGCTGTAGTTCCATTGATCTAATAAAGAATAAATTTAAAAGAATGAATCTTTTGCATATATGTATATATATATATATCTTACTGTTTTTAATAAGAAATATTAAGTTTATGCAAAATTTATAGAGAATAATGTGACAATAACATTTGTTAGTTGCGAGGATATTTTGATATAATTAACTTGGTCATCTTGGTGTTATATATATATATATATATATTATTTGATTGTTGTAATGGAAGAATGAATGTTATGCTTATTGCTTCTACTTGTTAGAAAAAAATTAAGTTTATACACTAACATTTGTAATTAAAAACATATGCGACATTTTGGTACAATTAACCTGGATGTCCTTTGATTAAAAAAATTTAGGGCAATTCAATCTGGAACTTGATGCTAAGAATAATGTTCGAAGAGATGTTCCACCGTATAAAATAACGTAGTCTTCATTGATGGATATACTAGGATAATTTAGGGCAAAAATGATATGATTTGCAACTTGACTTCCCCACAGGGATGTTTGAGGAGGGATCTACAAGGACATATTGCACTGTGTATCATAGTGAGCTCCACCAATACTTGTGTAAATGTTTCCTAGGATCCCATGGGCGGAGCACCGAAGTATGCCCCAGGATGTTCACGACCTGCTCGAGATATTTAGGTCCGCCGCTGTAGAATCAAAGACAAGGGTCAATGATAGATCCTGGGGATCTTTCAAGTACCAATTACCAGGGTCTAAAACAAGGGTGTTGCAATCTGGAAACAATGATGAGGGGGGGCATCCATGGGAGTGTTGAAAATGCACAAGAGGGAGGCCTCGCAATCTAAGAACAGGGGAAAACAGAGAATGGTTTGGGTGAAATGAGGGGAAGAGGACAGGGGAAGTCAAGATTAAATGGGGGAAAGCAGTGGAAGGTGGGGTATCGCAACAAACCACAAGGATAAAACCTTACTTGCAACTATGAAGGAGGCTGAGGGGATACAACTATGCTGTGCTGATAGGATGGTGGTGGTGTTGGTTAGAAACCATGGTGAGATGGGTTTTAGACTGAGAAAGTGAGGGGATTTCACAGTATGTTTTGAGAATTGAGATTGAAGGGGGAACATGGGGTTGTAAACTCATGGGTTAGTATTCTACTCTTAAGATTTCGAGCGCAAAATATAGAAAATTGTTTATTTCATTGATTAGAAATATATAAAAAAGTCAAATCACGTTTATAGTGAAGTCTAAAATGTAAAGCCTTGTCCACTTTTTAATTCTCAAAAACTATCCGAATGCAATTCATAAAGGCTAACATTTACATATCTATGGCATAAAGTGGTATCATGCCATTTCCATTTTTATTTTTGAACCTACCATGCAATTACAACTCCTTGTGGTTCGAAATGGCGACAATTCCTTGCACTTACAAACTCAAAAATAGTTATATCAATTATTGGACATGGAGTGTTGGAAAATGAGTTAAATTAATGAGTTGGAAATCCAATAGTCTTAGCCATCAATCCAAAAGACATAAATCAAGGCATGCATTAACTAGAGAAGTAATGCATTCACTATAACTCCAAACGACATTTAGAAATTAAGTTTTCCAAAAATACAGAAGTTCAAATTCGTCTTAAAATCTATCTTAAATTTTATATGAATAATTTTTTATTTCAAAATTCATCTCAAATCTGTTATTTTCTTGTAGTGGAATTAGTCTCATAATAAAGAGTGACGAAGTACGTTTAAATATGGGTGTTTGCATTTTGAAACACTTAAATATTTAATATATGGTTAGTGTGTATTGTCCTATCAATATCTAGCTAAGAAGTTATGGAGTATGGAGTGTCTTGAACAATTGTAGAAAGTTAACGGTATATTTACTTATGGAGAATGTTTTTTGTTTCTCATCTTCAGTTTTCATCTTTGTTTTTATATTTTTATTTTAACAAAAAATAAAAAAAATAAAAAAATATATTGATTTTTATTAAATATGAAACCAGTTTTAGATTTCAAAAAATAAAAGAATGCGTTCAAAATTATGTAAAAGAAGAGATGTAGAGATTGACAGCAATAGGAGAGATGAATGGCTAATTAGGGTAACCTGATAAAAAATGAGTAGTCATTATAGTGGCAGAAGGAGGTGTAGTGGTGTTAGTTGAGGGATAAGGGTGGCAAGAGGACATGAAGAGGGTGTTAGTGATGCTTTTTGTTGCAAGTGGCAAGGATGATGATGGCAATAGAAAAGGCCAATTGTGCTCGTTCTCGAAGTGGCAAAAGGAGGCTGGGAAAAAGATTGGAAGGTGTGGTGAGCGGGTATGAATAAAACACTAAAAAAAAATAGAAGTAAATGAGAAAAAAATGTTATTGACAGGAATCAAAGTGGGGCTCAAATTAGAAAAACATGTTTTCACTAAATAACATTTTAAAGATGGTTTCTAAAGTCTAGTGCAATATTATGATGCTTAATCTTTCAATATTATGATGCTTAACGATTATATCAAATGACCCATAGATTTTTTTTTTTTGTTTCTCGATTGATATATTATAGCTGAGGCCTACAAACAAGAACAAGTTGAGCTGCAATAGACAATAACAAAAGCTATACTCTAAATATAAAGCAATCGTCTTACGTTAGAAGAGCCTAACTAGTAAGACTGGCAAAGCAATCGTTCTAAGCTTGTACTTTTGTTTTAATATGGATCTAGAGGAATGTTGTCTTATTGTATTGATTAGCTTCCCCTAAAGAATTTTTCTTTTTCTTTTTTGTTTTTGTGGGTTACATTTCCAAGCATTATAGTTTCTCTTTTTTTTTTCTTTGGATTTTTGTTGCCTCTTGTCTAATCTTTGGCAGTGGTTTTGGTCATTGGGTTGTGTTGGGCAGATCTTTTAATTTGCTTGGGTGGCGTTTTCCTTTACTGTTAATAAAATTTGCAACCTTTTAATACATATTGTTATATGTGGTAACATGATTGGAAAAATGCTAATAATAGACAATAAAAAGAATATGATATAATAGGGAAAGAGTTGCATAGAATATTACATTATACATGTGTGTAGTTTATGTTGTAGAAGTCCCAGTCATATTCTCAATTTAAAATTAAAAACAAAATAAAACTAATTAGCTCAGGAAAAATTAATTATATATAACTAGTTTGAGAACAATTGGTCAATGAGGGGCAAGGGAAGAGAACCTTCACAAATGGTGGATAACTTTACTCAAAAACAATAATCATGTTGAGTTTTGCCACCCCCATTGTAATACCCCAAATCTTTATGAAATTGTCATGTAATTTAGATAAATTTAAAATATTAAAAAGTGACATGATGGTAAAAATAAATTGTCGAATCAACTGCAAGGAATACCCCGAGATTTAGATGCCTAAAGAAAATAGTACATCAGTATCGAGTATTCCGAGATAAAATTTATGGTATGGAAGGAAATTGGATTTGAAATAGTTTTCGATACAGCTAGGATTTAGACTGAGGAACTGAATGATAGTAAGAGATTCTCGGGAAGTCAACGGGACCCTGCGTAGGGCTATATTAAATATAAGAAACAACTCTTAAGAGGTTTCGAGAAGAAAATATAAGAATTTTCGATCAGCTTATGATCTTACGTATAATCGGGCCTAACTGTAATTTATTAATTTTGGTCGAAGGAGGTCTAAACAATGGTTTTTCTTTGTTTTTTAGGGTGGAATGAAGAGTTTAGATCTTATGGGGCTCAGTGGGACAGTTAGATAATTTAGGGGCTTAAGGATAAGGGCCAAAATGTAAAAGAAAGTTTCAAGGGGGCCAAAATACAATTTTCAAAAATCTGCACAAGCATGGCAGATTTGTTCGCGAGTTTGGCTGAAAAATTCAGAGAAATGGAAGCCAATCTCGTCAGGGCATGGCCAAGGATGGTCCAAAAGGCGTGTGGGAGAAGCTATGGCTGGAGATTGGCCACTTGGGGGTCGATTTTGGCCTATAAATAGTAAGGGTTTTGGCCGATTTTAGAGCAACAAATTGCTCGAGCTTGAGGGCGAATCGAAGGAAGCCAATAAAGGGCTTTTGATCCTTGAGGCAAGAGGAGCGTTTCTGGAGATTTTCGTGGGTTTTTGAGGTGGTTCGAGGGTGTTTTGAGAGTGGCCGGAAAGGCGAGATAGTCGGCCAAGTCGCGCCTGCAACTGCCCGATCGGGGGTTTTTTCAGTGTTTTTTCGGTCGGAGGTTGGTTCCATCTTGATCGACTAGAGGAGGGTTTTCTGGTGGTGTAAGAAAATCAGGTATCGGAGTCTCGCTAGCGACCAAAAATCGAAAAAGATGACTAGCGCATGGCTGTCATGCGCCAGCCAAGTCCTCCAGACCATGCGCCAGCGCGTGCTAGGTCCATTTGTTTTGGAATTTTTTTTATTATTTTCATAAAATTATTTTATGTATGATTATGCAAAAATATTTGAGGAAACAGTTGGGTAGATATTTATTTTGCATTTTTGGAGAGAAAAATAGAAAGAAAAAATAGAAAAATGTGAGGAAATTAAGGAGAAAATTATATTTTGATGATTATTGGATAAATATGATGATTAGGGTGTCTTACGGCTTAAGGTGAAGTGACTTGTGCGAAGTTTGAGGTTGGCACGCAAATCGAGGCATTTCACGCTTTTCGAGGAATTTTGAGTCGCGTCTAAAAATGAGTGGTTCTACCGAAAAACTTGTTTGTGGGATGTGAATGGTTTACTATGAGTTGTTCAATCCAATTCTTGTGCATATCTTTGTTACTTTTGATCACTTTTGATTTATCGTGAGTAGTTGGTTTCGTGCGATGGTTCGTCCAAATGATTATTTACTCGTGCATTGAATTTTGTATAGTAAATTGCATACATTGAATGTTGATTTTATGTTATGAATGTTATGATTTTCAGTATTGGCATGTTATGTGTTGCCCATGTGGGACGTGGGTTGTTAACATTTGACGTGGCACTTGAGTGATAGCACTCAGGAAGCGTGCCAAGGACTAATACTATATGACCCACTTGGGACGGGTCTAAGATGGACTTCACCCTACGGTACTCAAGTGGCGGGACTGAGAGTGGACACCATCCCAGGTTCTTTTGAGCAATAGCATTAATGTCGATATGTCATTGATTCCGGTGATAGTGTTGATGTGATACTCTTATGGCTAGGGTTGTGTTGGGTTTTGGAATACTTTTGAGTAAGAGCGTAATGCCTAACAACGACAATGGGGTGATTCTCAGGTTCATATGTCGAGGTTGTACCTCTTAAGCAAGATTGTGTTTGTCAATGGGTTGATGTAGTCGTGTCGCCTATAAAGAGATGGCATTTTCCCGATTAAGGCTAAGTGCTTTGTGGGATTCTCTTAGGCTGAGGCATGTCAGGATTTGTCGGTTATATTTTTGATTTTGTATATATTCATAAAAATGTTTTTTGAACTCTCACTTAAATGATTCAGCATCTGATTTTAGACTATGTCTCTGGAATATTCAAACGTTTTAGGTGAAAGCAGTGGCGCTAAGGGTAATGATGTCGTCAAAATATAGCTACTATGTTTAGTTTTTGTAAGTTTTTGTCTATAATTACGATGTTCAAAGGTTATGTAATATTTTGATATTTTCATGTGGAACATCGATTTGGTATTAAAAGGAAATTGTCGGTTATATATCATTGAGGTTTCGATTCTGCTTTCGCTGATGAGATTGATATTGCTTGTCTTAGTCTATTAATTATTAAATTTGATATGTTGAGAAAGTACAATTGTGATTGTCAAGAAATGATTATGTTGAGCATATGTATATTGAGAGACTTATATTGTGTGTTTGATAAAAATATATATATATATATATATATATATATTCCCGAAATCTCAAGTTAACACATGATTGAGAAAAGTGGGGCGTTACACCCATTACCTACTTTTGTGACTAGTTCTTGCAAAGTCATCTATGGATTAATCCTTCTAATATAACTTGTTGCATCAACAAATAAAGATAAAATTTAATTATTGAGAGTAAAATTGCTAATATAAAAGATAACTTTAATTCTCTATTTATTATGTACCTTAAGCTTTTAAATGAAATTAAAATTAACAATGCTTCAATAGTGACAATTAGTGGTAATATATATTTCTTGATTTGAAACTAAATAAAAAATGGGATACCACAATTGATAAAATTATAAAAGTTCATTCTAAAATTGAAAATAACACCAAAGTTAATTTTCTTTGTTGGTAATTTATGCTATTACTCTTTATTTTTTAAGTAGTAGTATAGCAAGAATTCCTTTTGGTTGGTTAATTATATCAATATTCCTAAATACACATGCATACATATATATATATACTGAAAACTGAAAATATAAATTGAAATGGTAAGTAGTAAGTAAGAATCATAGAATATTTCTCACCATAAAAAGGATTGCACCAAACTCGAAAGCAAAAAAATGGTTTAGAGGTGTTGTTTCTATGTTTCCGAATCGTTTCCAGTTTTGAAAATGAAAAAGACGGCTTGAAACACTTTTTGGGCTATTTTTGTAATTTGCGAAACATTTCAGGGGTCATTTCACAAATTACAGAAAATGGCCGAAAATGCATTTCTAACGACCAAAGTCCCAAATCCCAAAGTTCCCTTTCTCAATCATGCTTCGATACTCCCTCATTGTTGCTTTCAGTTATCGTTGCTGCTTCGGTGCTTTCGAAGTTCCCTTTCTCAATCGCCATTGTTATTACCTTAACAATGGCTACCAAAAAAAGACGAAGTGCCTCCAAGGTGACGTTTGAGACAAGGATCAAGAATCGAGTCTCGCCAGCGGCAGTGTAGGAGTAATCTCTCAAAATGAGGGGGGCTCCTTGTACGTAGTGAGCACTGATCTAGTCATTGTATCCAGCTGAGTCACCATGATTAATCCCCTCACATTCTGTCGGGACAGGTACTGTAAGGGCGCCTGGAGTGAGTGATTCATCTTTTTGGGACAAAAAAAGACGAAAGAAAGGACTATGTGTGTGTCCTCGATTGGGCTGCGAGTTTTTTTCTCTTATTATATATATTATTATCATATAGTATATTGCATATATTATATTTACACACACATAAGCAAATCACGGCAGTCATGGAGGAGAACATTTTTTTTTTTCTACAAGTAAAAATTTATAAAACAGCCAAGCCATAGCCCAAACCATGAAGGGGAAAACAGCAACCTAGGCACCAAATATCTAATGTTGTGAGCTGAAACCAAAATTCAAAAGAATTATTAATGGTGGAACACTCTAGAAATAATGCATCTTTCCTTAAATATTTAATGTAATGGTAATAACCACCACCCATTCTCTAAAATATTTACTGAATAGATAATTCCATATGTGGTAATATAATAAGAATCTCGCATGAAATGCAAGACTCACCTCCCTCTATAAATAGAGACCACCAATACAATTCAAAGCCATCCCAGTGGTCCGGCTTTCTGTGTTGCATTACTTCTCCTTTAAGCATTTACTCCTTATATATTCCCTTCATTTCCCTTCAATTTCTCACAAACCATACGATCATGGAGAACAACCAACCTAGAGGCCGAAGAATCGACACTTCCAGAAGGCGCGACACAAAGGAAAAACTTCTCGTCACCTTCTCGAAACGTCGAGCTGGCCTCTACAAGAAGGCCAGTGAGCTATGCACCCTTTGCGGCGTGGAGCTTGGCCTCGTCATCTTCTCGTCGTCTGGCAAGCCTTTCGCTTTCGCACACCCTAACTTTCAGGCAGTCGTTGATCGATTGCGTAACCCCGACATCCAACGACCCATTGGTGGAACTGGAGATCCTATCGAAGACGCTCGTCTTAAGGCGAGCATCGAGACACTTAACCAGCAATTGATGCAGCTTAGGGTTCGGAAAGAGATCGAGGAGGAAAGGGCAAAGTATTTAGCAGAACTTGCTGCAAAGCGTCAAACAAAGCTTCTTACTAACACAAACATTGACGAACTCAGCCCCGACGATGCTCAGAAGCTGAAAGTCTGGCTTCTAGATTTGAAGGAGAAGATCCGCAAGCACCGTGAGAAGTTAGTCGCCAATGCTCCCCATGTTGAGAATTTTCCGACTACAGTTGGCGGCACGGGTGATCCCGGCACTGGTGCCTTTTCAGGCTTTGGGGGTTTTAAAGATTTTTCAAATCTTTGTGAATTGATATCATATTTTTTGGGTACAGGCGCTTCATCATCAAGCTATTATCTGGGTGAAGATGGTCCTTCATCAAGCCATGGTAGTGGTGGTGGTGTTGGGTCTTCATTGGGCTATCCTGGAGCTGGTTCATCAAGCTATCTGGGTCCTTCTTCTTCTTCAGGCCGTGGACAGGGAGGCATGCCCTAGGAAGTGTTCTAGGGTGATCAAATAATAAAGATCTAGATTTGGGTTTTTTTTTTTTTAATTGAGGTGTTTTCACAATTTTTATTTGAGTACTTGTGTAATAAAGAATAAATTTAATAGAAAGTCTTATGCATACACACACACACACATTTGAGAGGAAATTTTGATGATACAGTTAACTTGGGCATCCTGATTTTTTTTTTTTTTTTTAAGAAAAAAGGTTGGGACAGTTCAATTTCAAAGGATTTTGGTAGGCATACAATTGCAAGAGATGTTCTGCCATAATACCCTAGTTTTCATTAATTTAGTACAAAGATTAATATATACATATATATCCAAAGCATTTATAAAGATCAATATATCCCAAACAAAATGTTTTTGATCAACATGTGCGGTGAGTTTATCAAGTGCATACCTAAAGGGTAGGGCTTCCATTAATGGTGTTAAAAAATTAAAAAAGAGGCATTGATCTGGTTTTGATATTATAAAATGATAGACATGAACACGACTATAGGATCCTATTGATTTTTTCTATAGGTTAACATCTTTTAACAAGAAAAACCTAGTAAACCTATCAAGAGCGAGTAGTCCAAAACAAAGTCAAAACATAGGAAGCCTTGCCTATTTCAAACTCAGACATCCCTTTATTCAGCCCCTTTCGCTGTCTACTGCCAGCAACACCACCCCCCCCCCCCCCCCAAAAAAAATAATAATAATAAATAAATAAATAAAATATGGCAGAAGTTGCATTGAGGGATTATTATATTACTAGCTGCAAAGCAACTCTAAAGGACTCAGTTTTTAGAATCTTCAAAAGTTGCCAGGAATACGCCGAGAAGGGCAAAAATAGATCCAAGGAGTAAGGGTGAAGGTTCATGGTTGAGGCCATGGTTTTATGTTTGGTGTTTGGTTGGTAAGAAAAAGAGGAAGGGAATTGGGATTGGGAAGAATGCAGGTTGCACCAGTGTTGCCATCCATTTGCTAATTTCCACCTCTTATGATAGTATAGTCTTCCAACAGAGTGAAGGCAGACTGGGAAAATGGACAATTAGGGTACAGATTGCCATTTCAACCTCCACGTACAATCTCTAAGTCCATTAGCATTTTCTGTCAGTTGGCTTCCTGAACTGCTGGTGGAATTACAAACATAGTCAAAAGGCTATTTGTTGAAGGAAAAAAATAAGATGAGAAAAAATACAAGATGATTCAACATAATCAAACACAAGAAATTTTACGTAAAAAACCCTAACAGGAAAAAATCATTGCTATCAGGATGACAGAGGAAAAAATATTGCTATATAATAAAGTTTACAACTACAAAACTCAATATTCTCTCTCTAAACCCAAGTTCCAATTACACCTAATTCCTATCTCTCACTGTTTCTTGCAAGTGATTTGTTTTCCTTGACTAACAATCCAACTATTTTATTTATAGACTAGTTTCCTTGTTCAACAAAGTTAAGGTTTCAATTTCCTTGTCCACCAAGACTATGATTTCCTTACCTAACAACAATTTTCAACTGACTATAAAATAGAATTACAAACTAAACAAGAAATCAATTTGGAACATAAAATAATCTTCAAAACTAATTAGGATTTCTCGCTGAAAATCCTAACAAACCACACCTCAGTGAGAATTCCTAAAAACATGCGTCCATTCTCTAACGACAACCATGACTATCTATTACCGATAATCACCATGATCTCTATCACCAAAATCACCGTACCCCACCATAAGAGGTACAACCACTTAGCACATACCGCCTTAAGATTTTCACGGCACAATGTCAAAAAATACCTTGCTAAAAAACTATGGTGCAAGCCCCATGCTTGACTTCTTTGGGAGCTCTTCAACCATCAACCCCCATGATTTGCTAGTTTGGACCCCGACTCAAGATGGTGCCTTCTCTGTTAAGTCTATCTTACAAGGGTTGTTAGAGCAGCGATACCATGTCCCTTGGTATCGACTTGTGTGATTTAGGTATGGAGTCCATATGCATTCATTTATTCTATGGTTAGTAGTTAGGGAACGATTATATACTCTTGATCATGTTAACTTGTTTCTTTCATTTCCCAATAAATGTTTTCTTTGCAGGGTAGATTCTGAGAGCTACAACCATCTATTCTTTGATTGTTCCTATTCTAAGTAGGTGGTGTCATTTTTCCAGCGTTCAAAGAAGTTTGCATAGCCTTGGCGTCAATGGGAGACAGGGGTCCGGTGGACAGCGGCTCAGTAAAAAGGTAAAGATCCTTGGCATGTTGCTAATCGTTTAGTCTTGCAGGCGATGGTCTATTTTTTGTGGTATAAGCGCAACAACTGATGTTAGCGTGATTCTGAACGGTCTACGGACCACCTTGCCCATCAGATTCAGTGTGTTGTGTGGGATCAGTTGGTCACTATCCTTTTTCCCCATACCCTTCAAAGTTGTGCGCTACGACATTTCTGACGGCTCTCTGCCAATAAGCACTCCCGGCTAAGGTCCTTGTATTGACGGCTATGGCCTTGAGTGTGTGTTACTGCATGTGTCCTAGAGCCTCTTGGTAACACTTACATATGTCCATCCTTCTAGTCCTAGGGTTTCTATCTGTGCTCATTGTCAGTTGGTGGTTTTTTTGGGGCTACCTTCAAATTCGTTGTTTGCTCTTGGTCTTCTTGTTGTTCAATATGTCGTGCATTGAAACAGCCCTCACCTAGGAGTTGTATTCTCCTAGAGTTGTTCTTTTTCCCCCATTGTTTTCCTTCTATGTTTGTTTGATTCAGTCGCATGCAAATCTTGTGTGTTGTTTTCTCTTCTATGCGTTTATCTCTAGGGTATGCCTTAGTTTGTGTTCTTGTACAAACGTTTTCGTTCTATTTAATTATACATGTATCTTTTACTTAAAAAAAAAAAAAAAAGAGGTTTTGAGTTGAAATTTAAATTCAAAACAACTTTAAAAGTGAAATACAATGAAGATAAGGTCTCCTTCATCATATATTTAATGTATGGATAAAACCATATAGTAATAATATCGACCACTTTCTTCAAATATAATGTGAATACTAAACAAATTTGACCTTGTTTTTCAAATATTTAACATATATAGAAAGCCATATATGATAATAAGAATGGCATTTTCTCTCAAATATTTGACATATAGATAAAGCCATTTATGGTAACAATATCATATTTTTTCTTCAAAATATTCGATGTACAGATATAGTTATATATTGTAATACAAGTCATATATCATAAGTAAATATGAAGTAATATTTCGTAATATTACGATACCGATAATATGTAACGTAAATCTAGACTCTCTTTATAAATAGAGCCCGCATTACAATGCAAAGCCATCACTCTTAGCATTTGCCTCACTCATAACGCTTTTCATGTTTGTCTAAACAATGGGTACTCACTACTATTTCCAAAACATTAATTAAGGGTGACTTTGCAATTAAGGAAAACCTTAGGAAGGCTTTTCAAATTACTCAATATTTAAGCCCATGTTCTCTTTACTATTTTTATACCATTTTCAGTTTTTAATTTTCTAAAATATTGAAAACATGTTTACTTTTATATTTTAAAAACTGCATTTTTGAAAATAAAGCAAAGTTTTGTAAAGAAAAATCAAAATAACAAAAAATTTGTTTTGGTTGTTTTCATCACAAACATATTTAAAATTTTCAAAATATGAAAAATGCTACAAACAAAAATAAAACATTTTCAACAATCTAAAAACACAAAACAAAAAATGAATTTAAAATTTAAAACTAAAAATTGAAACACGAGATCAACCCTTAAGGTTCTAAGTTGAAATTTAAAACTTAAAATTAAAAACTGGAACACGAAACAATCAACCCTTAAGGTTTTAAGCTGAAATTTAAAATTTAAAACTAAAAACTAAAAATTGAAACACAAAAAGATCAACCCTTAAAGTTCTAAATTGAAATTTAAATTCAAAACAATTTTAACAATGGAATATAATAAAGATAAGGTCTACTTCATCATACATTTAACGTATGGATAAAACCATAAAATAATAATATCAACCACTTTCTTTAAATATAATGAATACTAAACAAATATGGCCTTGTTTTTCAAATATTTAACATATATGTAAAGCCATATATGAAAATAAGAATGCCATTTTCTCTTAAATATTTGATATATAGATAAAGCCATTACTGGTAACCATATCGTCTTTTTTCTTCAAAATATTCGATATTAGTCATATATCATAATATAAGTTATGTATCGTAAGTAAATATAAAGCAATATTTTGTAATATTATGACAACTGTAATATGTAAGTCATATATTGTAAGTAAATATAAAGCAATATTTCGTAATATTATAATAACTATAATATGTAAGTCATATATTGTAAGTAAATATAAAGTAATATTTCGTAATATTACAATAACTGTAATATGTAAAGTAAAGCTAGACTCCCTTTATAAATAGAGCCTACACTACAATGCAAAGCCATCACTCTTAGCATTTGCTTGCTTCCTTAAGCTTTTTCTCTCTACCTATTTCCTTCGTTCTCTTTTCTTCCTCATAAATCATACATGGATAACAAGCAAATTGGAGGCCAACAAAGAAATGACACTTCCAAGAAGTGCGAAAGGGAGGAAGATCGTCTCACTACATTCTTGAAATATCTAGATGACCTTTACAAGGAAGCCACTGAGCTCTGCAAGCTTTGCGGCGCTGAGGTTGCCATCGTTATCTCCTTGCCCTCTGGGGAGCTCTACACTCTTGGTCACCCCAACTTTGAGATGGTTGTTGATCGATTCCTTAACCTGGACCCCAAACAACCCATTGGCGGGCTTGGCGATCCTGTTGAAGATGCTGACACCAACATTGACGAACTTAGCCCCGAAGATATTCAAAAGCTGAAAACCTGGCTTCTGGAAGTAAAGGAGAAGATTCGTGAGCACCGCGCGAAGTTGGTCGCCAACGCTCCCCCTACCGTAGCGGTGGCTGGCGATGATGCTGGTTCAGGGTCTTCTTCTGGCTATGCTGGAGCTGGTTCTTTGGGCCATGGCCTAGGAGGCATGCCCTAGGAAGTGATGTTTTAGGGTGATCCATTAATAAGAGATCAATGTGTTTTTACAGTTTTGAGTACGGGTGCTGTAGTTCCATTGATCTAATAAAGAATAAATTTAGAAGAAATGATATGATTTACAGTTTGATGGATCTACAAGGATAATTTAGGGAAAAAATGATATGATTTGCAACTTGACTTCCCCACAGGGATGTTTGAGGAGGGATCTACAGGGACATATTGCACTGTGTATCATAGTGAGCTCCACCAATACTTGTGTAAATGTTTCCTAGGATCCCATGGGCGGAGCACCGAAGTATGCCCCAGGATGTTCGCGACCTGCTTGAGATATTTAGGTCCGCCGCTGTAGAATCAAAGACAAGGGTCAATGATAGATCCTGGGGGATCTTTCAAGTACCAATTACCAGGGTCTAAAACAAGGGTGTTGCAATTCGGAAACAATGGATGAGGGGGGGCATCCATGGGAGTGTTGAAAATGCACAAGAGGGAGGCCTCGCAATCTAAAAACAGGGGAAAATAGAGAATGGTTTGGGTGAAATGAGGGGAAGAGGACTGGGGCAGTCAAGATTAACTGGGGGAAAGCAGTGGAAGGTGGGTATCGCGTAACAAAGCACAAGGATAAAACCTAACTTGCAACTATGAAGGAAGCTGAGGGGATATAACTATGTTGTGCTGATAGGATGGTGGTGGTGTTGGTTAGAAACCATGGTGAGATAGGTTTTAGCACCGAGAAAGTGAGGGGATTCACAGTATGTTTTGAGAATTGAGATTTGAAGGGGGAACATGGGGGTTATAAACTCATGGGTGGAGACGATTTCGTAGGGAGAGTATTCTACTCTTAAAATTTCGAGAGAAAGATATAGAAAATTATTTATTTCATTGATCAGAAATATATAAAAAAGTCATATCACGTTTAGTGAAGTCTAAAATGTAAAGCCTTGTCCGCTTTTTAATTCTCAAAACTATCCTAATGCAATTCATAAAGGCCAACATTTACATATCTATGGCATAAAGGGGTATCATGTCATTTCCACTTTTATTCTTGAACCTACCATGCAGTTACAACTTCTTGTGGTTCGAAACGACTACAATTCCTTGCACGTACAAACTCAGAAATAGTTATATCAATTATTGGAGATGGAGTGGTCGAAAATGAGTTAAATTAATGAGTTGAAAACTCAATAGTCTTAGCCATCAATCCGAAAGACATAAATCAAGGCATGCATTAACTAGAGAAGTAATGCATTCACTATAACTTCAAACGACATTTAGAAATTAAGTTTTCCTAAAATACATAAGTTTAAATCCGTCTTAAAATCTATCTCAAATTTCATATGGATAATTTTCTATCACAAAATTCATTTCAAATTTACTGTTTTCTTGTAGTGGAATTAGTCTGATAATAAAGAGTGGCAAAGTATGTTTAAACATGTCTGTTTGTATTTTAAAACACTTAAATATTTAATATATGGTTAGTGTGTGTTGTCCTATAAATATCTAGCTAAGAAGTTATGGAGTATGGAGTGGCTTGAACAATTGTAGAAAGTTAACGGTATATTTACTTATGGGGAATGTTTTTTGTTTCTCATCTTCAGTTTTCATCTTTGTTTTTATATTTTTATTTTTATAGAAAATCCAAAAAATAAAAAAACATGTTGATTTTTATTAAATATGAGACAAGTTTTAGACTTTAAAAAATAAGAGAATGTGTTCAAAATTATGTAAAAGAAGAGATGTTGAGATTGACGGCAAAAGGAGAGGTGAATGGTTAATTAGGGTAACTTAATGAAGAAATGAGTTGTTGCTGTTATAGTGGTAGAAAGAGGTGTAGTGGTGCTAGTTGAGGGATAAGGATGCCAAGAGGACATGCAAAGGGTGCTACTGATGCTTTTTGTTGCAAGTGGCAAGGATGACGATGGCAAGAGAAAAGACTAATTGTGCTCGTTGTCAAAGTGGCAAAAGGTGGCAGGGAAAAGGATTGGAAGGTGTGGTGAGTGGGTACGAATAAAAGACTAGAAAAAAAATTAGAAGTAAAAGAGAAAAAAATGTTATTGACAGAAGTCAAAGTGGGGCTCAAATTAGAAAAACATGTTTTCACTAAATAACATTTTAAAGATGGTTTCTAAAGTCTAGTGCAATATTATGATGCTTAACCATTATATCAAATGTGCCATAGATTTTTTTTTTTTTTTTTGCTAGATTGATATATTATAGCTGAAGCCTACAAACAAGAACAAGTTGAGCTGCAATATAGACAATAACAAAAGCTAGACTCTAAATATAAAGCAATCGTCTTACGCTAGATGAGCCTGACTAGTAAGACTGGCAAAGCAATCGTTCTAAGCTTGTATACTTTTGTTTTAATATGCATCTAGAGGAATGTTGTCTTATTGCGTTGATTAGCTTCCCCTAAAGAATTTTTCTTTTTCTTTTTTTGTTTTTGTGGGTTACATTTCCAAGCATTATAGTTTCTTTTTTTTTCTTTGGGTTTTTGTCTCTTGTCTAATCTTTGGCAGTGGTTTTGGTCTTTGGGTTGTGTTGGGTAGATCTTTTAATTTGCTTGGGTGGCGTTTTCCTTTACTGTTAATAAAATTAGCAACTTTTTGATACATATTGTTATATATGGTAACATGATTGGAAAAATGCTAATAATAGACAATAAAAAGAATATGATAAAATAGGGAAAGAGTTGCATAGAATATTACAGTATACATGTGTGTAGTTTATGTTGTAGAAGTCCCAATCATATTCTCAATTTAAAATTGAAAACAAAATAAAACTAATTAACTCTGGAAAAATTAATTATATATAACTAGTTTGAGAACAATTGGTCAATGAGGTGCAAGGGATGAGAACCTTCACAATTAATGGTGGATAACTTTACTCATAAACAATAATCATGTTGAGTTTTGTCACCCCCATTGCCTACTTTTGTGACTAGTTCTTGCAAAGTCATCTATGGATTATCCTTCTGATATAACTTAATTGTTACATCAACAAATAATGATAAAATTTAATTATAGAGTAAAAGTGTAATTATAAAAGATAACATTAATTCTCTATTTACTACCTACCTTAAGCTTTTAGATGAAATTATAATTAACAATGTTATAATAGTGACAATTAGTGGTAATGCTTCTTGATTTGAAACTAAATAAAAAATGGGTACCACAATTGATAAAATTATAAAAGTTCATTCTAAAATTGAAAATAATGGCAAAGTTAATTTTCTATGTTCATAATTTATGCTACTACTCTTTATTTTTTAAGTAGTAGTATAGCAAGAATTCCTTTTATTGATTAATTATATTAATATTCCTAAATATACATATATATTGAAAATATAACTTGAAATGGTAAGTAGTAAGTAAGAATCATAGAATATTTCTCACCATATTGCACCAAACTCTGAAGCACAGATACGGCTTGGAGGTGCTACTTCGACGTTTCCGAATTGTTTCTAGTTTTGGAAATAGCGAAGATGGCTAGAAATGCTTTTCGGGCTATTTCTATAATTTGCAAAACATTTCGGGGCTGTTTTGCAAATTATAGAAAATGGCCAGAAACGCTTACCAAATTCCCAAATCCCAAAATTCCCTCCTTTTAGTCTTCTTCTTCTTTCAACTCTTTGTTTTCAAATTTCGAAGTTCCCTTTCTCGATTGTCAGAACTGCTCCAATGCTCCCAAAGTTCCCTCTCTTAGTCACTGTTGTTGTTGCCTAAACAGAGGCTATCTAAAGAGGACGAAGGTGAGGAAATGAGTGCGTGTGTGTCCTCGATTGAGCTGCCTGTTTTTTTCTCTTATTATATATATTATTATCATAATATTATATATATATATATACACACACGAATAATGCTATTTGTACAAATAAGGTTTTTATAGGTGGGTTGAATGACCATTTTGCCCTCTTCCTTCTCCAGCAACCTCTCATCTCTCTCTCATTTCTCTTATTACCGTTGTCGCATTCTAGTCGCTGCAATCGACCCTCCACCACCAACCCTCTTGCTCTCACTGCTACAACCTTGCCGCCTCGCCTAGTCACCTCTAAATCCTCCAGCAACTAAGGTCCAATGTAGCGATGAGGCGACGGTGAGATGCGAGCCAATTGCTGAAGGATGCAATGGTGACCAGGCAAGGTGGCAGTTGCGAGAGGAGGTGAGACGGCAACAATGAGAGGCGAAGAACAACAGCGTGAGGGTGAGCGGCGAAAGTCGATTGCTAAAGCAAGGAAGGGGAGAGAGAGAGAAGGGGGTGAACAAAAATTGAAATATATCATCTTATACACTCACTTGTAAAACTCTTTCTGTACAAATAACGGGCCTCGTATACACACGCACATAAGCAAATCACGATGGTCAAGAGGGAGAACATTTCTTTTTTTTTTTTTTTTCTATAAGTAAAAATTTATAAAATAAAAGCCAACAACAATGCCACTATAAATGAAGGCCAACAAACCATGAAGGGGAAAACAGCAACCTAGGCACCAAAATATCTAATGTTGTGAGCTGAAACTAAAATTCAAAACAATTATTAATAGTGGAACACTCTAGAAATAATGCATCTTTCCTTAAATATTTAATGTAATGGTAATAACCACCACCCGTTCTCTAAAATATTTACTAAATCGATAATTCCATGTATGGTAATATAATAAGAATCACATGTAATGCAAGACTCATCTCCCTTTATAAATAGAGACCACTAACACAATTCAAAGCCATCCCAGTAGTCCGGCTTTCTGTGTTGCATTACTTCTCCTTGAAGCATTTACTCCTTATATATTCCCTTCATTTCCCTTCAATTTCTCACAAACCATACGATCATGGAGAACAACCAACCTAGAGGCCGACGAAGAATCGACACTTCCAGAAGGCGCGACACAAAGGAAGAACTTCTCGTCACCTTCTCGAAACGCCGAGCTGGCCTCTACAAGAAGGCCAGTGAGCTATGCACCCTTTGCGGCGTGGAGCTTGGCCTCATCATCTTCTCGTCGAGTGGCAAACCTTTCACTTTCGCACACCCTAACTTTCAGGCAGTCGTTGATCGATTCCGTAACCCCTACATCCAACGACCCATTGGTGGAACTGGAGATCCTATCGAAGATGCTCGTCTTAAGGCCAGCATCGAGACACTTAACCAGCAATTGACGCAGCTTAGGGTTCAGAAAGAGATCGAGAAGGAAAGGGCGAAGTATTTAGCGGAACTTGCTGCAAAGCGTTAAACAAAGCTTCTGACTAACACAAACATTGACGAACTCAGCCCCGAAGATGCTCAGAAGCTGAAAGTCTGGCTTCTAGATTTGAAGGAGAAGATTCGCAAGCACCGTGAGAAGTTAGTCGTCAATGCTCCCCATGTTGAGGATTTTCCGACTACAGTTGGTGGCGGCACGGGTGATCCCGGCACTGGTGCTTTTTCAAGCTATGGGGGTCTTAAAGATTTTTCAAATCTTGGTGAATTGATATCATATTTTTTGGGTACAGGCGCTTCATCATCAAGCTATTATCTGGGTGAAGATGGTCCTTCATCAAGCCATGATAGTGGTGGTGGTGGTGGTGTTGGGTCTTCATTGGGCTATCCTGGAGCTGGTTCATCAAGTTATCTGGGTCCTTCTTCTTCTTCAGGCCGTGGACAGGGAGGCATGCCCTAGGAAGTGTTGTTCTAGGGTGATCAAATAATAAAGATCTATTTGGGTTTTTTTTTTTTTCTTTCTTTTTTTTTAATTGAGGTGTTTTCACAATTTTTATTTGAGTATTAGTGTAATAAAGAATAAATTTAATACAAGAATGAGTCCTATGCATATATATATACTATATATATACACAAATTTGAGAGGAAATTTTGATGATATAGTTAACTTGGACATCCTTCCACACCTTAAGACACTAGGAATGGAAGCCTTGACTACTTCCCAGGTTGACAAATTTTACAAATTAACTCCACCTGCATTAATAGTAGGCAAAGCTTGCATAAGCTTGCTCTTAGTTGTATAGTTGAGTCCAGAATAATAAAAATGAACCAACATTTTGTGCCAAAACTCAGATTGATCAACCAAGCTTGGAAATGCACAAGATTCATTTAGCATCCAAATCGAAAGAGAAACTTTTGTCCTTCATCTTCACAGAATATAGCTTAATACTAACATAATTGTAAATTACACAAGACTTATCCTTAAAACATTGCACCTGACCTTAGAGATTTTGTTTTGTCAAGATCCTTGAACATGGACTCATCAAAGGTCATGTGATGAGTACAACCACTATCAATTAACCAAACTTTACTTATTCTGTTGGTTGCAAAGCAAGTAGGCACAAACAGCTGTTCTTCCTACTACTGTTGATTAGCAACTTGAGCCTATTTGTCATCTTGTTGTTTGTTCTGCAAACTTTCTCGATATATATTTCCCTTCTGTTTGCCCTTCTAGCATGTTACATCAGGTCTGTACCAGTAATATCTACTTGAACGTGTTGTTTTCTTACAGTGTAAACAAAGAGGATATTCTCCTTTCTTTTCCTCGTTTCTTCTACATTTACCTTGCTTCTTATTCTTATTGTTCCAATTCTGCTTTCTTCCACTATTTCCATACTGATTTTGATTCTTGTTTTCCGCTTGAAATGCACCTTCAGTCACCACCTCCTTTTTGGGTGCTCTCCTTTGTCCCTGAGCCTGTAAAGGATTTAAAAGTTCTGCCAAAGAGATTCTGGTTAGATCCTTCAAGGGATGAAATTTTTATTCAAACTTTTTGGGCAAAGTGACTAGGATTTTCTCTACAATCCTGCTCTCTGGAAGTTACTCTCCATATAATCTGATCTTGTGTTACAAATTGTCATTAGTCTATCAAAATACTCTTTGATAGTTTCTGACTCCATTTTTTGGGTCTCAAACTCCCTTATGAGGTTCAGGACTTGTATCTACCTTGTTCTATCATTACCTTGAAATTCTTCCCTGACCAAATCCTAGGCTTGTTTTGCTATATCACAAGCCATCATTTTTTGTGAAAATTGCCTTTGACACAACTAAATGGATATATATTGTTAAGTTCTCGAGTATGTAAATAAAATTTTGATAATAATAAAAATATTTTTATAATATAAATATATTTTATTAGCCTCTTATAATGTAAAAGATATGTTTTGATGACAATAAACATATTTTTATAATAGAGATATATTTTATCAACTCATTGTATTGAAAAAATGTGTACTAAAAATGGTTAAGTATTTTAGGTCAACTGAAGTTAGCCAAAATATTTGGCCTCGTGTCTTAGGTCGATTTAGTCTTCGACCGAAATTATATTTTTGGTTACTGGATAATTTCGATAGATCGAAGTTGTGCCTTAAATAGACCAAAGTTCAACAATCGTTTCTGATTGTCCTAATTTCTACATCTCTTTTTCTTTCACGCCAAGGGTATATTTTTTCAAGTGTGTTTTCATCTTGTACCTCAAAGTCATGGTTTGATTTCCTCACGCTAAAAAGTAAAATTCTCTATTTAAAAAATATTGTCCCCTAAATTTAATTTATTGACTTTTCTGTGCAAAAATTTTTAAAGATATGTTTAAATTCTATAATCCAACAGATGCTAACCGGAGATGTTGAAAATGCTGAAAGAAATTTTGAATTTCAAATTTGCTTCTTACTTATTTTTGTAATGGCTAGTTCTCTGAAGATGTGTATAAATGGAAGGTGAGTATGAAGACTAATGCAAATATATACAATAAAAAGAACAAACAATTGACAAAGCATTCAAACAACAGTCAGAAGGTTCAAATGCTGGAAGTGTGTTGGTTGGTGGATTTCTTAATTGTTGGTGACTTGTTTGAGATTGTCTATGGTTGTAAATTTGTTATTTTTACTCACTTGTTATGTTATGGGGATTGTATTTTCTAGTTGTGTGTTAGTGGTTCTTGCTTAGGAAAAATATTATTTGTTAGTTCTAAATCTAATTAAAAAATAGTATTAATTCTACTTAATGGAATTTCAAGTTAAGTCTTAAAAGAGATGATTAGGCTCTTTAGAGCCGAATCTCTATAAAATTCTCTTGTTTTTTGTGATTATGTGATTTTATTATTTTCAATCCTATTGCAATAACTACATATTATTAAGATTACAAATTTAAGAATTTTCAACCAGAGTTAAAATTATTAATCTTCAAAAAACTCAATTCACCTCCCCTCTTGGTATTTATTTGGGCAACATTATAAAATACTTAGCTTTGTGCTTCTTCATTCTCTCTTCTATGTGATTCCTAATTTGTGCAGGAGTTGGATCTTTAGGCAATGGTGGTGGATCCCTTCCTGTTTCAACAACATCCCAAAAATCATTAGCTTCTAGAAAGGGTTTCATTCTTGTAACCCAAACTTGATAATTGTCTCCTATTAATGCAGGAGGCAGTGTCTGGGTTCCATTGTTTTCTACCATGATTTTCTTTAGCAGTGAAGGTTTATATGTTTAAATTTGAAGTGAAAGGTTTAATCTCTCACTCACACTCAATTACAAGCCCTTAAGAACAATAAGGCTTTGATACCAATTTGTAGGTTCCTAGTTCAAAACTTCAACAAAAAAAAACACATGTGAGACTGAATTGATTTCTTTTCATCGATTGAAACTAGTATCTATACAAAGAAAAAAAACTAACATGGATAAACTCTACCCAAATTCAAAAAATAAAATTTAAAAACTGATCAAATCCAACCAAATTATATCTTGATAAAAAATTATTCATCTTTTGATTTTTATTCTTATCTGCAGAAAAAGATCCATTCTTCAACAATTCCATCATAGACCAACTTTTCTTCCAAATGTTTTGAGTTGTACTCTATTGGAGGTCCATATATCAAATCAGTGAAAAGAAGAATAGTCTCAAACAAAAGACCAGACTTGTTCTCAACCAAAAAAAAAAAAAGATTTATTTTCTCCATTCCATCTTCTAAGAAATTAAGAAAGCAAAAGGAGCCAAATAAATAAATCCACAAGGAAATGAAAGGTTGACAGTACTTACCAAGGATTTGGGCTTGCAGATCTCCAGCATCTCTCATATAGAAGATGTTTTCAACAAGAGACAATTAGCCACAAATTAAGGATGAGAGGAACAAAGTGAGCAACTTTCAATCTTGCGGAAGCCATCAATAGCAACATTCTCCTCCAATTCTTCATAACATTTCTTAATGCAAAGAAAAAAGCTTTTCTCATATGCTCAAGAGAGGGAATTAATTAACTGTCTACCTCCATTTCCTTAGGATCATAATCGAATGGATGGAGCCACCACATGATAGAGTTGGAGGTTTCTAAAGACAATGCTATTTATAGATGGTCCACTCTTCTGTGCTGCAGATTGTCGACATTTTATTTTCTTATTGTTCTACTTGTTACAGTTCTCGTATGTTAACAAACTGAAGATAGATTGTAAGGATTTCTTTTCAGACTGATGTTCATGGCATCAAGATAGAATACAATTCTTCATTTTATATACTCTCCCTATAACAGTAATTTCAAGTGCTAACATGGTTCTAACCTGTAAACATCAAGTCTTTCAATTTGATAGGCTTAGAACAAAGGAATCAGTTGAATGAGGGCTTTAACTGATATGTCTGTTTTATGGCATATCAAAATAAGTTGCAAATTTTGTCAAATGAACCTTATTTTCCCCAGTATTAGTCCCTGTCAAGAAGGACCTTGGGAAAGTTTAAACTAGATATACATTCCATCTCACTTTGGTATTATTTGCAAAACATTCACAAATTCTCTGAGGAGTGAGGACTACCTATAAGTACGTCAAAATTGTAAAAGTCTAATTTTATGTTCTTCTTTCATATTTACTTGAACAAATATTGGATTCTCTATATCGTGAAATTTTTGTTGGGTATGGGACAAAAAGGATTAGTGACAGTTATTGTGGTAGTGGTAGACTATGTGAAAGGGAAGAAACATGTGTTCTCTCAATACCGATAAGCTTGGATATAATCCATTTGAAGGCTAAATTTTTGACATCATTGGAGAAGAAGACCATTTTTATTAATCTCCCATTTGGGGATAGTTCAGAAGCTTCATTGGCATTTTCTCTGTAGTCTGAATTTTATTATATAATTCAGAACAGGGTCGGGAGGTTGGGGCCCTAAGTCATTATTAATTTAGGGGCCCTTTAAAATATAATAAAAATTTATTTTATTTTTAATTTTTGAAAACATTTTGGGGCCCTTCTTTTTTGGGTGTCTTAGGCATAAGCCTTAGTGGCCTTGCCCTTCAGCCAGCCCTGATTCAGAATCTTCTATTTTTTGAGTAACAAAACCGAACCACACTAAATTAATCAAGATTAATTATTTTTGTTCAAAAATTTAGTTCTAACCGAGCAATGTTCACCTCTTACCTGTGTCAAGTTTCAGTAGAGGTTGTGGGGTAGAAGTGTTGCTCAAACGATGGCTGCAAGCCTATTGTGGTGAGACTCCAGGGTCAGTAGAGGTATCACATTGTAGGTCGAGATAGGTGCAAAGGCTACACAATCTACAGTTAGACAACTGTAAGACTGTAGGCCTTGTCTACAAAATATATATATATAAATTAAAATCTTAACAAAAATTATTTCCAAAATAATACTTTCCATCATATCTATCATTCACATCTCATCATTCAACGCTCTTGCACAATGTCAAAAAGATATATATATATATATATAAATAGCGTGACAGCTAATGCATTTCCAAATTTGTTAAATCTTTTAGCAAGAAAAGTTAAGTTTATGTATACATTGCAGTATACAGAATGTGCTTGATAATAACAGTTCTTTAAAATATTATGTGCTGTTGCAGAATAGTACCCCTAGGACCTGATTCTCTGTTCTAGGGGGTCTAGGGATTCTACTGATTTTCTGGTTTTTGCGGGAAGTTTTAACTCTTGTACTCTCTTTTGATCCCCCTGTGCTGAAAAATTATGACATTTTGATACAATTAAACTGGGCATCCTTATTTGTTAGTTAAAAAAAAAAAAAAAAAAGTCGGGACAATTCAATTTCAGAGGGATTTGACGTTAAGCATAATATCACAAGAGATGTTATGTCATATGATCCTAGGTTTCATTGATAGAATAATGTATCGCCTTTTATCCAAGGCATACATATACAAAGATCAGTATGTCCCAAAGGAACAGAAAATATCGACAAATATAGTCAAATGTTGTCGATTGATTGATCAATCTGTTCTTGATACTACCTAAACAATTACACTTGTGAACCCAACTGCAGGACCCTGCTAATTTGTTCATGGGCTAACTCTTTCAACAAGAGAAACCTGAGAAACTCCACTGGCTTTTTCATTGCTTTGGTTTTTGAACTCCAAATCATCAATATAATGCTGATAGATGTATGAAACAAAGCCCCAAATGGCCAATAATAAGGCCACTATCTTCACAATATCCATCTTGTCATGAAAAATGAACACAGATAGAATTGGAACAACAGGCAATCCGACAGTGCTGGTGACATTGGAGAAGAGAGAGGAGACCTCAAAGATCAACCCCATTATGCCTACAGAGAAAGCCTCCCAAGAGACAGCAGTCCAAAACAGTGTCATAACATAGGAAGCCTTGCCAAGTTCAAATTCATCCATCTCTTTATTTAGCCCTTTCCACTCTCCACTGGCAAAAAGCCCCACCAATATGGCAGAGGTTGCAATGAGGGATTCGTATATTATCAGCTGCAAAGCCACTCTAAAAGACTCGGTTTTTAGGATCTTCCTGAAGAAAAGCTGAGTTAGTGAGAGGATCAGGGCATATCCTGCTGATGCGGCAACGGTGCACGTGAAGCCAAATGCATACCTCCCTTTGGAGGCTTTGGTAGGTTCAGAAGAGTCGCCACTGTTGAAAACGAGGGAGGAAGATATGGTGAGGAGAACAAGAGAGTTGACAATGAAGGGAGTGAACTTTTGTGAATTGAGGAAGTAGGAGAAGAAGGCATTGCAACCCAATTCGCTTGCGCAGATTAAGGAAAAAGTGGATGCAGGAAGGTATTTAAGCCCAATTGAGTACAGCATGCAAACTGCTGCCAGGAATATGCCAAGAAGGGCAAACACAGAGCCGAGAAGTAAGCGTGAAGGTGAATTGTTGAGGCCATTGTTTTCTGTTTGGTGTTTGGTTGGTAAGAAAATGAGGAAGGGAATCAGGACTGGAAAGCCTGCAGGTTGCACCAGTGTTGCCATCCATTTGCTGTTTCCACCTTTGTCATAGTATAATCTTCCCAACAGGGTAGCAACCGACTGCCCAAAGAGGACAAATACAGAATAGATCGCCATTCGAACCCACCAGATGTAGTTTCTAAGTCCATTAGCATGTTCTGGTGAGTTAGCTTCCTTGCCTTCCTGAACTGGTGGAATTACAAACACAGATGAGTTATAACTTATACTATTACTCACCCTGTTTGAGATATAAACTTAAATCTTAAGTTGGAATGCAAAAGGTGAAAGTCGTTGTTCAGAAAAATAAGAGCCTTCTCCGAATAAATGAGTATTTAGACAAGTATGCAATGTGTATATATACGTGTCTGTTAGTGTTCTGTAACATACAAATATTTTAATATATAGATTAGCGCGTGTGCGTTCCTATAAATACCTTAGCTAAGACGTTGCATAATGTAGAGTGGCGTAAGCAGTTGTTCTTGAATAGAAAGTTCAGTTTATTATATTCCTCCCTCTCCGTGTAGAGTGTAGTTTCCTTGAAGAACTAACCTACAAGTGATAAGTGAGTAAACAAGCTTCCTCCAAAATATTCCTCTTCCTTTAATTAAATGGTGTCAAAGGTTTGGTTCGATCTTGTTGTCCAGGGAAAAGGATCATTATTAGTGCATGCATGAAAGCAGTTCGTGTGTTCTCCAGATGTTGAGAGGGCTAGTTGAATGAAGTCTTCAGGTCGAGTACAAAAGAAGAAAATCCGCGAAGACACTGTACTTTCTGATATAGACTCCACAAAAGTTTGAAGATGAAAGATCTTACAAATCAGCAACAACCAAATATTGTGCAGAGATGAAAAGTGAAGAGTCAGTTATTGAGTTCAAGATATGTAGTGCTCAAAGAACTACTCGGAGAAGTTAATGTTACCCCATCATTATAGTCTATTATGCTAAAACTAGAATGCAGAGGACTTGCAAAAGACAAGGCAAAGATGGAGCAGCGAGTGGCTGCCAACAAAGAGAGGATGGCGGATGAGAAGCCAGCAGAGTCATCACTATGGATGGCGCCACCTAAGAAAACGATAGAACGTAGAGTTGAAGCAAAGGGGCAACCTGCCATGGGGTGTTAAAAACTTAAAATCTGCCACAGTTACATTCTTATAATTGTTACTTCTGTCCTTTAGGCTCATCTTTTCCATAGACAGATGTGGTAGAAATTTCTTCAGGATAAGATGACAAGCTCTATTCTCTTGGATCAAATTGCAAAATCCCCCAATTTGATTCAACTAATATGATATATAATTGCAACTAATAAACATGTTAAACTAGATTTATTTATCTATAGATATTATATACTTGAAGAGCCGCAGTACCATAGCAGATAAGAATAAACTCTAATATCATTATCTGATTATACTAAAATCAACATCCTCAATAATTTGCTCAGTTATGCTAAGAAATTCTGGAACCTAATCAAAGAATTGAAAGGGTTCCACCCTATACTCTATTGGTTTCAACATATCAAGTCAGTGAAAAGGATAGTTTGAACAAAAAAACGGACTTAATTGTTTTCTCCACCCCTTCCCTCATGCAACAAATTAAGATAACAAAAGGAACCAAAAATAAATAAGTAAAATAAACAAAGAAATGAAGGGTTGACAGTACTTACCATGGATTTGAGCTTGCAGATCTCCAGCAATATCTCCCATATCGAAGATGTAGAGTTTCAACAAGAACGATCAACAATTAGCCACAAATTAATTAATTAATGATAAGAGGAACAAAGAGAACCTTTCTTAACTACACTTCCGAATTTGTGGAAGCCATCAATACCAGCATTCTCCTCCAGTTCTTCTCAGCCATCTTATTGCTAAATCATTACTAATTATATATATATATAGCCAAAGTTCGTAAAAGAAGGAGATATATTACTATCATCACCTGCAAGTTCAATTATGGTTTGTCTTGAGCAGCACAAACACTTCTGAAAATGTTAATGAAATTAATTACTTGCAGTTTCTTATCTATCAATCAATTCACGGCTCGAAGTTGAATGAGTTTCAAATTCATACGGCTTCGCTCTCTAGCAACCAAATGCATCACAAACAAATTTTGAGATGCAAATTTTACCAAGTTTAATTTGGCCGTTGTGCATTGAGCAGCTATGTATGCGTCATTGTTTGCAGAAAATAATAGATATTATTGGGTTGAGAGATACGATCAACGGGCTGCTATCAAGTGGACATGGTTGCTTGCCAACCATGCCATGTATATGAATGGTATGGAATATTGTTATGGACATCCATCCTCTTATATAAAATAATTACAAGCTTTAGTCCTCTTCTCTTCGTGGGGAATTTTCCCTTTTGTTCAGAATTCATGATGTTATCCTATAAGAGTTAATTATGTTAGTTTTTAATTGCAGAACATAAGCAATATCTTTTATCCACACGTAGAGTCGATTATATACTTTCAATATTAGAAATGTTTAGAGAATCAATTATTCAAAAACACTGATAAGCCAACCAACTCAGTATCACCATTTCGGTCTAATGACCCAATTGTATATATCAGAAAGATATTTCTATATATATATATATATATATATATACACACACACATACATGTATGCATATATATTTGATCAATCACTTTTTGAATGCAAGTTTTTAACTCGAGCCATCCCTAATACAGCAAAAATGTAGAGATTGATAAGGGTACACATTTAGATTGGATATGGGATTTTAAGTAAAATTTGATAGTCTCTCAAATATAATATGTTTTTTCTTGAATTCAAACTAATAAATATTATTTGCATGATATAATAAATTATTTATAATATATGAAAGTCTAGAATTCATATAACCAATCTCACGTAATAGGATAAAGACTGAATATGTTATTGTTTATATATAGTAAAAATATTCTTATAACAGACTAAACAATAATCTTAAATTTTTTTAGTCTCTTATTAATGTCAAATCCTTGATTAATTTAAATTCTAAACCCATACTACTAGAATAATATTTAAGAGGGGTCATTTCAGTGTAAAAAAACAAATGCATATATATATATATATATATATATAAAGAGATAAAAGTCTTGATGCAAGTGTAATTAGTACGACATATAAGACATACCCAACAAAGAACTCCGTGATGCATTGCCCAAAGTGACTTCTAAAATTAAAAATGCATGTAATGTATTGTCTTTGTTTGGTTGTTTTCTATGGAATGGGAGTGATCCAATGAGCTGGAACACGCCAATTGATGCACGAATTACAAAGAGTAGCCATACGAAATAATCGACAAAGAATTAATTAATTATCATATTCATGGTTTAGACGACAAACAACAAATCCACATCACAAAGGCTACAATTTGCGGGCATTAAAATTGGTTAACAAGAAAGAAAGGTTCAAATAATACAAAACTTGGAAGAAGCAACCTAGTAATTAAGAATATTACAAGATCAGGTTTAAACCAAAAAACAAAAAACAAAACCTGTAATCACCAGCCTTAGGCCGAAATGGCAGAAGCACGCAACGGCATTCTGCTGTAGCTGTTACAGAGCAATGGGGAGTGATTTTAGCTTCATAACCTACCATAGCAGCAGCATGTATGCGTTATCGCATCGATATTATTTCACTCCATCTAGTTTTGGTGCCATATCTGACACCAAAATGCCTTGCCTGGCAGTCTTCGAGGCGTCTGATCTGCACGAATTAACAGTGGAGACTTAGGTTTTGAGCATCGTGTATCTGCGATTAGGGCAGAATGAAGACAGATAAAAAGAAATGCAGAAGCCAACCGCCCCTCTTCTGTTTTCATAGGATGCTTACTTCTGTTACTGATGGATCTGTAGAAGAATGAATCCGATGAAATACAGACAGACAGAAATTGCAATGCCAGCGAGAAAATTATGAAGCAACTTCTTGTTGTCTCTTGTGGGTACGAAAACAGACTTCAGGGTGCTCGTCAGTTCGAAGAGACGATGGGATATCTGCATGGCAAACCAACATCTCACCAGAATGTGGAATAATATAAGTTGGTACTTCTTGTGCATAAGTTTTGGATGTGTAGAAAAGGTTTGCTCACCAAGACATAGATAGCAGTAGTGAGCATGAAATTAAGCATAGGGTATTCTGGGATTACAGAAAGAAGCCACTTGGGCTGACCATTAGGCACGCTCGATCTGCACATGCATTGAAAGTAATTCTCATTAGCCTCAACGCAACTGAGACTTGAAATCCAATAACCAAGGTACCCTACGAAGGATGGTGCCCGTACACCACCATCTCAATCCTGATGAATGAATAAATGCTACAGGCACCTTTCTAAGGAAGTAGAAGTTTGATCCAGTATTACATGACATCAGCAAAATTCAGTTAAATTAACTTGCGAGTCCAAGAAAGAGTGAAGACACAGTCAGATCTGAAAATTTCATTGACGGAGAGCCAATACAAAATTATATGGGGACGTCCAATTTTTGCAAGTTTCTCTTTTCTTGTTGGGGGTGGGGGGGGAGGAGCGAGTGGAAAATTCTTCATGTTTTAGGGGCAAGACATAAATGAGAACAAACAAACATATCAAACCTTAGTCCCACTAATGTGGGGTTGGCTACATGAATACTAGGTCACACATCATTTCTATCTATAGCCTTTATTTATTTATTTATTTTTGTCTAAGACCCTTATAATTAGGGCAACACAGTTTCTGAAAATAATAACTAAAATTTAAAGGACCTTACAGAATTTTGTGGATCTAGGATGGGCAGAGGCTACTGCCTGCGGGGGGAGCGAGTGGAAAATTCTTCTTGTTTTAGGGGCAAGACATAAATAAATGAGAACAAACAAACATATCAAACCTTAGTCCCACTAATGTGGGGTTGCTTACATGAATTCTAGGTCACACGTCATTTCTATTTATGGCCTTTATTTATTTATTTTGTGTAAGACCCTTATAATTAGGGCAACACAGTTTCTGAAAATAATAACTAAAATTTAAAGGATCTTACAGAATTTTGTGGATCTAGGATGGGCAGAGGCTACTGCCTGCAGCCCTTTGCTCCACCGTGAGTAAGAAAGAAAGAAATCTACGCACCTCAGCCAGATGTGGAATTGGGAAATATAGGTCTCCAAGGTTATCTTGCCAAGCCACCTAAAAGACAAACAGGTACAGTTAGCAACACATATTTGATAGTCCAAGAAGCTTCAAGAAAGAGATGAGGTTTTAAAATCAAAAACATGGAAACATTGTAAAAAGTGGAGCTCCACTATTGAATGTGTAATGAAATGTCAAAATGAACTTACGCAAAGAGAGTTAACGAGAAATTGCGAAGCTCTTGAGTAAAATTCCGCAAGCAAATGTAGACGCTGGAACAATAATAAAGCAGAGGTGAGAGTGAGATAATTGCAGCAAAGAAAACCTTTAACCTACAATCCATGCTTCTTTTTGGTAAGTAGATTCCTATCATACTGTTTGCCTAATTTATATGGAAAATGTTCAATAAAAATTAAGACCAGTTGGGATACACACGTTATTGGAATCCATGATGTGTAGGGATGGTATTTGTTATATGTGACTTTGTCCAACTTGTAAATATATTCATACCAGAGATAGCCAACCTGAGAGGATGATTGCATAGAATCAGCAGATGACTTCTATATATACCAGACAAGGTTAGAAGCACAAGTAGATATGGTGATACAACAATCACATCAAACTGCAACTCACAAACAAAGAAGCTGCAAGAATGCACGTCTTGATCGTGCGTCTTCGCCTGCTTTCAGATTCTTCTAATTTCTCCATCCACCTCTCAACCTGAGAGAATTAATTATAAACTTAGCATTTAGCATACAGTGTGGAAATGATAAAATTAGCAAGCCACGTAATTACATTGGGGTGAAAATAGGCATATATCATTCCAATAATCCATATGTAGCGATCAAGCCCAGATCTGAAATGCCACTCATGCAACTGAGGAAGATCTGGCTTTGCAGGGTCAGCGTACTCTGCAATTGGAAATAACTTAGGCACTTAGACCAGAAAGAATAAACACACTATGAAATCCAGTTCAGTTGCATTTATTGGAGTCTTACACTTGAAACAAGTCCACTCAGAGACGAAGTAAGTAACAACATTAGCTTCTAAGTGACAATACAGAACAATATATAAAACTATCCATTTTGGTTTTCTGGGACCAAAAATAGAACTTAAAAGAAAATAGCAAAAGCAGATACAAAGGAGGGTGCACAAAGAAATGGTGAGGGCACATCACCCACTTAAAACGAATTATAATTAAGAAAAGCATTCCTAGAAAAGCTGATCAATATGTGAGTTAAGAACAAATTTACTAAGTGATGGACTAATTAGGGCACAAAAGAAATTGCAGTTATAAACCATTAATATGCTGTATGATGAGTATGCATCAAAGGTTAGTAACTAACTTAACAGGAATGTGAAAGGGCTCCATAAAATGTCAAAAACTCCAGGAACTTCCCAAATCAAAATAACCACGAGAAAGCATGAGAGGATCTTCATGGCCATCACCGATCTTATCTCATTATATTTGTTGAAAATACCAAGCGCTCCATACACCATAAGGGTGAAGAGTGTATGCATTGGGCAGATGTAATAAAGCATATAGTCATTGTTGAGAACAATACAACAAAATGCCACAAAGAAATTTAGCCTCCACATCATCTGCAAAAGGATAAAAAAAAAAAATGAAAACAGGGATTAAATGCATCATTGATGTTATAGCATCAAAAAAGTTAGATCATAATAAGATGGGAATACAAATGGGATGTGAATTATATCACCTGGGCAAACCTTGCAAGGCTAAAATCCTTCCGAATGTAATAATAGGAGAAGTTGCCAAATCCAGTCATCCAGACATATGCAGCAATAAAAACACGTATTCCATTGTATATTTCCGTTGCAGCAAAATAATGATACATAAGAAAGAGAACCTGTTGAAAACACGTCAGAAAGTTTTCTAAGTGTCAAAACTAATTCTACACGGCAAACCTAGCAGTGAATAGAAGAAAGATCTAAAATTCAACTCCCCTTAGGAAATTATGATCAGTGGACATGTATCTTTACTAGAAGGGAATCAATGAGAGCTGGTGTGCTGTTACAATATTTCCTCTAGGCTGACATAAACAACCATCAAGCACCAGAGCTTGACAGATGGTAGTAGATGCAGTAACATAGAAATCCACAAAAAGAAAAGAAAAGAGAAAAAGAAGAACGAAGTAATGTAAAAGATATGTGAAATATATCTGCGTGTGTAAGGAAAGGTGACGGGTTAATAGTATTTGATCAGACAGAGAACATTTATCTTCAATTAAGTTGAAGCACTAATGCATTACATGTTACAATTCTGACAAAAAGGTACTTGCCTGCATCCATCCTTTCCACTCTTCTGTTTGATACCGATTAAGGTAAAGTATGGATTTTCCAGAAAATGCTGATTTGTCATGATGTTTCTTCAGAGATGTCATTGCAGAGACTATGACAAGAAGAATGTAGAGAAAAAGGAAAAGATCTCGATTGTATTTCTGTCAAGAGAAAAGAATGATCAAACTCACAGAACACAAGCTCCAGCATGAGCATTTATTGAAACGTGACTAGCAAGCAACAATGAACATTATGTCACAAAGTTAATGCCTTATGAAATGGCATAATTTTTTCAGACAGCATTTCTTATTATATAATTTTGCTGCAATTAGGTAGTAACTCCCAAACAAGAATCTCATATCATGCTCATTCTTTACTGTCCCCCCCCCCAACCACCCCACACTTATGCTTTTTGTTTCTTATGAAAGGAAAACAAGATTTAATCTCCTCTTCCTTTTCATATTCTTCATCCTAACAAGCAAATAACTAAAGAAATAAAAATAACCAATGACACACTCTTTTTACCAATTGCAGTTTCAAATGTTCCCAACTCTTGATGCATGGCAACTCTATACCACCCAGGAATAGAAGTAAAAACTTGTTGACATATAAAAATTAGCTTAAAGAGCAGTTTTTAAATGCATCATACCAAGATGGTGTGGATATTAAGCTCAGAATATGGAGGAACACTTTAGAATCTAAAAGTTTTAAATTGAGTGAAGTCCAAATATATGGAATATAAGTATAGTTAAAATACAAATGGGGATGATGTTATGGTAAAAATGAAAGATCAAGTCATACCAAGATAAAATCAGTTCAAATATCTAGGATCAATCATCCAGAAGGATGGGAAATTAATGAAGATGTTACCCATAAAATTAAGATAGGATTGTCAAAATTGAAAGTGCATTTGGCGTTTTATATGATAGTAAGATTCCATTAAAGCTCATCATCATCATTTGGCATTCTTTCCATGTTCATACATTTTTGCATCCCTTGTTGCAGCAATGAATATGAAAGAGAACACAAGTGTCGTATGCTAAATGAATGATTGACCACTGTTGACTTCAACATATCTAACATAATCATTGTGATTTATTATTCATTACACGAGAGACTGGCAACTTGATGGTCAATAAGTATTTTAAACATAATCTTACTGAAATATGTGGATTATGAATAAGACTTTTAAAATTAACACAACCATATTGTAACAACAACAAAAGCACCTTGGTAGATTCTGCCAACAGATCTGTCCGGTCACATATGTAGAAATACACCAAGATTGCCCCAAACTCAGCCCTACACAAAAGATTGTCATTGCATATGAGACATAATAAAGAGCAGTCAAGTATTTTAGTCATTGATAAAAATAATGGAAGAGTATACTTACATTGCCCTCAAAGTCATTCGGTTATCTAGCAGGAAAGAGTCTTCCATGGTTAAAAACCTAGAAAGCCAAATAGTTAAAAAAAAAAAACAAGAAATAATAATAAGAAGCAATTAAAGTGGAAATGTAGCAAAAAAATCCATATCAAACAGCTACCGCCATAAGTTTTCTTTAATGGAAGAAGGATAAAACTTCATGGAAGCTGACTTTGTCAGACCGCCTTCCAGCAAAATGGCTCTATCATCTTCCTTGATGGTCTCATTTGCCAAATCAACCAGATTAATATCTGAATGACTGCTTCCAAAAAAAGTCAAGAAATTAGCGCCTACAGATTCAGTCTTTTTTTTCCTTTTCCTATTACACCACCCCACCTAGTGGGATTAAGGCTTAATATGTTGTCGTTATGTTGCCCTGTTACACCATAATAAAGAATAACAAAATTGCCAATTCTCAAAAAACTATAAGAAAACAATTCTTAACAGTGACTGGAATAACAAGAAACTGTGATATATTTTGTCTGCATATAACAAGCTAATTTGAGACGATATGCACTCTCCTTGCACATGTTTACATTGATGAATTCTAGCACACAAGATTTAACTGCAACAAGTAAATTAGATAATGCTGTGTTTGCGTACAAGAATCTGCAAAGTTATCAAATAATTGACAACAAATTCTGATCAAACAGAATTAAGTTAAATATTTAGAAGCTCACCATCTCTCTCCATAACCAAGAAGATAAAATCAGGATAAAGATTACACATGGCCAACACAGCATGCAATTTTTTTCCCTTTCAGAGAGCTGATAGCATATTATAGCATAAAATATTCAATATCATTAAAGGGTTGGTAGTGCATTCTTAAATCAAGAAAAGCTCTCATTGGAAAAAGGCATTTCATCCAGTAATAGCATAGCAGTAATGAAATGACAAAGGGTATCACAAGTTTATGCATTACGCTGCCTACCAGGTTGATAAGAGAATCATCTCACTCAAAACATATGGTTTACAACAAAATAAGGATTCAGTTATTTCGAATTTAATTTAACAACCTAATACATATGTATGTTAAATGTCTGGCACAAGTATGCAGTTAATTGGCTAGCTTTTGATCAAATGATAAACAAAAGACCATTTGTTGTAATTTTCATACTCAATTTATTTCCTTTTATAGACTTCATGCTCTCCCTCTTTTATTTTTTTCCTTCTTTCAGTCAAGAAAAGAAGAAAAAGGACAATGAGGAAAGTGAGAAGTCAGGATTACCATTGCAAATAATAGTACACATATTTAAGTGCATATCTTCTCATTTAGAAGAAAGATGCTTACACTTTTGGAGGAGATGCAGATCTCTTGTACTCTAACAGCTCAGAATATATCCATGTGACAAAAATAGGGATAAATCCAAGCAGAAAGGACACCTGGGGGATGGTAAGGATTAGGTCCACCAAAAATATTGACAAAACTACTGAAAGGAACCAGGCACAAGCATGTGTGTGTGTGTGGGGGGGGGGGATGAGGGGGCAAGAAAAATAGAACAAGATGCACCAAAAAACCACTGCAGTTGGTCAATATGAAAGCAGTAAGAGCATAAACATACATAGTCTGCAACTGGTCAATCTAAAAGCTTATACCAACACAAACAGAGTGATAAAGAAGTAAAAAGATATCAGTTGCCCTCTGTTTACTGATAAGTTATATGAGTGCAAATTAAACCATCAAAATCAGAATATGTGGTTTCACACAGCATTATGATCCAATTGATAACCTGTACCAATAATTTGTCATGAAAGTCTTAAATGCTTACAGATAAATGATAAGTAAGCATTACCCTCATCCAAAAACAATGAAAAAGGTCAAATTCTTTGTAAATGAATGTTGAATTTCCATAGCCAGCCGTGGCTTATGCAAAATCGCTAGAAAGATGTTCTAGCATTGAATTGTTAAAGTTAGTTTACATCATCAAGAAACAAATACCAATTCAGGTGCTTAGATTTCTATGATAAATGGTTCAAAAAAATCTTCTAATATAACAATACTATAGTTTATTGCTTGATGGTCACAAGCTGAATTCCATTTTTTACGTCCCATTCATGTCATCTGCATGATGGAGGCGAGGGCAACCCAATGATTTCACCTACTCTACCAAGTTACTGAGTTTTAGCCATGGTAAAGAGTACACTAACTCAAAGTCCTAAAATGAGAATAATAAAATCCCTTTTTTTGTAAATTTCAAACCGCACTGACACATAGCATCCAAAACTTCATGTCACCAAAAAATTTACAAAAAGAAAACTGCATGTCACAAATGTGCACAACATGGTATGTGTATGTACCCGTTATACCACATTTCGCCACTGACAGGAGGACATTATAGAGTAATTCACATAAATTGAATGCTAATTTCAACAGATCAAGCAATTGCAGCTCCTACAAAGATCTAGAACAGAACCTAAAATCACTGGCCACAACGCCAACAATCAGCCGTCCAAGAAGCAATTCAATGACGATGACAAGAGAACAACATAAGACGAACACTGCGAATAGGACCGTACCTGACCAGGTGTCACAGGCCCAGACACCACCATGTCTAATTGAGAACTAAAGTAGAAAAGATCGAATCAACAGAAGTTTGGAATCGAGTTCGATACTGTCCGCAGATCCAGAGAGCAATGCCCGAGAATGTGTACGCCCCCGGTGCTGCTGCTACTCCTCAAGTGGCTGAAACGTCGTCGTGATATATACAGAAGAAAGAACCCTAGCAATTGGTTGAAGAAGCAGAGATCTGAAGCAACAAGCAAGCAAGCAAGCAATCGACGTCGGTCGTTTGCTTCGAGAATCGATCAAGTTTCGGGACAACCGTCCCTTTCACTCGCGCTCTCTCTCTCTCTCTCTCTCTCTCTCTCTGTACAATGCTCTCCCTGTCTATATCTATCCGTACACATCTGAGTCTGATCTCTCTCCCTCTCTCTCTCTCCGTATGTATGCGTTTCACGTACCAACCGTTGGTTGCTTCATTGATTTGCTTTAACAGATTAAACGTAGGGTTAATGATGGGTTAAAAACTAATTAAGATGTCATAATGAATCAATTAGAGTAAAATTACACCTCTCGTTCTCTATATAAAAATACAAATCCAAAACATATCTTAATTTAATTCATTTGTGGATAACGTATCGTTAAATTTATATTAGTGCCCTTCATAACCCAAAACCACTTTTAAATTAAATAAATGGTTTAGGAAACTTAATTAGTTCATGAACCCATAACCCTGCCTGCCACAACATTAGCTGAAAGACATGACTCTCTTCTTCTCAGCAGCAGGTTCCAATATTAATTGAACCCCCACCCCACCTTTCCAACCGTAAAGAATTGAGTTTTCTGGGCAGACAAACAGCCTTAATTTGCTCCATAATTTGTTCTCTATCTGGGCCTCAAACTTCATCACACTTCCGAGATTTCCCAACATAATTTGGGCTTTGCCCAAAGAAGAAAATTAGATTTGGAAAATTAAAAGAAATAAAAATGACGTGGCTCTTTAATGTCCGTCCATATTAGAAGTTAAAAAAATAAAAATCAACTAACTTGCTCTTAATTGCAAATATGCCACTGCACTATCTATCCTTTTGATTTATTATTTTTTTTAACAACCCCTCCGTCATATTAAAATCTTAAATAAATTAGATCAATGCTACTTTATCATAAGGTTATCGAGAGGCTTATCAACACACACTAAAATGACGAAAATGTTGTGGGTGTGTGCAAGTGCAAATGTGAGTTTGAGCATGTGTCCCACATTAATTGTGTAAAGAGATAAGAATGAATATTTATGCTCTTTTTTCTTTCTTGGGTTTGGGCCCTAGATTTTGAGAGCAAATGAACTCCTTCATTACCTTCATCCGTCAATTTATATATATATTTTTTATATAAAAAAATTAAAATTATTTTCTTTATCTTTATTTTTTTGTCTTCTTCGAGAGATGACGATCTGGTTTTTAAGATACCATTAGGGCTGTTCAAAAAAATCGGTGAACTGCAAAAATCGCCCACACCGAACCGGACCGCACCGAACCGCACAGTTTTTTTAAAGAAGCGGTTCGGTGTGGTTTGAAAAACCTCCAAACCGCGGTTTCGCGGTTTGAAGGTTGGCGGTTCGGTTTCAAACCGAACCGCCCGAATATCTTTTAATTATATTAAATATATATATAATATAAATTATAAATTATAAAAGTAAAAAACGCGGCAGGGGAGGGGGGTGTAAACCCTAAATCCCCAAATCATTTCTCTCTCCCGTTTTCGTCTCTCCGCCTCTTCCTCTGTTGGCGTCGGCGACCGCGACGGCGATGCACCCCTCGCCGCACCAGGTCTGTCACCGAGAGACCCATGCCCCCACCGGCCGCCGCTACCACGCACCTGGCCCTGACTCACCCGCAGCACCCAGACATCGACCGAGGCGAGAGCAACAAGGCTTGCGACGAATCGACCCATCCTCCCGCCAGCCGTCGCTGCCACGCACATGGAGCCGCCGCACCCAAACATCGACCGAAGCAAGAGCGAGGAAACTTGCGACGAACCGACCCCTGTCGTCCACTGCACCAGACCAACTCACGATGCCATTTCGATCAAGGTACTGCAATATCTTGACTAAAATAAGTTGGGTTCGAAACTTTTATTATTTGGAGTAAATCTTAGTCGATGAGCGAGTGTGGAAGTTTGGTGATAGTGAACTGAGTTGTTGCATTTTCGGGAAACCGCGGAAACCGAACCGCACCGCACCGCAATCTGCGGTGCTGTGCGGTTTCTCCTCACCTAGTCAAACCAGTCAGTTTGCTTATAGGTGCAAACCGCAAGTGCGGTTCGGTGAATTTTCTTGGCCCAAAATCGGCTAGACCGAACCGTGTACACCCCTAGATACCATCCTTAATTTTCTAGTTGTTCGGTTGCTTCAAGCGTCGGCCTTTTACTCTGGTGATTAATGTGTTGCCTTGAAGACTGTGAATGTTCAGTGCCCTCATCCCAGCGATAAAAGGCTGGTCGAGCCTTGCCATTCTCAGTATCAAGTTTAGAGCCTTCGTGTGTGTTCGATTTTCCCCTTCATGTTCGTTCTATCGCACAGAAAGCAAGTATCTTCCCCAATTCTACCAGATCAAGCTGATCAAGGTTGTCGTTTGCTGGAGCAAGACCGTTGTATCTCACCTTGACAGTCGCCAGAGCTTGGAGTGACCAAAGCAAGGCGTTATTGTCTTCAGGACAGCACTACTAGCGTGCCTAGGTCCTCGGTTACTTCCTGCCTCTCGCCGTGTGCATTTTCCAATGGTGTTTCCGTCGAACCCATCTTCTCCGATTGCTGCCTGCTTCGCCGAAGCCTGGGTTTGCATTTATTTGCTGTTGTGCTTGCTTACAATTATAGTTGTGATATATATTGTTGTTGTTGCGATATATTGTTGCTATTGCTATTGTTGGGTCTACAATTCATATATTTGTTTCTATATTCCTGTTTCAATAGAAAATGTCTTCACCCAATTGCAAAATTACTTTCCCTTCCCTTGGTCGCTTATTTGTCTCTTTTTTTCATAGTTGCCTCCAGCAATTGCCTCTCACTGCTCGCATGCCAACCACCATGGTGAAAATGAAAAATATAGCAGCGATCAGCGTGCGAGAGGCAATTGCTAGAGAAAACCATGGGAAGAAGAGAGAGAGAGGAGAGAAGGTGGTCAAAGAAAGGGAAAGCAATTTTGCATTTGGGTGAGGGCATCTTTATCATTTTGGCTTGTGTCGGTAACCCTCTCTAACAAAGTATCAGAATACAATAAATTATATATGTTTGATGTTGAATTTTGAAATATAAAAAATGAAAATAAACTATATATAGAAGTCAAAAACATATTAAAAGTAAAACTACAAATACCCAGCTCACGGGAGAAGACCAAGCATATTAAACCTAACATAAGAAACATATGTAAAAATAGTCTCGTTAAATTACAAAACAAAATTATAGTCATATCATACTTATTTTATTTTAATTAATTTAATTCGAGAAACACAAATATAATTAGTCAATGATAGTGAGTCGTGATTACAAAAAATGTAGGTGTGACATATTTCCCCCAATTAGACTTAATTTGTGTACGGAATAAAATGATGCTTTGGTTGACCATGGAACAAAAACACATGTAGGCAAACGTGAAGAACAACATTTTGCAAGAACACAGTTTTGTCACATACAGGACTCTGACATATATTACGTAAATTAAGAATATTGGTGCCATTGCAGCCCTACAATTTTGATCCATTTACACACACACACACATATATATACTACATATTATACATAAAGTTTCAAAAAAGCTGGAGCCTAAGCCTTTTGGTCAATGAGTGAATGTCTGTTCTAGCCATCTAATTTGACATTTGAAAATCAAGTGTACGTCCGTTTTGATCCATCTTATGTGGTCAAACCGAATAATTCAGCAACACATATGCAAGAATATATATATCTAGCTAGATGATCTCTTTGAGCTCTTCTATATGAGTTTGTTTTGTGAAATGAAGGCAGCCCAACTCGAATATCTGCCAAAAATATTCCTAGCTAGCTAATTAGGCTAATGAATTTTAATTAATAAAGAAGCAGAAATTAAATTGAAGATGGGACGAAGCAAAGAGAAAAGCAAGCATGAGAGGCCGTAGATTGGGAGGCACAAGAAAGCCATGTAACAGTGCAGACCTTGACGTGGACACAAGGAGCTTGAACCACCTAATGAAGAGGGACACGACCCAGAAAAATTGCAATCAATCATGAAGTAGAATAGAAGCCACCAACCATGTGAGACTAATTACATGGATTTTTGGCTCATCCATATGAGATGTCAAAATCATTTGTAATTGTAAAAATGATTCAAATTATGAAATTTTGGAAACATTAATATTTATGTTTTTTGTTTTTTAAAAAAAAAAGTACTTTCTGTCACATTGCACTCAGAAAAGATCAAGATTAATACTCCAATTTGCAGGCTTGTGTGCACAAAAGGAAGGGGAAAAGATGATCTAAGTCAATATTATTTATCTATTAAAGAAAGGATAAACTTATTAAAGTGATGACTTGTAACTAAAAAGTAAAAAATAAATAAATAAATAAATCATTTTCGCACAATATTGCACGTATTTTCTATATTATAAATATCATTTTCTAAAAATTTAATGGGCACATAAAGGTTGTGTTATTCATGCTGTCAACTAATCATCCAATTTTTTTATGTAAAGAGTTGCTCATATTTGAGCAGTAATAGTCCCACAAAAATAAATTAAGATTAATTCCAGAAACAAAATAATTAATATATATCCAAATCAATTGAAATATATGAACATATAGAAATCATCACAAAAGAATAGCCACAAAGAGAGATCATCACTACTGTGACTCGATTAACAACTTTGGGAGTACTTTGTAATTTTTTTTTAATTATGAAAAGTAAAATGGTCTGTACAAGTGAATCAATTATAGAAAAGACACATAAATTATTGGTTTCCCTTCTTTTTGACAGTTATTAGTAGAGACTAAATTCAAGAAATTGACACAATTAACTTCAAATAATTGGTGACAGTGCCAATTTAGCCTTCTCCCTATTGCTTGTTAGATATATATAGACATAGATGGTACCTTGCCTGATCATCATATCATATATACAAACATATACATATATATATATATGATCTGTAAAAATCCTGCATTCAGAAGTGAGCTTCTTATGTTTATGGAGGCAAATATAGCTCAACAAGACAAGATCAACTAAAATTAGGGTTACCGCTTCAGTGAAAACTAGGGTTAATTATCACATGCAGTTGTAATTAATCAAATAGTACCTCAACTGATCAACAACATATATACATATACATATCAAGACGTGATCTCATTTGAGAGAGGAGAGTTAGAAGAATCCTCTCTCTCCCGAAATGAACACCAATCGATGGATCTATCAATCGACTGGATAAAAACCATCTCTTGTTAACACATTCTCCAAGATTAGGATGTAAGAAGGGGGCTCTTTAAACTCAAGAAACAGTAGTAAAAGTAGCATAAAAGATAACATGAGACTATAGCCAGCCATGGCTATGGCTCTTGTTTAAACATCATGGAATTGGGAACCATGTCTTGAAGAAGGCCATAGTCTGGAAGCTGAAGCTGAAGCTGAAGCTGCTGCAGTGGGGTTAGGGCACTGCTTTGTGGGTAGAGAGGGCTTATCCCGCCATGGTTGTAGACTGAAGAAGGCATTTGAGCCATGAGCTCTTGAGGGAAGCTCGTCCCGGCCACAGTGTGTGGCGGCGGCAGCATCGAAGGCGGCAGCATTCCGGCCACATTTCCCCTGAGCGAAGCCGGTATCGGGTGGTTGTGCTGGCCTTCGTAAGTTGTTATCACCACTGATGGATCCTGGAACGACCTCTCCACTCGCTTCTTCACGGTGCACTTCTGAGTGGTGCACCGGTAGTAGCTTCTGTGAAATGGAAAAGTAGAACACAAACATGTTTGAATATGAGATCCCAAAACATATATACACACACACACAAACGTTTCGTAAGGAGATACATTACCAAGAACGATATTTTCATTGCAGAATTCGTTTCCGAAATGAAGAACTTAATTACCTTGGAAAAGGACTGTTCTTGACAGCCTTCTGGCCATATTTTCTCCATCTATATCCATCTTCCAGATGATCAACTTCGCTCTTGGTCATGAAAGCGAACCTGGGTTCTCTTTGCCTCTTCTCGCCTTTCTTTTTCGATTTGCTTCTGTTGATTTTCCACATCCATTTATATTTATATATAATATCTTCTAGATAAAGATCAAAAGTTAAAAATTTTCTACATACCCTTTCTTGGAGCTTTCGCCGGTTCCTTCATCGGGCTCCTTCTGTTGCCTGTCTTTCTTCCCCTTGCTGGAATCCTCGTCACCGGCCCCGGCCTCAGTAGACGACGAAGAGATGGAAGAGTTGGGCGTCGCCGGCGTTTCACTGCCCAGTAACTGGTCCCCGGCGTCCGCCGCCGCCAGCTTCTTCTCATCCTTGACGGCCGAGAATGCTTCGGAGGAAGGTGCCGATGACAATCCAAAAGCTCTGGCGAGTGTGTTGTAGTCTGCAGATCCATGTAAACACTCGGTGAAGCTCATGTATGGAGGATCCATGTAAACACTCGATGAATTGGCAAAGGAATTGGCAAAACTATCGCCATGAAATGGGTTCTGGTAGCAGAAGTGATGATCTCCTGGCAATTCCTCAGACATCGAAGAAGAAAGGGAAAAAGAATAGAGGGTTTGACGGGGCTAATTCTGTGGGAAGAAGGTTTAATATGTTGAAGCTTTGAAAGGAAGATTTGGGTTGAGGTCTATTTGTCCTGTCATGAGAGAGAGAGAGAGAGAGAGAGAGAGAGAGAGAGGTGAGATAACAGCAGCAAGCTGCAAGTAGGCCCACTTTATAAAGAAGGTTTGACAATGCTAATTCATTCTATTGTTAGTCTTACATAATACGTTTTGGTGACTATATATATATATATATATATATATTCTCTTCATTTTTCATTTTGTCACTCTCAAACAAGAATGTGATGGGTTTACAAAGCAATGCCGTTGGCTACCAAATTATATGAATTCTAGAAAATTAGTTTGAGTCGAAAGTAAAATAAATATATTTTTATTTAAGTTACTCAATTTTTGACCAAATATATATACACTCTCTAATGGGTATTCACTAGAAATTACACATCTTCCCCAAATTGAGGATTAAATTGATCACTTGGGCTTTGGGTTCCAAATTAGAATTGAAAACAATATATCAAATTAACTGTTTTTCATGAAATAATATATTTTTATATGCATTGAGCATATTATTTGACGTCATTCTTCTTGGGCAAAACAAGAGAGTAAGGGTCCAACACATGATCTTCTTACTAATCAAGTAAACGGAAGCCCTTAGATGTGTATGTGTGTATATATATATATATATATAAATTGTTATTTCAAATGGCTTTGACTCAAAATCAAATAAAAAAAATCATGTGAAACATAAAATAAAAGAACCCCAACTTGAACAAAATTGTCTCAAATCACTGCGTCAACAACTCACTCAACTTTGGTCCAAAAAAGTTAACAAGTTGGACAAATTTCCAACTATAATATATAAAGAAAATGTCACCTCCATTATATATATATAACGTTATTCTATAAAATTAAATAAAGAGATGTATCAATATCACAATAAACAACAACTCTATTCTTCAACTTAGTATGTGTAGATTGGTCAGACAAAAATCATAATTATATATTCTTTTGAGTGGGTATTAGATAAATTTAAAAGTATATATATAATTATACGTATTGAATGACCATATAATCTTGTTGGAACTTTTCTAAGGGACGTTGGAGAGGGGAGGAGTAATGGCGATTAGAGGGGAATTAGGGCATGAGATGTCGACGTTGGTGCCCTAATTAAAGGGACTTTGTTGGGAGGGTGGTGGGGATGAGGAATAAGTCAGCGACGACCAACAAAGAGGCAGGGCGTAATAGTGGTCAGTGCGTCGGTCTTTTCTCACGAGCCGGTCAGCGTTTCAAGCTGGACTAGACGGAAGCTTCCGCGTGTCCCGGCTTGGCACCGTCATTTGACCACGGCCGACACATGCCTGGCACGTGTGAGCTACCCACATGCCTCTGCCTAGCCAGCCAGCCATTATTGGGCTGCCCTGCCCAGCAAGCCATTTTGTCTTGCTCATGTGGGCCCATTTTACATCCCCATTTATTAAAAACTAAAATTTATTTAGTGGGGGTCGTTTTGTTAAAATAAATAAAATAAAATTATATTGAGATAAAATTAAAAAATATTTTAAAATGTTTATTAAATTATTTTTAAAATTTGTTGGAATACATTACAGCCATATGAATTTTTTTTTTTTATTTGTAGATCCAATATAAAATTTTCTAAAGGGATGAAAGAAAAAATTATTTGGATAATCTCAGATAAAAAATTATGTGACTTATTTTCTAAAGGTTATCAGATAAAATTAATAAACACAATAAAAAAATACTCTTATCTGAAATGTTTTTCATATTTTACTTTTTTTAATTGATATTTTAGTTAATAAACATTATCGAGCTAATTGTTATATCGAAAATGTTATTCAAAATCACAAAAATTATATTTGGTGTTATATTTAGCATTCATACATCGTATAAAATGGTGAATAACTCACGTGAGAATTATTTATTGTGAAATAAATATATAACACATATTAATTAATTGTTAAAACTCTTTATTCAAACAACAAAGTAGCTCCTATTATACATGTATAACTAAAACATCATAGATTTAACTCATTTGATTATTGAATTTTTTTTACAGGCCCCCATTCAATTATTTTGAAATAAATATCATATCAAATATTGGGTGACAATTAATAAAATTTAAGAATTTCTAAACCATATCAAATATATTATAAATTTATAACAAACTATAAAAGTAATATTTTATTCATGCATGGCTTCAACCCTTCAAGCCAATTGTCTCATTGGCATCATTCTAACACTGAGTTCACACCCATATCAATATAAGTTCAAACATCAAATACGTAATATTTATTATTGTTGCTGTTATAATTATAACTAATACTGTTTATTTGTCTATACGCAGAAATATATCAGTTTATAAATTATGCTGTATATGTATATATTATTTGGAGATTATAAGGTTTCCTAGCCTTAATGTTTTATCTCTTGAGGTTTTCTCAACTGTACTTAGTCAATCACATATCTTGATTATTAATAACATTGCAGTTGCATGGTTCTTTCAAAATAAAAATAAAAAAAAAACCCACAAATCTAATATGTTAATTTAGCTCATAAGAATACAAGAATTTTATATGTAAATCACCTCAAAAATTTTATAAAATTTTAAAAAAAAAAATTATATCCATTTAGGACCAAATCAACCCAAAGACTTTATTCTTATAAAGATTATCCTATTATAAAATTGTCTTTTTTCAGTTATATTATACTAGCTAATAATTATATATATATATATATATATATATCTCCGACTACAAAATTTGAGCTTGAGTTTATTTTTTAGTAGTTGGGAGGGAGATTTTTTTAATAAATTAAACATATTTGAGTTTATCTCCGAAATCACCTTTCGCATAAAACGTTAAACTCTCAAACACCCTCTAAAGTATGCAAACGGCCACGCAAATTCAACACAGAACACGACATTCAAGCCTAAAATCTCTTGTCTCCATATGAATTAACTCTTGCTAATAATTTAAACAAGTGTGACTGCACAGTCCCCCTTTGTCAATAATAACTCCATGGAAAATACAATAAAATTACTAAAGGTATAAACAACAAGGAGTTTGGCAAATGGCATTGACTCGAATCAGTGGTCTACATGGGAAACCAACTTTGGAGTGGGCAGCCTGATTTGGTCAAAGGCATCAAAGTTTAGAAGATAAAAATAAAAAAAAGAAAGTGTTTGTGTTCTTAATGCCTTCTTGCACAAAGGTTTTCAGGGTCATGGCATATGACAGACTCCCATCTCTGCTTGTGTCTTCGCGCAAAGATTCCCTTTTCTTTTGGTACCTTTGGAGATATATATATATATATATATATATATATATATAAACAACTCTTCTAAACATATATATATATATATATTTGGACCAAACAAGTCCAGATTAGACCCTAATTGTGCTCGATCTAGACAAATGAACACCCCTACTTGTAACTCGACTCAATAATATTTCATTTGTCAACATATAACTTCATGCTCAAATAACAAATAAACTAACTAAAACCATCTATTCCCATCTTCACTCTTATTCACAACCCAATAAAACACTCAAAAAAAGGGAGTTATAACAAACTCTAATGTCCTTAGAAAGAGATAATAATGACATAAGAAGGTGCATTCTCCAAGAAGAGATCAGTAACACGTCTCATTTAATTAACAAATAATATAAAATTTCATACAAAATAACCAGATTGATTGATCAATAATATTTATATATTTAAAAAAACTCATTCAAGTGGACTACAATTATGAAAACACAATTCCCACATCAGTGTACTGGAGTACTGTTTTTCTAATATAAATATACACACACAATTTAACTACAGAATATCGTATTAACATGGAAGGATGTTTTTTTCTAGCATTGTTTAAGGAATTGAAGGATGTTTGGCATTACAAATTAGAAAGTTATGTATATATATACATAGAGGGATTTTTTTTTCTTTCTTGCTGGAAATATACTAGGGGTTTCAGCTTGCTGATGATGAACAGTCAATGAATTAATTCATATTAATTATTTTCAACCAAACACTGTACAGTATACTTGAGTGAGGAAGAAGTGAAAACCCTAATCCACCTTCCCATGCAGTGTGTGTGTGTGTGTAATATATATGGTGGTGGATGGAGAAGAAGTAACACCGATTTGATTAGTGAAATAATGTGGCGCCTAATCTTAATAATTACTCTTTAAATTTCAGGTGTCGTTTCTGTGGGTCTTATCGTTAACATGCATGGTAGTAAGACTTCACTTTCACTTTGAAGCTTTTTGCAAACCCTAAAAAGCGTGATTGCTGGCTAATTATTCGCACCAAACACAGTTCATAGTAGCCTCCACTGAACAGTTGATTAAAAACAAAAAAAAATGAAAGATTCCTCTAATGGGATGGCTAAGTTGAATGATTCAAACTTCTTTAATATATATATTAATATATATATGTATATATTTGAATTGCTTTGGTACTAACTCGTTTAGCCATTGGTACATTCGCCCTAATGGCTTTAGATAGCATCTGCTTTCTCAAATTGTTAGTTTATAACAAACTAAGCGATTTCTTGTGCCTATGGAACTCTTATAGTTTGCAAAATTTGGCAGAGGGACGATTGAGACATCACATGGGTGTGAATGGACATGAACCAAATTTGTAGATATCTTACCTAACTCAAATATAGACCCATATAATTGGTTCTCTCATAGCCTTTTAAAATTGGAATTATTTATCCCAAAAGAAAAATAATATCCATCGCCCATGTACTGTTCGACATTAGGCTGCTAGCTATTGGTGGAAGGAAAAAAAATCTATAGTAAATAAAAGAAAGCCAAAAAAAAATAAAAATAAACCAAAGAGGCATCAACATCATACACAAATTAAATTAATTAATTCAACAAAATTTGTGTGAATCACGACCTAGTTAGAGGCTTATATCTACAGCTTAATGACCCTAAAATTAGGATGTCAAAATTGATCAACCACGATTATAACGATTATATGACATTAATATCAATGTCACAGTAATTTCCACGCATGATGCGTGAAAATTAATCCAACATGTCACAAATTAAAATTTATCACATATTGAAAGACTATAGCACATCATTAATATGCATAGGCATATATATATATGGTTGCAAGATGGGGACATGTTATCCAGAAGTGTGACATTTTCTTTAGTGTATGGCATATAAATGTAAGGGTGACATGAAACAAGATCGTTTTGAGGAACGTGTACATGTTCTTGGATTTAGCATGGAATAAATGGCTAATTAAATATTCATTTATATGGGTGGTGGTTGCTTGTGAGAGAAGACTTTTTAATTAATAGAAGAGGAAATAATTTAAAAATGGCATGAGATTGTTGACCTTGCTTGTGTCCATTATATTGTGACATAAAGTATGGCCCTTTGGTATTGTCATTAATTAATAATGGAGGTCTCCATCGGTATAACCCAGGGCAGGTTTTTGTTAGGTGTGTGTACTGCAAAAAAGTATTCTTCAGATGTTGACACCATTAATTAAGTTTCAATAAGCAAAATCTTTAATCTCAAAGTGTTTTTTTGAAATGAAAGCATATACAGAAGTCTTTTAATTTACCCATTAGCTAGATTGGACTTTGAGGGGTTAAATTAATATTAACTAGTCCCCGGTTACACTCAAATATCGTACATCATTACTTAGTGTATTTATTTTTAAATTTACAATAACTTTATGTAACAAATAACTAGCCAACTCAAATAATAAATAAGATCATTAACGAGATTAAAACTCTGCAGAGACTTTCTAAACATCTACCATATCTTTGCACCTGATGAATTACCATCCTTTGACAGTCTGAAAGTGTTTGAGAACTGAAGCACCTTTCCAAGTTAATAATTAAGCCTGGTGACTCTAAAAAGGTCTGCAAAATCACCATCCAGACTCATTCAAACCCATGTTTGAATTTACCTCCGACAATTTTAGGTTATTGGCTAGCTTTATGACAAATCTGTAGCTACCTACTTAGAGTTATTAGATTCAAACTAATCGTCTATTATCATCATCATTATTATTAGTGATCATCAAGGACAATAATGACAACAAGAACTTGAGCCGCAATAATAGCTTGAGTATTTGTGTGAGCAAGCGATTAATTACTTGCAAATTAAAACTAGCCAGTGAGTCGTGACTCGTAATATTTGCAACTTTAAATACTTGATTATGATTAAAGTAAGGTAGCCTTTCATAATGACTAGGAATTCTGATAGAATATTCAGTGCTTTTGCATCCTATATCATATGTTAGGGGTATCAACTTGATGAGTGGTCGTCTTCTAGAAATTCCATTTTCAGATGTCAAACCATATGTATCCTAAACAGTTTAATTAATTTCTTACAAAATAAATCATAGAAAGAACAGAAAACTAACAAACATGTAACACAGTAATCTTTCTTCTTAGAGTTCTACTTTTGTTTGGTTTAATCTAGATAATCTCTTTTGAGTGCCAAATATTTTTAGCTCTCAAAAAGAGAAGTTCTTAGGTCTGGTAATTTAGGGTTCATTGTTAATTTGTTGGATCCTTTGATTAATTTGCAGCTTTAGTACACACTTAATTACCCTCATATATATATGGATTAAAGAACGCGAATCAAGCAAATTGTCAATTAATTGAATCTAGAAGCGAAACCAAATTCAGTAAATTTAAATCACTAGCTAGCTGACAAGTTAATAAACATAAATATTTAAGCATGAACTGATAGAAAATTTGCATTTCTCTGACTTTCTCACGTTGTCTCACTTTCACTCTCCACTCTTCACTTTCCAGTGTCATTAGCGTGCTTAATTAATATGTAGCAAACTCCCTTATCATTTGCCAGATCCGAATTGGTCAAACATTAGGTTTAAGTGGTATCATACGATCATATTATATATAAATTCTAGCATTATTAAATTAGCAAAGCCCTAATCCAAATTATAAAAGATCATTATCCATCCGGTTCAACCTGAACTTTCCTTTAATTTATTTTATTTGGTACTGGAAAAGGTCCCAAAAAAAAATGCCTCAATCATTTCGTGCCATCTACTCCACTTGGAGTGTTTCAACAAGTCAATATTTCAAGTTTAAATAAACAAAATTTGGGATCCAATTGGCTATTAGTTAACTAATTAACCTGTATTTGGCGCTGCTAAATAAAATTTTAATTGGAGTACATAAGCATGTTGCAAGAGCCAAATCTTTGTCCCTCTCTCTCTCTCTCTCTCTTGTTTACCCAATTATATTAAATTGTCATGCTAAATTGAGCTTCAATGTGAAAGGTCTTGGCTTGGTTAGATTCTCACATGGGTCGCTATACTTCTGACCAATTCCACCAACCAAAAGTAGCAAAATTCCTTCTATTATAATTAATTAATTTTTCTCTAACTATCAAGCTGTGGGTAAATGATCAAGTTGAGTGGATTTGCTGATGAACAGAAGTATACTATTCATGTACAAATTGAGGAGACAATATTAAGGGTTTATTAAAAGTAATAAATTATGTTGGATCTGAATTTTCACCACAATTGATCATATCTTTTGGGTTTCTACAGAAAAAAGAAAAAAGAAAACAAGGCTAATTTGGCCGAATTTATTGACTTTTTTCTACTCAAATTCAGGCTTAAATTTTTCAAATCGTTTAATTATCAATAAAACTAACAAATATTTTCTTTGTTTGGGATTGTGACTATGCATTCCACTGTTGAGCTGACCGGCCAGTAGAAAGGAAGAAGAAAGAGAAAGAAAGGAAGTTTCTTAACAGGATTAACAATTTATAACTAAAACCCTTTGCGGAATCATATCAACTCATATGAATGTGCATTCAAAAAAATAAATGTTTACTCCTTCACTATATTCTTGACTTTTACTAATTAATCTTCCTGGGAAAGCAATAATCAATTCTACGCCATTGGCTCAAAGTCTTTTGCTTCCACCAGTCAATCTAAGCAAAGACTACTTACCTCATCGGATCAGAGCATAGAGACAGACAGAGAGAGAGAGAGAGAGAGAGAGAGAGAGAGATTGCGGGCTCAGCTGAGGTGTTATTTTCAGAGTATATGTGGTGCTAATTAATCAGACCACCACTTCTTGCGTTGTTCAAAGCAAATGTTTTTTCTGGAAGTATGGATATTGTTTGTTTATGTTTGTTTGTCAGTGACATAAAGCAGAGAGGAGGAAAGTTTGAATTTGCAACTTTCTCTAGAGAGAGAGAGAGAGGGGGGGGGGGGGGGAGGGTTCGTTCCTTTCCTTAATTATGATATGGGAGAAGTCCGTGTCTTTGCTGAAGTAGGCCACGGCAGAGAGAGAAAGTTGTAAATTCAAACTTTCTTCCTCTCTGCTTTATGTCACTGACAAACAAGCATAAACAAACAATATCCATACTTCCAGAAATCTCTCTCTCTCTCTCTCCATATATATATATATATAATGATCGCAAACATAGGAAACACTCTCTCTCTCCCTCTCTCTCTCTCTCCACATATATATATATATATAATGATCGCAAACATAGGAAACAAAAATATCAACTTTCAACAATTCACGGTGCAGGTTTATTAAGAATTCATGTTATTTGATTCGACAAATTTTATGATAATTGACTTAAAGATAGTGTAATGTTTTGTGCTAATTTGTAGTCCAGTTGCTTAGTTTGGTTGGGTGGTCTGGTCTTGTGTGTGCTCTCCAGGCTCTTGGCCTCCCAAAGTCCTTCTAACTGTACTTTCCTTTGTGGATTGATCTTGGTATTAATATTTTTTTTGTTAAGTAAAATATATTGAGGAGGAGCAGTCTAGTCAAAAACATTACAAAATAGAGATTTAAGGGGTTATATACCAACGGATCAAAATACATAAACTACATGATAAGGCTAATTACAAAAAAAATTAACCTTAACCTAGAAGGTCACAATAAGCAGTAGTAAAAATCAAAATGTGTTAAAAGTACAATTGCTCATCATTGTGTAGCAATCCTTCAAATGCCAAAAAAGCATGTGCTTAACCACCCAAGAGATGGAAAAAGGTGTTCCAAACTAAACAAAACAACTACTCCATTCACTTAACGATCAAGAATTAACCAATCCAATTAATATGGAATGAAATTTATAAAAAAAAAATGGTTATATTTAAGATAATTTTACATGCCCGCAGTCGAATAAAAGAGACCAAGCAAGGTCATTGCCTCTCCAGGAGGGACTAAAGCTACATATGTAGCTATAAAGGTTTTTTTTTTTTTAGTAATGAAAGAGCATAAAAAAAATATTTTATTGATATCTATCAAAAATGTTCAAATTACTTATTTGAGACGTGACTCTGATGGATAAACATCTAGAGCAGTCAAATGCTACTAAATCGAATAACCCACAAAAAAACAATGATGTCCTTTTGAAGGAGTTGGGCATTGATTCTTGTCATTAGTTCCTAGAATACATCAATCCCCGGTTCCCATGGGCGAAACACTTAGCCTTGACACAAACTTGAACAGAGGTGATAGCTAGATACGGCTAAGGCAAAGGAACGATGGCTAGGTCTAGCGTTTTCAGGGCAGCACCAGCCGTATCTAGCTTAGGCTTGACAGTAGTGGCAATCGGTGGCCCAAGAAGTGAGAAAGAGAGTGGCTGCAACAAGAATCTTTTCTACCAACTCATCTCTCAGCTCCTCCATTTTAGCAATCTTTTTCTGACTATTTTTTTTTACTTACAAGTAAAAAGAGAGTGTCAAAGGTGATTTGATACTATCTACCCTGCTTGATGCAACCAGAGCATCTTGTACTCCTCTTTTAACCCCAATAAACAATTTGGTCCAAGGTGTGAGATCTGCCCATTAACTAAAATATGGGGAACAAATTGTGTTAAGACTTCAAGTTGTTCTAATTTTTTTTTTTTAAATAAGTTGTTCTAATTTGATATCAATAATGAGTAATATTTCAACATTAAAAAGTGTTAAAATAGAATTATTCAAATAAAAAATGAATGATATCAAGTTGTTCTAACTTGATATCATTTATTTTTTATTTGAATAATTCTATTTTAACACTTTTTAATGTTGAAATATTACTCATTATTGATCACAATTAATCTCAAATCTTTTCAACAAGAATCTTAAGTCTTTTTAAGTGTCGGAGAAAGCAAGGGAAATCAGGATAACACTAGAAACTGCAGATCTAACTGTTAAAACTAAAATTCAAAATATTACACTACCCGGTGATTGTTGCAGAAGAACAAACGAATCAGTAAATGAACCAACAATGGTGAATAAGAGAATCCCTGAGAGAGATGAAATTAACTCATCCTCCTTATATGATATTTTGTAGAGATTTATAGCCAGCGGTAACAAGAAGGATATGCAGTCAACCCCTCTATTTCTTACATGTATTTGCAGATGAATAAATCCAATACAAGAAGAGACACTTTGCTATGGTATTCCTATGAACAATCAATAACCCCAACCAGCAAAAGGATTCTTAACAGAATTTTACCAGAATGATCCCCGGGCCTGCCTGCATTCCCGTGCTTTCCAGGAAATGACGAATCAGTTTAATGGTCAAGTCCGTCAGGAGCTTAGAGCACCGGAGCAGCTGTTGGGCTAAGTATAGATCATTGAAGCACTATGCCTCCGCCAAAGGGAAAACCTGGTCCGATCTTGTACATTTTGCTGTCCTGGGCAAATACAATGAGGCAGATTCATCACGGTTGCGGAGGTTACCTTTGTCCTCCCGTCAAATGAGACGAACTGTCTTGGTATACTCAATGATGACCCCGCATGAGATCAGCAAGTGTGATCTTCCCACAATTGCCAGTGTCTAGCCGATCGAATTTTTTGCAGATCAACATAATGTCTTTTTCTGAGACCTTTCCCATCTCCTTAAGCTTGTATATTACAAATTCAGATTTACTGCAAACATTTTATTCAAGCAGAGAAAAGCCTCACTATATTTTATTTGGAGTTGTTTTTAACACACAAACAGAATCCGAAGTAATAAGCACATGCAATCAGAAGAAATCCAACGAGGACAGCAAAAGGGGTAACAACACACATCTCACAAGAAGCATTCATCTTCATGTGAATAGGGCATAACATTATTAGGAATAACAGTAAACATCAACCACTTGGAGAACACAATGCACTAAGGTAAATGTGTGTGTGTGTGTGTATTGCTTTGTCCACGAAGACAAGATATACACACATGCAAAATAGTGCACGAAAGAAGGCTTAACACAGAGAATGATGAACTAGTTTATTATTGGTTGATGCACTCTTTTTGTATTTAGTAATTGGCATCCAAATCAACCAAATAGGCAGGTAGAACATGTCCAAGTCCTAGACCAAGGACTTCCAGAGCATCAAGAAAAAAAAAAAAAACAGCACTAATTCCTCAAAACAATTAACTCTTGAGGTTTCAGAACATTTCGGAGCAGTAGATCAAATACTTGCACAGTGTCAAGAACCATTCTCCAGGTTTTGCAGAATTGAGAAACACCAAAAGAGCACACTAACTGTAATCTGAGTTTTGATGCTCAATATACAGAAATATTATCCACAGGTGATGGTCTTGCACTAGAAAGCTCAGCTTTGATCCACACAGCCTTTGCTTGGAAAATGATTATGGAGATTGGCAAGCAATCTTTAAAGACAGTGGAGGATTGTTGTGGCTAACAAATAAAAACAGGGCTTCCCTCATGCCCAGGGCTCACTGCTTTGCGAGGGTCAAGGGAGGGTCGTTTTGTACACAACCTTATCATTGTTTTACAGAAAGGGGCAGGATCACATTTGCCATGGCCTACAAAAATGGGTTTTATCTTTTTATTATAATTAGAACCCCCTGTGCACACAGGTACTACTCCTGCATGGATGACTTGGTAGATGAGTTATTTTAAAAGGTTGGGGTAGGCTCTAGAGTTAGTTTTGGCTTGATAATTGTTGCTTACATATACCACTCGATGAGGTTTTCCCGAATCTCCTTTCGGTTGGGTAGGGACAAAAATGCAGAATATTAACACCCAGTCTCAGTGGCAATGTTCAGTCACTACAATTTAGACATAATTGCCACGATTAGAAAGTTGAGTCCATAACATTCATTTTTGGAAAGCTCCAGGATCAGCTCATTTCTGGAGAGGGGGAGGATAGTTGGGTATGGCACCAACAAGGAAAGGCATTTTTTCTGCCCAGTCCCTCTTGCTACAATTCATGATGGGATGGAAGCTGGCTTTCCTTGGAAGGCCATTTGCAGAAAAAGTGCCACTTGCATGGCTGTATCAGTAATTGGGTATCAGAGCAAGGGAAGATGTGTTTAGTTGATTAGTGCTTTATGTGCCAAAACTGTGTGGAAGCGGGCCAATCATCTTCTTTCTGCATTGCCTAGTAGTGCATTAGTTGTGGTTTCTTATTTCTGGATGCTAACCATCCAAGAAGAAGCCTTACAAGTGCAGTAGAAAAGAAAGAAATAGAAAGGGAACTGAAAGCTGGCTACACTTTCTCGAAGGGACACTCCTTAATTCCCTCTTTTTAGGGTTGAAAGGGGATTGTTCTCTCTACTCTTTTGCCTTGTTCACATATGAGATAATCCGTGGACAGATGATTTTACAAGTTTTCTTTTTCTTCTCTCTCATACAGGTTCACCCTTTTTTATCATTTTCAATGATATCTACTTTGGTGGGGGGGGGGGGGGGGGACATAGTACGATCCACAGAGTGTTAGATTCCTGATTTGACAAAGGAAATTCTCAATTTCTGGGTCGCGAGAGAATTGAGAGAATGTAGGGGGAAATTGAGAGATCAGGGGGAGAGAGAGAGATAGAAAGGGAACAAAAATTGAGAGGGAGAGAGAATTGAGAGGAAAACTGATTTCCAAATTTCATTCAACATGTGGGGTAGGTATAGATTAGTTGCTTTATATTGATCTATGGCCTAAATGGGTGCCAAAAACAGTTATCCCACCCACTTGCATTACAACTTGGCTGGTAGCATGCTGGAACATTCCTCCAGCTATGTCTATCTGTGGGCCTTTATTTAAACAAGGCCTACAGCCTATTACATAAGGCTCAATATGCAACTAACGTAGCAATCCCCTCCCCTTAAAGCATTTATTGTCCTTAAGAAATGTGTAATAAGCTGGCAGAGTTGGGTAACTGCTGGAGGAGGTCTGGCAAATACTCAAAAGTATTGTTGTCCTCATGGAGGGATGACCATTTGACTAGGACCTGGATGAGAGGGGCTCCATTTCTGCAAACCACTCTTTTGTCTAGGATGGCAGTGGGCACTGCTTCCTCTCTTCCTTCTCTTGCCATGGGAGGAAGTGAGGTGCTGGATCTATGTGTTCCCATAGCCTTCTTGAGGAGAGAGACGTGGAACATCGGATGCATCTGTTTCTCCTCTAATAGTTGAAGTTTGTAGGCTACTATCCCTATCTTCTCCACTATGGAGAATGGCCCATAGTACTTAGGGCTTAGTTTGGAGATGGGCTGATGGGTCAAGGCCTTGAGATGTTGTTGTCCAAGCTTCAGGTAGACTTCTTCCCCAACTGAAAATTCTCGCTCACTCCTCTTCTTGTCGGCCAATTGCTTTATTATGTTTTGTGCCCTGGCCAATTCTGCTTTCACCAATCTAATAGCCTCTTGTCTCTGCTACAAATAAGTCCCCACAGCCACCACTGTAGATTGTCCTCCAAGAGCCGGCAAGAGTCTTGGCTTATAGCCATAGAGGGCCTCAAATGGTGTCATCCAGATTGAGCTGTGGAAACTTGAATTATACCACCATTGGGCGACTGCCAGCCATTTGTGCCATGTAAAAAACTAAAACACCTTAAAGTACAACTCTAGCCATTGATTCACCCTCTCTGATTGGCCATTAGTTTCAGGGAGATAGGTAGTACACATCAACAACTTAGTGCCTAGCAATCTCATCAGCTCCCTCCAGAATAAGCTGGTAAATACTTTATCCCTATCTAACACTATGGACTATGGTAGGCCATGCAGCTTCACCACAATATCCATAAATGTTCTTGCTACTTCATGTTCTGTGTATGGGTGAGATAGGCCAATGAAGTGGCTGAACTTAGAGAATCCATGCTCTACCACCATAATGCAGTCCTTCCCTTCTAATCTTGGTAACCCTTCTATAAAATCCATAGTTACATTAGTCCACACTTGGTCTGGTAGCACTAGGGGTTGTAGGAGGCCCAGATGAGCCACAGTCTCATGTTTACATCTTCTGCACACATCACACTTCATCACATAGTCCCATACATATTTCTTTAACTGAGGCCAAAAGAATATCTATTGCACCCTCAAGTAGGTATTTTGGATGCCCAAATGACCTCCAATAGGGGACTCATATAGTGCATGTAGGATTATGCCCTTTAACTCCTCACTATCCCCAATTACCAGCCTTCCTTTGTACCTGATCACTCCGTTGTTAAATGACTAATCTGGCCTACTGCTGGCATTCACACTCAGTTGGTCCAATGACCCCTTGGCCCATTCTCCTTATTGATAGTTGTCTGTCACCTCTTGTAGCCAATCTGGGACTACTGCTAAAATGGTCGCACTAACTCCCTCTTTTTGGCAGCGAAACAACGCGTTTGCTGCAACATTTTCCTTTCCCTTCCTGAATTGGATTACATAATCCAATCCCATGAGCTTGTTCATGCCCTCCTTCTGCAATTGGGTATGCAACCTTTGCTACAATAGGAATTTTAGGTTCTTAAGATCCATTTTTATAACAAATTTTTCCTCTTCTAAATAATGTCGCCACTTTTCCACTACCATAAGGACTACCATTAACTCCTTCTCGTAGATACTGAGCCCTTGGTGTCTAGGGGCCAAGGATTGGCTCAAGAAGGCCAAGGGTCTTCCATCCTATGAAAGAATTGCCCCTATCTCATGGTTGCTAGCATCAGTCTCTAGCACGAATGGCCCACTGAAATTTATTTTGGACTGCAGGCTATTAAAAGCCAATGTTGACACAGGAACCAACTAAGCTATCTGACACAGGTACCAACCGCTTGTGAGTGTTGATATGGACCTAACCTCTTACCTGATCTAAATACACCGGAAAAAATATATGTTTAGATTATATCAGTTTTCGTCTCTTTCATTCTTGAAGTTTACGAACCTAACAAAGCAAAAAGACCAATTGGGATTCTCATCCTTTATTCTTATTCCAACTCAACTAGGCAGGGGAGTGTGAAAGAAGGCTTCCCCTTTCCAAACAATACGTGCGACCTCCAATAGATCCACCAAACTCTAGAAGTATATTACCTTTGAGATTTCATGAAGTCCATATCATCATGAAAAACCAATAACCATACAACAGCATACACTTCTATAATTTAAAATGAACTAATGTTGCATAGGACCTCATAAAGCCATATAGCCAAGACCTCAAAATTAAGGTTACAAGTAACAACTATGTAGAACAGAAATGTTAACCAATTGACAATTGTTAATTTTTCATGAATGCCACGGTCACTGTTAGGTTTTGAAGTACAAATGAAAAAACACGTATTCAAAGACCAAAAAATGTGTTGAATTTACTAAGATAGTGACAACAAGAATCAAAGCATTTACCTCACAAAACCATTGTTATCAATGTCAGCAGCAAGAAACTGGGCCACTGTCATATCCTGACCAAGCACCCATTCGGCCATCCTCCTATGCCTCTTATCCACTCTAGCCTCGGCCAAGTAAAGAAAGGCCCGAGCAACCGCAAGTGTTGACACAAGTAACCAGATTGACGCAAAAATGCGGCCAGCCAAGGTCTTAAATGCCCTATCACCATACCCCACCGTCGTAACTGACATAACTGAAAGATAAAAAGAATCCAACCACACCAGCCTCTCCAAATAATGCATAACAGCTGCTCCAATTCCAATACAAAGAACCACTACACCCAAAGCCAATGCAACTTTCATTCGGATCCTCATCCTCCCCTTCTTCACATCAATTATATAGGACCCTGGGTTTTCCCTGTCTCCCCCACGTTTTACGGCTCTTAAAAGATAATTCTCTTGCAAATCAAGCACAAAACTAACCATGCCAGAAAGCAAAACATCAATAAATCCAAACCCCACCAACACAAACATAATAGAAAACAACTTTGTGGTGGTACTAGTAGGAGTTATATCACCATACCCAATTGTGCACATTGTCACAATGCAAAAATATAAAGCATCAACAACCGGGTGAGTCTCGGAGCCCCCAAATTCATCCCGATTACACCAATATATGATCACACCAAAAGACAAATACACAACCAAAAGAACACACGCCTGACGAATGATTGAAGAAGATACGAGTTGAGGCGGCTTACCGACGGCCTGATGCTCAAAATCATTGATTGTTGCCATGGCAGGGGCAGTCTTGGACCTATGAAGATTGCCCTTGTTCCATGGATAATTGGGATCACACAACCAAGATTGCTGGCTTTGTGGGTCAACATTTATTGTTGCGTCTGAGGAAGTGGAAGGGTTTGCGGGATTGGAAGAGTTGAGGCTCAGAGCCAAGGCATCAACCAGATTCGGAGACGGGTCGGCGGAGGCCGGCGACGACGACGGCCCGAAAATGAGGCGGTCCTTGAGCGCCGATGGGGTTATGGGTACTGGAAGAGAGATTTCGTCGTTCTCAGGGAGGGAGCAAAGAATTGGCGCCGGCAACCGTTTGGGGCTGGCATATGAAAGGAGAGGCTCTTTCTCCATCGGAAAACTGCCTCAAAGTCGGCCGGGATGCTGGAAACAAGGTGGGATAATATCCATGTGGCGGCTTTCGGATGTGGGTCAGTCCGCAGAGAAATGATGGATCACAAGAATCAGACCGGAAGAGAACACGTCCAATTACAACTTACAGAATAGTATACCAATAGATAAATTGTACATACATATATAAGAGAGAGAGAGAGAGAGACGATACAGAATATACAAAGTTACAAACTTTAGAGAGAGAGAGAGAGAGAGATTGATTCGGTCGTGTACGCTTGGAGTGGGGACTGGGGAAAGAGACACCACCTCTGTCAACTGTCGAGTTCGTCCCAGTTGTCATGAAATTAATATTCCATATTTATTACTATCAAAAGCTATATTTTTAATTTAAAAAAAAACATCATTTTATTAGAATACTATTTTGTATGTTTCTTACTCAGTTTGAATTATTTATTCCCATTAGTTTTGGTATTTCAAAAATAGAAAAAACAAAAAGTTCCCAAGAAGTCAAAAAAAGAAAACTGCCATTTGGAGTTGGATCCATCCTAAAGACTCAAGTTTTGCGGCTTTATGGATCCTAATTTTATAATTTCCACTAAATAAGATTACAATTTTTTTATTTTCTTATTTAAATAATTTACAATTTTATTAGGTAGGATTCAAAATTCTAAATAACAAGTGAAGACAGGTTTAATTAATGAAAAAGAATACATATATATATATATATATATTTAAAAAAAATCTTTGTTTTGTTTCATAAAATGGAGAAACAGTGAAATGCCATTGTTAATATACAGATGGAGACAATTTCAATATCAAATCAAGGTTGAGTGGGGCCCACAGATTAGCAATTTGAGCAATTAAATGGTTGAAATAGATAGACGACATCTACCTTTCTGACTTGCGCGGGTGTCGTTTTCTATTTTTAAATAAAATAAAATTCATGTGAGATGATAAAGCAACTATATGCCAAACAACACTTAACCCACGTAGCAAGATAATTAAACTAATAAAATAATATGCTATTGATAGATTTTTTTATTTTTTTATTTTTGTATTAATGATCGTTGATCATTGCAAATAATCATTTCGGCCATTATCATCCATGAGCAATAGCAACCCAATAAGAAGCGTTGTTATGGGTTGAGCCTCAGGTAAATTCTAGAAAGAATCCATATTAAAGTAAATTTAACTTCTTTTAATTTAATTTTGATTTAAATAGTGAGACAATTGTTATTAAGATAGTGTTTGTTTAATAAAATATTAGTAAAAAAAATATTACAAATAATAATATTTTAATTATATTTATTAAATTTACCTGACATGTCACATAATTTCTTACCTAAATTTTCTCAGATAAATTTCTTGATCATTTCATATCATAATCTGAAAAACATTTCAACATTATTTTGATACAATCTTATCTTACTCATTCTAACGAACGTTACCTAAAAATATAGTAAAATTAGTCTGAGTTTATTGAAGTTATTGATCAAACAGTGACCACAGAGGAGAGGAGGTGTATGTTGAATAAATTAGTAATGATGTGCATCATTCAGGAAGATTATGAATTTAATTAATTAATTAATGTCAAAACATAAAAAGAATATATGACATCAAAGAAAAAGAAAGCAAACTCCCAAAAATATAGAAAAAGCATCTTAAACATAGAGGGCATTTTGAATTTGGTTTGATGTGTCACACAACATTTTCATGCATTATTATTGTCTTCTTTTTCAGTATAAATATAGACAATTGGACCACGAGGCACTTCCAATTCATTATTATTCTCCTTAATACATACAATGGAAGAAATTAAACCTTTTATAAGCCACCACCGTTCACCACTTAAACTACCACTTGGAGGGTTTATTATATATTAAATCCTCAGTCACACCCCTACACCAACCAGCTAACCAACAGGAATTTTTTTTTCAAAAGGAAAATGAAAAGATTCCTGTTGGCTGTTGTTGCAGTACATAAGAATCACACCAACACAGAGACAAGCAAAATAGGCCGAGTTGGATTGATGATTAAACAAAACAAAAACAATTATTTTAAATGAGATGTACAAGTTTGATTGATTAAATAACCATGTCTTATGAAAATTCAAGAAATGCCTACCCCGACTATAATGATTTATTATTATAAATACCAAAACATCATGTGATTTATTAATACTTACATATTAAAAATATTTATCAAAATATATGAAATGCAAAACCAAAAACCTCTTTGGCCAGCAGTTTTGCTGGAAAAAGCAGAACAAGGAGACGAAGAAGAAGAAAAAGGGCATAAACACGTGAATTCTGGCAAAGATTGTGTGGTGGGCTTGCATGCAGTACTAAATTAATAATGGCATCATCGGGAGTCTCGTGTGTGTAGCTGATGAGAAAATTAATAATGGCATCATCATCATCATCGGGAGTCTCGTGTGTGTGTGGCTGAGAAAGCTCTTTTTTACCCCTTATTATTTGGATATAAAGATTCAATTGTGGCAAGTACATACAAGATTCGAATTGAGAGTTAAAATTCTTATTTTATAAATTATGAATTAAAAATTGAATCAAATTATAACATTCAGTACATATTCTTAATTTCAACTATAAATAATATATATATCTATAAAAAATAAATAATGTACCCATCATAATCAATTTTTTTAAATATAAATAGATAAATAAATTTCTAAATATATTTGCTAAATTTAAAATTATCTAAATATATTTATGTTGCCTTTAAATTTAAATTGCACCAAAGCAAACCAATTTCAAAATAACAAGTTAGAAAACAAAAAAACTTATACAACTATAAGATTACTAATATATTTCATTATTCACAATCTTCACTAATTATCAATCATCTTCATATCACCATCTTCATCATTTTCTTTGTTTTCAAACGAACGAATATTTGATTAAAACACACATGCAAATGAAGTTACACGAATTGGATGAATCAGACGAATCGTGCTATTCATGAGATTCAAGGCTGATTCGTGCGATACATAGTTGATTTTAAGAGATTTTCGATTCACCCTATAAATTCGACTCGATTTTTACATGAATCGAGTCGAATCGTACGATTCGAATCGTGAATCGTATGATTTTAAGGGATTTTAGATTCACACTATAGATTCGATTCAATTTCTATACGACTCAAGTCGAATTGTATGATTCGAATCATGAATCGTAAGATTCTACCAATAGTAAGGATATTATATAAAACGTATAAATTTTTGCATTGTCGATGAAAATTTTTTATAGCATTTACTGGGGAAAAAAAATTATCAACACGTACGATGGAGAAACAAACAGCTGGAATATGTGCAGACCGGACAAAGATAAGCATCAAATGGGGTGGAAATGCCTTTGTTGGGTTGCGGAAAGAATAATCCAGAGAGCATGAGCAAGTGACTAAAACTAAACTTCTGTTAAAAAACTTGAACCGAACGGCAATATTCAAACTTCAAATCACCAACATCATCTGTTCAAAGGGCGCAAACTCATTTCTAAATTCACTACCATAGTCGTCGTCCTCAAATCAGATAGCGAAAGCAAGCCAAGCATTGAATAAAGACAAGCAGCAGGGATTTGATGATGAACAAGCAGCATGAGATAGTTTAAGAAACAGACCCACAAAATGGAATGTTTAACTCCAGATATACATTATAAGAGAGTAGTCTTATCTCGTATAGCAAATGATGTTACATCCACCCAAGTTAGTCATCATCCTCCAGAACGCTCCGACGCCTCTGGATCTGAGGTATTTACATCAACTTAAAAAGTCATAAATGGAAACCCCAACAAGACATGAAAACTGTTAAAAGGACTTACCGTGATTTTTGTCTGCTTAGTTGTTTGGGTATTGATTTGTTCCAGCAATGATATGAGCTTCTCCTCGGAAACCTATACACACAAGAGTTAACCAAGTATGCTGTTTAATAAGATGAGAAAGAAAAGAAAAGAAAGGAAAAATTATATGTACCAGGTAAAAACTGATACTCTACAAGAAACTCACCTTCTCAACTATCTGACCCATTTGCGCAGCCCTAAGTATAACATCTTCAACTCCTCTTGCCTTCTCAGGCTTCACCAAAGCAATTCGAGCAACTGCATGTCACGACCCCAAGGGCATATTAGTTAATAGTATATTACATGTATCAGTTAGGTGTTGCATTTTACTGCTTTACCTGTTTGTACCTTTCAGTTGTTCTAATAACTGAAAGCCTAAACAGCCTATAAATGGGTTAGAGTGGGTAGAGAATGGCATTATGGAATGATATCTGATTTCTTCCCTCTCAAATTCTCTCTCCCTCTCTTTTCTCTCTCTGAATTCTCGCTCCATTCTTCTGATTTCTCTCTCCCTTTCTATCCTCTCTCCCCTGATTTCTTCTAAATTCCTTTCTAAACCCTAGCTCAACCTTGAGGCGTGACATTTGGTGTCATAGCCCGTTCTCAGCTGTTGAATTGAGTTGAGGTGAGCAAGGAAAGCACGAATTGGAAGTAGATCTGGAGTGATTGTTGATCCACAGCAATCGTGATCAGATCAGGAGTGATAGTTGATCCATAGCAATGTGAACATAAGCAATCAGTTGCAGTGATCAGAAATGGTAATCCACTGTAGATCTAAAATGACGAGAGGAATGGCAGAAGGAACTAGGATGAAGCAACTTGAAGCAAGGATGGAGGCGATGAAATTGGGACTGCTGCACACTCAGGAGGTGGTGAGTCGCAGCAGGGAAGAGCTCTGCCATACAAGAAAGAGGGCAGAGAGATCTTACTGCAACTTGAGAGAGCATGCAGAGGGAATTGGAGAAAAACAGAGAAGCATTGGATCAATTTGGCCAGAGAATAAAAAAGCCTGTTCAACATGCTGTTGACATAGCTTCAATTCCGTTTGTCACCTGATTTCCCACCAAGATCCATCTCCAATCTGATTCTGCCTGGTGATGGCATTCTCCCTAGAGTTTCTGGAGTGCAGAAGGCTGAGGAGTTTCCGATCCTGGAACCAGCAATCCAGGCAAGAGGTTCTTCTCAAACCTCTAATTACACTACCATGCCAAGATTGGAGATACCGGTTTTCAAAGGATCGAAACCGAAATGGTGGATCCACAGGTGTGAGAGGATTTTCCAGTTTTACAATGCAACAGAAGGGCAGAAGATCAATTGGGTAGCAGCCCATCTTAATGATATGGCTGACTCTTGGTACCAAGGATGGATCTAGACAAGGAGATTTGAGGTTAATTGGACTGACTTTGCAGAAGATCTATGTGATGGTTTTGGTGAGAAATCAATGACCAACGTGATTGAAGAATTTAACAACTTAAGGTAGGACAGCTCAGTGATAAGAGTATCAAATTCGGTTTGAAGAATTAAGATTGTTAATGTGGAATTCATTGCCTTCCCTAACAGAGCAGTATTTTTGTCTCTAGTTTCATCAGTGGCCTTAAGGACGAATTGAGGTCGATTGTCAAGATGATGCAGTTTGTGATAGTGAAGTATGCCGCTGAGAAGGTAAGACTGCAGGAGCTTGCATTAGAAGCTATTTTCAAAAAACATGGAATTCTAACAAAAAGCTATCCTCCGAGCAGTCAAGAGGCGGGAGAAAATGTTTGGACTGCAGCCTCAGGACGAATTCAGGGAAACGAGCATCCTAGGGTTTACACTAGCCCTAATGCAGTCAAACCTCCTACTATGGGGCAAAGGAGAAGGCTCGAATTATACTATAAATGTGGAGACAAATTCAACCCAGGCCACCAATGCAGATGGCAATTATTGAATATGGAGGGATTAGAAGAGGAAAAAGAAGAAGAAGAAGAGAAAGCGAGAATTGGATAAAGAAACAGAGATACAATTGTAGTAGTTCCTTGGGAATAAAAAATCTCTCAAGGAGGGGGAATGTCACAACCCCAAGGGCATATTAGTCATAGTATATTACATGTATTAGTTAGTTGTTGTACTTTGTTACTTTACCTGTTTGTAGCTTTCAGTTGCTCTAATAACTAAAAGCCTAGACAGCCTATAAATAGGCTAGAGTAGGTAGAGAATGGCATTGTGGAATGATATCTGATTTCTTCCCTATCAAATTCTCTCTCCCTCTCTATTCTCTATCTGAATTCTCCCTTAATTCTTTTGATTTCTTCTGAATTCCTTTCTAAACCCTAGCTCAACCTTGAGGTGTGACACTACACAAATGGCATAGCAGTTGAAGACAAATGATACAACAACAAAAATGTAACAATCCTAAGGGTTTGTTTAGGCAAGAGCTATAAATGGAATGGTCTCACGACCCATTGGTAATCTCCTAGAGAGATCTTGAGTATACTTACTTCCATGAACTCATAAATTACCGTCATCTAGCACATAAAGGTGAGGAATGGCCTATGGTTTTACAAATGAGTGGAATGGAATGGCAAATATTTTTTCTTCATTTGTGAGTGTGTGTGATGAAAAGTAAGATAAAGTAATGTAAATGCTTTCTCCTACTTTTGGAAGAGCAATGAGAACAGATGAAGTTGAAGGATATTAAATAGCAAATGGTCATTCATACCTTCTTAGTGGAAAAATAGAGCTTTTTTATATCCCCCCCGTTTGGGACAGTATGGGATGGAAAATAATGTAAAATGCCTGGTCACTATTTAGAAGAGTGATGGAAATAGGTAGAATATAAGGAAACAACCGGCCATTAATACCCTCTTAATGGTAAGATTGAGTAGAGTTACTTCAAGGCAAATTTGAACTTTTAAAAACTATTAGGGTGTGTTTGATTGCACACTTTTTCCATGAAAAATGATCAATTTCCACTCAAATTCTAGCTTTTGAGGTGTTTGATTGGCCAAATTTTCCAGATAATTTATTTTCCCACTTTGAGTCACGTGATGCCCAATTGCCACTTTTGCTGGAAAACATTTTCCCATTGGGGGGGTGGGGGCTAGAGTAGATTTTCCAGAGAAATGGAAAATCAACCCAACTAAAATCTTAGCGAGAGAGAGGGCGATCGAACGAGAGGCAGCGAGCGAGAGGCAGGGGAAGTTATGCAATGATGGTGATAGGGGAAGCTCGACAGCGATGGTGATGGGGGAAGCTCGGCCAGTGACGACGATGGCGACAGGGGAAGCCCGACAGCGATGGCGATGGGGGAAGCTCAGCTAGTGAAGGTGATGGCGACAAGGGAAGCTCGGCCAATGACGGGGGTGATAGCAGCAGCGACCAGTGACGACAACCCTTCCCCTTCATCTTCTTCCTCATCATCGTCCCATTTGCAGCCATAATTATATATATATATATACGTATATATCTATATGTATGAAAATCAAACACCAAAATTGAAAAAATTTAATAATTTCTAGCTAGAAATTTAAGCCAATCAAACATCTTCAATTGACATTTTCCTTGAAATTTAATTCTAGGCAATTCAATTGCCTAGAAAATATTTTCTTTCTACCCAAATTCCATGCTAGCAATCAAACGCACCCTTAAGGTTAATATTGTCAACACATAAAATTAAGTTTTCCATCCATTCTCTCTCAATCCAGGAGAGAAAAAAAATAAGATTTTGATGGAGAATGAATATGAAGTGTTTCCATTCAAATCCATCACTATTGTCTCTATGGTTACCAATACCATACCAGGCAACATGTTGAATTCGCCCTTGGCATGGAATGATATTGGTACCATTTCAAATTTATAATAAATTAATAATGTAAAAACATATAAACACAATAAAATGTTCAATTAAAAAATAATAAACTAACCTAACATAAACATACATAACCTAAACAAAATAACAATTTTGCCAAAACAACATATATAACTTATTTAAAATAAATAATTTAGCCTAAATAACCAATTTAACATGACCTAAAAATGACAATAAAATTTTGATATCACATGAAACACCAGATTCATTGCTTATTTGAACCGTCTGCCTTAATTCCATAAAGGCTAAATCTTTAGTTAGTTATAATCACTATAATCTTTAGATGTCACTAGGTTAATATAGATGTTGCCTAAGACCCTCTTTGGGTTCCTATTCCAGCTCTTATGACTAACCTCAAAAAAAAATAAATAAATAATAATAATAATAATAGAAACCCCAATTTTTTTTAAATTAAGAACTGGTTAAAAACAATGTTGTATGAAAGTAAGTCTTTGTATCAATTAGTGAGCATGCTCATCAAAACTAAATCAAAGAAAGGCTGTCACTTAGTAGCCTTGTTTTAATATTCAACTCCAAACCAGGTTTCTGCTGAAAACTATCGGAAGTTTCCATACACAACTATCATAAGATCTGAAATTGTACCATACATTAATGCTTTTAAGTGTCATCACAATAATTTTTCTTGTAGGCATCCTCAAGAACGATTCAACCACAATATTGAGAGCGGACCAAGTACCAACTCCACAAATATAATGAGAGGAACAACCATGAATCAAAGAAACAACAAAGCATGCTGACTGCATTCCTATTGTTTCAAGAACCCAGACACTAAAGTAACAAGATAAAATACAAGTCCTGTCAAAACCTTATCCTCTCTTTTGAAAGCCTCTAAAGAGATGTAGAAAGCATATAATATCCTCAACTTAGAATAGGCCAATGGCTACAAGAACAGTAACCCAACTCAAAGCAGCTGAGTAGGCAATCTTTGAATTCTATGCCATCCATTCCCTTCTTCCACAAACAGGCACAAACCTCAACTTGAGGGACCCAAATGACTCCTATAAACAAAGGAAGCCACTTATTTGTCATTATAACATTTATGCCTATGTCTTCTCTAAACACCATTTGATAAATCAATAAATGATTCACATACCATACACATCTCCATCATAGAAACTATTTTCTTAAAAAGGTCCCAAATTCAGTAGATTACAGAGATTCTCTTATTACAATTACGGCTTCGAGATGGACTATAGCTATATTCTGCCAAAAACAAGCCTTTGAGAGCTGCCTCTAAGAGCATAACTTGATATTTATTTAAGTTTTCAACCAGTGTCATGAAATAAGACAGAACTACATCAGAAAACCTTCATAGAGAGAGTTTAAGACCAACCTCTGTGCCACGGCCCCAAGGAACTCCAAGGATATATTAGTAATACATGTCATGTGTTTTCCTTATTAGTTGCATTAGTTGCATTTTCTGTTGTTGTTGTTCGCATCTTCAATTGTAAGCCTATAAATAGGCTTGAGTAGTTAGAGGAAGTCAGCTTAATGAATGATTTGAATTCTCTCATTTTCCCTCTCCTAATTCCCCTAGTTCTCTCTCTCTTCTTCCTCAATTCTGTCCGTTCTGTTCTTTCCCTCCCTTTCTGCCCTATCTTCCTTTAATTCTTACCAAATTCCTTCCTAGACCCTAGGCAAATCCTAGGGTCATAACACTCTAATCCCTACATTATGCAATTAGAGATACATACCCTGCAGCTTTCTGTAATAATCAGAAACTGAGGATCTACCTGTTTGGATCTTCACAGTTTTAGACTCCTCAACATAGTCACTAATCACTAATCACCATATGCAATTTCTTTTCAACAATTATACCTGAAAATCTAGGTTCAACAAAGTTCAAGATATGTTCCAGAATTAGTGAAACAAAATTTTTCTTTACACGTTAGATTTATGACTATATAGACCCAATTTCCCAAACCAAGTCAATTCTCATTTTTATTAACAGGTACGCTATTACACCCTATTCCAAAAATGAGTGAACTTCCCTATTCCAAGCACAATTTCCAGTTGGCTTATTCCAAAACATTCTTATTTTTATTAAGGAGTATGCTATTACACCATCCCCACATAGCAGGATAAAGGCTTGGTATGTTGTTGTATGCTATCACACCCTCATCTAAAATCTCAATTCTCCAATCACACAATTCCTTCAGAGGATGATATGTGTTTTGGTGCATAAAAGCTTTCAGTATATTATTAAGTACATATCAAACAGCACTTAGTAAACAAGAAGATATGAGTTTGGACATTGAATGAGTATAAAGGATTTCCGTGCCTCAAGGATTATATTAATAAAATTGTACAATAATAAAAAAAATATGGGGACAACCAGCCATCCCTTCACAAAATCAGTAATTTTCAAACATAATATGCAACCAAACAGTAAACTGTTTCTATGAAATATGGGAGAAAAAAGCAAGTGTATTATCCAGATTAGCTTAATTTTGGACCAAACAACATCTGGACCAAAGAAGTCAATACACAGCTCTGATCACCATTTGCAAGTCTAAAGCCTTCCACATTATATTCCAGTTTGCTAGCAATACAATTTCAATTATGCATTTCCAACCACTAAACATGTAATAATTCATAACACACAGCTATTCCAAAACATGGCCTATGAACAGTTTCTTTTATTACAACAATGATAAAGCAGTGACTAGTACTATTGCCTATGTTTCAAATATGGTCCTCACGGAATTTTTAAGGCTGAATTCTGCATCATGATAACAGTTACAATAAACATTCAACCAATTCAAAATGAAAAATTCATAAATAAATTCCGCCCAATTTAAAGTGCTTGGATATCCAAGCTCTAGTGCACAAAATCAAATTTAGAAAACAAAAGAAAATCAAGAAATGAAAGGGTGTCTTGGTCAATTAAGAGTTCAGTGGCTCTTAGAATAATGCATGTGTCATAAGTGTAAAATAGAATACTTCAGTGGAAAGACAAATCACTTTGTAAAGAACAACTTCAAGGATTACTCTTATATTTGAACTTACGCCTTTCTCGTGCTTCGGATGAGAGAATCTGGCTGAGCATCATTTGCCTTCTTTCATCTGCCTCCCTAAATCAAGTAGTTTTATGATTTACATCAAGAAGAACAAGAGTTTGTAGAAGGAATGGTAGTCATGTCATGTATTCACCAGAATGAGTGAGTAAACTTGAATCAACTACCTAAGAAGACCTACCTTTTGGCTTCTTCTTGGGCATTCTGCTGTTCAGAGCTTTGATGATTTCCCTATATCGTAGTAAGATTAATGATTAACCAAAATGAGATTATAAAAGTGCAAACCAGGAGGAGTGAGTTTGCTAGTGTAATTAACTTGTACAAGTTCGATGAGGTATACTTACCATGCCATGCTGAGCCATAAGCTCCTGCATTCTCCTCTGCCTGATAGCTTCCAATTCAGGGTCGGCCTAAATTTGAGAACAACCAATGCTAAAATCAACACAACCTTCCAATGATAGATTCTTTTGTGGAATAAATCATGTTCATCATGAAATAATTTCACCAATCTAGGTAACACAGCCTTCCTTTTATGTCTAGAATATACTAAAACAAGAAGCATTCTTAGACTAATCCACTTGGATAAAGTAGAGCATAAACATGAAACTGCATCATTCTTTCTTCAAGCTAGTGCACATCCACCCTACTTTCGTCCCATCATGGCATTATAAAATTTCAAGACCCAAGAACAAGATGAGTGGATATAGGACTACCCCCTTCACCAATAACGAACTTCTTTCCTCTTTTTTTTTTTTTTCTTGCTGACATTAACTTCTTTCTTCACAAGACAGAACACATACTGACGCAAAAAATTGACAGGACCAAACTTGAGCAAAAAATTGTAGTTCAGAAATCACTGATGAAAACGCGATTTTGCCAATTCAGATACTACTAAGGGACACTGAACTAATTGAACTGACATTCAAATAAAGATTTCACCGGAAAGTCTTAATCCGATCAGTAGCAAGCGCCAGAAAAATACAAACAAAGTAATTAATCAACCATCTGAATGGTTGATAATGCAACAGAAAAAGGGGTGTTGCAATTGAGATTCATTCAGCTCAAAAAAATTCAAAGATATAGAGACAATACTAATTAAACACAATAACAAGAGAAACTAAGAACCTCCCATCCCAAGAAAAGACAGATACTCAAAACAATCCCACAACTCACAAGTGACGTTCAATTGAAACCCTAATTTCAATAAGATCCTCAGACATCTGTGTGTGTGTGTGTAAACAGAGAGAAAGAGAGAGTCACCATTGGCTTTGGAGATCGAAGAACTGTGTTACTAGGAAAGAAGAAGGGCAGCGGAGCGATCAAAAGAAGAAGGGCAGCGGAGCGATCAAAAGCAACGTCAAGTTAGACAATTTCAAGCGTCCGACGAACGCCAGGCATATCCAACAACACTTCTGCGTAGCTGTGAGAAAAAAGTTACGGGGAAAGTGAAATTCCTGATGTGCCCTTGTGGTCCACTTTTTTCTCACTATTTTTCTCCCTATAAATATAATTTAATTACTAAAATTGGCTTAAAAAGTTATTAGTTTTGGAAGGTGGTAACTTTTTCTAGCTATTTTTATTTTTAACCTAAGAATGTAAAAATTAAAATAAGATAATATTTCTCATAATAGTTATATCTAAATAATTAACTTTGGTTAAAATTATTATAAATTTATGTGTATTATATCAATTTATAAAAATTATTTATTAAATTTAGAATAAATTATATAAAATCTTCCTGCACTTAGGGTCTTGTGTAACTTATCTCCATGTGTTTTAGATTGTATCAAAAAATTAATTTACGCTTTTAAAATACTATAATCAATCACAAATTATTAAATTTTTATATAATTTTATGTAATAATTTATATATAAAATACAAAATTCTACATTAAAATTAATATTTTACATAATAACAAGAGAAACTAAGAACCTCCCATCCCAAGAAAAGAAAGATACTCAATATTTTAAAATTAACAAGAGAAATTAAAATTTTACATAATATTTTATCAAACAAACTTCACAGTCTAAAATATTTTAAATTAATTATAATTTATATTATTGAGTAAATTTATTGTTAAAAATATTAAAATATTATTTTATTTATGTAAATAATATTTTTAAATATGTTAATATTACTATTCATGCATTATTTTATTTGTGTAAACAGTACATATGAGGAGCCTTATTATTATTATTATTATTATTATTATTATTATCATTATTTTCTCACACTTATTAACTACAAAGACAGGAGAGCCGTTCAATCATAAACAAATCCGATAGCCAAGAACATTCCAAATTTTCCCCCTGACGAAGACCGCCCACACTGAATCACTATCACTTAACTTAAATCTGGTAGATTTAATGTAATGCAGTGCAGCAGGGGACATAAAAAGATGGAAAAAGAAAATCTTAAGATCTCATGCACATATATATAATCATCACACACACTCCCACACAAACACAATTGTATGTATGTATGTGTGTGTATGAGTGAGATGTGACATGTTTGCTTATATATGAGTGTGTGTAGATCAGTTCCAGTGACGATGACGAGTTCACACTGATTGGTCACCTGGAAAATTGAGCCAGAAAAAGGCTCAAAACCAGAGAGAAAGTTAGCTTAAGAGCAGGAAAATCAAGAATTAGCAAGAAATGGGATTCACAATGGGGCTGAATTTGGTGCTGCTCCTGGCTATGGTGGCCACCAACATCCTCTCCCTCTACCACCTCTCCTCCACCATCCAGTCCAAGTCCCCCGCCCCGCCGCCGCCCGTCCCCGACCACCTGCTCCACCAACTCCACACCATACGCGCCACCATCAACCACCTCACGCGCCTACACCCCCCCGCTCCCGAAGCCAAACCCACCGCCCCCACCGTCCCCTCGGAGCTCCTCCTCTACACCCACCTCGCCCCCATCGCCTCCGCCTGTCGCCACCACCCCGAGCTCCTCCACAAGTTCATGAACTACACTCCGTTTTCCGTTTGCCCTCTCGACGCCGACCTCGCGGAGTCGCTCATCCTCCGCGGCTGCCACCCGCTCCCCCGCCGCCGCTGCTTCTCCCCGACACCGCCGAAGCCGCCGGCCTCTCTCCCCACCGACCCGTTTTCGGCCCTCCCCGATAACGCCAACATTTGGACCAAATATGGCTGCAAGAGCTTCGCGTGTCTCGCGCACCTCAACGCCGATCTGGGCTTCGACATGAGCGTCGAAAAGTCCCGATTTTTGAGCTACAAAACCGATCTGGATCTACCCATCAAGCAGTTAGAGGAGATCGCCAAGTCGGGTAAGTCCCCGATCCGGGTCGGGCTCGACATCGGGGGCGGGACCGCCACGTTCGCCGCACAGATGCGGCGGATGAACGCGACGGTGGTGACAACGACCATGAACCTAGGAGCGCCGTACAGTGAGGCGGCGGCGCTGCGGGGGCTGGTGCCGCTGCACGCGCCGCTGCAGCAGCGGCTGCCGGTGTTTGACGGCGTGCTGGATCTGGTCCGGTGCGGCCGCGCAGTGAACCGGTGGATTCCCACGGCGGCGCTGGAGTTCTTGCTCTACGACGTGGACAGAGCGTTGAGGGGCGGAGGGTTCTTGTGGATCGACCGGTTTTTCAGCAAAAAGGCGGATCTTGAGAAGGTTTATGGGCCGTTGATCGGAAAATTGGGGTACAAGAAGGTGAAATGGGCGGTGGCGAACAAGACGGATTCGAGTGGAGTGAGGAATGGAGAGGTTTTCTTGACGGCTCTTTTGCAGAAGCCAGTCTCCAAATGAAGGTTTCTGTTGAGGTAATTCTGATCTCTCTAATGGAGGTTTTGTTTAGTTGAACTGTGTGTTTCAATAGCATTGTTTTCATGGATGTTTAGAAATCAATGGAGGTTTTGTGTAGTTGAACTGTGTGCTTCAATGGCATTGTTTTCATGGATGCTTAGAAATCAATGAATCTGCAAACTTTCGGATAAGTTGGTATATAATCAGTGCATAATTTGATGTTCTAGATATGGTTTAGTTTAATTCTTTGGGGAAGATGATGCAAAAGCAAATTCCTTCTCCATTCCATTACAAGAGGAGGAGTTGGGCTTTGTCTATTTCTTTGCTTTTGTTGATTTAAAGAACTTCTGTGGGCGGTGGGAATCTTTGCCAAAGAAGATCATTTTGTGGTTAACTGTTGACACTTTCAACCGCCAAATCTTCTAAAGATTGCTCCCCAAATCTGCAAATCAATAACTGCTAAATTTTCACTCAAGTTTCCCACACATTTTGGAATCACACCACTGAACATATCATTTGACAAATCAAGAACTGTGAGCGATTTTTTTATGGCAGAACATTTCCAACTCTATATCGCTACTGAAGTTTTTTGATGAGATTTTGTGAGTTCAAATGTTGAACTCCCAAGTGTTCCATGTAAGTTGTCATGCCACAGTCCACTCCCTGACTTAATTAAAAATCTCAAATCCCTGACATCATCATATGCTCCCGGTTGCAACTTCTATGGATCAATTCCTTTGTCGCTCAGAAACTGTGCTTCAGTCACCGCTATACTTCTTTCAAGTAACAGTTTAGCTGGTAATATTCCACTTGTTTGCATAGTGACTGACTGAATTCTTGTAATTTGGTGTCAATCTAACCAAACTTGTCTGAGAATGAATCATTTCTCACAGGTCCTCTTCCTTCACAATTAACCCAGACTGCCCAATCCGAGTTCATTAGCTTTGAGTAATAACTTTAACAATGGTACAATTCCACCTTGGATCTTTGCTTTGCCAGCATTGGATAACTTGAGCCTAAGTCACAATAAACTCGCTGGCCACATAAATGAGATCAACTCCAGTTCACTGGAGGTGATTGATCTGCAGCACAATCACCTACATGGTACACTTGGGAAGTTCGACGTTCAAACTTGTAAAATTTACCCATGGGATTATCTCATCAAATAACTTCAGCGGCGACATAGACTTGGAAATGTTCTGCCATAGAAAAAGATTCCTCACAGTTCTTGATTTGTCAAATCATATGTTCAGTGGTGTGATTCTGAAATGTGTAGGAAACTTTAGTGAAAATATAGCTGTTTTTGATTTGAGGTAATTCTGATCTCTCCAATGGACACTTTGTGTTGATTGTGTTAGTAGTTTTCTGATGAGTTCTATAGCTCTGTTATCTTTTGTACAATTGTAGTTGAAATGTATGTTTCAATGACATTGCTTTGATGGCTATATAGAAATCAATGGATCGGTAATTTTTGGATAAGTTGCAATAACCAGTGCATGATCTAATGTTCTAGACATGGTTTAGTGTTTTAGGGAAGATGGTGCAACGTCCTTTTATTTCCATTCTAAGGAGCCAAGTTTATGTGTTCAAGGAGAGGAGTCAGTTTTTGTCTATTATGTTGCCAGTGGTCAATTTTGACAAACTTCAGCAAATCCTTCTAGGATGAGGCTTCCCATATAGAGACCAGGATGAAAAATCTCATGACATCCTGTCGGTGATGGCCTCTTAAGCCTTGTGAATGAGAATTCATTGGACAGTTTGTTCAATGCCGATGTGTTCACTCCATGTACTCCACCCTTCAGATAATGGTAGTTTGTTTTCCTTTTTTTTTTTTTTGGCGGGGGTTGGGGGGGGGGGGTTGTTCAAGTCGAATTAAATCATCATCTATTTGGGCCCATAAATGAAAGCAATTATTCATTTATTCTATTCAGGAACTGAGGCTTGGTATGTTGTTTTAGGTCGATTTACATGCACATCCTAGGCAGAGTAAAACTATATGCTTTGTTTCGCTTGTTCCTACCAAAAAATATCATGTTTTTTCTTTGTAGCGTCCTACTGCATCCTGTTCTGACTTCACCCTCTCGGATTTCTATACTCATTTCAGGTGGTTGTGCTGGATCTTGTCTGCTCTAATGTTCGTCCACAAATTCTTCCAGCAAGAACTAAATTCTCAGCAACTACGCATCTTCCCAATGCTGGTTAAGGTTGTCGCGGGTGCTCTAATGATGTAAAGATGCAAACAAGTGGATGAAAATCTACTGTAAATCGCAGCAGTTGCAAGGCTGCTGCTGCTCATCTTGTTGGGATCACATTTTAAGGTCGGTTTTAACTAAATTGCTTGCTTTCTGGTGGCTTTTTGTTAGACTGCGTCGATGCATATTAGATTCTAGAAATGAAATGCATGGAGAATTGACAAAAAGGGAAATGGCTTTCAAGCATGCAGTTGTTTTAGTGTTTGGTTGAGAGGAATTTGGAGATGAAAGAAGAAGATGAGTTGATTGCATTTTTGCTGTTGAATTTGGTTTTTAGTTTGCCTTTTCATGGAGTGTACTGTATCCCTTGTTTGTGCTGGAAAACTTAAAATTCCCTTCCAGGGTATATTGATTGTACTCTTTGGGATATGCTTTCCAGCGCCTGGCTTGTGGGGTACTGTGCACATTAAAATTCCCTTCCAGGGTAGAAAATCTCCAAAGTCCTAATGGGTATTTATTTTGCATTTGGTAAAGCTCACAAATTAAAAGGGTTGAAGCTTCTATTATTCGTTACTAAACTTGATGCTGTTTGGGACCCAAGAAAGTTTTCGAGAAACTGCAGCTCCATTTCTTGTGCTCTTTGAGTGCAGCTATTACAGCTTCTTTCATGCTGACCCTTTTACTCGGCAATATATATGAAACATACTTATGCAATTATAGCTTTCATGCTGACCCTTAAACAATAATACACGGCATGATATATTTGATATGTTATACCACATTTAATTTAACAAAATATAACCATTGTAATGAATGGCACATGTCAATGATCGTTTGTCACCATATGAAAGTAATTAATAATTATGTATCTATATAAATTGTAATGAATACCATTTTTCCATCATTTATTTCTACCATGCATGCTGCTCTGTACCTTTACTTTGTCCTACTTTCAGACAAAACAAATACATATATATGTACAATGCCACCACATGCTAGTTTTCGAGTAATATCATCATCTTCGATCAAATTTACCATCATAATACAAAATGCATAATCACTGACAAGAAAAAAAGAAAATGTATTTCAATAAAGGGCACATCCTATGATCAACATGGAATCATCCTACTTCTAGGCAAAATCGTAGCCAACAATTTATAAAGTAATGGCAAACTGTTTGAAAAGAAAAAACCTTCAATGTATGGTTCAAATTAGGATTAGGGATCTTAAATTCAAATAAACTCGATAATTGAATCAAACCAATGGATTTAGTTTGATATTTTTAATTTTTTAAAGGTTGATTCGGTCTTGGGTTAAAAAATTTGGACTCAATCAAATTTAATTAAGTTTTGTGTCAAATATTTTATGTAGGGTTGCAATTGAACCAAGTCAAGTTTTATTAAAGTCAACCTTGGATCAACGAGCTAATTTCTAAGCTCCAATTTGGGCTCGAGCTTGGACTCACTAAGACTTGGATTTGCCAAAAATTTAGACATTTAGTCCTCTTTTTTTTCTTTTCTTAAAGGGATTTTCATCTTCATCATCTCTAACCTCCACTACATTCTCAATTGGAATTCCTTAAACATCATTGCATATTTCATCAATTACGTTCATAACTAGAACTAAAAATAAGTTTTCAATCGGTGGAATGCCAATAGAAGGCACTGAATAGGAATTAATAGGTAACATTTGTTATCCTAAAACAACATAAAAGAAAAATTTAAATAAATATATAGACTACTAAAACTAAATAACGCTACATAACCAAAAGATAAACAAAAATCTAATTACATAACCACTACAATTTACTTATAAATCTTTTACTTATTGTGGGGAATGGCTTTATGTAAGACATCTAATCTTATTCTCAAAGAAGTGGATACTGAATTAGCAAAAAAAATAAAGAAAAGAAAAAAATGCAGATCGAAAAAGTAACCAAAGTTGAAATTAACCAATGCAGGAAAAATTAATCAACTACAAAATAAAAGATAGCACATAACAAGAATAATATAATTTAAATCTTGAGAAGTTATATCCAAAAATTTTAGATAACAGTGGAATCAAATATTGGTATGGTATTCAAGAAAATAACCACTAAAGAAGAGGTCGTGGCAAGCGATGACAAAGGGGAAAGAAGGTGTGCAGCGGCAGTGGCAGTGCTTCAAAGAAGCAACAACAAATGAAGACAGGGAGCGTGCGGCAACAAGTGGCAACAACAGTGGGAGGCGACAATGGGCAAAGACAACGCAACAAGGGTGTGTGCAGCTGCAGCAAACAAAGACAACGCACAACAGGCTACAACAAAGCAGTAGAAGGCAATGTGCAATGGTGTTCGATGGCGACGGAAGGCGGTAGCTAGCAGTAGTTCAGGCTCAAATAGAGGCTTGCAGTAGTGACAACGACAGAGTCAGCGACAACAAGTGCTAATCGTGGGTGATGTTCGTGCTTGTCTCTTGGCTCTTGCTCTTGGCTTATTTCTTATTTTATCTTCAATCTTTCTCACTTTTTAGAGTTTTTAAATGATTAAATTAATATATATAATAATTTAAAATTTGATAATTTTATGTTAAATAATATATTTATAAAATTATAAATAAATATATTAATATATTTATAAATGAGCTTGTTCACAAATTATTTGCAAACTTCTAATCGAATATGCTTACAAACCTCTAATCGAAACTATTAATATTCACAAATATCTAATCAAATACATTCGCAAGCTTTTAGTTCATTTACAAATTGAGATTCAAAATTAAGGTTAAACTTAGTTTGTTTAACTTAACGAACAATTTTTTGTTGAACTGAACACCAAACCATTCACAAATGACTCGACTCATTTGGGACCCAAAGTATATGAACCTAACCCAAATCAATTATATATGTAACATAAATACATAATTTTGTGCATATTGGCTATTGCTTAAGGTGCTAATTTCTAAATAGTATAACGTAACATAGCATAAATGCTGTGTTTCCAGCTCCCCGTTGTGCCAACCGTTTCTCTATTCACTATTTATATTGCCATTATTAAATGCAAAGTGGCAAGCATTTAGCATCATTCTTTTCCATTACACTCCCAACTGGAAAGTGCTAATCAGCTACCGAACTCAATTTGAGAAATAACAGCTAAGGAAAAAGCCAATACTAGAAATGATAGATACAGAAGGGCTATTGAATTAATGTGATCAGTTAATAAGAAGTGCCGGGAACAGAGAAGATAAATGGTTAGACAACTAATAGAAATATGGAAAGCAGATGAAACTCACAGCTTCACACTACTACATGAACGTAGTTTAAAGAAGGAAAAACGAAAATTGAAAAAACAAAACAAGAAAAATAAGTTCACTAAAAGTCCAAATTAGCACGCGTGTTCCTCTAAGTTACATTACCCAGCAATAATAAATATCTAAAATACAACCTCAAGGCATAGGGCAGCAGCCGGTCAAGTTCTCTTGAGAAGATTTAACTTCTTATTTTCTTCCTCCGTGGGATGGGAATGCCTTGATTGGCCACTTTCAAACTCGATACAAGACCCCGAAAAACCAAGAGGTGATGAGATTAGTAGCTGTTTTGCCATAGCTGTTGGGACTGCTTAGAAGGCTGGCCTTGCGAGCCAACAAGGGACCCATCTCTAGCATTTTGCTGCTGATGTTCCAGAGAGATCCCGGAATGAGAATGGTAGAAATTGGGGTTCCCCAGAGCTCCATAGTTCTGTGATGGCTGCTGACTTTGTCGATAACCAGAAGCCTGTTGATTCTGTCCCTGTAAGCCGTAATATGTGCTGGCTTGGACACCTGACATCGTTCTGGGGCCAGGTCCATGAACCCACGCAGCCGAGTTCTCACCCTGCATAAAACAGGGGGCAAGAACAAAATTAAGAACATTAATGAGATCTGGGAGCAAAAAGATAAAGCATAGAGGGAAACAATAGGTGATCCAGCCAAAATATGTCAAGACCCTTACATAATCTTTTGCTACGGTTTTGAAAACTACTTTTGTTTTTTGATAGGTAATTTATTGAGATCCAAAGTGGGGTCTCATTGTTGAAGGAATGCAGCTTGAGGGAATGTTTTATGATTTTAAAAGAGATTAAAATAAATCTCTGTGCATATTACCTGTGTCCTGATACATGCACACAACAGGAATGCGTACAATTACGAACACAAACATCTTCATTTGAAGAAAAAATAAGAGGAACAGTAATTTTTCTTCCCTTTTTTTCAGAGACTTGAGTTTTTTCAATAAGTGCCAAAGGAGTACCTGCTGAAGAGATAGCAAGTGATTGCTGTCCTTGTACTGTGAGCTTAAAACATCATCATAACCTAGGGTTGTGGCCCCAGGGGCAGCAGAGGGGTTCATGGGGAAGTTGCCTGGAACACTGGTTGAACTTCCAAAGCCACCATACCCAGAAGCAATAGCAGCAGACTGGGGCAGGCTGGTAACTGAGACACTATTTTTATACTGTGGAAGCACTGCAGCGAGAGATTGATGGTACGTGTTGTTACCAGCAAAAGCTTGCTGGAAAGCAGATGGCATATATGTATAGCTCTGAGGCAAGAACGGATAACCAATCATGTTAGCAAAAGGCCCCAAAGGAAGAGTAGGTTGAGAATATGGGTGCACTGCAAGATGTTGAGGAAGAGCAGGTCCAGTGGCAATGCTACTTCCAGGCAGAGTCTGTGCAGTGGGCAGCGTAGATGAAAAGCCAACTGCCTTCAAAGCCTGCATGTAGCAAAAAAGATAAATAAATAGTTGTAACTATTAAAAATTAAAAATACAACAAATATAAGGAAAAACACTGGATTACTATATCCCCCTTCCTGGCTTGGATGCAATCAACTTAACCTTTATGTACAATAGCATTTACAACAAGATGTATAGGCTCAATTGAGGCAACTCAAATTGGGAATGAAGTTGGAATTGTGTTTTGACATAATGTGCTTCAAAAGGTAAACCAAGAAAAGCAGAAGGATGAGATGATACAAAACAAATCTGGTAAAAAGAATACCGGTTGATCTCAGGTGTACTGGCTGCAATAAAAATTACTAGCTTACAGCCAATATACCATCCTGAATAACACAAAATCTGTAAATCCCAAGGCCAAAAATCTTGTCTCCCAAGTCCCCATTCCCTTGGTCTCTCACAGCAAGGCAAATTCTCAACCATTTCAAGTCCTTTGTCGACGTTGAGGACAGAAAATCTCCGCCCCACTTGATAAGGAAGAAACTTAGGGGTTGTTTATTTGCAGAAAATGATTTTTAGTTTTTTACCTCCAATTTTCTATAAGATCTCCGGTTTTCATTTTCCATAAAAAATTTAAAAAACGTATTCAAATGTTCAAAGTACAGAAAACTATTTCCAATCTAAAAATTGGAACAGACGTTAGAGAGAGAGATGTTTTTCTTTTGTGCAACTTGTGTTTGAGAAGGAGATGGAGGTGATTTGAAATTTTTGGTTATTATTTATTATATTAATTTAAAACCCCATCTCATGGGATTAAAGGCCTGTGATTGTAGTTGTTACATTATGTTAAGTTGAAAACAAGATTATGTTATTACATTGTTATTTTAATTGACTTATAGTGTTGCTTTGGATGCATTCCTACATTATTATGTTAAATTGTTTATTTATATGTGATATGAACTTAACAATGGTGATATTTTTATACATTCCCGAACACATATTGGTGTTGGATAATATGGTTATTTTATGTTGGAATTATTATTTGTTGGAAAAATATGTAATATGCTTATAATGTCATTTTTGTGTAGGAATGCTTCACAAGCCTTAATCCTAATAGTTGAGGTTTATTATAATTATGCATATTGTTTAAAGTATATTTTTAGTTTATTACAACGATATGCCCAAAATGGTACCTGCCATCATCCAGTACTAATACCGTACTATACCAAGATAAGTCCAATACAATATAGACAACTATACTATGTCTACTTATTTTTTAGTTGACGGGTAATTACATCCTGTACTAAGATGTCCAACAAAAGGGCCTTCCCCATAAATCCTATTTTGCAATTATAGTAAAACATGCCTTTTTAGTGTTATTATTTTTAGTAAGATATGGTGCCATGTCATCACCAAGCCAATGTCCCTTCTATTTTTTGAACTTGACATTTGTCATGACCCAAGAATATAGTAGTAATTAAATAATAGATGAATTGTATTGAGAATTTTCCTTTTAGTTGTATGGTAGTTGTAGTAGTTCGTACCTAAAGGACAAATGCCTCCAATTGTACTGATTTGAATATTTGACAGCCCTATTGGCGCCAAACCTTAGCTACAAGATCAGTATATAAAGCTGATCCAATCTTATTCAACACATAGAAGAATATTTTGAATGAAATCTGATTTCTATTTATCTCTCAATTTCCATCTCTTTCTCTTGGTTCTCCCTAATCTCCCTCTCTATTCCCGCTCTTCCCTAATTCCCTCCCATTTCTTTTGATCCAACTCCCCCAATTCCTTCCAAGTATCTTTTAAACCTGTTATGAACCTAGATCCATGACAATTGGTATCAGAGCAGTCAATCATTGACCGTGATTTCAATCTATTCTAGGTTGTGACCTTGGCAATTCTAATCAACCTTGGAAATTCTAATCCGAAACATGAAGACAGGGCAAACTAGCAGATTTCTGACTATTGATTCCGCTGCAATTTTCGGTTGAATCTCGAAATTTGATTCCAACGCACGATGAGGTGAGTGTCGGCTCGACACTCAGAACTGAAGGAGAAGTGGGAGGATTGGCTCTCAGCTAAGACTGTGATAATTTTGTTTGAAATTGAAAACAAGCAAGCCAAGCGGTTCCAACTGATTTCCGACAAAATTCCTTAGCCAGGACAAAAACAACGTACTTCGGTTGCTGCAGTCACGATTCAAGAAGGTGACCTCAAAGCAGTTTGCGATCCTGGGAGGTGACTTCAGAAGTAGGTCCAGGGAATCCAAATTTGTCAAAAAGAGTGTAGCGGAGCATATTGATTTGCGGAGGCAATTCAAATCTAGGTGATTTAGGTGAGTAGAGAAGATTGAATAGCAGATTTTCAGGAGATCTAACCAGAGCAAGGTTATTGGCTGACGATCACATTAGCAACCTCTTCACAATGGCTAACGACACTCAGATGAAGCAAATGGAGTCGCAGTTACAGCAAGTCACAGCTACGATGATGGACATACAGGTTCAAATGGGAACTTTGGAGGCATCGATGGAATCGGTGGTGGAAAGGAGGATAGAAGAAGCAATTGAACGATGGCGCGAGGAGAGTCAAAATCAGCACAATCTGCTGAGCGATCAAATGCGTGAACAAATGCAACAATTCATGATGATGTTCACTAGCCAAAATCCGGTAAGGCTCTCTCCTAAATTTCCTCCTAGAGAGAGGTCAGAACCAATCCTTCCCAGGCATGGAACGACCCACCGATCCAAGGGATCGTCTAAATTTGATGTGGATCCACCATTGGTAGGAGAAAATACTTTGGAGAAGAGGCGGGCAACTCCAGCTGCCCCTAATCAATCATGTTTCCCTATGCCGAAACTAGAGATTCCATTGTTTGATGGTCAGAACCCAAGATGGTGGGTGAGGCGTTGTGAAAGAATGTTTAGCGTGTATAATGTGCCCGAACAACAAAAGGTCACTTTGGCCACTACTTACCTCAATGATGTTGGAGATGCCTGGTTTCAAGGATGGAGTCGGGGAAAGGAAGGTTGTCAGTGGGCAGAATTCGTGGAGGACCTGTGCAAGCGTTTTGGTGATTGGAATATGATGGACGTTGTGGAAAAATTCAACAAACTGAGGCAAGAGGGGACGGTACAATCGTATCAGCTTAAGTTTAAGGAACTTAAATTGCTCATGTTGATCCTTAATCCCACCTAACAAAAGGGTACTTCGTCCCAAGCTTCATCAGCAACTTGAGCGAAGAATTGAGACCTGCAGTCAAAATGCTTTAGTCACAGTCCTTCAAACATGCTGCAGAAAGTGCACAATTACAGGAAATGACCGTGGAAGCCCTCATGAAGAAACACCAGCCCCTAACCAAAATTCATCCTGCAAACAATTCTCAGCTGGAGGGAAATCCAAATCATAGGATTTATACTAACCCTAATTCAGCCAAGTCTCTTCTAATGGAACAAAGGAGACAGGCAGGGTAGTGCTACCGATGTGGAGAATAGTTTAGCTTAGGCCACAGGTGCAAGGAACGGTTACTATATATAGAAGGGCTGGAGGATGGAAAAGAAGGAGAAGAAGAGCAAGTCAAGGTTGGGTGAAGAAACGGGACCAATTGCAGCGAGTTCTTGGGGACAAGAACTCTCTCTAAGGGGGGAAAATTATCATGATCCAAGGACATAGTAACAATTAGATAATAGATGAATTTCCTTTTAGTTGTATTGAGCAATTTCCTTTTAGTTGTATGGTAGTTGTAGTGGTTTGTACCTAAAGAACAAATGCCTCCAACTGTACTGATTTGAATATTTGGTAACCCTATTGGCGCCAAACCTTAACTACCAGATCAGTATATAAGGTTGATCCAATCTCATTCAAGGCATAGAAGAATATTTTGAATGAAATTTGATTTCTGTCTCTCTCTCGATTTCCCTTTCTTTTTCTCGATTCTCCCTAATCTCCCTCTCTGTTTCTGTTCTTCCCTAATTCCCTCCCATTTCTTCTGATCTAACTCCCTCAATTCCTTCCAATTACCTTTTAAATCTGTCATGAACCCTAGGTCCATGACAACGTTTTTCATGTTAAAACTGATAATCTAGAGATTCCTTGTCCAGTCAACAAAACAAATCTTCCATTTATGTCTTAGTGTTACTCAAACATTCTAAAGTTTAAAAAACAGGAATTTAATAAATTTATCATGAGAAAAAACAACCTACAAACAGATACATGATTAGAGATAGTACCTCTGGCATAGAAATGGAACTGCTGAGGGAAGAAGGTAATGTGTTCCCATACTTTGTGGACGTTGATTGAGACATGGGAAAGGGTGAGTACGGAAGATCAGACTCTCTTACAGGTTGAACACTCGCAGCCAATAAAGAGCTTGGTAATGAGTTCGCATAAGCCTGCTGTTACACAAAAAAGGTGAAGTGAGAATTTTCAAAAAGAAACACTATTCTGACAGACTCAAAGGAAGATCTAATTTAAGTTCTTCAAAATTCAAAAAGCTCAAAAGAAAACCATAAAAACTCATTGCAACCTCAGAATATCTACATTAGAGGAAGTATCAAGAATAGAAAAACTAATAAATTCAAAGAACAAAAATTGAAATCTATATTATTAACTAGGAACAATAATAAAATAATTAGTTCTCATGCATCTGGATAACTTGCATTCCCGTCTTAACATAAATGTTTTCCAATGTAAACTGAACTGAAGCAAATTACATTTTATCCACAGTGGTAAGAAAGGTTTACAAATGCAAGAACAAGAGGAGAGTCAATTGATAGGCAGCACTTCTCTGCAACTGCAATGTTGGATAGTTTATCAACTGTTGCACAAGGTCTAATCACAAAAGTTTCACTATTTCTAGCACAAACTGTCATATCTTTCCCTTGAACTCACCAAAAACTTAGAAGTGCCAAAAGATTAATAATGAATAAAGTCACCAAGACAATAAAAGTCCATAAGAAAAATAAATGCCAATAAGAAAATCTAATTCAAAGCAGCTATAAATAAGATAGGATAACAGAAACATCACAAACATTGCAAAACATAATCCCTAAAACATAATAATAATAATATCTAATATTGATAATCCCTAGAATGTAGTCCTTGTGTTAATCTCATGGAAAACAAGCTTGGCTTCCTGAAGCTCAAGATGCTCAAAAGTGTGACGTGGGTATTTTTTTTTTCGGGGGGGGGGGGGGGGGGGGGAGGTGATATGCAAAGGGGATATGTACTGACAATTGCATGTTGTATAAAAGACAGAAGGAAAACATTGAATTCAGTTTTAATATATAAATATATATATATAGATGAGAACATCTAGGTAAAATCTAGGGGAAAAGTTTCAGGCATTAATAAAAGCCATTACATGTGAGAATGGTGCAAGATTCTGCATCTGAGAACTCGACTGGGAATGAGGAACTGCAGGATTGAACTGTTGGCCATTTTCAAAGTTATAATTGGATGAAGAAGAGGGAAACGTATATTGACTTTCATGTGGTGCTTCAGCATTTTCAGGTTTTAACACTTCGGGTTGTGAAGTAGAAGGTGTTTCATAACCCCCAGCACTCGTGGTGCCACTTCTTTGAACTAAATTTCCATCTGAGGCAGTACCAACAGGCTCATCCTCATAGTATTCAGGATTTCTGCAATGAAAAGCTTTTGTTAGATAATCTCAAAACAACCAACAGGTAAATTAAAGGGCTCCCAACTCCAAAAACCGGGTATACCTCGTGTCCGAGTGCCCAACTGATGGAACATCTGCATCTATAGATGTCTCTTGCTGGTTACTTTGTAAAGGTCTAGATGAAAATGGCCCAGTACTGAAACCTGAACCAAAACTACCAAAGCTCAAATGGGAGCAGTCTGCACTCTGGACTTGCAGGTGATTAGGAATAATTACTGAAGGGCCTTCTTCTTCAAGTGATGGTTCTTGATCCTCCTGTACACTTAGTTGCTGCAAGTTTGATGTCACTGACGAACCCGAGACATCAATACCTTCAACTGAAAAGTACGTGATATGGAATAAACAAAAATAAGTTACCACTAATTCCATCAACATTAAAATATCCAATGTGCAAACTGCCAGATCTCAAAGGAAGAAAAACTAGACTTTTTATAGGTCATGAGGAAGCACAGCCAGATATTGACAGCTGTCATGAAAGACCTATATGATTTCACAATGAAATTCACAAGAACCAGATAATAGCATTTCTCAATTATTCAAGTACTAGACTCAAACCTTTTGACCAAAGGCACATCCAGGAATTATGTCAAAAGGATACCAAACCCAAGTCCACTTAACATTGCCTATATCTCACTGTAGTTTTATATTATAAAGTTTTAGTGCCATCAATAATTCAAATTAGGTAGCAGAACATTACCAGTGAAGCATTTACCAATATTACCAAACAGAGAAAAGGGGGAGAGGGGGGGGGGTGTATTCTTATTTTTGCTAAGTGAGAAAGGGGGGAATTACTAGAGGAATTCTTCCAACAGTCCCTCAAATGTTAGATAACTATAAATGAAACGTTTATCACCTCTATAGCTACAAGTTTCAAAAAGAAGGCAGAATATAGCAAAGAATTATATGACATATTATTACTATCTCAAATATTTATTAATTTGTCACATTTTAATATAGTATGAGCAGGGAAAATTCAATTAACCATCTTTACCAAACTAGTGCCATGATCAGTTTTACATCTTAATATTACTTTCCAGTCCATCAAACAGAACAAAGTTTTCAACCTCGCATAAAGTCCCATAAGCCACCATGGTTCTATAAATTTAAAATAAAAATATAAAAAACAGCTACACCAAGAATTGATTCAATCAGAATGTTTCCATTTCCTTGTTTTTTTTTGCCTTTTTGATAAATCCATTTTCTCACTGATGTTACTAGCCCTAATCTAAACTATATAGGCACAAGGATACACCAAAAAAAATAACAGTGTCTATTTTAGTTATAGACAAAACATAACTAAATTAAGCATAAGTTAATACCAACCTCAACCTCAACAGCAACTAATCCTAAAGCCATTCTACAACCTTGAGTTTGCAAATGCAATGTCTATCTTGATTCACTACCAGCTTTACATTAAGGTCCACAAAAATATAAAAACCAAAAAACAAAATTGGGAATTGCATAGTGGGGTATTCCAACACAAGTCAAGCCAGACAACGAGAACAAGCACATCTTACCTTCCTGGTGCTCAGCAGCATTTTCATGAGGCTGGTAGGGACTTATATTGTTATGAATGTCACTATTGAAAAGGGAAGCACCTGCTGCACCCCCGGTATTGGCCTCAGGTACCTTACTACTGGAAACAGAACCAGATCCAAGTTGGGTTGCATTAACAATTTGACTATCAGCATCTTCAACTGTCCTGGCCTCATCTTTCAGAGTCTGTGAATGGTGATTAGCTCTTTCAGAGGACAAGTGAGATGCATCTGTAAGCGGTTCAGAAGCCTTAGGTGGCTCCAAAACAGGAGGCACAATAGGAGCTGTTGGCTGCTCAACCAAGGACCATTCGTCATTGCAAGAATCATGCTGGCCCGTACCAACTCCTGGTTCATGGTTTAACTCTGGCACCTCCGATAGATAATCCTCAGATGAGTGCAAATTGTGATATGATGCATTAGTTTGAGATGCCTGAACTTGGTGATGACTGACACCGTATTGAGATTGATTAGCTGTGCCGGAAGGCTTGCCATGTGGCCTACCCATCTTAACAATGTCTGCCATTGATACTTGACCAGGGACTCCTGTCCAGGCAGGTTGATGATACCCAGAAGAAGTATGTGACAATGACAAGTTACCATCAACTGTGCCTATGGTCACCGTTTTATTTTCAGTGGTAAAAGGATCACTGCAAGAGAGAATATTATGCAAAAAATTCATTAAGCACTAATTGTAAGTAGATTCACCTCATGAGTTGGATACAAATCCTGGATGGGAATAGATAGTGCTTATGCTTTTTTTATGACTAACCACTAATCACAGAATAACAGTCTGCTTAAACATAATTTTTCTTCTCACAGGATGAAGTTCAAATCGCATATTATCTGTTTCTTGCTTCTCTATTCTAGAATAGATAAGAACTCGTGGCATTGTCATTATTTTAGCATTGCAATGTTACCAAATCTGGGTCAAATTCAATCCAATGCTCTACAGTAAAATGATGTGGGTCCGCAGTGAGCCATACCTGCAAGACTGAATTAAAATAGCATCCACTATAGCACACGTTCATACAAATAACTTAAGGAAAATGTAGTCATGTCATGTGTAAGTGTATTCAACACTCATATGAAACTCATTTTTCCTGCAATTTTCCTTACAATAACAGCTGAAAGCTGTACAGAAGCTGTCTTGCACCTAATACAAGCTCTTCCATTGATGAACACAATTTTGGCAGAACCCTCAACAGAGACTGAACTCTCCCAAAATGACACCTAATCTATACTTTATTAGAAGTGTGCTGATCAATTAACTGTTCTCCTGATTAAGATTCAACTCTTCCATGGGATAGAGTTTAGAAGCATTAATGAACAATGGAAGATCAAATTGATCAGCGCATGATTTTTGGACTGATCTATACTTTAAACCCAGTGCTACACTTTTGTTTTGGACTGATCAAATTGTCAAGACACTAACAATGCCTCATGTGCCCACATACAGTTGGACGTCATAGATACATGGCATCAGAGACCAGGCTAAGGTGCTGTGATAGCATCAAAGGAGCCCTGATAACAAGAAGGATGAGTGAGTTGCTTTGTATACAGCTTACCCCATCGAAGATAAAAATGCAACATGGGACAAGGATGTACATAGATGGCACCCAATATGCTTGAATTTCTTCAGGAGTCTTTCCTGTCAGTAAAGCTTGTGGGCTTGAAGAATAATAATGAGAGGAGTATTTTGGAGACTCAGATGGTTGTGGTTGTTATGGACTTCACGGAGAGGTTGGACCATGAAAGTAAGGTACTTTCATGATGTTTTTAGAACTATTTTGCTTGCTTCGGAACCAACAACTCCAGAAATAATACAGCTAAAATCGGTTAGGATGTATTAGGACAACAAGAATCAAAATTAGTTAGATAACTGAAGCTTCTTTAGTGTGCATTCATAAGTTCATACATAATTGCAATATATCTCCACAACATATTTCAAAGTACTACCTAGACAGAACTGTGATTACAAGATGAGGCTTTTGATTGACCAGTATGGCATTCAGTACCTCTCACCAACGAACACAAAAAAAAACACACACATAATTTAAGATAGAATTTCTAGAAGAAATCCCACCTAAGTTTACAAATGCAGATAGAAACATTTAAGACTCCAACAGGACTAACCTGTAGGATGCAGGTCGCCGATTCATATTATTTCCTGCAACTTCAGATGGTGGAAAGGAGGGGCTTGAGTAATTATTTGCTCCATTTTCCTTCTTGTATGCAGGTTTCCCATGTACAGCCCCAGTTTCTGAAATCAAGAGACAAGTGCAAAGATTAAACAAGAAGTTCAGAGAAACGAAATGACAAACTCCTGTCAAAACTGCATTTACATACTCATACCAGAAGAGCTGAAGTGTGTTGACCCACCACGTCCAACATAACGATCAGTGCCACCCCTACTGCCACGACTAGAAGTGCCACTAACACCACGGGACCTGGATTCTGTGGTATCCTTAGTCTAAAACAATAAACAGAAGCCAAGTAAAAACATATTAACACGATGTTTTTTAGCAGTTACTATCACAGTAAATGTAGATAATGCTTCAGTAAATGCTTACAAGCTCTTTTCTCTCAAAAACCGGAAAGAACTAAATAAGACAAGCTCATTATGCATTCACAAAGCTAGGACCATCTTAGTTTTGTGTTACAACATCATAGAGAACATACAGGAATGAGGTAATGGTCTATTGAATAATATCTGTGTGTACAAACACATATGTAAATGACTTGATTTCAAATCACGACACTGCAATGTCACTTGACTCACTCCAACCACAACAGTAGCAACCACTGGTGGCAGGTGGTCAAAGTTGGAAGTGAGCCACCCAACTATAAAAACAGAGATTTTATGCATTTTGATGTCCACGCACCTCTTTTCTCTTTTCTCGTTTGCTCTTCACCTCATGAAAAGGATCTAGCAATTGATAAACTTCAAATTAGAATTGTGTTTGAACATCAACAAAAGTATAGGAGAGATGCCCCTTGAAATTTCCATTGGATTAACATGATGAAAATTAATATAACATCCCAACACTACCAGCATTGATAATAAAAAGAAAATAATACACACGTATAAAATAATTCAAAGTCATAAGGGGAAAGAAGGATGGAACAAAATCCAGGAATTGCAAGCAGAGTAACATCTAAACTTCATGTAAGAATCAGCAGACAGACATTGATGTAGTCAAGGCATACATGAGCAATGAATATTAGTGATGCAAACTGGATCACAATAAACTAGCCAAAAAAGAAAAAAATGAATCACAATATATAACAAACTCCACTCAAGTGGATGCTGATTAGTTTTCAGAGCAGCATGCTTATTATCCCACTAATTTACCAACTTCCTGTCATCAGACTTACGAAGTAATATAGTTTTGTTATGGAAGCAAGAAATAGCAAAAAAGGACTTCTAGTCACATTTATTCTCTCGAATACAAAATGCAATATGAATCTGCATTTTCTGGTGAAATTTCTTCATGATCCACTTTTCACTGCCCATAGCGATAACCAAGAACACAAAGTTGTTCCGGCCAAGGAAATTATACAGCACTAACTGACCACACATTCTGATGATTATTTGGCAGGTAAATTTTTTATATTGCAGCATATAATTGCATGTCTGATTAATTGGTGCAGTTATAGTACTTCTGAGTGAGAAGCATGAATGGGCAGGTTTAAATACTCAATCTACCCTTCCTACGCTCCAATTTAGTGAAAGCGCTACTGGGCATTGATTTGTTGTGTTAAACACTCTACGAGGGACTAGATGAAAGGCATTCATAAAGCACAACCTCTGTGATTGTATCCACAAAAGGCAACAGTTACCAACTCATATACCAGAAAAAGAGTGATCAGCATAGATATGAAGCACACAGTGGAGAAAACCAATTAATCTGAGTAGTAGTAGGAGGGAAGACCATAAGCACAAACAGTTTCATGTTTATCACAAACTCAAGACATGGCACTGCTAAAGTCTAACCTACAACAGATTCCTAATTTTGTCTTCTCATATTCCAATTGACCATAAGAAAATGCCAACTCTGGCAGCAAACAATCAATTGGTTTTTGTTCAAATTTTAGAATCTGTCCAACTGCCAACTGTAGAATGGTTCCCTATCTGAATGCACATCTAGAATAGCCACATATTGGACAGCACACATGCAAATCTAGAATAATGACACATATCTGAACAATAATGAAGAAAAAACTATGATCACCTGATCTATCATCCTCAGTTCAGGCTCAGCTCGGAAAAAATTCACAAAAGAGTTATTTTATGGAACAATTGTCACAAAAAAAGGGTGACTCCTGATTCCATTGCAGCAAAACTTGTTGAACATGGAGCACAACCCCAAACCCACTTCTCATCTTCCATAATTCTTTTTGGCGTGCATAACTATATGTTACATGCTACTAAAATATTGAATACAAAGAGTTCAGAATCTTAAATAGAAAACCCTGATCAACCTAGGCTTTCTTTTTCTGCAGTAATAAAAGCAAAAAAGAACCGTGCAAAAATGAGCTCCCTTGTTTGAGGAACTTAGAAAATTAGTACACGCAAGAAAAGTTTCCACCTTTCACCTTCCCGGGAACAAAACAGCCCACTCTAAATGACTATCAAAACTTCAGCTCTCTATGTATTCTATGCATGTTGTCAACCAAACAGAGCAAAATAAAAACCACAAAAAAGAAAAATGAAAGCTAGAAAGTAGAACCATCTACACTACAAACAAATCGAAAAACCCTAATCATCCAGGATAAATACTTTTCCACGGTAGTACAAGTTCAAAAACCGCAAAGAATAAAAATCTAATCCCCGGCTCAGTGGCGAAAGAAAACCCAAAATATACGTATAACCACTTGAGCTGCTCGGTTGAAAGTCATCTACTGAACAAAATCACAGCCAGGAAAAGGAAGAATAACAAAGAGTGGAAAGTAGGGGGAAGGGGCAAATAGGGGACCTTGAAGGAGAAGGCGATTAACGGCCTCGTTGGGGTCCATGTTACAATCCTTGAGCATGGCGTAGATCTCGGGCTCGGGACAGTTGACAATCTCCTTCAAGCTCTGCACCATCTTCCTCGACGACGGCGGGATTGATTGTAAAGCGCCGCCATTGTTGCCGCCTCTGCTACTCATACTCTCTATCTCTCTCTCCCTCTCTCTCTTAACCCGCACACACACGCTTTCTCTCTCTACAATTCAGATCTACGCAACCCGATTGCCTCCCCTCTCTCTCTGGCTCGCTCGCTCGGCTCTGTCGCGGAATCAGCTGAAAGGAGAAGATAATTTAAGCCCTCTCTATCTCGCAGTTTCGCGCACAGAAAACCCTTCTCTCTCTCACTCTCTCTCCAAATTTTCAATTAATTTCGGTTTCCGAATGAACGAGCCATGGATTAACACTATGATTAAGGTTCAACCAAAATATTTTCCTAACTAATTAGCCAACATTTTACTTATAACCCTCCTGTTTATTTAAAAACTGGAAACTAAATTTTACTGTATTACAAATTCTGAAATAATTTATTAAGGTATTATTTGTTAATAAATATATAAATTAAAAAATTAAAATATACAAAATATTTTAAATACAAATAATTTTTATTGTATTTGTTAAATTTATCTGATTATTCTTAAAAAATAAGTCATATAATTTTTTATATAAATTTTTTAAATAAATTTATCTTTTACTCTTTCAAATAAATTTATCTTGATCCTTATATATAAGGAAAAATTACTTATATCTCATTTAATGTATTTCAAAAAATTTAATAAATAATTTTATAAAAATCTTTAAATACTTTTTTAATTTTATTTTATTATTTTATATCTTAATTTAAAAAATATTTTAATCTTATCTTAGTCATTTTAACAAAACAAACAGAGAAATATAAATGAAATGATTTATCACCCAATTTCACATATTAAGTGATAGATCAAGTTTAATATATCATCACAATAGATTATAAATAATTTTATTATTCCATTAAAATTTAAACTACAACTAACCAATTTTCATTACTTGAAAATGAGCATTCTTTCATCTAAAATGTTTTACATTCTATATGTAATTTTGATTGTCCTTCAAGTTATATTAATCTATTAGTCAGTCTTAACTCAATTTGATTAATGATAATGTTATATTATCCTTATTTAGTTAAATAAAGTATCTTTTAACGCTTATTAAACTTCTTTTATCTTTAATTATTTTAAACAAGACTTGACTTTTTATTAATTAATTTCAATCATCTTGATTTAAACCCTTTTTTAAGGGTCATTTGATTATATTTTCATTTAATAACATTAAATTTTTTAACACAAACAAAACTTACTTTTTCCCTTCACTTTCAAATTTCACTCAATTTTAATACTCAACTACCTTCACTAATTTGCTCCTCATCAAATGTAACAAACAAGTTATCTTAAATAGATTGGAACTAATTTATGACTCGACAATCTAATTGTTAGTTTTGTATAATTTAATGACACCTCAAAGGAGTAAATTTGATATTTATAAATTTAAAAATTTGTAAAACTTTTAAAGAAAAATATCAAAACATTAAATTAAGAATAAGAAAATATAAATAAAGATAAGCAACATAAGTAAATGATTTAGAATAGTTTGGCTCAACCCAATCTTACCCCTCACTAAAAATTTCAAAATTTTCTATTTAACCAAATAGGCTATTTCATAAATTTGTTAGAAAATTACAACCTTCTACTTATTTCAAAGTAGGTGTAATACCCCGAGAGTCCAGGAAAGTTAGTATATATCGAGGATAGTGTAAGAAAGGAAACAACACCAGTTGGATACCTTTTGGGCTGAATGTTGGCAAAGAACTCCCAAGTTAAGCGTGCTTAACCTGGGGCAATTCAAGGATGGGTGACCCCCCTGGGAAGTTCGTGTAGGCCCATCAGGGTAAGTTGTTCCGGTCCTTCCTATCGTTCGATACGGGATGTTATAAGTGGTATCAGAGCCGACCCCCGAGCCTCTGAGCGTGGTGGTGGGGCAAACCTCAGCGAGGAGGCTGAGTCTCGAGGGGGGTGTGTAGGGCCCTATGGGGGGTGCATGTAGGCACCTTAGGCGAATCCCACATCGGCCATGCAAGGGGGGAGAGATCTGAGACCAGTTGTAAGGTCGCATGACGAGGACGTCATGTGCTTAAGGGGGGAGAATGTAATACCCCGAGAGCCCAGAAAAGTTAGTATATATCGAGGATAGTGTAAGAAAGGAAACAACACCAGCTAAATACCTTTTGGGCTGAATGTTGGCAAAGAACTCCCAAGTTAAGCGTGCTTAACCTGGGGCAATTCAAGGATGGGTGATCCCCCTGGGAAGTTCGTGTAGGCCCATCAGGGTAAGTTGTTCCGGTCCTTCCTATCACTCGATACGGGATGTTATAGTAGGCCTCTAGCAAAACCACTAGAAAAACATGACACAATTCAATAAGAGAATAATTTGAGAGTTGATAATCTCAATTGCAAATATCTCTCTACAATATGCAACAAGACTTTAACAAGAAATTACAAATAATATACAATATTGGTTGTGAAAAATATTGAAAGTATAAACACTAATGAGAAGAATAATAACAATTGTAAACTTATATCACTTGATCAACCTATTTAGTGCATCATTTGCTTGGTATTTATAGATTTCTCATATCGTTTGAATTAAAAAGCTATTAAAGTCATTTAATACTTGAAACAACTAGTTGTTTAAATTTATCAATGAAAAAATTGTCAACAATCTTTCAAAACGACTGACTATTTCCATTGAGAAATCTAAAACTCTCTTACATCTTTAAAAAATTAGTCAACGTATCAAACAACTGGTCAACAATTTCATAAACTCATGACATTTTTTAGTGATGATCAATATTTTTTGAGCTTGCAACAAAATTACATAGTGAAAAAAATGTCCTATCGACAATTCATAAGAATTGTTGACTATTTTTGCTCTAAAACTAAAAACAATCGACTATTTTGACAAATAACTCAACAATTATACTTGATTCATCAACTCATTTTATAAGACACAAAATTGTCAACAGTTTATCCAACATGGTCGACAGTTTTGTTTTTAAAGAGAGTGTTAATGATTTGAAAAATATTTTGATTTTTGACACTCTTAACTCATTCTACTTCAAAATAAATACAAAAGATTTTGAAAGCACGTTCAAAATAAATATATCAATTGACATTATTTGAATTTTTCATTTTCTATTTCAAAGGATATAAAATATAATTAATTTCCATATTCTAAATATATAATATTTACCCTTTTCAAATTTCGAAGATATAAAGTTTTTCATTATCAAAATATCATCAAAAGTAAAATAACACTAATCTATGACCCTAAAAATAAAAACTAATAATCATATCAAATAAAATGTCAATCTAATAGTCTACGAACCTAAAATATAAAAGTCAAAACAAAATAAAAACCAAATCTCTTAAACATGCCCTTAAATTTTTTATTTGATTTTATAATGTATGAATTTGAGTCAATTGTGAAATAACTTCATAATGGACAAAAATAACCAAATGTTGGCCTCTAATGTCATTCCTATTCATATATAGTATGGTGGCATAAGTGTTATCCTTGTGTTCCATCCACTCCAAACGCAGTTTTTGAGTTCATAGACCTTGTTTCAGTGTAAAGTACATGCCATATGCTTTATGATTAAAATAAGATGTTAATTGGATAAAAAAGGACAAAGGAAATAAATAATTAAGAGAAAGACAAGGTGTTAATTAAAGTAATGCTACCAAATATTTATTTCACAGATTCTAAGAGTAATAATAATAAAATATAACAATCAAACACCAAATCAACATTAAAAAGATGAAGAAAACAAATGAATAAGTATGGTTTAAAATTTCTAATTAATTTATTTAATAATTTCAACTAATTGCAATTGGAATTCTGATTAATTTCAATTCCTATATCTCTTCTTATTTCGAACACACAAATTACTAGATGTTTTTGAGGTGAAATTATAATCCCTCTATTGTAATTATTTATAAGAATTAGAAGTTGTTTTTGATAATTTTATCATTGCCAAAATTTTGAAAAAGAAAATTAAAAAATGTCATGTGATGAAAAATTAATGTAATATCAAGGTTTAATATGTTATTCTCCATATCATTTTATATTTAAGATTGATGCTGATTTTATATGCTTATTAATTAAAAAATTGTCACGCCACATGAATATATGAATATTAATATAGTTAATTTTTTATTTCTATTGTAACTTAATCATATACGATGCTCCATTAGCGATCATTTTTAATACTGTCACGATTACTTTTAAATTGTGGGATCATCTTAATAGAAATGGATGTTAACATGACCTAAACTAGTCAAATTCATATTTTTATTATTGTACTCTCATGTTTTTTTCATATAGTCACTTGAACTTTTTGTTATTTTGATTACATATTTGAATATGATTTTTGAGTCAATTTAACTTTTGTATTTTAATTTTTTTCATATAATAATATGAACTTCTTGTTGTTTCTAATACATCATTGGATCTGATTTTTGAATCATTTTAACTCTTATACTTTTATGTGTAATAAAAAAAATAAAATGAGATGATAAAATACACATCACATTGTTTACATCAAAATATAGGGATTAAATTGATTCAAAATGACAGGTTTAGAGGTATAATTGAAATAATGAAAAGATCGAGTCGTCACATAAAAAAAAATGTTAAATTATAAGAGTTAAATTAACTTAAAAATATAAATATAAAGATATAATTAAAATAATAAAAAAATCAAATGAGCAGACGGAATAAATATGAAAATACAGGCCAAAGATATAGGTTTTGCCACTTACGCTCATAATCTCGAACTTATAAAGGAAGGCATCTAACCCATGCCTACCTTAATTGGATAAGAAGATGATGTTAAGATCTACAAGAGAAACCCAGCGGGGAAGAAACTTTGGGTACTATGAAATAGGAGAAAGCCAGAACAGAGAAAAGAGAAAAGGAGAAATGAAGATGCATTACTGTCAAATTTAACAATAAGTTCGAATTGAATTCCAAACATATCAGTCTTTTCTCTTTTCTTCTCCCACACTTTTAGCCTCTTGCTTGCAGTTCCCAGCTAAATCAATGCCTCCCTTCTCAAGTTTTCTCATATTCCCCCCCCTGTCTGCCTCATTGATCCAAGAAATCAATGATTCTTCGAGCTTTGTATATATAGTTAATGGAGGGAACAAAGTTAACTTCTTCTCTGAAGCAACAAAATGGGAGCTTCTGTTGTTTGATAAATCTCCCTTCCTCTATCCCTGTCTTGGGCCAACAGGCATCGTAGGAGCAGATCGATCGATCGATCCAGCCAGCTGCAGAGATGGCTGCCATAGTTCTTCAGAGTTTTGCATTCTTTTCCTTGTGTGTTTTCCTCAGCTCAGGTGATTTTTAGTCTCTCAATCAAGTTTAAAGGCTGCTCGGATACAGTTATCTTCTGTTCCCTTTCAACTGCTCCGAATTGTTTCATATTCTGCAGAGGCAGTAGTACATATGATTGTTACACAAAACGTTAATGTTTCTCCTTATTTAGGCGTCCTTGTTTGGTATATGCATATTGCTAGATTGATTTCGCGTCCCATGAAAACAGTCGTATCGTATCAGCATTTGCCAAACATGACCTATGACAACAGCATTACAATATGTCAAATATGGAATCTGCAGAAACTTTGCACGTGAAAAAAGCAAAGGGAAGTGAATAACTTATCTTGATTCTGCATTTCTTCAGATTCAAGCGTTGCAGAGAAACTTCCCCTCCAAGCGATCCAGCAATATCAAAAGCAGCCTGTCCCGGCAGAGAGCCAAGTGGATTCCTCACCTTCATTGTCTGGTACTGAACTGGATGCCATTCCCTTTGTAAACCCCAATTCTCCAACTACAGCAACTCCAACTGTAATACCTGAAAGCCCGCCAGCACCAACCACCACAACTCCGGCAGGTCCAACCACCACGTCCCCAACGTCATCAGGCGGAGCCTGGTGTGTCGCCAACCCAACCGCATCCCCAACAGCTTTGCAGGTGGCCCTGGACTATGCGTGCGGCTATGGAGGAGCAGACTGCTCAGCTATTCAATCAAGTGCAGCTTGTTATAACCCAAATACTGTCAAAGATCACGCCTCATATGCTTTCAACGACTACTACCAGAAGAACCCGATCCCAACTAGCTGTGTTTTCGGGGGAGCAGCACAGCTCACCAACGCTGATCCGAGTAAGAAACGTTCACACTTAAACTCATCAACCTTTAATTTCACAATTTCTCTAGACTAATTCCAATTTTCCCAATGATACACACACACACACACACACACACACACATATATATATATATCCTTGCTAATAAACAGCTTCAAATTTCTTACTCCATGACACAGTAGAAAAACAATGCTCTTGGCAATTGCAGGTTCTGGAAACTGTCATTATGCATCACCTAGGACATCGACACCAACACAGCCACCGCCAACAGCCGTGCCAACGCTGCCATCACCGCCGCCGCCACCCAGGTTACTTCCACAAACCACTTCTAGTTAAAAAGTTCTCCCGTCAAAACGGTGTGGTGATTGACAGAATATATATTTCATGTCTGCCATTACAGCACTACTTCGCCGGTGAATCCTTACACCCCCGGTGCGCCATCAGACTACGGTTTAGAACCAACAGGAAGCCCCAACTCAGCTTATCCCGTGCTACACCACCCCGCACTGCTCTTCGCCACGATTAGTTTCTCGTTTCTTGCATCCAAATATCTCTAGCAAATGAGACCGAAGCTATTGCTATATATGCTCTCTCCACGTCGAGATGGTGATCGATCAATTGCAATTTTCTCGACACCAAGTTCTGAGAGAGCACTGAAATTAAATTTGGGATACAAATCTCAAAGCCTTTTTCTGATAAAAAAAGATCATAGCTATACTTCATCTTTTTCTGCATTTTAGTTCAGCTAAGAAGTGGGAGGAAAGGAACAAGATAGTAGGATCTCTACAGCTACAAGCTACTCTTTCTGCAGTTAGGAAATAAGTATTCAGATGAGAAGAGTTGGTTATAGGACTGTTTCAAACAGAGACATTTATGCTAGCTTTAGATTGACTCGATGTCGACGATCAGAAGAGTAATAATCTACTGTATTCTGCATTCTGCATCAGAAACATAAACACAAACATAGCTTCTTATGATTATATTTATTGTTGCCGATGATTAACCAAACAAGAAACGGTGGTATCCGAATAACTGCAACCGATTTTGACAACTATATCACGTAATGTATAAAGGGTGTCCCGACGTACGGGACTTCTTGGTTTTTGTTCACAACTTTATCATGTTCCTATAACTCGGACCCATAATCTTTCAGTGCACAAACAAATAATTTTACCTTTGTTTATTAAAGCTCCACTTCAGTATCACAATGCATGAACCTAAAAGATGGAATTTCTACATCAAGTTAGCACTACAAGACTATAAAGAAGTGTGAAAACTTCAATCACCACCAAGAATGTCACCTAGAAACAAGGGTGTAAAAAGCTTGACAGTTATTTCCATTTCATGGGTTTTAATCATTTATTTAAATTTAAAATAAATATTAAAATTGAGATCCAATGGTAATTATTGGAACTTGTTGAGGGGTCTCTCATTGCCATCCCTGCCTCTAGATAAAAGGGATAGTAGAGGGCGATCAACGATAGCCACTAATTGGGAGTTTTGAGAAGAAACAAAAGCCATTAATTTTATTTTTTGCAATAAATATAAGATATTCCTCTTACATATATATATATATATTAAGGACAATGGTTAATAGTAGCAAGTACACATTATTTTTAGTTAATGTGTATTTATTATAATTTATTTTTACTATTTAAATAATTTTATTAGTTGATAATAAATATATTATATTTTGAAATAATTAATTAATTAATTTTTAAATATTAAAAATAAAATACAATATCTTGATTTTCGCATAAAAGTTTTTTAAAAAATAAAATATATTTAAAAATTTTGTACAGGTCTCGGGTCTGCCGACTGTGTCTCTGAAAGGAAACAAATAAAGGAAAACCCTTTCTGATTATCCTGCAACTCTGTATCTATCTATCTATACGTATATATTTGTGAAGACGCCAAAGGTGCTTTGGTTTGTAGCGATGGAGCTGCAGCTGTATCCTGCTGGAACGGGCCGTCCGGCCACCGCAACGACGTCTCAAGGTGAGGGCCACGCTTTCATTGTTTCTACTGATTATGCAGTTCGTTATGCGATTGATTCAGTGAAACTCGATTGCTAGATGAGAACTGAATCTAAACTGCTTTTACTCTCTCCTTCGTTTGATTCGGTACGAAACAATTGCATTGATAATGTTTGCCTCCCTTCTTTTAGAGGATTGATAATAGTTAAAAGCTTGTGGTCGCTTGAAATTCGCGTGAAACTCGAGACTAAGATAAGAATTGAATTAGAATCTAGCGCTATTTCTCGCTTGATAGCAAAAAAGAAAAAAGAAGTCATTGATAACAAGAGGAAATTGTTTATGCATTGTGTCATGGAAATTTGGTACGTGTGTGTGTGTGTGAGAAACTGAAGGTGGATGCTTGGATTTTGAATTTAGGGCAAGAAGTCTAATGGGCTCTGTTTGTCACGCCTTTTGGAAACCGAAGAAGATAACATTGCTTGATAAAAAGAGAAAAGATTACGTGCTGTTTTTTCTTAGAAGGTAGATAGTAGGTTGCAGCCTTGCAGACTAAATGTGCTATTTATTTCGAGTCCAAAAAGTTGGAATGATCTTTGCATTGCCATTTCATTCTAAATTTACAATCTTGCATTCATTATGGATTGCTCCCCCCAACTCCCCAAAACAGGAGTCACTTCCGGTCTTTTGGGTTTGTTGGTGCTTGTAACTTTGATTGTTGATGGAACTTATGTTTTTTTAATTGTTTTCTGTCTTATTCACAAAGTGAAATTAGCATCTTTGAAATTAACTAGGATATAATCTGTTGGCACTTTTGAACAGTTGGCTTTGACGAGCTTCTTCAAGAGTTGGTTAGTAAGGGCTCATTAGACTTTAATACTTGGACTTCAATTATTTCAAAGATTGAGAAAATATATCCAGTAAGTTTTCATTTCCTTGTGTATTTCATCTTGGAATTTTCATGGCTAATCTTACAAATATGATTGTCTTTTGCTGATAATGCCACATAGTTCATGTCATTCTGGATCAAATTGGCTGAGTCCTAGATAATGCTCTTGTCTTTTAAATGTTATTTACTGTTACTGATTAACTACTTTGTGATACTAACAAGAAAAAACTACATTGTGATTATAGTCTTTTTCTCTGCATTAGCATAAAGGAAAAGCATTCTTTCAGTCAATTGGAAACCCTAGGGGACACCAGAACGTACACTTTTTTAATATTTCCAGTATGATAATCATTAAAAGTGGGATTTTACTGCACCCCTTGGCCATGTTGTAGTCTGCTATCATCCAATCATTTGAGCTAGCAAGCAGTTCCAAGAAAGGTCTAAACAAGGATATGTTTAACTGAAATAGAGAATTTTTGTCAAGATGGCAAACGATAGGAACTTGTCTACTTGTATCGCTTCTTTGTTCCTATTTTTTTTTATCTAAATGCACATAGGGTTATCATCTAAGAAAATGAACAGATATTTGGATTTTGTGGTTGGTGCTACCTTGGGATGTGCGGTTTTTGAGCCCAAACGTTTTGCATTTTTTTAGAAGTAATTTGCTTGTTGACTAGAGTCAAGCCAAGCTGGGCCGAGCCTTGCATTGTGATATAGGGTCTGCCTCCAGAAGGTAACACTAAAGCAAGAAAAGGAAGGAAATATAGGAGAGAAGAGAGAAAGAGAGAAAGAGAAGAGGGGGTTCGGATTAGGAAACTTCTATTATTCATGTCCCAGCCATCAACTACTCGATGGCTTTAAATATTCAAGTCAAAAGATAACGCATGCTGTAAAATAGCAACAATAAAACATAGTGGAACACAAAAATAGCAACTGAATCAATGAAATAGGACCATGCAGGTCCACGCACGATTGATGTGCTTATTCCGCAATCTTCACAGCTTGACCTAGTTTTGTGCTCTGACTTAGTCACGTGAATGCAGCCGTATCATTCCAGCCCCCTTGGATTATCCTTGTTCGCAAGGATAAAATTAGGATAGGTCTTTACAAACCTCCATTTGTTCTCCCCGGTAGCATCCTCTCGTGAAGCCCCAACCCATTTAACAAGTATTTTTGTCTTAGGATGGTATTTGCCTTTCTGAATAGTGCGCTGATCCAAGATGCACTCAGGTTGGGGTAGGATAGTATGAGTATTCGAAACTAGTGGAAGCTGTTCAGAGAATATCGGAGTAGAGCCCAAGTGTCTTTTTAAGAGGTTGACGTGAAAAACATCAAGGAGAAGAGACCCCTTGGGCAATTCTAATTGATAGGCAACTGATCCAACTCTCTCTAAGACATGAAAGGGCCCAACAATACCTGGGAGATAGCTTGAGGGAGCGGCGAAAAACCATTGTCTGTTGCTGGTAAGGATGCAGCTTCAAATAAATGAATTCTCCCACTTGAAAAACAACTTCATGATGGTGTTGGTCCGCCTGACGCTTCATCCGTGCTTGGGCTAGTGTTAGGTGATGGCGCAACTGCCGTAGCACCTCGGTGCATTAATGGAGAAGTTCATCTACTGTTTGCACCTTGCTGGTTCCCCGAGTGTAAGGAAGCAGACTAGGAGGTGGTCAGCCATACACCGCTTCAAATGGAGACATCTGGGTGGAGGAATGGACAACTGTATTGTAACTGTACTCAGCCCAGGGAAGCCAATCCATCCACTTAGTGGGTTGGTCACTCATGAAGCAGCACAAATACTGTTCCAAGGACCGGTTTATGACTTCCGTTTGACCATTTGTTTGTGGGTGGTAGCTAGAACTCATATCAAGGCTCGTGCCCTGTAATTGAAATAGTGTTTGCCAAAAGATACTCACAAATATTTTATCACGGTCACTGACAATGGAAGTAGGAATTCCATGGTGACGGACAACAATGTTGAGGAAGGCCTTGGCGACAATAAGAGCTGTATATGGGTGTTTCAACGACACAAAATGGGCGTATTCAGTGTGGTGATCCACTATCACCATGATGACTGTGTGACAATTAGAGGGGGGTAAACCTTCCACAAAATCCATAGATATGTCAGTCCAAACCTGTTGCGGAATTGGTAGAGGTTGAAGGAGGCCGACAGGTTTAGCGCACTCTGTCTTGCAACGTTGGCAGGTGTCACAGCACCTGATGAAATCTTGAACTACCGCCCTCATGTTGGGCCAACAAAAGTTGCGTTTGAGGCGGCCAAGAGTCTTCTGGTACCCAAAATGGCCACTGATTGGGGAAGAATGAACTTCTTCAAGGATAGCTGGTAGTAGAGTTGAGGTAGGACTCAAACAAACTTGACCTTGTTTGAACCAAACGCCATCCTTGTAGTGATAGGATTGGGGTTCCACGATTGCTAATTGCTTGAAGCTTTCATAGTAGGAATCTTGTGCAACTTCTTTTTGGAGTTCGGCCCACCAGTTGGAGCGTGACATGGACATCGCTAGGCATGTGGCTCCCAAATTGCGCGATAAGGCATCTGCCCCTTGGTTATCTTTGCCGGCTTTATATTGGACCACATAGTCATATCCCATGATTTTTGGCAGCCACCTGGTTTGTGTAGGAGTAGTAATGCGTTGCTCTAACAAAAATTTCAAACTCCGTTGATCCGTACGAACAGTAAAAAGCTTACCTAGCAAATACGATCTCCACTTTTGGATAGCCTTCACGATAACAAGCATCTCTTTTTCGTAGGTGGAGAGGAGATCAACTAAAAGAGAGAAATGATAAGCAAACAAGAGGAGAGAAAATTATACTAACTTCGTAATTCAGATTTCAAAGTAATGAATGAATGAACAAACAGATAGCTTTGCTGTTTATATAGAAGACAGCTAAAGCTTTACAACAACACACTAATAAGCGCCTAAAGCAGCTTAAATAAAAACACATAGCAAAGCTACAAAGCTACAATTAAACTACTGTATACAAAGTGCTTTAACATTCCCCCTCAATTAGAACTCTCCTGAACCATAAGCTGCCCACAAGACGCTTTAACATTCCCCCTCAATGAGGACTCTTCTGAACTGCCACCCTTGTGCACTGGAGAAAATTTTAAGCCAAGTTTACTACACAAAAACTGAAAACGATCCTGAGGAAGTCCTTTTGTGAAAATATCAGTAATCTGATGTTCTATAGGAACATATCTGATTTCTATTTCATCCTTTTCAACCTTTTCTCGAATGAAATGAATATCAAGCTCTATATGCTTAGTTCTCCCATGAAAAACTGGATTTTCAGCCATACTCTTGGTAGCCAAATTGTCAGTCCACACAATAGGTTTAGAAGGAATAGAATCTAAAAACCCTAGCTTAGAAAAAAAGGACTTCAACCATAATAATTTTGTAACACCTTGAGCAATGGCTCGATATTCAGCCTCACCAATTGATCGAGCAACCATCGTTTGTTTTCTAGAACCCCAAACAATCAGATTACAGCCAAGAAAGGCACAAAAGCCACTGGTGGAGCGCCTTGTAACCTTGCACCCTACATGATTTGCATCGGTGTAGACTGAAAGAGCTAAATTACCAGGTGAGGGAGAGAAGAAAAGACCATAACCTACTATGACTTTCAAATATCTAAGCAGCCGCTTGCAAGCAACCCAGTGCTGCATTTTAGGAGCTGCCAAAAACTGGCTTAATCTATTTACCACAAAGGCAATATCCGGCCGAATATATGTCAAGTATTGAAGAGAGCCAATTAGGGTTCGATACAAAGATGGATTAGAAATGGTTCACCTTCATTTGTAAGAGAAAAAGCAGAAGTGGCAGGAGTTGCACAAGACTTACTGTCATACATATCATCTTTCTTCAACAAATCCATAGTGTACTTGGCTTGAGTTAAGTAAATTCCAGCTGAATCTCTAAAAGCTTCAAACCCTAAGAAGTAATTGACTGAACCTAGGGTTTTTAAAGCAAAAGTGCTGTCCAAATCTTTAATACAAAGCTAAAGAGCAGCAGAATCTGATCCAGTTATAAGAATATCATCAACATAAACCAAAACAAATAAAACATAAGAGGCAGTCCGTTTAATGAAGAGAGAAGCATCAGATGTAGCTCTTGTAAAGCTCCAATTTTGAAATGCAGACTTCAGCTTTACATACCAAGCACGAGGTGCTTGTTTTAAACCATAGAAGGACTTCTTTAATTTGCAAACATGAGAGGGATATTGAGAATTCACAAAACCCTCAGGTTGAGTCATGTAAACAGTTTCTTCCAAGTCACCATTTAGAAAAACATTATTGATATCTACTTGTTGGATATTCCAACCAAAGGTGGCTGTTAATGAAAACAAGACTCTGATTGTTGGAGCTTTCACAACAGGGCTAAAGGTCTCAGCATAATCCACACCAGGGGTTTGTAGAAAACCCTTAGCAACCAACCTTGCTTTATGCTTAAGAACAGAACCATCTGACTTGTATTTGACCCCAAAAACCCATTTACTTCCAATGATATTCATATCTTCTAAAAAGGGAACAAGATCCCAAATTTTATTTCTCTTCAATGCTGCAAATTCTTCTTGCATAGCCTGCAATCATCGAGAATCTAGCAAAGCCTCATGAACTGAATAAGGTTCTAGACAACTCACTAAGGCATGAGGGGAGGCAGTAACAAGTCTTTGGGTTTTAGATCGGGTCATCATAGGATGTATAGAAGGAGTTGTAGGCTGTTTGGATTTGGGAATTGAAATTGGCTAGATAGAAGGAGGAGGACAAGATTGAACCGATGATTGTTCACAAGGAGAAGTTATAGTAGGAGAAGTTACTGAAGCTTGCTGACAAAACATTGAGTTTGACAAGGAAGGAGGTAAGACAGGTGCTACTTTAGACAATTTTGAATAGGAAGGAAGAGACTGAAAATGAGAAGTGGATAACCCAACATTTGTAGTAGATGATGAAGATGAAGAAAAAGAAGGAGAAATAAATAGTGAGGGATAGGGAAAATCATTAGGATTAAAATTAACATACCTTGATACATAGATCTTTCCAGATGGATGCAAACATTTATACCCCGCTTGAGAATGACTATAGCCTAGAAACACACATTGGGATGTATGAAAAGCAAATTTGTGCTTGTTATAAGGTCTAAGAAAAGGAAAGCAAGCACAACCAAATGGCTGGAGAAGCAAATATTTGGGAGATTTCTCAAACAACAACTGAAATGGACTGGAAAATTTAATAGGTGATGTTGGCAGCAAATTTATGATATGAACTACAGTTTGAAATGCTTCTACCCAATACTTAAGAGGCATATGAGAATGAGCCAATAGAGTTAACCCCATTTCAGCTATATGGCGATGTTTTCTCTTGGCCACACCATTTTGTTGATGTGTGTAGGGACATGAAAACCGAGCTTGAATACCAAAGCTTCTAAGATAAGGCAAAAATGTCTTAAACTCTCTCCCATTGTCAGTTTGTAAAGCTTTGAATTTGTGTTGATATTGCAGTTCAACAAATTTATGAAAGGCTATAAAAGTAGGTAGAGCATCTGATTTGAGTTTCAAAGGATATAGCCAAGTATATCGGGTATATGCATCCACAAATATTATTTAGTGTCGATAACCCTCAATTGAAAGAACAGGTGAGGGCCCTCATAAATTGGAATGGACTAGTTCTAAAGGTTTAGTTGCTTTAATCTCAGAATGGTTAAATGACAGCTGACTTAATTTCCCAAGCTTGCAGGAATCACAAAAAAGAACTCGAATTTTATTCAATATATGCTGCAGTACACGAGTTGATGGATGCCCCAAATGAGCATGCCATTGTTTAAAAACATCAGAACTAGTATTAACTACATTGAGACAATGATTCGGCAACTCGTGACAGAATGAGTGCTTATTACATGTATTGTTGTACTATTTATTACATGTAGAAAAAGAACTAGATTGAACAGAATTAATAGGCTCAATAGAATGAACAGAGGGACTGAGTGCAGCTGGAACAAAAGCTGAATTCAGTTGGTAGAGTCCATTCTTAAGATGGCCTTGAAGTAGCACCTATTTGGAATCCTTCTCCTTGACAAACAACACATGAATGTGAATCAAATTCAGTAACAACATTATTATCTCGAGTTAATTGAGAAACACTAATCAAATTTTTCTTCATGTGAGGAACATGAAGAACATGAGGTAAAGAAACAAAAGATTTAGGAGAAAAGACAGAGGAAATTTGTGTAGCACCAATAGCTGAGATAGGTAGAGACTTACCATTACCAATTGTGACTTTGTCATTGCCATGATAGGGTGAATGATTAGACAGATTGTGAACATTGGAGGTAATATGATTTGTGGCACCAGAACCCACAAACCATGCAAGATCAGATTGGTCATAAGGTAAGAATGAAGGTTCAGATGGCTGAGGGATGGTGCCATGAGCATTGCCATGATATGAATCTAAATCAGTCATGTAGCCTTCGCTAGAGTCCCGAACAGAAGCTAGGTATGCTTGAGAATCACGAAAATTGGTCTGACCACTTGAATTTCCTCTTCCAAAATTAGAACAAGAATTTCGATAAAAATTCTTATCAAATCTGTGGTAGCATTTATCCACAAAATGTCCTAGTTTGCCACAAAGTTGACAATAAATTCTTTTGCCATTCGATCTACCTCTCCCTCTACCTCCTCTAGTACCAAATTGACCTCCTCGATTATTATAACCTCCTGTAGTATTCGTAACATATCCATTTCCATTTCCATTTTGTGCTGAATAAGAAGCAACATTAACAGACATTGAAGATGACATAGGTGAATCAAAAGTAGTTGTCAAATGTGGCACATTTTGTGTTACTAACTGTTGTTCATGCATTAATAAACGATATTGCACATTTTCTAAATCTATATCATCCATTTGGTATGTTATAAGACTAACAACAGTCTCATAGTCATGATCTAATCCATTTAAAATAGCTAATAATAGCTCCTTATTAGGAAGAGGTTCTCTTATGGCTGCAAGAGCATGGCTAATCGTTTTGATCTTTAAAATGTAGTCATTAGCAGATAGAGACTCCTTCTTGACTGAACGTAATTGTTGCTTTAATTAAAAAGATTTTGCAACAGTTTTTCTAGAATAAAGCTTCTCCAAGGTAGACCATACCTCAACAAATGATTCACGATGAATCACCTACGCCAGGACATCTCTATCAATGGTTGAGAAAAGCCAGCCAAGAAGAAGCTGGTCTGATCGCAGACAATCCATATAGTCATCATTCAATTTTGTAGCTTCAGCGTCACCACTATCTGGATTCATAATAAACTCTGGAGGAGGTGTCGAATTGTTTAGAAACTGAATCAGATCAAACGCTTGAATAGTAGCTAGAACTTGAGCTTTCCAAAAAATATAGTTCCCGTTGTCAAGCTTGATCAGTACATAGTTCAAGGCTTTCGCAATTGCACAAAAGCCAGTATGCGAAGCCGAGGAAAGAGAGGAAGACGAACAAGGAGGAATCGAAGAAGAGGTACAGTGGTTCGAATCGGACGCCATGACTTATGTCGAAGGCTCTAATACCATGTAAAATATCAGAAACCCTAGGAGAGGAGATCGACTAAAGGAGAGAAATGATAAGTGAACAAGAGGAGAGAAAATTATACTAACTTCGTAATTCAGATTTCAAAGTGATGAATGAATGAACAAACAGATAGCTTTGCTGTTTATATAGAAGACAACTAAAGCTTTACAGTAACACACTAATAAGCGCCTAAAGCAGCTTAAATAAAAACACACAGTAAAGCTACAAAGCTACAATTAAACTACTGTATACAAAGTGCTTTAATAGGCTGGTAGTAGAGTTGAGGTAGGACTCAAACAAACTTGACCTTGTTTGAACCAATCTCCATCCTTGTAGCGATAGGATTGGGGTTCCACGATTGCTAATTGCTTGAAGCGTTCATGGTAGGAATCTTGTGCAACTTCTTTTTGGAGTTCGGCCCACCAGTTGGAGTATGACATGGACATCGCTAGGCATGTGGCTCCCAAATTGTGCGATAAGGCATCTGCCCCTTAGTTATCTTTGCTGGCTTTATATTGGACCACATAGTCATATCCCATGATTTTTGGCAGCCATCTGGTTTGTGTAGGAGTAGTAATGCATTGCTCTAACAAAAATTTCAAATTCCATTGATCCGTACAAACAGTAAAAAGCTTACCTAGCAAATACGATCTCCACTTCTGGATAGCCTTCACGATAACGAGCATCTCTTTTTCATAGGTGGAGAGGGACAAGGCTGATCCCTTCAAAGCTTCACTAAAGTATGCAATTGGCTGGCCTTGTTGTATAAGAATGGCACCGATGCCAACACCACGAGCATCACTCTCGATTATGAAGGGCTGTGTGAAGTCTGGTAGCCGTAGGATGGGAGGTGAGGTGAGTGCGTGTTTTAACTTGGTGAAAGCCGTAGCAGCTTCGGGAGGCCATGAGAACCTATCCTTGGTGAGTAATCGAGTTAGGGGTGCAACAATAGTTTCGAAACCTCGGATGAATTTTTGATAGTAGCCGGCAACCCCCAAAAACTCACGGACTCCCTTTTGAGTAGTAGAGGTTGGCCATTCATTCACCTCTTGGGTCTTGGCTGGGTCTACTCGAACTCCATCCACCAAGATAATATGCCCCAAGTAGTCCACCTGTGTCACCTCAAAACGGCATTTCGAGCGCTTGGCAAACAATTGGTTATTTAATAAAAGTGAAAGCACTGTTCATAAGTGGGTGAGATGTTCTAACCAGCATTTATTGTAAACCAAGATGTCATCAAAGAAGACAAGGACGAATTTGTGGAGATATGGCCGGAACACATTGTTCATGAGACTTTGGAAGGCAGCCGAGGTGTTGATTAGCCCAAAGGGCATAACGATGAATTCATAGTGGCCTTCATGGGTGCGGAAGGCTGTTTTTGGAATGTCTTTGTCCTAGACATGAATTTGATGATATCCCAATCTTAGGTCCAATTTGGAGAAATATTTGGCACCATGTAATTCATCTAGTAGCTTGTCGACCATAGGAATGGGATATTTGTCCTTGATCGTGATGTTATTGAGGGCCCTATAATCCCTATAATCAACACAAAACCTCAAACTGCCGTCAACTTTTTTAACTAGAAGGATAGGTGATGAGAATGGGTTATTGCTTGGTCTAATTATCCCTGTGGCAAGGAACTCCTGCACTATTCGCTCTATTTCAGCTTTGTGATAGTAAGGGTAGCGGTAAGGTCGAACACTTATTGGAACTTGATTGGCTTGCAAAGGGATGGAGTGGTCATATGCTTGCCACGGTGGTAAACCTTTTGGGGCTGAAAAGACTTCTCGGAACTCGTGAAGCAGCTGGTTGAGTTGTTTAGAGGGATCGGAAGGTAGGCTCGACTATTCTACTGGAACAATCTGAAAGAAGAACTCCATTCCATTCAAGTGCATCAACTCTTTATCCCTTAGAGCTGTTGTTGGTGCTTGAGACATTCCCTGAAATTTGTAGGTCATTCCATCCTTATTGGATCTGCCAGTGTTAATTTGACCTCACAGTGGACAAAGGATGATTCTGGAGTGTCTAGAAGTGGTGTTGGTCCTAGAGGTGGAAATTATAGAGGACGAGGACGTGGTCGGTCCTCTGGACGTAGAATGTATTGTTAGCTTTGTGGAAGGCCTGGTCATTTGGCTGACTCAACTGCTTGTAATTTGTTTCTATTGTCCCTAATGTCTCCAACCATTGAACGCCCAATACTGCTTGACAAGCTGCTACGGGAAAGACGTAGAAATCTGTTTGCACAGGACAACCTTGTATTTGTAATGCGAAGGATAAGCATTTACCAGTGCATTCTATTTTGTTGCGGTTAGCAACCATCACTTGAAGTGGTTTGTCACAAACTATTGGCAAGCCGAGTTTAGCTACCACCGATTGATCAATGAAGTTATGCGTGTCTCCCCCGTCAATGAGAACCATAATGTCTCGGTTCTTGAGTTTACCCGCAACTTGTAGTGTTTGGGGATGGTTGGTACCTGTCATAGCATGAAAGGAAATCTCTGGTAGCAATTCCAATGGGTTTGGTTCTGCGTTCAAGTCGGTTCCTTTATCATCTTCCTCGCGAGAGGGGTCTTTAATCATTAGCAACAGGGGTCGTTAACAGCGGTGTCCAGGTAGGAACCTCTCATCGCAGTAATAGCAGAGCCCACGGGCGCAACGATCTCGAGCATCTTGGCCTGTTATTTTCATGAAGGCAGCGATAGAGCTTGGACTAGTTTTTGGCTGAGGCAGGGGTCCCAAAAGTCCCGTGGTTGTGTCCATGGTGGCTCGTGGTTGTGGTCTAGCAGTGGCTAGTTGAAACATGGCTCCCGTTTTCTTCTATAGTTGGTTACGCTCCTCAATCAACCTGGCAACAACAATGGCTTCTGATAAGGTTTGAGGCTACTTAACTTTAACGTCCAACCTGATTTCATCACAGAGTCTGGCGATGAAGCATTCGATTAGGTAGTTGATATGGTCCACTGCAGGGTATGGGACTTGTCCCACATTGGAAGTTCAGGCTCCTGGTGTGGGGTTTATAATCTCTTGGACATCCTCCCCTTAACAACTAGTTTTTGGGGGGTGAGTTCTGCCCAAGGGTTGTAACAGTAGTTTTCTGGGAGATTGTCGACCCGCTATGATAACTTTTCATACTCCGCCTGGTAGACCTCCACGGTGGAAACTTGGTGGAGTCAGGTGAGCGCCTCAGAGGGATCATCATAGTCAGTTGGTCCAAATTGGTGGAGAATGGCCTTGGTGAATTCTGCCTAGGTAAGGAGCCCTTTGAACTTTCTGAACCAGCGATGCCATTGTATGGCAATTCCCTCCAGATGGAATGATGCCAATTGAACCTGTTGTTGTGGCGAAATTCCCTTAAAATCAAAGTGCTGTTCCACCTTGTAGATCCAACCATTCGGATCCTCACCATTGAACTTTGGGAAGGAGAGCTTGAGATTAGTATGATTGGTTGCTGCATCGAGGTTGGGGAAATTCTCCACTTGTTGTGTGGGACGTGTCTGTGAAGTTTCTATTGGAGCAAAAGGGTTAACATCCCTTCCCTCTTGATTTCGTGAGTGAGCAACACGCAGGGCCTGTAGTTCTATGAGGACTGTTTGTAGCGTGGAGTGGACCTGATTGATTCCTTCCTCGTGCTTTGCCAAGGTTTCCTGCACCTCTGTCCGAAACTCAGCATTCGTCTTCCCACGGGTGTCCATAGACTGGTGTTCTGATACCACTGATATAGGCTTTGCCTCCAGAAGGTAATACTGAAGCAAGAAAAGGAAGGAAATATAGGAGAGAAGGAAGAAAGAGAAGAGGGGGTTCGGATTAGGAAACTTCTATTATTCATGTCCCAGCCATCAACTACTCGATAGCTTTAAATAGTCAAGTCAAAAGATAACGCATGCTGTAAAATAGCAACAATAAAACATAGTGGAACACAAAAATAGCAACTGAATCAATGAAATAGGACCATGCAGGTCCACGGACGACTGATGTGCTTATTCCGCAATCTTCACAGCTTGACCTAGTCTTGTGCTCTGACTGCTCTGACTTAGTCACGTGAATGCAGACGTATCACATTGTTCTTCTTTATGATCATACTGGAATAAGGAATATGTAATGTTAGCCTTTTTGGTAAACGTTCTTTGAATTTGCCTTTGTACACAAGGACTTGACAACAAAGTCTTGTGGCTGCAGACACAATCTGGCAAATTTTATCTTTCTTATTTATTGGACATAGACACTGGCAAAATTTGTTTAGCTTATTTACTGCTTGGCCAAATTTTTCTATAAAGTTAATCTTCTAAATTCTGGCAGGTAGATGAGATGCTGACAAACTCTTTGTCGTAATTACTGCAGGATAGTATTGAGAAGATCTGTTCAGTGTATGATTCCTTTTTATTGGAGTTCCCTTTGTGCCAGGGATACTGGAGAAAGTATGCTGCTCACAAGGCACGTTTATGCGCCATTGACAAGGTTGTTGAAGTCTTTGAACGCGCTGTGCAATCTGCTACATTCTGTGTTGGTGTTTGGGTTGATTATTGTACCTTCGCTGTGTCAGCATATGAGGATCCATCTGATGTTCGAAGGTAATTTGTATATTTGAAAGCTAGTTTTTAATACAGAGACAGCACTGTAGTGGTGCCATGCATGCAGGATGGAGACTTCCCTTGTGACTTCTTGTAGAAGGGCTGCGGGACTGGGTCATGGGTCAGGCTTGACAAGAAGCATTGAGTTGGAGATGGAGGAGTGGAGAGAAAGAGGGGGGGGGGGGGAGGGGGGGGGGGAAGAGGTAAACAACAAACAATAACATATCAAACCTTTATCCACTGTGGGGTTGATTACATGAATTCTAGCTTGCCTATTGTTTTTTTCTAGAGCGTTATACTCTATAAGAGAGATATAGCTACTTTTAATAATTGCCTTATATAACTATTGTGAAGTGTCTCCTTTTTCTGGGAGATGCTAGTTGTATGCCTTATAGCATCCTTACAACAAGAGCTGTACAATATTACTTCTACATGGCAAAGTAATACATGCGTCAAGAACAACACCAGCCTCCTTTAATCTTACTAGGTGGAGTTGGATGCATGGATTCTAGCTCACCAATTTTCTTTTTCTATTTATTTTGTATTTATTATATCTGATATCATGGCTAAGAGTTTTCCACCAAGTTTTCTATATTTTTCCTTTACATATTTCGCTACAAACTTCTTCCATTCCATCTGCTCTTCTCGCAATTGCAACTATTACTCTTTTTCTCACATGTCCAAACTATTTTAAATGTGTCTCACACACCTTATCTTCGATTGGCAATAGTAATGTATTCAACATCTCATAAAAGAAAAAAAAAGTAAAGGCAGCAATTTGATTTGAAAAGATTGCTAATAACTTGACTATCATCTATGCTTGAGTCTTGAACTAATTGGAATGGACCTATTTGTGTTGCATAATTTGTGGATGAAATTTAATTTTCCTTTTCAACATTGCTGTTACAAATAATGTGGTGCTTTTGTGGTTGAAGTCTTTCCTGTTTTACCTTAGTTACTAATCCTTCACCAAATATAATACAGGTTGTTTAAAAGAGCAATGTCCTTTGTTGGAAAGGACTACTTATGTTATCACCTGTGGAATAAGTACATTGAGTTTGAGGTTTCTCAGCAGCAATGGACTAACCTTGCTCAGATTTATGTGCAAAATATGAAGTTTCCAACAAAAAATTTGCATCGATACTATGAGAAGTATGTTCCTTCCTGCAAAAATTCATCAGAAGTCTAGATTTCAGTATGCAGATTGTTTCTTTATTTAGTACTGTTTCTTCTCATTGTTGTCTATTTTTATCTTTTTCCTCCCCCCCACATATGCTAGGGGAGCTTGCACACTTGATGCATGTGATATCTTTTTTATAGATATTATAATTGAGCTAAAAATTAACTGAGCGGACGTTGTAATTGTTAGGAAATATATTAGAATAGTGAGCCTTTTAGTTAATAAAAAATAGAATAGTGTTTGCATTAAGTGTTTTTTGATATTCAAAAGTTTGATTGGGCTTCTCATACCAAACTTAGGGACTTTTAATAATAAAAAATGGTGCCCCTAATGCACTAGGGTTGTATTTGTATGTAGCCTCTCCCTTGCTTTTTTTTTTTTTTTAATTCTTTTTGGCAAAGAGACTGTTTGCACACATGATATATTTCTTTTAATAATATAGATATATTATATCTTATATGATGGGATGAAATTTCCATCGAGTTTCTATCTGGTTAGGTAATGAGTGAAGGAAAACCAAAAACAAAGAGACCTTAATAGCACTTCGTGAAATGGAAGCCTTGGAACTCTTTCTCACACTTGGTTATTTTGTAAGGTGGGATATTGAAACATACAGCTTAGACTTGTTTCCTTAAGGCTTAAGCAATGTGATAGTCTATCCAAGTGTAGCAGTTGATGTTAAACTTGCAATGTGTGAATTGTAGGGACACTATTGGATCAATTCTTGCCCAATTAACTCTCCCTTACACCCTGGAATGATGGAATATGCAGCACTGTAAATGACAATTGAATGCAAATGACTTACAGCGATAAACAGAATGAAAACGACAGTGAAAAGTAGAGAAATTAAAGAACAAACACACCAAATTTATACTGGTTCAAGCCAACAAGGTTGGCTCTACATCCAGTCACCGAGGCCTTCAAATCCACTAGAAACCGAGAGTGTTTACAGCAGTACAACTGGCCCTTACTCCCTCCTGTTATAGCGCTCCCGAGTACAATGAAAATAACCAAAGAGATTTCCACCAGATCGCTCCAAGAATCATTGTTCTCACAATCTTGATCTCTTCTTCCCATAGCACTCAGCGCACAAGAGGATTACAACTGATCAGTAGTCTTACAAACATAAAACTGAGAACCCTGCCTCTCTTGCTACCCCTTGCCCTCTATTTATAATAGTGGGTGGATATCCCAATGAAGATATAAAATATTTACAGTTTCACCCCATAACTTTTACTAATTACAGTTTTGCATTACAACTTCTATTTTATTCTTCAAAGGTCCTCAAGAGCACTACTTTCACTTACTGGCTTCACTAATCTTTCTAGGTCTTCCTATCCTATACTCGAGACAACCTTTTAACACAAAGTAATAGAGCATATTTTTTTCAAGGTCTTATCATGTACTTAAAGCAGCAGATGACTAAAAGCCCTTATTTTCCAATCAAAATCTTTTCCTAGTAGAATTCAAGCCTATCTCTGCAAGTAATTTAGGTGACTGGATGCCCATTTGTGATCCATGGTCCACCTTAGTCTAGTAGTCGCTTATTTCATTTTCTAAGCTTTCTTTAATAAAAAATCTGGCTGTGGTTAGTTTTATTATTGTATAGAATGTAAAATTGATCATTTATTAAAGGTTTTATTATCAGACTAGTTTTAATTTGTTATTGAAGCTGTATTTATTATTTGCAAGTTAATGTTGTTATTCAGTTTTGTTTGAGTGGCTGGAAGACAAGAGAGTGACTTGGACATATCAGATGTTAGGTATTGGAATGCAGCAGTGGCAGTTAGGTAAATAGGCTAATTGTAAATATATTATTAAGTAAGGGGTATATGGGGAATTATCCTGATGATTAGTTATCTCTTGTAAATCTTGCCCTTATGTCTATAAATAAGGGGGAGAAGGAGACTGTTGATTACCTGTTTTCTTATCATTCTCATTGTTAATTGCGAGGGCTGGATTGTGAGAGAAAGCTCGTGTAAGAGATAGTCTTGTAATCTTGCAGTGAGTGTTCTCGTGTAACAGTGAGGGATGGGATTGTGCTAGTGAAAGTCTTGTACTGTTTTCATCAAGAACTTAGTGGATTGCTCTCTTTGTTGAAGGCTGGATGTAGAATTGATTTCTTAGTTCGAATCAGGATAAATTCTCGGTGCCTATTATGTGGTTTGATTGTTCTTAACTTTGATATTTTGAATTCTGTTTTTATTCTTTATCTTCGATTTATTGTATGTTGCATCGGCCAGTTTTGAGGGTGAGAGTTAGTGATTTGTTGGCTTCTTGGGTGATTTAATAGATTGTCAATGCTCCCAATTCTAACAAATTGGTATCAGAGCCAGGTCTCTTATCAAGAACCTTCAAAAATCATTAGAATTTAACACATACTTGCAGGAATGGCTTCTACAGCCTCTGCCACACGGTATGATGTGGAGAAATTTGATGGACAAAGCGATTTTGGCTTATGGAAGATAAGATGAGGGCCTTATTGGGAAACCTAGGTTTGGAAGAAGCCTTAGAGGCTGAAAAGAAAATACTTGAAACCTTCACTAAGGAAAGAAAAAGGAAATCCGTGAAAGGAGAAAGGAAATCAACAAGAAAGCATTTAACACTCTAATTCTTAGCTTTGGAGACAAAGTGTTGCGGAAGGTGTCAAAAATGACAACTGTGGAGGACCTTTGGAATAGGTTAGAAACTCTCTATATGACCAAAACCCTCTCTACCTAGTTGTATTTAAAAACAAAGTTATTTTCATTCAAGATGACTGAGAGTCAAAGGTTATAAGATCAAATTTATAGTTTTAATAAATTATGTTTAGATCTTGAAAACATTGATATTAAATATGATGATGAGGATAAGGTTTTAGTCTTATTGCACTCACTTCCAAAATCATATGAGACTTTTGTAGACATCCTGAAGCATGGTAGAGACAAGTTGGCTCTAGATGATGTTGTAGCGGCTTTGAATTCTAAGGAGTTACAACACAAAGTAGAGGCTAAGAAGACTGCTGGAGATGTGTTAGCAGTGAGACACCTGTATCAAGGCCTTAAGGAGCTATCTAATCAAGGAATTTTAGGTGCTGGAAAATTTACAGCATTTGATAAGTGTGACACTTGTATCCTAGAAAAGTCTATAAAAGTTAAATTCCCTAGGAAAGCCACCCACTCATCAAAAGCCCAATTAGATTATATACATTCTGATCTATGGGGCTCTAGTCAATCCTTAACTCATGGAGGGGCAAGATATTACTTATCCATAATAAATGATTACTCTAGAATGGTTTGGGTTCATGTTTTAAAATCAAAAGATCAAACTTTTGAGGCTTTCAAAACCTGGAAAATCATGATAATGGTCTAGAGTTTTGCAATAGAGACTTCTCCCAAATGTGTAGTGAAAATGGCATTTTAAAGCACCTTTCAGCCCCTGGAAACCCTAGGCAAAATGGCTTGGTAGAGAGGATGAATAGGACCCTCTTAGAGAGGGTAAGATGCATGTTGATACATGCTAGGCTGCTAAGGCATTTTGGGGAGAGGCTGTAACAACAGCCGCATATGTGATCAATAGATCCCCATCGGCTACAATAGGGTTTAAAACTCCTTATGAGATGTGGAAAGACCATAAACCAAGCCTTGAGCACATAAAGGTGTTTGGATGTATTGCCTATGCTCATGTGAAGCAAGGCAAGTTAGAGCCCAGGGCCAAACGTTGTCTATTTATAGGCTATCCAACAGGGGTAAAGGGTTACAAGCTTTGGTGTTTAGAGGAAGGTATGCCAAGGACTATAATTAGTAGGGATGTAGTCTTTAAGGAAAATTCATTCTTAAAAAGTGATAAGATAGAGGATGAGAAGGAAAAGGCAAGGAAAGCTGTTAAGAAACAGCTTGTTTATGATGCTGCCAGGGTTGGATTGGATGCAACAAATGGCAGCCAGGATGCTGCCAGCAGTAGTCATGATACTGCCAGTGGCAGCCATGATTTGGATGCTGCTGCTTATGACAGTCCAATGGACTTAGCAGCAGGACAGCATAGTGCTGACTCAAGATCCTCTAGTTCTGATAACTTCCAGCCATCAGAAGGTGATGATTCTTCTAGTTTTGATGAAAATCATCACTCTGATAGTGCTGGTTCATCAAGTACAGGTGGTATCCCTTGTGTTGATAGGTATAATGTAGCTAGAGATAGGCAAAGGAGAATAGTTAGACCTCCATTGAGGTATGGATACTCTGATTTAGTGGCATATGCACTGTCCAGTGCATCAGAAATAGCTGGAGAGGAGCCTATCTCATATGAAGAGGCTGTAAGATCTAAGGATTCAAAGAAATGGCTTGCAGCCATGGAATCCAAGATGGAATCTCTTAAAAAGAATAAAACTTGGACCTTGGTTAATAGATCCTTAGGTAAGAGGGTGGCCGTAAATGGTTGTTTAAAATTAAGGAAGGGGCAGGAATTGAGTTAAAATCTAGGTATAAGGCTAGGTTAGTAGCAAGGGGTTTCACCCAAATAGAAGGGGTAGATTTTAATGAAGTTTTCTCACTAGCTGTGAGACACACTTCGATTAGGATTTTACTTGCTATGACTGCCCACTTAGACCTCAGCCTAGAGTAGATGGATGTGACCACTACTTTCCTCCACGGCAAATTAGAAGAGGATATTATAATGGAGTAGCCTAGAGGATTTGAGATTAGGGGTAAGAAGGATCAAGTATGCTTGCTAAAAAAGTCCTTATATGGACTTAAGCAATCCCCTAAACAGTGGTACAAGAAATTTGACACATTCATGTTTAGCCAAGGGTTTAAGAGGAGTGATTTCAATAGTTGCGTTTATTATAGGCATATTTCATCTAAGATCTCCATATATCTCCTCCTTTATGTAGATGATATGTTGATTGCAAGTCAATCACACAGGGAAGTCCAAAGTTTAAAGTTGAAGTTGAAATCAGCCTTTGAAATGAAGGAATTAGGAGAGGCTAGGAAGATTTTAGGAACTGAAATATCTAGAAATAGGTAGCTAAGGAAGGTCCAATTATCACAAAAGTCCTATTTTGAGAAACTTATTAGAAAGTTCTATATGCTTGTGGCAAAGGAAGTCAATGTTCATTTTTCTCAGCATTTTAATTTGTCCCATATGCAATCACCGAGTGACAAAGAGAGCATGAGAGAGATGAAGAAAATTCCCTATTCAAGTGCTATAGGTAGTCTTGTGTATTGCATGGTATGTACAAAGCCAGATTTAGCCTATGGCATGAGTGTTGCAAGTATGTTCATGGCTAATCTGGGAAAAGATCATTGGACAACTGTTAAGTGGATATTTAGGTACCTAAAAGGAACAAATATGGCATTAGTTTATGGTGGAGTTAGTTTAGATAAAGAGTCTATCATTCTAGGGTTCATTGATGCTGATTATGCAGCGGATATAGATAAGAGAAGATCCTCTACAGGATATGTGTTTAAGCTATGGAATTCAACTATTAGTTGAAAAACTAATTTATAATCTGTAGTGACTCTCTCTACCATTGAGGTTGAGTATATAGCTGTTACAGAAGTTATAAAAGAAGTCTTATGGTTGAAAGGTGTAGTAGGTGAACTCATAGGGAAAGATATTGTCAGAATGTGATCCTGACAAGAGAGAGTTCACTTGCAATTCAGTGAGAATTGCGTGGGAACTAGTGAATTAGAAGGAAGGAAAGAAAGAAAGAATAGAGGAAGAGAAGTGGAGAGAGAGAGATATTGAGAAGATGAGAGGGAAATTGAATCAATTGAATTCCCAAAAGATATCTCTCATGGTTGCGAGGGTTGGTTATATAAGTGCTAAGCCTTGGCGCCAATATTTGGGTTACATTTGAATTAGGCCCATGTGCTGTAACTACCAATCTAATTCATATTACACTAGTACCCTTTACCCTTCTACCTTATTGTTCTCCTTATTTAAATAATAGTCCCGTGACAATTCCTCCATGCTAGAAACATTACTTGTCCTCAAGCAAGTCACAGAAGTCCGGCTACCTTGGGAAACTACTTTAGGAGGTTAGGGAGGTATTCCCAAGTGTTGTTTTCCAGGTGGAGATTGGACCAATAGACTAACACCTCAGTGATAGGCGTCTGCTGCTTATAGATGATTCTCCTATCCACTATAGCTATTGGCTCCATCTCTTGTTGTGTTGGTTGTATTGTTGAGGGTAGGATAGAATTGACTAGACTGGTGCTCGAGGATGAGTTGAGGAGTGATACATGAAACACGGGATGTATGTGAGACTCCTTTGGAAGTTGGAGTCCGTAAGCCACTTGTCCCACCTTGGCTATTACTACATAAGGCCTGTAGTATTTAGGACTTAGTTTAGTAACTGACTTAGGAGCCAAAGTCTTCAATTGGGCTTGCCTCAGCTTCAGATACACCATGTCTCCCATCTAGAAGACTCGTTTAGTCCTCTTCCTATCCGCATATTGCTTCATTCGATTTTGGGCACTGGCTAGCTCCTCCCTTAGGGTTTGTAGCATTTGTTGCCTCTGAACTAGGTAATCGTCCACTGTGGCTACTTGACCGTGGCTTCCTCTTAGTGGTAAGAGAGGGGCTTTGTATCCATATAGTGCTTTAAACGGTGTCATCTTCAAGGAGGAGTGTGGAGTGGTATTGTACCACCATTGAGCTAGGGAGAGCCATTTGTGCCACCCGGTAGAATGCATTAGGCTCACACATCTTAAGTATGTCTCGAGGCATTGATTAGTCCTTTCGGTCTGTCCATCTATCTTCAGGTGATAAAAGGATGACATGTGTAGCTGTGTTCCTAGGGATTTCATCAGTTCTTTCTAGAGGAGGCTTGTGAAGACTGTCTCTATCCGAAACAATCACTTGAGGTAGCCCATGCAGCTTGCCCACTTGATCTAAGAAAACTCTTGCCACCTCCTGTGCAATAAAGGGGTGTGCTAAACCCAAGAAGTGGGTATATTTGGTCGTATGATCCACCACCACTAACACACAGTCCTTGCCCTCTAACTTCAGCAGACCTTCTGCAAAGTCCATGTTGATGTGGGTCCATGCTTGGTCAGGAATGGGTAGAGGTCGCAGCAACCTGGGAGGGTGTATGTTCTCATGTTTGTACCTATTGCAAGTGTCACAGCTTTTCACATACTCCACCACTTCTCTTCTCAATCCTGGCCAGAAGAATAGTTGTTTAATCTTGTTGTAAGTGTTTTGTATCCCCGAATAGCCCCCAATTGGGGAATCATGTAGTGCCTCTAGGATCTTTTGTCGAAGAGCCTTATCCTCACCAATTATTATTCTGTCCTTATACCTCATTAGCCCATTCCTCAAGGCATAACCTAGTTTGCTGTCTGGTTCCAGGATCATTTGCTTCATCAGCTTCTTAATCCATTCTCCTTTGGTGTAACTGGTTGTTACTTCCCAAAACCAATCTGGAGTAATTGCAGTGATGGCAGCAGAGGCCCCTTCTTCCACACAACGAGATAGAGCATCGGCTGCTTTGCTCTCCTGGCCTCTTCGGTATTGAATAACATAGTCAAGTCCCATTAACTTCGACATGCCTTTCCTCTGAAGGTGGGTATACAGTTTCTGTTGTAATAAAAATTTAAGACACTTGTGATTCGTTTTTATAATAAACTTTTCTCCTTCAAGGTAGTGTCACCATTTCTCTACAGCTATTAGAACAACCAGAAGTTCTTTATCATAGACACTTAGACCCAAGTGCTTAGGGGCTAATGCCTGGCTGATAAAAGGCAAAGGCCTTCCTCCTTGCATCAATACTGCTCCCACCCCACTATCACTTGCATTGGTTTCTAGTATAAAAGGTTGATTAAAATCGGGTAAGCTCAGTGTAGGCACCTCACTCATGGCAGCTTTCAACCTTCCAAAAGCTTTCTCAGCCCTCTCATTTCAGTGAAATCCCCCCATCTTCAGCAACTCTGTCAATGTCTACTTAGAGTGCCATAATCTTTGACAAATCTGCGATAGTACCTTGTGAGGTCCAAGAACCCCCGTAGGGCTTTCACATTGACAAGTCTTGGCCATGCCATCATTGCTGCCACCTTTTGGGGATCTGTGCTAACCCCTGCCCCTGAAATGACATGGCTGAGATACTCCACTTGGGATTGTGCAAATGCACATTTAGACTTCTTAATATACAACTTATTGAATCGAAAGACTTGTAGAGTTGTCCTTAAGTGCTCTAGATGTTTGGCAAAGGTGGTGCTATATACCAGAATATCATCAAAGAATACCAAGATAAATTGACATAGGTAGGGTTCGAATATTTGGTTCATAAGGGCTTGGAACGTTGCTGGAGCGTTGGTTAATCCAAAGGGCATGACCAAGAATTCATAATACCCTTGGTGGGTTCTAAAGGCAGTTTTGTGGATATCATTGGCATGCATTCTAATTTGGTGATATCCTAATCTGAGGTCAAGTTTAGAGAAAACTTTAGCTCCGTGCAATTCATCTAACAGGTCTTCAATAATGGGTATAGGGAATTTATTCTTTATGGTTAGGGAATTGAGTTGGCGATAATCAATACAAAATCACTAACTACCATCTTTCTTCTTTACTAATAGCAAGGGAGAGACATAGGGGCTGGTACTTGGTTGTATAACAAAAGTATTTAGCATGTCTTTGATTGTGCATTCAATTTCAGCCTTCTGTTTTGGGGGGTATCTATATGAGCGGATGTTAATTGGCTTGGCATTGGGTTTGAGGTTGATAGTATGGTCTATTGGTCTTGGGCGTGGTAGAGACATAGGTTCCTCAAACAAGTCCCCAAATTCATCTAAGAGTAAATTAAGAGAATCTAATTGAGTTACCTCCTAAGGAGTTTGCATGGCCTCCACTGAATTTAGCCTGTAGTGCACTTCATCTTCTGTGTCCTCTTTCCCTTCCACGGCATATATCGAGAAGAGTTGGGCTACTTGCGTCCACCTGCTCTTGAATAACTTGTGTAGTCTTTTACCAAAGATCATCTTACATGTTCTTGTCTCCATACTGCCCGTTAGAGTCATCCTCCCTCTCCCCTTCTCGAATGTTACCTCCATCTTGTTAAAGTTGAAACAAATGGGGTTGACTTCCCTCATCCAATCGTCTCCTAGGACCATATCACATCCCCCAACTTTTGTAGGCGTAGGTTAGTCTCAAAGTCTTCCCCCTGCATTTGCCAATAGAATCCAACACAAGCAGATTTGCACAAAACTTTTTGGCCGTTAGCTACGGTTACCGACATGGGCTGAGTCCCCGTGAGGCTGCACTTCAGTGTTCTGGCTATCCCTTTGTCCAGTAAGCTGTGAGTGCTTTCGCTATCAATTAGAATCATTAAACGACTATCTCTTGCCTTTCCCTCCACCTTGATAATTTTATTGGTCATCACTTCCCTTAGAGCATGTAGGGAGATCTCTACCTTCTCCTCTTTCCCATCTTCTTCCAGAATGTTTTCGTCCTCTTCTTCTGCCCCTTCTAATAGCAACAATTGTCTTTTACATTGGTGGCCTAGTGTGTATTTGTCTCCACACCTAAAACAGAGGCTTGCCAATCGCCTATACTCCCTCAAGTTTTCCTAAATTGGTTGGGGAGGTGTTGGTAGGGCCGCCAACCCTTTGTTATCGGAACCCATGGTTCCCCTATTCCTTCCCCATCCTCTACTATTCGGCGGCAAGGGCGTCGTTTGCCACCCTTTATTTACACCGCTCTGCTTCTTAACCAGTGCCTCCATTGTCAACTCCTGAAGTTTAGCATACTCAATTGCTTGTTGGACAGTCTTGGGTTGAAACATCTTAACTGTAGGACGGACCTTGTTGTTCAAGCTGCTAATGAAGCTTGACACAAAGTAGCCCTCTGTCAAGGTAGGATTCGAGAGTAACATAAGGACCTTCAACTCTTCGAACCTCTGTTGATAGGCTTGCACTAATCCCCCTTGTCTCAATTTGTTGAACTCTTCCACCACATCCAACATTCCTTTCTCCCCAAACCGTTCACATAACCCTTCCACAAATTCCTCCCAAGAGCATTCTTCTTTCACCCCACTCCAGCCTTGATACCACACATCTCCTTTGTCATTTAGATAAGCGGTCGCGAGTGTCACTGTCTAAGTTTTAGCTAAATTGTGCAGGCTGAACACCCTCGTACAGCGCCTTGCCCACCACCTTGGGTTCTGGCCATCAAAGAGAGGTATCTCCATCTTAGGCATAGGGAAGCCGGTCTGATGTGATCCGGTTCTATGGCCTTGCGTCCTAACTCCTACATTATCTTTCATCACCTATGGTTCAACCTCCAATTCCGCCGATCCCTCCGATCTAGGATTACCCCCTTTGCCATGTAAAATCGGCTCTGATCTATCCCTGGGGGGAAATTTAGGTGAAATTCATACCTGAGTCTGGTGAGTGAGCATCAGAACAAATTGTTGCATATGATCTTTGAGGGCTTGGACCTGCTCCCTCATTTGCTCTTCCAACCTCGCCGTCTGCGGCCTATTTTCCTCGCGCCACACATGCACCGCTCCTTCAATTCTCCAATCCACATAATTCTCCAACGCCTCCATCCTATTTTGTATCTCCTCTATCGTCGTCGATACTTGATGGAGCTGCGATTCCATATGCTTCGTCCGAGTTCTGTCTGCCATCTCTTACTTTGATTGCCTAAGATGATGCTCTGATGCCAAATTTGTTGGAAAAAACCGAGATATAAGTCTCGAACTAAACTCCTAGATGAAGAAGGAGTTTAGATAAGGTAGCAGTCCTAGATGGGGAAGGAGTTTAAAGAGATCAACAACAACTAATATCAACAATATATCTAATGTGTATTTATAAAATTAAATGTAGGTTATCTACAACTGTAAAGTAGGTGCATTTTTAGGAGATTTTTTAGGTTTCTCTTTGTATAAATATTCTCCTAAAGCTAATGAATAATTCACGGGTGAATGATTGATTTCCCCTAGATATTCTTTCATGGTATCAGAGCCAGATTCTTGTTGGCTTGATTTTTCTTAAAACCATCCCAAGTAGACGGATTGAGTCTCCAAGATGGTTGATGATTCCAGTAGTGAGCTAACAACCTCTAATCCTCCTCTGACAAGGACTCTTCCTACAGCTTCATCTCTCACGACAGACTTGGAAAGTCCTTCTCTTCAGATTATACAACATAAACTGAATGGAACCAATTTTCGAGAGTGGTTCCAATCATAGTTATTAAAGGTGCGCCTAGGCGCAAGGCGCCTTAAGGCGCCAGTTTGGCGCCTCGCCTGGGTTGAGGCGAGGCGGTTTCTGCAAGGCGCTCGCCTTGCAAGGTGAGGCGCTGAGGCGCGCCTCATGAAACCCGCGCCTGCATCCTGCCTGCATCATTTCTTCCTCTCATCCCCAGCATCCCCTCTTCTCAGTTTCAGCATGTATACATCACTACTTATTTACATTTTCTTTTATTTATATTTTACCTTCCATTTACTTTAATACATAAATGTCAATAAGAAAGTACCCCCCATTTGGATTCAATAAAAATCTCTAAAAAATCAAAATCCATAACAATAAGAAAATAGAATTTTGATTTTAGTACAAACTCAGAATTTAGCGATTTTACCACCCCAAAATACATACCTACTATTTCTTGAAAAATTCATTAAAAATCATTTTAACAACAATGAATATTAACTATCAAAATACCGGGAGTTAGTTTTTCAAAATGAAAACATTTTCTTATATGTCTCCTTATAATGCCCTAATCTTCCAGACATAGAAAAAATGCGCTAATCTTCCAGACCTAGAAAAATAGCATTTTTCAAAATGAAAGCATTTTCTTGATTGTGGACTTGTAGTGTTTATTGATTGTGGAGAATACTAAAGCTATTCCAAAATGTCCTCCATCAATAAAACAAGAGATTGGAGAGTACATGCAAAAGAAGAAAAATAGCAGGAAATCAAGGATGAGCAAAATATGGCACTGTAAGATGATTTTCAATTTGGTGAAGGGTATGATGATGATGATGATTAAAATTTCTTTATTGATTATGGACTTGTAGTGTTTATATGTTCGTTTAGAACTTTGCACGATGGTTGGTACTTGTTTGAGTTTGAGACTTTAAGTTTGAACTTTAATGATGTTTCTAGTTTAGAAATTGTATGATGAATGAATTAACTTTGATGTTGTTAGTTTAGAATTTGAAGATAATGAAACATTAATGATATGCATGTGTTATTATTGATAATTTGATAGTTTTTTATGATTTTACAAGATTTTTAGTTTTTTTTCTAAAAGGTGCGCCTCGCTTCGCAAAGGCGCGCCTCACCTCGTGCGCCTCGCGCCTCAGGCTCCAGGACCCTTTGCGCCTCGCTGCGCCTCGCTGCGCCTCGCTGCGCCTTTCAGAACTATGGTTCCAATCAGTCTTGTTGGTGGTTATAGGTAAGGGCAAGGAAGGCTACTTAACTAGTGATGTGGCGAGATCAAGTACAGAGTCTGCTGGTTCAAGTATATGGGAAGCTGAGAATGTCATTGTTATGGCTTGGTTAGTAAATTCAATGGAGCCTAAAATTGGTAGGACATATCTCTTCTACAAGACAGCTTGTGAGATATGGAAGGTTGTCCAAGAAATATATTCTGATCTAAAGAATTCTGCCCAATGTTTTCAAGTTAGATCTCTTATTCGTACCACAAAACAAGGTCAAACTCGGTCACCGAATATTTCAATACTTTAACAGCTTTGTGGCAAGAGATGGATCTCTTTTATGAGATCAAATGGGAGTGCACAACAGATAGTAGAAAATATGGTAAGATGATGGAGAAGGAGAGAGTTTTTTATTTCCTTCATGGCTTAAATTTAGAGTTAGATGAAGTTAGGGGTCGGTTGCTAGGGATGAAACCCTTCCCAACCATCAGGGAAGCGTTTGCTGAAGTTCAGAGGGAAGAAAGTAGGAAGAAAGTTATGCTCCCAGAGTCCGGACATCCTATTAATGAAATCTATTCCCCTGCATCAGCCTTAAACACTTTTAAGGGCAAAGCTCTTTTATCCTCTAAAAGAGAGGCTGTAAGAGAAAAACAATGGTGCGATCATTATAATCGACCTTATCATACTCGAGAGACTTGCTGGAAAATCCATGGAAAACCAGCAAATTGGAAGCCTAGAAATCAAAGAAAAGGAAGACATACTGCAAGCCAATCAGCCTATATGGTAGAAGCCGAGAAGGGGAATTCAACATCTTTTACTCTTACTGCAAATCAGCTAGATGTTTTGCAACAATTAATCAGTCAATCCCAAGTGTTCAAAACCGAGAATGCAGATAATCCTACTCCTCTGGCTTCCTTAGTCACAAAAGGTAATATTGAACACTCTCTTGTATCTCAAAGAATTTCTACCAACAGTTGGATCATAGATATGGGTGCCTCAAACCATATGACAGGTTCTCTATATTTGTTGTCCAATTTTGAATTATGTGATAAACCTATGAATGTTTCTATGGCTGATGGTACTATATCCTTGGCAAAGGGAAAAGGAACAACTGTGATAGGAGGTCTAATGCTTAAATCAGTTCTCTATGTCCCAAACTTGCAGTGTAACTTAATTTCAGTAAGCAGATTGACTAATGACAGGGATTGTTGTGTAATATTCTCCAAATCCTCTTGTGTTTTTCAGGATCTATCCTCGGGGAAGATGATTGGCAATGTTGAGATGAGAGGAGGGCTTTATCAAACATCAAAGCATGATCATTCTACTGCATCTAGGTCTTAGTTTTTATATTCTTTAGCTCTTGTTTCAGATTCAAACATTATGTTATGGCATCAGCGGTTAGGACATCCAAGTTTTGAATATCTTAAATTCTTGTATCCCTCTTTATATAGCAATAAAACTCACAATTTGTCTTGTGAGCAGTGTACTCTTGCAAAACAGACTAGAAAATCTCACCCTAATCATGTTTATGCTCCTTCCACACCTTTTCACTTAGTCCATAGTGATATTTGGGGGCCATCTCACACCTCAAATCTCACTAATACACGATAGTTCGTCACTTTTATTGATGACTATACAAGGATGTGCTGGGTATTTTTAATGAAAGAAAAATCTGAAGCGTTTTCGATATTCAAAAAGTTTCATCACATGATCAAGAATGTGTTTCAAACCTCAATCCATGTCTTGAGAACCGATAATGGAAGAGAATGCTTCTCCAATGAGTTTAATTCATATTTAATTGAGCATGGTATCATTCACCAAAGCTTATGTTCTTATAACCCTTAACAAAATGGAATTGCTGAAAGAAAAAATCATCACCTACTTGAAACAGCAAGAGCCATGATGTTTACTACTTCTGTTCCAAATTCATATTGGGGGGAAGCCATATTAACCTCAGCCTATCTCATCAATCACCTACCCTCCAAAGTCTTAAAGTTTAGGACTCCTTTAGCTGTCCTTATTGACGTTTTCCCTCACCATGATAGAGTCCTAAACTCCCTTACTCCTTGAGTATTTGGATGTACTGTTTTTGTTCACCAAAGTCCAATCTCTTCATCTAAACTAGACCCTAAGGCCATCAAGTGCATTTTTGTGGGATATTCTCCAACACAACAAGGATACAAATGCTACAATCCTCATACCCACAAATTTGTTGTCTCTTATGATGTATCTTTTCTTGAAACTCATCTATTTTTTTAGCCAACTCCTCACCCAGAAAAAGTTACCCATTGGACTCCTCTGGTTTTGGACTGTTCTTCTTTGATTCCTCCCGCTAGTTCTAATCCGATAATTCCATCACATGTGTCTGAATTTGATCAAGGGGGAGAGAATTAAAGAGACCAAATCCAGAAGAGTGATCAAATTCAAACTGAACCACCACTATTGGTGTATTCAAGGAAGCCTCATGACACTCAATATCAGCAGCAGTCCATATCATCTGAACCGAAGGTAAGTCTAGAAAAATTATAGAAACAGGAGGTTGAAAGGGAGACTGATATTCAGGGAAATAGAGAAGAAGGGCAACAACAACATGAGCAAGAGTATGATCTTGATGTTCCCATTGCTTGGAGGAAAGGAATCAGAACTTGCACTAAGTATCCGATTTCTAAATTTTTGGGATATTCAAAACTGTCTTCTAAATTCAAGGCATTTATAGAAAGCATAGATGATGAGGCTGCCCCTAAGGATATTTACTGTGCACTACAAGAGGAAAAATGTAGGAAAGCGGTTATGGAAGAAATGCTAGCCCTCGAAAAGAATGGCACCTAGGAAATAGTGGATCTTCCATATGGAAAGCACATAGTTGGCAGCAAATGAGTTTTTACCATAAAGTACAACTCGGATGGGAGAGTGGATAGATACAAGCAAGGCTTGTAGCTCAAGGTTTTATTCATACACAAGGCCTTGACTATGAGGAAACATTTGCACTAGTGACCAAACTTAACTCTATCCGGGTGTTATTGTCATTAGCAGTGAATTTGGACTGGAAACTCTATCAACTAGACATAAAAAATGCTTTCTTGAATGGTGAGCTGGAAGAAGAGATCTATATGAGAATTCTCCCTGGTTTTGAAAGGAAAGACACAAGAGGAAAGGTATGTAGATTGAAAAAATCCTTGTATGGTCTAAAGCAATCTCCTAGGGCATGGTTCAAAAGGTTTAGTGACACACTAAACCACCTAGGATATAAGCAAGGGCAAACAGATCACACTCTCTTTACAAAAGTTGATTGCGAAGGTCCTAATAGTCTATGTAGATGATATAATCATCATAGGAGAATTTTTAAGAGATAGAAAGGTTGAAGCAGCAACTAAAGGAAGTTTTTGAAGTAAAAGACTTGGGAGAAATGAGATATTTTTTGGGAATTGAAGTAGCAAGAAGTAGCGAAGGTATTTTTCTGTCTCAAAGAAAATACATTTTAGATCTTCTAAAAGAGATGGAAAAGCTTGGTTGTAAGCCTATAAGCATTCCATTAGAGCCTAACTAGAAAAATAAAAGGGAGAAAAATGAGGAACAATTGGTAGATGTTGGAAGATTTCAACGTTTGGTGGGAAAATTAATTTATCTATCTCATACACGACCAGATATTGCGTATGTAGTGAGCATCATTAGTCAATTCATGCATTCCCCAACCAAAAGACACCTAGAAGCTGCATATCATATTCTTAGATATTTGAAAGGGACTCTCAGGAAAGGAATGCTATTCAAGAAAAGGGAGGATAGAGGAATAAGGAGTTATGCGGATGCAGATTGGGCCGGATCCATTGAAGATAGTAAGTCTACGTCAGGGTATTGCACTAAGCTTTGGGGAAATTTGGTCACATGGAGGAGCAAGAAACAAGAAGTTGTGTCTAGAAGCAGTGCTAAGTCCGAGTATAGAGCTATTGCACTGAGTATCTGTGAGGTAATTTGGGTGGAAAGGCTCATGGAGGATTTATCTATTCCTATAGTTGGACCTAAAGTTCTCTACACTGACAACAAATCAGCTATAAGCATAGTAAATAATCCAGTGCAACATGACCGGATGAAACATGTTCGAATTGACAAGCATTTTGTTAAGCAGGAGCTGGAAAGTGGAGATATAAAACTGACTTATATTCCAACAAAAGATCAAGAGGCAAACATCTTGACTAAAGCAATGCAAAAGCAGGGTTTTGAATAAATAAGAAGCAAGCTGGGAATGATTGACATCTATTCACCAGCTTGAGGGGGAGTGTTGGAAGAAACTGAGATATAAGTCATGAACTAAACTCTTAGATGGAGGAGGAGTTTAGATAATGTAGCAGTCTTAGATAGGGAAGGAGTTTAAAGAGATCAACATCAACTAATATCAGCAGTTTTATAGATATATCTAATGTGTATTTATAAAATTAAATGAAGGTTATCTATAGCTGTAAAGTAGGAGTATGTTTAGGAGATTTTTTAGGTTTCTCTTTGTATAAATATCCTCCTAAAGCTAATGAATAATTCATGGGTGAATGATTGATTTCCCCTAGATATTCTTTCAAAATTGTTAGAATGTGATTTTGACAAGAGAGAGTTCACTCGCAATTTAGTGGGAATTGTGCGGGAACTAGTGAATTAGAAGGAAAGAAAGAAAGAATAGAGGGAGAGAAATAGAGAGAGAGAGAGAGAGAGAAGATGAGAGGGAAATTGAATCAATTGAATTCCCAAAAGATATCTCTCATGGCCGCGAGGATTGGTTATATAAGTACCAAGCCTTGGAGCCAATATTTGGGTTACATTTGAATTAGACCCATGTGCTATAACTGCCAATCTAATTCATATTACACTAGTACCCTTTACCCTTTTACCTTATTATTCTCCTTATTCACATAATAGTCCCGTGACAGATATTAAGGCTACTCTAATGTATGATAGACAAAGTGCTATACACTTAACCAAAAATCAAGCTCACCATGAGAGAACCAAGCATATTGATGCGAGGTACCACTTTATCAAGGAGATACTTGAAAGAAAGGAAGTAGACTTAATTAAGGTGGCTGGTGAGGATAATACAGCCGATATATTCACTAAGGCAGTACCCATGGCTAAATTACACAATTGTTTAAGACTATTGTAGGTTATCTTGTGTAAATGATCTTGTATATGCAAATTGAGACGACGAGCAGCTTGACGATGACAGGTTTTAGGCAGCAACTCAATCAAAATGGTGGAAAATTGTTATTCAGTTTTGTTTGAGTGGTTGGAAGACAAGAGAGTGACTCGGATGTATCAGATGTTAGGTATTGGAATGCAGCAGTGGCAGTTAGGTAAATAGGTTAATTGTAAATATGTTATTAAGTAAGGGGTAGATGGGGAATTATCCTGATTAGTTATCTCTTGTAAATCTTGCCCTTATGTCTATAAATAAGGGGGAGAAGGAGACTGTTGATTACCTGTTTTGTGATCATTCTCATTGTTAATTGCGAGGGCTGGATTGTGAGAGAAAGCTAGTGTAAGAGATAGTCTTGTAATCTTACAGTGAGTGTTCTCATGTAACAGTGAGGGATGGGATTGTGCGAGTGAAAGTCTTGTATGGTTTTCATCAAGAAGTTAGTGGATTGCTCTCTCTATTGAAGGCTGGATGTAGAACTGATTTCTCAGTTCGAACCCAGGATAAATTCTCGGTGCCTATTGTGTGGTTTGATTGTTCTTAACTTTGATCTTTTGAATTCTGCTTCTGTTCTTTATTTTCTGTTTATGTTGTATGTTGTATCGGCCAATTGTGAGAGTGAGAGTTAGTGATTTGTTGGCTTCTTGGGTGATTTAACAGACTGCCAGTGCTCCCAATTCTAACAAATGTTATTTTAGATATGTAAACATAACTTGCTTTAATCAGTGTTGGGGGTGAAAATAAGTAATCAAATGCTAGAATGATGAATTTATCTTTTACCAGGATAAGTTAGGCAACTAGATCAATTTATTTTTGCTTTCATGAAATCTGTTAGTTTACTAACAAATTATAATTGAAAGGAGAATCTACATGTTCTAAAAAATAAGGATCTCCTATAGTTTTAGAATGCTTGGAGTAATTTCTGATGGAAACTTAAGCCTTAGAGTGGTCTACATAGTTTACCAATTTATATTATTTCAATTTTTGAACACCACGTGATCAACCAAAAGTGCTAGCTGAAGTTAACTTTTGAGTTTATGGGACCAAGTAATATCCGAAGACCTCCCTAGTAGACTATCTCGTGATTTGGGTTATAACAACTCCCCTCCTTTGGCAACCTCATTAGGCTAGAAATTCCACTTCTCAATCTGACCTAGGTCACTCTCAAACACTACCCTGAGCTGCACCCATTCGGGAGGGGTCCTAGGTTGGCTTGAACCACTTCTAATACAATGGTCCTTACCCAAAAATGTTAACTGAAGTTAACTTTTGGGTTCATGGGACCAAATGATACACCTAAGACCTCCCTAGTAGAATAATTTTATACCTAATCTGGCTCCTCAATATTTGCAACCATCTCGCTGTTTCATATCAACTCATTACTTTTTTACTGATTGGATATAATTTATTTTTCCTGATTGGATATAATTTATTGGATTTTCTCTCTATTTAGTGTGTCAGCAGTGCCAGTGCCATCAGATTTTGTGTCCATGAAAATTATTCAAATTCCACCAACTTCTGGTAACATTTTGATCTTTGTTATTAATTGTTATTAATTAACTGGAAATCTGCCATCAATTGGTGAAACAAAAGCAGCTGCTATGCTCAAGGGACTGAAATTTGGAATCCATTGTTAATCTATTGAATCATCTAGATCTTATTTCCTTTTCAACTTGGTGGACCATTGCCAGGGTGAAGTTGGATGAACAAATTGAAGTGGTTAACCTGTACAGAAGCAAGCTATCTGACTCTTAAGTGAATGTGCCTCACAATGTTGTTCTAAACCTTCTTAGTTGACATTTTGTTTTAACTCCCATCTGGAAGTGGTGCTTCTTTTAAGACATTGACATGGTGCTGCTTGTCAGGTCTATCGGCAAAACCCTGTAGTAGAACTCTCTTGTTAATTTTAAATTTAATAGTCAGGGAAAGGAAAACCAGGTTGCAGGTGGTGGTGGGAGTAGTTGAACATCCGTTGTAAATAGAATCTTGAAAATTGTAATGGAACTGTTTCAACATGTGAAATCCTCGTGCACTTGTTTCTGGCTTTATAATTACATTGAATTTTTGTAATTTCTCACTCACCTTATTCCTCAGTATCTTCTTGTTTGTGGACTAGTGTTGTCATATGAATGGGTATTTCTCACCTTTTACATAATTGTGTCCATGTGGCAGTGTCTTCAGTTTTATGCCGTTTGCATGAACTTTGATGCTATTTTTGTTGTCCTTTGACACATGCTTATTGGACATGACTCTAACAAAACAAACTTTAACTACATATGTTTTCAGTTTTAAGAAGTTTGTGGCCATTGCGGATGAAGAGATGAAACAGCATAAAAACAGCATCCCTGAATCAGAGCCAGAGTCTGTTACTGATAGAGCAGTCAGAAGGCATGAAGATGAAGTCTTCTGTCTTGTTAATGACTTACTGGATCCTTCAACTGGCTGCTTTAGTTATAAACCTCTGCAAAAGTATAAATGTATTGGGGAAACATTCTACCAGGAAGCTTGTGATTTGGAAAGAAAAATACATTGCTTTGAGACTAACATCAGGAGGTCTTATTTCCATGTAATGCCACTTGATGACAACCAGCTACAAAATTGGCATCAGTACCTGGACTTTGTTGAGAAACAAGATGATTTTGATTGGGTAAGTTGTACTACTGTTGTGGTGCTTGTAATGGTTTTATATACCACTTTTTCTGTTATCTGAATTTCTTAAATTCTTTCAACTTGTAGGCTGTGAAACTTTATGAGAGATGCTTAATTCCCTGTGCTGATTACCCTGAATTCTGGATGCGTTATGTTGAATTCATGGAAATCAAGGGAGGACGAGAGTTAGCAAACCATGCATTAGACCGAGCAACAAAAATATTTTTGAAGGTGCGCTTTACTTTATAACCCCCACCCAAAGGATAATGAAATGATAATGCTGCGGTAATCATTTTTTTCTTTTCGGCTATTAATTTTGTACTTGCAAGGTTCCTTTTCTTTTTTTTATATTTTCGTTTTTTTAATCCAAAATTCTGTCAATGAAGCAGCAGTCATAACTTATATAGCGGATCCAAGATTTTTGGCCAATGGGGTCAACTAAAAATAATTAAAAAATAAAAGAAAATAATATCTTACTAAAAATCAAAGTAAATTAATAAAAAAATAATGATTATAATATAATATTTTAGATATTCAAATTATGCTCACCAAAAATCACATTGGATGTGCCAATTTTCCAAATCTGGGTTCGCCAAATTCACATCCCAGATGTGACGCAAATTTGGATTTGGTGAATTGAAACCTATATTCATGAAACCAGTGTGAACCCAAATATTGTGAAAAATAAAAAAATAAACCTTGCTTTTGAAGTTCTTGTTGAGCCTTTGACTGACTTGAGTTGAGATGGGAGATTGTAATTTGTGAGAGAGAGTGCATCACATAGATGACATACTCTGTTTAAGACTGTAAAGTGTGTTAACTGGTCCGTGTACTTATTTAGTGGGGGTCAAACCATAATAAATGTGAATAACACAGGTCTGTATACTTATTCAGTGGGTCAAATCATAATAAACTTAAAATTTTGGATACATATCATAAAAAGAAGTAAAAATTCAGTGGGCTGAATTGCCCCACTGAAGAAAGGCTAGCTCCACCCCTATATCTAATCAAAGCCTTCCCATTTTCAAGTGAAAAAAAGAAATTCTGTAGGTTGGTATAGAAAAACACTGGCCCCACCTAGTGGGATTAAGGCTTGATATGTTGTTGTTTTATCTTCAAAAGATATACTGCTGTTAAAGAGATTGTTAAATGTAAATTCTAGAAATGTCCAACTTGAAAATTGAAAGGAAAAATGTGATTTTGAATAATACTTTATAAAAACCTTGGATTTTGTGACTAGCTTCAACATTAATCTCTTTTCTGTGATTTGAGACTTGGTTCAATCTTTAAATGGTTGGATCATATAACATGCAGTGTTTGATCTTTTTAAGATTGAGATTGGTTTCCATGATTGAATTTCTACTTATGTACTTCATTCTTGTCCAAGAAACATTGTTTCTGTTATTGTTATGATGCATATTGGAGTTCTATAATAGGTATTAAGACACCAACAATAACACATGACTACATGAATTCTAGCTCGCCAATCATTTTTATTGATGGCTTTATCTTCTAGAATGCCCTTGTAACTCATATTATAACTATCTCCCACCAAGTTTTTTTTGTCTTCATCTGTCTCTTGTTAGATGCGTGTTCCACTTCGTCCACTTTTCTCAAAAGAGCCTTTATTGGTTTTTTACTCAGATGACCAAACTATCTTAATTGTGTTTCAAACTTCTTATATTTCATAGCCACTCCAACCTTATTATGAATAACTCCATTTGAATTTTATCTTTTCTTGTATAGCTGCACGCCTGGACATCCATCTTAACTTCCTCATATTCATTATACTCATATTTTTCACATGTTGGGGCTTTATTATCCAACATTTTGTGTCATACAACAAAGCTGGTTTTATAATTGTCTTATAAATTTTCCTTTTAACTTTTATGGAATCTTATTGTCACAAAATGTTGTATTGCGTGACAAGCTCCATCCTAGATTTCTTCTCTTGATTTTTAGGTTTGGTTCAACTCTTAGAGGGTTGGGTTGTAATTTGTTATGTTTGATCTATTCAGGATTGAGATTGGTTTTTATGAGCAATTGTTTGTCAAGACCCCAGGTTTTGAATCTAGGATTTCTAGTTGACAGTTGTGGAAGAAGAAATAAAGAAAGAGAGATTAGGGAAATTAGGGAGAAAACATAGAGAAAAACTGAGGGAAACCGAGAAGGGTTAGAGAAAATGAGAGAACTTGAAACCAATTCATTTATAATGTCTCAACACAAGGTGGTATAGCCTTATATATGGCTATTCTCAGCAATTAATCGGTTGCATATATTTGTAACTAATTCTGCTAACAACTTATAACAGTTGCAGTGGTTTGTTGTCAACTACTGTAACTATAATAATTGCAGTTGAAACCACTTCAACTGCTTTTTGCTATCTCCTATCTCCTAATTCTGCTAATCACAACACTGTTTTCTTTATCTATATAATTCTTGGCCAAGAAACATTGCTTTTATTATTAAAGTAAAATAATGTGCAACATCTCAACCTCAATATCTGAACATGTTCTTTGCAGAATATGCCAGTAATCCATCTTTTCAATGCCCGTTTTAAGGAGCTAATAGGAGATAGAGATGGTGCACATGCTGCGTTTCTCTGGTCTGATGAAGAATCTAGTTCATTCTTCATTGAGAAAGTTATTAAAGAAGCTAATATGGAAAGAAGATTGGTAAATACTTTACTCTGTTTATTTCTAAATCTGGATTGAGCAGTTATACTTTAAATTGCACTGCAATATCTCAGGGAAATTATACAGCAGCTTCTAGCATCTATGAAAAAGCGCTTGAACTGGCAGCTCAAAGGCAGAAGTTGCACAGTATTCCAATTCTTTATATTCATTTTTCTCATCTTAAATATATGGTAAGCAAATCATGGTACCATCTCTGAAGTGTTGGATAATTATGAATTACTTATTTATCACAAATTTTGGTTAGACCTTTTATTTTGGAACTATTTTCTTTTCAAGAATTGGTTTGAGATGATATGTGGTGCATTTGGTACATTCTAGCTTTTTGTTAACTTTTTCTAGGATTTGATCTCTTGTGCTTGCACTGACATGCTTGCCTTTTGGAGTCTTCTCTTTTTTGTCAACCTTTCTATCTCATTGTTCATGAGTACAGTGTGGAAAGGTATGCTGCACTGATGGCTTTCCAGACATACTTTATCTGTGATTATGTTGCATTGTCCAAGTTTTTTATTGAACCCACATGCCCATTTGATCAATTTAAATTGCCAAAATGATTATGTTACACTGGACATTTTTTACTCAGTAATATTATGTTATATTGGACATTTCGTTCTCATTTTAATGGCCTCTTATGGATTACGTCGTCTTCCCTTCAGCATACACATGTTATGAATGCACCCATGCCTCAATATGTTCAACACGTCATAAGAAAATATGTGATTATTGCATTAAAGGGATATCCTACACGCACAAAATACATAGTTTGGTCTGCCTCCACAATGACCATACATACACATCAAGAATCAAAATTAGATGTTCCAAAAATAGATAAACACCTTCTTCGCTGCACAAACTACAACATGTTTCCACACCATGTCAAAATAAGATATCAATGCATGCCCTCAAGGTAGCTGTATATCCCTGTGTATTAAAATAAGGTATTAATGCATGTCCTCAGTGAATGGTAATGTGGCCTTTTTCTCCAGCAGTCAGGTCAACTGTGGAATGTAATTCATGCAAGCATGAGCTACAAAACCTCAGTAAGATTGCATGCATCCGCAAGACATGCTCATGCATCAAAATTCATTTCTCATAATACCAAGTACCTCACACGGCTACAAGGAAGCTCAAAAACATCTCTGCATGGTGATCAAATCCCCTAGGCAGCACCCTGAGCTTAATGACTAACCACTATTGGGAGAGTCTCATGCTATGCCTTGGTCCTCATGTACACAGGCAAAAAAATACCGTTTGCATGCTCAACAATACATGTCAATATATACCTTGTAACTAAAGCATATCACAGCCATGCAAACATCATGCCAAATGCTATGCACATATATCTAAAGATGAGTTGTGCTTACAAACAAATGAAAGTGTAGCCAAATCCTTCAATGTCAAGTCACAGTCCCTCCTTGGCTCACAGCAAGGTCTTCTAACCACCGCAAGCTAGTACTAGCACTAGTAGCAACACTCCGCTATAACTCAACACTGACACTCAATTGTGGAGTAAAATCTCATGCACCAATGCTTTCACCGTAGCAAAAATTCTTAGCACTCCTCTCAAGTTCACAAAGAAGGGAGGAAATTCCTCAAATGCTCATTAGAGGGCCTTTCATAGGCAAGAATGCTTGGGTGTGCTTTTAGACTATTTTGCCCCTTGTGGCAGCTCATTATTCTACCTTTTTCAGCCTGTTCTTGGTCTTCCTATGCAACATTCCCTTCTTCAGTATTTTCCCCAGCCTTTGTATAGCCATATCGCCTCCCACTTTCAGCTTTTCTGCTGGAGATCCTTGCTCTCATTAAACTTGGCTAGCACCCCTCTTTAGCATCCAGCTTCAGCTTTTGGCAGCCATAACTAATCTTTTATTCAGAAAACTCAGCTTTTGTGCATATTCTCTTTTCCTTATATGTTTGTATGTCCCTCATTTGCATATATGCACACATGTATATACATCCTCAATTCCCCAATTGCATACCCGTTGGATTATCACACATAGACATATACCCATTCTCTAGTTTATTTTTAGTCAATCATTCTCTCCACATGTTGGTGTATAAGTTTCCCTTCTTTTTCAGCACAGCCAGTCTGCCAGTTTTATTTAGGGTTGAGAAAGTTGTTCCCCTCAACTTTTTTGCTTTATCCCAAACTATTGTCTCCATAACCCTTTTGATCATGTAACACTGCACACACACACACGTATACATATTCACCCCCCTTATGCTTGTAAAGTCACCCAATAGGTCCCAAAATGCTCCTCATGAAGGCCTGTTAAGTCTCCAACACTTAGGTAGACTTTAACACATGTTGAACCTCCAAGTAAGCCTCAAAATCTTTCATTTGGTGTTTAATCTACCAAAATTAATGTGAATGATCAACATTTTCTCCTCACAATATGGCCAATGACATATCAAAGCCATGTGTTTAATCCAATTCTTACAGGTCATTAAATGGGCTCTCAAAGTTCATCAGGACAGTTCTCAAAAATTTACCAAACAGCTTTGGAAAGCTGACTTTCCCTTTGAAATTCGATCTTGTTTGTTTGTAGGTTTTGATAGTCGATCTCAAACTTGACTCCCACATGAACTCACGATCCCTCTCTAGCCCACTATTTGGTAGTCAACCCCAAGGTCAACTCTCATTTCAGAAGTGGATCTCTTTTAACTCATTATTTTCAGGTTGACCTCAAAGTTAACTCTTGCATCAACTCTTACTCATTGCTTTTGGAAGTTGATCTCAAAATCAACTCTCACATTGATTTGTCACTTGCTCTTTTCAGGAGTTGATCTCAAGGTTGACCCTTAGATCGACTTTCTAACCACTAAGCCTGGAAATGTTCCTAGAGTCAACATTTCCTGCATAATCATGATCTGTCGCTCAATTATACATAAATGATCATCACCTGCAAAATATGCCTGGTAATTACCTATAATTAGGGAATGAAAATAGGGGTCACTACAGTTTGAGTCATTTCTAAGTATATTAAATAGATATACCTATATATCACTGGTTATTGGATGATTTATCTGTCAACATAAGGAGCTGGTTATGTGAATAATGAAAACAATGAGAGTTGGGTTTGATCAAGAACAATGTTACAGCTTGGTTGTTTTCGCTATTGGCAGAAGAGAAAGAGTTTTGGGATATGCAATTTCTTACATCATGAAATTAATTTTGTCTTCTGTTTTTCTTGCTACTTTAAAGTTGGTTAAGGATTTTCACTTACCTTGTTTTTTGTTGGTTAGATGACAGGTAGTGTAGATGCCGCCAAAGATGTGATAATAGATGGCATACGACATGTGCCTCATTGCAAATTACTCCTAGAGGTATCTTTTTTCTTGTTACATGTAAAATATCTTATCCATCCCCAAAAAGACTATCTACTTGCAGTAAGGATTTATCAATCATCAAGTTTAAAGCACCTTAACATGCTTTATATTAGATTGTTGAAATGGAGGCATTGGAGGCCTTCCTGTCCGTATTATTCCACATGGTTTTGTTTTAACAAATTGTGGGTTTCTTATATAACCTCAATCCTAGTTTTCCTAGTTTTCTATATTGTGGACCTAGTATTTTGCCGCATATAAGCTATGTATTTTAGATGGTGTTGGGTCTCCAAACTTTTATGATTGTTCTAAATGGTTGTTGCTGTCTTCTTCTTATTGAACTCCTGGTTTTCTATGTTGGGGACTCAATGTTAATGCTATATAAGTATCTGTGATTTAGCTGATGTGGTACGCAGATGTCTATAATTGCTCCCTATGGTGGTTTCGTTCTTGGTTCCAGTTTTCTTAACTGTGGACTAATGTTACCCCATATAAGCACTGTTACTTAGATGGCGTGGCATTGAAACTTCCATTTGAAGTTTGGCATTCTCAGTTTTCTATATAGTGGACCCGCTGTTACACCATATAAGCTCTGCAGTTTTTATGGTGTTGGTATCAAACTTTTCTGGAACTAATATGCCATCGTTGCTCTCTTTTGCTGCTGGTGATGGTGCAAAGGCTGGCTTTGGGCTGGGGAGCTATGAATCCAAGGCCTAGGCACACCACATACCATCCAAGCCAAAGTCCTTCATCAAAATGATTTTGGTTTTTTCTTGTGCAGGGATTGATAAACTTTGTGATGATGCATGGAGGACGAGAACATCTTAATTCTGTGGATACCATCATAGCCGATTCTCTCTTCCCTGCTCCAGATTCATTTCCAGGTTTGAGGCCTAAAGATCAGGAGGATTTATCGATTTTATATTTACAGGTCAAGATTTCTTTAAACTTATTTTTGATTGAAGATTCCTTTGCATGTCATGCCACTCATGTTATGGTTATATCTATATTCTCATCCTATCTACCATGTTTCTTAAATGGAGATACTACATAACACTTAAAATGAAATTTTCCAGGGTACTTTTTCATAATGTGTGACTATATGCTTTACTTTGATCATCTACCTACTATGATCCTCTTGTTTTCTCTATGCCTGGAACTTGTTGTACAGAAGGTAAGATGGTAAATCTTAGACTAGCCAACTTCAACCATAGAAATATTTGAAAGGATATCCTGTTTAATGATATTGAATGTATAGGCATTGGAATGGCTTAAAAAATATAAATAGGGAAAAAAGGTTAAGAGACTGTTCTAGTATGAAAATTGATTAATTACCAATAGACCACATTCACATTTCCCCTGACATACAAGATGTATTAATTATGGCCTTCTGATCACCAGACCTTGTCTTCATTTTACTTAAGGTGGTTGTCTTCATCAGAAATCTTGGTCAGATCAATTTATGATAAGGACATTTCTTTTAGAGAATGAAAGCAGAGTTTAATTAGAAAATATCTGAAGTCTTTCAGACAGAGAAAACCAATAGAGATCATAAAGTCCAAGTTCTGAAATACTTGAATTTGGATTTTCCCTTGTTTTACTATAAGACTTGATGTAGGAAATATTTCTGGTAGCTTGATGTAGGAAATGCTTTTGAAGACATGATGTAAACAACCAAAAACCTTGAAACTGCAGGAAAATGTTTAAAATAAACTCAAGACCTATTTGTACATGCTAATCCACGTGCTTACATTTATGTGAAAAGAAGACGAATAGAAGCTCCTACAAAGAGAGTGAATGTAATGGAGCATGCCTTTAGCAAAAGAGTAAGAGAAAGATTGAGAAAAACCTTGTGGAAGACTCTTAGGTATGTCAAGAGGGTTTTACAGAAAATATGACTGTAAATAAAAATGTTTGGGGAGCAAGCATTCATGTTGCAACCCCACCTAGGGGATTAAGGCTTGATATCTTCTTGTTGTACTTCTACTTCAAACATGTTGACTACCATTAGTGCTGTAGGATGGAATATGGCATCATTTTCAAGTCTCATCATGCTCACTAGCGTTGCCATTCACCAAACTTTTTTTAAATTAGCATGTATAGAACTTTGAAGTACTAAACAACATATACAACATATCCAGCCTTTATCCCACTATGTGGGGTCGGCTACATGAATTCTAGACTTCCATGTATTTCTATCGTTTGTCATATCTTCATTTAGATCCATATACTTCATATCGAACTTTAATGTCTCTCTCAAAGTCTTCTTGGGTCTACCTCTACCTCTTTTTGTGACTAATTGTTCCATTTCATCAACTCTCCTCACAGGAGCGTTTCTTAGTCTCCTTCTCACATGACCAAACCATCTTAGTCTAGTCTCTCTCATCTTCTCCTCGATTGGCACTACTCCTACCTTATTACGAATAACTTCATTTCTAATTTTATCCTTTCTTGTATGTCCGCACATCCATCTTAACATCCTCATCTCCGCTACACTCGTCTTTTGCTCGTGTTGGTATTTGACTGCCCAACATTCTGAGCCATACAGCAAAACTGGTCTTATAGCTCTCCTATAAAATTTTCCTTTCAATTTTAATGGGATTTTACCATCACATAACACTCCCGATGCATTTCTCCATTTTAGCCAACCTGCCTTAATTCTATGTGCGACATCCTCGTGAATTTCTCCATCTTTTTGAATCACTGATCCCAAATATCGAAAATGGTCTTTTCTTTGTAAGATTTGGTCTTCTAATTTTATTATAATATCATCCACTCTTGCATTTTTACTAAATTTGCATTCCATATATTCTGTTTTCTTTCTACTTAATTTAAATCCCTTAGATTCTAAATTGTTTCTCCACAACTCAAGCTTAGTGTTCACTCCTTCTTTTGTTTCATCCACCAACACTATGTCGTCTGCAAATAGCATACACCATGGCACATCTGTCTGAATATCTTTAGTAAGTTCATCCATTACTAAGGCAAATAAGTATGGACTTAGTGCAGAACCTTGATGCAGTCCTATTGTAGTTGTAAATGGTTCAGTATCCCCTCCGCATGTTCTGACCCTTGTCTCTACACCATGATACATGTCCTTAAGGGCTTGTATATAGGCTATTTTGACTCCTCTCTTCTCTAAAACCCTCCATAATACTTCTCTAGGGACCCTATCATAGGCCTTTTCTAAATCTATAAACACCATATGTAGGTCCTTCTGATGATCCCGATACCTTTCCATTAGACGCCTCAGTAAATATATAGCTTCCATTGTTGACCTGCCAGGCATGAAACCAAACTGATTTTCTGACACATTTGTTTCTTTTCTAAGTCTCTGCTCTATTACTCTCTCCCAGAGTTTCATGGTATGACTCATTAACTTAATTCCTCTATAATTTTCACAGTTTTGAACATCTCCTTTGTTCTTGTATATAGGAACCAAAGTACTCTTCCTCCACTCATCTGGCATCTTTTTTGATTTAAGGATCGCGTTAAATAGTTGCGTTAGCCAGGAGATGCCCTCTTCTCCCATGCATTTTCATGCTTCTATTGGTATATTATCTGGTCCCACTGCCTTATGATTTTTCATCTTTTTTAAAGCTTGCCTTATTTCATTTGAACTTATGCGTCGATAGAATGTGTAGCTCACATTCCCTTCGGAGTTACTAAGATGTCCCAACCTAACTCTTGTGTCACCACCATCATTGAATAATTTTGTGAAATACTCTTTCCATCTCTCCTTAATCGCTCCCTCATTTACTAAAACATTTTGATTGTCATCTTTTATGCATTTCACTTGATTTAAATCCCGTGTTTTTATTTCTCTTGCTTTAGCTAATTTATATATATCCCTTTCTCCATCTTTTGTATCAAGTCGTTTATATAGATTCTCATATGCTTTTGACCTTGCTTCACTAACAGCTCTTTTTGCTGCCTTTTTTGCTTCTTTATAATTTTTTTTATTTTCTTCATTGTTGCATTGATATACCGCCTTATAGCAAGCTTTCTTATTTTTAATTTTCAATTGTACATTTTCATTCCACCACCAAGACTCCTTAAGGTTAGGGCCTCTACCATTTGTCTCTCCAAGGACTACCTTTGCCGTGCTTCTCAGAGCATTAGCCATTTCTTTCCACATTTGGTTTATTTGTCTTTCTCCATTCCATTCCCTTTTACCCCTTAATTTTTCTTTGAAGATTAGTTGTTTCTCCCCTTTTAAATTCCACCACCTGATTCTTGGATTTTGTTTTATATGGTTTTTTCTCTTCCAATTTCTTACTTGGACGTCAAATACTAGAAGTCTATGTTGAGTAGTCAAACACTCTCCCGGTATTACCTTACAATCCCTACAACATAACCGATCCTCTTGTCTCATGAGGAAGTAATCTATTTGGGTGCTTGAGCTGATATTTTTATATGTGATTAAGTGTTCGTCCCGTTTTTTGAATCTCGTATTGGTTATAATGAGCCCATATGCCATAGCAAAATCTAGGATAGATTTACCCTCATTATTAATTTCCCCGAATCCATACCCTCCATGTACCTCTCTATATCCGTTTCCGTCTCTACCCACGTGCCCATTTAAGTCACCTCCTATAATCACTTTCTCTCCTCTTGGTATCATTTGTATGAGTCCCTCTAGGTCCTCCCAGAATTTTGCTTTTATCTCATCACCTAACCCCGCTTGTGGTGCATATGTACTAAAGATATTCATAGTTATTCTTCCTAGACTAATCTTCACCATAATAATCCTATCCCCTATTCTCTTTACATCCACTACCTCGTCTATTAAGCTTTTATCCATAATAATCTCCACTCCATTTTTCGCTCGATCAGTTCCTTTTCATGCCTTGCATAAATAGTTTTCTTATTAAGAAAAAATAAATCTTTGTTCATTAAGCATAAATCTAGTTCTTGAATATATAAACTATGAACTCTAATGAAACATATTCTTCAATCAACCATTTTAAACTGCAAACTGATAGACTGACTTAAATAGTCTCCTTTTCTGGTGATAAATCTGGTTCTTGTAACTTGCTGTAGAGAATTACAAGTCCAAAAAGCATTGCTTTGACTCTTTTCCCATGGTTCAACCCCTTAGTAGCAAGTCTTTACTATGTTTGGGAGAAAAATGCAGCCCTGTATACCTGTTCATCGGAATGAAGATTTTTATGAATGCCTTTTTTGTGCCTTGAGGCCTTGTTAACTTAAGCTATTTATTCTTGTGAATATTTTATAGCATGAGGTATAAGAATAATTGCATTGGCGGACCTATTTTTCTTTTCTACTGCTTGGAACGTGATCTTTTTGCATTAATTTTGTATGCTGGAAATTTCTTAATATATATCTCTGAAAATGACTATGTAATGGGCAGTTTGTTGATCAATGTGGAACAGTCGAGGACATAAGGAAGGCCTGGAATCGCCACATAAAATTGTTTCCACATTTGTTGAGGACTACCTCTATGGACAAGTGCTCCAGTGCTGGCAATCAGTTGTTGGACATGTTGGTGGAAGGAAGACAAACGAATTCTTTTCCAGACTCTCATAGGCCATCTGAAGGCCATGAATCTGACCATTTTCAGCTTCAAATGCAAGAGCAAAGACTAGCATTGCCAGAAAATCATGTTATCCATCCTGATCAGGTCCAACTGGACAACAATGCACAGGAGACATTGCAACAATTATATCATGGAGTTGCTGAAAGGCCCACGGAAGATGAATCAGGAGAAAATACATCAATTCCCAATTCAGCAGATCAGTGTGTAGATGATGCATCTGGACAGATAGAATCAACTCCTTATCTGGTACATCAGTCTAGGCAAGACGCAGATGTGTCAATGGAGTCAACTCACGGTTCCATACAACAATCTGGAGAAGATGCAAATGGTCCAAGGGAGTTGTCACATGGCGTAGAACGGCATCCTTCTGAAGAAGCATATGGACCAACTGAGTCAACTCATGGTTTAGTTCACCTACCTGGAGAAGATGATTCAGCACCAATTGAGCAAAGTCATGATCTGTTACATCAAGTTGCTGGTGGTAATGCAATTTTAGATACCCCACAAGAATACTGTGACTCCATCAATGTTCAGCACGGGCCAAACAATGAGCCTGAACAGCATCTGAAGCTGCTGTCTTCAGATGGTCCTTCCTTGAATTCTCAGGAGATAGATTGTGTCATTTCAGTATCCACGTCTTCTTTTGAGCCGAAAGTTCCTATCTTTAAGGGAATACCAGAGAATTGTCAGAATGCTAACGGAAGCCCTTCTTTAGTCTGCCCAGTAAGCACTCAATCTGTGGTTTCTGCAAAAATCCAAAGTGAGTTGGTATCTCCCTCCCCTATGGAAGATTGCCAAAATCCTCCTCCAGAACCAGCACATCCACAGCCACAGTTGCCTATAGACACTGCTGAAAAATGGCATCACACGGACAACACTGTTCAAGCTTCAGGAGAACATGCAATATCTAGTGTTCGTGGGGATTCACAAGATCAGAAGAATAAAAAATGCCTAGTTTCTCCGCAGCAAGATTGCCCGCCAGCTGAAATTGGTGACCAAATGCTTACTGGTCAAGGTTCTCCTGATCATCCCCTGTCTGGGCAGGATCCACAAGTTGAAAAGGGTACCCTTGCTCAAAACAAGGACCATGTAGGTTCTGCTCAGGGGAATACGTTGTCTACTCACTCCTGGCCAGCACAAAATCTGCAGCAGCAAAGCTTTCTACCTGGACACCCATCCCAACCAACTTCCGGACATGCTTCTCACCCTCAAGGACAGATGCCTCAGTATACTACACAAAACAGTGATCAGTTTGGTCATGCACATCAAGCATATAATCAGATGATGGAAAACTATTACAGGCATCAGCAGCTGTATCTTCAACAACAGTATGAGCAGCAACAGCTGTTTAGACAGCAGCAGCATCTTCTTCGCCCAAATCAGCAGCATGAACTTTATGTACAGCAGCAACAATCACTTGCACAACTGTACCATCAACAGTCATTGCAGCTGTATGAACAGCAAGCTCAGCTGATGCAGCAGCAATTACTGCAGGCTCATGAGCAACAGAATCAGCTATATCATCAGTACATGCAGCTGCAGGAGCAACATCATCAAGAAGGGAATCGACAAGTGCAGCAGCAACACCAAACAACACAGCAACAAGGATATCATCATCAGCAGCAGCAAATGACTCAGCAACAAGGATATCAGCAACTGCATTACCACCAAATGACACAGCAGCAAGGATATCAGCAACTGCAGCAGCAGCAGCACCAACTGCTATGGCAACAGGGATATCAGCAAGTCCTGCAGCAGCAGCACCAACAAAATCAGAAACAACAGCCACAAGAAGAGGAAATAACAGCAACAAAACAATCAGAGGTTACTTCAGCAAAGGTTCCAACATAGAACTTGGAGCTACCACCAAAAGGTATGATTCTGAACTACATTATTCATCTTCTTCCAAATCTGTAATTCAGTTTTACTTGCTTGTCAGAGATTAGTGTTAGAACTATTTGCAATTCCCTTTTAGAATTATTTGACAGTTCCCCTATATCTTTCCCAACTATGAGATCAGTCTTTAATTAATTAATGTTCAATTGGGAACCCTTAAGTAAAATCCAATCTCATCTAAAAAAAAAATGACCTTTTGTTATGCAGGACTAACAGGTTATGCCACGGCATAGCGGCCGAAGTTCATGTGGAAGTGCTGAATCTGCAAACCCCAGCAACAATGTAAAGGTGCGACGCCGCCACCAACAGCAAACTTCCCCCTGGAGCTGCAGCTCAAAATGCCAGTGCATCATAAATGATTTTTGCATCTCCATCTAACCAAGAAGTCACATTCATAAAAGATTTTGATGGTATTCACATAAGTCTAAATGGGTTGGAGGCTGAGCCATGATACCAAGAGCGAGGTGATTTCTCTTTGACTAGAATGTTGTGCATATTCAAGTTGTAGAAACAGTCTATTTATAAGAAAGAAAAAGTTTATGGACAAAGACAGCAGACCCTGCAATCAGGTGGGGCCTCTTGTATGGGATGCCCATTTTGCACGAGTCTTATGGCTTGTGTGTAATTTGAATGCAAAAGGAACTGTAGAATGTTGAAGGATGTGTGTTTTAACTTTTAATCTGTTTTAGGAAGTAATTTTTTGGCTCGGTGGTGCCAAATTTTTTGCCACTTGGCACTTAAATCTTTTGATGCTGTACTACCTCCCCCTCAAAAGAAAAAAGTGTATTGAAACTCTCCAAATTTTGCCGTATTTTCTTTTCATTGCTCAAATGCTGAGCCTACTCAATGAATAGTTTCGTGAACAATTGCCGTTTACTGATATAGCATTAAATTAGCCTCATTGTTCATGGAATCACTACACAACAAATTTTATTGATGTGTTTAAAAAAGTTATGGACCAATGGATAGAAATTTGATTAGAACATAGCACAAACATGAGAAATGTCTTATCCCGAAAAAATATACACCTAGATTAAGAGATAATAAGCCGCGCAACTTTACTTGAGGGGCCGGCCCAACACAGGCCATCGGCCTGGAGCCACCAGACCTTGTCCATGGGTCAACTAGGCCAGGTCCTAACCAACCCAGTGGGCTTTTTATCTATATATAAATGTATATATATTTATATTGGTTTTTTAATTCATGAATAAAAATAACCAATTGAATAATACAGAAATTAGCACACCCAAAAAAAAAACCATAAATTGAATAATAGTTTATATATCCATAATTTATAAAACTTATTTACATTATTTTAATGGATTTTTTTATAAAAATTGCATATGGAGCAAGCAGAAGTTTAGGGGAGGGATTTGTAAGGGGCCAGGCCACATACCTACCTTCTCCTCGTGATCCCTCCTCTACTCTACTTTCCTTTTAATAGTATCTGTTATTCCTCCAAAGGAAATCGGAGATTAGAGATTGGCCTTATGCTTCATTTAAGTCATGGAAATCGGGCAGAGAAAACAAGCGTTTCATTGTAGCAGAGAGAACTCAAACCACTTTTCTGGTTCCATTCCCCTGCTGATTTGTTCGTCAAATTGTATCATGGAAAGATGGCAAAGGTCAATTCCTTCAAAAATCAAATCTTTTAAGGAAGACCTTCTTGCCGCCTCTTGGCTCTTCTCCTTATTCAGAAATTGTTTTCTCCTTCCATTTGCCAACCAAAATTTCTATGCCACTCGGACGCAAGACTCGGCAACTTCAAGAATCGTCAATGGCTTTCAATCTCGATTGACGGAGAGTAATTGGTTTTTAGAATCCTGTCCAACGTTCATTGCTCTATGGAGGTGTTTTAGGGTGGCATATGATTTTGGTCGTTCCATTTATATATAATAATTAATCTAATCTCATCATCATCATCACCACCACCACCACCACACATGATAACACGAAAATGATCAAGAGAAATATCTGTGGCTAATTCACCGTCTCGTCTCATCTTTTTATCTGAATTCTTAAAAGCTAGCATCCAGCGTCCTGGCTCTTGCTCTCGTAAATTAAAGAAAACAAGCAGAGCCCTTATTTGCACCCAAGAAAACAAGCAGAGCATTTCGTGGGGCTAAACCAGGCCAGCCATGCATAGCTCTTTGATTGCCAAGACATTGATTCAGCAATGGTATTGTTCAGAGTGAAAAAGAAGGGCAACACCCATAACTTTATTCTGTACATAAATTTATCCTTGCGGAACAGGAAGTATAGGTCAATCCCAAGAGAGGGCAAACGTTAAATGATACATACAAGCAGTCACAGCACAAACAAAACATAGATTCAGAAAACATGTCTCTGAAGATCTGAAGGTACAAGAGATCAGACCAAAGGAAATAAAACATGTTGCAGCTTGATCCATTAAACGTAATTTCATTACATAAGACTGAATATCGTATAATAGTAGTACGCAACAAGAGATAACCTCACCAAACATACCATACTTGAAATTGACAACTATTAAGTGCTGTCAGTGAAGTTACAGAGGGGAAAATATCAAAGAGAGTGTGGGGTGGTCAATGAAAAAATAGTTTGACAATGTGAAAACTGCGTACCTATTGTTACTGCAATTGGCAGCAGATCCAAAACAGATCTTCGCATGACCTGCAGATAAGGCAGTCAAAATTTATGGGGGCAAAGAATTTCTATTTCAGCAGAGGATGGATGTCATGAAAAGCAAGCATTGTCAGCAGGTTTGTACAACTCTGTAAACCAATCAGCTTTGTCTTCCCAGTACTCTAATTCAGAAAATATAGCCATTTGAGTCTTTTCTCCACAATCCTCTCATGAGATCTCTTTACTGAACCTGAAGCAGCCACCTATTCAAGAGGTTGTTCCCAAAGGAAATATTTGCAATCCCTCAATCAATGAGTACCCTACCAAAATGGTAAAATGAGACCTTAATATGAGATCATGATGTTCTGCTCCCCATGTCCTGTAATCGGGACCTCAATCATCAGGATTTCCATTTTCCCAAAAGTTACTCCGATCAGGAGTGCAGAACCTATAATCTAATACTTCTTTGATATTTGCACCTCTTAAAACTATTAAGTAACCGTGCGAAAATCCTCAAGAGACTATTTCACCCATTTGACCTCAGTACTTGTTCTCACTTCTTACTACTTGATGACTAATCCCTTTGCATTTTAAGAATACTGGATTAGTCTTAAGTTGCTCAACACCATTTTTTAAGGATAGAGCATGAATTACTTTAAAAAGTAATGAATTAGAGCTGCAGCTTGTATTGTTGTCATAGATAAGAAGACATAGATCCTATCACAAGATGAATCCTTATTTGGAAATAGCAAAGAGAGGAAATGAATAACAGTACATTTTTAAGCTGGACATTTTTAAGCTGGACCGTGAAGAGAGCAGCCTTCAAAGTGGCTAAGTGAAGGACAGACAGAAGAGGACATGAATAACAGTACCCTCTTTAACTTTTTGAATTTACCTACCAGGATAAGGAAAATTATATCCACGCACATGGGATTATTGAAAGAAATAAAGGAATATGGGAAAACTACACCTCTCATCAAAGCTAAAGAATGTGTTGTTATAAACTCCTTTTTGGAACTCTGCCCATCCATACAATACAAGGGGATCTACATCTTTGATTTTCTATACCATTGTAATTTCACTTCGGTGAATCTTGCAAGTAATGGGCATGCTCTTCCTCTCTTTACTTTCTCTTTAATTACCTAGCAGTAGGAAAATCTGGAAGTTACCAGTTACCATTCTAGAAAATCCTATCAACAAACTTTACAAATATTGATCCATAATCCCCATATATTCTCTTTGAAACATATGAATGCATTTTAATATCCAAACCCCATCCCTCCGCTATTCTTCTTCCTTAACATCCCCATCTCCAAATGAAAAACAAAAGGAGACGATAATGAAACACCATAAATACAAAGTCCTATTTGCAAGCTGTAATCCCACCTCTTACATGCAAATCTCTAACATGTTTGACCATCTGCATGTCCTACTTCCATAGTTGTTTTTCATCAGAGGCTGCAGCAGGACTCCACAGAGATGGTTACTGTATGTTCCAACCTAATCCTTGTCAATTTCCAAGTCCCAAGAAACTGTATATGTCAACTAGTTAAGTTATTTTATTTTCTTGGAAGTATAGTCCTCAGCCAATTATCACTACAAAGATCTTTATTTTAAGGATAAAGGCTGACACAAGTACTCGGTGTCCTCCAGTCCAATTAAAAAAAAAATCGACCAGATAATGCAACCAAAGTATTTTAAAGACTTCCATAATCACAGCCAACCCAAAAATAATAATAATAATAATAATAATAATAAAATGAAATAGAAACAGATTTCTACAAAGTGGGAAAACAGAGATATAAAATTATTAGCTGGAAGTGTCAATAATAAAAGATTGCATCTTCACCCCCATCAACAAAACATACAAAAATTAAAAAACATGATAAAATAAAGAATAAACCCAGAAAATATTAAGATACACATTCTCTGTAATGATTCTTAAAGATAACAATGCAACCTCACAGAAGCTTGTGATTCATAGATGCAGACAACACCCTTTTATTCATATACCTTAAACTGATTTCTTTTCAAGGCACCAGGAGCTCTTATTTTGTCTTTTTTCTACCCAATGTTTACACAATACTTTTGTTTCTCTATGTCTAAATTTATTACTAATCATATTTAAAAAGACATGATCCTGAGCCACATATTTATTTTCTTGTTCTTTCCTATGCCACAAAGCAATCAATCGCTAGTCCAGTAGTCTGAACATTTTACACACAAAAGTTTCCAGGTTTAAAAAGCTTGACAAATTTAGCCATCACTTTCTCTCATTAGCCTTTTTTACTTCTAGCTAAATACAAATTTGTATTCTTCAACACATTATTCAAACAAAAGAACAAAACATTAAGGTAAACTTATCATTTAAAGACGCTTTCTTCATGCAAAGTCAACTAGGGAATAACATAGGACTAAAGAAAATGATTTGAGAGCTAGGAAAAAACAAATATTTTGCATCTTTCTCCTTTATTTTCTCCCCTTTATCCCTTGGGGGCATAAAAGGTAACAATGATGAAATATCTTACAGAAGACTGAAACACAGTAATTGGAGTAAGGGAGAGAAAAAGAGGCAAATTGCCATCCCTTTTTGACCCTCATAAAGTACAGATGCAGCCACATCAAAATCAAATGTGGCATAACAACAGTAAAAAATCATGTTGGCTTTAAGTTCTCTGTATGTAACGTACATGAGGCATGCATCTTTTTCTTTTTCTTTTTTTCTGAACTATGAGCTTCAAGAAGCATTTCACATACATGTTGCATTTCCACACATTTTCTTGTTAAAAGTATGCTATAGAACTCTGTATTATTTCTAATAATCTATTCTTCAAATTATCAATGCTTTTACATATAAATTTGTTGAGAATTTACTATGATGGTATGCATGTTATTTGTATTTTGGCCAAGTAAGCGAATGTATTAAGAGCACCAAAGGTAAGAAAATTAAAGAAATGGGCAAAAGACCAACTATTTACAACTCAAAATATCAACAAAAACAAGAAATTTATCCAGACTAGCAAACAGCCTCCCTGGTGCCCAACTAGAAGGTGTATCTCCAAAAAGGAACATTTTGAGCCTATTGTTGGCATGCCTGTCACTAGACTTCGTGTTTCCTTTTGTACAATTAATCAAACGCTAAAACCTGTCTTTTTATGTATATTTTAGTTTACACTAGATTTCAGAAAGTCCAGTATAGCCACATGTCCATGACGCTTCTTGATGTTAATAAAATATATACATATCATCAGACATAGAGAGTGATGATCAGTTCTATAATACATTTCTCAAGCCAACTATTTAGCAGCAAGGATTCAAATCCTCATCCTAGCATGTTGCTAATTCAAAAATACATTAAGACATCTCATAAGCAGTGACTGAATGATATGTATCAGGATATATCAGGAGAGGCAAGGAAAGGATTAGTGGCATTATCAACAGTTAAAAGGTCTCAGTGCTTCTAGCACAGGAAGTGACTTAGCTCAAATTTTAGAACACATAGGACTTCATCGAAGTCAAGTTATTATGATCCACCAGATTTAAAATTTCCACAACTCTAAAATAATAATGAAGATGAACAAAGATTACGACCACATAACAAAAGTTATACCAAGTTCACGAAATTATTTCACAACAATATAATTCATATACACGCTCTATGAATATATAAGCACCTATAACTGTACAATGCAAATATACGGAAAGTTTGCCTCGACCACCTATGCCCACAAATTAAATTGAACACCTGAAGAGATTTTCAAGGGGAGAGAAACGGAAGGAATGAGCACCAATGTGCGATTAAACTTGAGAAACTAACTATACTAGGAGCTCAGGTAGAATGAAATTCGAGCATCTAAATTAAGGATAATTTTTGCTTAAAACAAGATGACTGGACAATAAACTGTTAAATTGAGCAAATTAAGAGAGAACAAGGGCTCTTATTCCTTGTTACCAAATCTCCTAGCAATGATAGGACGGACATCATCGGCATCAACCAGGGTCTCAAGGAAAGGAAGTAGTGAAATTAGTGCAGAGTCTGATGGATCATCAAACCAACTCTTAATAGGAATCCCATTATTCACTTGCAAACGGAAAACCTGAAATCACCCAACGAGAATTCAAAAATAAGTATCTTTCTCCAATAGACTTGGAACTTATGCTTTAACTATTCCTTTTAACATGTGTAAACCAAAAGTTTTATTCACTAAAACAAAAAAAGGACCAATGCTATAGTTCTTCTCATAGTCAGATATGTGAAACAATTTAAATTCAGGCAAATAGATGCTGCCAAATAAAGTTCAAAATGAAGACATCTTTAATTTCCCCCCTGTAACATATCAAGCAAGTCAATAGTTTTTATAAGGTCCTCCAAAAAACATCATCATTCAATATGAAGCTAAAATTATTGACCAAAACAAACATATAATATGATCATCGAACATATCTTGAGCTTATGGACAAAAATAGCTGAGGACACATGAAAGCCACTGAGGAGGCATTATACCTGTGGGCAATTATCAATTATAGCAACTTTTGCAAGATCAACACCTAATACTGTTAGGTCCTTAGTGTAAGTTCCATCTGAAAAAATGCATGATTCACGGTAGGCTCGGTGAGAGATAAGCTTTCCATCTGGATCCAATATATCCAGAAGTTTTGCTGCATAAATGCTTTGACTAGCTGTGAACACCACGACTTCAAACATCTCAGCAACCTTTTCCAGGAATGTCCGAAGGTGAGGTCTCTGTTTCACATAAACTGTATGTTCCCTCATGTTGAAAAAAACTGGAAAGGTGAAATCCGCATCATCACAGTGCTCCAATGTAGAGTGAACAAGTGTTTCTGTACAAATGAAAGTCAGTTGACCGACCATTGAAGCATTTACTACCCAAAACATTTAATTTATTTCTCCTTAGATACGAAAGTAAAATGAGAGTATTGATCATAAGGACTTCAACTAGAAAGCACAGCTTATATGCTGACATAATTGTTAATAAGCAGAGAAGTAAAAAGCTCTCATTCATTACCATCCAGATCGAGCACAAGGGTAACAGATCTCGTTTTATGTGTTTCCTTTAGTAAGTTGGTGGGTGGAAAGTTTGCAGCCACATCTGGCAGGTCAGGAAGATTTCTGATGAACATATGTGGATCAAAGCACTCTGACTGATCCAATTCAGAGTACTGATTAACATCAGATTCTTGGTTGCCAGATCTCAATTGATGGATTGCAAAGTACAAGCTTGAATCATGTGCATCAATAAAAGCATCATCATATGTTCTGCCATCTTGATGGCAGCTTGCCTCTATGGTATCCTCAAGGAAAGGCAATATCATGAATTCTTCAGCCATATCAAATAATGTACTTGGCTCATCACATTTGTAATCAGCAAAACAGGTTGCTTCAGTCGTATCTTCATAAACTGAGTTGCTTTCAATTGGTAAGCCTGCAACAATCATATCAGAAATGTAGAAATCTGAGACATTGCAAGTTTCAAGGTCACACGAGCTTCGTCTGTTATCATCACTATCATCAGCTCCCAATAGCCGCTCATCAATAGCTTTCTTACTGCCTACACAGATGTCGGAAGCACTGTCTAGTCAATGTTGATCCATTTTTATCATGCTTAATTAAAAATTGAACGCCAAGATCCTGATTCATCATGCTCATTCATAGAGATGGTTAAATTGCCAACATGTAGGATGAGCTAAAGTACTTAAAAATTAGACAATCCATTTAGTGCAAATCCATGTGATTGACATTTTTCACAAAGATGTTCAGACATATACAACAGCGCGTTGATCAATAAAGAGCTTGTCATGCATCAAGTAAAATAGTCATCCTTATTCAGCTAGATGGACTAGTAATTAAGGTGGAATGCATGTATAAAGATATAGGATTTCGTTCATCGCTAAAATGAAACATCGATTAATTTTCAAAGCAATGTAGCACACATAAACATAAACGCTTCTAGGTGTGCCTTTCAGAAATGATGTGGCTCTCCCAAAACACAGTTTATGTATACAAACACATTCTGATATTCTCCATACATTTTCTAAAGTTCTTGGAGACCTTTTCTCTAAATATTCCTAGATAACTAGAAAATTATGCATGTCCAAACCATTAAAACCTTCATCCAAAATCAAAGAACAAGAACAATGAGAAGATTTTCTTAAAACACAAGGACAACATTCATCTTGAAACAGCCTATTAGTAGCAGAAAAGAATGTGTGCACACAATTGAGTATCAGGCAAAGCAGATTTTCTTAAAGCACAAAGACAAAATTCATCTTGAAACACCCTATGAGTAGCAGAAAAGAGTACATACACAAAGAGAATCTGGCAAGAAGATGGGTTTGTTCAGATGTGTAAACTTCCCTACTTGTCATCAGTGTTGCAACTTCTTTATTTAATTTCTTATTTTGCTTTTCGTTCCTTATTGGTTTGAGTGCCTTCTTCTTTGGGAGGAGAGGTAGGGGCAACGAGTTTTTGTAGGCAACGATGCATCTTCATCATTCTTTTTTAACTTATCCTTTTCTATAAAGACCTTTCAGGAAACAACTTCAAAATTAATGTT